>CM046874.1:425034117-427434117 GCA_025667525.1 Glebionis coronaria
TTACCACACATTTAATTGACGATTATTAGAAATAGGGCATCTGTTTTAAGACTGTATTAGAGCATCAACTTGTTTATTTTGGTTAGGACATACTTTTCTATCTTGTATTAGGGCATCATTTTGTTAGTTTGCTTAAGGCATTTGTTTCAGAATTATATTAGGGCATCTGTTTGTTTTTTAGTTTATTGCATCCATTTGTAATTTTTAGTGCATCTATTTGTCTAATCAATATTGATGATGCTATTTTAATTTTTCTTTGTCAGAAATGGCCCATGTCAAACTTATACCCTTGGATTTTGTGTGTAGCGCTACGTTTGAATTAGTACTTTCAAGCCATAAAAGCTTTGGGTCGTTTGGCTGTAAGAATTGTGCCGATGAAGTATGATACCCGTGAGTATCTAGTCACTGTTGCCAATATAAGTCTTACTGTCTACTCTACGAATTGTTTGATCTCATTTGTCATATAATTTACTAATCTGGTTATTTGATTATTTCTGAGCAAACAAGAACTTAAAAAGTCAAGAGGTATCAATAATTTCAAGCATATAATATGTTTAAATAAGCAGTTCAAAACATCCCATTATTACATCTTTTGCTAAAGATCATGATAAATTTGCTACTCTATAGCTACCAGACTTTGTTGTATGTTTGGTTAAGCTCCTGTTTTCATGTGCAGTCGGGTACTCCCGAATCGAGAAAGGAGCAGTTCTTCATGAAGCTAGCGTATTTAATTAATTTCATAAGAAAATAATTTGAAATCGCACCCACATATAGTTTAGATGTGAAACATGGAATTTTGAGACTTGAGAGTGTATAAGAAATGACTAAGTGCCTATATACTTAAAATGCTTTGGTGGTTGATGTTGCTTTCGTAAATGACTAAGTAACTGTCCTTGCACATAATTCAAATAAATATAATAAGTCAGAAGAAGTTGATTTGGTGGCTGATGTTGCTTTTGTATATGCACCAATAAGTGTAGCATCACATGCATCTCAAGTAAACTCAATTGATTTTATATCTACACAAACAAATTGTAAGATCCCTTATTGAGTCATGAATATTAATTAATTAAAAAATTGACATGTTGTGTATTGTGCAGAACTGGAGTGTATATCTTTTCGCCTCCACATGCTACTGCAAGGCCTCCGTTAAATTCTGTAGAAGCCGATGAAAGGAAATTTTAGGGACTTCCTATGCAGGCCAATCAACATACCAACTGGATGCGCACGCAGTTAATGGTGTTACATCCTCAAGCCAGGTTTGTGGTACTAATGTTTCTTGTTAATGCGTGAATGATTCCTTTGAAAAATAGTTTAGGCATGCTTAGATATGTGTTTTACGTAATGAGCTACTGAATCGTGAAACAAATAAGCTCATAATAAACTTAGATTAGTGTATTGGATTTGTGAGATGTATGTAACAGGAATCTGAATTGATTTATGTCGTTTTTATGTCATTTGAAGCTTAAGTAATATATTTAGTGAAATTATATGGTTTCTAATATAACCTTTTTTTGTCAATAGCTCTTGTCTATCACTGTTAATAGATGACATGTGGATAAAAAGGAAGATGTTTAGACTTCTTTGCACTGAAATGTGACATATATGATGGGATCTTTAAAGTGTTTAAACTGGGTTGATTTTCTTGATGTTTCTAGTCGTTGGTTTAACTTGTTTAGTATCATAAATGACGCTGGGATTGTAATTCAGTTGGGGTCAGTATCTTCTTAGTTGAATATCATAAAATGAATATTTCCCTGCAATTTTTGCACCAGGATTGATTTTATAAGGGTATAGATCAAGTAACAATTTTTTTATATCAAGTGACAATTTTTTTATATTGGACGCTTTTCTTTTCCTCTGTCACTTATAGGAGTTGTGAGATAATGGTTTTGTGTTTGCTAATATTCTCTCAAAGGTGTTGATATGCAAATGTATGCTGGTATTTATAGCTGGGCTAAAAACTTGTGGCGCGTCGTATGTGCTAATATTTCTAAGTATGTTGGTGTTTCTTATTGTGCAGTGTAAGCTGCTTATGGGTGGCGGTTTATTTGAATAATTGAGATGGAAAGCCGCACGCTCTTCTTGTACCTTATCAAACCTAAGGTTATGTTATTCCAATGACGGAGCTTATGGAAAGGTTAGCCAACCATGAAGTCAGATTGACATTCATTAATACAGATTTCATTCGCAACTTAGTTACTAAAAGTATTGTATAAATCTTAGATGGTGTGGAATCTGCAATGACAGAAATGATTTGGTTAAGCTATAAGATTCTATCTTTGTAAGTCATGCCTAAAGGTTAAATTGCTCGTAGAAAACTTCAACAGGAATGGTGGTGTCAAAGTTACATTCATTGTTGCCGACTATTATACGTATTGGGCTTTTTGGATTCGTGGAGAAGATGAAGACAAAGCGGTAGTCTTCTGCTTGGAAGCAGCTACAGTCTTGGCCTTGTCTTCAACATCACACAAAGTTGCTTGAAGACGGAATCGTATACAATAATGGTTAGCTTTATTTGGTCAAAAATCCTCATGTTATGATTAAGAGGTATCCGTGTACGATGGGGGCCTTGGGCTCTATATATATCGAAAGACTATTTCCGGTACGGGTCAGTTTTTGATCAGCTTCAATTCTAAATCTTGAGTTCAGAATAGTTTTTTTATCTTGTGAGTTCATGATAGTATTTTAAGACTTCTTGTTCGTATATGTAATATGTTTTTATATGTAGCATTGTTAGTGAGAAGACTTGTTTATGAAGCCTTTGTTACTTATGATTTAATGACTACATTGGTGTGGGTTGAGAGTTAGACAAAAACCGCGTGTTAGTGAAAGTCTCATTTTTTAAATGCAAATACGGTTAAAATCTCGTTTTTAATAAAAACACCCAAAAATATCTCAGTACGTGTAAATCTTACAGATATAACAACACGTGATACAAAAAGTGAGACTAAAAAAATGTTACAGATAAAAAATATAAAAAAACGTTAACAACAAAAAGAAAGTGAAAAACATCAACCAGACTCATACGAAATTTAAAGAAATACAAAAACAGCCCTTATAAAGTAAAGAAATGACAAAGAGACCCTTAGACTTTAGAATATAAAAAAGAAGGGGAGGGAGTTTTGATCCAATGGTTGGAAGAAGGTTTTCTAGGTTTTCTTTTGAGATGAAGTTTTCTATTGATCTCATCTCTATAAATATATATATATATATATATATATATATATATATATATATATATATATATATATATAGACACACACATATATATATATATATATATATATATATATATATATATATATATATATATATATATATATATATATAGACACATATATATATACATATATATATATATATATATATATATATATATATATATATATATATATATATATATATATATATATATATATATAGACACACATATATATATATATATATATATATATATATATATATATATATATATATATATATATATATATATATATATATATATATATATATATATATATATATATATATATATATATATATATATATATATATATATATATATATATATATATATATATATATATAGGGATGGGTTATATAGAAAACCTCCTTTTTGTAGAAAACTTTATAAACAAACCGCAGGGAACAAATTGCAAATTACGGAAGTTGAAGGAACCGAACGCAAAAACATAATCATCAGGGAGAAAACGCGAATAACATAAAACTTTTTATAATTAAAAATGGGCGATTGTTTTTTTCACACATAGTTAATCATTAAACATACACTTAATCATAAAACACACACTACTCCGCAAACGAGCGAATTGATCATGTAAATCGCACGAAACATCTTAGATTTTAACAATTACATCATCCAAATACCCCGATCTACAAAACCCTATGTTTTGAATCAAAAAATGGTGATTTTTTTTTCAAATTGTAAGTTTGATTGATTCTAACTCTTAATGATGTTTTATATGTTCATAACAGATGTTTAACTATTTCTATAATTTTGTAGCTACTCGAATAAGTCCAAAGACGCTAAAAAATTACATCAACAAACAACTACTAATGAATCTGATGATTGTAAGTTATATATATATATATATATATATTTATATGTATGTATAAATAAATATATATATATATATATATATATATATATATATATATATATATATATATATATATATATATATATATATATATATATATATATATATATATATATATATATATATATATATATATATATATATATATATATATATATATATATATATATATATATATATATATATATATATATATATATATATAGTGTAGTGCTATTTGCAGAACCCCTTTTTTCGTACAGAACTTACAGAACTAGCTTTTTACTTCAAAAGATGCATAGTGTACATCATATCAATGCTGATGACAGTTTTGAAGATATAAACCATTTATTCATTTAAAAGAAAATAAATAAAGGGCAATCTTGGTATTTTTTAACTCCTAAATAAATGCTAGAAAGTTACCATTTGTTTCTCCATCTACGTAGCACATTTATCTAACCCATCTAATTTTAGATCTCACAAAAAAAACCTCCGCCTCTCTAACTATTTAGATCTCACCAAAAAACATCTGTCTCCCTAACTATTTAGATCCCTCGTTCAGTAGGCGACTTTCATATTCGGTTCTCATTCACATGTCGAGTTTCTTAAATCACCAAGTGACTTTTATGCTGTTGGAGGTTGTGTATTCGGACCTGGTCATGACGAGATGGGTGATACCCACGACCACCAAACCCACCCCGTTTATATAAAGAAAACACTACTATGTTGTTATTGGTGCCACTTCTTTTCGGGTATGTTTCATATGTTATTGGTGCCATCTCTTTTCGTGTTCTCATATAATGAACTTTTTCAAGTTTCTTGTTATGTGTTAAAGTAACTCTTATAGGTTTTGTTAGTAAAACATAGTTGTACGGTGTCCAGTAGGAAAACAAATTGGTGGTCATTTGATTTTTGCGTAGCTGTATATTTCTCATTGTAGATATGAAATGGTGAGGTTGAAAAATAATTAATTTTATAATAAGGGTTGAAAGATTAAGAATTATTAAAAACTTAGAAATTGAATTGATCTAATCTAATGGTTAAATATTTTTACACGTATGGTAGGATGGCCTACCAACATTACCATCTATCACATTGAAGTATAGTCCAAATCACATGTTTTTTAAGTATTATTTTATCAATTAGATGTAAGGTTCAATGTGATATAACTAGTTCTAAAGTACTACGTAGATTTGTGTTTTAAGTAATCTTTGTTTTTTTTAATAAAGCTTAACATTATCTTTGCAGTGTGAATATATCTTTTCGAAAGACGGGCACACGTGTGCTAATGAATTTGACGAACGCGCGAATTGCACTTATGTTTTTTATGGGTACTTACATGTTCTACCGGATTTGATCAGAAAGTAAAGTGTACATGCATGTTTTTTGAAAAGTACTTACATGTTCTTAGAAAAGTACATGCATGTTTTTCTAAAAGTGAAGACACGTTCTTCGAAAAGTGCAGATGTGTTCTTTGAAGAGTGCACACATGTTCTTTGAAAAGTGCACACACGTTCTTAGAAGAGTTCTTTGAAGAGTGGACAGATGCAAAAAAATCTTGAATTGTATTCTATTTTATATTAAATTTTGTGTATTATATTTCTGTTTTTGCTTTATAAATTTAGAGTTTACATGCATTTGTTTGTTTTCTGTTGTGAACTTTCAAGATAATACATTTTAAAAACATATGTGTAATTACCATTTTAAGCTAAAAACAAACATATGTGTACTTGTTTTTGTTTCTGCTGTGAATTTTCAAGAAAATATACATTACAACAAGAAAGGAATTTAAAACTATAATAAAAAACATATATGCACATTTAAAAATAGTGTAGTATATTAAAAAATAATTTTAACTAACAAAAAATTTTATGGTTTTTTAAAACGTTTTTAATTAAATATTAAAATTCTGGTTTTTAAAACATTTTTAATTAAATATTAAAAAAAAGTCAAAATATGTTTTTCCTATTGTACCCTTTTTTATCTAAAAAAATATTTATTATAACTAGATAAGTATTAAATATTTTTAAAAATGTTATTTTGCATTGATGTAGTGTACATAATGCATTACTAGGTGTAAATAGATGGTTCTGTAAGTTCTGTACCAAAAAACAGGTTCTGTAAATAGCGCTCCCCTATATATATATATATATATATATATATATATATATATATATATATATATATATATATATATATATATATATATATATATATATATATATATATATATATATATATATATATATATATATATATATATATATATATATATATATATATATATATATATATATATATATATATATATATATATATATATATATATATATATATATATATATATATATATATATATATATATATATATATATATATATATATATATATATATATATATATATATATATATATATATATATATATATATATATATATTGATAATATTGTAATTTTATATACTGCTGATAACATATAGATGCAATATTAATTTTATTCAACTTTTATTTGTGTTTGCGGTTTGCGGTTCGAAATGGAGTAATCTGACTTTGAAACTTTATATTGCACATTGTGTTTGTGTTTGCAGTTTGCCTAAAAGAAGTAGATGTTTAATCAATTTACTATTTACGCGCTTAAAAAATAAACTTTATATTGCACATTGTGAAAAGTTGTTATTTATATTATGCTGATATTAGAGAGGAAGGGTTAGAGCGCTAACCATTACTCGTTTTTTGGTTTAGATCCTCGAAATTTATTTCCAAAGTGATGTTGTGTTGTATGATAAGCTTTACAATGAAATGGGTACGTTTAATCAGTATTAGGGCGTTTGCTATTGTGTTTGTTATTGTTAAAATTAAAACATCAGTTTAATAAGTTAGATTGCATCAGTATGTTGGTAAAAAAGAATATACGTAGGTTAACAAGTACATCATAATTACGGAGTTGATATGTTAAAATTAGAATTAGGGCGTTTGTTATAGTGTTTGTTGTTGTTAAAATAAAAACATCATTTTAATAATTTAGATTGCATCAGTATGTTAGTAAAAAAAATATATGTATGTTAACAAGTACAACCTTATTACGCCGTTGATAAGTTAAAGTTATATGCATTAATATGTTGAATGTATACTGTTAAAACTATATTGCATCTATTTATAAAATTACGTTGCATTTGTTTATTACTTGATTACGGCGTTGATAAGTAAAGTTATATGCATCAGTATGTTGAATGTATGCTGTCAAACTACATTGCATCTATTTGTTAAATCACATTGCATCTGTTTGTTAAAATTGATGCATACTATTATGATTAAAATATATGAATCTAAATGGTCATCGCTACAGCCTTTTAAATGTTGGTTGTTAAATGTTTATAAATACATGAATGTAAGTTTGTTGAATTTCAGTTGTCGAACAAGAAGGTGACGACATCTATATAGTAGTATCAGAAACCGAAGAAGAAGAATCGTATGAAGATGGCGGTGAACATGTGGAAACGGTAGGAAATAAACAACCCAACATAAAACCGAAACAAATTGGAAAAAAAGGAAACAACAAGATAAGCGCGGGAAAAATGACCTGAAAGGGAAAAAGGTAAAGATTATAGAAGACGACGACAAAAAAAACCAACAAAGTCTATACCATCAATCAAGGCAAGATCGTCACCGAGAGATTTAGTGAAAATATTAGTGAAGTTGACAGATATATAGAAGCAGAACCTGGTTGAAATGGGATTTGGGTCATTTTTAGATAACAACTTTCAAATTAACACAACTCCGATGAAATTAGGACACTGGGTAGTTGAGAATTTCGATCCAGACAAATGCATAATCAAGATGATTGATGAACGGGCAATACTGATTACATCACAAATGATTCATGACATGATCGGAATCCCGATGGGGACAAAGAAAGTCACAGAAGTGCCAACCACAACCACAGAGTATCCACTGATAACCGACTGGCGACGATCTTATGATTACCCAAATGACAGGTTTACAATAAAAACCATGGTTGAAAGGTTGTTGTTTGAACATTAGGAGGGCCGGTTGTTTAAACTGAACTTACTGGTTGCATTTTGTTCTATAATTGGAGAATGCCCGAAGTTGGGAATGTTAACTAGAAGTTTTTGGAATGTATAAACAGTGAAGACGATATAAACGATATGGATTGGTGCCCTTACCTTCTCGAAGCGATGAAGAAATCCAGGAGAGAATATAGATCATCACAAGGTTTTGGGGGCCTGTTAGTACTGATGGTGGTACGTGAACATCTTTAATTATTTTTTATTTTTTATTATTTTTAGTAGTATTATTATTTTTTATTATGATGGTGGTACGTAAAAAAATACAGGCATCATATCAAAAATAATAACAATAATAATAATACAAAAAAAATGCATCTGTTTATAGTAAAATACATAAACGTTGTTTTTTCATAAATAAATTATAATTCTTATATGTTGGTGCAACTTTTATATCTCAACACAACTGTTGTTGATGATAACCTGAATGAAGAACGAGTTGAGGCTCAAGAACAGATCCAAGTCATGGAAACGAATGAAGAACGACTTGAGGCTCAAGAACATATATCGGTCATGGAAACGAATGAAGAACGAGTTGAGGCTGAAGAACATACCCATTGATGAAAGCATGGGATACAGCCAAACTAAAGCGTTGAGAAAAGTTGGAATTGAGTATGGGAGGTTTTGGTAGGCTGCCTATAAAGAAACGGTTCGAGTATATACAGCCACCAAAAATGAGAACAAAAACTTCAATCCGATCGAGACTCAAATCACCAGGTAAACAAAAACAAACAATAACATAATGTGTTAGCCTTAAAATATTGAGTCAAACAAGAATGTTCGGTCATAGGTTTCTATTGTAATATTTATTAGAACGTTGTAATAGATAGTTAAATAGTCGTGGTTCACGGGCTTGGATTTAAGCTACTTAAAGCCCAAAAGACAAGCCCGGTCCAAACAATATAACCCGTTATGATTACATGTAAGCCCGGCTATATAAGGCCCTTCCTAGCATGTTAGGAAGGGTGGATGATCATTTGTAACTCTAATTTCTTCTAATATAATATTCACCAAGTTAATCATCTTTCTCTCTCTACTTTCTCTCACTACTTTCTCTCTCTAAAATTCATATCTTTTTCATCTCATTTCTTTAATCTATCATCATATTTTAAGGGACAATAATTGTATCATCGCCATGGGGTAGATTTGTGTTTAGTTTGTGGTTATCATTTTTGATTTCGTGTGATTTTCATCTTAAAATCATCTCGTATCAAAAAAATTTGTGTTTTTGAGCTCAAAATCTTCATACAAATTGCCAACAAAGTTGTGGTAGGAATTTGTGTTCCTCATTTTGGTGATTTCCACGAAAAAATTGGAACTTTTGGCTTGATTTTTGGGCAAAAATTCGTCATTTTGGAGTTTTTGGCTACACAGTTCGGAATTTGAAGTTTTATAACTCGGGAAGCTAGGGTTTAGGTTTATTCCAAACTAGGTGAGAAAGTTAGACATTCCGAACTAGGTGGGAAAGTCACATATTACGAATTAGGTGAGAAGGTGTTATTCCGAACAAGGTTAGTGATCTCGATTCCGAATTAGGTGGGAATAAGGGGTATTCCGAACTAGGTGAGATATCGATTCTGAATTAAGTAACAAAGGGGGTATTCTGAACTAGGTGGAAAGAAGTTATTCTGAACTAGATCAGGATTCAACCATTCCGAATTAGTTCAAAATTCAATCATTCTGAATTACATCAGAATTTCACCATTCCGAATTACATCAGAATTTCACCATTCCGAATTACATCAGAATTCCACTATTCCGAATTACATCAGAATTTCACTATTTCGAATTACATCAGAATTTCACCATTCCGAATTACATCAGAATTTCACCATTCCGAATTAGATCAGAATTCTACCGATTCTGAATTACGTCAGAACTTTCTTAATTCCGAACTAGGTTAAGGTTTAACTCATTCCGAATTAGGTCAAGATTTTTAGATTCCGAACTAGGTGTGGATCACGGATTCCGAACTAGGTCCTTGTTTCGCTAATTTTTTGTTCGAGTATTTTTTAGACTTAGCCACCATCTAGACTAGTTTCGGAATATCTTTTACACGAAGATTTATAATAATAAAAAGAGTTAAAATTTTTCCGTCAAGTAAATTCAAAATTTTTCCATACTAGTTTTAGGATATTTCTAGATCGATTTCAAAATTTGGCGATTACAAAATTTTTTGGTCTACCGTTTTTGTCGGACTGGAGAATTTATTGTCGGACTGAAGAAAAATCGGAATTTTCAGAATCTAAACCACAATCTATTCACTACAACATCTACTTAAGATCATATTCACTTCACTTCATTTTTGAGATGGATTCTACTGCTGAATATCGTGTTACTAATAACAACATAATAGTGGCGGGTAACAAAGAGAGACCACAAATGCTTGTGCCTGGTCGCTATGCTCAATGGCAATAACGTTTCATCCGATACCTTGATACAAGACCCAATGGTGATGCCTTGAGGAAATGTATTACTCATGGGCCATATGTATTCAAGAAGATCTCAATTCCTCCAAGACCAGCCACAAATACTACTGATCCAATACCCGCAAGTGAACGTGATGAAACAAGAGCTGATCTTACACCTGAAAATTATGCTTGGCATGATGCGGAGAAGGAAGCCATCTATATGGTTTTAAGTGGGATTGGAGATGATATTTACTCCACGGTTGATTCATGCCCTACAACACATGAAATGTGGACTGCTATTGAACGCTTGCAACAAGGAGAATCACTCAACAAACAAGATGTCAAAACAAACTTGTTTTGGAATTTTGGCAAGTTTACTTCAAGGGATGGAGAATCAATTGACTCATACTAATCCAGTTTTATAAAATGATGAATGACATGACAAGAAATAATATGCAAGTCTCCACCATGCAAGTCAATGTTCAATTTCTTCAACAACTTCAACCCGAGTGGACACGATTCGTCACTTTGGTGAAACAACAAGAAAAGTTAGACGAGGTCTCATATCATCGACTCTTTGATATCTTGAAGCGATTTCAGAATGAAGCAAATGAGATTTGAGCTGAACGTGTTGCCAAGACGGCTAACCCACTTGCTTTAGTGACTACAACTCATCATGTTCAAGATCATCGCCCACGTGCTCCTATGCCATACTCCACTACATCATCCTCACCACGATATTCCACATCATCTAAGTCTTCATCATCCACAAGATCACGAGGCAAAGTGCCAAGAGCACCATCACCACCATCTGAGTCATCATCTGAAGAAGACAATGATGAAGACCAAGCTCAAAAGAATCGAGAGATGAAACAAAAAATTGCTTTCATAATGAAGACTTACAAGAAAATATACAAACCCACCAACAACAATCTTCGAACATCATCTAACACAAAGAACTAATATGTTGAGAGTCCTCCAAGGTATGACACACGTCGACGAGGTGAAAGTCCTTCTAGGTATGATCGACATAATCCAACGCATGTTGAGGGTTCTGCAAGGTATGATCGACAAACTACCAAGTATGATACTCAAAGGATTGTTGCTGCTACTGGGAATAGGGAAACTGTTGAAAGTCAAGTGGTTCAACAAAGTGGTATTCAATGTTTTAACTGCCAAGGTTATGGGCGTATGGCAAAGGAATGCAGGAAGCCAAAAAGGGTTAGAGACGCTGGTTATCACAAGGAAAAGATGTTGCTATGCAAGAAGATGGACGCATGGGTTAAATTGTCAGCTGAGGAAGGAGCAATGCTTGATGACACTGATGATGAAGATTCCGATCAAGAACTCGATGCACATTACTCGTACATGGAAAAGGTTGAAGAAGTTCTCAAAGTCACTAAAGATGACAATGGTCCTATCTTTGACACTGAGCCAATCGATAAGGTACACACTACTGATGAATATAATGTGTTTGGTGATATTCATGAGCATAGTGATCTACCCAATGCCATTAATGACACATGTATGATGGAAACGGTTGATAGTAATACCACACTTAATTCATCAGACATGTGCAATAATGAGTCTGAGGATGATCAACATGCAAATGAGTATGATGAAGAGGAACGTATTGCGCTTGCTAATTTAATTGCCACTTTACAAAAAGATGTCACTGAAAATAAAAAGAGTCAAAAGCAATTAAAGAAGGCAAACGCTACGCTCACTCAAAATTTTGAAGAATGCAAAGCTGCTCTTATCAAATCGAGTGAGATAAATGAAAGCTATAGAGATGAGCTCCTTCAGAAAACCAAAGAGCTTGAGGGGTACAAGGGTAGTGCGTTAAAAAGTCAAAAGGACGATTTTGAAAACAAATATAATACAACTCTTGAGTTATTAGCCAAAGAGAAGCGTTAATATAATGTTTTCTTAATGGATGAACGTCAAAAAATGTACCTTGCAAATACCAAAGTTAATGAACTTGAACAAAAGCTCTCTATGACCACTACCGATTCTGCTAAAATTCTTGAGGTTAAGAAACAAGAGGTAGATGCGTTAAAATAAGACTTCAAAAGTAGATATGATAAAGAAACCGAAAAAGTAACGAAACTAGAAGAACAAGTCGAATTTTTGAAGAAAGTTGTTTATAACACGCATGATTCTATTCAAACCGTAAGAATGATAGCACCTCCGTCGATGTTTAAGGGTCAAGCTAGCTTTGCAAATCCTGAGTACCTTGCCAAAGCTCCAGCTGCGAACCCGCGTCTTTATCTTGATGAGTCTGAAAGGACCGATCTTGATTGCATGCCTGTAAGTGCCGATAGTGAAGAGACTGCCCTTTGGGATAATGATAGTCGACCACTTGTTAGTAAGGAGTTTGTGAAACCATTTAATTATGCTTATGAGAATAGTCTTTATGGTCTTTTCAACAAAAAAACTCAAAAAACTCGTGAGGAAGTGTTTTTAGAATGCAAACAAAAGAGAATTCAATGAAAAGAAAGCATTTGCCCCTAAGAAATCTAATGTTTACAAATATATGAACTACCTTCCTCTAGATGAGTCCAAAAGCAAGAGTAGGAAAACATTAGGTATTCTTAAACACCACATAGATAATATTAAATCTATTGTTGAAAGAGATTGGGCAAAACGTGAAAACGTTGAGTGGCAACGCCCGATTCCTCAAGATATTACCTTGCTTGTGAAAGAACTCTTAATTCCAGGCGTTGATTAAAGAAACTGTTCTTCAATTTGAGGAGTTCATTCAGACTGAAATGTTTGATGATTTAAAATATGTTGAGTCTATTGAGAAAAACATTGATGATCTTCAAATGGAGAAGTCTGATTTTTCAGATGAATATGATTTACTCTTGCAAGAATGCGTTTCTAAAGATGTTATGTGTGCTTATTTTACATCTTGTGCTGATATTGATGAATATTCTGATGTTGCATGCAAATATCTTGATAAGATCAAAGAATGTGAACGTCTTGAAACTGAGCTTTTGAAGCGTAAAGAAAACGGCGCCATTTGAAAGTAGGTTTTTGCCAAGTATAAAAATTTGTTCGTCTCGATTCAATTCGAATTGATTACCAGTTGAAAGTGCGACTCAGTCGTCTTTGGTGGATAAAACAAAAGGAGTCGTTGTCTAAAACTAATTAAAGATAAAAATAAAGCTTTAAAAGGAAATGACAAAGTATAAAAGAAATGAACTAAAAATTAAAACGATTGACAAATAGTAAAGAAACGATATTAAAAACAAATATGAAAACGAAACAATTAATAAAAATAAAACTAAACAAAGAAATTAACTTTCGACTCGAAAATAAAATTAACCTAATGAAAAAGGAGAAATTAAAATAAGTGGGTACTTTAAAACTGAACGAGGTAAAAGCTAAAGCGGGCACTAAATAAAAGATAAAACTTAAACTTTTGGAAAAAATACTAATACTAAAAATTGATGAAAAATTCAACTAAAAATACGTGACTTTCAGAATTAAAATCGAAACAACTTTCAGTTTAAACTAAACGATTACGGAACAAACTTAATTACTAAATAAGTTAGCAGGCAAGCTGCTCAAGCAGCCAACCTAGTAGCTCAAATTGGCGGGAAACGTTATAAGCAGGCAGGCTAGCATGTAGGTCAAATACAATAGTTAGTTCGGAATATTCGCTGTTTATGTAGTTCGGAATGTTCGTTTTGGATGTAGTCCAGAAAGAAGCTCTTATACACAGTTCGGGAAACCAATCATGAACATAATTCGGGAAAATAAAAACGAGACCTAGTTCGGGAAAATTAAATTTGCAAGTAGTTCGGAGTGAGCTGAAATCTAGATATAGTTCGGGTAACTAGGGTTTAAAACATTCCGGATTAAAAAAAGATAAACAAAAACTAAGAATAAGCTAAAATTAAATAAGCACTTATCTAAAAACTTTACCAAATCAAGTTTAAGAAAAAGCTAATAAGCCAAAATTTAAAAACTTTTAAAAACACTAAATAATAAAAACATTTAAAAACAACTTTTAATAAAAATAGCTAATAAGCACTTAACTAAAATTTAGAAAAATAACACAATAAGCTATAAAAGCAATAAGCCAAAACATCAAACACTTAAAAATAAATAAGCACAACAATAAAGCAAATAAGCATAAAGATTAAATCAAACTACATGATTAACCAATTCAAAACATAAGATTAAAAAGATTAAGAAAGGAAGAATAAGAATGATTAATTGAAAAAGCTTGAAATTAAGATGATTAAAGATTCAAATTACAAGATTGATGTAAAAAGCTTAAAACATGAAAGTAATTTTAGATAGAGAAAGTAATATTACACTACTCCTACTCCTAAAACTAATCTATCTACTCTTAAATTGACTAACTCCTCCTAATGATATATTAGGAGGGTTTATATAGGATGAGGGGAGGAGTGTTGATGCTTTCTTCTTGCGTTCTTCTCGTCTCGACTCGATTTAAATTCTTTGTCTTTCTCGACGTCGTCTAGGGATTTGTCGGTAAAAATTTGAACTCGTCTTATAATTTTCTTCTTTAATTAGACTTGGTTCTTCGACTTCATTAAACTTCCGTCTTTGGACTTTTTCTTCGATAAATCTTCAGAATAGGCCTTGGACTTCCGTTCTTTTGCACTCTTGATCTTTTGACTTCGTTTTTTCTCGTTTTCTTCGATAAAAAGCCCGTGTTTTCTTCCCTTTTCATCTTTTGGTCCTAAAACATAATAAAACGCAAACCACGCATAATTCCGACTTTTACGACATAAAATACACGTTTTGGCTTGGTTATTATTATAATTAAGTGGTAAAAGGATGGGTGTTTTCACACCTATCAAATCCCCTACACTTGACCATTGCAATGCCCTCATGTAATGCATTAGTTACAAAGCAAGATTTACATTTTCCATCATAATTAACCCACCTTGGCCTTGGATTGTCATGAATGTTTATCACCCTTAAGTTTCACGTTCCCCATACCAAGCTTATAAACGAGATCTTTGTCATTATAAGTTAGCAAACTAACACAAACTCATGTGGGTCAATTATTCACTTAGACTCCTTTATTCCTAGGTGTATCTCTTATTGTATTGAATGATCACGAGGATGCATTGTTTGACTTATTTCGATAGTTTACTTAGGCCAAAAATAAAGTGGGACGATTTAATCAATAGTTATTTAAAGGACAAAATCTTTTAAAACAGCTTCTCGGGACCTCATAAAGTTCATATCTTGGCATAACTCGCTTCGCGATTTGAGACCTTTCTCGGACCGATATTTGGCAGCGACTTCATACTTCAAATCTTGAGCGACGTTCTTGAAATTATGGTCTTCTCTTCATAATAGGAATTTCTTCACTTGAAGTTTTTGAGAGATTCTTCATACTTGGACCACGACTTCTTCATTTTTCTCCAATCTTTATTTTGGATTTTGATATACAACGATCCGCCTCCTTTTAGGACTTGTATCTATTTATCCTCATACCTTGCTAGGGTCTTTTCGGATAGACTTCTCCATGATCTTTACGGAAGTATTTGCTCTTCGTCGTGTGTCTCGATCCTTCATATTGATTTTTGATAAATGGTTCTTCACATCACTTGCGATCTTTAGCAACAAAACGTAGCCCTCATGTCTTGTTAGGACCTTTTCGGACTCGCCAATTTTCGCATCCCGCTTCGATAAGTTATGCCTTGGCTATGAACTCTAATTAATACCGAGAAACTTTTAAACGATCTTGGGCTAGAAGCTAAGTAACTTTTCAAATCGTACAACCTTACTTATTGCAATTAAATTTATTAACAAGCGATGGGAGAAAAAGCTCATAATTAACTCACATAAATTCATGAAAGAATACCAAACTTATAATTGACTCTATCATCTCTCGTTCTCCACAATTTAAAATCTCAAGGAATGAGACTCGTGGATGCTTAGCCTATTAAATCAAAGTTTTGGGTTTTCAAGTCATCTATAGGATCTTGCAATTTCTTAGACTCTTTCAAGTCTAGAATTCGCATTTTAAATTTCTCTTGATAAACGAATTTCTAGGATAAATTATAGGAACTTGCTAGAAGTTCTTGTTCTTAACCCGTAAGAGTTAAGACTTTCGCGTTTTAAAGTTCCCTATATAAAAGCCTAGCAAAACTTGACTTAAACACGTTAAGGATACTAGCTAGAGTAAACTTAGATAAATAAACTCGGGTTGAGTCAAAAGATTCATGACTTTGAAAATTTAAAACCACTTTATTAAACTTTATTTTAGCAAAGAAAGTAAATAACGATAACAAAGGAAAAACTACTAGGCCAAAATAGATTAAAAATTTTGAAAAATGTCGAAAAATTAGATTTTCCAGTTAAAATGAGGACAAATACAAGGAAAATTGATATGAGCTAAAACTCATATCAATTTATCAACAAATAACCCTAAAACATGAAGCAAAATACCAATTTATCCTGTAAAAAATAGTATTATGTGGTATGTTTGTGTTTGTGTACACTTGTGTAGGTAAAAGGATGCATTTTCAAGCAAACAAGGAATAATCAAGCTTAATTTGATGAAAAATACAAAGAAGGATCAAAAGTGACAAGACTTTGAAGTGCAAGGACCTATCTTGACAAACTGCCAAAGATGAAGGACCAAAGTGTAAATATTGTAAAAGTCAAGATCATAGTCAAATTTGGTCAACTCTCAAGTCAACTCAGTCAAAGGATCAATTTTGTTCAAGAATGAAAGTTGAAGGACCAAATATGCCAAAGAAATGAAGTTACAAGCTCAAAAATGCAATCTGCCAAAGTCTAGGGACTATTTCTGCCTATTTTGGAAAGTTATACAAGAGTGATCCGTGTGCTATATTTTGAACCAATAAGAAGCCAGGAATAGAAGGACATGGATTGCCACATAACAGCATTAATTACCCACTACAGCCGCCATCATTTAATAACAAAATCCCAACAGTGCAATCCGTGTGCACTAATTTCAGCCAGTCATATTATGACACGTGTCATCTTCAAACTATCAAAGTTTTCCAGGAACGATTTGAAGCTAGAGTGGATTTCATGGAAAGTTATAAACATCAAACCTGCTTATTTTTGAGAGACGAATCCATTGGTCATGATCAATTAACTTGAAATCAACTCAACAAAGAAACCCCAATTCATGTTCATAACCTGGAATTCAATTGAGCAGAATTATGACACGTGGAGACCTGGGATTGGTCCCAACACGTCACCAATCCCAGCTAATCTTCTTCTCAAGTCTATAAATAGTTTGTTTAGGCTTCATTTGTAATGTGTAGTTGTAAGTGTGAAAAAACACACATTTACTTTTTCCTCTCATCATTTTCCCTTTTAGCTAAACTACTCAAGAGTTTGACACACTCTTGAGTTAGTTAGTTAGTTAGTTAGTAACCTTTTTAACAGCTTTGTAACAAATCTCCATTAATAAAATTCAAATTCTACTTTTCCCGCCAATTCTTCTCATCATCTCTACTGTTCATATCCTGCTTCCATTGATACTATTGTTGCTGAATAAAGTTTGTTATGATCAAATCTTGATCATAACTGACTTTGAAGGAAGATTGAAGCTGTTTGATTGATTTCAGTTCAAGTCCATAGCTTAAGTGATGAATTCAAGCCATAATGACGATTCTAGTTGATGAGTAGCTGTTTGTTGATTGTAGATAGGTTAATCTAGTGCTAAGGTGGTGGTTAGCACTAGACTAGAGAGTTCAGCACTCCTCTACTGCTCAAAGGTTCCTTCACAAGGTGCTTAAGCTTCTGATTTTTGGTTCCACTCAATTTGTCAAATGCATGCTCAATTCCTAGCTTAAATCTTTGGTGTATGCATGATAAAACTTGTTTAGATTGATCTTTACTTGATTCTAGTATTTTGTAGCTTAAGTGTTGCTTATCTGCTTATTGATTTGGATTTTGTCCTAGTTGTTAGCTTATTTCAGTCATATTAGTCTTGTTTCCTTAATTGAGTTCTAGTTGCTTTCATTGCTTGCTTATAGCTCTAATACACTTCACTTTGGTCACTGAATTCAGGTTGCTATAGCTTTTCATTCAGCTCAAACTTGTTCTTAAAAAGTCTTCATTAAAATCTTCAAAAGTTCAGTAATGAGTGTTTGGCATTAGATGAAATCTGATTTTCAAGTGTTGAATTTTGGCAAACTAAAGATCATTTCTAGTTAAAAGGTCATAACAAAAGGATTTAAGTCTTTTTCAAGTCAACTTAAAGGTCAAAAAGGCACATGGCAATATAAAAGGTTTGGGTCTATTTCAGTCAGTTTAGCTTATAAAAAGTTGTCACTTTCAATTGCTTGGCATTTGTTGGATTCTTGATGAAATTTTACCAAATCAGTTCTCATTTGTAGGTCAATATATGAAGTTTCATATTTCATAAGCATTTGATACAGTTTTCATTAAGCAAAAAGAAATAAGCAAAATTCTAAACACATAAGCAAATTGAAGTTTCTGTAAATGAAAACAGATTTTTCATATCTCTTCATTCTTTTCATAAACCTGGCAATTTTCTTTCACAATATCACTTAGTAGGCGTTGTTGGTTGATTTTTGAGATTTTCAACTTTTTGAAAAAAATCTTGGTTAACGCTTGGTCAACATAAGCCAAATTCAGCTTAATTCAATTTTCAAGCTTATTAATGGATGATTTTTGATGAGAATTGATTTCTCGTTCATGTTTTAAGCTCATTAATCAGTTTTAGTACAAAAATCCAGTTGTGCATGTCTAGATTTTCTTAGTGCTTATTTGGTGCTTATTGGAAAGTGCTTATTTGCTTATTAGACATTTTTAGCTAATTTCCTTTTACAGACCTAGCTTATTTTCAATTCTAAGAATTTTGCAATTGGTTTGGTTAGTTTTGGTTCAGAAATAAGCTCAAACGAGCTTATTTGTTATTGTAACCCGTTTTTGCTTAAAATATTTTCACAATTGCAACTTAGTCCTTGATGTATTAAACTGGGTTAAATTTTGGCTAAACTTGAATATTTTTAGGGTTTGCACTAAACAAGTCCTTTAAGTTTGGAATTTGTTAGAATTTAGTTAGCAAGTTTTGGAAATTGTTACAAATTGGTTAGTTTGTTTCATAGTTTTCAATTTCAGTCCTTATAGTTTGCTGTTTTGACAATTTCAGTCCTTGTACTTGTTAGTTTTATATTTTGAGCATTTATTTTTCATAGAATTTACAATTTCAGTCCTTTTAGTTTTAAAATTTACATTTTGAATTTTACTTGAATAAAAACTTGGTATTTGTACGATGTTTTACATATAAGTAGATAATATTTTTCAATTTTGCAAGTCATTGTTTGAATTAGCAAATAGAATATCCAAAAAAATATTAACAACCAAAAACAGTTAAAAATCCAATATTGTTAGGACTTTCAATTAGCAAGAACTGAGAAAAATGAACTGCATTATACACAATTTCAAAAATCACACTTAATTTCGATAGAAATCCCCCCTAAACTTACGATAAACATTTTCCTCAATGATTAAGCATGTGGGAGTGAATTCCCCTACACTTAGGACATTGTGCACGTTGTTTAAATCTTGCTAAGGAAGAGACAACTAAAGTGATTCCTATTTTAATATTGGAAAATATAAAATAGAGAATCAAAAGAGTTTAGCATAAAACCGGGAAGACGGGTACACGGGATCACGGTTCGTCAAAAGTCATCAAGAATGGATCTTTGAAAGCTCGAATCTCTGCACATGATAAGAAAGAAAACAACAAACACATACTAGGGTCTCCCCTACACTTATTATAAAACAGATAAAGATAGAGAGATAATCGGGTTGCCTCCTGAGAAGCGCTTGTTTTTGTTAACCGAGTCACGAGCCTGACTCGTCCCCGAATTAAATGGTCCATGGGGAAGCCTCGAATGTAATACCGGGATCAAAGACCTTGTCCTCGTTCCCGGAGGACATTAATAAAGGAGAGGCCAGAGGATAAGCCTTAAAGGGTAGAAAAGTCCTCTCAACATACGAAAAGTATGTGAGGTTGTGATCCACAGGAGGTGGGGTGGGTAAAGGAAGCACATTGTCATCCCCCAAATAAAATGGATGTTGACCAAGCGGCAAAGCCGTAAAGTTATCATTCATAAAATAGTCAATGTCACCTCCCGGGTCAAAGCACTCATCCTCCGTAATGGTGTCTAAAGGAGTGGAATAAAGGTGCTCGGGAGGGGGACTTGGGACATATCTTCATGCAGCAAATTATCGAAAATAATATCCCCCTCCGTATCATCATCATCAATACCCGAAGGTATTGAGAGAATGTTGATTTCCTCCATAGCTGTATCATTATTCTCAACTGAAGAATAGACGGAGGTAAAGACTCAGAAATAGGAGCAGAATTCAACGCTTCAATTTTAGCAATAAGAAGATGAACTTTCAGTAACTTGTCGCGAAGAATAACGTCTTCCACCGCATATACAAGACCAAGTTCAGTGGTGAACTTCTCGTATGTCGGAGAGAATAAATCAACATCGCCTTAATCGCCCAGAGGAGAAGGAGAAATTTCAAAAGTGAAATTCTCATAGCATGGAGAAAAATCATCATTAAGAGAGACCTCGTCCGTAGGCTCCACAAAATTCGGTGCATCACAAACCTCATCAAAGAATTTATCAAGACCAAAATCACTAATCTCACTCGATTTATCACTATCCTTAGACGCATTAGGGATATGTTAACCTTATGTTTTATATAGTCGAACAAGAATGTAATAGGTCATCTTAGTCGTTAAAGGTCTTGTATTGTAATAGGTTAGTCGGGTTAACCGGGCTTGGACTTTAAGATAATATTGTCTAAGTTAGGGCCGTAAGCCCAAGTGTAAGCCAATCCCGACCCAAGTCACAAACCCACGTCCCATGGAAAGCCCATTGGTTCGTGGGTATATATACCCTCTTCCATGTGTGGACAAAGGTGTTGGTTCATTTTACTTTCTCTCTCTAGTAAACATTAACCTTCCAAAATCTCTCTTGTTTCTCTCTCTACTTTTCCTCCCTTTCTCTCTCTAAATATCTCTTCTAAATCTTGTGTTATGGATTGATATGGGAATAACATTTGGTATCAAGAGCCTATAGTGGATAGGTGATTCAAGATTCGTGTGTTGTGTTCTTGATTTTTCGTGGCTATTTTGATCTATATCTCACGTCCCAAAATATTTTTTGTGTTTTTTATGGTCTATTCTTGATACAAATCATCTACATACTATTGGTAGTGACTTGGTATTGTTTCTTTGGTTAAAAACGCAAAATTTTTGGGTGTTTGGATCATTTTTTCGCTCAAAATCTCGAATTGGTTGTGTTTTGTCCGAGATAGGTGCATATTCCGATCGCAATAACATTGGGGTTTTACATTGCGATACATCATTCAGACAGGTATTCCGATCGTAATAACCTTAGGATTTTACTTTGCTATCATACATTGCGACAGTCCCTTATTCCGACCGTGGATTGCGATCATACCTAGCGATCGTGGATTCCGACGAAATTTGAGGCATATTGCGACGTTACTCTGCCAATATTGCGACAGCCATATTGCGATAGAAGCACATTCCGACATAACATTCCGACATAACATTCCGACAGAACATTCCGACAGAACATTCTGACAGAACATTCCGACAGAACATTCCGACAGAATATTCCGACAGAACATTCCGATGGCCATTCCGACATGTATTGCGATGGGTGACATTCCGATGGACAGATAAATTTTGTTTGAGCAATTTTTAGACTTAGCCACTATCTAGACTAGTTTCGGAACATAGTTTACACCAAGATTAAAAATAAAATTTAAAATTTGGCGATACAAAATTTTTTGGCTTACCGTTTGTCGGACTGAGGAATTTATTGTCGGACTAAGATTTTTTTTTTTTTGAATTTTCGAAATTTTAACCACACCTCATCACAACAAATCCACTAAGATCCGTAATCCATTCACAAGTAATCACCATGTCAAATAACAACAACAACAATGCAACGGCCAATCAAATTCGTCTAGAACAAGGTGGCAATGGAAATCCACCTGTGCTCACTGCCGGTTGCTACGTTCAGTGGAGATCTCGGTTCCTTAGATTTCTCGACACTAAGGAGAACCGAACCGCTCTTCGTCATTGCCTTGAGAACCCACCTCCAGTTTTTGAATTCAGACCCTTTACCACATAAGCAGAGGATGGTACTTCATCAACTACACGAGCTATGGAGAATTTCGACACATGTCCTGCAGAGAAAAAGAAACTCCTCCAAGCTGAAGCTGATGCCGTCAACTACATACTCACTGGGATTGATAACGATATCTATTCCACGGTTGATGCATGTCCTAATGCAATGGAAATGCGGAATGCAATTCATCGACTGAAGCAAAGTGAGTCGATCAATGTTCAAGATCTCGAGACTAATCTGCTTTGGGAGTTTGGAAAATTCACATCCGAAGATGGTGAATCCATTGACTCATATTACTCGATATTCTACAAAATGATGAATGAGCTTGTTAGAAATCAGTGCACCATCTCCAATCATCATGCCAATGTTTAGTTTTTACTTCAACTCAAACCGGAATGGAAAAGGTTTGTGACTTTGGTCAAATAAAAGGGAGGATATCAAGACTATATCTTACCAAAAACTTTATGATATATTGAAACAACATCAGAATGAAGTGAATGAACTTAGAGCTGAAAAGGCAGAACGATCTGCGAACTCTATTGCTTTTGAGGCTGCTACTTCAACAAAACCCGTTCCCCGTCAACAAACAGCTACACATTCCTCAAGGTCATCAAGCTCATCCACAAACCTCTAGCTACTGCTAGAAACAAAGCAAAAGCAATTGTCCCCAATCCACCTCCAAAGTATGACACCGAGTCAGATGGAGACAGTGATGATGAACAAACTTCAAGGGACAAGAAGATTGAAGAACTCATGTCTTTACTCACCACAACTTATAAGAAGATCTACAAACCTACCAACAACAACCTCAGATCATCATCCAATGCTAGATATAAGGAAGTTGATCATGCACCTCGGTATGATCGTGATGCTAGGTATGATAATCAGAGGATTCCGAATCAAGTTGGGGCTAGGGATACTGTAGGCACTCCAGTTGTGTAGAAGACTGGGATTCAATGCTTCAACTACAAGGGATTTGGGCGTATGTCTAGGGAATGCAAGATGCCAAAACGGCTTAAGGATTCGGGATATCACAAGGAAAAGATGTTGCTGTGTAAGAAAGAAGAAGCAAGGATTCCACTCACAGCAGATGAAGTTGACTGGCGTGATGACACTGATGATGAAGCCGATGATCAAGAGTTGGAGGCACATTATGTGTACATGGCAAAGATTCAAGAAGTGATCCCAGAGACTGATGATACTTCTGGACCCATCTATGATTCTGAGCCACTTGAAAAGGTACCATCACATGATAACTATAATGTGTTTGCTAATGAATGACGGCATCCTGAGCAACCCGAAAGCATCAATGACACATATGTAATGGACACGGAGGATAGCAATATCTCTACGGATTCACAACATATGTGTAATGATGACGGAAATGCTACTCAGGATACTGACTCGGATGAGGATCGTGATTTGCTTGCGTCTATTATTGACTCTTTAAAACGTGAAGAAAAAATTGATGAAAACAAAGAGGCTAATAAACGTTTGAAGCAAGCAAAACACATCCTTAGCCGAGGAGATAGACAGGCTTAAAGAGTGTGATTATGTAAAATAAGTTGATCGACGAGTTGCAATAGCTAATGGTTTGGTATATGAACGTAAGGTGCTCAACTGTAAAACCCGTATATTTTACCATGAATAGTACCTTTAAGATCGTACGTATATGATTTGAACTTTCCTTTTATAACATGGTTACGTTTCACGTATAAGAATTATGAGTATTACGTACGTGTTAGAACACGATAAGTATTTATTACGTATGAACACACGATAATTATTCAAATAATAATTATAATCATGAACGTAATTTAATCACGAGATAATATTAGTTACCTATATATATTTATTACGAACACGAATAAATATATTAAGTCACGGTTAATAATTAATTAAAACACGTAAAACACGAAAACACACTATAATATTTAGACTCGAGAAAAGTACGGGTTACCCCATGTGGGCCCCATACCACGAAATTAGGTAGAAGAAATGGGCTTAGCCCATGCAAAATTAACTTACTAGCAAAAAGGGGTAAAACATGTTTCATTTTGTACAAAAACTAGAAAACAAAGAAAACCCTAATCCTCCTTCTTCCTCTCCCTTTTGGCCGCCACTTTTACCACACCAAAAGAGGTGTTCGGGTTGATTTTGATCTTGGATATTGTGCAAGGATTCGTGTGTGTTCATCCTTAATTGATTCACGTATACGGTATAACCTTTTTAACCTTTTTCTTTTACGTTTTGATTTGTTGAATCACATAAAATCATGATATTTTTAAAAACTAATTAAAAACAATTATTAGAACATGTCTATGATCATGGGGTAAATCAAAACAAGGGTTTTTAGGGGTGTTTATGATAGCCGACGCCTAACCGAACTCCCAAGGGGTCTCAACTTGGTTTATTATCCACCACCAAGACCATATGGTCTCGGTATGGTGATGATGATGGTCACGGCAGCAGCAACAAGGGGTAACCCCGACCTTGGTTCGGGGTATGGTGTTGATTTCGGGTCCGGTTCATGGTTTCTAGTTACGGGTCCGGTTCATATATTATTTTAAAGTTTATGATTTTAATAGTTATGTGTTAAAATTAAATTAATAAAACATGATATGATTAATTTAATTAACATGACTTAGGTTATAAATTTAATTATTAGATCATGAATTTTAACCTAAGTATTTATATTTAACTAGACTTTATAATTAATTAATTATTAAAAACCATGACTATAATTAATTAATTAACATGACTTAGGTTATATTATTAGTAATTAATAATACATGTTTTAACCTAAGTATTTTACTTTATTTAATTAAAATCATGATATATTTAGTTAAATACTTTTAACCTATAGTTTATTTAATTTACATGTAACAATTAATAAACTATACTTTATAACTACATGACTTAGACTAATAATCAGAAAACACTTAAGCTTATAAAATTTGCTTATTTAACCAGCTTATATCTAATTATGGTAACTTTCTATTTTTAGAAACTTATTTAATTAAGGCAGCTAATCTATTTATGGAAACTTTCTATTTTTAGAAACTTATCTATTTTAAGCAGTAATTCTATTTTTGGAAACTTTCATTTTTTGGAAACTTTCTATTTTTGGAAACTTTCTATTTTAGGAAACCTGCTATTTTTAGAAAGTTACTTATTAATACACAGTAAGTATAATAATACATGAAATACAAGTAACACTTAATTAGAATAGACAGAATATAAGATAAATACAGTATAAAGCTTAAAACAGTAAAACAAGACATGAACGTATAAAATAAGCTAAGACATGATATAAAACCAGTTACGTTTTAGTAATCAGATACTTATACACATATGTATTTATGTAGCATTAGTGATACCGAAGTAGGACTCTCTTCCGTTCGTCTTCTTCGTTCACTAGACATAAGGTACGGATTCCCGTCCTCTCAGTATGGACATTCTTTCCTTATTAGGATTTCCCGTATGCAGCCAACTGTTTTCCCGTAGTATAAGTTTATATGTCTGGTTGCTTATGTTTAATTTAGAATACCTGAAGCCATATACATGCATGACCAGTTTCACCTAGTTATGGAGGTACCATAACCATAACACTAGAGGCACTGGTGTTATGACTTCCCCACGGCGGAGTGATTGCTCGTAGCGTCCCTTCAGCTTTTGGCCATATTTTTATATTTATCATGTGGGGCGTATGGGTGCATCCTAGTTACATGTTTTCAGCAGATTACTCAGTGTGAATGTGGTGTGTGCCTTGCATCCTTCACAAGGAGCTGATCCCTCCTACCCAAAACCAGTATATTAAATTAGAGGCAGCCCCTCTAATTTGCATGATGAGGTCACCCCTCCAAGTATTCATGCACGGTGGATTTTCATGACCTATATTGGCTAATGGTAAAATATGTTAAACAGATTTCATAAGATAAACATAAGGCTTTTCAAACTATAAAACCAGTTTTATGAACATGTTCTGGGTTTTTCGGGACGTATATATTTCCGCTGCTTATAAGTCTCTATTATGTTTCAGTCATTCATACTATGTCTATATCTGTGCACTGAGCGTTTTGCTCAGCCGTTACTTTCCTTTCCATGTCCCAAAACGGCAGGTACCCAAGGACGGACTCGAGCATTTGGAGGACGCGCATAGGAGGCAAGCTGCCATAGACTTCTTTTCCTTCTGCCTTCACATATTTATGCTTGTTTAAGTCTTTCATTCATTTCATTTACTTTATTATGTTTTAGGCTTATATTTGGGAACCGATGTTTGATTCCGGTTTTCCCTATGGTCATGTATGTTTTACTACATATTACCTTGCATGCTTTGATGATACGCCATAATTACGCGTGACATTCCATTTATCAAAATGGGGTGTTACAATTATGGTATCAGAGCCAAGGCTTCGACCTGTAGGCTCTAAAACTCGACCTGTGACTAGTGGGTAGTCACCAGGAGCTTCCTAAGCCAACGTTTGTTATTTTACGTATTGATGTTTTCAGCGTATTGTTGTTTTAACCATGATGTTTTCAGCACCTTGAGGTTTTAACCTTGATGTTTTCATCGATATGGTTTTACTAATATGGATGGACAACCGTCATTCATATGTAGTTATGTGTCATTGTTTCATGCATAATGTTCCTCGTGAACTATGGCTATGTGGACTGAACCCCAATAGTTCATAATTAGTCACATAAAATTTTTTCTGACAAGTTTTGACAGATGAGTTTCATTTATTTATGTTTCATGTATCATTGTTGCAGGAATTATGACTAAGTAAAGGTTGGTACATGACTGGCCCTATTTAGTCGCATGTGCTTTTATCGAAACTTTTAACTTTAGGACCGACCCATAGGCGTCCCTTCGCCATGTCTTTTGTTTTGGGACCGACCCATAGGCGTCCCCTCGCACATATAAAGGTTTTTATAAACTACATTATACATTCATGCATTGTTGTTCATGCATAAAACTTTTCTCATGATTTATTGGCATAAATTTTTTTTCATGTCCCGTCATAAGTTATTATGTTTTTATGCAAGTATGTTGTCATACTGTCATGGTTAACTTCGGTTTCATGCTGATTATGTTATACACTCCTTCACATTGAGTTGTTCCATGTTTCTTCATAATGACTTGGTCTTCACGTGATTATGTCTTACGTCTCTTTTGTTGTCTTTGCTTCCATGCAAGACACTGTTGGAATTCATGTAAATTCTGCTTTCATGATAGTCATGGTTGGTTTTCATTGATCATGCTTTCAGGCAAATCATCTTGAATTTTGTGTAACCACACTTTAACGTTTCTCTATGCAACCAGAATGAGGTATATACTGGCATTGCCAGGTTATCATGATGGTTTTCCTAACCGTTTAACCGATATACTTTCCTTAAATCATGACAAATGATCGACCCCATACCCCATCATTTCATGTGCATTCCATGTGTACTCCATGTACTGTATTCCATGTGTATTACACGTACCTAAATCCATGCGTATTTCACTTGCAATACTTCACGAGTATTCGCTAGTCGATTCTGAATCATCTCAGGCATATGTCCACTTGCTGATATTCTACAAGATTGCTGATGCCGCTCATAGCTTGGAGATGTTACTAGGGTTGATGCTGCTGATGTTTGGAGACGCTACTAGATGCCGATGCTGCTCACAACCTGGAGATCTTACAAGACGAAGACAAAGCCGTTAGATCAAAGCGATCGAACGAGAAGACGCTTCACCATCAAACGATTTTCATCAATCATTGTCCCTAATTCTTAGTTACATGTCACACATCATTCAGTTGTCGTTTCAGTCATATGAGTGCAAACCGGTACCAGCCGGCCACTCAGCTGAATAGTTACATGAATCACAGTCATGAGAATGACCGTCATGGAACTGACAGACAGGATGATAGTAACCACTACTATGACAACAACTATCCTAGAAATCGCAACCAAGGCTCCGGCCGCGAACGTGATCAGACATACAAATGATCAGTAGTCCAACCGATCCGCCAATTCTGGCATAATAACCTAATATTTGTAGTTCTATTTGTTTCACATCTCGAGACACATGTCAAGACATCAGTCAAGACACATTTCTCACGTATACTTTCTGAAGACACATGTCAAGACACCAGTCAAGACATATGTCATGCTTATATTTCCAAGACACGAGTCAAGACACATGAATCACGTCTAACTATGGAACATTTCTAAGAAATTCAGGGTACCCACCCAGGGTATATCCATTTTGTTGTGCCATGAATTAATCAGGCCACAAGAATTTCAGTACCATTACTGGTGTATTAGTAAGGTCAGTCACGTTCGCTGGATGACACTTTCCTTTCTTGCACCTATATTTCATATGTTCATGACCATATCGGACGCCATTCGTATTCCCCATGTATACGAAGGTTTTCTTCAGCCTAATGGTAAGATCCCAACTGATAACGCATTACCTCGGTCAGATGCGAGTTAAATTTAATCCTATTATGGACTACGAATCGCATACCATGCTACGATTCATGAGTATGTACGGTGATGTTCAGACTCCTAAATATTTTCAGCATGATTTTCCATCAGTAAAATCTGTACAAATCATTTATGCTTTACAAGCACGTGCTTTGTTAGCCATGATTGCTAAAATTTTTAGCTGTCAGTTAAGACATGACCACCGAAGTTCCTTTTACACTTAACCAGACGAGTATTCCAAAATCTTCCCATACATTCCAGAAGAACCTACAAGGAGAAGGACGGTACCATGAGATTATATGTCGACTACCGTCGATTTAAACAAATCACCATTCATAACCGTTATTCTCCTCCACGTATCGATGACATGTCCAATAAACCGTATGGTGTTAAGCATTTTTCCAAGATCGGATTCATAATCATGCTGCCAATAGCGACGAGTGAAAAAGCAGGACATGTCCATGACTGCTATTCGTGCACGACTCGGTCATGCTAGATTTATGATTTTGAATTAGTCCCATCAATGCTCAAACAGCATAATAAGAACGAGTTTCCATGAACTCATAAGGAAATTCATAAGTGTTTTCATTGAGGATAACCTGATTTCCTCTAAGCCTAGAGAAGAACAGGAAGACCATATCTGCACTATGTTGCAAATCCTATGACAAACGAAATTTCACCCTGGAAATTTCCAATATCAATTCTGGTTGATTACAGTGACACGCTGGATCACATGGATTTGCATGGTTAATCTTACCATGACTCAGCTTATGCGCAAAGATGAGAACCCTACACTACATTAGGTGCCCAGAAAATCATACGCTAAGAGAAGTAGAAATTCGGAGACTCATAGTTCCACAAATTTCTATGTATCGAGTTTCTACGAAGCAAGATACAGTTACGTTCATATCTAGGTACCTGACATACCAACAGGTTAAGATAGGACACCAATAGACTAGGATGATTTCATCATCTGTTGTGAATGGAAATGGGACAAGATCTCTATGGATTTTGGTTACCAGATTAACGCAAACTCAGAAGAAGCATGATGCTATCTGGGTTATTGCAAACAGTTTGATCAAGTCTGCAGAATCCTTACATCCGCAAGGATTTCATAACCAATAGATTGATCGGACATGTTCCAGCCAAGGCTCATCCGATCACTTGGCAATCCCTCAGTTATCAGGGTCAGACAAAGATTCAAAATTGTGCTCCTTATTTACTTCACGTCTTCATTCTAATTCCACGACTTGCTTTCACGCTCGCGTTCATGACACTATTCACGTTCATGATCGTATCTTGGCTTACGATTTTACGTTCATCTTCGTTCTGTGAAGTTTTGCAAGAACTTGAGAAACCAGACTCAAGTCTAGTATAACTCTCTACCCTCAGACTGACGTTTCACGTCATATTCCATGTCTCACCTTGTAGCGTTTTGCGTTACCGCCATTATATTCTATGTTTACGATATGTTTCACATGTCATGTTCATTCCACGTTCCTCATATTGTGATCAAGATATGTTACACGTATCATGGATCACGATATGTTTACTCATACTACACTCGCCATATCTAAACGTATCACGTTCAAAAATTTTCACGTATCACGTTCAAAAATTTTCACGTACTACGTTTCTTTATGTCTCGTGCATCGTTGCTAATTATCAGTTAAGTTAGAGTGTTTTGCATGATAACGTTTTAGTTGCCCATACACGTTAATTCGTTTTTTTTCTCGATCAAATTTAGGGGATCTACCTTACGTTGATAACCAAGAACTTCTTCATATTTCAAGTCAAGGTCAGGAGGACCAAGATTTATCATTCGTGTCAAGATCTTGTGAAGGAACCGTTCCAAGAGGGAGGCCACTTGGAAACGGACAAGTTCATTCGGACTTCTTATCCGTTTTTCTCTTATCTATTAGATATGTCCTTTCAATCACGTCACGTTCCATGTCCTTTCAAGACATGTCACGTTCCACGTTCCTTCTACCGTGTCACCTGCACGTTCATTTATCTTACATACCCTCTCAGTTTGATTCGGGTATGTTTCTCTTTCCGTTTACGTTATCTATAATTCGGGGACGAATTATTCTTTTTAGGGGGGAAGAGTTGTAAAACCCACATACTATTACCATGAATAGTACCTTTAAGATCGTATGTATATGATTAGAACTTTCCTTTTATAACATGTTTACGTTTCACGTATACGAATTACGAGTATTACGTACGTGTTAGAACACGATAAGTATTTATTACGTATGAACACACGATAATTATTCAAAAAATAATTATAATCATGAACGTAATCTAATCACGAGATAATATTATTTACGTATATATATTTATCACGAACACGAATAAATATATTAAGTCACGGTTAATAATTAATTAAAACACGTAAAACACGAACACGATAAAACACGAGAACACACAATAATATTTAGACTCGAGAAAAGTACGGGTTACCCTGTGTGGGCCCCATACCACGAAATTAGGGAGAAGAAATAGGCTTAGCCCATGCAAAATTAACTAACTAGCAAAAAGGGGTAAAACATGTTTCATTTGTACAAAAACTAGAAAATAAAGAAAACCCTAATCCTCCTTCTTCCTCTCCCTTTTGGACGCCACTTTTACAACACCAAAAGAGGTGTTCGGGTTGATTTTGATCTTGGATATTGTGCAAGGATTCGTGTGTGTTCATCCTTAATTGATTCACGTATTCGGTATAACTTTTTTAATCTTTTTCTTTTACATTTTAATTTGTTGAATCACATAAAATCATGATGTTTTTAAAAACTAATTAAAAAAAATTATTAAAACATGTCTATGATCATGGGGTAAATCAAAACAAGGGTTTTTAGGGGTCTTTGTGATAGCCGACGCCTAACCGAACCCCTAAGAGGTCTCGGCTTGGTTTATTATCCACCACCGAGACCATATGGTCTCGGTATGGTGATGATGATGGTCACGGCAGCAGCAACAAGGGGTAACCCCGACCTTGGTTCGGGGTACGGTGTTGATTTCGGGTCCGGTTCATGGTTTCTAGTTACGGGTCGGGTTCATATATTATTTTAAAGTTTATGATTTTAATAGTTATGTGTTAAAATTAAATTAATAAAACATGATATGATTAATTTAATTAACATGACTTAGGTTATAAATTTAATTATTAGATCATGAATTATAACCTAAGTATTTATATTTAACTAGACTTTATAATTAATTAATTATTAAAAACCATGACTATAATTAATTAATTAACATGACTTAGGTTATATTATTAGTAATTAATAATACAAGTTTTAACCTAATTATTTTACTTTATTTAATTAAAATCATGATATATTTAATTAAATACTTTTAACCTATAGTTTATTTAATTTACATGTAATAATTAATAAACTATACTTTATAACTACAAGACTTAAAATAATAATCAGGAAACACTTAAGCTTATAAAATTTGCTTTTAACCAGCTTATATCTAATTATGGAAACTTTCTATTTTTAGAAACTTATTTAATTAAGGCAGCTAATCTATTTATGGAAACTTTCTATTTTTAGAAACTTATCAATTTTAAGCAGTAATTCTATTTTTGGAAACTTCCTATTTTTGGAAACTTTCAATTTTTGGAAACTTTCTATTTTTGGTAACTTTCTATTTTTGGAAACTTTCTATTTTAGGAAACCTGCTATTTTTAGAAAGTTACTTATTATTACACAGTAAGTATAATAATACATGAAATACAAGTAACACTTAATCAGAATAGACAGTATATAAGATAAATACAATATAAAGCTTAAAACAGTAAAACATGACATGAACGTATAAAATAAGCTAAGACATGATATAAAACCAGTTACGTATTTAGTAATCAGATACTTATACACGTATGTATTTATGTAGCATTAGTGATACCGAAGTAGGACTCTCTTCCGTTGGTCTTCTTCGTTCACTGGACATAAGGTACGGATTCCCGTCCTTTCAGTATGGACATTCTTTTCTTTTTAGGATTTCCAGTATGCAGCCAACTGTTTTCCCGTAGTATAAGTTTATATGTTTGATTGCTTATGTTTAATTTAGAATACCTGAAGCCATATACATGCATGACCAGTTTCACCTAGTTATGGAGGTACCATAACCATAACACTAGAGGCACTGGTGTTATGACTTCCCCACGGCGGAGTGATTGCTCGTGGCGTCCCTTCAGCTTTTGTCCATATTATTATATTTATCATGTGGGGCGTATGGGTGCATCCTAGTTACATGTTTTCAGCAGATTACTCAGTGTGAATGTGGTGTGTGCCTTGCATCCTTCACAAGGAGCTGATCCCTCCTACCCAAAACTAGTATATTAAATTAGAGGCAGCCCCTCTAATTTGCATGATGAGGTCACCCCTCCAAGTATTCATGCACAGTGGATTTTCATGACCTATATTGGCTAATGGTAAAATATGTTAAACAGTTTTCATAAGATAAACATAAGGCTTTTCAAACTATAAAACCAGTTTTATGAACATGTTCCGGGTTTTCCAGGACGTATATATTTCCGCTGCTTTTAAGTCTCTATTATGTTTCAGTCATTCATACTATGTCTATATCCGTGCACTAAGCGTTTTGCTCAGCCGTTACTTTCCTTTCCATGTCCCAAAACGGCAGGTACCCAAGGACGGACTCGAGCATTTGGAGGACGCGCATAGGAGGGAAGTTGTCATAGACTTCTTTTCCTTCTGCCTTCACATATTTATGCTTGTTTAAGTCTTGCATTTATTTCATTTACTTTATTATGTTTTAGGCTTATGTTTGGGAACCGATGTTTGATTCCGGTTTTCCCTATGGTTGTGTATGTTTTACTACATATTACCTTGCATGCTTTGATGACACGCCATAATTACGCGTGACATTCCATTTATCAAAATGGGTTGTTACATCAACGAACAATATTGTTCTGAAGTAACATACGAAATTCATATGTCAAAACAGAAGATATCAGAACTTGAAGAACAACTGCTGCTACATAAACTCCAAATTACCGAGTTAGAGTCGGTTGACAAAGAACAAACTGAGCTTTATAAAACTCGTGAAGAAAAGGATATTGGAAAAATTCTTGATTTGGAAAAGAGAGTCGAAACGTTAAACAACATTGTTTACAAAACGGGTCAGTCAATTCAAACCATGAATATGCTCAATAGAAATATGAAAACGAGTTTTGTCAAGCCTGAATATCTCAAGAAAATTCAAAGTACCAAGCCTGCTCTCTATGATATCGGTTGTTATGTTGATAATCTTGCTCTTATGCTCTCACACGACTGCGACGAAATTATTCGTCATCAAGAAGAAAGTCGATCAAACTTAAGTGATTTAATAAACCTTTCTGATTCTGATAATTATATTAAGTTTGTTCCTCAAAAAGAACTTTCCAAAGAACAAAAGATGTATAATAGTGTTCCACCACCAAGTGATGAACCCCAAAAGAAAGTGTCAAAAAAAGGAGTTTCAAAAAGCAATCAATTTTGTTAGAAAGACAAATTTCAGATGAAAAACGTAAATGGGATGAGAAAAGCAAAAGTGTTCAGCAATTTGAGTTTATAAAACAAGGGGTTTTAAATTTGTACAAAGGTGTCGTCGACTATGAAAAAGTTTCTAGGGATACCATTTGGAATATTAAACCTAACCCACAAGTAGAAGTCGTCATTCAACAATGCATTGTTCCAACAATTGATGATCTTTCAAAAAATGTGGAAATGTTTTATAATGCTCTCACTGAGGAAATGTTAACTGATTTAAGTTATGTTAAATCTCTTGAAGATGAAGTTTATTTTCTTCAAACTAAATTAAAAACACAAGAACACCAACTTTCTAACGAAATTGATCGACTTTCTAAGGAATACTTTTATGCTGACCATATGAATGCTATACTTGGTGTGTATACCGATCTTGATCAATATTGTCATGTAGCATGTCTAGTGTCAGAATCGGACGAGAAATGTCGCAATCTTGAAGTAGAGCTTTCGAAACAAATTCAGTCATATAACAAACTTTCGAAAAGTTTTTCCCAGCTTGAGAAACACTCCATTTCTCTTGAACTTGCTTTACAAAAAGGTGATAAATCTTGTAATCATAAAAACTGTCAAGAAATGGCAGCTTCTTTGTTTCGACAATTAAATGAAAAAGGTTTCGAAATAAATGATTTGAAAGCTCAGCTACAAGAAAGGGACATAGCCATCAGTGAGTTTCAAAAACTCATTGAGAAAATGAAAGGAAAGTCTGAATTGGGTAAACCATCCGCCGTTCGTCAACCGAATGCGATTAAATGCCCTAAATCGTCTATTTTGGGCAAATCCCCACAGACTTTTCCTATGATAGGAAATGATAAGAGCACAAATGTGAAAGCACCAGGAATGTATAAGATGAACACTAAGCCCACTCAAACTGGAACATCGCGGTTCCCTCAGAATATTAAGAAAACTAATCAACGTGTATCTTCTTCTACAGGAGTAATCCCCACTACTAGCGTTAGCGGACCACAACTTAAGAGCACTAGAATGCAAGATAAGGTCATGCCTAACAATAGTCCAGGAAAGAAGTTGGAAGTAGAAGACCACCGTAGGAATTTTAAGTTTTCTAAGAATAAAACGTCTGTAACTACATGTAATGACAGTTTAAATGCTAAGACCTCGAATGTTGAATTTGTTTGTGTTGAATGTGGAAAATGTGTTCGTACTTTCAATCATGATGCTTGTGCTCTTAATCATAATGGCGTGAATCATAGAACTAGGAAGCCTATTCTTGTGCCCACTAGTACTAGAGAACCCACAAGAACTTTGAACTAATCCATTGATCAATCATTTAAGAAACTAAGTGCGTTAGAATCCACTACTCTGCGTAATCAAAGCCGGTTAAAGAAGCTTTATGAGAACATGATTAGGACATGTACACGGGGGTATTCAAGATTTACACCACCCGGATACAAATGGGTACCTAAGACAACCCCTATTCTAATTGGGTCTATGAATGTTAGCTTGCCTTTAGATTCTAGGTCCACTACTATTTTGGAACCCGTTTCTATCAAAGGCTCCCATTTATCAAATGCTACATTGTCTTTTAATTCTTCTACAGCTCGTCGAAATCATCCTATTCATAATGGACTCCGGGTGCACAAAGCACATGACGGGCAATCTCAAGCTTCTCATTAAATTCGTAGAGAAGTTTCTGGGTACGGTGCGGTTTGGAATGATCAGTTTGCACCGATACTTGGATATGGCGATTTGGTTCAAGGAAATCTCACTATCAAACGGGTTTATTACGTCAAGGGACTGAATCACAATTTATTCTCGGTTGGTCAATTTTGTGATGCGGATTTGGAAGTGGCTTTTCGGAAATCTACTTGCTATGTAAGAGATTACGATGGGAATGACCTTCTTACAGGTTCTCGTGGTTCTGATCTCTACACAGTAACTCTTCAAGACACATCTTCAACAAATCCAATTTGCTTAATGGCTAAAACTTCATCCTCTCAAGCATGGTTATGGCATCAACGATTGTCACATCTCAACTTTGACACCATCAACTTGCTTTCGAAGAATGATATTGTGACCGGTCTTCCTATGTTAAAATTCGTCAAAGACCATCTTTGTTCTTCTTGTGAGTTGGGGAAAGCAAAACAGAAGTCTTTCAAAACAAAGACTACCGCAAGCTCAAAAGGACGATTGGAACTTCTACACATGGATTTATGTGGTCCCATGCGTGTAGAGAGTATTAACGGGAAAAAGTATATTCTCGTGATTTTTGATGATTACTCTAGATACACATGGACTTTCTTCTTAAGGTCCAAAGATGAAACACTAGAGGTTCTCAAAAACTTTCTCAAGATGATACAACGCAATCTTCAAGCTCAAGTCTTAACCGTAAGAACGGATAGGGGTACTGAATTTTTGAACAAGAAATTGCAATCTTACTTTCAAGAAGAAGGCATCGAACATCAAACGTCTATTGCTCGAACTCCTGAACAAAACGGCGTTGTCGAAAGACGAAACCGCACTTTGGTTGAGGCTGCTCGAACAATGCTTTCTGCTTCAAAATTACCGCTATTCTTCTGGGCTGAAGCAATTGCAACTGCCTGTTATACTCAGAATCGTTCTCTCGTCATCCCTAGACATGAAAAGACACCTTACCACATCATCAATGGCAGGAAACCTACTGTCAAATTCTTTCACGTATTTGGATCCTTCTTCTACATTCTCAAAGACGGTGAGAATCTCGACAAGATGAAAGAAAAAGGTGATGCATGTATTTTTGTGGGGTATGCTACATTGTCGAAAGGATATCAGGTCTATAACAAGAGAACAAAGATTATTGTCGAAACAATTCATGTGAACTTTGACGAATTGCCACAAATGGTACTTGATCACAACAGCTCAAGTCCCGCACCTCAATGTCCAGCAATGGCACCTACACACAACAGTGTACGTCCCGTGCAAGAATGTCAAGAAAGTAATCCTACAGCAGACTCAACGGATACGACGAATATGAATGAGTTGGTTGATTTATATGATCCAATGTTTGATGAATATTACTATGGAAACAATCAAGTTGTGTCAAAGCCTTCCGCTGTCAATGCTGCTGATGCACCCGAATAAAATCAACAAGACACAACTGCATCTACTTCTGCAACCGTTGCTCAAGAGACAATTCCATCCGGTACTCAACAAACTCAAGAAACTTTCATACAACCAACATCACCAACCGTTAATCCTAAAGGAGGAAACAACAATCAAGCAGTCAATGCACAACCTGACAAAGAAGAATTTATCAATCCGTTCGGTACACCGGTACGCGAAGTCGGAGAGTCTACTACTCAACATGTTGATCCGTCCAACATGCATACATTCAACCAACGGTATCCATCCACTCACCATTGGACACGTGATCATCCATTGGAGCAAGTCATTAGAAATCCTTCACAATCGGTTCGAACACGCAGACAACTCGACACCGATGGCGATGTGTGTATGTTTGCACTCACCGTGAGTTCAGCTGTACCTACAAACATCAAACAAGCCATGACTGATCATGCGTGGATTGAATCAATACAAGACAAAATTCATCAATTTGAACGTCTAAATGTTTGGGAACTTGTTGACAGACCCTATGGAATGTCAATTTTGGATTTCAAATGGATATGGAAAAACAAACTTGATGAAGAACAAACCATCATAAAAAACAAATCTCGTCTTATGGTTAAGGGATACCGTCAACAAGAAGGCATAGACTACGATGAATCATTCACTCCAGTTGCTCGTTTGGAAGCTGTCAGGATATTCCTTGCTTATGCTGCACATAAGGGCTTCACGGTTTTTCAGACGTTAAAACTGCTTTTCTCAACGGTCATTTGAAGGAAGAAGTGTATGTTAATCAGCCGGAAGGATTCATCAATCCTCATCATCCTGACAAAGTCTATCGTCTCAAGAAGGCTGTATATGGACTTAAACAAGCTCCAAGGGCATGGTACGAAGAACTATCAAACTTCTTGGTTTCCAAAGGATTTTACAAAGGTTCTATTGATCCTACTCTCTTTACTAATAAATATGGGGATGACATACTGCTGGTGCAAGTTTATGTTGATGACATTATTTTTGGTTCTACAAACCCAAAACTTTCAAAATGTTTTGAAAAATTAATGCACAGCAGATTTGAAATGTCAATGATGGGGGAGCTAAAATTCTTATTAGGCCTCCAGATTCATCAATCCTCACATGGTATCTTCATTAGCCAAGATAAGTATGCTCAAGAGATACTTAAAAAGCATGGTATGACCTCATATGCTCGCGTTGGTACACCATTGTCGACCAAATCCCTAGATGCTAACTTGTACTCATATCCCGTAGATCAAACATGATATCGCAGTATGATCGAGTCACTTATGTACCTTACATCCAGCAGGCCTGATATTCATCATGCCACATGCTATTGTGCATGATATCAAGCCAAACCTACTCAAAAGCACCTCAAAGAGGTTAAACAGATCTTTCGGTACCTTAAGAATACCATTCACATAGGACTCTGGTATCCGAAGGAAACCGGTTTTCATCTAACAGCTTTTTCAGATTCTGATCACGCAGGTTGCCTTGATAGTCGCAAAAGCACTTCTGGTAGCGTACAATTTCTAGGGGAAGACAAACTTATCAGCTAGTCGTCAAAGAAGCAGGATTGCACTTCTCTCTCATCAGCTAAAGCAGAATATGTGGCTCTATCCGCGTGTTGTGCTCAAGTCCTCTGGATGAGAACTCAACTCACGGATTATGGCTTCCACTTTGATAAAATACCTATGTATTGTGACTCAAAGTCGGGCATAGCCATCTCTTGCAATCCGGTTCAACATTCCCGTACCAAGCACATCGCCATCAGATATCACTTCATCAAGGAACAAGTAGAACGTGGTATCGTGAAATTATACTTTGTTAGAACTGAATACCAGATAGCTGACTTTTTTACAAAGGCCCTATCTCAAAATAGGTTTCAGTATCTCGTTGGCCATCTTGGTATGAAGTATATGACTCTAGAAGACTTGGAGGTTTTGGCAAATGAAGTTGCTTGATTTTTCTCTCATAATGACTTCTAAGCACATCACATCTTAGGACTCGGACCTCAAATTAGGAAAGTTTATCACGGACGATAACTTATCCTTCTCAACGAGAAATTAATATTTCTCGGTCATGAGCTTCCTATAAAAACATTCAAAGTTTTTAAGTTCATAAAAATGACTTTTAAGTAAATGTTAGCTTAGAACTCGTACTTCCACTTAAGGAAAGTTTATCACGGATGATAACTTATCCTTCACAACGGGAAATTAATTTTTCTCGGTCATGAGCTAGTCACAAAACATTCAAAGTTTTGAGCTCATGTAAATCGGAATTTAGTTTAAAACCGCTGAACACATTTTTTCAAGAATTTCTCAAAAGGTTTTTCTAAATCTTTCAAAATTGTGTGTTCAACACTCCTTTCCTCATAATAGGTTTTTATATCTCAAAATGTCATATGTTATTTTGATCAATTTTTGAGGGGGAGCGTTTTAAAATCAAGCCTTTTAATGTTGTTGGGTACATCTCTAAAATTGTCATATTTTATGTATCCAACACATTCCGAAAATGATATTAAATCTGTCGTATATATTATCGGTAAAGGCATCTCAACTCCGTACCTCACCATATTTTGTGGTGTTGTTTTTCCAAAATTTTGTCAAATTTTGTCTCAAGACACACATATATTGTTGAGGGGGAGCAACCCGACTTAATGTTCCATGATTCATGCGTGCACACATGTTTTATCCCAATCGGTTTTTAGAAATGTCATATTTTATTCAATTGGTATCCCTAATATTATTTTTTTATATTAGAGATAGGGGGAGAAAATGTGATTAAAATGTAATATATCGCAACATGTGATCTTAAAGACTCAAGTGCAACTCTTTCCTTCACATGCTAAACTATTTCGTATATCGATGCATGTGTGTAGGGGGAGTTTTTCGAAAATATAAAACTTTCAAAGTGTTAAAAGTTTTGATTTTTATCAAGCACTTTGAATGGTTTTCAATGGTTTTATGGTTACGATCTTTACCCAAAACAACCTACTATCCACGACGGAACGATGGAGTCAAAAGGTGGCTTAGGATAGGAAACTAAGTCCTATGATCCAACCAGAACCGGAGGGATCTACCCAAGGACATTCCATAGCTAGAAATAGTGGTCCTGAGGAAAGATGGAGTGGAATGAAGCTGAATGCGGACCAATTACTTAAGTTAGCACTAGAACAATCACAACAAGGTGCTACTGATGACGTATTGGTAAGCATTGAAGGTGTTGAATATTCTATGCAACCTAGGCAGAAACCAGGTCAATACATCTATTGAAGATAAGTCATCATGGACCCAGTGATGCAATGCACAAACCTTCCCAACCATTCGAGTTTCTCTCGAAAGAAACTTGTCTCATTGTCACGGAGATCAACACGTATCTATTGACTCTCTCACTCCGAGTTAGTTAATATTGAAAAGGTGGCAGTCTGCTCCAGCCTCCGATTACCAAAATGCACTTATTGAGTCTAGAGCCAAACGAGATCTCATTAGGACAAAATCGAGTCCTATGCATTATCCTTGTGATATTACCTGAACATCTGAGTGATACAATTCATAATGAAGATAGAAATCCTGCTTGAGCCAACATTAAACAAGCTCATGGTAGGTAACTTGTGCGATTCTACACGAATCAAACTTGTGAGAACTGGAAAGCAACTAAGTTTGGATTCTTAATTGATTCAAACTTGATTCCAGGTTTCTTCGCAAAATCCGTGTGATCTTGCTAGAACATTCAGAGTGAGACTCTTTAGTGTTCACAGTGACGAATGGAAATCCTTCCAATGTCAACATCAAACAGCACTGCGGTAGGTAACATGCAAGATTCTTATGAATCGAGCTTGTGGCAAACTGGAAAGCAACAATGGTTCGATTCTTATAGAATCAAACTTGTTCCAGGAATTCTGAATTGACGACTCTAATCAAACGGATAACCGTATCCTTTTTGATTCACTCTTTACGTTCGCAGTCTGCTTTGAGACGATCGAGTAAAGAGAACTGGCTATTACCACCAGGAAACCCTGTCAAGGAGGTTCTTAATCGAATCTACCTGATCACAGGTACGGTATTTAATACCGTTTAACGGTCTTCACCAACCGGAGGTAAAACGCTACCGAGTTAGGGTGAAATGTTCAAAGCCATTTCATCCGTGTCTATATATGTTGCTGCATATCAAGAAGGTGGCGTAGCTGTGTACTAACCGATGTCGATTCAGAAGTCACAAGAGCACAAGATGACGATAATCAAGATACCTAAGAATGTAAGAATGTATTAGGTCATCTTAGTCACAAGGAGCACAAAATGAAGATCTCAAGCTCTCAAAGTCAAATGACAAAGTCTCAAGATAAAGATCACAAGGCATGAAGGAACAAAGTCGTTACAAACAAGATCAAGACCAAGATACAAGACCAAAGCAGGAAGATCTCCTTTACAAGAATGTATTCACTCAATCATCTTATGCTTTTTTAAGCTTTTTAAGATGACCGATACATTGGGGGGGATTGTTAACCCTATATTTTATATAGTCGAACAAGAATGTAATAGGTCATCTTAGTCGTTAAAGGTCTTGTATTGTAATAGGTTAGTCGGGTTAACCAGGCTTGGACTTTAAGCTAATATTGTCTAAGTTAGGGGCGTAAGCCCAAGTGTAAGCCAAGCCCGACCCAAGTCACAAACCCATGGCCCATGGAAAGCCCATTGGTTCGTGGGTATATATACCCTCTTCCATGTGTGGAAGAGGGTGTTGGTTCATTTTACTTTCTCTCTCTAGTAAACATTAACCTTCCAAAATCTCTCTTGTTTCTCTCTCTACTTTTCTTTCCTTTCTCTCTCTAAATATCTTTTCTAAATCTTGTGTTATGGATTGATATGGGAATAACAGGATATCAAGAGTAGGAGTAGTAATCTCAGAAGATGGGTTGAGATCATAGATATCATCCTCGTCATCATCATAATAGTAGCATGGACGCACAAGAGGAGGAGTATAATCACTAAGATTAGATACTTGCTCTTGTTGCTGTCGCTTTTCCTCCTCCCATGCTTCTTTTAGTTGAACCGCGGCTTCTTGAAGTTGAAAAATAAGGGCGTGTGTTTCGTCATTCGGATTCAAAGAAGGTTGATGATCGAGTGTGTATTGTGGGGGTTCAAAATTATGAAAACCGGAATTATAGCACGGATGTGGCCCATAATAAATCATCGGTTGAAAAGGATTAGAACACGGGTTTGGCTCATAATAATTCATCGGCTGACAAGAAAAGGTATCGTGAGGCCCCCCACAATTGTCGCAACATGGGTATTGAGAGAAACCCGGTGCATTTTGCGAATATGGATCGTCATATATGGGAGAGGGTGAAATAGTATCATTAGAAGGGAAGATTGAATTGAAGTATGAATTGATCGAATTACACGATAGACAACGGCCAAATTCGTAATTAGGGATATCTATTCTACACCGTGCGCATGAACACCATTGATAGGATTGACTACCAGAAGATGGTCTTCCACACCCTACACAGTCAACAAACGAATCCATTAAACACAATAGATAAGCAAGAAGAATATTTTTGGTGCAAAACTTTTGAAAAGAAATGCTTTTTATGATTTTTTAAATGTTTTTGGATTTTTTGAAATTTTTAATTTGTATGGATTTTTGAAAATTTTTGAGCAAGAAAAATAACGTTCACGAGTTAACGTATCCCAAAATCCAACGCGTCACTCACAAAAAAACGTTAATCTTCACGAAAAGAGTCGGCAGCGGCGCCATTTAATACAAGAGATTTTGTATGTAAAAAGTTATCGTCTCGATAATTTTTTGCCAAGTATAAAAATTAAAACGATTCAATTCGAATTGATTACCAGTTAAAAGTAGGTTTTTGAAAGTAGGTGTTGGTGTAATGTGATTGGTTGATGATTTGAGTGGGGTGACGTGTCATCTGGGTATTGGTTGTTGTATGTTTTGTTGTCTTGCCATAAATGGCCCTTCATGTCTCCCTCTCTTGTCACTTTAACTCAAACAGCTCAAATCTAAATAATCCTTTGTAAGTAAGTTTTTCTTTTTGCACTTTGGCCACAAAAAAGGTTTCTTAAACATGAACCAAGGGCTTCTCTTGTAATTTCTTCATATTCCAAGGACAAAATTTGTATTGTCTTGATAATTTAGGGACCCAAATGCAATAAATGAGTTTTGCAAGGGTATAAATTGTCAAGTCTTAAAAAGTTGAGGGACTAATCTTGTACAATCTTTAAACTTCAAGGGCATTTTTGCAAAATTCATTCTTTAGGTCCGGTTCTTTGTGCGGCTTCGTTTCCCGTGTTCGTTTTTGCTTCATTCTTGTGATCTTTTGTTGATTTCACGATATCCGTACCTAAAATACACAATGAACAAACACAAGCATATATTTGGGTATTTTAATGATATTTTAAGAATTTTAAGCCCGATTTGGACGATGAGACTATGTATAATTGCAGTCTCATTAATACTCGGCTTTTATCCCTCGTATCAAAATTCGTAGTCCCAAGTCTTTTCGAATTGATTACCGATCTAAAGTGCGACTCAATCGTCTTTTGGTGAACAAGAGAATGGTTTGTTTTTGTTTATCTAATTTAAACTAATAGCAAATAAGTAAGTGTCATTGAGTAAAGTAGAAGTTTAAAGATTATATTAAAACTAACGAGTTAAAATAAAAGCTTGAAAACTTAAAGGCAATATTAGAAAAATACTTGAACACTAAATAAAACTAACACTTAGAAACTTTGTAAAAACAATAAAATAAAACCATTAGAAAGCAAAATGTAACTCTGATCGGAATATGAGGTCGGAAAGTAAGGCTGATCGGAATGTCCAAAAAGGGTCTAGATCGGAATATATTCCGATCTGTTGATCGGAATGTATACAATTCGCACCGTTGGAATATCCACAAAACCCACTCGATCGGAATGTTTGATGATAACCTCAGATCGGAATAAGCCAAAACCTACAATCGGAATGTTTTCAAAACTAAACCAATCAGAATATTGGAAATAAGCCCACAATCGGAATAACTCAAAAACAATGCCAATCGGAATACTGGGGAAAGTACTTATCGGAATGTTTAGAAAAATGACCCAATCTGAATGTAAACAACTCTCAGCCGTCGGAGTATCTAAACCCTATTCCGATCCAAGGTGATCGGAATACAATTGCTCAAATCGGAAAACTCAAAACCCTTATCCGATCAAACGATCGGAATAAAGGGATGGGTGGCTGGTCAGAATAAGCTGATCGGAAAGGGGTTTAGACCCTTTCCGATTTTTAAGGGATTCGAATAAGAGCTAGGCAATAAGCTATTTTGAATAAGCTAATTCCCAAACTAGAACGAATCAATAATGAAACGGATCAAATAAGCACTAATAACAACTTATCCAAACTTGAAATAAGCAAACTTTTAAATCAAACCATAAAAATATGAACTTTTAAAGAAATCTTTTAAAAAGTAAATAAGCTAAACATGTAAATAAGCCAATAAGCACAGGAATCTTAAAGCTTAATCGAATGAAAGCTTATATAGGAACAAAAAGATTAACTTTTTAAGCACGAAATCATTAAGAACAACACGGATCAAATGAAATTCGCACCAAAATCAATCTAAAAATCAAAGAAAGGTAGAATGAGATGAAAGATTAAAAGCTTAACTAGAACTTGATTAATGAAATCAACAATACAAAAGGCTTAATCTTGAAAGATTAAGAGAAGAAAGATGAAAACTTAGTGAGAGAAAGTGGAGAACTTTCTCTCTCTAAAAACTAGAAAGAAAAGTGAAAAATGAAAACCATAACTAAAAACTAACTCTCCTCCTAATGTGTATTAGGAGGGTATTTATAGGGAAAAATGGAAGGAGTGCATGTGTTGCTTCTTCTTTCTTTCTTTCTTCACGTCTTCTCGACTCGACTTAATTCTTTATCTTTTCTCGATGTCGTCTCGGGATTTTGAACTTGTCTTGATAATTTTCTTCTTTAATTTAGACTTGAGTTCTTCGACTTCATTAAACTTCCGTCTTTAGACTCTTTCTTCGATAAATCTTCAGAATAGGTCTTGGACTTCCGTTCTTTTTGCGCTCTTGATCTTTTGACTTCGTCTTTTCCCGTTTTCTTCGATAAAAGCCCGTGTTTTCTTCCTTTTTAATCTTTTGGTCCTAAAACACAATAAAAACACACAAACCACGCATAATTCTGACTTTTACGACATAAAATACACGTTTTGGTCTTGTTATTATTGGAAATAAGTGGTAAAAGGATAAGTGTTTTCACACATATTAAATCCCCTACACTTGACCATTGCAATGCCCTCATGCAATGCATTAATTTTAAAGCACGGTTTACATTTTCCATCATAAATAACCCACCTTGGCCTTTATTAAATACTAAATATGAAAAGATAGAAACAAGTAAAGAAATTAAAGACTTACATTGGGTTTTGGCTGCCATGAATGTTTATCATCCTCAAGTTTCACGTTTCCCATACCAAGCTTAAAAATGAGATCATTGTTATTATAAGTTAGCAGACTAACACGAACTCATGTGGGCCAATTATTCACTTAGACTCCCTTATTCCTAGGTATATCTCTTATATTTTATTTTTGTCTTGAAAGATCACGAGGATGCATTATTTGACTTATTTCGATAGTTATTTAGGCCAAAAATAAAGTGAACGATTTAATCAATAGTTAGTTAAAGGACAAAATCTTTTAAAACTGCTTCTCGGGACCTCATAAAGTTCATATCTTGGCATAACTCGCTTCACGATTTGAAACCTTTCTCGGACCGATATTTGGCAGCGACTTCATACTTCGAATCATTGAGAGACGTTCATGAAATAATGGCCTTCTCTTCATAATAGGAATTTCTTCACTTAAAGTTTTGAGAGATTCTTCATCTTTGGACCACGACTTCTTCATTTTTCTCCAATCTTTATTTTGGAATTTGATATACAACGATCCGCCTCCTTTTAGGACTTGGATCTATTTATCCTCATACCTTGTTAGGGCCTTTTTGGATAGACTTCTCCATGATCTTTAGGGGAGTATTTGCTTTTCGTCGTGTGTCTCGATCCTTCATATAGATTTTCGATAAATGATTCTTCACATCACTTTTGGATCTTTAGCAACAAAATGTAGCCCTCATGCCTTGTTAGGGCCTTTTTGGACTCGCCAATCTTCGCATCCCGCTTCAATAAGTTATGCCTTGGCTATGAACTCTAATCCGTACCGAGCAACTTTTAAACGATCTTGGGCTAGAAGCTAAGTAACCTTTTAAATCGTACAAACTTATTTATTACAGATAAATTTATTAACAAGCGAAGGGAGAATAGGCTTATAATTAACTCACATAAATTCACAAAAGAATACCGAACTTATAATTGACTCTATCATCTCTCGTTCTCCACAGTTTAAAATCTCAAGGAATGAGACTCGTGTATGCTTAGCCTATTAAATCAAAGTTTTGGGTTTTCGAGTCATTTATAGGATCTTGCAAATTCTTAGACTTTTTCAAGTTTCGAAATCGCATTTTAAAGTTCCCTTGATAAACGACTCTCTAGGATCAATTATAGGAACTTGCGAAAAGTTCTTGTTCTTAACCCGTGAGAGTTAAGACTTTCGCGTTTTATAGCTCCCTATATAAAAGCCTAGCAAAACTTGACTTAAACACGTTAAGGATACTAGCTAGAGTAAACTTAGATAAGTAAACTCGGGTTGAGTCAAAATATTCACAACTAAGAAAAATTTTAAAAACCACTTTATTGAAAATTTATTCTAGCAATGGAAAGAAAATAAACATAACAAAGGAAAATACAACTATACAACTAGGCCAAAATAGATTAAAAATTTTGAAAAATGTCGAAAAACTAAATTTTCCGGTTAAAATGAGGACAAATTCATGGAAAAGACCACTTACTTCGATAGAAGTCCCCCCTACACTTGAGATAAACATTGTCCTCAATGTTTAAGCATGTGGGAGTAAACTCCCCTACACTTAGGACATTGTGCACTTTGTTTAAATCTTGCTAAGGAAAGGACAACTAAAGTGAATTCAATGTGAACATATAAAATATGAAATATTGAATCACAAGAGTTTGAGATAGAACCGGGAAGATGGGAACACGATATCACGGTTCGTCAAAAGTCATCAAGATGCTCTTTGAAGCTTGAATCCCTGCACAAGATAAGAAACAAGACAACAAACACATATGGGGCTCCCCCTACACTTATTATGAAAGCAGTAAAGGATAGATCACGGGTTGCCTCCCGAGAAGCGCTTGTTTTTGTTCACCGAGTCACGAGCCTGACTCGACCCAATTTAGTTCATGGGGAACGTGGTGAGGGATGGAATCATCTCATGGGAGATGTCCTCACCAAAGTACAGCTTCAAACGCTGGCCATTCACCTTGAAATTGGGCCCATTTGGCTGAGAAAGCTCAATGGTCCCATATGGAAAGACTTTGGCGACGGTGAATGGACCAGACCAGCGGCTCTTCAACTTGCCAGAGAAGATCTTCAACCGAGATTTAAAAAGTAAGACTTGATCACCAACGTGGAACTCTTGGTTCTTAATCCTTGCATCATGAATGATCTTGGTCTTCTCCTTGTAGATCAGTGAGTTCTCGTAAGCTTCATTCCTCAGTTCGTTGAGCTCGATGAGTTGAATCTTGCGATGATCACCGGCTTTGTTGATGTCGAAGTTAGCCCACTTCAAGGCCCAGTGCGCCTTATGTTCCAGCTCGATGGGGAGGTGGCATGCTTTCCCGTACACAAGACGATAAGGTGTACAACCGATCGGGGTCTTATAAGCAGTACGGAAAGCCCACAGAGAATCATCTAACTTTTCGGCCCACGCGGCGCGATGCTCTCCCACAGTACGCTCCAAAATTCGCTTCAATCCACGGTTGGAAATCTCGGCTTGCCCATTGGTTTGGGGATGATAGGCGGTGGAAAGACGGTGATTGACACCATACTTAGCCATGACTCTTGCAAATTGATCATTGCAAAAATGAGTCCCGCGGTCACTGATAATAGCACGAGGAACGCCGAATCGAGCGAAAAGCTGCTTCAAAAAGTTCACAACCACCCTCGCATCGTTCGTTGGGAGATCCTTAGCTTCAACCCATTTGGAAACGTAGTCAACGGCTACGAGGATGTACTTGTTCCCTTTGGAGGATGGAAATGGCCCCATAAAGTCGATGCCCCATACGTCAAAGATTTCACATTCCTGTATGAAATTTTGAGGCATCTCATCCTTATGTGTGATCTTGCCTTGGCGTTGGCAAGCATCACAATGCTTAACCATTTCGTGAGCGTCACGATAAATGGTGGGCCAATAGAATCCAGAGTCAAACACTTTCTTAGCGGTGTAGTTGGGACCAAAGTGACCACCGGTGGGTCCTTTGTGGCAAGCCTGGAGAATGTCAAAAGCTGCCGGTCCGTCAACACATCGACGAATGATCAGATCAGCACATTGTTTGAATAGAAAAAGGTCATCCCAAAAGTAAGTCTTAACATCATTCAAGAACTTTTTCTTTTTTTGGGATGTTAAGCATTTGATGAGAATACCACCCGCTAAGTAGTTTGCAATGTCGGCAAACCACGGGGTGTCATCAAGATTGAGATTTATAGACATTAAGGTCTCAAGGGGGAAAGAGTCATTGATCTCTTTGTTCGGATGATCCCCTTGATATGGATCCTCAAGTCGACTCAGATGATCCGCGGCTAGGTTTTCAACACCCTTCTTGTCACGAATTTCAATGTTGAATTCTTGAAGGAGTAAAACCCAGCGAAGAATTCTTGGCTTAGAGTCGTGCTTAGTCATCAAGTACTTCAACGCGGAATGGTCTGTGTATACGATGGTGGTGGATAAAACAAGACAGGGGCGAAATTATTCAAAAGCATAGACAACAGCTAAAAGCTCTTTTTCGGTTGTCGTATAATGCAATTGAGCCCCCGTCATTGTTTTGCTAGCATAGTGGATTGGTTGGAAGTGTTTATTCACTCTTTGGCCCAAAACCGCACCAATAGCAAAGTCGCTAGCATCGCACATCAATTCAAAGGGTAGCTCCCAATTAGGGGTAACCAAGACCGGTGCCTTAGTTAGCTTATCCTTAAGAAGATTGAAGGCTTCGATACACTCTTTAGAAAAGATGAAAGGAGTATCTTTTTCCAAGAGGTGGGTCATCGGGCGAGCGATTTTAGAGAAATCCTGAATGAATCGACAATAGAAGCCCGCATGACCCATAAAACTTCTCACACCCTTCACGGTTGAAGGTGGAGGTAATTTGGCTATGACATCTACTTTAGCACGGTCGACTTCAAGACCGGCTTTAGAGATTTTGTGTCCTAGCACAATGCCTTCTTTTACCATAAAATGGCATTTTTCCCAATTCAGAACAAGGCGAGTGTCTTCGCACCGCGTAAGCATACGTTCCAAATTGGCAAGGCAAGAAGAGAAGGAATCCCCGAAGACCGAGAAATCATCCATGAAGACTTCCATGGTTTCCTCAACCATGTCATGGAAGATAGCCAACATGCACCTTTGGAAAGTCCCGGGGGCATTGCATAAGCCAAAAGGCATTCTTTTGTAAGCAAATGTGCCATAGGGACAAGTGAATGTTGTCTTCTCTTGATCTTGGGGATCGATGAGTATTTGGAAATAACCCGAGAACCCATCAAGAAAGCAGTAATATTCATTACCCGCTAAACGTTCAAGCATTTGGTCCATAAAAAGAAGAGGGAAATGATCCTTTCTCGTGGCATCATTGAGTTTGCGGTAGTCTATACAAACTCTCCACCCAGTAACGAGACGTGTAGGAATCAACTCGTTGTTTTGATTGAGCACAACGGTGATTTCGCCTTTTTTAGGCACACAATGGACTGGACTAACCCATGGTGAATCCGAAATAGGGTAAATCATACCCGCATCAAGAAGTTTGATAACCTCTTTTTTGATGACTTCATGGATTTTAGGATTCACCCTTCGTTGGCTTTGAATTGTGGGCTTAAAGTCGTCCTCCATGAGAATTGTATGTGTACAAAAGTGAGGATTAATTCCACGAATATCGGAGATTTTCCAAGCGATAGCTCTTTTATGCTTCTTCAACACGGTGATAAGTCGGGATTTTTCTTCTTCTTTCAGGTCCTTTGCGATGATGACCGGTAACTTCTCGTTGTCTTCAAGGAAAACGTATTCAATATGAGGGGGTAGGTCCTTAAGCTCAAGAGTAGGAGGGTCCTCAATAGATGGTGTAACTAACGATGGATCATCATTAGTCACCTCTTTAGGAGAAGGAGGAGAAAACGGGTCTTCATTGAGAAGTCTCTCAATAGTACAAATGTCTTCATCCCAATCGGTGGAAGATTCATCATACTTAATATCGAGAGGACCCAAGCTAGCTTCGAAATCATCCAATTCACTTTCTACAAAAGGAGTCAATGCCGGAGCAATTGCGGCAACGGTCTCAACATTGGGTAGAGAAGAGGGAGTACTTTTGCAAGCATCATGAAAATGTTCTTCACAAGCCTCATCAAAAACATCAATAGCATTAACACTCTCATATGAGTAAGGTTGCTTAGAAATCTTACCCATGTTGAAGACAATTTTATCGTCACCAACTCTCATGATTATTTCGCCCGCGGCTACATCAATGAGAGTGCGACCGATCCTCAAGAAGGGACGTCCAACGATCAATGGAACACGGGGGTCCATTTCGTAGTCAACGACAACAAAATCCGTCGGGAAGGTGAATTTGTCAACGCCAACGAAGACATCTTCGGCTATCCCCACTGGATAAGAAACCGTACGGTTAGCTAATTCCAAAGTCATTTTGGTGGGGACTAGCTCGGGGAGAGATAATTGCTTCCAAACACTTAAAGGCATTAAGTTTATACTGGCACCTAGATCGGCCAGGGCCATGCAATTCTCTACTCCCGGGAAGTTGCAAGGAATCAAGAAGAAACCCGGGTCACCAAGTTTGGTGGGCAATTTCCTTAAGAGCACTGCGGAGCAGTTCTCATTAAGTTGGGTCTGAGCAATGTCAAGAAGCTTCTCCTTGTCACTAAGAAGATCTTTAAACATTTTCGCGTATTTAGGCATATGAGCGAGAGCCTCAGCAAAGGAGATGTTAAAATTCAATTGTTTAAACATTTTGAGAAAGTTTGAAACCTGAATATCATCCTTGCTCTTTTGCTTCTCTTTCCTCAACCTTGAAGGATAAGGTATATTGGATGAAGAAGAAGGCTTTAGGGAAATAGGATCACTCACAACCACGGGTGGTGGGGAAATGGGGGTAGAAGGCAAATGAGGTGGGGAAAGTTGCTCTTTTTCCTTGTTCACAATCACGGGTGGAGGTGTAGGAAGCTCGGGTTCCGTATAACCTTTTCCACTACGAGTGGTGATTGCTTTCATCTCCCCTCTTGGATTCACAAAGGTGTTACTCGGAAGAGTACCCGAAGAATAGGGTTGATTACCTTGGATGAGCGAACCGATCATATCACGTATGTTAAGCGCTTGAGTGCTGAAAGAATCTCTGATGTCTGCACGAATTTCATTGCTTTGTGTTGCCATGTAATTCCTTAGCTCGGCTCGAATATCGTTCTCTTGTTTCACCATTTCTCCCTTCAAGTTGACGACTTGACTCTGAAGATTCGTCACCATCTCTCTATTAGTCTTCATGAATGTTTCGACGTCTGGATTCAATGCCATCGGTTGATTGAGAGGTGGAGCTTGGTAAGCTTGAGAATTTCCTTGAATTGGGTATGGGTTTCTTTGGGATTGATATTGATTGGTAGCACGAGGTTGGGATTGGTTTTTTGGGTTATAGCTTTGTTGTTGGTTTTGGTTTTGAGGAGGGAAACAGGGTGGAGCAAGATAGTTGTTTGAACGATAACTTAGCAAGCTACGGTCTCCTTGAGGACGAGCTTGATAGCCGCCCGTGGGATAAGTACCGTATGTCGCGTTAACGTTTTCAGAAAAATTGCCTTGGGTAGAAGGACAATCATTGTAAGAATGAGGACCACCACATGTGTCACAAGAAATAGCAACGTCTTTAGCTTGTTGAAAGTGGTTTGTGGCCATGGTCATGAAATTCTTGTTCATCTTAGCGAGTTGTCGAGAAATTTCAGTCATCTCGGGATTGGAAGTAGTAGAAGAAACATTGACTCTCGGGTTAGATCTTGAGGATGCGGATGAATCCCAGTTCTTGTGGTGAGTAGTCATGTTTTCAATCAACTCTCTACACTCCTCCGGTCTCCTTTTCATAAAAGTACCACCGGCGGCGGCGTTGATCGTGTCACGATCACGAAAAGTGAGACCATTGTAGAAGGTATCAATGAGAGTGACGGGGAGCATGTTGTGATTTGGACATCGGTCGATCAAATCATTGTATCGTTCCCAAGCATCGAAGAGCGATTCATCATTGTCTTGCATGAATCCACTAATTTGGTTACGAAGGCTTGTGACCATGGATGGTGGGAAGTAGCGCGACAAAAAGCGTTGAGTCATGTCATTCCAAGTATGAATAGAATTCTTTGGGAGACGGTCAAACCATTTTTCGGCATGGTGAGAAAGCGAGTGGGGAAAGAGTTGAAGGCGAAGGTCATCCATAGAAACACCGGGGGACTTCATGCTTTCGGTGATGGTAATGAATTTGTCGAGGTGTTTGTTGGCATCATCATCCGGAATTCCGCGAAATGGGTTAGTTTGCACTTGTTGGATCATGTGATGCTTCAATGAAAACTCCTGAGCCGTGACGTGCATCGGCGCAATCGGGCCTCCGCGTCCGTTCATGGTGGGTTGACACAATTCCTCCATTGTTCGTAAATCAGGTAGGGGGACATTGTTGTTGTTGTTGTTATTCAAATTGGGTAGAGGTGGGTTGTTATTGTTGTTATTAACACCAGCCATATCTAGATCTTCACGAGTCTCGGGCTCAGAATAGTTTGAAGATCTAGTACGCATACACCTGCAGAAGAAAAATATACACCGAGAGAATATCTATATAATCTTTTTGGTGCAAAACCTTTTGGAAAAGAATTGCTTTCTCGGATTTTTTAATGTTTTTGTATTTTTGAAGAGTTTTATATTTTTTATGGATTTTGAAAATTTTTGAAGCAAGGAAAATAACGTTCAAAGAACGGATCCCAAAATTCAATGCGTCTCTCACTAGAAACCGTTAATCTTAACGAAAAGAGCCGGCAGCGGCGTCATTTAAGACATGGCTTTTACCCCTCTTATCAAAATTCGTAGTCCCAAGTCTTTTCGAATTGATTACCGATCTAAAGTGCGACTCAATCGTCTTTTGGTGAACAAGAGAATGGTTTGTTTTTGTTTATCTAATTTAAACTAATAGCAAATAAGTAAGTGTCATTGAGTAAAGTAGAAGTTTAAAGATTATATTAAAACTAACGAGTTAAAATAAAAGCTTGAAAACTTAAAGGCAATATTAGAAAAATACTTGAACACTAAATAAAACTAACACTTAGAAACTTTGTAAAAACAATAAACTAAAACCATTAGAAAGCAAAATGTAACTCTGATCGGAATATGAGGTCGAAAAGTAAGGCTGATCGGAATGTCCAAAAAGGGTCCAAATTGGAATATATTCTGATTTGTTGATCGGAATGTATACAATTCGCACCGTCGGAATATCCACAAAACCCACTCGATCGGAATGTTTGATGATAACCTCAGATCGGAATAAGCCAAAACCTACAATCGGAATGTTTTCTAAAACTAAACCAATCGGAATATTGGAAATAAGCCCACAATCGGAATAACTAAAAAACAATGCCAATCGGAATACTAGGGAAAGTACTAATCGGAATGTTTAGAAAAATGACCCAATCGGAATGTAAACAACTCTCAGCCGTCGGAATATCTAAACCCTATTCCAATCCAAGGTGATCGGAATACAATTGCTCAAATCGGAAAACTCAAAACCCTTATCCGATCAAACGATCGGAATAAAGGGATGGGTGGCTGGTCGGAATAAGCTGATCGGAAAGGGGTTTAGACCCTTTCCGATTTTTATGGGATTCGAATAAGAGCTAGGCAATAAGCTATTTTGAATAAGCTAATTCCCAAACTAGAACGAATCAATAATGAAACGGATCAAATAAGCACTAATAACAACTTATCCAAACTTGAAATAAGCAAACTTTTAAATCAAACCATAAAAATATGAACTTTTAAAGAAATCTTTTAAAAAGTAAATAAGCTAAACATGTAAATAAGCCAATAAGCACAGGAATCTTAAAGCTTAATCGAATGAAAGCTTATATAGGAACAAAAAGATTAACTTTTTAAGAACGAAATCATTAAGAACAACACGGATCAAATGAAATTCGCACCAAAATCAATCTAAAAATCAAAGAAAGGTAGAATGAGATGAAAGATTAAAAGCTTAACTAGAACTTGATTAATGAAATCAACAATACAAAAGGCTTAATCTTGAAAGATTAAGAGAAGAAAGATGAAAACTTAGTGAGAGAAAGTGGAGAACTTTCTCTCTCTAAAAACTAGAAAGAAAAGTGAAAAATGAAAACTATAACTAAAAACTAACTCTCCTCCTAATGTGTATTAGGAGGGTATTTATAGGGAAAAATGGAAGGAGTGCATGTGTTGCTTCTTCTTTCTTTCTTTCTTCACGTCTTCTCGACTCGACTTAATTCTTTGTCTTTTCTCGATGTCGTCTCGGGATTTTGAACTTGTCTTGATAATTTTCTTCTTTAATTTAGACTTGAGTTCTTCGACTTCATTAAACTTCCGTCTTTAGACTCTTTCTTCGATAAATCTTCAGAATAGGTCTTGGACTTCCGTTCTTTTTGCGCTCTTGATCTTTTGACTTCGTCTTTTCCCGTTCTTCGATAAAAGCCCGTGAAAGCCCGTGTTTTCTTCCTTTTTAATCTTTTGGTCCTAAAACACAATAAAAACACAAACCACGCATAATTCCGACTTTTACGACATAAAATACACGTTTTGGTCTTGTTATTATTGGAAATAAGTGGTAAAAGGATAAGTGTTTTCACACTTATTACTCATCACTCCCCCATACTAAACCATTATCGTTCCCTCACGCAATGCTAGAATTAAGTATCATAGCACTTCCAAAATTCATTTTTATGATGACATTTATTGAAGACATAAATTTAAATAAACTACTACACGTGTTTTAGACATAATGTATTGTTTTCATCACGATAAAGTGACTTTTAGGGTCAAAGAATAAGAACACGTGAATGCTTCATTAGAAACAATTTCGTCGTCCTCGATTTTCACCCAATTCCATGCTAAGCGTGTAACGAGATCATTGTTATTATAAGTTAGCAACACGATCATATCTCATGAGTGTTAATTACGAACCTAAACTCCCTTATTCCTACTTGGTATCTCTTATATTTTATTTTGTCTTAATGATCACGAGGATACATCATTGACTTATGCGTAAATAGAGATTAAGTCTAAAAATAGAGTCTTAATGGTGTAACCAAAATTATTAAATTAATAATTCATCCTAATAGACAACGATGTCAAAAAATTAAGTCAACAAGAAGGATCGATAAACACGGTTTTATAACGGTTTTGAACATGAGACTTATTACCAAGACTTTTATACGCCCCCTAACGGAAGGGCCTTGTTATCATAGGTTTACCTCCATCTTTTATTCAACTCCGCCATGGAGCTTTTATTATGACTTCGGTCTTGCCTTGCCTTTTATTATCTGCCGTCATCTGTGGTTTTATTATGGCCAAAGACGTATATCCTCACGCTAAAGCGTTTTGGATCTTTAAAGCTTCAAAGATTAAGGCTTGATTCACTTTCAATTTGGGCATAGATTTTTCGGCCTTGTGAGCTTCAAATTTTTGCTTAATTAGGTGAGTACTTGAAATCTTATTATTAGGTGAAGCTTTCGATTATTCGGGTGCCAATACTTCAAAACCGTGACGCTGGCGATACCTTAATGTTTTCCCAATTTAATTACATGGAAGCTACCAAAACAAATTAGAAACCAACAATAGTGACTAAACCGCTAAATCAATATTTATTAACAATTTATTATCAAAAGCGTGGGAGAATATGCTAATAATTACTACACATGAGGTCGTGACGATTACGAGACTTATAAATACTCTATCATTTCTCGTCCTCATTTAAGAGACTTAGCCTTAAAAAGTTAAGGAATCGAAGCTAAGTGCTCAACACGCACGGTCGAGTAAAAAATTACTCTTATTCTCACCATCGGAAAACCTACATTCGTGTCTTAAACACTTATGAAAAATAAGAAAATTTCTAAAATTTGGCCATTTTTAGCCTTATTTTGCATAAAACGATAACAAAAAGATGAATATTGGATTGCGTGATGACGTAAGCGAGGTGAAGTATCTACTCACCCCCCCCTCCCCCCATACTAAAACTAAACATTGTCCTCAATGTTTCGAGTCTAGGGGTGAAAACACCCCCATACTAGAGACGAAGTCGAATGCTTAATCTCGAGCATGGAAAGGGTAAAACGAATAACCTAAAAGCCGTTTATGAATTATGCTAATAAGATAAACGTTAGAACATAAAAGGATATCATCGGATATCAGAATCCCCAAAGGCAACGATCAAAGCTCGATTGATCCGTAAAACGAACACGAGAGGCTTCAATGATGACGATGAACCTAATAATTCACAATCACAAACAACCACGGAACAAAGGTTGGAAGTGTAAAACCCGCATGCTTTTACCATGAATAGTACCCTTAAGATCGTACGTACTAGATTAAAACTTTCCTTTTATAGTATGTTTACATTCACGTGTATGGGGCCCCCTACCTGCGGCTACACCAAGAAGGAGTGGGCCAAGCCCATTTTAATTTTGCTAAAACAATGGAATTAGGAAATCTTTTGTCATAATTCACAATACAGGAAAAATAACAAAAACCCTAAATCTTTTTCTTCCTTCTCTCTTTTGGTCGCCGGTCATCATCATCAAAAAGGGGTGTTCGGTTGATTTTTGATCTTGAATATTGTGCAAGCATTCGTGTGTGTTCATCCTTAATCAATCCACGTATTCGGTATAACCTTTTTAATCCTTTTCTTTTATGTTTTGATTTAATAAGTCACATAAAATCATAATGTTTTTAAAAACTGTTTAAAAACATTTATTAAAACATGTAAATAGTCATGGGTAAATCAAACAAGGGTTTTTAGGGGTGTTTTGATGTTGGCCGACGCCTAACCGAGACCAAGGGGGGTCTCGGCTTCGCTTATGAACCACCACCGAGACCTCATGGTCCTGGTATGGTGGTGTGGGTCCCACGGCAGCAGCAAACAAGGGGTACCCCGACCTTGGTTTGGGGTATGTTGTTGATTACGGGTCCGGTTCATGGTTTCTAGTCACGATCCGGTTCATTGATTATGTTAAGGTTTATGTTTTAATAGTTATATGTTAAAAATTAAATTAATAAAACATGACATAATTAATTTAATTAACATGACTTAGGTTATAAATTTAATTATTAGATCATTAGTTTTAACCTAAGTATTTATTTTTAATTAGACTTTATAATTAATTAATTATTAAAAACCATTACTATAATTAATTAATCAACATGACTTAGGTTATATTATTAGAAATTAATAATACATGTTTTAACCTAAGTATTTTAACTTTATTTAATTAAAAACATGATATATTTAATTGAATACTTTTAACCTATAGTTTATTTAAATTACATGTAATAATTAATAAACTATACTTCATAACAACATGACTTAGAATAATAATCAGAAAACACTTAAGCTTATATAATTAGCTTATTTAACTAGCTTATATCTAATTATGGAAACTTTCTATTTTTAGAAACTTATTTAATTAAGGCAGCTAATCTATTTATGGAAACTTCCTATTTTTAGAAACTTATCTATTTTAAGCAGTAATTCTATTTTTGGAAACTTTCTATTTTTGGGAACTTTCTATTTTTGGAAACTTTCTATTTTTGGAAACTTTCTATTTTTGGTAACTTTCTATTTTTTGAAACCTTCTATTTTAGGAAACCTGCTATTTTTAGAAAGTTACTTATTATTACACAACAAGTATAATAATACATGAAGTACAAGTAATACTTAATCAGAATAAACAGAATATATGATAAACACAGTTTAAAGCTTAAAACAGTAAAACATGACATGAACTTATAAAATAAGCTAAGACATGACATAAACCAGTTACGTATTTAGTAATCAGATACTTATACACGTATGTATTTATGTAGCATTAGTGATACCGAAGTAGGACTTTCTTCCGTTCGTCTTCTTCGTTCACTAGACATAAGGTACGGATTCCCGTCCTTTCAGTATGGACATTATTTCCTTATTAGGATTCCCCGTATGTAGCCAACTATTTTCTCGTAGTATAAGTTTATACGTTTGATTGCTTATGTTTAATTTAGAATACCTATAGCCATATACATGCATGACCAATTTCACCTAGTTATGGAGGTACCATAACCATAACATTAGAGGCACTGGTGTTATGACTTCCCCACGCGGAGTGATTGCTCGTGGCGTCCCTTCAGATTTTGGCCAAATTATTATATTTATCATGTGGGGCGTATGGGTGCATCCTAGTTACATGTTTTCAGCAGATTACTTAGTGTGAATGTGGTGTGTGCCTTGCATCCTTCACAAGGAGCTGATCCCTCCTACCCAAAACCAGTATATTAAATTAGAGGCAGCCCCTCTAATTTGCATGATGAGGTCACCCCTCCAATTATTCATGCACGGTAGATTTTCATGACCTATATTGGCTAATGGTAGAATATGTTAAACAGTTTTTATAAGGTAAACATAAGGCTTTCCTGTTAGCCTCAAAAATATTGAGTCAAACAAGAATGTTCGGTCATAAGTTTCTATTGTAATATTTATTAGAACGTTGTAATAAGTAGTTATTTAGTCGTGGTTCACGGGCTTGGATTTAAACTAATTAAAGTCCAAAAGACAAGCCCGGCCCAATATATAGTCCATTAAAGCCCGCATGTGGGTGGACTATATATACTACCCTCCTAGCATGTTAGGAGGGTGGATGGTCATTTGTAACTTCTTTTTCTTAATCTAATCTCACCAAGTTAATCATCTCTCTCTCTATTTTCTCTCACTACTTTCTCTCTCTAGGAATTCATCTCTTCGTCATCTCATATCTTCCTTTCTTCCTTAATAATTCGTATTATATCATTCATATAAGAGGGACAACAATTGGTATCAATCGCCACGGGGTAGTTTTGTGATTGGTTGTTGTTAGTATATTTGATTCGAATGATTTAATCCATAAATCATCTCGGATTCAAATTTTTTTGTGTATTTCATGCTCTACTTCTTCATCTACATCTTCTACATAGTTGTAGTAGTGATTTGGTATATTTACTTTGGCTAAAAACACAAAATTTTTGGGTTTTTTGATCATTTTTTGGCTTAAAATCACGTATTGGTTGAGTTTTGTCCGAGAAAAGGGGGATACATTCCGATTGGTGCAATCTGAAAAGGGTTTATTGATTCAGACTGGTACATTCAGATTGGCATTCCGACTGGTACATTCAGATTGGCATTCCGATTGGTGCATTCAGATTGGCATTCCGATTGGTGTTTTCCGATTAACTCATTCCGATTGGTGATTCAGATTGGCATTCCGATTGGTGATTCAGATTGACATTCCGATTGGTGATTCAGATTGTCATTCCGATTGGTGATTCAGATTGACATTCCGATTGGTGATTCAGATTGACATTCCGATTGGTTATTCCGATGACATTCCGATTGGTTATTCCGATGACATTCCGATTGGTTATTCCGATAACATTCCGATTGGTTATTCCGATGATGTGTTTTGCTAAATTTTGTTTGAGTATTTTTTAGACTTAGCCACTATCTAGACTAGTTTCGGAATATCACTTACACGAAGATCAAAAAAAAAAAAAAAAAAAAAAAAAAAAAAAAAAAAAGAGTTTTTTGCCGGGAAAACCCAAGTAAAATTTATTTTTTCCTAGACCATTTTTAGGCCATTTAAGCTTCAATTTCAAATTTTGGCGATGCGAAAAATTTTTCGACCAAAAATTCAAATTTTCGGACCAAAATTCAAATTTTTAGGCCATTTTTCGGTTTTATTTTTTCGTTAAAAATTTCATTTTTCAAATTTTTTCCCTACTAGTTATTGGCTATTTCTAACTCGTTTTCAAAATTTGGTTATTCAAAAATTTTCGGTTTACCGTTTTAGTCGGACTGAGGAATTTATTGTCGGACTGAGGAAAAATCTCAAATTTTCGAAATTTCAACAACAACACAATCACAGTATATCTACTTAAGATCCAAAGTCACTTCATCCACAGAGAGAGACGATCATCATGCCAACGAGTAATGCGGTTACTGAAAGTTCAGACGTGAAAGACCTTGAAATGGAACGACTACAACAACAGATATGTTTCTTACGAAAAAATGCCATGGACGGTTTTAGAGTACTTCAAGATTCTTTTCAGAACCTTTCAAAAGTCTTGTTTGACTTACGTGAATCCACTGGCACATTCAGCAAAACATTCACTCATGCCATGGATAAACTTCAAACACAACTTGTCAACGAAAGAATCATTGCTAGTGAATGCAAGATCACTTTCACTGATCTCAAGACATCACTTGAAACGATGTTTACTTCTGACTTCATCAAGTCTTCGCTTACCAACGAGTGCTTCAAGCGATACCATGGAATGGATGCTTTATCATACAAAGATCGGATAACCCGCAACATCGACTTCATTGTAACCTATGTGAATCACACAATACAGACGCAACAAACGGTTGATGACAGACTTCATACCAGTTGTGGTATCGCATCAGATGTTGAGAATACAAGCTGCAGATATGAGACTCCAACGCATAGTTCAGGGAATGATGACAACAACTCTAGGAAAGACAACAGCAGCTCTGGCAAACAACACATCGACTCTGAGAATGTCATCAGCAATACACCTTCCTATGATAATGGTCCTGTTTATGATTCTGAGCCATTGGAAGAGGTACACAATGCTGAATTTAATGTGTTTGCCAATGCCGATACGCATGAGCATAGTGATCAAACAACAAACCTTATTGACACATGTATGACGGTAAAGGTTGATAGCAATACCACACCAAATTCATCAGACATGTGCAATAATGAGTTTGAGGATGATCAACATGCAAATGAGTATGATGATGAGGAGCGTGTCGCGCTTGCTAATTTAATTGCTAGTTTACAAAAAGATGTCAATGAAACTAGAAAGAGTCAAAAGCAATTAAAGAAGGCAAACACATCGCTCACTCAAAACTTTGAAGAATGCAAAGCCGCTCTAATTAAATCTAATGAGACCCTTGAAAGTAATAGGGCTGAGCTTCTTCAAAAGACCAAAGAGCTTGAGGGGTACAAGGGAAGTGCGTTAAAAAGTCAAAAGGACGATTTTGAAAACAAATATAATACCACTCTTGAGTTATTAGCTAAAGAGAAGCGTCAATATAATGTTTTCTTAATGGATGAACGTCAAAAAACGTACCTTGCCAATACCAAAGTTAATGAACTTGAACAAAAGCTCTCTATGACCACTACTGATTCTGCTAAAATTCTAGAGGATAAGAAACAAGAGATAGATGCGCTAAAACAAGACTTCAAAAGTAGATATGATAAAGAAACCGAAAAAGTTACGAAATTAGAAGAACAAGTCGACTTTTTGAAGAACGTTGTTTATAAAACGCATGATTCTATTCAATCCGTAAGAATGCTAGCACCTCCATCGATGTTTAAGGGTCAAGCTAGCTTTGCAAGTCCTGAGTACCTTGCCAAAGCTCAAGCTGCGAACCCGCATCTTTATCTTGATGAGACTGAAAGGACAGATCTTGATTGCATGCCTCTAAGTGCCAATAGTGAAGAGACTGCCCTTTGGGATGCTGATAGTCAACCATCAGTTAATAAGGAGTTTGTGAAACCATATAATTATGCTTATGAGAATAGTCTTTATGGTCTGTTCCACAAACAAACTCAGAAATCTCGTGAGGAAGTATTTTTAGAATGCAGGCAAAAGAGAATTCAATGGAAGAAAGCGTTTGCCACTAAGAAAACAAACGTTTCTAAGTTCATCAACTACTTGCCCCTAGATGCTTCTAAAAGCAAGAGTAGGCAGATATTTGGGTTTCTTACTCATTACATAGATAATATTAAGTCCATTATTGATAATGATTGGAAACAACGACAAAATGACGAGTGGAAGAAACCAATTCCTCAAGACATAACTGTGCTTGTCAAACAAATCTTAATACCGAACGCGGCCACACTAAAAGAAAATGTTCTTAAATTCGAAAGCTTAATTCGGTCTGATCCGTTTTCTCTGATGAATATGATTTACTCTTGCAAGAATGTGTTTCTAAAGATATTATGTGTGCTTATTTTACATCTTGTGCTGATATTGATGAATATTCTGAAGTTGCATGCCAATATCTTGATAAGCTCAAAGAATGTGAACGTCTTGAAATTGAGCTTTCGAAACGGAAAGAAAATGTTGACAAAAAGGCTTTTGAGTTACTTCAACACAAAACTGATTTCCTTCAAAAACATTGTCATTCACTTGAACTTGCTTTGCAAAAAGACGTTGGTCGTTTTCCACATGATAATAAATTGCAAGAAAAACTTTCGCAAACATTTCGAGAAATGAATGAACAGAATTTGGAAATTAAAGGGTTGAAAGCTCAATTACAAGACAGGGACAGAGCGATAGCAGAGTTGCAGAAACTCATTGCTAAAATGGGTGGGAAAATTGTGGAACCTAAAGTTGTGAAACCTGTTGTTCGACAACCCAATGCCTACAAGGATCCAAAGCTGTCTATCTTAGGAAAACCGACTCCGTTCTCCAATTCTTCTCATATGAAATCTAGGTTACCCCCTAAGACTGATGTGCAACCAAGTGTTCCAAAACCATCCATATCACCCTATGTTCCTCCATTTAGAAAGCACACTGTTGCTAAACCCAACCATGTGAATGTACCTAGCACTTCTAGGACTCCTCCAAAACGTGTGACATTCACGTCCACAAAGGAATCTGTAGGTTCAAATGACCTCGTTCATACCCACAACCTAGAGGATGCGAAACAAAAAGGGAAGATTCAGAAAGACAAACCAGTGTATGAAAAACCTAGTTCACCAAATCCCGCTAGAGTTCTACACACTCCTAATGGTAGTCAACCAAAACCTAGGATCCCTCTTCAGCAATCTAGGAATTGGAGACCATCCATGAATAGTCGTGGTTCAAACACTACGCCTGAACGATTTGGAAAACAAAGGAATACAAGTACTTTCGTGAATCCCAAATTCCCTGTATGTCCCACTTGCAAAAAGGGCATTCAAAATGGAAATCATGACCATTGCATTTTGCAATACCTCTATGAGGTCAAATCTCGTTCCTTTGAACGGAGATCGAATACAGAATCCCATAAGACAACAAGGAGATACAAACCCGTCGTAAAGAAAAGCAACCACACCAAATCTGAGACGTGGATTCAAAAAGGACATAGTTTTTCTCCAAAGAAGTCTTCCGCTGTGCAAGAGAAAGCTACTCCTAAATCTAGTCTTCAGTGGAAACCAACGGGTCGGATCTTCACAGAAGTTGGTCTTAAGTGGATTCCAATAGAGAAGAGTGATGACACCTGCACCAGCACTAATGCTACTGTTCTACACGCTGAAAAGGAATTTGTTACTCCTAATTCTAGTATTTGTGCAAATTCTTCTTCTGTGATTGCAGGTACAACAGCGGATTCTGAACCCACTTCTCCTTCTTCAAAGGGCTCCAATTCTGTATATTCTATATCACCTTCTTCTGCTGTACAAAAGTCTATTTTGGATTATTTTCGAAAAACTTGAGAAAACACAAAAATATAATAAAATGTAAATATCCATAGAAAAACAGAATAAAAAATGGAAAAACTTTCAAAAGACCAAAAATATTCTTTTCGACATGTCTTTCAGTATCGATAATATGGACGTACCTAGAAATGTCGCTCAATAACGACACGGGTGTGTACATAAAGCTCGAATGAAAGTTGTAAATATTTTTCAAACATGTCATTTCAATGATTTACAATTACCTCAGATTGTGACTCGTACTTCCAAGAAAGGAAAGTTGATCACGAATGATAACTTATCCTTAACAACGGGAAAATAAATTTTCTCGGTCATGAGCTCTCATTAAAAACATTCAAAGTTTTTAAGCTCATGTAAACGACTTACAGTTAAATGTCAGACTGTAACTCGGATCTCAAATAAAGGAAAGTGTATCTTTAAAGATACCATATCCTAACAAACGGGTAGAGCAATCTATCACGGGTTGAGCTTGTCACAAAACATTCAAAGTTTTGAGCTCAACACAATGGCTTGTAATCACTTTCAGATTGCAACCCGGATCTAAATTCACGGGGGAGTGTACGCTTTTGTACTCTTACCCTTAGCAAAAGAAGTTAAATCTTCTTACACTTGAGTGGATTCGTCAAGACATTCAAAGTCTATGAACTCAAGTTTATGCTTTAGAAAAACCTTTTCGTCAAAAAGAATTGATTTTTCAAAAAGCGTTGAACACAATTTTTTCAAGAATTTCTCAATGATATTCAAAATCTTTCAAAAATTGTGTGTTCAACAACTCCTATCCTCAAAAGTTTAATGTGGATCACATCCTCGTAATGACAATTCCATTGGATCAATTTTTGAGGGGGAGCAATTCAACTTCATGCAAAAGATTAACACATCTTTCTCCCGAAGATTTTCAAGACTATTTTTCAAAATATATTTTAATCAAATTTGGTATCTCTAATATCAAAAGATTTTATATATTAGAGATAGGGGGAGAAAATGTGATTAAAATGTGATCTATAAGACTCAAGCACTTTAACTCTTACCCACATGTGCGAAACACTTTCGATTATCGGTGCACATGTGAAGGGGGAGCTTTTTTGAAACGACAAAACTAGCAAGGTGTTAAATGTTTTTCAAACACTTTGTTAGAATTTAAAGTGGTTTTCATGGTTACGATCAAATACCCACAACATCTTTAATTCACGACGTTATTGGTGTCAAAAGGGTGGTTAGGTTTAAGTCCTATGATCCAACCAGAACCGGAGGGATCTTCCCAGGGACAATCCAATAGATTATTAGAAGTCCTTAGGAAAGATGGAGTAGAATGTGAACGTAGCAGAATGCCGACTAAGTACTGATGCTAGCACTGGAACAATCACAACAAGGTGTTAGTAATGATGTCTTGGTAAGCATTGAAGGGGTTGAAGAATGAAAAAGAAATGTAAGGATAAAGGGTGTAAAGAAAGAAGCCCTCCATATAACTTAGGCAGAAACCGGGTCAACTCATCATGAAGACAAACTCATCATGGACCCAGTGATGTGAAGCACAACCCTTTCCTAGCTACTCAGACTTCTCTCAAAAGAAGTTTGTTTTATTGTCACGGAGATCAACACGACTTCTATTGACTTTCTCACTCCGAGATAGTTGATATTGAATAGGTGGCATCTGCTCCAGCCTCCGACCACTAAAAGTGCACAAATCGAGTCTAGAGCCAAGAGATCAATCAAATCTCGTTAGGACACACGGATGAAGATCAAGAGAGTCCTACGCTATATCCTTGTGATATTGCTAGAACACTCAGAGTGATACTACTTAGTGTTCACAATGATGAGTGGAAATCCTTCCAGTGTTAACATCAAACAGCACTGCGGTAGGTCATATGCAAGATTCTTTATGAATTGAACATATGTAAAACTGAAAAGCAACAGTGGTTTGATTCTGAATTGATTCAAACTCGTTTCAGGTTTCTACGCAATATCTTTATGGTCTTGCCAGAACATTCAGAGTGATATTTATTAATATTCACAGTGACGAATGGAAATCCTTCTAGCGTCAACATCAAACAGCGCTACGGTAGGTAACTTGTGAGATTCTTATGAATCAAACTTGTGTCAACTGGAAAGCAACAATGGTAAGATTCTTAATGAATCAAACTTGTTCCAGGAATTTGAATTGACGACTTTAATCAAGCGGATATTTATCCAATTGATTCACTCTTTATGTTCGCAGTCTTGCTTTGAGACGGTCGAGTAAAGAGAACGGCTAGTACAGCCGCGAAACCCTGTCAAGGAGATTCTTAATTGAATCTACCTGATCACAGGTACGATATTTAATATCGTATAACGGTCTTCACCGACCGGAGGTAAAACGCTACCGATTTAGGACGAATGTCAAAGCCATTCAGTCCGTGTCTATGTTTTGTCTCGAGAAGGTGGCGTCACGGTGTACTCAGCAAAGTCAAAGATTCATAACCACATATTCATGCCCAAAGACTTATCCAACAATTGATAGTGTGAGCATGTGGACAAAGACACCAGATCGCAAGATGGCAATGACAAGTCAAGGATGATTTGAAGATCTCAAGACTAAAAGACAAAGTCGAAAGACAACGACAAAGGCTCAAAGATCATAGCATGAAGGAACAAAACTACTGTTACACGTTCAAGACTCATTTATGACGAAATTCATAAAACTCCATTGGAATCCAAAATATCAAAGAGGAATGACCTCACATTGGGGGAGATTGTTAGCCTCAAAAATATTGAGTCAAACAAGAATGTTCGGTCATAAGTTTCTATTGTAATATTTATTAGAACGTTGTAATAAGTAGTTATTTAGTCGTGGTTCACGGGCTTGGATTTAAACTAATTAAAGTCCAAAAGACAAGCCCGGCCCAATATATAGTCCATTAAAGCCCGCATGTGGGTGGACTATATATACTACCCTCCTAGCATGTTAGGAGGGTGGATGGTCATTTGTAACTTCTTTTTCTTAATCTAATATCACCAAGTTAATCATCTCTCTCTCTATTTTCTCTCACTACTTTCTCTCTCTAGGAATTCATCTCTTCGTCATCTCATATCTTCCTTTCTTCCTTAATAATTCGTATTATATCATTCATATAAGAGGGACAACATTTCCAAACTATAAAACTAGTTTTACTAAGACTTAACCGGGTTATTCGGGACTTAGTTTCTTCCGCTGTTATATGCTTATATGCTTATATTATTCATGCTTTATTGTACATCCGTGCACTGAGCGTATTGCTCAGCCGTTTTCCTTTTCATGTTCCCAAAATGGCAGGTACTCAGGGACGCTTGTAGACTTTAAGCGTACGTGCATATGGACTGGAAGCTTTCTAGCCTTTCTATACTTTATGCATTATCTATACCTTGATACTCTTTCCATGGACATTGTTTAGTCCTTTCATTTACAGTACTTATGTTTGTGTGTGATGAGCTTTACTTTTGGACTACCGATGTTTGATTTTGGTATTTCCTTTTATGGTCATGTAATATTTAGACATTTATCCTTGTATTCTTTGATGACACGCCATAATTACGCGTGACATTCCATTATCAAAATGGGGTGTTACAATTATGGTATCAGAGCCAAGGATTCGACCTGTAGGCTCTCAAAATATGACATGTGATTAGTGGGTAGTCACTATGGTCTTCCTAGAACTGACAGTCGTTTTCATGCATTCATCATTTTGATGCATACATATATATGTCATTGTCGCAGGTTTATGACTAAGTAATGGTTGGTACAGGACTGGCCCTATTTAGTCGCATGTGTTTTATCGAAACTTATGAATTTGGGACCGACCCATAGGCGTCCCCTCGCCATGTCTTTTATTTTGGGTGAACTGACCATAGGCGTTCACTCTCGAGCATATAAAAGTTTTCATAAAACTGCATCATGCATTCATATACAAATTTTCTTGCATAAAATTTTTCTCTTGATTTATTGGTATAAATTTTTTTTCATGTATATATATTTTATGTTTTGATCTGTTTAATCATATGTTTTATGTTATACTGTTAGATGGTTCTCACACGCGAGCAGGAACAACTCAATGCAGCAATCCAAGCTGCAATGCAAGCTTTGCTTCCTCAACTGAGGAATGACATAAGGGCTGAGGTTCAGGCTGCCAACAATCAGCAGCAAAACCAAGCACCTCCTCCTCCTCCTCCAGTGACATTGGCAATATGGCTGGAGAGATTCAACAAGCTCCGTCCTCGAGATTTCGAGAAAATAGATAGCCCTAGTGAAGCTGAAAGCTGGTTGGCTCACATCGAGAAGATCTTCAATGTTATGGGTTGTGACCCCGTGTTCAAGGCGAGGTTGGCATGCTACCGGTTCGAAGGCGATGTGTTAAATTGGTGGTTAGCATTGAAACAGTCTGAGGGAGGTGACGATTAGGTGGCTGGTTTGACATGGGCTCAGTTCAGAGATAGGGTGATGGAGCAGTTCTTTCCCAAGGCTGAGCAAGACAAGCTTAAGAGGGAGTACCATGGGATCCGACAGAGAGCTGGGGAGAATAGCAATGAGTTTATGCAGAGCTTTCTTTGGTTAGCTGGTTTCCTTGGTGCAGCAGCAGGTACTCCTGAAGAGCAGGCACACCACTTTAGGTGGGCTCTTCGCACATCGGTCGCAAACAACCTGGTGTGTACTACGTTCAACACTGTAGCACAAGTGGCCGATGCGGCACGTAAGCTGGAGATGCTGCATGAGAGAGATGAGTTCGGGGAAGCTGAGAAACCCGACAAGAGGTAAACATTCGTATTCAAGCAGTGATCAATCCGTATTCTTCTATATATGTCAATTATTCATCTCTTTAAATTGTATCTTCCAGGCAGAAAACTGGGGACCGGTCTCAGCCGGCTACTCAGCAGCAGCCTCATCAGCCCAAGGGAAATGGTCAGACTAACGACGATTCTGCTACGGATAGGCGTGGCGGTAATGATAATTACCGTAACAACGTTGGACACTCCAACGGCAGCAGGTCCTAATACTTACGCATTTTCTTATGATTTCATGTTATAACTCATAATTCTGACACTCTAGCAAATCTTCTACCAGGAACCATGGAAACGGTAGGGACCAGAACCAGAGAGGTTTACAGCCTAGCCGTCCAGCTATTACTGGTATTCAATCTTATGATTATTCGCATTGTCCTTTGTACCCTATTATCATGTCTCATGTAAAATGTTTAATCAGGTCCTCAGCCAGCCAGAGCACCTGCTGGAGGATATACTCATCCTCTTTGCTCTACTTGCCACCGTAGGCACCCAGGGCCATGTCGTCATAACACTGACACATGCTTCAAGTGTGGTCTTCCTGGCCATATCATGAAGGACTGCCGTAAGGGCGATATGGAGGGCACATCGGGACATGCTGATACCAAGCCGCCTCCTACCACTGGACGTGTCTACACGACATCTCGAGATCAGGCCAACAAGTCTACTGGTATCATCACTGGAATCTTGTATATGTATGGCCAAGCTGCGTGTTCTTTTTGATACGGGTGCTACTCACTCGGTCATCTCTACTACTGATAGGTGTGTAAACACCCATCTTTTCTACCACTTAATTACAATAATAACCGGACCAAAACGTGTATTTTATGTCTTTTATGTCGGAATTATGCGTGGTTTGTGTTTTTGTTGTGATTTAGGACGAAAAGGTGAAAAGTGGAGAAAACACGGACATTCACGGGCATTCACGGCTTTTATTGAAGAAAAAGATGAAAGACGAAGTCAAGAAGTCAAGAGTGCAAAAAGAACGGAAGTCCAAGACCAATTCTGAAGATTTATCGAAGGAAAAGTCAAAAGACGGAAGTTTATCAAAAGCCGAAGAATTCAAGTCTATTTTTTTGAAGAATTTAAAGACGAGTTCAAAAGAAATCCCAAGCCACAAGTCATTATAGTCCAAGTTTAAAGAAGATTAGAAGGAAAAAGGACTAATGGTGCAATTAATGAAGACTATACGCTTAAGGGCTTAATGATGCAATTATGAAGAAATGAAGGAGGGGAGGAAGCTTCCTAATCCTCCCCTATATATAGATTAGGCTTAATCACTTTTCATTATTGTTGGCTAAGTGTGACAATTAGCTCTTCCACCATTTACTTACCTTGTCATTTAATTTCTTGTCAAATTTAAATACCTTGTCTTGCACCTTAAATTCATTTAATTTCAAGTAAGTTTTCATTTAATTATTTTCAATCTTTACTTTATCTTGTTAATCTCCTATCTACCTTTCTTAATCTTGATTTTATGTTTATGTTTATGTTCATGTTCATGCTTTTATTTTGATCCAAATGGGTTTTTGATTATTGTGGTTATATTTGTTTGTTTTATTGATTTAAATTGTTTGTTTATGATTACTAGTTGTATCGTTATTAGTTTTAGTTAAATCGTGTGTTTGATTTTGATTATATTGTGTTATATCTGCTGTTACTGTTATCCCTTGTTCTTCGGATAGTTTGTTTGTGTTTCTGTATTTCCAGAAAATCTTCCGAATCAAGAGAGGGAGTCTGTTCATTCGGAACTTTCAAAGTTCCGAACCAGTGGCTTCATCCGGAAGTCTAAAACTTCCGAACCAAGAAGGAGAGAAAGCTTTCATTCGGAACTTCAAAGTTCCGAGTCAAGGGTTTCATCCGGAAGATTTTAGGATCAGCAAAACTTCCGAGTCAAGCTTGTTCATCCGGAACACTCAAAGTTCCGGACGAAGGGAAACTTCCGACTCAAGAATCATTCATTCGGAACTCAAAAGTTTCGGATCAAGCAATTCATCTGGAACTCCAAAAGTTCCGGATCAGTGAGTGTTCATTCGGAACTCCAAAGTTCCGAACCAAGGGCTGTTCATTCGGAACTTCTCAAAAGTTCCGGATCAACTCGAAAGTTCCGAACCAAGGGCAAAAGTTCCGGATCAATATCTTTCGAACGAAGTTCCGGATCAAGGGAAGGAAATAGTTCCGAGTCAAGCTAGTTCATTCGGAAGTTTTGAACTTCCGAGTCAAAGGTTTCTTGTCAGGTTCTTTCTGATTTTTCTTTTTAAAATTCAGTCTTTTATTTTAAAGCTTTATTTTTCCCACCTTTTATTGCACTTTAAGTTTATTTGCCTTAGTTAAATTTTAGCCTTGCCTTAGTTTAAGTTTTAGTTGCGTTTTAAGATTTGCCTTAGTTAGATTTAAGTTTACGTCTTTTCTTTAGTGCCTTTTAATTTCAGTCACGTTTTTAAACACTTGCACCATTATTTTAATTAGACTTAGATTTACTTTAAACGCACCTTTACTTTAATTGCACTTTTACTTTCAAGTTTTGCAACTTTAATTTTAAACACTACAACGACACATCTTTGTTTCACCAAAATAAAACTGAGTCACACATTAAACACAAGTTTTTCAATTCGAACAGACACACGACAAAGAATCTTTTTAATTAGGCAAAAAGCCTTGTATCAAATGGCGCCGCTGCCGGCTCTTTTCGTAAAGATTAACGGTTTTCTGTGAGAGACGCGTTGTTTTTTGGGATCCGTTCACTTGTGAGCGTTATTTTTCTTGCATAAAAAATTCAAAAATCATAAAAATTAAAAATTGATAAAAATACATAAAAATTAAAAATTTCAAAAATCCAAAAAGATTTTACCTTTATTGTATATATACATTGTTTTTGTGTTTGGTTTCTTTTTCTTTTGTCTTTGTAGGTGCATGCGTACTAGATCTTCTAATTATCAAGAGCCCGAGCCTCAAGAATATTTAGCTATGTCTGGTGTTAACAACAATAATCCACTGCACCCTAATAATAACAACAATGTTCTTCCACAGCCCGATCTTCGGACCATGGAGGAACTTTGTCAACCTACCATGTTTGGACGAGGAGGACCGATTGCGCCGATGCAAATCAACGCTCCTGAGTTTTCGTTGAAGCACCACATGATTCAGCAAGTACAAACAAATCCATTCTGTGGATTGCCTGATGATGATGCCAACAAACACCTCGACAAGTTCATTACAATCACCCAAAGCATGAAGTTGCCTGGGGCCACAATGGATGTTCTTCGCCTACAACTCTTCCCACATACTTTATCGCATCATGCCGAGAAATGGTTTGATCGTCTCCCGAAGAATTCTATTCACACTTGGGATGACATGACTCAACGCTTTTTGTCGCACTACTTTCCACCATCCATGGTCACGAGCCTTCGCAATCAGATCAGCGGTTTCATGCAAGACCCTGATGAATCTCTTTTTGACGCTTGGGAGAGATATAATGTCTTGATCGATAGATGTCCAAACCACAACATGCTCCCTGTGACCCTAATAGATACTTTCTACAACGGATTGACTTTTCGAGATCGTGATACGATTAATGCAGCCGCCGGTGGCACATTCATGAAAAGGAGACCCGAGGAGTGTAGAGAGTTAATTGAGAACATGACTACTCACCACAAAAACTGGGATTCCTCTGCTTCTTCTAGGAACAACCCGAGAGTCAATGTTTCTTCTACCTCAGCAAACCCTGAGATGACCGAACTCACCCATATGATGACTGAAATGAGCAAAAGTATTACGCTTCTCGCTTCAAACCAACAACAACAACAAGTTAAAGCGGTTTCTAATCCTTATGAAACATGTGGCGGTCCTCACTCATACACCGATTGTCCTTCGACACAAGGAAATCCGGAAAATGTGTATGCAGCTTATGGTAATTATTCACCAGAAAATTACCAAGCTAGACAACAAGGGGATAGAAATCTGCTGAGCTACCGTTCCAACAACTACCTTTCACCCGGTTTTTCTCCTCAAAACCAAAACCCCGCCAACAACTACAATAGAAGCAACCAAATCCCACCAAGAGCTTCTAACCCTTATCAACCACCCACCCAACAAAACCCACCCATTAATTCCGATGTTGAAGCCACAATGAGAACTCAAGGTGAGCAAATCAAGAATCTACAGAGCCAAATAATCAATTTGAAAGGAGATATCCTGAAGCAAGGAAATGACATTAGAACCGAGGTTCGTGATAATATTCAATCCTCCTTCAGCACTCAAACGACTGAATTAAAGAATCTGTTGGCTAGTTTCTTGCCCGCCACTCAACCTTCTACTTCAAGTTCTCTACCTTCAAACACCGTCACCAATCCGCGAGCCAATGTGAGTGCTATTACTACTCGTAGTGGAGTCACCATCGTAGGACCACCAATCCCACCCCCATCATCTACACCTCCTCCACCACCATGTATCCCTACTCCTCCTACACCTGGTGTTAGTACACCATTAACGACTCCGCCTTGCCATGACGATGTCTCTAAGAAGGACCCTTCAACATCCCAACCTTTACCAACTACACCTTCACCTTCCACCTATAAACCTAGAATCCCATACCCTTCTCGCATAGGCAAGACCAACGATCTAACAAAGGAGGACTCTCAAGTGACAAAATATATCAATATGATTTCTCAAATGGGCTTCAGCATTAGTTTTCTTGAAGCACTTGTCCACATGCCCAAATTTGTTAAAGCGTTTAAGGAATTGCTTAACAAGAAAGAGAAGCTGATTGAACTCGCCAACACACGCTTAAATGAAAACTGCTCTGCAGTTATTCTTAAAGAACTTCCGGAAAAGCTTGGAGATCCCGGTCGTTTTGTGTTGCCTTGCGTGTTCAACAAAACTGAAGAATTTACTGCCCTTGCTGATCTCGGGGCTAGTATTAATCTTATGCCACTGAGTGTTTGGAAAACACTATCATTACCCGACCTCACTCCAACGAAGATGACTCTTGAACTTGCAAATCGCACTCTCGCTTACCCCGTTGGTATAGCCGAAGACGTGTTCATTCAAGTTGGCGCATTTACTTTCCCGGTCGATTTTGTCGTAGTTGATTATGAAATGGACCCTCGTATTCCTTTAATACTTGGTCGGCCATTCTTGAGAACCGGACGTGCTTTAGTGGATGTTGCCGAAGGTGAGTTAATATTAAGAGTCGGGAATGCCTCACAAAATTTCAAAATGGGGAAGCTTACAGGCAAATCCTTTGGAGGCCGAGAATCAGTGAATATGATTAATGTGCTCGATGACTTTACCGTCTATGACAATCCTCTATTCGATTCTTCCATCGATAATCCACTCTTTGAAGATAATGTGGATGATTCTCTCCCTACTTTGGAAGCTTCTCCCATTTATGATTCTCCACCGGTCTTTGATGCTTATGATGATGATGATTCTAGCTCAGATTCGGATGATTTTGATTGTACTTCTGAGTATCCCGAGCTGCCCACTTTCGATGATTTTGATGAGGCTGATACTCTCTCGAGCGATTCTTCACATGATGAAGATCCTCCGCCATCACTCGATCCTACTTTGGACAATTACTCATTTGAGGAAGATTTCTCTGAATTTCTCAACACTTACTTCCCTCATGAGAGTGATGCTCCTCCTTATGACTTTGAAGATTATCGTCTTGATCCTACTTTGGATTTGAAGCACATTCTGTCAAAGGAGAAGAAACCTGTTGACACCAATATCCGTTGCACATATGATTTGACACCTCTTTGTCCCCCTTCTGAGGACGAGGTTGTGCTTCTTTGCGGATCTTCTTCACACTCGGCTGAGCCTGAGTGCTATTTTCCCTTAAAGGAAAAGGTGTTCGATCCCGGTATTGAAGTCTTTAAGCCATCTCAGTATCCACCTGATGAAATAAAAGGAAATATCTTTGGACTTATTGAAGACATGCTTTCCCCACTTTATCCTTGCTTCCACGTGCTCCATCACTGCTTAAGGGAACCTTGCCTACTCCTTTTTGGCTTGCCTTGTTCGCCTTAAGCTCGTGCTTATTGATGGATGAAAACTATGTCTTTGATCCTGGTGGATATGTTTCATGCTTCTTCCGTTGATGATCAAGGTCGAGTCAGGCTCACGACTCGGTAAACAAAAACCAAGCGCTTCTTGGGAGGCAACCCATGCATCTATCTTTTCGCTTTCTTTATCATAAGTGTACGGGGACCCTTTGGTTTGCTATTTCCTCTCCTCACTTCTTAATCCGGGATTCGAGCTTCAATGATCCACTCTTGATGATTCTTGACGACCCGTGATTCCGTGTTCTACTTCTTCCCGGTTCTATCCTAAACTCTTTCCGATTCACTATTTTATATATTTTCTCCATATTAAAATAGGAATCTCTTTAGTTGTCTTTTCCTTAGCGAGATTTAAACAAAGTGCACAATGTCCTAAGTGTAGGGGAGTTTACTCCCACATGCTTAAACATTGAGGACAATGTTTATCTTAAGTGTAGGGGGGACTTCTATCGAAGTTAAGTGGTCTTTTCCTTGTATTTGTCCTCATTTTAACCGGAAAATCAATTTTTCGACATTTTTCAAAATTTTTGATCTATTTTGGCCTATTAGTTTTTCCTTTGTATAGTTTATTTTCTTTCCTTATTAGAATAAATGTTTAATAAAGTGGTTTTAATTTTCAAACGTTGTGAATCTTTTGACTCAACCCGAGTTTACTTATCTAAGTTACTCTAGCTAGTATCCTTAACGTGTTTAAGTCAAGTTTTGCTAGGCTTTTATATAGGGAGCTATAAAACGCGAAAGTCTTAACTCTCACGGGTTAAGAACAAGAACTTTTCGCAAGTTCCTATTATTGACCCTAGAGAGTCGTTTATCAAGGGAACTTTAAAATGCAATTTCTAAACTTGAAAAAGTCTAAGAATTTGCAAGATCCTATAGGCGACTCGAAAACCCAAAACTTTGATTTAATAGGCTAAGCATCCACGAGTCTCATTCTTTGAGATTTTAAACTGTGGAGAACGAGAGATGATAGAGCCAATTATAAGTTCGGTATTCTTTCGTGAATTTATGTGAGTTAATTATGAGCCTATTCTCCCATCGCTTGCTAATAATTTATCTGCTAATAAATAAGGTTGTACGATTTGAAAAGTTACTTAGCTTCTAGCCCAAGATCGTTTAAAAGTTGCTCGGTATGGATTAGAGTTCATAGCCAAGGCATAACTTATTGAAGCGGGATGCGAAGATTGGCGAGTCCGAAAAGGCCCTAACAAGGCATGAGGGCTATATTTTGTTGCTAAAGATCCAAAGTGATGTGAAGAATCATTTATCGAAAATCAATATGAAGGATCGAGACACACGACGTAAAGCAAAAACTCCCCAAAAGTCATGGAGAAGTGTATCCGAAAAGACCCTAACAAGGTATGAGGATAAATAGATCCAAGTCATAAAAGGAGGAGGATCGTTGTATATCAAAGTCCAAAATAAAGATTGGAGAAAAATGAAGAAGTCGTGGTCCAAGTATGAATCTCTCAAAATTTCAAGTGAAGAAATTCCATTATGAAGAGAAGACCATAATTTCATGAACGTCTCTCAAGGTTTGAAGTATGAAGTCGCTGCCAAATATCGGTCCGAGAAAGGTCTCAAATCGCGAAGCGAGTTATGCCAAGATATGAACTTTATTAGGTCCCGAGAAGCAGTTTTAAAAGATTTTGTCCTTTAGCTAACTATTGATTAAATCGTGCACTTTATTTTCAGACTTAATAACTATCGAAATAAGTCAAACAATGCATCCTCGTGATCATTCAAGACAATAATAAAATATAAGAGATACACCTAGGAATAAGGGAGTCTAAGTGAGTAATTGGCCCACATGAGTTCGTGATAGTTTACTAACTTATAATAACAATGATCTCGTTTTTAAGCTTGGTTTGGAGAAAGTGAAAACTTATGAATGATGATTATTCATGACATTTCCAAAACCCAAGGTATGCTTTTGATTTCTTTATTTTGTATATCTTTAATTTTCTATCTCTTTAATAAAGGCCAACGTGGATTAATTATGATAAAAAATGTAATCTTGCTTTGTAATAATGCATTGCATGAGGACATTGCAATGGTCAAGTGTAGGGGATTTGATAGGTGTGTAAACACCAATCTTTTCTACCACTTAATTAAAATAATAACCGAACCAAAACGTGTATTTTATGTCTTTTATGTCGGAATTATGCGTGGTTTGTGTTTTTGTTGTGATTTAGGATGAAAAGGTGAAAAGTGGAGAAAAAACGGACATTCACGGGCATTCACGGCTTTTATTGAAGAAAAAGATGAAAGACGAAGTCAAGAAGTCAAGAGTGCAAAAAGAACGGAAGTCCAAAACCAATTCTGAAGATTTATCGAAGGAAAAGTCAAAAGACGGAAGTTTATCAAAAGCCGAAGAATTCAAGTCTATTTTGTTGAAGAATTTAAAGACGAGTTTAAAAGAAATCCCAAGCCACAAGTCATTATAGTCCAAGTTTAAAGAAGATTAGAAGGAAAAAGGACTAATGGTGCAATTAATGAAGACTATATGCTTAAGGGCTTAATGATGCAATTATGAAGAAATGAAGGAGGGGAGGAAGCTTCCTAATCCTCCCCTATATATAGATTAGGCTTAATCACTTTTCATTCTTGTTGGCTAAGTGTGACAATTAGCTCTTCCACCATTTACTTACCTTGTCATTTAATTTCTTGTCAAATTTAAATACCTTGTCTTGCACCTTAAATTCATTTAATTTCAAGTAAGTTTTCATTTAATTATTGTCAATCTTTACTTTATCTTGTTAATCTCCTATCTACCTTTCTTAATCTTGATTTTTATGTTTATGTTTATGTTCATGTTCATGCTTTTATTTTGATCCAAATGGGTTTTTGATTATTGTGGTTATATTTGTTTGTTTTATTGATTTAAATTGTTTGTTTATGATTACTAGTTGTATCGTTATTAGTTTTAGTTAAATCGTGTGTTTGATTTTGATTATATTGTGTTATATCTGCTGTTACTGTTATCCCTTGTTCTTCGGATAGTTTGTTTGTGTTTCTGTATTTCCAGGAAATCTTTCGAATCAAGAGAGGGAGTCTGTTCATTCGGAACTTTCAAAGTTCCGAACCAGTGGCTTCATCCGGAAGTCTAAAACTTCCTAACCAAGAAGGAGAGAAAGCTTTCATTCGGAACTTCAAAGTTCCGAGTCAAGGGTTTCATCCGAAAGATTTTAGGATCAGCAAAACTTCCGAGTCAAGCTTGTTCATCCGGAACATTCAAAGTTCCAGACGAAGGGAAACTTCCGACTCAAGAATCATTCATTCGGAACTCAAAAGTTCCGGATCAAGCAATTCATCCGGAACTCCAAAAGTTCCGGATCAGTGAGTGTTCATTCGGAACTCCAAAGTTCCGAACCAAGGGCTGTTCATTCGGAACTTCTCAAAAGTTCCGGATCAACTCGAAAGTTCCGAACCAAGGGCAAAAGTTCCGGATCAATATCTTCCGAACAAAGTTCTGGATTAAGGGAAGGAAATAGTTCCGAGTCAAGCTAGTTCATTCGGAAGTTTTGAACTTCCGAGTCAAAGGTTTCTTGTCAGGTTCTTTCTGATTTTTCTTTTTAAATTTCAGTCTTTTATTTTAAAGCTTTATTTTTCCCACCTTTTATTGCACTTTAAGTTTATTTGCCTTAGTTAAATTTTAGCCTTGCCTTAGTTTAAGTTTTAGTTGCGTTTTAAGATTTGCCTTAGTTAGATTTAAGTTTACGTCTTTACTTTAGTGCCTTTTAATTTCAGTCACGTTTTTAAACACTTGCACCATTATTTTAATTAGACTTAGATTTACTTTAAACGCACCTTTACTTTAATTGCACTTTTACTTTCAAGTTTTGCAACTTTAATTTTAAACACTACAACGACACATCTTTGTTTCACCAAAATAAAACTAAGTCACACATTAAACACAAGTTTTTCAATTCGAAGAGACACACGACAAAGAATCTTTTTAATTAGGCAAAAGCCTTGTATCAACTACTTATGCTAAGAACATTAGGATGCTCCCCATGCCACTAGATAATATACTGAGTATTTCCACACCTTTGAGAGACTCTGTACGCATAACCCATGTATACAAGATTCTTCCCCTAGACTTTGACGATAAGGTTCGTCCTGTTGACGCACTTCCGCTGGACATGAATGACTTTGACATGATTTTGGGCATGGATTGGCTATCCAAACATCATGCTACCATAGACTGCCATTCTTATCGAGTTATATTCGGTGATGTTAATGCACCAGAGTACATTCACAACGGGTTCGTAACCGGAAGGTCTGTACAAATCATATCTACCCTGCAAGCGCGTGCACTACTGTCACATGGCTGCGAAGGTTATCTAGCTACGGTTCACGACATGGATGCTGAATCTCCATCAATTCAGGATCAGCCAATAGTGTCGAAATTCCAAGATGTATTTCTAGAAGAACTTCCGGGCATACCACCTGCACGAGAAGTGAAATTCAATATCGAGCTTATTCTAGGAGCTGAACCGATCTCAAAAGCTCCTTATCGCATGGCTCCCATAGAGTTAAAGGAGCTGAAGGATCAACTACAAGAACTTCTAGAACGAGGTTTCATTCGACCTAGCGCATCTCCATGGGGCGCACCGGTCTTATTTGTTAAGAAGAAGGACGGCGGTATGCGTCTTTGCATAGACTATCGCGAGCTCAACAAGATGACTATCTGGAATAGGTATCCACTACCGCGTATAGACGATCTGTTTGACCAACTCCAAGGGGCCAAACACTTCTCCAAGATTGATCTTAGGTCAGGCTACCATCAACTACGGGTTAAGGAGCAGGATATCGCCAAGACTGCTTTTCGTACCGCTATGGCCACTATGAATTTGTAGTCATGCCATTCGGCCTGACCAATGCTCCAGCAGTGTTCATGGATTTGATGAACAGAATCTTCCATGAATTTCTGGACAAGTTCGTCATTGTCTTCATCGATGACATCCTGATTTTCTCAAAGTCAAAGGAGGAACACGAAGACCATCTTCGTACAGTACTACAGATTCTTCGCCAGAAGCAGCTGTATGATAAATTCTCCAAGTGTGAGTTCTGGTTAGACAAGGTGGCATTCTTAGGTCACATTATATCAGCTGAAGGAATCACTATGGATCCAGCGAAGGTTGAGGCTATTACTAAGTGGCCGAGGCCGACATCAGCGACGGAAGTCCACGGTTTCTTAGGCTTAGCTGGCTATTACCGCAGGTTCGTGGAGAACTTTTCCCTCTTAGCACTACCATTGACCAAACTGATGCGGAAAGGGGAGAAATTCGTCTGGACTGAAGAACGAGAGAAGAGCTTTGAAGACCTGAAGCAGAAGCTAGTATCTGCACCTATTCTTACTCTCCCATCTGGTACGGGTGGATTTCAAATTTATAGTGATGCATCGGGGAAGGGACTTGGCTGTGTTCTCATGCAACATGGGAAAGTGATCGCGTACGCTTCATGGCAGCTTAAGCCTTATGAAGAAAATTACCCTACGCATGAGTTGGAACTTGCTGCAGTCATGTTTGCATTGAAGATATAGAGGCACTACTTATATGGAGAATCATGTGACATTTTCACGGACCACAAGAGCTTGAAGTATATCTTCACTCAACGTGAATTGAACATGAGGCAGAGGAGATGGTTAGAGCTGTTGAAGGATTATGACATTAATCTACAGTATCATCCTGGAAAGGCGAATGTAGTAGCAGATGCACTTAGCAGGAAGTCCGGAATGATCAACGGCATTAAGATTGAGGAGGAAATCATAAGAGACTTGGAGCGACTAGACATCGAGATCATGGTACGTGGACAGCACGGTTACTGGGCAAATCTTAGAGTAGAACCGAGTCACTCTCTAAGATCAAGGAAGCTCAGAAAGATGATGGAGAAATCTGGGCGATAATTCAGAATTTGGAGAAGCATACGGAATTCAGAGTAGATGCAGATGGTATCGTATGGCAGGGCACGAGACTTTGTGTTCCTGATGATCAAGAACTCTGGGAAGCCTTGTTAGCTGAAGCTCATAGCTCCCCATTCTCTATACATCCTGGTTCGACTAAGATGTACCATGACATCAAGCAGTACTTTTGGTGGAGTGGTATGAAACAGGATGTGGCCACTTACGTCTCCAAATGTCTTACCTGCCAGCAGGTTAAGATCAAGCATCAGCGATTTGGCGGTCTCCTTCAACCGTTAGATATCCCAGAGTGGAAGTGGGACAAAATCACCATGGATTTTGTTACTGGTCTTCCGCCTACCAAGAGGAAGCACGATGCAATTTGGGTTATCGTAGATCAACTTACCAAATCAGCTCATTTCTTACCGATCCGCAAGGAAGATTCGGTAAGTAAACTCGCCGATACGTATGGAAGAGAGATCATGAGACTCCACGGTGCTCCATCCAGCATCGTCTCAGACAGAGATCCTCGATTCACTTCGCTATTTTGGAAGAGTCTGCAGAAAGCTTAGGGTACACAACTTAAGCTTAGCACGGCTTTTCATCCTCAAACAGACGGGCAGTCGGAGCGAACGATTCAGACATTAGAAGACATGTTGAGGTCATGTGCGTTGGAATGGACGGGTGATTGGGACGATTATATCTGTTTGGTGGAGTTTGCATACAACAACAATTGGCACGCAAGTATCAAATGTGCTCCATTTGAGATGTTGTATAGCAGAAAGTGTCGCGCCCCAATCTGCTGGGATCAGGTTGGTGAGCGAACACTTGAAGGCCAGAGATCATAGAAATGACTAATGAGAAGGTCGCAGTAGCTAAGCAGAAACTTCAGGAAGCACAGTCACGTCAGAAGAGTTACGCTGATAAGCATCGTAGGGACATACATTTTAATGTTGGAGATCACGTCTTTCTTAAGGTTTCGCCGGCACGTGGTGTTAGACGCTTCAGGATTAAAGGGAAGCTCAGTCCTCCTTTCATCGGACCGTTTGATATCATTGAACAAGTCGGTGAAGTATCTTACCGGTTAGCGTTACCTCCGCAGCTTTCGCATGTACACAATGTGTTTCATGTGTCCTTACTCAGAGGGTACCAGTATCATCCCCTACACATGGTTCAGTATCCACTAGAACAAATACGTGAAGATCTCACTTTCATAGAAGAACCCGAACGAGTTCTTGGCAGACAAGAACGAGTCATGAGAAGAAAGACGATTCCATTCGTCAAAATCCTTTGGAGGGATCATACCGAGCGGGAAGCCACTTGGGAAACAGAGGAGTCTATCCGGGCTTCTTACCCTCATTTCATATTTTGAGTTCGGGTATGTTCTTCTTTTCCAGTTTACTTTATCTATAATTCGGGGACGAATTATTCTTTTTAGGGGGAAGAGTTGTAAAACCCGCATGCTTTTACCATGAATAGTACCCTTAAGATCGTACGTACTAGATTAAAACTTTCCTTTTATAGTATGTTTACGTTCACGTATAAGAGTTTTAAGTATTACGTACGTGTTAGAACACGATAAGTATTTATTACGTATGAACACACGATAATTATTCAAATAATAATTATACTCCCGAACAAGCGATCATGAAATCATGAACGTAATTTAGTCACGAGCTAATATTAATTACGTATATATATTTATTACGAACACGAATAAATATATTAAGTCACGATCATTAATTAACTAGAACACATAAAACACGAACACGATAAAACACGAACGCACACTAAAATAATTAGACTCGGAAAAGGTACGGGTTACCCCATGTCCCCCACCCGCGGCTACACCAAGAAGGAGTGGGCCAAGCCCATTTTAATTTTGCTAAAACAAGGGAATTAGGAAATCTTTTGTCATAATTCACAATACAGGAAGAATAACAAAAACCCTAAATCTTTTTCTTCCTTCTCTCTTTTGGCCGCCGGTCATCATCATCAAAAAGGGGTGTTCGGTTGATTTTTGATCTTGAATATTGTGCAAGCATTCGTGTGTGTTCATCCTTGATCGATCCACGCATTTGGTTTAAACTTTTTAATCCTTTTCTTTTATGTTTTGATTTAATAAGTCACATAAAATCATAATGTTTTTAAAAACTATTTAAAAACATTTATTAAAAAATGTAAATAGTCATGGGTAAATCAAACAAGGGTTTTTAGGGGTGTTTTGATGTTGGCCGACGCCTAACCGAGACCAAGGGGGGTCTCGGCTTGGCTTATGAACCAACACCGAGACCTCATGGTCTCGGTATGGTGGTGTGGGTCCCACGGCAGCAGCAAACAAGGGGTACCCCGACCTTGGTTCGGGGTATGTTGTTGATTACGGGTCCGGTTCATGGTTTCTAGTCACGATCCGGTTCATTGATTATGTTAAGGTTTATGTTTTAATAGTTATATGTTAAAAATTAAATTAATAAAACATGACATAATTAATTTAATTAACATGACTTAGGTTATAAATTTAATTATTAGATCATTAGTTTTAACCTAAGTATTTATTTTTAATTAGACTTTATAATTAATTAATTATTAAAAACCATGACTATAATTAATTAATCAACATGACTTAGGTTATATTATTAGTAATTAATAATACATGTTTTAATCTAAGCATTTTAACTTTATTTAATTAAAAACATGATATATTTAATTAAATACTTTTAACCTATAGTTTATTTAGATTACATGTAATAATTAATAAACTATACTTTATAACAACATGAATTAGAATAATAATCAGAAAACACTTAAGCTTATATAATTAGCTTATTTAACCAGTTTATATCTAATTATGGAAACTTTCTATTTTTAGAAACTTATTTAATTAAGGCAGCTAATCTATTTAGGGAAACTTTCTATTTTTAGAAACTTATCTATTTTAAGCAGTAATTCTATTTTTGGAAACTTTCTATTTTTGGAAAATTTCTATTTTTGGAAATTTCTATTTTTGGTAACTTTCTATTTTTGGAAACTTTCTATTTTAGGAAACCTGTTATTTTTAGAAAGTTACTTATTATTACACAACAAGTATAATAATACATGAAATACAAGTAATACTTAATCAGAATAGACAGAATATAAGATAAACACAATTTAAAACTTAAAACAGTAAAACATGACATGAACGTATAAAATAAGCTAAGACATGACATAAAACCAGTTACGTATTTAGTAATCAAATACTTATACACGTATCTATTTATCTAGCATTAGTGATACCGAAGTAGGACTCTCTTCCGTTCGTCGTCTTCGTTCACTGGACATAAGGTACGGATTCCCGTCCTTTCAGTATGGACATTCTTTCCTTATTAGGATTCCCCGTATGCAGCCAACTGTTTTCTCGTAGTATCAGTTTATACGTTTGATTGCTTATGTTTAATTTAGAATACCTATAGCCATATACATGCATGACCAGTTTCACCTAGTTATGGAGGTACCATAACCAGAACATTAGAGGCACTAGTGTTATGACTTCCCCACGACGGAGTGATTGCTCGTGGCGTCCCTTCAGCTTTTGGCCATATTATTATATTTATCATGTGGGGCGTATGGGTGCATCCTAGTTACATGTTTTCAGCAGATTACTCAGTGTGAATGTGGTGTGTGCCTTGCATCCTTCACAAGGAGCTGATCCCTCCTACCCAAAACCAGTATATTAAATTAGAGGAAACCCCTCTAATTTGCATGATGAGGTCACCCCTCCAATTATTCATGCACGGTGGATTTTCATGACCTATATTGGCTAATGGTAGAATATGTTAAACAGTTTTTATAAGGTAAACATAAGGCTTTTCAAACTATAATACCAGTTTTACTAAGACTTAACCGGGTTATTCGGCACTTAGTTTCTTCCGCTGTTATATGCTTATATGCTTATATTATTCATGCACTGAGCGTATTGCTCAGCCGTTTTCCTTTTCATGTTCCCAAAACGGCAGGTACTCAGGGACGCTCGTAGACTTTAAGCGTACGTGCATATAGACTGGAAGCTTTCTAGCCTTTCTATACTTTATGCATTATCTATACCTTGATACTCTTTCCATGGACATTGTTTAGTCCTTTCATTTACAGTAGTTATGTTTGTGTGTGATGAGCTTTACTTTTGGACTACCGATGTTTGATTCCGGTATTTCCTTTTATGGTCATGTAATGTTTAGACATTTATCCTTGTATGCTTTGATGACACGCCATAATTACGCGTGACATTCCATTATCAAAATGGGGTGTTACAGGAAGAGCACAAGTCCCCTCGTTACATTAACTAAGAAAGCGATAATATTTACAAGGATAAGCATGAGAATCCCCCACGAGGCACCTTTTTTTTATAACCGAGTCAAAAGCTCGACTCGAATCCCCATAAATGTGATCATTTAGGGATAATCATGGTATGGTCATTTTTGGTGGGGCTTACATGATAAACAATGCCCAAAAGTACGTGGAGTACTTTAAAAACCCGATACACGTATACCGGGGTCAAAGATAGCGTCCTCGTTTTCGGATGAAAGACGAAACAACGCTTCTTCAACTGAAGCCGAAACAACCCCAAAGGGGTTAAAGAAAAGAGATGGGAAGTAGAAAGGTGGGGCAATGGGTAAGTCAACAAAATGATCTACTCGAGGTAGACGCACACCAAGCAAATGAAGATATTTTCCATTTATTGCATCGATGGAAGACCGAGATTTCCCTTTGCAAGAAATTCCGGGATCGTAAATCTCCTCCTCGGTGGAGAAATGTAAAGGAACATAAGGGGCTTCCCCCACACTAGATCCACACCAACCATCGTCAAAAGGAGTAGACGTGGTGGTAGTACTCATAAAACGCGGTGATGACGGAGTTAAACATGTAGAAAATTCTTTTAAAACATTTTTTAAATCCTTTCCTTTTTCATCGTTTAAAAACTCTTTATGAAAACCCGATTTGATAACGTCAAAAATATTTGGCGTGTCAAATTCAAAATTAGTCGCGCTAAAAATCCTCACATTTAAGTCATTCGTGGGAGGGGGTGGCGGATTATATAAGTTCTCAAAATGTTTGTCAATAAAGAACACCGCCCCCTCGGGGTCAACATATTCGTCATCCTCATGAACGTCGATCTCGTCGATTTCTTCATCAAAGATAGGCTTGTCAAACCACGGTTTGTCGTTTCCCTTCTTGAGTATTTTAGAAACTCTCTAAAAAGATCACGATCAAGCACGAAACCATCATTCATTTGTGGGGATTGTTGATAAGTTAAATCCTCACGAATGTGGTAAACGTAATTCTCATTTTAGGAGTGTTGAATAGGTAACTCCTCGAGAATTAGATTTTTGGTGGTCACATGAGTTGGTTCATCATCGAAAATAAGACGTTCGAACTCATTTAGTTCATCCTCGATTTTGGAAAGATCAAACCTCACTTGTAGGTGGAAGTGGAGGCAAAAGAGCTACCTCTCGTTCAATGATTTTCTCAATCTCAGGATCAAACTCATAATCATCATACTTCACATGAGAAGAGGTCTTTTTAGGATAATCCTCAAAAATGGCATGTGGATTTTGAATTACGTCATGAATCTCGGCAAAATCTCCATCTTCATCATCAAAGAAAGAGTCGATGTGAGCACTCACAACCATGGTCTTACAAGTCGAATGACTATGCTTAGGTGACTTTTCTATGACGAGAGGATCGATGTCGATGAAACCTTTAGCCTCAATGGGTGTTGGGATAGGAAATGGAGGCACTTTGATGGAGTTAGAAGTAGAAGCCTCAAAGACGTGGTCCTTCGAAGGTGGTGAAGACGAGTCCATTTTGGTCATTGTCGTGATGGCACTAACGTCACCCTTCGGAATTGGTTGTTCACTTGTTTCATAGAATGCATCCCAAAGTGATTTTTCATTCATAAATTTACACATACCCTTTTTAATTAGGTACACGTATTCTTTATCGTTAAAATCATCATCTTTAAAAACGTTCTTCTTAATTTTTTCAAAACATGCATTAAGCCTCATTCTTTCCGCTAAAGTGAACATTTTGAAATCATTAGGTTTAGAAACATTAGCTTTTGAAACATCGGTTTTTTCGTTATCATTAAACACTTGGGATTTACTCATGAAAAAGTCGATTTTATCCTCCCCATATCTCATACTAAGTCTCCCCTCGTGAACGTCTATTACGGTTCGAGCCGTCGATAAAAATGGTCGGCCTAAAATAATGGGACATTTAGGGTCACACTTGTAATCGGATATAACGAAATCCGCGGGAAAAACAAACTTTCCAACTTTGACATAGACATCCTCGGCTATTCCAATTGGTATAAGTGGAGTACAATTTACAAGCTCGATAGTCATGTTCGTGGGGGTAAGATTAGGCAATCTCATCAATTTCCAAAGAGAATGAGGCATGAAATTGATGCTAGCACCTAAATTGGCAAGGGCTAAACATCCCTCAATCTCGGAAAAATCACAAGGTAATAGAAATGGGCCCGGATCCTCTTCCTTTCTCAGCATCTGCCTTTAGGTTTTTTAAGAAGGATTGATGCACAAGTTTCTTCAAGGGTTACTTTCGTAAGGTCGATAAAGCTCTCTTTTTGAACCGTGGATGGAATTTGAGGTACACGAGGGTGTGCACTCTTTTCCTTGGTCCCCACGTTCACCCTATCGACTTTAGAACAATAAGACGTCTTAGAAGTCGAGGGTTGAGAAGAAGGAACAACACGAAATCCATCAAGGGTAGGGGTAATCACACGACCTTTCTCACGAGACGAGGCGGCTTTACATTGTTCCTTCGGATTTGCAATGGTGTCACTAGGTAACGAACTCGATGAAGCATCCGAGGACTTGTTCATAATGACCGAAAACATCTTTTTTATGTCAATTTGTCCTTGCTCAATCTTCGTGTTTTGAAGTTTCAAAGTATTAGAAAAATCGTTTTTCAAAGTACCAATTTCTCCCTCTAATCGTCTCATATTAGCATCATTCGTTTTCATGTAATTTTGAAAATCGTTTGATGAACTATTTTGATTTGAGTTAAAGTTCCCTTGGTTTTGATTACTTCTTTGAAAATTATTTTGATTCCCACTTGTAAAATTGTTTCCTTGATTATTGTTGTTATCTTGGTTTTGCCAATTCAAATTACGACCTTGATTATAACCTTGGTTTTGATTTGAAAAATTTCCTTGTTGATCGTTTCCTTGAAACTTGTTACGATTTTGAAAATTGTTGCCTTGATTATAATTGCCTTGTTGTGATGGACCCGCGTTATTTTGATTTTGAAAATTGTTGTTTCCATTTAACGCACTCACATTCGACGTTTGGCCATCCGTAGCCGCACACTCGTAATAGTTATGAGGTCCACCACAAAACGTACACGAAACCTCAACCACTTTCACCGTAGCGGGAGCGTCTTTCTTTTGCATCTCAACGAGAAAAGACGTAAACACATTCGTTAGCTTGTCGACATTCGCATCAACCCTCTCAATGTCGCGATTAGGACTACTAACATTGGCGACATTGGCAACACTCGGCGCGTTGCGGAGTTGGTAAACCTTGGACCGATTCTCGATAATCATCAATGCATCTTTCGGAGTCTTACACAAACATTTGCCACCGGCGGCGGAATTCAACGAATCTTGTTCTTGAAAACTAAGACCGTTGTAAAACGCATCGATTTGGTGCAACTCGGAAAATCCATGGTGAGGACATTGCCTAAGCAATTCCTTAAAACGATCCCACGCGTCTCTAAAAGATTCATTTGGTTTTTGCTCAAATCTCGTAATTTCATTTTTGAAAAACGTCGCTTAGACGGTGGGAAAAATGATTAACGAATTTGGAAACGAGATCCTTCCACGTAATTATCGAATTAGGTGGCTCTTTCTCGTACCAATCCTTGGCGGCACCATCGAGCGAGTACGGAAAAAGCATAAGCTTGACGACATCGGTGTCGACGTTTTTAAACTTGCTCGTGGCTAGAAGATGATCAAAATTTCGAATATGGTCGTGAGGATTATCGGCTTCACGACCTCAAAACTTCGTAGCTTGGATTAACGAAAGCATTCCGCTCTTAATCTCAAAATTCTCCGCTTCGATAGCAGGAATTACGATCGCGTCTCCATAACCCTCGGTGGGTTCTTGGAGCAATTCCATCATCGAACGATTGTCGGTCATCTCGTCTACGGTTTCTTCAACAACGTTATTAGGAACGTCGGTTTCTAAATCTCGTCTACGCCGTCGATTCCTTCGATTACAATTGCGTCGATTCGAAGCGCCTCTAGAATTAGAATAATCCTTCGATTGAGTGCGCATGCACTAAGCGTAGAATGGGGGGTAGCAAAGAAGATTCTTTTTGCGGTTTTTCGATTTTTCAAATTTTTTTTTGGTTTTTGATTGTTTTTAATTTTTTTTGGATTTTTTGTGTATTACGTAGACTCAAATCTACAAATCTCTCCTCGAATCGATTTCTCGATTAAAGGAGCCTCAAAGAATGAAAACGATCACGTGGAGTGAACGCCTTCGATGACTTTAGAACGTTGGTGGAACACCAAAACGTTCAAGAGGTTTTAATCTTGAAAACACAAGCAAATATAATATACGTAGATAATACTTGGGCGGAAAACCCTCGATTAGCCCTCTTTCTCAAAACACGCACAAGCAAGCGGGGGAAACGAGGCGGCGCTAAGCACTTAAGAGCCTTTTTTCCTTAGGTCGTGAAATACAACCGCCTTATACCCACATTATAGTTTGTGTTAATTAAAATTAAGCCTCACGAAAGTATTTATCTATTTTGCCTTTAAACGTTTGCTTTAGATTCGAATACAATGATCGAGTGATGAAATCCCGAATCAAGGTTGCGTTTTCACGCTTTTGGAGTACTTGTATATTTATTGTTCTACGTAAGTACAATATAGTAATATATTCACAAGAAAACCGAAAACGATAATGGGATATCTACAATATAGTAAAATGATTGTTGTGTGTTTAGTTTAGGAAAACTAAACACGTTTTATTTGGATACTATAGTATAATAGAGAAAAATAACAAAAATGAGTATGTACGTTATATACGTTTTCCAAAAATTGAAAAGCAAAAACGCACTACTCACACAAACACGATACTAATAATGGCACACTAAAAACACCTCCCCTACAGCGGCGCCAAAATGATTGTGGTAAAAATACGTGTTTAGGAAAACAACGTATAATGGGCAAGTATTAAACTCGACGATTTAGGAAAACCGACAAGTCGAATAAATTCCAAGTTCGTTCTCGAAGGAGGTGTGTGAATTAAGTGTGCCAATATATAAAGTCAAAGTTTGGATTAGTGATGTTTTTTGGTTAAAAGAGAAAAATTAAAGACGAGCTACGACTACGATTACACTACGACGTAATGACGTAAAACGCGAAGGTAAATACGTAAAGCGTGACAAAATTAAAAATTAAACTTAAAAATTAATTTAAGATTAAAACTAAGTCTAAAATAATATAAATAAGAATAAAAATCAAATAAATAAATTTTAAAACCTTTTATTAATAAAATATTCAATTTTAAATGCTAATTAAAGCCCTAAAATTAAATATAATTAAGAAAAAGCCCAAAATATTATTTTATTGAACTAATAAATCACTTATATTATTTAAAGACTAAAAAGTATTTTTCCTAAATTTTTAAAACTATTTTCTATTTTTAAAAAACTAAAAACTATTTTTTAACTAGAATAATGATTAAAAATATTAAAATAATGCTAAAATTAATTTTACTTTCAAAAATCCTAAATTATATTACTAAACAGTAGAAAATTAAAAAAAAGTTGAAAACAAAATTTTTTTACACTAAAAGACAAGACAGAAAATAATTTAAAATTAATTAAACTTAAATTAAATCTAAAAAAATACTTAAAAAGGTGAATAGTAAAATCCTTTAAACTAAAAATCTTAAAATAACTTTATGAATCTAAGAAAAATTTTAAAACTAAAAAAGGTAAAAATTTTGCACTAAAAGACAAAAAACAGTTATAAAAACTAAATAAAAATGCAATTTAATCTAGAAAATATCAATTGAACAGTAACTAAAAAATAAATTAAATGGAAAAATCAGAAATAAAATAAGAAAAATAACAAAATTAAAATCAAGTAAAAACTCTTAAAAAAGTTCACTAAAGACAAAATTATGAAAATCTGAAAAGTGACACTTGGTAACTTTTTGTCCTCTTACAAAGCAGGGGGAACTTTTTCACTGGCAGTGGGAATTTGGTTCCCACTGACTTCAATAAAAAAACGGGTCTGGTGATAAATGTGATTGTAACTTGTTTGTTACTTGGTTTTACTTGGACAATTGGGCACCCCCGCAACCAGTTGGGTTGTGGGGAGTCACATAATTAAATAAAAAATACTAGGTTGTACACAAAAATCACACACAAATCACCCTATGAAGTTGTAGATATGGTTGGTAGGGGTCAGTCACTACATCCAAACAATTAGTTATCCTAAATTAAGTAATATACTAATAGTTGGACAAATTTTAAACCACAAAAACCAAAGGTGAACCTGTAACAGCCCACTGAATATTAAGAACACGTATGACCAAAAAACTAGCATGCACTTTTCTAGTCTAACAAACCAAACTCAGAACTAAGTATTGATAACACCAAATGCTAACAAATAAAGTGTGTAAGAGCAGACTTTAGGCTAAGTAGGTGGCAACTGCTTAACCTATCATGCAAACCCAAACACCCCTTAATATCTAGAATGGAAAGTTTAACAATCCAAATGCATTCAAATCTTGACTAAAATGATTAACAATTACACTAACATGCATATAAGACACAAATGAGCATAAACAAACAGATAAAACCAACAAATAAACAGGCTACACACAATCATATAATTCACATAAAATTCACAAAAAACTCAAAATAGGGTTCAAGCCGATTTCACCTTGGCTGATGCCTTATATTTGGTAGTTTTGGGGCTTATGAGAGCTTATAGACGTGTAGAGGAGCTTTGTTGGTGGAATCCAAAGGAGGACCCAAAGCCTTAATGTCTTCAAATAAACAAGGAAATGAAAAGAGAGGAAAAAGTCTTGATATGGTTTCCTTGTTTCCTACACACAACCACAAGACCAAATAACAACCTTCAAGCTTATATAAGCTAAAACCACAAGCTTTTTAGGCTTGTGGTGGAAGCTTATATAAACAGTAAGTATAAAAAAAACAAAAGATCTTTGATAAAATCTTTAAAACTGATTTTATTGAAACCACCAAATCTTGAGATTATGAAAACACTAGATAAACTCTGAAATCCCACACACAAATCCACTATCACTTCATTGTGTGTGGATTTTAGAAAGCTTAAAGAAAAACGTTTTGGAAAGAAAACTCTTGAACCAAACCTATTTTACTGAAAATATTTGAAACGTGAACACTTTTGAAACCTTAACTAATTTTAAAAACAGTAAAATGATTACACTAAACAAGTAAATTAAATGGAACTCAGTTTTACACAATTTAAAATTTTATTTTCATTACTTAAATAAAAAGTTTACAAAACTGGAACAAATAGCATTCACAAGTCGAATTGCTATTTATAATAAGAAAAAGAACTATCTAGAACTAAAAAAACAAGTAATCCCTAACTATCTAAAGCCCTAAATTACCCTTGATGATTCTCTGAAGAAGCTGAAAAGATGCCACTATTTGAATCATTGATATTGGTAAAAAAAATAGTCCCATGTGATTGTCCTTGATGTTGAGATGTTAAAAACGATCTGGACCCTTGATATATTCCTTTGGGAACACGAATTCGAGCTTGGTCGTTGGATTTGCTGTATAATTTTGTCTTCATGTTGAATAGTGAGGCAGGGGATGGGTGGAGTATACATGTGAGTGAGCTGGAGACAATTTTTGAGATTAGGAATGGATGTTGACATCCTTATTTATGGTCCCGGAAAAGGATTACCAAAACCCATTTGTTTTTAGATAATTTATGATTAGGGTTTATGGGTATGAGGGTGGTTTAACAGTAGAGGTTTAATTGGTTTTAGGGATGGGTAAATTTAAAAAAACTGTTTCCCCCACTAATCTTTTATTAATCTGATTTAAAAAAATCAGTTATCTTTAAAACAAGTGGGATATGACGGGTGGTGTTGGTGTAATGTGATTGGTTGATGACTTGAGTGGGGTGACGTGTCATCTGGGTATTGGTTGTTGTATGTTTTGTTGTCTGGCCATAAATGGCCCTTCATGTCTCCCTCTCTTGTCACTTTAACTCAAACAGCTCAAATCTAAATAATCCTTTGTAAGTTTTTCTTTTTGCACTTTGGCCACAAAAAGGTTTCTTAAACATGAACCAAGGGCTTCTCTTGTAATTTCTTCATATTCCAAGGACTAAACTTGTATTTTCTTGATAATTTAGGGACCCAAATGCAATAAATGAGTTTTGCAAGGGTATAAATTGTCAAGTCTTCAAAAGTTGAGGGACCAATCTTGTACAATCTTCAAACTTCAAGGGCATTTTTGCAAAATTCATTCTTCGGGTCTGGTTCTTTGTGCGGCTTCGTTTCCCGTGTTCATTTTTGCTTCATTGATGGAATTCCATCAAGTGCATCGATATACGAAATGGTTTAGCATGTGAAGGAAAGAGTTGCAATTGAGTCTTTAAGATCACATGTTGCAATATATTACATTTGTGATTTAGGCCCACTACTATTTTGGAACCTGTTTCTATCAAGGGCTCCCATTTGTCAAATGCTACATTGTCTTCTAATTCTTCTGTAGCTCGTCGAGATCATTCTCTTCATAATGGACTCTGGGTGCACAAAGCACATGACGGGCAATCTCAAGCTTCTCAGTAATTTCGTGGAGAAGTTTCTGGGTACGGTACGGTTTGGAAATGATCAGTTTGTACCGATACTCGGATATGGAGATTTGGTTCAAGGAATATCACTATAAAACGGGTTTATTACGTCGATGGACTGAATCACAATTTATTCTCAGTAGGTCAATTTTGTGATGCGGATTTGGAAGTGGCATTTCGGAAATCTATTTGCTATGTTAGAGACTACGATGGGAATGACCTTCTTATAGGTTCTCGTGGTTCTGATCTCTACACAGTAACTCTCCAAGACACATCTTCAACAAATCCAATTTGCTTAATGGCTAAAGCTTCATCCTCTCAAGCATGGTTATGGCATCAACGATTGTCACATCTCAACTTTGACACCACCAACTTGCTTTCGAAGAATGATATTGTGACCGGTCTTCCTAAGTTAAAATTCGTCAAAGACCATCTTTGTTCTTCTTGTGAGTTGGGGAAAGCAAAACAGAAGTCTTTCAAAACAAAGACTACCCCAAGCTCAAAAGGACGATTGGAACTTCTACACATGGATTTATGTGGTCCCATGCATGTAGAGAGTTTTAACGGGAAAAAGTATATTCTCGTGATTGTTGATGATTACTCTAGATACACATGGACTTTCTTCTTAAGGTCCAAAGATGAAACACCAGAGGTTCTCAAAAACTTTCTCAAGATGATACAACGTAATCTTCAAGCTCAAGTCTTAACCGTAAGAACGGATAGAGGTACTGAATTTTTGACCAAGAACTTGCAATCTTACTTTCAAGAAGAAGGCATCGAACATCAAACGTCTATTTCTCGAACTCCTGAACAAAACGGCGTTGTCGAAAGACGGAACGGCACTTTGGTTGAGGCTGCTCGAACAGTGCTTTCTGCTTCAAAATTACCGCTATTCTTCTGGGCTGAAGCAATTGCAACTGCATGTTATACTCAGAATCGTTCTCTCGTCATCCCTAGACATGAAAAGACACCTTACCACATCATCAATGGCAGGAAACATACTGTCAAATTCTTTCACGTATTTGGATCTTTATGCTACATTCTTAAGTACGGTGAGAATCTCGACAAGATGAAAGAAAAAGGTGATGCATGTATTTTTGTGGGGTATGCTACATTGTCGAAAGGATATCGGGTCTATAACAAGGGAACAAAGATTATTGTCGAAACAATTCATGTGAACTTTGACGAATTGCCACAAATGGTACTTGAACACAACAGTTCAAGTCCCGCACCTCAATGTCCAACAATGGCACCTACACAAAACAATGTACGTTCCGTGCAAGAATGTCAAGAAAATACTCCTACAGCAGACTCGATGGATACGACCCACATGAATGAGTTGGTTGATTTATATGATCCAATATTTGATGAATATTACTATGGAAACAATCAAGTTGTGTCAAAGCCTTCTGCTGTCATTACTGCTGATGCACCCGAACAAAGTCAACAAGACACAACTGCATCTACTTCAGCAACCGTTGCTCAAGAGACAATTCCATTAGATACTCAACAAACTCAAGAAACTGTCATACAACCAACATCACCAACCATCAATGCTGAAGGAGGAAACAACAATCAAGCAATCGATGCACAACCTGACGAAGACGAATTTATCAACCCGTTCGGTACACCGGTACACGAAGTCAGAGAGTCTTCTACTCAACATGTTGATTCGTCTAACATGCATACATTCTACCAAAGATATCCATCCACTCACCATTGGACTCGTGATCATCCATTGGAGCAAGTAATTGGAAATCCTTCACAACCGGTTCGAACACGCAAACAACTCAACATCGATGGCGATGTGTGTATGTATGCACTCACCGTGAGTTCAACTGTACCTACAAACAGCAAACAAGCAATGACTGATTGATGAGATGGCATTTATACATGATCTCATCGTTCTTTTCGGGCTTTAAATGCATAAAAATGTCATAAAATACCATATATATGCTTGTGTTTGTTTACTTGTGTATTTTAGGTATGGATATCGTGAAAAAGACAAAAGATCACAAGAAACAAGGAAAAACGGACACGAGAAACAAAGCCGTACAAAGAACCGGACCCTAGTTCATGAAATATCCAAGATTTACCCTTAAGACTTGAAGATATGCAAGATTGATCCTCAAACAATGAAGAAATGACACTTAAAACCCTTGTGAATTCATAATTACAAGTTTGGTCCCTTAAGTTTGTCAAAATTACACAAAAGGTCCTTCAACTTTGAAGAAATGGCAAGATTAGTCCCTCAACTATTCAACATTGTCATTAATGGTCCCTCATGAAGTCAAAGTTACATTGAAGACCTTTGAAGATCAAGAATGTCCAAGATCAGTCCCTCAATTATGAAAAAGTGGCAAAAACAACCCTTTAAACCTTTTCACCAAAGTTTTGTGGCAAAAGTATAAACTTGGGAAGTTTATTAACAAAGGAAAACGGATTTGAAGGCTTAAAAACTTGTTTTACCACCTTTCTGAAAACACAAGGGCCAAAGGTGTTAACTTGAAAGATTCAAACTCAAAATGCGCCAAACACCTTGCAACTCCTACAAAAACGGATCAAAAAGGTTACTATTCACCTTTCACCACCAGTTACCATTCCACTTAAAAGAAAGGGTAAATCCCAATTACCCACACCCACGTGTGATTCACACATGCAGAATCCCATCCCACACCAAAAACCCTCACTCCCACTCACCAAAGGGTCCCACACCCAAAACTGTTTTACCCATCATGTGACAACTTTCTTCCCAAGTACTGCCACGTGTCAAGATCAACAGCCAATACTCTTTGCTTCACTCCAAAGCTATTTTAAACGATTTGGATCATTTTGGACAGCATATACCAAGGATTCGTCTAGAAGCATTTGAGGACAATTTGGGAATTTCACTTCTAGGGTTTGTGAATAGTGTTAGCTTGGCATTTGCCTATAAAAGGAGACCTCAACCTGTGAGAGTCCCGTTGTTCCAGTTTTACCTTTTAAACTTGTAATTCCTTTTTGAAATTTATAAAAGTTGGTATTTTGAAAAAATTGTAATTCCTTTTTATGTTTTTGAAAGTTGGTGTTGTTTAAAGGTGATTCTGAGTTCCATTTGTTGTTATAAGTGTGCTTGAATCATTTGGTTCAAGGATGTTTATGTTTGGTAAGTTTTTCAAGTTTGAAAAAGCTTGAAAAGAGGTTTCTGAATTTGCTTATTATTGTGTACTAACCCTTAGCCAAAGGCCTTAAGCTCCTTCAAGCTTGTTGACACCAAGCCTGAGAAGAGTTTTGAGCTCTTGGTTGAGTTGTTTGCTGATTTGTGTTGAAGATATATCATAATCAAAACCTGTTCTACTTTGAACGTCAGAAGGTTTTGATCTTACTTTTTGAAGAACCTTGGTCTTGTTCTAGATGTTGAACAAGGTCCAAGGAGCATAGCTGGCCCTCCTAGGATGTTGTGGAGGGCAGGTATAATCCCTTGTTTAAAATTCCTCTAAAAAATTTCATGTTACTGCCTGTTTTGCATTTTGGTATATGATTTGGTGATTCTGTGTTTATACTTTGTGTTTTATGGTTGCAATCTGTTAGTTGTCACCTAGTGTAGCTGTTTGAATGATAAAATCAGTAGGTTGTGTTTAAAAATCACAAGTTGCTTTGAAAAGTGGTGGATTAAGGGCTGTTTGGGTTTACTGGTTCATAAGGCCTTGTGGCCTTGAGCCCTTAGTTCTTAGGGTTTGGGAAGTCTAAACAAGTCATTTTGAACAAGTTTTAGTCCTTTGTTAAGTTTCTGAAAGTTTGGAAAAAGGATTGGAAGTTTTGCTAAAATCTGATAAAAGTGCTTTTGGAATTGGTCAAACACATCAGATCCAATAACTTCTTTGTTACTTGGAGCTAAGGTCTGAAATCAGGTTTGGGAATAGTTTGGGTGATAAGCTATCTATTGGTTATCTGGTTGTTGAATTTGGTTGCTTATTGTGCTTGTTATAGCTTATCAAAGTTGGCTGAAGTGGTCATTTGCATCAGCAAAGTGACCACCTCATTTGGTGTTGCATTGTGATTTCTAGCATAAGGATTGTTGTCTTGCTGCTTGGATCTTATTTGTGTGCTGCTTGTGAGGTTATTTGGCTATTTGGATTTATCTGTTGATAGCTTATAAGCCCACTGGCTTATTGGCTTATTTGTGCCAAAACTTGTCAAGACTACTCAACTGGTAGGCTTTGATTCACAAGGTTTGCACTCAAACCTTGACCAGCAGGGTGAAAAACAAGTCTAAACACTTAATTAAGCCTGTCAACGTCCAATTTGTGCTTGTCAGCGTTTAAATTTCACTTATCAGCGTTTGACTTTTGGTCAAACTTGGTCACATAGCTTATTAAATCTGTTTTGCTTATTGGTACATGCAACAACTTAGTTTTTGTAATAGAACTCATTTTTCTCAGCTTAATATCAATTCTGGAAGGTTACAAGTCTTTTGGTTAAGCTTTTGCTAGGAAACTAGCTTATTTGGCTTTTTCAGAGTGCTTATTGGTTCTCACAGCTTATTCTACTTGGCTTTTTGTGATTTTCTTGATTGATTATTCTTAGTTAAGCTATTTGTGAGCTTTTGCAACCAACTAGAGCTTCTGAGGTGCCCTAAATCTCCAACCCGACTAATTTGTCGTTTTGTGGATTTGTACTTTGCTTATTTCTGGCTTATTGAGTGTGCTTTTTCAAAATTTCTTTTTACAGATCTCTTTGGTATCCCAAAAGAAGGTTGTGTGTCAAATTAGAGCTTATGGCATTAGCTTATTGCTTAATGGGCTTAATAGCCCAATAAGGATAAGTTGTTTGCTTAATAAGTTGTGATAAGCTCCCTTTTAGCTTTTGGGCCTTCAGAGTTTTGTGTTTAGAATTAAATTTTGAGTCAGATTGGGCTTTTCCAAGTCAATTGGGCCAAGTTTGACTTTTTGGGCTAAAAAGCCCATTAATGTTGACTATTTTTGGTTTTGGCCCATTTGAGGGCCTAATAGGGGTATTCTGTTAATTTCACTTTCATTTTCTGTTTATTTAGATTAAAATAAACTAGTTTGCAAGTTTTTAGAATTTTTTATAATTTTTGGATTTTTAATATTATTTTAATATTAATTTATTATTATTTTTCAAATTTCACATTTTTGCAGTTTTTATATTTTTCTTAGCTTAAATACATTAAAATAGGATTTTTGCAACTTTTGGATTAATTTTATCATCTCTAGATTAATTTTTATAATTATTTTATGTTTTAATAGTTTTTATATCATTTTAAATAGTTTTTCTTAGTTTAAAAATTTCTAAAAATAGTTTTTAATCTTTTTGGGTCATTTTAGAGGTTTACCAATTGAAAAATCTTTATTTGGGCTTTTTGATAATTAATTTGATTTTAGGGCGTTAATTAGCATTTAAAAATTGAATATTTAATTAATTAAAAGGTTTGAAAAAGTTTTGATCATTGGTAAACTCTTAGTTTATTTGTTATGATTTTTGGTGAATTTTTGGTAATTTTTAGAATTAAATTTTATTTTAGCTCATTTTACGGTTTTACGTTAAGTCGTAGTAGTAATTAATTTCACGTCTTCGTCATTCTCTTTTCTCATTCCCTTCTTTCAAATATTAATCTCAAACCAATTACGAATTACTCACACACATATACCTCCTTGGGAAACGAACTTTGAACTTTCATCATAAGGGTCATTTGTACACGGTTTTCCTAAACCGTCGTATTTAATACTTTTACCCTATTTTGGTACTCTTTTCCTAAAGGGTATACAAAAATTCTACAACCATTTTGGCGCCGCTGCCGGGGAGGTGTGTCGTGATTAATTTGTCTTGTTGTTTTTAATATTAACCATAAATAATATTTGTATTAGTAGAAATCTACTAATACGTATTATCGGTTTTATTGGTTTTTCTTGTGAAATTATTATTACTATATTGTATTAAGTATCACAATCAATACAAAGTATCTCCAAAAGTGTGAAAACACAACCTTAATTGGGATTTGATCTCCTAATTATTGTATTCGAATCTCAAACAAAAAGAAAAAGGCAAAAATAGATAAATACTTTCGTGAAGCTCGATTTTGAAAAATACAAACTATAAGGTAGGTATAAGGCGGGTATTATAAAATATACCCTAAGGAAAAAGGCTCTTAAGTGCTTCGCGCCACCTCGTTTCCCCGCTTGCTTGTGAGTATTTTGAGATTGAAGGCTAATCGAGGGTTTTGCCGCCCAAAGTATTATTACGTATAATATATTTGCTTGGTTTCTTTGTGATTAAACCCTCTTGAACAATTTAGTTTTCACCAAAGTTCTAAATTCATTCGAAGGCGTTCACTCCACGTGATCGTTTTCATTCCTTTGAGGCTTCTTTAATCAAGAGTTTGATTCGAGGAGAGATTTGGTAGATTGTTGTCTACGAAGATACACCAAAATCCAAAAAAAATTAAAAACAATCAAAAACACAAAAAAATTGAAAATTCACAAAACACCCAAAAGAATCTTCTTTGCTCACCTCCCATTCTTCGTGAAGTTTATGATCACTCGTAATCAAGCAAAACGAGCTCGTAAACGTCTTCAAAAGAAAGCCAATCAAGAGACGTTGATTGAAGAACAAACTCCAATTGTTGAACCTATTGTGGAACAAGAAGTCGTCATGGCTAATCGTACTATGATGGAGTTGCTACAAGCACCTACCGAGGGTTTTGGAGAGGCCATTGTGATTCCCGCTATCCTTGCGGAGAATTTCGAGATTAAGACGGGTTTAATGTCGATGTTGCAAGCTAATAAGTTTAGAGGTCATGAGAAAGACAACCCGCATTACCACATAAGGAATTTTAATCGTCTCATCGCTACTAGCAAGTTTAAGGATGTTCCACATGACGCCATTAAGATGATGTTGTTTCCATACTCGTTAGATGGACCCGCTAAAATTTGGCTTGAGAAAGAACCGCCAAATTCGATTTTGACATGGGGTGATCTCGTTTCTAAGTTTGTGAACAAATTTTTTCCACCATCTAAAACAACACATTTGAAAAATGAGATTCCAAGATTTGTACAACGAAATAATGAAAGTTTTTCAATGGCATGGGAACGCTTTAAAGAAATGTTACATGAATGTCCACACCATGATTTTTCGGAATTGCATCAAATTGATACCTTTTATAATGGGATTAATGATCATGAACGAGATTATTTGAATGCCGCCGCGGGTGGTAATTTTTTGTGCAAAACGACCGATGAGGCTTTAAAGATTATCGAGAATAGATCTAAGGTTTATAGCCCTCGTAACACACCGAGTGTTGCCAGTTTGGGTTCGTCATCGTCTCGTAGCATTAATGCCTTACATGATGAAGCTAATGAGGAAAATCGGTTTTTCGATAGATTTGCTAATCTTATGACTCATTGGAAAGCTCAAGAGGCTTTGAATTCCGCTTCGGTTAAAGCGGTTGCTAAGAGTTGTTTGTCTTGTGGTGGAGCTCATGATCTTTCCGAGTGCATTACCGCGGATGGTAACACTTCGAGTGCTTATGTAGCAACGGGAACTTATAACCAAAACGGCCAAGGTTCTCGCCCAAATCAAGCTCCACCAAATCAAAATGCTAATAACTATCAAAACAACAACCAAGGTGGTAATTGTCAAGGCAATTCACGTAACTACAACAAGGGGAATTATCAAAGTAGGAATGGACAAGTCACTAATCAAAACCAAAACCGTGATTTTCAAAACACTACACAAGGTTTTCAAAATGCTCACACTAAAAATCTTCAAGGAGAATTTTTTGATTATGCTAAAGCAAATGATGCTAAATTTGATAACATGCAACGTGAGATGATTAGTTTAAGATCCGAGTTGAAAAACAAGCTTAAAAACGAACTTGCTAATGAACTTAAAACTCATGCAAATAAAATGGAAGGAAATGTCCAACGTCTTCAACAAAATCAACAAAAGATGGAACAAGGGCAACATGAGATTAAGCAAGAATTGTTAAAAGCGGATGTTAGGCAATCTATGTTTGAAGACCGAATGGCAAAAATGTTTGAAGCAATCATGTGTAAACCCTCTTCCTCGGGTGGTCTTCCTAGTGATACCATTAACAACCCGAGGGGAGAAATGAAGGTTATTACTACACGAAGTGGTAAAACTTTCAAGGAACCAATCTCTCGTCCAAGTACTTCTACGGAGAAGGAAATCGTGAAAGAGCCCGAGGTGGTGGTCGAAAAGGAGCACATTACAATCCCACGAAGTACCGATCATACCACACCTACGGTTGAACCAATACCAATCATGGAACCCGAGATTCCAAGGCCGTTGCCTAATGTCCAACCCACACCACCCTTACCTTACCTTTCGAGACGTGACAAGGAAAAGGCACGAGAACGGAATAATTATCAATTTGAGCTATTTATGAAAATGTTTCGTGATATACATTTTAACATAAGTTTTGCCGACGCTCTTATCATGATGCCTCGATTCACCACAAACTTCATAAGTATGCTAAACAACAAAGAGAAGTTACAACAATCGTCTAGTTGTTCATCGGTTTTTCTTAGCCGCATACTACAAAAAGTCGGTGATCCCGGTAAATTTTTGATTCCGTGTGCAATTCAAGATATGGAGGAATGCTACGCCTTGGCCGATCTTGGTGCTAGTATTAATTTAATGCCTCTTGAGATTTTCAAATCGCTTTCGCTTCCGGCTCTTACTCCTTCGAACATGTCTATCGAGATGGCCGATCATTCTACGATTTTAGCATGTGGAGTAGCCGAGGACGTTTTCGTTAAAGTCAGAAAGTTTTACTATCCCGTTGACTTTATCGTTGTATACATTCCTATCGATCGAAAAGTTCCTCTCATTTTGGGTCGTTCATTTTTGGATACATCAAGAGCACTTACCGATGTTCATGCTCGAAAAATCACCCTTCGTTTCAATGAAGAAGAACTTGTCATCAATGCAACACAAAACTCCAATCTTTCTCATGTCTATTCTATTGCAACTTTAAACCATGGTAATTCAACCAATGTCGTTTGTAAAGAATTTTCACCAAGAGTTTTAGGAAATGTCGCCAAAAACAATTTACCATTTCCTCCGCCGGTGGAGGTTATGAGTGTAAAGACTACAAAGAAGAAATCGTCAATACTTGAATCGAAAAATCCTTCACCTCACCTCGAACATTCATTCTTTAAAAGTGTTGATAAGTTTTCGGTTTCTACGGAAGATCTTTCGGATGACGAATATGTAGACCCCAATGGGGAGGTTTTCTTTGTCAGTAAACGTTTTGAGAACTTACCACCACCAAAACCAAAACGGTTTTTAAATGTGAGAATTTTTAGTGTGACTAACATCGTCTTAGAAACACCAAATATTTTTGAGATAATCAAAAAGGGTTTTCATAAGGAGAGTTTGAAAGGTAAAAAAGGAAAAGATTTTAAATGTGATTTAATTAATTTTTCTACAAACCTAACTCCGTCATCACCACGTGTTTTGAGTGCTACAAGTTCGTCTACTCCTTTTGATGATGCTTTGTGTGGTTTTAGTATGGGGGAAGCCCCTTATGTTCCCTCATCCTTGTCCACCGAGGACGAGATATTCGATCCCGGAATTTCATGTAAAGGGAAATCTCGGTTTTCCACCGATGCAATAAATGGAAACTATATCTATTTGCTTGGTGCGAGTCTACCTCGAGTAGCTCAAAAGTTTGTCTTACCAATTGTCCCACCCTTCTACTTCTCATCTCTTTTCTTCAAACTCTTTTAGTTTATGGCACGTGTTGAAGTGGTGTTGATTTGTTTATCCAACGAAAACGAAGACGCCATCTTCGATCCCGGTATTTTGTATCATTTAAGGACGTAGTCCTTAATACCGGTTGCTTTTTGGGCCTTGTTTATCATGTAAGCCCCATCAAAAATTGACCATACCAGGATTTTCCCTAAATGTTCACATTTTGAGGGGATCGAGTCGAGCTCATGACTCGATAATCAAAAACAAGGTGCCTCGTGGGGGAGATCCCATGCTTATCCTTTTATGCTTACTAATAACTAATTAGAGGGGATTTGTGCCCTTCCAACTCGTTGTCTCGTGGTTGTTTGTGATTGTGTTATCTAGATCATCATCATCTACGATTGAAGACTCTCGTGTCTGTTTACGTGAGCCTCCATCGCTTGACGAAGTTTTTCACGAATCCATTGACATATCCTTTATTGTTCTAGCGATTATCTTTTAGCATAATTCATAAACGGCTTTAGATATATTGTTGATCACCCTTTCCATGCTAGATCCTAAGCATTCGATTCTTTGTCTCTAGTATGGGGGTGCTCCACCTTTAGACTTGAAACATTGAGGACAATGTTTACTTTTAGTATGGGGGTGAATAGATACTTGCTTTGCTACGCCCTCACGTTTTCCAACTTTCAATGTTTTGTTTTGTTTTGTTGCTAACAAGGCTAAAAATGGCCAAAATTTTAAAATTTTTCTTAGTTTTCATAAGTGTTTTTAAGACACGAATGTATATTTTCCGATGGGTAGAATAAGAGCTAATTTTTGACTTGATGGGCATTTGGAGCCATTTACATTCCTTAACCCGCTCAATTCAAGTTTTGCTAGACTTTTATATAGGGAACTTTAAAACGCGAAAGTCTTAGCTCATTCGGGTTAAGAACAAGAACTTTTCGCAAGTTCCTATAATTGATCCTAGAAAGTCACTTATAAAGGGAACTATAAAATGCATTCTCTAAACTTGAAAAAGTCCAAGAAAGTGCAAGATCCTATAGGTGGCTTGAAAACCCAAAACTTTGATTTGATATAGTCTTAATGAAAGCTAATCTAAATTTGGCTTAATTTTGACTTGCATGGCTAAGTATTCACGAGTCTCTTTAATTAGAGGTCTTTATATAGTGAAGAACGAGAAGTGATAGAGTTAGACAAGTGATCATGCTAAACGTAGAACATGAAAATGTTCTTTCAAAAACTCATATGTTTTTAATTGTGGCTTTTTCTTCCCATAAGATCAATGCATTAGGAATAAAAATAATTGCAATAAGTAAGGTCGTACGATTTGAAAGGTTACTTAGCCTCTAGCGCAAGATCGTTTAAAAGTTGCTCGGGGTTGAATAGAGTTCATAGCCAAGGCATAACTTATTGAAGCGGGACGCGAAGATTGGTGATCATCCAAAAAGGCCCTAACAAGGCATGAGGAGCCCTATTTTGTTGCTAAAGATCCAAGATGATGTGAAGTATCATTATTCCTAAATCAATATGAAGGATCGAGACACACGACGAAAAGCAATTACTCCCCTAAAGATCATGGAGAAAGTCTATCCAAAAAGACCCTTACAAGGTATGCGGATAAATATATCCAGGTCCGAAAAGGAGGCGGATCGTTGTATATCAAAGTCCAAAATAAAGATTGAAGAAAATGATGAAGTCGTGGTCCAAATAATGAAGAATCTCTCAAAAACGTCAAGTGAAGAAATTCCAAATATATGAAGAGAAGACCATAATTTCAAGAACGTCTTCCCAAGATTTGAAGTATGAAGTACATGCCAAATATCGGTCCGAGAAAGGTCTCAAATCGTGAAACGAGTTATGCCAAGATATGAACTTAAGGAGATACACGAGAAGCCGTTTTAAAAGATTTTATCCTTCGGCTAACTATCGATTAAATCGTGCTACTTTGCTTTCCGACTAATAACTACTCAAATAAGTCAATATGAATCACTTGTGATCCATGACAAATAGTTAAAAAATGCTAGTAACCCATTTCCTTTTATAATAACTAGGATTGCGGGGAGAAAAAGTATTACACAATTTGGACGTATGAGTAGTGTTAGCATTGTGACTTGTACCAACAATGATCTCGTTTTTGCACTTAGCATGGAATGTATGACAATCAAGGATGACGAAGTTTACTCTAAGGTACATTTACTTGTTTCTATTCTTTGACCCTAAAAGTCACATTAGTGATGAAAATCATACATTATGTCTTTACACATCTTCGTAGTATTGTTGCAAGACTTTTACTTTTTAATAAAGGTTAATAAAATTGAATTTTGGTGATGCTTAGATACTTTATTCTAGCATTGCGTGAGGGCACGGAAATGGCTTAGTATGGGGGAGTGATGAGATGGCATTTATACATGATCTCATCGTTCTTTTCGGGCTTTAAATGCATAAAAATGTCATAAAATACCATATATATGCTTGTGTTTGTTTACTTGTGTATTTTAGGTATGGATATCGTGAAAAAGACAAAAGATCACAAGAAACAAGGAAAAACGGACACGAGAAACGAAGCCGTAGAAAGAACCGGGCCTTAGTTCATGAAATATCCAAGATTTACCCTTAAGACTTGTATGCAAGATTGATCCTCAAACAATGAAGAAATGACACTTAAAACCCTTGTGAATTCATAATTACAAGTTTGGTCCCTTAAGTTTGTCAAAATTACACAAAAGGTCCTTCAACTTTGAAGAAATGGCAAGATTAGTCCCTCAACTATTCAACATTGTCATTAATGGTCCCTCATGAAGTCAAAGTTACATTGAAGACCTTTGAAGATCAAGAATGTCCAAGATCAGTCCCTCAATTATGAAAAAATGGCAAAAACAACCCTTTAAACCTTTTCACCAAAGTTTTGTGGCAAAAGTATAAACTTGGGAAGTTTATTAACAAAGGAAAACGGATTTGAAGGCTTAAAAACTTGTTTTACTACCTTTCTGAAAACACAAGGGCCAAAGGTGTTAACTTGAAAGATTCAAACTCAAAATGCGCCAAACACCTTGCAACTCCTACAAAAACGGATCAAAAAGGTTACTATTCACCTTTCACCACAAGTTACCATTCCACTTAAAACAAAGGGTAAATCCCAATTACCCACACCCACGTGTGATTCACACATACAGAATCCCATCCCACACCAAAAACCCTCACTCCCACTCACCAAAGGGTCCCACACCCAAAACTGTTTCACCCATCATGTGAAAACTTTCTTCCCAAGTACTGTCACGTGTCAAGATCAACATCCAATACTCTTTGCTTCACTCTAAAGCTATTTTAAACGGTTTGGATCATTTTGGACAGCATATACCAAGGATTCGTCTAGAAGCATTTGAGGACAATTTTGGAATTTCACTTCTAGGGTTTGTGAATAGTGTTAGCTTGGCATTTGCCTATAAAAGGAGACCTCAACCTGTGAGAGTCCCGTTGTTCCAGTTTTACCTTTTAAACTTGTAATTCCTTTTTGAAATTTAAAAAAGTTGGTATTTTGAGAAAATTGTAATTCCTTTTTAAGTTTTTGAAAGTTGGTGTTGTTTAAAGGTGATTCTGAGTTCCATTTGTTGTTATAAGTGTGCTTGAATCATTTGGTTCAAGGACGTTTATGTTTGGTAAGTTTTTCAAGTTTCAAAAAGCTTGAAAAGAGGTTTCTGAATTTGCTTATTATTGTGTACTAACCGTTAGCCAAAGGCCTTAAGCTCCTTCAAGCTTGTTGACACCAAGCCTGAGAAGAGTTTTGAGCTCTTGGTTGAGTTGTTTGCTTATTTGTGTTGAAGATATATCATAATCAAAACTTGTTCTACTTTGAACATCAGAAGGTTTTGATCTTACTTTTTGAAGAACCTTGGTCTTGTTCTAGTTGTTGAACAAGGTCCAAGGAGCATAGCTGGCCCTCCTAGGATGTTGTGGAGGGCAGGTATAATCCCTTGTTTAAAATTCCTCTAAAAAATTTCATCTTACTGCCTGTTTTGCATTTTGGTATATGATTTGGTGATTCTATGTTTATACTTTGTGTTTTATGGTTGCAATCTGTTAGTTGTCACCTAGTGTAGCTGTTTGAATGATAAAATCTAATTGTTATTTTTATAAAGTCATTGGACAAGAGTCTAAGACGAGTATTATTTGTCTAGGTTTCCGTGATTGAAGCACGTACCGTACATCCGAATCGCCGATAACCGCCTTCCCACATCAACGTGAGTTCATAGCCTCGCACTCTTTTAAATGTTTTTGTGAAATATTTTATAAACCCGCGAGGGAGATAACATGTTAGTTTTTATGAAATAGGACACTAGTTGTCCCGATTGTTTGTTTATTGATTTGGACCTGAATGATTGTATGACCCGATGAATGATTATATGACCCGATGTATGAGATAAAATGGATTATTTAAGTTAGGTTATGTCACTAAAAGTCCCATTAGCATGAATTGTGAACTACCGGGATTTAGTAGACGCTTATGCATATAATAGTACTATTTGGGGACGATCACCCCAGTTCGCGCCTTGACGGTTGATCCCCGTCGTGCCACATTGATTGGTAAGCGAATTTATGTATGAGAAGATTTACACAAGCGTGATTATTGTGACAACACGCTAATTTAGATGGGCAAATGAGTTTCGGGCTAGCTACCCGTTGTTTAGTGTAGTAAGGTAACAATGTCATGCGGCTTATAATAATCCAAAAATAACGAAATACTACTATACGCACTGAATTACGATATTATTGCCTGACTAGCAATACGGGGTCTTATTATTGATATTATGTTCGTGTTTTGGTTTTACATAACCATTTTCATATAACGGTTTTTATTTAACTTTATACAACGTTATAAAACGTATTGTATGATGTTTTTAACGACAATGGTTCATATAATGATTTTGAAGGCGAAAGCCTATATTATGATTTTTGATAAAGATTTGTATAAAATGACTTTGGCTATTTTATGGCCTATTACAAAGATTTGTACAAAATGATTTTCGGTAATAATTTTATACCGATGTTATATTGATGGATTTCATTAAACTCTATGAATTCACTCGGCGTTTAACATTTTTTTTTCAGGTACTTGAAGGTAATTCTCGGGAAGACGACAAGAATTTATGGCCCGCACTTAAACAATATTTTCCATTCAAATACTTTGTAAAACTTTGTATGAAATACTATGACTTGGGACCTATGTAAATTTGATATTCATGAATGGAAATGCTTTATTATTAAACGACGCGATTTTTATGCGTTGTCTATGATCTGAGTAATGTGCTATCCCATAACACCAACTAGTCTTCCGCTGTATTGAGTTGTATAAATTTGGGGGTGTTTAGAAAAATGTTTATAGTTAAAAGATTTTGAAATGTTTTATTCAAAACCTTGGTTTTAAAAATCTTTCGTTCTCTATAACGAGAGCTCTGGTACCAAACTAAGAAGAATTACCTAGAATGTCTAAAAATCTTTTGACTATAATGGTGCCGAAGAATTCTCGAGTTACCGACAAGACCCGACTGAGAAGTGTTATTTTAATATATATATAACTTGGATTATATATATATATGATGTAATTGTACTACATGATTGTTTGATGATTATTTTGATATTTATACGAGGTATTTATACGACGTAGATTGTCACAAGGAACCCTAAATCCCCTAGTAAATCAATCGAAGCTATTCTCGTAGGAATTCTAGCTATCCTAGATCTAAACCAAGTTGTGGACATTTATGATCCCAACAAATGGTTGATATTCGTAGAAATGTAGATATTAGTTGATTGTGATATTGAAAAAGAATTGGCGAGATTAAATCTGATATCGATGTCATGACGATCTTTCCTTATAGAGTGGAGTTTTACAAAGTGTTACCACCTAGAAAGATGTCATCTGATTCGTTGTCATCCAATTCTTAAATTGAAATCAAAAGGGTGAATGTTGCACTTGAGGCTGTCATTGGAACCATTACCCAAAAGCCTCATGCCACTAGTACCTTTCCGAGAAGTCTAATTGAATGATCGAGTCATTTCATACTAGTGACTCATTTGATGACTATTGTTGAAAGAGCTATAGGATTGGAAATTAAGTGTTGTTCATATCGAGCTTTTATTGCCCTATTAAGGTTTATGAATAAGGTTGAAAGTATTCGAGAATGATGTAGGATATCACATTGAGTATGATTTGGTTGAAACTTGAATGAAATAAAATTTAACTCGTATGGAATAAGATGTTAAGAGGAAGTCGTTAAGTTCTGTGATTGAATTATAAGGTTTTAATTGATTGTTGATTCGTGTTAAGTGTTGTTCCTAGGCCATTGTCCACTAACGAGGATGCCCAGTGTCCAATAAATAAATTGAAGAAATCTTCTTCTAAATTGGGACCGATGGATCTTCCGGGACAGGTGGGACACCTAATGACTCTTGTAGATTAGTATTCATTGTGGTATCTTTTAAAAATCCCTAACTTAACTGAGATATCAGTTGGTAGGATGAGTTCTGAGAATTGCATGACATAGTGACACGTAATGTGTTAGGGTACAATTTTGACTTGTTTGTGATTAATAAAAAAGACTACCTTTGATTGTAAAATTCTACATGTATCGATGTTATCTATCTTTTATTGCTTCTTCCTAATGCTCGCATTAGTGATGCAACCATTGAACAAGTACTCATCTCGATTTGAGTTACGTTGTGGATTATTCTTTTGAGTGCCATCGAGATCATGAACCTCATGATTATTTGGCTAAAGCTCATTTCCTATTATATTGAAGTTAGTTCTTGGTGAACAACTTTTCATCACATTTTTGCAGATCACTCATTGTTTTTATAAGTTAAAACAGTATCCCTTGAGAAAAATTGAATTTTCATCACTATAAGGGTTATTCAAAGTGAGATTTATAAGTGATTGTTATCGAAATGAAGTTGTTTATAAAACACCTTAGAAAACTTAATTGTTTTCATAACAAAGAAGATCTTTGTAAATTTATTCTTGATTCTTATTTAAGAATTAAGCATGAAGATGTTTTTATTATAAACATGATCATAAAATTTTGACGAACTGAGCATTGCATCGTTAATCTTGAAATTGTATATAGTTGCGCGCCTACATACAATTTGGAATGGACCATGCAAGACTGATTAGTAGTCACCATAAAACTAAATGAATAAACACTACATTTTCCTTGAAGGTTGTGAAAGATTAAATTTTATGAGATCTGCAAGAAGTGAAAAATAGGGACATAGTGTTAGGGACACCTACATATGTGCCTGTATCATCTATTCTTCTGAGTCAAATTTACTCATATGTGGAAATTGTCTTATTTGACAATTGACGATTCTTTCTTGTCCAATTCTCCCGTAGTGAGATTCTTAGGAAAAGTATCTGATTACCGAGTGTTGATATCCGACTGGATGTATCGACGTTACTATCATTTCTTTTGATTTGATTTCATTTGAATGACCTGGGTAACGATCTGAGGAGCTTTCGAATGCGTACTCAAATTATGAAAACATGGAATATAATCATATTCATTAATTGTTTTCATCTGTATCTGATTAAAAATTCTCTCGCATAGATTATGCGTTGACCTTACTCTTTAGATGATAGTTGTGTCTTCATATATCCTTGAATTTTCGAAGGATTATGAGTTATTATTAGTCTTTTGAGAAGTTCACATCTTATCAACGACAATAAAACTAAAAAGTCGGTGATGCTAGTAGAATGGATTGATTGATTATGACATGACGACATTGTCTTAATTGATGGGAACTCGAGTAGAATTCCCCCAAAAGATAAGATGTTGATTATCAAAAGTGATCTAAATAATTCTTGATGGATGACCATATGCTGCATTTAGACTTAAAATTATACAGTGAATGGTTGTGAACTAGTCATAGATATTGTAATCTAGAAGAACTTAAAATGAATGTATTAAAAGATGTTTATGTTATCTAAAACTTTAGGAGGTATTTGTTGGTAAATTACCTAGACTTTTGCCATTAAGGTAAGTTGAAATTGGTATTGATTATATTCCCAGTGCTGCACCTGTGGCTTGTGCACTATACGTTAGCACCATCCGAATTAAAGGAATTACCGTACAACTGAGAGAGTTGTCGGAGAAAGATTTTATTCTACCAAGCTCGTAATCATGAAGAGCTGTTTAAAATCACAAGTTGCTTTGAAAAGTGGTGGATTAAGGGCTGTTTGGGTTTACTGGTTCATAAGGCCTTGTGGCCTTGAGCCCTTGGTTCTTAGGGTTTGGAAAGTCTAAACAATTCATTTTGAACAAATTTTAGTCCTTTGTTAAGTTTCTGAAAGTTTTGAAAAAGGATTGGAAGTTTTGCTAAAATCTGATAAAAGTGCTTTTGGAATTGGTCAAACACATCAGATCCAATAACTTCTTTGTTACTTGGATCTAAGGTCTGAAATCAGGTTTGGGAATAGTTTGGGTGATAAGCTATCTATTGGTTATCTGGTTGTTGAATTTAGTTGCTTATTGTGCTTGTTATATGATATGAGCAAAAAATCATATCAATTTATCAACAAATCACCCTAAAAACACAATAAAAAGATACCTAAACTTTGTGCTATAAAGCGGAATTATGTGGTATGTTTTGTGTTTGTGTTCAAATAGGTAAGAAGGATACAATTTCAAGCAAACAAAGAAAAATGAAGCTTAATTTGATGAAAAAGACAAAGAAGGATCAAAAGTGACAAGACTTTAAAGAAAAAGGACCTATCTTGACAATCTGCCAAAGATGAAGGACCAAAAGTGTAAATATGACAAAGTCAAGATCAAAGTCAAATCTGGTCAACTCTCAAGTCAACAAAGTTAAGGGATCAAATTTGTTCAAGAATGAAGTTTGAAGGACCAATTATGCCAAAGAAATGAAGTTACTAGCTCAAAATTACAAACTGCCAAGTTAAGGGGTTAATTCTGCCAACTTTGGAAAGTTTATACAAGTTCAATCCGTGTGATATGCTCTTGTCCAATGAGAATGCAAGAAACTAATACTCTGGATTGCCATGTCATGGCCAGCTGGCCACTAACAGCCGCAATATTAAATGAACAAATCCAAACAGTGTTATCCCACTACTTATTGTTTCAGCCAATCATAAATTGGTATTTGGATAATGATCCGTGTACACTATTTTCAACCAATAACAACATGACACGTGGCTCTTCAAACTTCATACGCGCCCAGAATCAAGATCACAAAGGAGTGAGTTTTAGAGCAAGTGTTTAACATCAATTTTGCTCAAAATCACAAGATGAATTCATTCCAACCATTGAATTAAGCTGAAATCAACTCAAGAGAAAATCCCCAAATTTGTTCTTCGTCAGCAAAATCCAATTGGAAGATTTTTGACACATGGAAGCTGGGGATTGGTTCCAACACGTCACCAACCCCAACTGCTTTACTCCTGAAGTCTATAAATACCATGTTCAGTTCTCATTTCTTGAATTGTAGTAAGTGTGAAATCACACACACTTTAGTTTTTTCTCTCAACTCATTCCTTAGTTTTAGCTTAACAACTCAAGAGTTGACACACTCTTGAGTCTGTTATAGTTAGTTGTAACAGATAACTACCCTTGTAACTACTTCTTTACTCAATAAATTCAAATTTCATTTTCCCTCCAAAATTCTCATCACCTTCTCTACTGTTCATTACCTGCTTCATTGATATCATTAGTTGCTGATATTGGTTTGTTATGATCATCACTTGATCATAACTGACTAAGTTTGAAGATTGTAGCTGTGTACCTGTTTTGATCATCCAGTTCAAGTATTAGCAGATTTTGGTGATTTCAGTTCATTAATGGCAGATTTGATGATTGTTAACTGTTGATTGGTTGTTGATAGTGTGTTCTAGTGCTAAGGTGGTGGTTAGTACTAGACTAGAGAGCTCAGCGCTCCTCTACTCCCCAAAGGAGGCCTTAGCTCAAGGTTTTCATTTTCTGATTTTAATTCCTCTAAACAGTTGAATGCCTGCTTCATTCTTAGTTAATCTTTGCTTGATTGTATGATAAAATTTGTTTTAGCCTGTTTGTGATCTGATTTCATTGATGTTATAGCTTAATAGTAGCTTAATCCTGCTTAATACTCTTGTACTTATCCTGTTTTTCAAGCATTCATCAGTCATTTAGCCTTGATAACCATTTTGAGTTCTAGTTAAGTGTCCTGCTTGTTTCTAGTTCTCACACATTTCATTTTGACCATTAAACTTAGTGTGATATCAGTCTTTACTCATTTTAACCATTTGCTCAATAATCTTTCATTAAAATTCCACAAAGATCAGTAAGTGGTGTTTGGTATTAGCTTATTAATAGTTTTCAAGTGTTGAAATTTGGAAAACTTTGGTTCATTTCCCTTTAACTAGTCATAACAAATAGCTTTTGGTCATTTTCTAGTCAAGTGTGAGGTCAAAAAGGCAAAAGGTCATAAAAAAGGCTGGGTCAGTTTTTAACAAGGTTCTTTTCAGAAAGTTGTCATTTTGATTTGCTTGGCATTTCTTTGCTACTTGTTGAAATCACTCCAAACCAGTTCTAATCTTTCAGTCGACATATGAAGTTTGATTGTGTAGAAGGAAATTGTACAGTATCAAGTATTAAGCTAGAAATAAGCAAAAGTTTGAGACAATGAGCAAATGCAAGTTTCTGTAACTTGGCCAACTGCTTTTTCATATCTGTATTTCCACTTCATCAACTAGCTTATTTTCTTTTACAAAATCATTCCATTAGTGTTCCTGGTTAAATTTTGAGAATTTGAGCTTATTGAAATTCCTGGTCAATGAAAGTCAACATAAGCACTCTTTTGGCTTATTTTCGAATTCTGAGCTTATACTTGATGATTTTTCATGAGACTTAATTTCCCGTCTTTCTTTTGAGCTTATTAACAAGAATCTTCACTAAAATCTGGTTGTGCAAGTCTAGTTTTACTTGTAGCTTATTGTGTGCTTATTGAATTTAGCTTATCAGCTTTCTAGTAACTTTCAGCCAATTTCCTTGGATAGGTCTAGCTTAAATTCAATTTTAAGTCGTTTGCAACTTGTTTGGTTGAATTTGGTTGAGAAATAAGCTCAAACGAGCTTATTGAAGTTTGAAACCCGTTTTTGGTGAAAAGTTTTTGAAAATTGTCATTTAGTCCTTTTATTATTAGCCAGTGTGTAATCCTAACTAATCTTTCCAAGTTTTTAGGTTTTGCAAAAATCCAGTCCTTGTACTTTCAAGTTTGTTTAAAATTAGTTAGGCAGTTTAAATTTTGTTGAAAATTAGTTATATAGTTTGGATAATTTTCATCTTAAATCCTCATAGTTTACTATTTTAACACATTTAGTCCTTGTACTTTTTAGCTTTACATTTTGAGCATTTAAATTTCATAGAATTTACATTTCTAGTCCTTATAGTTTATAGAATTTACATTTTGCATTTTCATTGAATAAAAATTTGCTATTTGCACTGTGTTTTACATATAAGTAGACAATAATTTTCATTTTGGCAAGGCTTGTTTGAATTAGCAATAGAATATCCAAAAAAACATTAACAACCAAAAACAATTAAAAACCCGATCTTGTTAGGACTTTCAATTTGTTAAGAACTGAGAAAAACGAACTTCAACTATACACATTTCAAATGGCGCCGCTGTCGGTTCTTTGACTTTACGAGAGACTATCGATTGACGGTTTTCATTGGCTTTTGGGATCCGTTCACCTAGTGAACGTTATTTTTACGTATCATAAATAAAAAACAAATAAAAAATCAAAAATATAAAAATATATAAAAACTAAAAAATTAACAAAACAATTCTTTTCCTAAACAATTGACCAAACAAATTAAAAAATCCAAAAAGCAATCTTTTTCCTAAGAGATTGCACCCAAAAATATATATTATTGGATTCTCTCGGTTTTTATGTACATATAGTATTTTCTCTTAAAAACTTATAAATACAAAAATATTTTCCATATATTATTATAAGTAAATACGTATACGTATAAGAACAACCAATCTACATATTCTCCATAAGTATTGCCAAGGCAATACACCGTGTTGAGGGTCGTTCCGGTCCTTGACACGTGTATCGATCAAACAAAATAAAGCAAGAATAGATAAATACTCTCAATAAGCAACAATTCGAAGAATACAAACAATTAAGTGAATAGAAAGGCGATGTGCTATAAAATGCCATCTAAGGGTTAATAGGTACTTAAGTGCTTCGCGCCACCTAAACCCCCGTTCACTTGTGAGTATTCTAAGAAGGAAGGCTTCATTGGGGGTCTTGCACCCAATTAGTACATACGTATATTATTATTTCCTTGTGGATATTTCATATTGAAACTCAAAGAGGATAATCCTTTTCTCTTCAAAGTCACACGAGAGCTTCTCTCTCATTCCTCGTATTGAGTTGCATGCTCACTCGCGAGCGTGCACAAATACCGATTGGTGTACAACCTCTTCCTTCGAAAAGGAAGAAAAAGAGAAAGAGTAAGACCACCACCGTTCATCAAGCCGATCACGAGAATCGTGCTTTGATTCATCCACAACAAGAAGCCATGGTTGTTGATAATCGTTCTTTGATGGAACGTTTGCAATCCAATGTTCATGGATATGCCAATGCTATTAGGATTCCCGACATTCCCGCAAATTCATTTGAGCTAAAAATGGCTATGATTACCTTGGTTTCAAACACACCTTTCTATGGTCACAAGAATGATGATCCTCATGATCACCTTAAGAGATTCCTTGCTCTTTGCAATACCTTTAAGTACAATGGAGTTCCACATGATGCTATTAAGTTGATATTAGTGCCATTTTCACTAGAGGGACCCGCTAAGCATTGGTTAGATATCCAACCACCCGATAGTATCACCACATGGGATGGTTTCACCACTAAGTTTTTGAACAAGTTCTTTCCTCCATCTAAGACCACGGCTTTGAGGAACTTAATTATAGGCTTTCAACAAAAACCTAGTCAATCCTTTAGTGATGCTTGGGAGGAGTTTAGAGAGTTATTGAGAAGATGCCCTAACCATGGATTGGATGAAGTTCACCAAATCAATACTTTCTATGATGGCCTTAAACCTCATTACCAAGATTCACTCAATGCTTCCGCGGGAGGGAATATTCTTCTTAAATCCATTCAAGAGGCTTTGGACATCATTGAGACCAAAGCAATGGTTCAAACAAACACTCAATTTGAAGAAAGGGTCTATGTTATCCAAAACACTTCTCAAACACCTTGTGATAACCAATTCCTCAAGATTCAACAAGAGATCCTTCAAAAAATAGATAGAGGTCAACAAGAGATGATTCAAGCTATTAAGAGCCTTTCATTGAACAATTCTTCAAATGATGTGAATGCCATTACTCTTTCTTGTGTAACTTGTGGAGGCCCCCATTCCTATGAACAATGTGATAAGGTGCAAGGTTATCAAGGGGAATGTTATGCTTACCAAGAGGAACATCGTGAACACTTCAAGCCAAATATCAATCCTAATAACCTTTCTTACAAATCCCAAAATTACCTTACTCCACCGGGATTCCCACCCCAACCACCCACCCAAATTCAACAAAATCCTCCTCAAGTGTTACAAAGGAATCAAGGGCAAAGACCACCTTACCAAGGAAATAACTACAAGGCACCCAACAATGTTCAACATCAAGGAAATAACTTTTATCCACCACATCAAGGATTTAATCAACCTATTCCACCTTTACCAAATCAAGGATATTCTCAAATACCAAATCAAGCTTACCCTCAATTTCAAAATCAAGGATATGGGATGCAAGAGACTCATGAGTATGTTGACAAGAGAATTCGTGAAATTGAAAAGAGAATGAATGACCAAATGAAACTTGCATTGGATGCACAAACCAATAGGCTTTTAATGACATATAATCAAAGACCCCAAGGGGCTTTACCATCTAACACACAAACAAATCCAAGGGCAAATGTCAATGCTATTACAACAAGAAGTGGAAAGACAACAAAGGATCCTTCACCTCCTAAGCCTCCTATTGTTCCACCCACTTTTGTTCCTACTTGTGACAAGCCTTCTACCTCTACTTCACCACCTCAAAATATTCCCATTCAATCAAACACACCTTCTCAACCTATTTCTACTTCTCCTCTACCTTCCACACCTCCCAATGAAGAAGCTAACAAAGACAAATCATCTACTACAACACCTATTCCACCTACACCAAAACCAACTCTTCCATATCCTTCAAGGTTGAAAAAGGACAAGTTAAAGAACAAGGATGACATCCAAGTCTCAAATTTCTTAAGGATGTTCAAGCAACTCAACATCAACATATCCTTTGCGGAAGCTCCTGCTTATATGCCAAAGTTTGCTAAGATGTTCAAGGATTTACTCTCAAACAAAGAAAAATTGGTTGATTTGCCCAACACATCCCTTAATGAAAATTGTACCGCCGTGCTACTTAAAACCTTACCAACAAAACTTGGAGATCCGGGGCGCTTCTTGATACCTTGTAATTTTCCCGGTGTAGAAAATTGCATGGCTTTGGCGGATCTAGGGGCAAGCATTAACCTCATGCCTTTATCGGTTTGGAAAAAACTCTCTCTTCCCGAGCTCACTCCCACTAGGATGACCCTTGAGTTAGCCAACCGAACCATAGCTTACCCCGTAGGTATAGCGGAGGATGTGTTTGTAGGTGTGGATAAGTTTACATTTTCGGCCGACTTTGTAGTGGTTGATTATGACATGGATCCTAGAGTTCCTTTGATTGTTGGTAGACCGTTTTTTAGGACGGGTCGTACTTTGATAGATGTGGCGGAAGGCGAACTAATTATGAGAGTAGAGGATGAGAAAGTGGTGTTTAAGTTAGGGAAAGTTTGTGATAGGAAAGAGGTTAAGGAGTCTAGACCGTGTGAGACTATCAACATAGTTGATGTGTTAGATGAAATGTGTGATGAGCACTTTCATGATGCTTGCAAGAGTACTAGTGATGAGATGCCCCATGTTGAAACCGTGGCCTCAATTGCTCCCTCTTTAACACCTTTTGGAGAGAGTGATTTCCTCTTGGAGGAATTTGAGTCAAACTTTCTTGGTGATGATGATTCTCCCATTAATTGGGAAGAAGATATTCTTACTATCCAAAAGTTGCTCAATGAGGACCCTATTCCTTCTCCTACTCCACAAGAAGTTACCAATGAGGACCCTTCCATAGTAAAACCTTCCATAGAGAGTCCACCTCCAATTGAACTTAAGGACCTTCCATCCCACCTAGAGTATGCTTTCTTAGAGGGCAAAGACCAATTACCCGTGATCATTGCTAAAGAGTTGAAAGAGGATGAGAAGGAGCAACTTATTGAAGTCCTTAAGAAACACAAGAAAGCTTTAGCATGGAAAATATCCGACATAAGGGGAATTGATCCACATTTTTGTACACACAAAATCCTTATGGAGGATGATTACAAACCCGCCATTCAAAGTCAACGAAGAGTAAACCCAAAAATCCATGAGGTCATTAAGAAGGAAGTGATTAAACTCCTTGATGCGGGTATGATTTATCCCATTTCTGACTCTCCATGGGTTAGCCCGGTACATTGTGTTCCAAAGAAGGGTGGAATCACCGTAGTGCCTAATGAGAACAATGAGCTTATTCCAACAAGACTTGTTACCGGTTGGAGAGTTTGTATTGACTATAGGAAACTCAATGAGGCTACTAGGAAAGACCATTTCCCATTACCTTTTATGGATCAAATGCTTGAACGCTTAGCGGGAAATGAGTACTATTGCTTTCTTGATGGCTTTTCGGGTTATTTCCAAATACCCATTGACCCTAAGGATCAAGAAAAGACCACATTCACTTATCCCTACGGTACATTTGCTTACAAGAGGATGCCTTTTGGCTTATGTAATACACCGGGGACGTTTCAAAGGTGCATGATGGCGATTTTCCATGACATGATAGAGCAAACCATGGAGGTTTTTATGGATGATTTTTCCGTGTTTGGAAATTCATTTACCTCATGTCTCACCAATCTATAGAGAATGCTTAAGCGTTGTGAGGAAACACGTTTAGTGCTTAATTGGGAGAAATGTCACTTTATGGTGAAAGAGGGAATTGTTTTAGGACACAAATTATCCAACAAGGGATTAGAAGTGGATCGAGCTAAAATTGATGTGATTGCTAAGCTTCCCCCACCCACCTCGGTTAAAGGTGTGAGGAGTTTCTTAGGTCATGCGGGATTTTATAGGCGCTTTATACAAGATTTTTCTAAGATAGCTAGACCGATGACTCACCTCTTGGAAAAAGAGGCTCCTTTCATTTTTAACCAAGATTGTTTGGACTCTTTTGAGACTCTTAAGGAGAAACTGACAAAGGCTCCCGTTTTGGTTTCTCCAAATTGGGAATTACCTTTTGAGCTTATGTGTGACGCTAGTGATTATGCGGTGGGCGCCGTTTTAGGTCAACGTGTGAATAAGCATTTTCAACCTATACACTATGCGAGTAAAACCATGACCGGTGCACAACTTCATTACACTACCACGGAAAAAGAGTTGCTTGCTATAGTCTATGCTTTTGAGAAATTTAGACCATACCTTGTGCTATCCAAAACCATAGTGTATACGGATCATTCGGCTCTCAAGTATCTCATGACAAAACAAGATGCTAAGCCTAGGCTTTTGAGATGGGTTTTGTTGCTTCAAGAGTTTAAGATAGAAATTCGTGATAAGAAAGGAGCCGAGAATTTAGCGACGGATCACTTGAGTAGACTTGAGCATCCTTTTCAAGGAGATTTTCCACATCAAGAAATCAATGAATCCTTTCCATTAGAGGATCTCATGTCTATCTCTTCCCAAGAGGATGCCACTCCTTGGTTTGCGGATATAGCAAACTATCTTGTGGGCAATGTGCTTATTGAGGGTCTTACTTATCAACAAAAGAAGAAATTTCTTAAGGAAGTTAAGTACTACTTTTGGGATGATCCTTATCTTTTTAGGCAATGTGCGGACCAAATCATTAGACGATGTGTAGATGGGCCCGAGGCATTTAAGATCTTAGAAGCATGTCATAAAGGACCTACGGGTGGACATTTTGGGCCTAACTATACCACCAAGAAAGTCTTTGATTCGGGTTACTATTGGCCTTCCATTTACAAAGATGCCCATGAGATGGTAAAATTTTGTGATGTGTGTCAAAGACAAGGAAAAATTACGCAACGTGATGAGATGGCACAAAATTTTATTCAAGAGTGTGAGATATTTGATGTATGGGGCATTGATTTCATGGGACCTTTTCCATCTTCTAAGGGAAACAAGTATATACTTGTGGTGGTGGATTATGTGTCCAAATGGGTGGAGGCTAAAGCCTTACCTACCAATGATGCTAGAGTTGTTGTGAAGTTCTTAAAGCAATTGTCTGCTAGATTTGGTGTACCTCGGGACATCATAAGTGATCGTGGTACGCACTTTTGTAATGATCAATCACGAGAGTTATGAAGAAATATGGAGTTAATCATAGACTTTCTACCGCGTATCACCCTCAAACTAATGGTCAAACCGAGGTCACAAATCGTGGTTTAAAGAGAATTTTAGAGAGAACCGTGGGAGAGCATCGAGCTTCTTGGTCGGATAAGCTTGATGATGCTTTATGGGCTTTTAGGACGGCTTTTAAGACACCAATTGGTTGTACTCCTTATAGGCTTGTCTATGGTAAAGCATGCCACCTCCAATTCGAGTTAGAACACAAGGCATCTTGGGCTCTCAAGTGGGCTAACTTTGATCTAAACCAAGCCGGTTCACATAGGAAAGATCAACTCAATGAGATGGATGAATTGAGAGCCAATGCCTATGAAAATTCTTTGCTTTACAAGGAAAAGACTAAGAAATTGCATGATGCTAAGATCAAGAACCGTGAGTTAAAAGTTGGAGAGCCGGTTCTCCTCTTTAACTCAAGGTTGAAACTTTTTGCGAGCAAGCTTAAGTCAAGATGGTCCGGTCCATTCACTATTGCTCAAGTGTTTCCATATGGAACTATTGAGTTGTCACAACCCGATGGTCCAAATTTTAAAGTGAATGGTCACCGTGTGAAACATTACTTTGGGGAGGACATTTCCGTTGAAATGGTCCAAGAGATCCCCATTTTCCCCATGAATTAATTCAAGAGGGACGAGTCGAGCTAGAGACTCATTAACTCAAGCATCGAATAACTAGGTTTAGAGTGTTGTAGGTTAGCAATAAAGGTATAGACTTGAAGATAAGTGTAGGGGAGACCTTCTTTTGTCTTCATGTTGTTTGTAGGGTTGCTCACTCATTTCATGCTTTGGAGCTTATGGAGGAGGCCATTGTATCCGGTTCACTTCGTTACTTTTGTGATCTTTCATTGACACCTTGTGCTTAAACATGAATTCACTAATAGTTGTCCTTTCCTTAACTTGGGTTAAGCAAAGTCTATTCATTGTCATAAGTGTAGGGGAAGTTTTTATACTTCCATGCTCTTAAACATTGAGGACAATGTTTAGCTTAAGTGTAGGGGGGTCTTCTATCGAAGTGACCTTACCTAGAACTTGTCATTGTCTTTCATGATAACATGGAAAATTAATTTTTCAAACATTTTTCAAATTTTTTATCTACTTTGGCCACCAAAAATATGCATTCATATTTTTTTTTCATTAATCATTTTTCATTTGCATATCACATTTGCATTGTATATATTTCTTATTTTATTTTGCATCAAAAATATATAAAAGAAAAAAAAATATAATAAAAACATGGTTTAACAAGTTTAGACTTCTTTGATATATTAGGCCCGCCATGAATATTTTGACTCAACCCGAGTTTGCTTATCTTAGCATTCTCTAGCTAGTATCCTTAACCATGTAGTCCTTCATTGGTCTATTAGGCTAAGCATCCACCAATCTCATCATTTGAGATTTTAAATTTGTGGAGAATGGGAAATGATAGAGTTGAAGCAAGTATAAAAGGGCTAGATAAACTTCATGACAATTGTGGCTAAACCCTTCTCTTCTTTACCTCTAATTTCTTTGCATGTATATAATTGTTAATAAATAATCAAGAACGGTTTTAATTGGTTTGTAATCTCTTATGCATTTTTGTCTAATCATTCATGGTTGGTATAAGTACGTCTTAAGATTCTAAGTTAGAACGTTTTATGTGTACTAGACTTATGTCATGCTTAATACTTAGCGGGTGTTTTTCCTTTTATTCTTTTAAACTTTCTTAGTGAGGAATAAAGAAAAATAAGAGCGGCTTATAAAAAAAATGAGTGGCTAGAAAAAAAAGAGAAAAAAAAAGAAAAAAAAAAATAATAATACAAGACTCCCAAGAGGGGCAGTGTGGTGTTAATTATAGTGACTGTTGAGTTCCAATATTACCTTGACGGGTTGCGGGGTTGAAGATCCAAAGTCTCAAAAAGGCGGCGGATGTAAATTATTGCGTGAGTTTTATTTTTCTTTCCTTAGCGAGTGTGTAGCTACTTATGAAAGCATGACATGAGGATTTTACACATAAGGCGAATGACTTATTACTCTTGAAACGGACTTATATTAATTGTGAGCGGTTTTTCAAGTAATGGATGAGAGGATTACTTAGGATTAAAACCGTGCTTCCTTATTTTTGGATTTTACACTTCTTATATTTCACACTTGAATAATGACAAATTTGCCCACAAGCAATTTGCTCAAATAATAACCGGTTCCACATTTAATTTTCATGAATAAGTTGATGCACTTTTTACTTGTGAATACAATGATTCCATTTTTAAGCTTGGTATGGGGAAAGTGAAACTTGAGGGTGATAAGTATCCATGGTACCCAAGCCCTAATCAAAGTCATTGAATTCTTTTTGAGTTATTTCCATCAAAACCATTTCAAGAAAAACCAAAAAGAAATAGATAAAAGTGTATTTTGTTCATTGCATTGTTAAAAATCAAAATCATGCATCATATAGTATAGAATAGTGTAGATGCATTCCATATGGCCAAGGTGGATTAATTATGAGGAGAATGTAAATTTGTGCTTAAATATATAGCATTGCATGAGGACATGACAATGTTCAAGTGTAGGGGATTTGATATGAGCAAAAACGCATATCAATTTATCAACAAATCACCCTAAAAACACAATAAAAATACCTAAACTTTGTGCTATAAAGCGGAATTATGTGGTATGTTTTGTGTTTGTGTTCAAATAGGTAAGAAGGATACAATTTCAAGCAAACAAAGAAAAATCAAGCTTAATTTGATGAAAAAGACAAAGAAGGATCAAAAGTGACAAGACTTTGAAGACAAAGGACCTATCTTGACAATCTGCCAAAGATGAAGGACCAAAAGTGTAAATATGACAAAGTCAAGATCAAAGTCAAATCTGGTCAACTCTCAAGTCAACCAAGTTAAAGGATCAAATTTGTTCAAGAATGAAGTTTGAAGGACCAATTATGCCAAAGAAATGAAGTTACTAGCTCAAAATTACAAACTGCCAAGTTAAGGGGTTAATTCTGCCAACTTTGGAAAGTTTATACAAGTTCAATTCGTGTGATATGCTCTTGTCCCATGAGAATACAAGAAACTAATACTCTGGATTGCCATGTCATGGCCAGCTAGCAACTAACAGCCGCAATATTAAATGAACGAATCCAAACAGTGTTATCCCACTACTTATTGTTTCAGCCAATCATAAATTGGTATTTGGATAATGATCCGTGTACACTATTTTCAACCAATAACAACATGACACGTGGCTCTTCAAACTTCATACGCGCCCGGAATCAAGATCACAAAGGAGTGAGTTTTAGAGCAAGTGTTTAACATCAATTTTGCTCAAAATCACAAGATGAATTCATTCCAACCATTGAATTAAGCTGAAATCAACTCAAGAGAAAATCCCCAAATTTGTTCTTCATCAGCAAAATCCAATTGGCAGATTTTTGACACGTGGAAGCTGGGGATTGGTTCCAACACGTCACCAACCCCAACTGCTTTACTCCTGAAGTCTATAAATACCATGTTCAGTTCTCATTTCTTGAATTGTAGTAAGTGTGAGATCACACACACTTTAGTTTTTTCTCTCAACTCATTCCTTAGTTTTAGCTTAACAACTCAAGAGTTTGACACACTCTTGAGTCTGTTATAGTTAGTTGTAACAGATAACTACCCTTGTAACTACTTCTTTACTCAATAAATTCAAATTTAATTTTCCCTCCAAAATTCTCATTACCTTCTCTACTGTTCATTACCTGCTTCATTGATATCATTAGTTGCTGATATTGGTTTGTTATGATCATCACTTGATCATAACTGACTAAGTTTGAAGATTGTAGCTGTGTACCTGTTTTGATCATCCAGTTCAAGTATTAGCAGATTTTGGAGATTTCAGTTCATTAATGGCAGATTTGATGATTGTTAACTGTTGATTGGTTGTTGATAGTGTGTTCTAGTGCTAAGGTGGTGGTTAGCACTAGACTAGAGAGCTCAGCGCTCCTCTACTCCCCAAAGGAGGCCTTAGCTCAAGGTTTTCATTTTCTGATTTTAATTCCTCTAAACCGTTGAATGCCTGCTTCATTCTTAGTTAATCTTTGCTTGATTGTATGATAAAATGTGTTTTAGCCAGTTTGTGATCTGATTTCATTGATGTTATATCTTAATAGTAGCTTAATCCTGCTTAATACTCTTGTACTTATCCTGTTTTTCAAGCATTCATCAGTCATTTAGCCTTGATAACCATTTTGAGTTCTAGTTAAGTGTCCTGCTTGTTTCTAGTTCTCACACATTTCATTTTGACCATTAAACTTAGTGTGATATCAGTCTTTACTCAGTTTAACCATTTGCTCAATAATCTTTCATTAAAATTCCAAAAAGATCAGTAAGTGGTGTTTGGTATTAGCTTATTAATAGTTTTCAAGTGTTGAAATTTGGAAAACTTTGGTTCATTTCCCTTTAACTAGTCATAACAATTAGCTTTTGGTCATTTTCTAGTCAAGTGTTAGGTCAAAAAGGCAAAAGGTCATAAAAAAGTCTGGGTCAGTTTTTAACAAGGTTCTTTTCAAAAAGTTGTCATTTTGATTTGCTTGGCATTTCTTTGCTACTTGATGAAATCACTCCAAACCAGTTCTAATCTTTCAGTCAACATATGAAGTTTGATTGTGTAGAAGGAAATTGTACAGTATCAAGTATTAAGCTAGAAATAAGCAAAAGTTTGAGACAATGAGCAAATGCAAGTTTCTGTAACTTGGCCAACTGCTTTTTCATATCTCTATTTCCACTTCATCAACTAGCTTATTTTCTTTTACAAAATCATTCCATTAGTGTTCCTGGTTAAATTTTGAGAATTTGAGCTTATTGAAATTCCTGGTCAATGAAAGTCAACATAAGCACTCTTTTGGCTTATTTTCGAATTCTGAGCTTATTACTTGATGATTTTTCATGAGACTTAATTTCCCGTCTTTCTTTTGAGCTTATTAACAAGAATCTTCACTAAAATCTGGTTGTGCAAGTCTAGTTTTACTTGTAGCTTATTGTGTTCTTATTGAATTTAGCTTATCAGCTTTCTAGTAACTTTCAGCCAATTTCCTTGGATAGGTCTAGCTTAAATTCAATTTTAAGTCGTTTGCAACTTGTTTGGTTGAATTTGGTTGAGAAATAAGCTCAAATGAGCTTATTGAAGTTTGAAACCCGTTTTTGGTGAAAAGTTTTTGAAAATTGTCATTTAGTCCTTTTATTATTAGCCAGTGTGTAATCCTAACTAATCTTTCCAAGTTTTTAGGTTTTGCAAAAATCCAGTCCTTGTACTTTCAAGTTTGTTTAAAATCAGTTAGGCAGTTTAAATTTTGTTGAAAATTAGTTATATAGTTTGGATAATTTTCATCTTAAGTCCTCATAGTTTACTGTTTTAACACATTTAGTCCTTGTACTTTTCAGCTTTACATTTTGAGCATTTAAATTTCATAGAATTTACATTTCTAGTCCTTATAGTTTATAGAATTTACATTTTGCATTTTCATTGAATAAAAATTTGGTATTTGCACTGTGTTTTACATATAAGTCGACAATAATTTTCATTTTGGCAAGGCTTGTTTGAATTAGCAATAGAATATCCAAAAAACATTAACAACCAAAAACAATTAAAAACCCGATCTTGTTAGGACTTTCAATTTGTTAAGAACTGAGAAAAACGAACTTCAACTATACACATTTCATTATAGCTTATCAAAGTTGGCTGAAGTGGTCATTTGCATCAGCAAAGTGACCACCTCATTTGGTGTTGCGATAAGGATTGTTGTTTTTGCTGCTTGGATCTTATTTGTATGCTGCTTGTGAGGTTATTTGGCTATTTGGATTTATCTGTTGATAGCTTATAAGCCCACTGGCTTATTGGCTTATTTGTGCCAAAACTTGTCAAGACTACTCAACTGGTAGGCTTTGATTCACAAGGTTTGCACTCAAACCTTGACCAGCAGGGTGAAAAACAAGTCTAAACACTTCATTAAGTCTGTCAACGTCCAATTTGTGCTTGTCAGCGTTTGAATTTCACTTATCAGCGTTTGACTTTTGGTCAAACTTGGTCACATAGCTTATTGAATCTGTTTTGCTTATTGGTACATGCAACAACTTAGTTTTTGTAATAGAACTCATTTTTCTCAGCTTAATATCAAGTCTGGAAGGTTACAAGTCTTTTGGTTAAGCTTTTGCTAGGAAACTAGCTTATTTGGCTTTTTCAGAGTGCTTATTGGTTCTCACAGCTTATTCTACTTGGCTTTTTGTGATTTTCTTGATTGATTATTCTTAGTTAAGCTATTTGTGAGCTTTTGCAACAAACTAGAGCTTTTGAGGTTCCCTAAATCTCTAACCCGACTATTTTGTCGTTTTGTGGATTTGTACTTTGCTTATTTCTGGCTTATTGAGTGTGCTTTTTCAAAATTTCTTTTTACAAATCTCTTTGGTATCCCAAAAGAAGGTTGTGTGTCAAATTAAAGCTTATGGCATTAGCTTATTGCTTAATGGGCTTAATGGCCCAATAAGGATAAGCTGTTTGCTTAATAAGCTGTGATAAGCTCCCTTTCAGCTTTTGGGCCTTCAGAGTTTTGTGTTTAGAATTAAATTTTGAGTCAGATTGGGCTTTTCCAAGTCAATTGGGCCAAGTTTGACCTTTTGGGCTAAAAAGCCCATTAGTGTTGACTGTTTTTGGTTTTGGCCCATTTGAGGGCCCAATGGGGGTATTCTGGTAATTTCACTTTAATTTTATGTTTATTTAGATTAAAATAAACTAGTTTGAAAGTTTTTAGAATTTTTTATAATTTTTGGATTTTTAATATTATTTTAATATTATTTTATTATTATTTTTCAAATTTCACATTTTTGAACTTTTTATATTTTTCTTAGCTTAAATACATTAAAATAGGATTTTTTTCAACTTTTAGATTAATTTTATCATCTCTAGATTAATTTTTATAATTATTTTAAGTTTTAATAGTTTTTAAATCATTTTAAATAGTTTTTCTTAGTTTAAAAATTTCTAAAAATAGTTTTTAATCTTTTTAGGTCATTTTAGAGGTTTACCAATTGAAAAATCTTTATTTGGGCTTTTTGATAATTAATTTGATTTTTAGGGCTTTAATTAGAATTTAAAAATTGAATATTTAATTACTTAAAAGGTTTGAAAAAGTTTTGATCATTGATAAACTCTTAGTTTATTTGTTTGGATTTTTGGTGAATTTTTAGAATTAAGTTTTATTTTAGCTCATTTTACGGTTTTACGTTAAGTCGTAGTAGTAATTAATTTCACGTCTTCGTCATTCTCTTTTCTCATCCCCTTCTTTCAAATATTAATCTCAAACCAATAACGAATTACTCACACACATATACCTCCTTGGGAAACGAACTTTGAACTTTCATCATAAGGGTCATTTGTACACGGTTTTCCTAAACCGTCGTATTTATTACTTTTACCCTATTTTGGTACTCTTTTCCTAAAGGGTATACAAAAATTCTACAACCATTGATCATGCATGGATTGAATCAATGCAAGACGAAATTCATCAGTTTGAATGCCTAAATGTTTGGGAACTTGTTGACAGACCCTATGGAATGTCAGTTTTAGATTTCAAATGGATCTGGAAAAACAAACTGGATGAAGAACAAACCATCATCAAAAAAAATCTCGTCTTGTGGTTAAGGGATACCGTTAACAAGAAGGCATAGACTACGATGAATCATTCGCTCCAGTCGCTCGTTTGGAAGCAGTCAGGATATTCCTTGCTTATGCTGCACATAAAGGCTTCACGGTTTTTCAGATGGACGTTAAAACTGCTTTTCTCAACGGTCATTTGAAGGAAGAAGTGTATGTGAATCAGCCAGAAGGATTCATCGATCCTCATCGTCCTGACAAAGTATACCGTCTTAACAAGGTTGTATATGGACTTAAAAAAGCTCCAAGGGCATGGTATAAAGAACTATCAAACTTCTTGGTTTTCAAAGGATTTTCCAAAGGTTCTATTGATCCTACTCTCTTTACTAATAAATATGGGGATGACATACTGCTGGTGCAAGTTTATGTTGATGACATTATTTTTGGTTCTACGAACCCAAAACTTTCAAAACGTTTTAAAAAATTAATGCACAGTAGATTTTAAATGTCATTGATGGGGGAGCTAAAATTCTCTTTAGGCCACCAGATTCATCAATCCCCACGTGGTATCTTCATTAACCAAGCTAAGTATGCTCAAGAGATAGTTAAAAAGCATGGTATGACCTCATGTGCTCGCATTGGTACACCATTGTCGACCAAATCCCTAGACGCTGACTTGTACTCATATCTCGTAGATCAAACGCGATATCGCAGTATGATCGGGTCACTTATGTACCTCACAGTCAGCAGGCCTGATATTCATCATGCCACATGCTATTGTGCACGATATCAAGCCAGACCTACTCAAAAGCACCTCAAAGAGGTTAAACGGATCTTTCGGTACCTTAAGAATACCATTCACATGGGAACTCTGGTATCCGAAGGAAACCGGTTTTCATCTAACAGCTTTTTTAGATTCTGATCACGCAGGCTGCCTAGATAGTCGAAAAAGCACTTCTGGTAGCGTATAATTTCTAGGGGAAGACAAGCTTGTGAGCTGGTCGTCAAAAAAGCAGGATTGCACTTCACTCTCATCAGCTGAAGCAAAATATGTGGCTCTATCCGCGTGTTGTGCTCAAGTCCTCTAGATGAGAACTCAACTCACGGATTATGGCTTCTACTTTGATAAAATACCTATGTATTGTGACTCAAAGTCAGCCATAGCCATCTCTTGCAATCCGGTTCAGCACTCCCTACCAAGCACATCGCAGTCAGATATCACTTCATCAAGGAACAAGTGGAACGTGGTATCGTGGAATTATACTTTGTCAGAACTGAGTACCAAATAGCAGACTTTTTTACTAAAGCCCTATCTCAAAATAGGTTTCAGTATCTCATTGGCCGTCTTGGTATGAAGTATATGAGTCCAGAAGACTTGGAGGTTTTGGCAAATGAAGCTGCTTGATATTCTCTCATAATGACTTCTAAGCGCATCACAGCTTAGGACTCGGACCTCAAATAAGGAAAGTTTATCACGGACGATAACTTATCCTTCTCAACAAGAACAACGAGAAATTCATATTTCTCGGTCATGAGTTTCTCATAAAAACATTCAACGTTTTTAAGTTCATGAAAAACGACTTCTAAGTAAATATCAGCTTAGAACTCGAACTTCAACTTAAGGAAAGTTCATCACGGATGATAACTTATCCTTTAAAACAGGAAATTAATTTTTCTCGGTCATGAGCTAGTCACAAAACAATAAAAGTTTTGAGCTCATGAAAAACGGACCCGAATGGGAAGTGTACGTTTCAGTGCGCTTTCCCTAAGCAATAGAAGAGAAGTCTTCTATCCTTATTATTTTAAAACCGTTGAACACAATTTTTCAAAAGTTTCTCAAAAGGTTTTTCTAAATCTTTCAAAATTATGTGTTCAACACTCCCTTCCTCATATGTGGTTTTTATATCTCAAAATTGTCATACGTTATTTTGATCAATATTTGAGGGGGAGCGTTTTAAAATCAAACCTTTAATGTTGTTGGGTACATCTTTGAAATTTTCATATTTTATGTATCCAACACATTTCGAAAACAGTCTAAAACTGTCATATGTAATATACCATATCGAATAAGGCATCTCAACTCCGTACCTCAACATATTTTGTGGTGTCGTTTTTCCAAAATTCTGTCAAATTTTTGTTTCAAGACACACATATATTGTTAACGGGCAGCATCCCGACTGAAAAAGTTCCATGATTCATGCGCGCACACATGTTTCTCTCCCAATCGATTTTCAGAAATTGTCATATTTTAATCAATTGGTATCTCTAATATGATGTTTTTATATTAGAGATAGGGGAGAAAATGTGATTAAAATGTAATATATTGCAACATGTGATCTTAAAGACTCAAGTGCAACTCTTTCCTTCACATGCTAAACCATTTCGTATATCGATGCATGTGTGTAGGGGGAGCTTTTCGAAAATGTAAAACTTTCAAAGTGTTAAAAGTTTTGATTTTTATCAAGCACTTTGAATGGTTCTCAATGGTTTTATGGTTTCGATCTATACCCAAAACAACTTACTATCCACGACGGAACGATGGAGTCAAAAGCTGGTTTAGGATAGGAAACAACTTCCTATGATCCAACCAGAACCGGAGGGATCTACCCAAGGACATTCCATAACTAGAAATAGTTGTCCTTAGGAAAGATGGAGTCGAATGAAGCTGAATGCGGACCAATTACTTAAGTTAGCACTGGAACAATCACAACAAGGTGCTAGTGATGACGTATTGGTAAGCATTGAAGGGGTTGAATATTCTATGCAACCTAGGCAGAAACCGGGTTAACACATCTATCGAAGACAAGTGTCATGGACCCAGTGATGCGATGCACAACCCTTCCCCAGCCATTCGAGTTTCTCTCAAAAGAAACTTGTCTCATTGTCACGGAGACAAGTGTCATGGACCCAGTGATGCGATGCACAACCCTTCCCCAGCCATTCGAGTTTCTCTCAAAAGAAACTTGTCTCATTGTCACGGAGATCAACACGTATCTATTGACTTTCTCACTCCGAGTTAGTTAATATTGAAAAGGTGGCAGTCTGCTCCAGCCTCCGATTACCAAAATGCACTTATTGAGTCTAGAGCCAAATGAGATCTTTCTATCATCTCATTAGGACACAATCGAGTCCTACGCATTATCCTTGTGATATTGCCAGAAAATCTGAGTGATACGATTCACAATGAAGATGGAAATCCTGATTGAGCCAGCATCAAACAAGCTCATGGTAGGTAACTTGTGCGATTCAACACGAATCAAACTTGTGAAAACTAGAATGCAACTAAGTTTGGATTCTTAATTGATTCAAACTTAATTCCAGGTTTCTTCGCAAAATCCGTGTGATCCTGCCAGAACATTCAGAGTGACACTCCTTAGTGCTCACAGTGATGAATGGAAATCCTTCCAGTGTCAACATCAAACAGCACTGCGGTAGGTGACTCGCAAGATTCTCTATGAATCAAGCTTGTGACAAACTGGAAAGCAACAATGGTACGATTCTTTTAGAATCAAACTTGTTCCAGGAATTCTGAATTGACGAATCTAATCAAACGAATAACCGTATCCTTCTTTATTCACTCTTTACGTTCGCAGTCTGCTTTGAGACGGTCAAGTAAAGAGAATTGGCTACTACCGCCGGGAAACCCTGTCAAGGAGGTTCTCAATCGAATCTACCCGATCACAGGTACGGTATTTAATACCGTATAACGGTCTTCACCGACCGGAGGTAAAATGCTACCGAGTTAGGGTGAAATGTTCAAAGCCATTTCATTTGTGTCTATATATGTTGTTGCATATCAAGAAGATGGCGTAGCTGTGTACTAACCGATGTCGATTCAGAAGTCACAAGAGCACAAGATGGCGACAATCAAGATACCTAAGAATGTAAGAATGTAATAGGTCATCTTAGTCACAAGGAGCACAAGATGGAGATCTCATGCACTCAAAGTCAAAATACAAAGGCTCAAGATAAAGATCACAAAAGCATGAAGGAACAAAGCCGTTGCAAACAAGATCAAGACCAAGACACAAGACCAAAGAAGGAAGATCACCTCCACAAGAATGTATTCACAATCATCTTATGCATTTGAAGATGACTGATACATTGGGGGAGATTGTTAGCCCTATATTTTATATAGTCGAACAAGAATGTAATAGGTCATCTTAGTCGTTATTGGTCTTGTGTTGTAAAGCTTAGTCGGGAAAACCGGGCTTGGACTTTAAGCTAATATTGTATAAGTTAGGGGCGTAAGCCCAAGACAAAGCCAAGCCCGGACCATGTCACTTAAACCCACGGCCCAAATGCTAAGGGTATATATACCCTCTTCCATGTGTGGAAGAGGGTGTTGGTTACCATTTTACTTTCTCTCTCTAAAGTGATTAACCTTCCAAATTCTCTCTTGTTTCTCTCTCTACTTTCTTCTCTTTCTCTCTCTAAATATCAACTAAATCTTGTGTTATGGGTTGATATAGGAATAACATTTCAATAGATACGTGTTGATCTCTGTGACAATGAGACAAGTTTCTTTTGAGAGAAACTCGAATGGCTGGGGAAGGGTTGTGCATCGCATTACTGGGTGCATGACACTTGTCTTCGATAGATGTGTTAACCCGGTTTCTACCTAAGTTGCATAGAATATTCAACCCCTTCAATGCTTACCAATACGTCATCACTAGCACCTTGTTGTCATTGTTCCATTGCTAACTTAAGTAATTGGTCCGCATTCATCTTCATTCCACTCCATCTTTCCTAAGGAAAACTATTTCTAGTTATGGAATGTCCTTGGGTAGATCCCTCCGGTTCTGGTTGCATCATAGGACGTTGTTTCCTATCTTAAACCACCTTTTGACTCCATCGTTCCGTCGTGGATAGTAGGTTGTTTTGGGTATAGATCGAAACCATAAAACCATTGAGAACCATTCAAAGTGCTTGATAAAAATAAAAACTTTTAACACTTTGAAAGTTTTACATTTCCAAAAAGCTCCCCTACACACATGCATCGATATACGAAATGGTTTAGCATGTGAAGGAAAGAGTTGCACTTGAGTCTTTAAGATCACATGTTGCAATATATTACATTTTAATCACATTTTCCAAAAGAAAGTGTTTCACTTGATGGAATATATAAAATACATGCATCACCTTTCTATTTCATCTTATCCAAATTTTCACCATCTCGTATTATGTAACAAGTACATCCAAAAACATGAAGGTGTTTGAGTGAAGGTTTTCGATCATGAATTATGTGATATGGTGTCTTTTCGTGTCTTGGGATAATTAAGGATCGGTTTTGTGTGTAGCATGTAGTGGACACGGCTTCGGCCCAAAAGTATAGTGGAAGTTTTGAAGCAAATAATAATGATCGAGCAGCCTCAACAAAAGTACGGTTTCGTCTTTCAACAACGCCGTTTTGTTCGGGTGTTCGAGCAATAGATGTTTCATGTTCAATTCCTTCGGCTTCAAAATAGTTTCTCATATTTAAATTCAAAAATTTTGTACCTCTGTCAGTACGAACCACTTTAACTTGATCTTGAAGACCACGTTGTATCAGTTTAAGAAAGCTGATAAGAACTTCGGGTGTTTCATCCTTAGACCTCAAGAAGTGAGTCCATGTGTACCTTCAGTAATCATCGACAATTACCAGAATATATTTCTTTCCATTGATACTATGAACACGCATGGGACCACACAGATCCATATGGAGAAGATCTAACCGTCCTTTAGAGCTTGGTGTGGTCTTTGTTTTGAAGCTACTTCGTTTAGCTTTACAAAGTTCACAAGAAGAACAAAGATGATCTTTGATGAATTTCAAGCTTGGAAGGCCTCTCATAATATCTTTCTTGGAAAGAAAGTTGATGGTATCAAAATTAAGATGAGATAAACGTTGATGCCATAACCATGCCTGAGTCGATGAAGCTTTAGCCATGAAGCAAATTGGAGTTGATGAAGTTGTGTCTTGTAGTGAAATTGTGTAAAGATCAGTACCCCGTGTACCGGTAAGTAAGTCATTCCCATCATAATCACGAACAAAACATGTCTTCTTTCTAAAAGCAACCTCTAAATCTGCATCACATAATTGACCAACCGAGAAAAGATTGTGATTGAGCCCTTCGACGTAGTATACCCTTTTTTATCGTGATATTCCCTTGAACCAAATATCCATATCCTAGGATCGGTGCAAATTCATCATTTCCGAATCGGACCGTACCCAGGAACTTCTCCACGAAGTTAATTAGAAGCTTGAGATTCCCTGTCATGTGCTTCGTGCATCCGGAGTCCAGTATGAAGAGAATTATTTGCATCACCTGTAGAAGAGTTAGAACACGATGGGGCAATTGCTAAATTGGATACCACAGTAGTTGTGATGGTAGAATCATTAGTGTCCTTAGCAACATTTAAAGGCATAATAACACTCGTTGTTACATTTTTTGTCCTATCTTTAGGCATCCATTTATATCCGGGAGGACATTGATTAGCAAACCACCATTTCCAAGACTTGCTAGCAGACTCATATAATTCCTTAATTCTACTTCTAGGGTTCTTAGTGGTGGAGTATGATGCATGACTTTTCTTAGTGGGGGGTTGCACCAGAATGGTTTACTTTGTGTTTGGGTTTACTAGCACTAATAGGCATCGCAACTTGCTTCTTAGTTCTAGTTTCTACGCCTTTAACATTATTCATAGCACACATAGAATGATTAGCATTAGCACACTTTCCACATTTGACACAAACAAATTTCACATTCATAGCATTCAAATCATTTAAAACATTTATATCGTCATTACACGCGATTACAGACTTTTTATTCTTAAAAACATTCAAATTCCTAGGGTGTTCTTCTACTTCCTTCATCTTCTCTTGACTCTTGTGTTTCCAGACCTTTTTATTCACTTGAGTGCGCTTAAGCTGAGGCCGGCTAACACTAGCAGTGGAGACTACTCCTGTAGTAGAAGACATACGAATATTAGTGTTTCTAGAAGTCTGAGGCGAGTGACTAATGTTAGCCCTATATTTTATATAGTCGAACAAGAATGTAATAGGTCATCTTAGTCGTTATTAGTCTTGTGTTGTAATAGGTTAGTCGGGAAAACCGGGCTTGGACTTTAAGCTAATATTGTATAAGTTAGGGGCGTAAGCCCAAGATAAAGCCAAGCCCGGCCCATGTCACTTAAACCCACGGCCTAAATGCTAAGGGTATATATACCATCTTCCATGTGTCGAAGAGGGTGTTGGTTACCATTTTACTTTCTCTCTCTAAAGTGTTTAACCTTCCAAATTCTCTCTTGTTTCTCTCTCTACTTTCTTCTCTTTCTCTCTCTAAATATCAACTAAATCTTGTGTTATGGATTTATATGGGAATAACATTTGGTATCGGAGAGCCTATAGTGGATAGGTGATTGAAGATTCGTATGTTGTGTTCTTGATTTTTCGTGCCTATCTTGCTCTAGAAGTCTCGTACCAAATTTTTTTTTGGTGTTTTTATGGTTTATTCTTGATACAAATCATCTACTTACTATTGGTAGTGATTTTGTATTGTTATTTTGGTTAAAAACACAAAATTTTTGGGTGCTTGATTCATTTTTAGGCTAAAAATCTCGAATCTGTTATGTTCTAGTACTATCCGAGAAAAGGGGTATTTTTGGTTCCTTGGTACGATCTGTGTAATGCGATCGCATAAACCTGGGGTTTCTACTTGCGATCTAATATCACGATCACTGGTTACGATCCAGAGTGCGATCACCCACTACGATCCAAGGAGTACGATCACTCACTACGATCTAGAGTGCGATCACTCACTCGATCCAAGGAGTACGATCACTCACTACGATCCAGAGTGTGATCACTCACTGAGATCCAGAGTGCGATCACTCACTACGAACTGGGTTGCGATCACCCGTGCGATCACCAGTGCCATCAACCACTACGATCAAGGAGTGCGATCATCAGTACGATCAGTCGTTACGATTAAGGAGTGCGATCACCAGTACGATCAGTCGTTACGATCAAGGAGTGCGATCACTGGTACGCTCTATTGTTACGACCAAGGAGTACGATCACCCACTGCGATCAAAGGTTACGATCACATATTGCGATGGGTATTGCGATGAAATTTTATCTAGACTAGTCTCGGAACATAGTTTACACGAAGATTTAAAAAAATAAAATAAATAAAAGAGTTAAAATTTTTAGGTCAAGTAAAATCAAATTTTTTCCCTACTAGTTTTTGGGAATTTCTAACTCAATTTCAAATTTTGGCGATAGAAATTTTTTCGGCTTACCGTTTTGTCGGACTGAGGAATTTATTGTCGGACTGAAAAAAATTCTCGAAACATTTCGAAATTTTAAACCACACCTCATCACAACAAATCCACTAAGATCCTAATCCATTCACAAGTAATCACCATGTCAAATAACAACAACAACAATGCAACGGCCAATCAAATTCGTCTGGAACAAGGTGGCAATGGAAATCCACCTGTGCTCACTGCCGGTTGCTACGTTCAGTGGAGATCTCGCTTCCTTAGATTTCTCGACACTAAGGAGAACCGAACGGCTCTTCGTCATTGCCTTGAGAACCCACCTCCAGTTTTTGAATTCAGACCCTTTACCACACAAGCAGAGGATGGTACTTCATCAACAGAACGAGCTATGGAGAATTTTGACACATGTCCTGTAGAGAAAAAGAAACTCCTCCAAGCTGAAGCTGATGCCGTCAACTACATACTCGCTGGGATTGATAACGATATCTATTCCATGGTTGATGCATGTCCTAATGATATGGAAATGTGGAATGCAATTCATCGACTGAAGCAAGGTGAGTCGATCAATGTTCAAGATCTCGAGACTAATCTGCTTTGGGAGTTTGGAAAATTCACATCCGAAGATGGTGAATCCATTGACTCATATTACTCGAGATTCTACAAAATGATGAATGAGCTTGTCAGAAATCAGTGCACCATCTCAAGTCATCATGCCAATGTTCAGTTTCTACTTCAACTCAAGCCGGAATGGCAAAGGTTTGTGACTTTGGTCAAACAAAGGGAGGATATCAAGACTATATCTTACCACAAACTTTATGATATATTGAAACAACATCAGAATGAAGTTAATGAACTTAGGGCTGAAAAGGCATAACGATCTGCGAACTCTATTGCTTTTGTGGCTGCTACTTCAACAAAACCCGTTCCCCGTCAACAACCAGCTACACATTCCTCAAGGTCATCAAGCTCATCCACCAAACCTCTAGCTACTGCTAGAAACAAAGCAAAAGCAATTGTCCCCAATCTACCTCCAAAGTATGACACCGAGTTAGATGGAGACAGGGATGATGAACAAACTTTAAGGGATAAGAAGATTGAAGAACTCATGTCTTTACTCACCACAACTTATAAAAAGATCTACAAACCTACCAACAACAACCTCAGATCATCATCCAATGCTGGATATAAGGAAGTTGATCATGCACCTAGGTATGATCATGATGCTAGGTATGATAATCAAAGGATGCCGAATCAAGTTGGGGCTAAAGATACTGTAGGCACTCCGGTTGTGAAGAAGACTGGGATTCAATGCTTCAACTGCAAGGGATTTTGGCACATGGCTAGGGAATGTAAGAAGCCAAAACGGGTTAAGGATTTGGGATATCACAAGGAAAAGATGTTGTTATGTAAGAAAGAAGAAGCAGGGATTCCACTCACAGCAGATGAAGTTGACTGGCGTGATGACACTGATGAAGAAGCCGATGATCAAGAGTTGGAGGCACATTATGTGTACATGGAAAAGATTCAAGAAGTTATTCCAGAGACTACTGATACTTCTGGACCTATCTTTGATACTGAGCCACTTGAAAAGGTACCATCATACGATAACTATAATGTGTTTGCCAATGAACGACGTCATCCTGAGCAACCCGAAAGCATCAACGACACATGTGTAATCGACACGGAGGATAGCAATATCTCTACGGATTCACATCATATGTGTAATGATGACGGAAACTCTGTTCAGGATACTGACTCGGATGAGGACCGTGATTTGCTTGCGTCTATTATTGATTCTTTAAAACATGAAATTGATGAAAACAAAGAGGCTAATAAACGTTTGAAGCAAGCAAACGCATCGTTAGCCGAGGAGATAGACAGGCTTAAAGAGTGTGATTATGTAAAAGAAGCTGATCGACGAGTTGCAATAGCTAATGGTTTGGTATATGAACGTAAGGTGCTCAACGAACAATATTGTTCTGAAGTAACACACGAAATTCATATGTCAAAACAAAAGATATCGGAACTTGAAGAACAACTGCTGCTACATAAACTCCAGATTACTGAGTTAGAGTCGGTTAACAAAGAACAAACCACGCTTTACAAAACTCGTAAAGAAAAGGATATTGAAAAAATTCTTGATTTGGAAAAGAGAGTCGAAACGTTAAACAACATTGTTTACAAAGCGGGTCAGTCTATTCAAACTATGAATATGCTCAATAGAAATATGAAAACGAGTTTCGTTAAGCCTGAATTTCTCAAGAACGTTCAATCTATGAAGCCCGCTCTTTATGATATCGGTTGTTATGTTGATAATCTTGCTCTTATGCTTTCACCGGACTGCGACGAAATCATTCGTCATCAAGAAGAAAGTCGATCAAACTTAAGTGATTTAATAAACCTTTCTGATTCTGACAATTATATTAAGTTTGTTCCTCAAAAAGAACTTTCCAAAGAACAAAAGATGTATAATAGTGTTCCACCACCAAGTGATGAACCCCAAAAGAAAGTTTCTTTAAAAAGGAGTTTCAAAAAGCTATCAATTTTGTTAGAAAAACAAATTTCGGATGAGAAACGTAAATGGGATGAGAAAAGTAAAAGTGTTCAGCAATTTGAGATTATAAAACAAGGGGTTTTAAATTTGTACAAAGGTGTCGTCGACTATGAAAAAGTTTCCAGGGATACCATTTGGAATATTAAACCTAACCCACAAGTAGAAGTCGTCATTCAACAATGCATTGTTCCAACAATTGATGATCTTTCAAAAAACGTGGAAATGTTTTATAAAGCTCTCACTGAGGAAATGTTAACTGATTTAAGTTATGTTAATCTCTTGAAGATAAAGTTGATTTTCTTCAAACTAAATTAAAGACACAAGAACACCAACTTTCTAACGAAATTGATCGACTTTCGAAGGAATATTTTTATGCTGACCACATGAATGCTATACTTGGTGTGTATACCGATCTTGATCAATATTGTCATGTAGGATGTCTAGTGTCAGAAACGGACGAGAAATGTCGCAATCTTGAAGTAGAGCTTTCAAAACAAATTTAGTCATATAACAAACTTTCGAAAAGTTTTTCCCAACTTGAGAAACACTCCATTTCTCTTGAACTTGCTTTACAAAAAGGTGATAAATCTCATAATCATAAAAAGTGTCAAGAAATGGCAGCTTCTTCGTTTCGTCAATTAAATGAAAAAGGTTTCAAAGTAAATGATTTGAAATCTCAGCTACAAGAAAGGGATATATCCATCAATGAGTTACAAAAACTCATTGAGAAAATGAAAGGAAAGTCTGTATTGGGTAAACCATCCGCCGTTCATCAACCGAATGCGATTAAATGCCCTAAATACTCTGTTTTGGGACAATCCCCACAGACTTTACCTAAGATAGGAAATGATAAGAGCACAAATGTGATAGCACCAGGAATGTATAAGATGAACACTAAGCCCACTCAAACTGAAACATCGCGGTTACCTGAAAATATTAGGAAAACTAATCAACGTATGTCTTCTTCTATAGGAGTAATCCCCACTACTAGCGTTAGCGGAACACGGCTTAAGAGCACTAGAATGCAAGATAAGGTCATGCATAACAATAGTTAAGGAAAGAAGTTGGAAGTAGAAGACCACCGTAGGAATTTTAAACTTTCTAAGAATAAAACGTCTCTAACTGCATGTAATGACAGTTTGAACGTTAAGACTTCGAATGTTGAATTTGTTTGTGTTAAATGTGGAAAATGTGTTCGTACTTTCAATCATGATGTTTGTGCTTTTAATCATAATGGCTTGAATGCTAGAACTAGGAAGCCTATTCTTGTGTCCACTAGTACTTGAGAACCCACAAGAACTTTGAACCAATCCACTGATCAACCACTTAAGAAACTAAGTGCGTTAGACTCCACTACTCTGAGTAAACAAAACAGATTAAATAAGCTATATGAGAACATGATTAGGACATGTACACGGGGGTATTCGAGATTTACACCACCCGGATACAAATGGGTACCTAAGTTAACCACTTTAGTGATTGGGTCTAGGAATATCAGCTTGCCTGTAGACTTTGCATCTAGGCCCACTACTATTTTGAAACCCGTTTCTATCAAGGGCTCCCATTTGTCAAATGCTACATTGTCTTCTAATTCTTCTGCAGCTCGTCGAGATCATTCTCTTCATAATGGACTTTGGGTGCACAAAGCACATGAAGGGCAATCTCAAGCTTCTCAGTAATTTCGTGGAGAAGTTTCTGGGTACGGTACGGTTTGGAAATGATCAGTTTGCACCGATACTCGGATATGAAGATTTGGTTCAGGGGAATATCACTATAAAACGGGTTTATTACGTCGAGGGACTGAATCACAATTTATTCTCGGTTGGTCAATTTTGTGATGCGGATTTGGAAGTGGCATTTCGGAAATCTACTTGCTATGTTAGAGACTACGATGGGAATGACCTTCTTACAGGTTCTCGTGGTTCTGATCTCTACATAGTAACTCTTCAAGACACATCTTCAACAAATCCAATTTGCTTAATGGCTAAAGCTTCATCCTCTCAAGCATGGTTATGGCATCAACGGTTGTCACATCTCAACTTTGACACCATCAGCTTGCTTTCGAAGAATGATATTATGACCGGTCTTCCTAAGTTAAAATTCGTCAAAGACCATCTTTGTTCTTCTTGTGAGTTGGGGAAAGCAAAATGGAAGTCTTTCAAAACAAAGACTACCCCAAGCTCAAAAGGACGATTGGAACTTCTACCCATGGATTTATGTGGTCCCATGCATGTAGAGATCTTTAACGGGAAAAAATATATTCTCATGATTGTTGATGATTACTCTAGATACACATGGACTTTCTTCTTAAGGTCCAAAGATGAAACACCAGAGGTTCTCAAAAACTTTCTCAAGATGATACAACGTAATCTTCAAGCTCAAGTCTTAAGCGTAAGAACGGATAGAGGTACTGAATTTTTGAACAAGAACTTGCAATCTTACTTTCAAGAAGAAGGCATCGAACATCAAACGTCTATTGCTCGAACTCCTAAACAAAAAGGCGTTGTTGAAAGACGGTACCCGCACTTTGGTTGAGGCTGCTCGAACAATGCTTTTTGCTTCAAAATTACCGCTATTCTTTTGGGCTGAAGCAATTGCAACTACCTGTTATACTCAGAATCGTTCTCTCGTCATACCTAGACATGAAAAGACACCTTACCACATCATCAATGGCAGGAAACCTACTGTCAAATTCTTTCACGTATTTGGATCTTTATGCTACATTCTTAAAGACGGTGAGAATCTCGACAAGATGAAAGAAAAAGGTGATGCATGTATTTTTGTGGGGTATGCTACATTGTCGAAAGGATATCGGGTCTATAACAAGGGAACAAAGATTATTGTCGAAACAATTCATGTGAACTTTGACGAATTGCCACAAATGGTACTTGAACACAATAGCTCAAGTCCCGCACCTCAATGTCCAACAATGGCACCTACACAAAACAGTGTACGTCCCGTGCAAGAATGTCAAGAAAATACTCCTACAGCAGACTCGACGAATACGACACACATGAATGAGTTGGTTGATTTATATGATCCAATGTTTGATGATTATTACTATGGAAACAGTCAAGTTGTATCAAAGCCTTCTGCTGTCATTACTGCTGATGCACCCGAACAAAGTCAACAAGACACAACTGCATGTACTTCAGCAACCGTTGCTCAAGAGACAATTCCATTAGATACTCAACAAACTCAAGAAACTGTCATACAACCAACATCACCAACCGTCAATGCTAAAGGAGGAAACAACAATCAAGCAGTCAATGCACAACCTGACGAAGACGAATTTATCAACCCGTTCGGTACACCGGTACACAAAGTCGGAGAGTCTTCTACTCAACATGTTGATATGTCCAACATGCATACATTCTACCAAAGATATCCATCCACTCACCATTGGACTCGTGATCATCCATTGGAGAAAGTAATTGGAAATCCTTCACAACCGGTTCGAACACGCAAACAACTCAACACTGATGGCGATGTGTGTATGTATGCACTCACCGTGAGTTCAACTGTACCTACAAACATCAAACAAGCAATTAATGATCATGCGAGGCTTGAATCAATACAAGATGAAATTCATCAGTTTGAACGCCTAAATGTTTGGGAACTTGTTGACAGACCCTATGGAATGTCAGTTTTAGATTTCAAATGGATCTGGAAAAACAAATTGGATGAAGAACAAACCATCATCAAAAACAAATCTCGTCTTGTGGTTAAGGGATACCGTCAACAAGAAGGCATAGACTACGATGAATCATTCGCTCCAGTCGCTCGTTTGCAAGCAGTCAGGATATTCCTTGCTTATGCTGCACATAAAGGCTTCACGGTTTTTCAGATGGACGTTAAAACTACCTTTCTCAACGGTCATTTGAAGGAAGAAGTGTATGTGAATCAGTTGGAAGGATTCATCGATCCTCATCATCCTGACAAAGTCTACCGTCTTAACAAGGCTGTATATGGACTTAAACAAGCTCCAAGGGCATGGTATGAAGAACTATCAAACTTCTTGGTTTCCAAAGGTTCTATTGATCCTACTCTCTTTACTAATAAATATGGGGATGACATACTGCTGGTGCAAGTTTATGTTGATGACATTATTTTTGGTTTTACGAACCCAAAACTTTCAAAACGTTTTGAAAACTTAATGCACATCAGATTTGAAATGTCAATGATGGGGGAGCTAAAATTCTTTTTAGGCCTCTAGATTCATCAATCCCCACGTGGTATCTTCATTAACCAAGCTAAGTATGCTCAAGAGATACTTAAAAGCATGGTATGACCTCATGTGCTCACGTTGGTACACCATTGTCGACCAAATCCCTAGACGCTGACTTGTACTCATATCCCGTAGATCAAACGCGATATCGTAGTATGATCGGGTCACTTATGTACCTCACAGCCAGCAGGCCTGATATTCATCATGCCACATGCTATTGTGCACAATATCAAGCCAGACCTACTCAAAAGCACCTCAAAGAGGTTAAACAGATCTTTCGGTACCTTAAGAATACCATTCACATGGGACTCTGGTATCCGAAGGAAACCGATTTACATCTAACATCTTTTTTAGATTTTGATCACGCAGGCTGCCTTGATAGTCGAAAAAGCACTTCTGGTAGCATACAATTTCTAGGGGAAGACAAGCTTGTGAGCTGGTCGTCAAAGAAGCAGGATTGCACTTCGCTCTCATCAGCTGAAGCAGAATATGTGGCTCTATCCGCGTGTTGTGCTCAAGTCCTCTGGATGAGAACTCAACTCACGGATTATGGCTTCCACTTTGATAAAATACCTATTTATTATGACTCAAAGTCATCCATAGTCATCTCTTGTAATCCGGTTCAGCACTCCCGTACCAAGCACATCGCAGTCAGATATCACTTCATCAAGGAACAAGTGGAACGTGGTATCGTGGAATTATACTTTGTCAGAACTGAGTACCAGATAGCAGACTTGTTTACTAAATCCCTATCTCAAAATAGGTTTCAGTATCTCGTTGGCCGTCTTGGTATGAAGTATATGACTCCAAAAGACTTGGAGGTTTTGGCAAATGAAGCTGCTTGATATTCTCTCATAATGACTTCTAAGCGCATCACAGCTTAGGACTCGGACCTCAAATAAGGAAAGTTTGTCAAGGGCGATAACTTATCCTTCTCAACGAGAAATTCATATTTCGCGGTCATGAGCTTCTCATAAAAACATTCAACGTTTTTAACCTCATGAAAAACGACTTCTAAGTAAATATCAGCTTAGAACTCGAACTTCAACTTAAGGAAAGTTCATCACGGATGATAACTTATCCTTTAAAACGGGAAATTAATTTTTCTCGGTCATGAGCTAGTCACAAAACAATCAAAGTTTTGAGCTCATGAAAAACGGACCCAAAAAGGAAGTGTACGTTTCAGTGCGCTTTCCCTAAGCAATAGAAGAGAAGTCTTCTATCCTGATTATTTTAAAACCGTTGAACACAATTTTTCAAGAATTTCTCAAAAGGTTTTTCTAAATCTTTCAAAATTATGTGTTCAACACTCCCTTCCTTATATGTGGTTTTTATATCTCAAAATTGTCATATGTTATTTTGATCAATATTTGAGGAGGAGCGTTTTAAAATCAAGCCTTTAATGTTGTTGGGTACATCTCTAAAATTGTCCTATTTTATGTATCCAACACATTCCGAAAACAGTCTAAAACTGTCATATGTAATATACCGTATCGGATAAGGCATCTCAACTCCGTACCTCAACATATTTTGTGGTGTCGTTTTTCAAAAATTCTGTCAACTTTTTGTTTCAAGACACACATATATTGTTAAGGGGGAGCATCCCGACTGAAAAAATTCCATGATTCATGCGCGCACACATGTTTCTCTCCCAATCGGTTTTCAGAAATTGTCATATTTTAATCAATTGGTATCTCTAATATGATGTTTTTATATTAGAGATAGGGGAGAAAATGTGATTAAAATGTAATATATTGCAACATGTGATCTTAAAGTCTCAAGTGCAACTCTTTCCTTCACATGCTAAACCATTTTGTATATCGATGCATGTGTGTAGGGGGAGCTTTTCGGAAATATAAAACTTTTAAAGTGTTAAAAGTTTTGATTTTTATCAAGCACTTTGAATGGTTCTCAATGGTTTTATGGTTTCGATCTATATCCAAAACAACCTACTATCCACGACGGAACGATGGAGTCAAAAGGTGGTTTAGGATAGGAAACAACGTCCTATGATCCAACCAGAACCGGAGGGATCTACCCAAGGACATTCCATAACTAGAAATAGTTGTCCTTAGGAAAGATGGAGTGGAATGAAGCTGAATGCGGACCAATTACTTAAGTTAGCACTGGAACAATCACAACAAGGTGCTAGTGATGATGTATTGGTAAGCATTGAAGGGGTTGAATATTCTATGCAACTTAGGCAGAAACCGGGTTAACACATCTATCGAAGACAAGTGTCATGGACCCAGTGATGCGATGCACAACCCTTCCCCAGCCATTCGAGTTTCTCTCAAAAGAAACTTGTCTCATTGTAACGGAGATCAACACGTATCTATTGACTTTCTCACTCCGAGTTAGTTAATATTGAAAAGGTGGCAGTCTGCTCCAGCCTCCGATTACCAAAGTGCAGTTATTGAGTCTAGAGCCAAACGAGATCTTTCTATCATCTTTAGGACACAATCGAGTCCTACGCATTATCCTTGTGATATTGCCAGAAAATCTGAGTGATACGATTCACAATGAAGATGGAAATCCTGCTTGAGTCAGCATCAAACAAGCTCATGGTAGGTAACTTGTGCGATTCAACACAAATCAAACTTGTGAAAACTGGAATGCAACTAAGTTTGGATTCTTAATTGATTCAAACTTGATTCCTGGTTTCTTCGCAAAATCCGTGTGATCCTGCCAGAACATTTAGAGTGACACTCCTTAGTGCTCACAGTGACGAATGGAAATCCTTCCAATGTCAATATCAAACAGCACTGCGGTAGGTGACTCGCAAGATTCTCTATGAATCAAGCTTGTGACAAACTGGAAAGCAAAAATGGTACGATTCTATTAGAATCAAACTTGTTCTAGGAATTATGAATTGACGAATCTAATCAAACGGATAACCGTATCCTTTTTTATTCACTCTTTACATTCGTAGTCTGCTTTGAGATGGTCAACTAAAGAGAACTGGCTACTACCGCCGGGAAACCCTGTCAAGGAGGTTCTTAATCGAATCTACTCGATCACAGATACGGTATTTAATACCATCTGACGGTCTTCACCGACCGGAGGTAAAACGCTACCGAGTTAGGGTGAAATGTTCAAAGCCATTTCATCCGTGTCTATATATGCTGCTACATATCAAGAAGATGGCGTAGCTGTGTACTAACCAATGTCGATTCAGAAGTCACAAGAGCACAAGATGGCGACAATCAAGATACCTAAGAATGTAAGAATGTAATAGGTCATCTTAGTCACAAGGAGCACAAGATGGAGATCTCAAGCACTCAAAGTCAAAAGACAAAGGCTCAAGATAAAGATCACAAAAGCATGAAGGAACAAAGCCGTTGCAAACAAGATCAAGATTAAGACACAAGACCAAAGAAGGAAGATCACCTTTACAATAATGTATTCACTCAATCATCTTATGCAGTTGAAGATGACTGATACATTGGAGGAGATTGTTAGACCAATATTTTATATAGTCGAACAAGAATGTAATAGGTCTTCTTAGTCGTTATTGGTCTTGTGTTGTAATAGGTTAGTCGGGAAAATCGGGCTTGGACTTTAAGCTAATATAGTATAAGTTAGGGGCGTAAGCCCAAGACAAAGCCAAGCCCAGCCCATGTTACTTAAACCCACGGCCCAAATGCCAAGGGTATATATACTCTCTTCCATGTGTGGAAGAGGGTATTGGTTACCATTTTACTTTCTCTCTCTAAAGTGTTTAACCTTCCAAATTCTCTCTTGTTTCTCTCTCTACTTTCTTCTCTTTCTCTCTCTAAATATCAACTAAATCTTGTGTTATGGCCTCATATGGGAATAACAGATGAATTATTGTGCTTAACGCTTGGTGCTATGACATTCCTTATGGGTTGATTCTGTGGTAACCTTTCCTTTCCATCCATCTTGGGGGCAAACACAGGTTTTCCAAACGAGGAATTTGATAAAGCAGATGGTTTTCCCAAGATAGAGGATCTATTCTCTTTAGAGGCATTGGGTTGTCTAACAACATGTTTCTTAATGCTAGGTTCCACAACTTTCCCCTCCATCTTAGCAACGAGTTTCTGCAACTCTGCTATCGCTCTTTCCCTGTCTTGTAACTGAGCTTTCAACCCTTTAATTTCCAAATTCTGTTCATTCATTTCACGAAACGTTATGGAAAGTTTTTCTTGCAAGTTATTATCATGTGGAAAACTACCAACGTCTTTTTGCAAAGCAAGTTCAAAAACAAGTCTCTTATACCTCTTGAAGTTATCCACACGAGCAACTGCGTGTGACACCCAAAAATGATAGTTATCCATGTCTTTGACCATCCACCCCTTGAAATTGGAAACTAGATAATTCAAGTCTCAATCATAAATTTTATCGCCCAAGCAAGTCATCAATCGATAGACTGGGTTTGAAGAAAAGGGGTAGAAAAATAGAAGGAAGGCTCGATGATGAAATAAGTATACGCCTTCATGAAATCCCACTTCAACTTCAAATAAAGAATACCAAATCCACTTCGTGATCACTTGTCTTTGTAGAATCAAAACTAGCCGTTGTCGTTAAATTGAATCTTATATCGGATCGTTTTAGCGTTAAGTGTTTTGTTTGCTTTGGTGTTGTGTTAGAATGTCGTTATCTAGAACAAATGATAAAATATCATTAAAGGATAATTTGTCTAGATAACTTGTCATTTAAGCTCAACGTCAGTCATATGCCCAACTGATGCGCGGATCGACCTATAATTTTCTTTGTCGTTTAATCACTTTCGATCGATCCATAACAAATACCTGGCATAAAAAATAATGTCATCATTGCGCATGAAAAATGCAATCCGGATATTATCATTTCAACCATATGGCTGCAATCATATATTACTCGTCGGCCCACCACAAACTATAACCAAATCTGTGACAATCCGTCAATTTATGGTTGATATTTTATTCTCAAATATTATTTAAAAATATTATTTTAATGTTATATTATGAACTCACTTATTTTTGGGAAGTAATTTGGATTTACGTCTTGAAGTAGCATCGACTATGTCTAAACCGTAGGATTCAACGTTACGTGCTTACGTTTACATACACCGTTTTGGTGACAGTCCGACATTTCAGAAAATAAATTTATCCGTGAATATTATTTTGGAATTTTAAATTTGTGTTGGTTCATAAACTCACAAATTTACGAGAAGAGATTAGGACTTACAATTTTAATTTAACGTCCTTTACGACTAAACCGGAAACCTTAGGATTACGTATTTACGTTTTCGAACTCCGTTTTTGATGAGACAATTTTTATTAGAATCGTTTCGTGTCGTAGATTCATAATTTATAAAAACGTTTTTCGTAAATCGACCCGAGGGCACGTAAATCGAGGAAACTAGAATCAAGGAGTACCCGTAAATTAGTGGAGATGAGACAAGTTTACACTTGCCTCACCCCCACTATGGGTGGCAAGTTTACATAAACCACAAGGACACTTGTCCTCCTATTTCTACAAAACTAGCTAACCAAAACCACTAAACTCCTAACCACTTTCTCATACATGCAAACTAGCTAAACTTTATCAATCTCTCCTCCCCTCTCTCTCTCTATGAACTTCCACATTCATCCAAAACACCACCATTTATCAAAAAAAATCAACCATAAATCATATGTATAATTTACATATGATGAAAACCCATTGAAAAGATGAAGATTGGAGGTGGTTATAACATGTGAAAAGGAGTTTCCATGGAGTTTAGGGGCTGATTTTCAAGAAGGTATTCATGCATATGAAGATCTCAAGAAGTTCATTTGGCAATTTAAAGAAGTGGTATTGATATCTCATAAGATTGGTTACCCAAAACCAACTCTTGTTCATAAAAAAAAAACTCATCATTTCATCACTTTGGTGGTATAGAGATTATTTCTTCCTATCCTCTTGTTATTTTGATTATGTAATCTTGTATTTTCTTTATTTATGTATATGTATATGATGATGAATGATGATAAAAAGTATTGTGTGGGGATTTGGTGTTGATAACATGGGTAAAAAGATAAAAAAAAAACTATATGTAAAAGTGGTTAATCTTGCTTAATTTAGTAGGCTGTATAAAAACAGTAAATAACCATATGAAGAACTGATAAAATGGTATAGATGAATTGATATACAATGAGTATTGAGACTTGTACACATGTGAGAGTTGGCCATGCAATGGAATCATAAAAATGAGTGAGATATGATCAAAACAAGTTTAGAGTGCAAATCTGAGTACACTGTTTTGGACGAATTGTTTAAAATACTTAGAGGTTGATTCATCAGTAGCTATAAGGGAATAAAATGAAGCACATATCATGTAGTTTCTGTGATAAAAATTTGGGGTTCTATCTCCATGTAGAACTCTAGATATGATCATTTTAGTAAACTAGATTTTTAGGACTGATTTTGTGAAATTAAAGTTTAATATTATTATATAAGCACTCAAATAAATATAGTATAAAATGTGAATTAAAACCCACTAACTTATATATTTCATTTATATAAATATGCATAAGGATAAATAAATGGAGAATAAACCCGACTAATTTGGTAAAACACTTATAAACTTATTTATTGGGTTTAACCCATTTGGGCCCAACATATAAAGTATAAATACTGATAATAAAAGTATAATTGGGCTAATGAATAGTATTGGGATTGTAATAGGCCCATTGGGCTTTAAAATGTAAACAAGTTGAACTAGTGTAACTAGTCTTGAAAATTACCAACACATAAACACTATAATGAATAAGAATATATAAACCCACTTGATCATCATCATATATATAAAGTCATCATATATATACATAATTGTTATTTTGATAAAGTCATTGGACAAAAGTCTAAGACGAGTATTATTTGTCTTGGTTTTCGTGATTGAAGCACGTACCATACATCCAAATTGCCGATAACCCGCTTTCCCACATCAACGTGAGTTCATAGCCTCGCACTCTTTTAAATGTTTTTATGAAATGTTTTATAAACCCGCGAGGGAGATAACATGTTAGTTTTGATGAAATAGGACACCATTTGTCCCGATTGTTTGCTTATTGATTTGGACCCGAATGATGGTATGACCCGATGTATGATTATATGACCCGATGGATGAAATGAAATGGATTATTAAAGTTAGGTTATGTCACTAAAAGTCCCATTAGCATGAATTGTGAACTACCGGGATTTGGTAGACGCTTATGCATATAATAGTACTATTTGGGGACGATCACCCCAGTTTTCGCCTTGACGGTTGATCCCCGTCGTGCCACATTGATTGGTAAGCGAATTTATGTATGAGAAGATTTACACAAGCGTGATTATTGTGACGACACGCTAATTTAGATGGGCAAATTGAGTTTCGGGCTAGCTACCCGTTGTTTGTTGTAGTAAGGTAACAATGTCATGCGGCTTATAATAATCCAATTAACGAAATACTGCTATATGCACTGAATTACGATATATTACCTGACTAGCAATACGGGGTCTTATTATTGATTTTATGTTCTTGTTTTGGTTTCACATAACCATATCATATAACGGTTTTTATTTAACTTTATACAACGTTATAAAACGTATTGTATGATGTTTTTACGACATTGGCTCGTATAATGATTTTTAAGGCAAAATCCTATATTATGATTTTTGATAAGGATTTATATAAAATGACTTTGGCTATTTTATGGCCTATTACAAAGATTTGTACAAAATGATTTTCGGTAATAATTATATACCGACGATATATTGATGGTTTTATTAAACTCTATGAATTCACTCGGCGTTTTCGCTGAACTTTTCTTTTAACATGTTTTGTCTCAGGTACTTGAAGGTAATTCTCGGGAAGACAACAAGAATTCATGGCCCGTACTTAAATAATAATTTCCATTCAAATGCTTTGTAAAACCTGTATGAAATAATATGACTTGGGACCTATGTAAATTTGATATTCATGAATGGAAAATACCTTATTATTAAATGACGTGATTTTTAAGCGTTGTCTATGATGTGAGTAATGTGCTATCCCGTAACACCAACGAGTCTTCCGCTGTATTGAATTATATAAATTTGGGGGTGTTACAAAATCCTTTGAAATTTTCTTTAAAAGTCCAAAATGAATAAGCAAATCCAACATGATCAGTCTAAACTCTTGGGCCATTTATATGTAATACCGAGTATTGACCAAGGATGAGGATATAAAAACCAAGTATACCCTAATCTCACTCATAAACTTAACCTAATCCATCTCTTTCAATCGCCTACCACATCACCTTTCTGACACAACCATCCAAATCCCAATCTCACGACTCATAATACAAATCTGCTATACCCATTCATCATATCAATCTTTGATACCTCACATCATACAATACTCTTATATCACAAATCCCCTTTGCACATCAATCAGATCATCATCTCGTACATATCTAAATTATTGCAAGAACCATGACTTCAAAGCTTCAGGATCTTTTGTAAATCAAAGGTCTCGGGTAGGTGATGTTAATTTATATGATTTCACGTGTCTTGAATCGAAGCAAGGATGAATCAGAACATTTTTTTTCATGATTTTTACCTTTAATATTCGAATATCAAATAATGGATCAATCCATTACACGGATCTACGATGAATCTGATTTTTCGTATTTGGTCAATATTGATCTAGGCTTGCATGTTGATACACGAATGGGATCTGAGATCTTTAATAAAAAAATTATCGTATTCGAGTCTAGTTGTGATGGGTTTTTAGGTGTCGATGGGATAAGATAGTCGGGGTTGATTGTGATATATGGTATTCGGTGAGTAGTGATAGAGTCGAGTCATGGTCTCGATATTTTTTTTGGTCAAGATCTCAATGTTTTCTTTTAAAACGAGTCATCGTAGTCCCATCACAACATGTTGAGTCATCGCAATGTGCCCATCGCAACGAGCCATCGTAATAACCTGTCGCATTGGCCCATCGCAATGAGTCATCGGAATGAATCCATCGCAACCCAGTCATCGCAATCAATGCGATCGTAAGATGCCATCGTAAAGCCTTCGCACTATGACCATCTGAAAGTAGTCATCGTAATAACCACACCCCATCGCAATGAAGCATCGCAACAGGGTTTTGACCAACTTTTTGGTTTGTCTGAAAAAGTGGATCTGGGTTTTCAGATCTGAACATGCAGGGTGTCTTGATACACAAAAAAGTACTTCTGGTGGTGCACAATTTCTAGGTCAAGATAAGCTTGTGGGATGGTCTTCCAAGAAGTAGGATTGCACATCATTGTCATCAGCCGAAGCAGAGTATGTGTCTCTATCTGCGTGTTGTGCTCAAGTTCTTTGGATGAGAACACAACTCACGGATTATGGCTTCCACTTTGATAAAGTACCTATGGACTGTGACTCAAAGTCCGCCATAGCTAATATGAGCAAAAACTCATATCAATTTATCAACAAATTACCCTAAAACACAATAAAAATACCTAAACTTTGTGCTATAAAGCGGAATTATGTGGTATGTTTTGTGTTTGTGCTCAAATAGGTAAGAAGGATACATTTTCAAGCAAACAAAGGAAAATCAAGCTTAATTTGATGAAAAAGACAAAGAAGGATCAAAAGTGACAAGACTTTGAAGACAAAGGACCTATCTTGACAACCTGCCAAAGATGAAGGACCAAAAGTGTAAATATGACAAAGTCAAGATCAAAGTCAAATTTGGTAAACTCTCAAGTCAACTCAGTCAAAGGATCAAATTTGTTCAAAAATGAAGTTTGAAGGACCAAATATGCCAAAGAAATGAAGTTACTAGTTCAAATTTACAAACTACCAAGTTCAAGGGCTTATTCTGCCAATTTTGGAAAGTTATCCAAGCTCAATCCGTGTGATATATGGCCAACCAATGAGAATGCAAGAAACCTTTACCCTGGATTGCCAACTCATTGCAATTAATGCAACTCAGCCGCCATCCATTTATTGGTCTAAATCTCAACAGTAAAACGCACTTTCCATTTTTCCACCAATGGCATTGCGCCATTCAATAATCAATTATCCACTTTTGGATAATGATCTGTGTGACCAAAGGAGAACAAATCAAAAGCTGCCACGTGTATCTTCAAACTCAAAACGCGCCTAGGAGTGGCAATTCACTACACTTCATATCAAGAGATGATATAAACATCAATCTTGCTCAAAATCACAAGACGAACTCAATGGTCACAACCAATTAAGCTGAAATCAAACCAATAGAAAAGCCCCAAATCTGTTCTTCATCAGCAAAATTTATTTAGCAGATTTTTGACACGTGGAGGCCTGGGATTGGTTCCAACACGTCACCAACCCCAACTGCTCTACTCCTGAAGTCTATAAATACCATGTTTAGCTTTCATTTCTTGTAGTTGTAAAAAGTGTGAAATCACACACACTTAATTTTCCTCTCATCTCATTTCTTAGTTCTTAGCTTAAAAACTCAAGAGTTTGACACACTCTTGAGTCTGTTATAGTTAGTTGTAACAGTTTAACAGCCTTGTAACTACTTTTCATTCAATAAAATTCAAATTCCCATTTTCCCTCCAAAACTCTAATACTACTCTACTGTTCATCTCTTGCTTCATTGATCCATTTGTTGCTGAATTTGGTTTGTTATGATCATAACTTGATCATAACTGACTAGTTTGAAGATTGTAGCTGTTTCGATCATTCAGTTCAGATATAGCAGATTTTGATGAGTTCAAGTTCATCAATGGCAGATTCGATGATTGTTTACTGTTGATTTGTTGTTGATTAGTGTTTTCTAGTGCTAAGGTGGTGGTTAGCACTAGAATAGAGAGCTCAGCGCTCCTCTACTCCCCACAGGAGGCCTTTGCATAAGGTTTACATGTTCTGAATTTCAATTCCTCTAAACAGTTGCTTGCCTGCTTAATTGTTAGATAATCTTGTTTGTTTGCATGATCAAAGTTGTTCTAGCCTGTTATTGATCTGATTTCAGTGAATTGGTAGCTTAATTGTAGCTTAATATAGCTTATAGCTTTGTTACTTGTCCTTTTTTCTACATATTTCAGTAACTATAGCTTGGCTTATCATTTTGAGTTTTAGTTGGGTTCACTGCTTGTTACTTGTTCTCACATACTTCATTTTGACTGTTAAACTTAGTTTGCTAAAGCTCTTAACTCAGTACAATCATTTGATCAAAAAATCTTTACAAAAATTCCAAAAAGATCAGTTAAGCAGTGTTTGGTTCTAGCCTAAAAGTAGTTTTCAAGTATTAATAATTGGCAAACTTGTGTTCATTTCCAATTTACAAGTGATAACAAACGGTTTTAAGTCATTTTCAAGTCAATTAGTTGGTCAAAAAGGCAAATGGTAGTCTAAAAAGTGTGGGTCAGTTTTGTACAAGTTCTCATTCAGAAAGTTGTGATTTTGATTTGCTCAGCATTTATTTGTTAGTTAATGAAATTTCTCCAAACCAGCTCTCAAATCTCACTCATAATATGAAGTTTCAACTTGTGTAAGGAAAGTGTACAGTATCAAGTGTACAAGTAGAAATAAGCAAAAGTTTAAGACATTAAGCAAATGCAAGTTACTGTAAATGGGTGAACTGATTTTTCATAACTTGATTTCTACTTCATAAGCTAGTCAATTTTCTTTCACAAAATCATTCAATAAGTGTTCCTGGTTGGATTTTGAGAATTTGAGCTTATTGAAAATTCTTGGTCAACGCAAGTCAACATAAGCACTCTTTTTGCTTATTTTAGAATTCTGAGCTTATTACTGGATGCTTTTTCATGAGACTTAATTTCCCGTCCTTATTTTGATCTTATTAACAAGAATTTTCATAAAAATCTAGTTGTGCAAGTCTAGATTCCCTTGTAGCTTATTGTGTGCTTATTGAATTCAGCTTATCAGCTTTTTAGTAAGTTTCAGCTAAAATCCTTGGATAGGTCTAGCTAATTTTCGATTTTAAGACGTTTGCAAGTGGTTTGATCAAATTTGGTTGAGGAATAAGCTCAAACGAGCTTATTAAAGTTTGTAACCCGTTTTTGGTAAAAAGATTTGAAAATTTGCACTCAAGTCCTTGAAGAGTTAAACTATTTCTAAACATGGCTAAACTTGTTTCTTTTTAGGGTTTGCAATAATCCAGTCCTTTAACTTTCAAATAAGTTAAAAATCAGTTAGGAAGTTTTGAATTTGTTGAGAATTGGTTACTTGTTTGAATAATTTTCATTTTAAGTCCTCATAGCTTACTGTTTTTGCACATTTAGTCCTCATACTTTTCAACTTCACATTTTTAGCATTTAAACTTCATAGAATTTACATTTCTAGTCCTTATAGTTTATAGAATTTACATTTTGCATTTTAATTGAATAAAAACTTGGTATTTGCACTATGTTTTACATATAAGTAGACGTTATTTTTCATTTTTGCAAGGCTTGTTTGAATTAGCAATAGAATATCCAAAAAACATTACCAACCAAGAACAATTAAAAACCCGATATTGTTAGGACTTTCAATTTGTTAAGAACTGAGAAAAACAAACTTCAACTATACACATTTGAAATGGCGCCGCTGCCGGTTCTTTGACTTTACGAGAGACTATCGATTGACGGTTTTCATTGGCTTTTGGGATCCGTTCACCTAGTGAGCGTTATTTTTACGTATCATAAATCAAAAACAAATAAAAAATCAAAAATATAAAATCTATAATGTTGGAAATACGTTTTACGTATTAAGAAGGATCGGTCACTCCAACGATAGTCCATGTAATAGCTCGTAGTTTAGTTAACTTTCTTTATTTAACAAACAAGTCCAAGCCTAGCCTACAACTTGTGTAGGCCGGCCCAAACGTGTAAACCCAAGCCCATTACAAGGCTTGGGTATATAAACCCTCTCCTTTGATGGAGAGGGTGTGTGGTTTCATAATTTACACATAGTAAACATTGGTTTTCTCTCTCTAAGTGTGTGTGTAATCCACCATCTCTCTATCTCTTTCTCTCTCTAAAACATAAGCATAGATTTACATTTCTACAAATGGTATCAAGAGCTTGGGATGAAATATAGGTTGGTTTTCGTGTTGTGGATGCTTTCTTAAGCATTTCGTAGGATTTTGAGTTTTCTTTGCCGAATCATCAAAAAAAATTTGTGTTTGATCGTGATTTCAAGTAGTATAACGTAGTGAGTCGTGTTATAGTGTTTTTGGTATCTTGGTTTTGGTTAAAACACAATCTTTCTTGGATCAAAAGTGCAAAAAGTTCTTGTGTTCTTCTTTCCGAAATTCAAGCAACCATCACCATCGGAAAGTACAAGTCCAAAGGGGTCTCCATCGCAAAAACCATCACCATCGGAAAGTGACTGGTTCCACATTGCGATACTTGGATTTCATTACTTATTCCGATCTGGACATTCCGATCGATCTTTGCGATCTGGGATTCCGACGGTTATAAGGAAGTTTTAATTCGTTACTCTGCCTAAATCTTATCAGCTATATTCCGATCTGAATCATTCCGACAGCACTTTGCGATCTGAGCATTCCGATAGGACTTTGCGATCTGAACATTTCGACAGCTTTGCTTTGCGATCTGAACATTCCGATAGGACTTTGCGATCTGAATCATTTCGACAGCTTTGCATTGCGATCTAGGCATTTTGATACCAACAACATTTCGACAGGGTTATATTACGATCTGGACATTCCGATCTGACATTCCGATCTGACATTCCGATCTGACATTCCGATCTGGCATTCCGATCTAGACATTCCGACAATCCAAAAATTATTCCTTAAAAAATTTCGAACCGTGTGTAATTTTGACTTGGAATTTTTTGTTTATCGAGAACATATTTTAGGGGATTTTAACATTGTTTCTCGATTTTAACTCACAACAACACAAAAATACTTAACCTTATTTCATTGTTCGATCAACTTTGTAAATCTTCACTTATTGAAATGGAGTACACATCTCTTACGGATAAGTCCATCCTATCGGGTACGGATAATCGTCCACCAATGTTGGTGAAGACTATGTATGAGCAATGGGCTTCCCGAATGGAACTTTATATGTTGAACAAGGAGAATGGACATCTAATTTGGGCATCGGTGCTCAATGGACCATTAGATTATGGTACAGTGACGGAAGGTACGACTACTCGTCCTCGTACAATGGGTGAGTTGACTGGAGATATGAAGATTCAAGATAAATGTGATAAGTATGCTACAAACATCATTCTCCAAGCCCTTCCTCCAGATGTCTACAAACTCGTCAGCAAACATACAGTTGCCAAAGAGTTATGGGATAGAATTCGGGTTCTAATGCAAGGCACCTCGTTAACTAAACAAGAACGAGAGTGTAAGCTTTATGATACTTTTGATAAGTTTGCCTATGTAAAAGGGAAGACTCTCAATGATTACTATCTGAGATTTACCCTATTATTGAATGAGCTTAATATCTATGGCATGGCAATCCCTACCTTTCAATTGAACACCAAGTATTTGAACACTCTTCCTCCAGAATGGAAAAAATACGTGACGGATGTTAAATTGGCTAAGGACTTGCATAACACCAATGTGGATCAACTTCAAGCTTTTCTTCAACAACACGAATGCCATGTGATCGAGGCTCGGTTGTCTACACCTCAAGTTCATGATCCACTTTCAATGTATGCTTCTCAACAAAACATGGCTTATACTTATCAACAACCATCATACTTGCAGCAGCCACCACCACACATCTATCAGCAACCACAACAACCATCTTATCAACCACCAATGATGCCACAGCAAGAATATCAACAAAGTGTTCATCAACAATCTTTTCAACAGCAACCACCATATCAAACATCACCATCACAAGCCAACACTTCTCCATTGGGCTATACTCCTCAGCAAGGATATTTTCCAATAGAAGCACAACCAGCACAAGCTTTCTACTCTAATGAACTTCCACCAATCCAAGCACCGGTCTTTACTCCAAATGATACGCCAGCTGATGTTCTAAACCATCTCACAGCCTATTTGTCAAAACTTGTTGCAACTAGAGGATTTCCACCAACAAACAATCAGCTCCGCACCTCATCAAATCCTCGACAACAAGCCACTGTTCAAGATGGTCAAGTGACGGTGCAACCTATTCAGGGAAGGCAAAATTCATATGGAACTCCTACAAGGACTGGGAACAATCAAGCTGTGAATTCTCAAGCTAGTAGAAATGGGAGTCCTATTGGTCCTAAGAAGGTTGTGACTTGCTACAATTGCCGAGGACAAGGTCATATGGCTAGGGAATGCACTCAGCCGTTAAGGAGAAGGGATGATGCATGGTTTCATGAGAAGATGTATTTGGTCGATGCTCAGTCTAAGGGGAAGATTTTGGATTCAGAGGAGTTAGCATTTCTTGCAGACCCAGTGGCAGCAGATACTGAAGGCATTGCAGTCGTTTCTACTTCTAATGCAGCTTATCAAGCAGATGATCTTGACGCATATGATTCGGATTGTGATGACATTCACTCTGCCCAAGCTGCTCTCGTTGCTAATCTCTCTCACTACGGTTCTGATGTCATCAGTGAGGTACCAACCACATCTAATAATATTGATGATAACCAACATCAAGTTGGGCATGAAAATGACAACCTCGAACAGCATTCGGTAACTAGTAACTCAAATGATGTGGTACCTAATTCTACACATTTGAGTGAACCTCAACCAAATGCTACGACGGGTATGGAATCTTATGCTCAACATGATTTGGTCATGGTGCCTAAACATATTATTGATCAAATGCATATGGCCCTCAGACAATCCGTAGATACGAATTCCAACCTAACTGCTGAGCTTGCGTTGCATAAAGAAAAGGTCAAAACTTTTGAAATGGTCCCTCAAGCAGAGAAAATAACATGTTCTGAATTTGACCAATTTCGTTTTGAAAAGATTGAACACTTGAAAGAAATAGAATCATTAAAAGCTAATATTTCTAATGAATTAAAAGAAAAGGAGTCGGTTGTCAATGATTTTCAGAAACTTAAAATTGATTTTGAAACTCTCGAGTCTAAAAAGGTTGAATCAGAAATTAATGCTACCAAACTTCTTAAATTCAAGGAACAACAGCTTTTAAAATAATACGCTTCCACAGAAAAGGTTCATCTTTTAACTAAATCATTTAAAGAACTCGAACTTAAACGTCTTCAAGATTTACCACCTAATCCCAGTTATGCAAAACAAGCTCAGGAATATATTCCCGGTCTTTATGATATGACCATAATTGGCAAATCGAAAGAAGCACCTTTTGTTCGTAGTACTGAGGAGACACAATCACTTGCGGATGAAACTCATTCTAAAATGCTTTCAAAATTCCATACAATTGATTATGATCAACATAACAAATATCAATTTTCGAAAAAGACACGCATTCGTTTACAAAAGGAATTAGCAGAATTGACAGTTCTTGTGCCCCAAAGTTTGTCAAATGAAAACCTTCCTAGTACATCTCCTACACTTGTCAAAACGGATTTAACAAAGTTAATTCCACCGGTAAGCAAGGCGTTCGTTAACTTAAATGCGGTTCACCAACACTTAGCCGATTTTGACAAGTTCATTTTGGAACGTATGACGGCTTCAGCCATAACGGAAGGTGAATGGAACTTTGAGCACACTAGAGCTGCATTCCGAAATGAAATTGTTCCGTTTGTAGACAATGTTAAGGCTTGTCTTAGTAATCTTGATCAAGATTTGTTTTTGGAAATAGAAGAATTTAGACGTGTTTTCAATGAAATGGATAATGCTTATGAAAATAGTTTACTTGAAATAGAACGGGTTTCACGCCATAATGATCTGCTTCTGAATCAAGTGATGTCTCATGATATAGTTTCTGTCTGTGTGAATACAAGTGTTGATAATGATTCTATTGTGCATAATGTTGAATTTGTGGATACTATGGTAGATAGTACTTGTCACGAATCTGACGCTGAATTTTTAAAGCTTCAAGATTCATATTCATCGCTTTCAAAACGTTTTGATGAGATTCAAACACATTGTATTTCGCTTGAATGCAAGCAACAATTTATTCAAGAAATCTTTGAAACGTCATTCGAAGGTGTTAATATCGATGATGCAAATTTTGAAAAGAATTTTCGATTGAATTTACAATCAAAACAACGTCAGCCAAGTGACAAAGTTGCTAACTCTTTGCCGATAGAAATAGAGAAATTTAAGGAGCTTAACTGTGTGAACGTACTTGAGGCCGCTGAGAATTTTAGACTTGATCTAGATAATCAAGTTTCCAAGATTTTGTCCAAAGTTGATAACTTAAAACAGAAAAATACACGACTCTTCGATTCAGTACAGCCCGCATGTGTTGATACCACTGCACAGAATCAATCATTGATTGAACAATTGAATCGAAAGTTGATGGAAATATCTGATTTGAGGGAACAAATTTGTGATAAGAATCTGGTCTTGGCTGAGTTAAAGGAAACACTTCGTATTCTAAAAGGTAAGAATGTTGTGGATAACGCAGCCACTGTCTCAGCATCGTCGTCTAGTGCAATCAAAAGGAACCTTATAGCCGTCACACCACTTAACAAGGGCCCTAGGACTAAACCATCTCAAACTTTGGTCACTAAAGATAAGGCGGAATCAAAACCAGCTTCTAATATTCCCGTGTTGCCTTCTACAGGAGTAAGCTCCACTACTAAGGCTCAAAGATCTAAGCTTAAACGAAACAAGAAGAATGATAGGATCTTGCCCCCATCTAGTAGTCAAGTGAAGAAGAAAGTAGAAGCCCATCCTAGGAATGTTATTTCTGTTTTGAATAAAAAGAATCATGTAGCTAAACCTAAAGGCTCTGCGGTTGTGCAGCGTTTTAAGCCTACTGTGAATTCTAATTTAAAATGTTGGTAAAACTATTCTCCGTATCCTAGGTGATCATTTGTATATATTGTTTACATTTTTATCTACAAAAGCAAAATACAAAAATATAAAACCATATAAAAACCATAAAAATTGAAAAATTCATAAACATCCAAAAATATTTTTACTTTATTTTTCAAAGGCATGTCTTTTGGTACGATAATATTTACGGCCTTAGAAATGTTGATTAATATCGACACGGCGCCATAAATAGAGTTCGTACAAAAGTTGTAAATGTTTCATAAAACATGCCCTTATGGCTTGTAGTTATTTCTGACTGCAACCCGGTTTTCACATTAAAGTCAAGTATTTCTTATGAAAGCTTTGGCTCACAATGGGAATTAAGTTTCTCGGCAAGGTTTACTTTAAAACCTTGTAAGGGATCAAGTTTACTTTATAACTTGGTCTAACACAAATCTATGTATGTTTCAGTGCATTTATTTGTTAACACAAGAGAAGTCTTGTTTTTATGAAGCTATCATCTCTACAACCATAGCAATCTACACTTGGTACCTACATACTTGATGATGCGACTACTCAACCGACGACTACAGCTCTTTCGATAGAACACGGGTCAACAATTGAGGGGGAGCAATTGTCAAGCATTCAGAATCTTCGATACCGAACGTGCCAAGTTCACAAGTTGGTGTGAAGACAACAATACCAATCGTACACGTGGTGTCAAGAGATGACTTCAGACGTAACGAGGCGACCAACATACGCTGACAAGAACCAGTTGATCTTATCATATGATGTTCTCATCTATCAGGTCCAACCTTGTCAATTCTTTTCTAATATGGTGAATAGGTGATCATGTTACAAATCGGTATCATATCTCATACATTTGATATCATGAAGATAAAACGGACTTGCATTTTTCTTCCCAAAACCTTTGTTAAAACTTCATTAAATCAATTGATATTAAAAACATCGATTGGGTTAATTTTTTAATATGGGGGAGAAAATGTGATTTAATATGGGATATTATCACAAATGGTTTGACTTAATGTGCTGGCTCATCCCGACATGTGCGAAATGTTTTCGAATATCATGGCATATGTTAAGGGGGAGCAAAATGGATTTGCATATCAAAATGGATTTTCATGGTGACATATACTTACCTGAAACCCATTTATTTCACGACGATGAAGATTGTGGTGACATAAGGATGGTAGGATAGGTTAAGTCCTATGATTCTTCCAGAACCGGAGGAATCTTCCCAAGGACATTCCATAGCTAGAAATAGTAGTCCTTAGGAAAGATGGAGAAAGATTGTAAACGTAGCTGAATGCCGACCAAGTACTTAAGTTAGCACTGGAACAATCACAACAAGGTGCTAGTTATGACGTATTGGTAAGCATTGAAGGGGTTGAAGAATGAAAAAGAATTGTAAAGATAAAGGGTGTAAAGAAAGAAGCCCTCCTTACAACTTTAGGCAGAAACCGGGTCAACACATATGCTATTGAGATCATTTTAATGATGCTCGATATTGAAGATAGACATCATGGACCCAGTGGTGCAATTCACAACCCATCCCAGCTAACTCAGATATCTCTTAAAAGATATTTGTTTTAATCACACGGAGACAACACGTTATCTATCGATCTATTCACTCCGAGTAAATTGGTATTGAAAAGGTGGCACTCCTCTCCAGCCTCCGATCACTAAAATCCAAAGTGCACGATCGAGTCTAGAGCCATTTGAGGTCATCAAATATCTCATTAGGAAACACTTTCATGTTTCCTTGCTTCTTCACTCACTGTGAAAAGTAAGAAAGATTTTAAGAGTCCTACGCAAAATCTTCATGATCTTGCCTGAACATCCGAGTAATACGAAAGTATTTACAATGAAGATGGAAATCCTTCTTGAGCGAATATCAAAAACCTCATGGTAGGTGACTTGTGCGATTCTTTATTAATCAAACTTGTGATAACTGGAAAGCAACAGAGGTTTAATTCTTAAATGAATTTAAACACGTTCCAGGCCTCTACGCAATATCTTAGTGATCTTGCCAGAACACTCAGAGTGATACCTCAGTGTTCACAGTGATGAGTGGAAATCCTTCAAGTGTTAACCTCAAACAGCACTTGGTAGGTAACTTGCAAGATTCTATACGAATCAAGCTCGTGACAACTGGAATGCAATGATGGTGCGGTTCTTAATTGAATTTCACTTGTTCCAGGAACATGAATTGACAGCTTCAAATCATGCGGATATTATTATCCAAATGATTCACTCTTTATGTTCGCAGTCAGCTTTGGACGGTCGAATAAAGAGAACGGGTTTACCCGCGAAATCCTGTCAGGAAGTTACTTAATTGAAACTATCCATCACGGGTACGATATCTAATATCGTCCAACGGTCTTCACCGACCGGAGGTAAAATGCTACCAATTTAGAATGAAATGTTCAAAGCCATTTCGTTCGTGTCTACTTATGTTGCGGCATTTGAAGACGGTGGCGTTGCGGAATCCAAGAAGAAGTCGTCCTCGCATGCTTATACTTTATGCACTTAATATTTCATCTAATTCAAGAAAGCCTAAAAGTTAAGTCTTATGCTGTATCGAACTCTGAAGCTTTCAAGAATTACAAAGGTATAAGTATGTGGGACATGGCGTCACGAAGAGGCGAAGATCACAAGTGATGGATGCACGAGAGCAAGGCAAGAGATTATTGCTCAAGATTGATATCAAAGATCACATCAGCATGTTCACCAGAAAAGAAAAAGAAAAAGAAAGACGAAGACTACGAGCTCAAGACAAGCATAGTATGCTAGGTTTATTTTATTATTGTAACTAGGGTAACACCCTTGTTTGGAGTGACCTCCCTTAGGGGGAGATTGTTGGAAATACGTTTTACGTATTAAGAAGGATCGGTCACTCCGACGATAGTCCATGTAATAGCTCGTAGTTTAGTTAACTTTCTTTATTTAACAAACAAGTCCAAGCCTAGCCTACAACTTGTGTAGGCCGACCCAAACGTGTAAACCCAAGCCCATTACAAGGCTTGGGTATATAAACCCTCTCCTTTGATGGAGAGGGTGTGTGGTTTCATAATTTACACATAGTAAACATTGGTTTTCTCTCTCTAAGTGTGTGTGTAATCCACCATCTCTCTATCTCTTTCTCTCTCTAAAACATAAGCATAGATTTACATTTCTACATATAAAAACTAAAACATTAACAAAACAATTATTTTCCTAAAGAATTGACCAAACAAATTAAAAAATCCAAAAAGCAATCTTTTTCCTAAGAGATTGCACCCAAAAATATATATTATTGGTTTCTCTCGGTTTTTATGTACATATAGTATTTTCTCTTAAAAACTCATAAATACAAAAATATTTTCCATATATTATTATAAGTAAATACGTATACGTATAAGAACAACCAATCTACATATCTTCCATAAGTATTGCCAAGGCAATACACCGTGTTGAGGGGCGTTCCGGTCCTTGACACGTGTATCGATCAAACAAAATAAAGCAAGAATAGATAAATACTCTCAATAAGCAACAATTCGAAGAATACAAACATTTAAGTGAATAGAAAGGCGATGTGCTATAAAATGCCATCTAAGGGTCAATAGCTACTTAAGTGCTTCACGCCACCTAACCCCCCGTTCACTTGTGAGTATTCTAAGAAGGAAGGCTTCATTGGGGGTCTTGCACCCAAGTAGTACATACATATATATTGATTTCTTGTGGATATTTCATATTGAAACTCGAAGAGGATAATCCTTTTCTCTTCAAAGTCACACGAGAGCTTCTCTCTCATTCCTCGTATTGAGTTGCATGCTCACTCGCGGGCGTGCACAAATACCGATTGGTGTACAACCTCTTCCTCCGAAAAGGAAGGAAAAGAGAAAGAGTAAGACTACCACCGTCTATCAAGCCGATCACGAGAATCGTGCTTTGATTCATCCACAACAAGAAGCCATGGCTGTTGATAATCGTTCTTTGATGGAACGTTTGCAAGCCAATGTTCATGGATATGCTAATGCTATTAGGATTCCCGACATTCCCGCAAATTCATTTGAGCTAAAAACGGCTATGATTACCTTGGTTTCAAACACACCTTTCTATGGTCACAAGAATGATAATCCTCATGATCACCTTAAGAGATTCCTTGCTCTTTGCAATACCCTTAAGTACAATGGAGTTCCACATGATGCTATTAAGTTGATATTAGTGCCATTTTCACTAGAGGGAGCCGCTAAGCATTGGTTAGACACCCAACCACCCGATAGTATCACCACATGGGATGGTTTCACCACTAAGTTTTTGAACAAGTTCTTTCCTCCATCTAAGACCACGGCTTTGAGGAACTTAATTATAGGCTTTAAACAAAAACCTAGTCAATCCTTTAGTGATGCTTGGGAGGAATTTAGAGAGTTATTGAGGCGATGCCCTAACCATGGATTAGATGAAGTTCACCAAATCAATACTTTCTATAATGGCCTTAAACCTCATCACCAAGATTCACTCAATGCTTCCGCGGGAGGGAATATTCTTCTTAAATCCATTCAAGAGGCCGTGGACATCATTGAGACTAAAGCAATGGTTCAAACAAATTCTCAATTTGAAGAAAGGGTTCATGTTATCCAAAACGATTCTCAAACACCTTGTGATAACCAATTCCTCAAGTATCAACAAGAGATTCTTCAAAAGATGGATAGAGGACATGAGATGACTCTTAAGTCATAACAAGAAATGATTCAAGCTATTAAGATCCTTTCATTGAACAATTCTTCAAATGATGTGAATGCCATTACTCTTTCTTGTGTAACTTGTGGAGGTCCCCATTCTTATGAACAATGTGATAAGGTGTAAGGTTATCAAGGGGAATGTTATGCTTATCAAGAGGAACATCGTGAACACTTCAAGCCAAATATCAATCCAAATAACCTTTCTTACAAGTCCCAAAATTACCTTACTCCACCGGGATTCCCACCCCAACCACCCACCCAAATTCAACAAAATCCTCCTCAAGTTTTACAAAGGAATCAAGGGCAAAGACCACCTTACCAAGGGAATAACTACAAGGCACCCAATCATTTTCAACCTCAAGGAAATAACTTTTATCCACCAAACCAAGGATTTAATGCACCACCTCCACCTTTTCCACAACAAGGTTTTTATCAAGGGAATGTGCAACCTAACCCCATGGATTTGATCCTTCAAAAGCTTACTTCTTATGAGAAACAAATGAAAGATGCTCAAGAGGAAAATAACAAGAAATTTGCTCTTCTTCAAAACCAAATTATGTATAATCAAAGACCACAAGGGGCTTTACCTTCCAACACACAAACAAATCCAAGGGAAAATGTCAATGCTATTACAACAAGAAGTGGAAAGACAACAAAGGATCCTTCACCTCCTAAACCTCCTATTGTTTCACCCACTTTTGTTCCTACTTGTGACAAGCCTTTTACCTCTACTTCACCACCTCAAAATTCTCCCATTCAATCAAACACACCTTCTCAACCTATTCTTACTTCTCCTTTACCTTCCACACCTCCCAATGGAGAAGCTAACAAAGACAAATCTTCCACTACAACACCTATTCCACCTACACCAAAACCTACTCTTCCATATCCTTCAAGGTTGAAAAAGAACAAGTTAAAGAACAAGGATGACATCCAAGTCTCAAATTTCTTAAGGATGTTCAAGCAACTCAACATCAACATATCCTTTACGGAAGCTCTTGCTTATATGCCAAAGTTTGCTAAGATGTTCAAGGATTTACTCTCAAACAAAGAAAAATTGGTTGATTTGCCCAACACATCCCTTAATGAAAATTGTTCTGCCGTGCTACTTAAAACCTTACCAACAAAACTTGGAGATCCGGGGCGCTTCTTGATACCTTGTAATTTTCCCAGTGTAGAAAATTGCATGGCTTTGGCGGATTTAGGGGCAAGCATTAACCTCATGCCTTTATCGGTTTGAAAAAACTCTCTCTTCCCAAGCTCACTCCCACTAGGATGACCCTTGAGTTAGCCAACCGAACCATAGCTTACCCCGTAGGTATAGCGGAGGATGTCTTTGTAGGTGTGGATAAGTTTACATTTCCGGCCGACTTTGTAGTGGTTGATTATGACATGGATCCTAGAGTTCCTTTGATTGTTGGTAGACCATTTTTGAGAACGGGTCGTACTTTGATAGATGTGGCGGAAGGAGAACTAATTATGAGAGTAGAGGATGAGAAAGTGGTGTTTAAGTTAGGGAAAGTTTGTGATAGGAAATAGGTTAAGGAGTCTAGACCGTGTGAGACTATTAACATAGTTGATGTGTTAGATGAAGTGTGTGATGAACACTTTCATGATGCTTGCAAGAGTACTAGTGATGAGATTCCCCATGTTGAAACCGTGGCCTCAATTGCTCCCTCTTTAACACCTTTTGGAGAGAGTGATTTCCTCCTGGAGGAATTTGAGTCAAACTTTCTTGGTGATGATGATTCTCCTATTAATTGGGAAGAAGATATTCTTACTATCCAAAAGTTGCTCAATGAGGACCCTATTCCTTCTCCTATTCCACAAGAAGTTACCAATGAGGATCCTTCCATAGTAAAACCTTACATAGAGAGTCCACCTCCAATTGAACTTAAGGACCTTCCATCCCACTTAGAGTATGCTTTCTTAGAGGGCAAAGACCAATTACCTGTGATAATTGCTAAAGAGTTAAAAGAGGATGAGAAGGAGCAACTTATTGAAGTCCTTAAGAAACACAAGAAAGCTTTAGCATGGAAAATATCCGACATAAGGGGAATTGATCCACATTTTTGTACACACAAAATCCTTATGGAGGATGACTACAAACCCGCCATTCAAAGCCAACGAAGAGTTAACCCAAAAATCCATGAGGTCATTAAGAAGGAAGTGATTAAACTCCTTGATGCGGGTATGATTTACCCCATTTCCGACTCTCCATGGGTTAGCCCGGTACATTGTGTTCCAAAGAAGGGTGGAATCACCGTAGTGCCTAATGAGAACAATGAGCTTATTCCTACGAGACTTGTTACCGGTTGGAGAGTTTGTATTGATTATAGGAAACTCAATGAGGCTACTAGGAAAGACCATTTCCCATTACCTTTTATGGATCAAATGCTTGAACGCTTAGCGGGAAATGAGTACTATTGCTTTCTTGATGGCTTTTCGGGTTATTTCCAAATACCCATTGACCCTAAGGATCAAGAAAAGACCACATTCACTTGTCCCTACGGTACCTTTTCTTACAAGAGGATGCCTTTTGGCTTATGTAATGCACCGGGGACGTTTCAAAGGTGCATGATGGCGATTTTCCATGACATGATAGAGCAAACTATGGAGGTTTTTATGGATGATTTTTCCGTCTTTGGAAATTCATTTACCTCATGTCTCACCAATCTAGAGAGAATGCTTAAGCGTTGTGAGGAAACACGTTTAGTGCTTAATTGGGAGAAATGTCACTTTATGGTGAAAGAGGGAATTGTTTTAGGACACAAAATATCTAACAAGGGATTAGAAGTGGATCGAGCTAAAATTGATGTGATTGCTAAGCTTCCCTCACCCACCTCGGTTAAAGGTGTCAGGAGTTTTTTAGGTCATGCGGGATTTTATAGGCGCTTTATACAAGATTTTTCTAAGATAGCTAGACTGATGACTCACCTCTTGGAAAAAGAGGCTCCTTTCATTTTTAACCAAGATTGTTTGGACTCTTTTGAGACTCTTAAGGAGAAATTGACAAAGGCTCCTGTTTTGGTTTCTCCAAATTGGGAATTACCTTTCGAGCTTATGTGTGACGCTAGTGATTATGCGGTGGGGGCCGTCTTAGGACAAAGAGTAAATAAGCATTTTCAACCTATACACTATGCGAGTAAAACCATGACCGGTGCACAACTTCATTACACTACCACGGAAAAAGAGTTGCTTGCTATAGTCTATGCTTTTGAGAAATTTAGACCCTACCTTGTGCTATCCAAAACCATAGTGTATACGGATCATTCCGCTCTCAAGTATCTCATGACAAAACAAGATGCTAAGCCTAGGCTTTTGAGATGGGTTTTGTTGCTTCAAGAGTTTAAGATAGAAATTCGTGATAAGAAAGGAGCCGAGGATTTAGCGGCGGATCACTTGAGTAGACTTGAGCCTCCTTTTCAAGGAGATTTTCCACATCAAGAAATTAATGAATCCTTTCCATTAGAGGAGCTCATGTCTATCTCTTCCCAAGAGGATGCCACTCCTTGGTTTGCGGATATCGCAAACTATCTTGTGGGCAATGTGTTTATTGAGGGTCTTACTTATCAACAAAAGAAGAAATTTCTTAAGGAAGTTAAGTACTACTTTTGGGATGATCCTTATCTTTTTAGGCAATGTGTGGACCAAATCATTAGATGGTGTGTAGATGGGCCCGAGGCATTTAAGATCTTAGAAGCGTGTCATAAAGGACCTACGGGTGGACATTTTGGGCCCAACTATACCGCCAAGAAAGTCTTTGATTCGGGTTACTATTGGCCTTCCATTTACAAAGATGCCCATGAAATGGTGAAATTTTGTGATGTGTGTCAAAGACAAGGAAAAATTACGCAACGTGATGAGATGCCACAAAATTTTATTCAAGAGTGTGAGATATTTGATGTATGGGGCATTGATTTCATGGGACCTTTTCCATCCTCTAAGGGAAACAAGTATATACTTGTGGTGGTGGATTATGTGTCCAAATGGGTGGAGGCTAAATCCTTACCTACCAATGATGCTAGAGTTGTTGTGAAGTTCTTAAAGCAATTGTTTGCTAGATTTGGTGTACCTCGGGCCATCATAAGTGATCGTGGTACGCACTTTTGTAATGATCAATTCACGAGAGTTATGAAGAAATATGGAGTTAATCATAGACTTTCTACCGCGTATCACCCTCAAACCAATGGTCAAACCGAGGTCACAAATCGTGGTTTAAAGAGAATTTTAGAGATAACGGTGGGAGAGCATCGAGCTTCTTGGTCGGATAAGCTTGATGATGCTTTGTGGGCTTTTAGGACGGCTTTTAAGACACCAATTGGTTGTACTCTTTATAGGCTTGTCTATGGTATAGCGTGCCACCTCCCATTCGAGTTAGAACACAAGGCATCTTGGGCTCTCAAGTGGGCTAACTTTGATTTAAACCAAGCCGGTTCACATAGAAAAGATCAACTTAATGAGATGGATGAATTGAGAGCCAATGCCTATGAGAATTCTTTGCTTTACAAGGAAAAGACTAAGAAATTGCATGATGCTAAGATCAAGAACCGTGAGTTCAAAGTTGGAGAGCCGGTTCTCCTCTTTAACTCAAGGTTGAAACTTTTTGTGGGCAAGCTTAAGTCGAGATGGTCCGGTCCATTCACTATTGCTCAAGTGTTTCCATATGGAACTATTGAGTTGTCACAACCCGATGGTCCAAACTTTAAAGTGAATGGTCACCGTGTGAAACATTATTTTGGGGAGGACATTTCCGTTGAAATGGTCCAAGAGATCCCCATTTTCCCCATGAATTAATTCATTAAGGGACGAGTCGAGCTAGAGACTCATTAACTCAAGCATCGTATAACTAGGTTTAGAGTGTTGTAGGTTAGCAATAAAGGTATAGACTTGGAGATAAGTGTAGGGGAGACCTTATTTTGTCTTCATGATTGTTTGTAGGGTTGCTCACTCATTTCATGCTTTGGAGCTTATGGAGGAGGCCCTTGTATCCGGTTCACTTCGTTACTATTGTGATCTTTCATTGACACTTGTGCTTAAAATGAATACCCTTTAGTTGTCTTTTCCTTAACTTGGGTTAAGCAAAGTAATCAATGTCATAAGTGTAGGGGAGTTTACTCCAATACTCTTAAACATTGAGGACAATGTTTATCTTAAGTGTAGGGAGACTTCTATCGAAGTGACCTTACCTAGAACTTGTCATTGTCTTTCATGATAACATGGAAAATTAATTTTTCAAACATTTTTCGAATTTTTGATCTACTTTGGCCACCAAAAATATGCATTCATAATTTTTGCATCAATCATTTTTCATTTGCATAACACATTTGCATTGTATATATTTCTTCTTTTATTTTTCATCAAAAATATATAAAAAAGAGAAAAATATAATAAGACATGGTTTAACAAATTTAGATTTCTTTGACATATTAGGCTCGCCATGGATATTTTGAATCAACCCGAGTTTGCTTATCTTAGCATTCTCTAGCTAGTATCCTTAACCATGTAGTCCTTCATTGGTCTATTAGGCTAAGCATCCACCAATCTCATTATTTGAGATTTTAAATTTGTGGAGAATGGGAAATGATAGAGTTGAAGCAAGTATAAAAGGGCTAGATAAACTTCATGATAATTACTTGTGGCTAAACCCTTCTCTTCTTTACCTCTAATTTCTTCGCATGTATATATGTTAATAAATAATCAAGAACGGTTTTAATCGGTTTGTAGTCTCTTATGCATTTTTGACTAATCATTTATGGTTGGTATAAGTACGTCTTAAGATTCTAAGTTAGAACGTTTTATGTGTACTAGACTTATGTCATGCTTAATATTTAGCGGGTGTTTTTCCTTTTATTCTTTTCAAATTTCTTTGTGAGGAATAAAGAAAAATAAGAGCGGCTTATGAAAAAAATGAGTGGCTAGAAAAAAAAAGAAAAAAAAGAAAAAGAAAAAAAATATATATACAAGACTCCCAAGAGGGGCAGTGTGGTGTTAATTATAGTGACTATTGAGTTCCAATATTACCTTGACGGGTTGCGGGGATTCAATAGATTTCTCCAATCCAATATTACCTTGGCGGGTTGCGGGGTTGAAGATCCAAAGTCTCAAAAAGATGGCGGATGTAAATTATTGCGTGAGTTTTATTTTTCTTTCCTTAGCGAGTGTGTAGCTACTTATGAAAGCATGACATGAGGATTTTACACATAAGGCGAATGACTTATTATTCTTGAAACGGACTTATATTAATTGTGAGCGGTTTTTCAATTAATGGATGAGAGGATTACTTAGGATTAAAACCGTGCTTCCTTATTTTTGGATTTTACACTTCTTATATTTCACACTTGAAATAATGACAAATTTGCCCACAAGCAATTTGCTCAAATAAAAACCGGTTCCACATTTAATTGTCATGAGTAAGTTGATGCACTTTTTACTTGTGAATACAATGATCCTATTTTTAAGCTTGGTATGGGGAAAGTGAAACTTGAGGGTGATAAATATCCATGGTACCCAAGCCCTAATCAAAGTCATAGAATTCTTTATGAGTTATTTCCATCAAAACCATTTCAAGAAAAATCAAAAAGATATAGATAGAATTGTATTTTGTTCATTGCATTGTTTAAAGATCAAAATCATGCATCATTTAGTTTAGAGTAGTGTAGATGCATTCCATAATGGCCAAGGTGGATTAATTATGAGGAGAATGTAAATTTGTGCTTTAAAATATATAGCATTGCATGAGGACATGACAATGTTCAAGAGTAGGGGATTTGATATGAGCAAAAACTCATATCAATTTATCAACAAATCACCCTAAAACACAATAAAAATACCTAAAATTTGTGCTATAAAGCGGAATTATGTGGTATGTTTTGTGTTTGTGCTCAAATAGGTAAGAAGGATACATTTTCAAGCAAACAAAGGAAAATCAAGCTTAATTTGATGAAAAAGACAAAGAAGGATCAAAAGTGACAAGACTTTGAAGACAAAGGACCTATCTTGACAATCCGCCAAAGATGAAGGACCAAAAGTGTAAATATGACAAAGTCAAGATCAAAGTCAAATTTGGTCAACTCTCAAGTCAACTCAGTCAAAGGATCAAATTTGTTCAAAAATGAAGTTTGAAGGACCAAATATGCCAAAGAAATGAAGTTACTAGTTCAAATTTACAAACTGCCAAGTTCAAGGGCTTATTCTGCCAATTTTGGAAAGTTATCCAAGCTCAATCCGTGTGACATATGGCCAACTAATGAGAATGAAAGAAACCTTTACCCTGAATTGCCAACTCATTGCAATTAATGCAACTCAGCCGCCATCAATTTATTGGTCTAAATCTCAACAGTAAAACGCACTTTCCATTTTTCCACCAATGGCATTGCGCCATTCAATAATCAATTATCCACTTTTGGATAATGATCTGTGTGACCAAAGGAGAACAAATCAAAAGCTGCCACGTGTATCTTCAAACTCAAAACGCGTCCAGGAGTGGAAATTCACTACACTTCATATCAAGAGATGATATAAACATCAATCTTGCTCAAAATCACAAGACGAACTTAATGGTCACAACCAATTAAGCTGAAATCAAACCAATAGAAAAGCCCCAAATCTGTTCTTCATCAGCAAAACTCATTTAGCAGATTTTTGACACGTGGAGGACTAAGATTGGTTCCAACACGTCACCAACCCCAACTGCTCTACTCCTGAAGTCTATAAATACCATGTTTAGCTTTCATTTCTTGTAGTTGTAAAAAGTGTAAAATCACACACACTTAATTTTCCTCTCATCTCATTTCTTAGTTCTTAGCTTAACAACTCAAGAGTTTGACACACTCTTGAGTCTGTTATAGTTAGTTGTAACAGTTTAACAGCCTTGTAACTACTTTTCATTCAATAAAATTCAAATTCCCATTTTCCCTCCAAAACTCTAATACTACTCTACTGTTCATCTCTTGCTTCATTGATCCATTTGTTGCTGAATTTGGTTTGTTATGATCATAACTTGATCATAACTGACTAGTTTGAAGATTGTAGCTGTTTTGATCATTCAGTTCAGATATAGCAGATTTTGATGAGTTCAAGTTCATCAATGGCAGATTTGATGATTGTTTACTGTTGATTTGTTGTTGATTAGTGTTTTCTAGTGCTAAGGTGGTGGTTAGCACTAGAATAGAGAGCTCAGCACTCCTCTACTCCCCAAAGGAGGCCTTTGCATAAGGTTTACATGTTCTGAATTTCATTTCCTCTAAACAGTTGCTTGCCTGCTTAATTCTTAGATAATCTTGTTTGTTTGCATGATCAAAGTTGTTCTAGCCTGTTATTGATCTGATTTCAGTGAATTGGTAGCTTAATTGTAGCTTAATATAGCTTATAGCTTTGTTACTTGTCCTGTTTTCTACATATTTCAGTAACTATAGCCTGGCTTATCATTTTGAGTTTTAGTTGGGTTCACTGCTTGTTACTTGTTCTCACATACTTCATTTTGACTGTTAAACTTAGTTTGCTAAAGCTCTTAACTCAGTACAATCATTTGATCAAAAAGTCTTTACAAAAATTCCAAAAAGATCAGTTAAGCAGTGTTTGGTTCTAGCCTAAAAGTAGTTTTCAAGTATTAATAATTGGCAAACTTGTGTTCATTTCCAGTTTACAAGTGATAACAAATGGTTTTAAGTCATTTTCAAGTCAATTAGTTGGTCAGAAAGGCAAATGGTAGTCTAAAAAGTGTGGGTCAGTTTTGTACAAGTTCTCATTCAGAAAGTTGTGATTTTGATTTGCTCAGCATTTATTTGTTAGTTAATGAAATTTCTCCAAACCAGCTCTCAAATCTCACTCATAATATGAAGTTTCAACTTGTGTAAGGAAAGTGTACAGTATCAAGTGTACAAGTAGAAATAAGCAAAAGTTTAAGACATTAAGCAAATGCAAGTTACTGTAAATGGGTGAACTGCTTTTTCATAACTTGATTTCTACTTCATAAACTGGTCAATTTTCTTTCACAAAATCATTCAATAAGTGTTCCTGGTTGGATTTTGAGAATTTGAGCTTATTGAATATTCTTGGTCAACGCAAGTCAACATAAGCACTCTTTTTGCTTATTTTAGAATTCTGAGCTTATTACTGGATGCTTTTTCATGAGACTTAATTTCCCGTCCTTATTTTGATCTTATTAACAAGAATTCTCATAAAAATCTAGTTGTGAAAGTCTAGATTTCCTTGTAGCTTATTGTGTGCTTATTGAATTCAGCTTATCAGCTTTTTTAGTAAGTTTCAGCTAAAATCCTTGGATAGGTCTAGCTAATTTTCGATTTTAAGACGTTTGCAAGTGGTTTGATCAAATTTGGTTGAGGAATAAGCTCAAACGAGCTTATTAAAGTTTGTAACCCGTTTTTGGTAAAAAGATAGGAAAATTTGCACTTAAGTCCTTGAAGTGTTAAACTGTTTCTAAACATGGCTAAACTTGCTTCTTTTTAGGGTTTGCAATAATCCAGTCCTTTAACTTTCAAATTTGTTAAAAATCAGTTAGGAAGTTTTGAATTTGCTGAGAATTGGTTACTTGTTTGAATAATTTTCATTTTAAGTCCTCATAGCTTACTGTTTTTGCACATTTAGTCCTCATACTTTTCAACTTTACATTTTTAGCATTTAAACTTCATAGAATTTACATTTCTAGTCCTTATAATTTATAGAATTTACATTTTGCATTTTAATTGAATAAAAACTTGGTATTTGCACTATGTTTTACATATAAGTAGACGTTATTTTTCATTTTTGCAAGGCTTGTTTGAATTAGCAATAGAATATCCAAAAAACATTACCAACCAAGAACAATTAAAAACCCGATATTGTTAGGACTTTCAATTTGTTAAGAACTGAGAAAAATGAACTTCAACTATACACATTTCAATAGCCATCTCCTGCAATCCGGTATAGCATTCCCACACGAAGCACATTGATGTCAGATATCACTTCATTAAGGAACAAGTTGAAAAGGGTATTGTTGAATTATACTTTGTTGGAACTGATTACCAATTAGCTGACTTGTTTAAAAAAGCTCTTTCGATAGAGAGGTTTGCGTATCTAGTTAGGAAAATTGGTATGAGATGTTTGACTCCAGCAGAACTGGAGGTTCTGGCAAAGAAGCCTGCTTGATTCATCTATCAAACATCTCCTTGTAAATATTAATGAAAAAGCAAAATACAAAAATATAAAACATATAAAAACAAAACACAAAATTAAAAATCTTTGAAAATCCAAAAATATTCTTCTCGACATGTCTTTCAGTATCGATAATATGGACGTACCTAGAAATGTCGCTCAATAACGACACGGGTATGTACATAAAGCTCGAATGAAAGTTGTAAATATTTTTCAAAACATGTCATTTCTTCCTTTAATAAAGGAATTTGTCTATTTTGGACAATATTTCCAAACAACGGGTAGAGCAATCTAACTTGGGTTGAGCTTGTCACAAAACATTCAACGTTTTGAGCTCAACACCATGGCTTGTAATCACTTTCAGATTGCAACCCGGATCTATTTTCACGGGGGAGTGTACGCTTTTGTGCCCTTACCCTTAGCAAAAGAAGTTAAATCTTCTTACACTTGAGTGGATTCGTCAAGACATTCAAAGTCTATGAACTCAAGTTTATGCTTTAAAAAAATCTTTTCGCCAAAAAGAATTGATTTTTCAAAAAGCGTTGAACACAATTTTTTCAAGAATTTCTCAATGATATTCAAAATCTTTCCAAAATTGTGTGTTCAACAACTCCTATCCTCAAAAGTTTAATGCGGATCATATCCTCGTAATGAAAATTCCATTGGATCAATTTTTGAGGGGGAGCGTTCCAAAAATTCATGCTAAGTTTGACACATCTTTCTCCCGAAAGTTTTCAAGACTATTCTTTACAATATATTTTAATCAAATTTGGTATCTCTAATATCAAAAGATTTTATATATTAGATATAGGGGAGAAAATGTGATTAAAATATGATCTAAAGACTCAGGCACTCATGGTGACGTTCAAATACCCACAACATCTTTAATTCACGACGTTATTGGTGTCAAAAGGGTGGTTAGGTTTAAGTCCTATGATCCAACCAGAACCGGAGGGATCTTCCTTGGGACAATCCAATAGATTATTAGAAGTCCTTAGGAAAGATGGAGTAGAATGTGAAGGAAGCTGAATGCCGACTAAGTACTGATGATAGCACTGGAACAATCACAACAAGGTGCTATTAATGATGTCTTGGTAAGCATTGAAGGGGTTGAAGAATGAAAACGAAATGTAAGGATAAAGGGTGTAAACAAAGAAGCCCTCCATACAACTTAGGCAGAAACTGGGTCAACACATCATGAAGACAACTCATCATGGACCCAGTGATGTATGCACAACCCTTTTCCTAGCTACTCAGGCTTCTCTCAAAAGAAATTTGTTTCATTGTCACGGAGATCAACACGACTTTTATTGAATTTCTCACTCCGAGATACTCGATATTGAATAGGTGGCATCTGCTCCAGCCTCCGACTACCAAAAGTGCACAAATCGAGTCTAGAGCCAATAGATCAATCAAATCTCGTTAGGACACACGGATGAAGATCAAGAGAGTCCTACGCTATATCCTTGTGATATTGCTAGAACACTCAGAGTGATACCACTTAGTATTCAAAATGATGAGTGGAAATCCTTCCAGTGTTAACAACAAACAGCATTGCGGTAGGTCATGTGTAAGATTCTTTATGAATTGAACATATGTAAAACTGAAAAGCAACGGTGGTTTGATTCTGAATTGATTCAAACTCGTTTCAGGTTTCTACGCAATATCTTTATGGTCTTGCCAGAACATTCAGAGTGATACTTATTAATATTCACAGTGATAAATGGAAATCCTTCTAGCGTCAACATCAAACAGCGCTGTGACAATCCGTCAATTTATGATTGATATTTTATTCTCAATATTTATTTGAAAACATTATTTTAATGTTACAATATGAACTCACATATTTTTGGGAAGAAATTTGGATTTACGTCTTGAAGTAGCATCGACTACGTCTAAACCGGAGGATTCAACGTTACGTGCTTACGTTTACATACACCGTCTTTGGTGACAGTCTGACATTTAAGAAAATAAATTTGTCCGTGAATATTGTTTTGAGATTTTAAATTTGTGTTGGTTCATAAACTCACAAATTTACGAGAACAGATTAGGACTTACGATTTTAATTGAATGTCCTTTACGACTAAACCGGAAACCTTAGGATTACGTATTTATGTTTTCGAACTCCGTTTTTTATGAGACAATTTTTATTAGATTCGTTTTGTGCCGTTGATTCATAATTTATAAAAACATTTTTCGTAAAACGACCCGAGGGCACGCAAATCGAGGAAACTAGAATCGGGGAGTAGCCGTAAATTAGTGGGATGGGACAAGTTTTACACTTGCCCACCCCACTATGTGTGTGGCGTCCAACCTAAGCCAACACACCATAAGGTGTCATTTTATTAACTAGTTACTTAACACTTGTCCTTGTTAGCTTCACAATGAAGCCACATTACCTCAAAACCACCTAAACCAAAACCATTTGTTCATTCTCACCATGCAAAACAAGTTAGAAACTCTCTCATCTCTCCCCTTTGATGCCGTCCAACCTACACCTTCAAACCACCTTCACTTGATCAATTTTAACCACAAACATATGTTATAACTTACATATGTTAATCTCCATTCAAAAAGATGAAGATTGGTGCAAGTTATAACATCCAAGGAGGAGTTTCCATGGAGTATTAGGGCTGATTTTCCACAAGGTGTTCATGAAGATTGGTGGTCTTGAAGATGGTCTTGGCTATGCACAAGTTTCTCCATCAAAATCCATGTTTTGATCATAACCTACATCAACTTGGTGGTATAAAGATTGTCCTCCTCATCCTCTTGTTATTTTTGTTTATGTAATCTTGTATTTCTTTTACTTATGTATATGTATATGATGATGAATGATGATTAAAAATATTGTGTGGGGATTTGGTGTTGATAAATATGATTAAAAAGGTGAAAAACTATAAGAAACAAGGTTAAAATCTTGCTTAATTTAGATGGTTGTATAAAACAGTAAAGAATCATATGGTAAACTAGTAAAATGACTTGAATAAATTTATATACAGTAAGATATGGGTCTTGTACACATGTGAGAGTTGGCCATGCAATGGAATCATTGTAATGAGTGAGATATGATCAAAACAAGTTTAGAGTACCAATCTGAGTTCACTGTTTTGGACGATTTTTAGAAAATACGTAGAGGATGATTCAACAGTAGCTATAGAAGAGTTAAATGGAGCACATATCATGTAGTTTATGTGATAAACATTTGAGCTTCTATCTCCATATAAAACTCTAGATATGGCAGTTTTGGTGAAGATGAAAATAGAAATCAGATTTTGGAAATTAAAGTATAATAATATTATATAAGCACTCAAATAAAAATAGTATAAAATGTAAATTAAAACCCACTAACTTATATAATAAATTTATATAAATATGTACAATGATAATTAAGTGGACATTTTATAAAAGTGGTAATTTGATAAGTTTTATAAGTTATAAAACTATGAACATGATTTTTACGACTTTTTCGGCTATTACCGTAAAATTAACGTTTTTGCTAAATAAAACTTAGACGGTTGAACCCGTCTAATGTGAACTTTATAAAACTTATATACTGATATATAAACATGTATAACAAGTAAAAACCGATAAAACCCGAACTATATAACATACGGACATTAACGGGCTAAATTAACGTTATTGGACTAATAATACAACAAAATGGACTAAAACACTTATAAACTTACTTATTGGGCTTAACCCATTTAGGCCCAACTTGTAAAGTGTAGATACTGATAATATAAGTATAACATGGATTAATACAAGTTAAAGAACTTATAATAAGTTTATTGGACTTAAAACACGTAAATAGGTAAAACTAGTAAACTAGTAAGAAGATACCAATACGTAAACACTAAAATGAGTAAAAGGGAATATGTAAACCCACTTGATCATCATATATATATAATCATCATATGTATACATAATTGTTATTTTTATAAATTCATTGGACATGAGTCTAAGACGAGTATTATTTGTCTAGGTTTCCGTGATTGAAGCACGTACCGTACGTCTGAATTGCCAATAACCCGCCTTCCCACATCAACATGAGTTCATAGCCTCGCATTCTTTTAAATGTATTTATGAAATGCTTTATAAACCCGCGAGGGAGATAACATGTTAGTTTTTATAAAATAGGACACCATTTGTCCCGATTGTTTGTTTATTGATTTGGACCCGAATGATTGTATGACCCGATTGTATGAGCCGATAAATGATTAAAGGACCCGATAGATGAAATAAAATGGATTATTAAATTTAGGTTATGTCACTAAAAGTCCCATTAGCATGAATTGTGAACTACCAGGATTTGGTAGACGCTTATGCATATAATAGTACTATTTGGGGACGATCACCCCAGTTCGCGCCTTGACAGTTGATCCCCGTCGTGCCACATTGATTGGTAAGCGAATTTATGTATGAGAAGATTTCCATAGCGTGACCTTTGTGACGACACGCTTACTTAGATGGGCAAATTTGGTATCGGGTTAGCTACCCGTTGTTGGTTTAGTAAGGTAACAATGTCATGCGGCTTATAATAATCCAAACTAACGAAATACTACTAGACGCACCGAATTACGATGTATTGCCTGACTAGCAATACAGGGTTATACTATTGATATTATGTTCGTGTTTTGGTTTTCATAACCATATTCATATGACGGTTTTTATTTTCATACAACGTCATAAGACGTATTGTATAATGTTTTTACGACGTTGGCTCGTATAATGATTTTTAAGGCAAATGCCTATACTATGATTTTGATAAGGATTTATATAAAATGACTTTGGCTATTTTATGGCCTATTACAATGATTTTTACAAAATGATTTTCAGTAATAATTTTATACTGATATTATATTGATGGATTTTATTGAACTCTATGAATTCACTCGGCGTTATCGCTGACCTTTTCTTTTAACATGTTTTATCTCAGGTACTTGAAGGTAATTCTCGGGAAGACGACAAGAATTCATGTCCCGCACTTAAATTATAATTTCCATTCAAATGTTTGTAAAACCTATATTAAATACAATGACTTGGGACCTATGTAACTTTGATATTTATGAATGGAAATGCTTTTATTATTAAACGACGCGATTTTTATGCGTTGTCTATGATGTGAGTAATTTGCTATCCCGTAACACCAACGAGTCTTCCGCTGTATTGAGTTGTATAAATTTGGGGGTGTTACAGTTTGGTATCAGAGCTCTCGTTATAGAGAACGAAAGATTTTTAAAACCAAGGTTTTGAATAAAACATTTCAAAATCTTTTAACTATAAACATTTTTCTAAAAATGTCTAAAAATCTTTTGACTATAACGGTGCCGAAGAATTCCCGAGTTACCGACAAGGCCAGACTGAGAAGTGTTATTTTAATATATATATAACTTGGATTATATATATATATATATATATGATGTAATTTTATTACATGATTGTTTGATGATTATTTTGATATTTATACGAGGTATTTATACGACGTAGATTGTCACATGAAACCCTAACTTCCCTAGTAAATTAATCGAAGCTATTCTCGTAGGAATTCTAGCTATCCTAGATCTAAACCAAGTTGTGGATATTTATGATCCCAACAAATGGTTGATATTCGTAGAAATGTAGATATTAGTTGATTATGATCTTGAAGAAGAATTGGCGAGATTAAAACTGATATCGATGTCATGACGATCTTTCCTTATAGAGTGGAGTTTGACAAAACGTATCACCTGGAAAGATGTCATCTGATTCATTGTCACCCAATTCTTAAATTTGAAATCGAAAGGGTGAATGTTGCACTTGAGGCTGTAATTGGAGCCTTTACCCAAAAGCCTCATGCCACTAGTACCTTTCCAAGAAGTCTAATTAAATGTATGAGTCATCTCATACTAGTGACTCATTTGATAATTGTTGTTGTAAGAGCTATAAGATTGGAAATTAAGTGTTGATTCATATCGAGCTTTTATTGCCCTTTCAAGGTGTAAGAATAAGATTGAAAGTGTTGGAGAATGAGGTAGGATATCGAATTGAGTATAAAATTGGTTGAAACTTGAATAAAGTAAAAATTTAACTTGTATGGAATATGAGATTGATAAGAGAAAATTTTTAAGTCATATGATTGAATTATAAGGTTTTAAAGGATTGTAGGTTCGTGTTAAGGGATGTTCCTAGGCCATTGTCCACTAACGAGGATGCCCAGTGTCCAATAAATAAATTAAAGAAATCTTCTTCTGAATTGGGACCGATGGATCTTCCGGGACATGTGGAACACCTAATGACTCTTGTAGATTAGCATTCATTGTGGTATCTTTTAAAAATAATCCCTAACTTAACTGAGACATTAGTTGGTAGGATGAGATCTTGGAATTGTATGACATAGTGACACATAATGTGTTACGGTACAATTTAACTTGTTTGTGATTAATGAAAAGACTACCTTTGATTGCTAAATTCTACATGTATAGATGTTATCTATCCTTTGTAGCTTCATCCTAATGCTCGCATTAGTGATGCAACCATTGAACAAGAACTCATCTTGATTTGAGTTACGTTGTGGATTATTCTTTTTGAGTGCTATCAGGGTCATGAACCTCATGATTATTTGGCTAAATCTCATTTCCTGATATATTGTAGTTAGTTCTTGGTGAACAACTTTTCATCACTCTTTTGCAGATCACTGATTGTTTTTAAAAGATAAAATAGTGTCCCTTGATAAAAATTGAATTTTTATCACTATAAGGAATATTTAAAGTGAGATTTATAAGTGATTGTTATCAAAATGAAGTTGTTTATAAAACACCTTGGAAAACTTAATTGTTTCCATAACAAAGAAAATCTTTGTAAATTTATTTTTGATTCTTATTTAAGAATTAAGCATGAAAATGCTTTTATTATAAACATGATGATAAAATTTTGACGAACTGAGTATTGCATCGTTAATCTTGAAATTGTATATAGTTGCGCGCCTACATACAATTTGGAATGGACCATGCAAGGCTGATTAGTAGTCACCACAAAACTGATTAATAAACACTAAATTTTCTTTGAAGATTGGGAAAGATTAAATTTTATGAAATCTGCAAGAAGTGCCAAATAGGGACATAATGTTAGAGACACCTACATATGTGCCTGTAGCATCTATTCTTCTGAGTTGAATTTACTCATCTGTGGAATTTGTCTTATTTGACAATTAACAATTCTTTCTTATCAAATTCTCCCGTAGTGAGATTCTTAGGAAAAGTATCCGATTACCGAGTGTTGATACCCGACTGGATGTATCGACATTCCTATCATTTCTTTTGATTTGATTTCATTTGAATGACATGGGTAACGATCTGAGGAGCTTTCGAATGCGTACTCAAATTATGAAAACATGGGATATATTCATATTCGTTAAATGTTTTCGTCTGTATCTGATTTGAAATTCTCTCGCGTAGATTATGCGTTGACCTTACTCTTTTAAGGATAGTTATGTCTCCAGATATCCTTAAACTTGTGAAGGATTATGAGTTATTATTAGTCTTTTGAGAAGTTCACATCTTATCGACGGCAATAAAACTGGAAAGTTAATAGTGCCAGTAGAATGGATTGATTGATTATGACATGACGACATTGTCTTAATTAATGGGAACTCGAGTAGAAATTCCCTAAAAGATAAGATGTTGATTATCAAAAGTGATCTAAATAATTCTTGATGGATGACCATATCCTGCATTTAGACTTCAAATTATACCATGAATGATTGTAAACTAGTTATAGATATTGTAATCTAGAAGAACCTAATATGAATTTATTGAAAAGATAATTCTGTTATGTGAAACTTTAGTAAGTATTTGTTAATGAATTACCTAGACTTTTGCCATTAAGGCAAGTTGAAATTGGTATTTATTATATTTCCGGTGCTGCACTTGTGGTTGTTGCACTGTACGTCAGCACCATCCGAATTAAAGGAATTACCATACAACTGAGAGAGTTGTCGGAGAAAGATTTTATTCTACCGAGATCGTCATCATGAAGAGCTATGGTGTTATCATTCCTTATATTTATAGATTACTGTGAACTGAGTAAATTGCCAATCGAAAACGATATCCATAACTCGAAATGGAAGATTTGTTCGATCATTTACAAGGTTTTTGATCCTCAGCATGGTTATCATCAACTTCGCATCTGCGAAAAGGATTATCTATTCCAATCACTACATCCAGAACTTGTAATGAACATTATGAGTTTCACGTGATGTCGTTTGGATTGACTAATACACAAGTAGCATTCATAAATTTGGTGAATCACGTGTGTAGGCTGTAATTTGATAAATTCATGCTAGTGATCATTAAGGACTATATGTTTGTTTATAAGAATAAGAATGAGTTAATAATTATTTATAAATTGCCCTGAATTGACCGAACAATAAAAACATGTACCTTGAATAATTAACATGAGATTAAAGACTTAAACCTTTACATTATTTGACTATGTGATTAATAGCTAATAGAATCTATACTGACTCTTCAAATTAGAGCCATTTAAGACTTTGGGTTTTACCAAAAAGAAAATGGAAATATGTTTTGACAAATGTTTTAACTAAGGATTTTAAAGGGATTATTCCCTTATACACAAAACATTTAACTAAACTCCTGTTTAGGGGTAAATGTTTTTGCGTACCTTAAGACAACCTAAGAAGGAATGAGAAAATCATTTAAACCATGACTTAAAATTTGAAACGACAATTTTTGCTTTTCGAATAAGAAAATTTTGACCAAAGTGTAACCAAAGATTTTTCAAACATTTACGGATCTTACTAATTATTTTCAGTAAACCAACAAAAATTTTGTTAATTAAATTCAAATTTATTTTGAACATTTTTATATAATTGGAAAATCTAAGAAAATTTAAAAACATTTTGCGTTTACGTTTCATAAAAATTAAATACTTATTATTTAATTACTTGTAATAATTATCGACGCTTTAGACGTCGGATTGAGTAAAACAGATAAAGATAATAGTAAAGACGAAACTAAAACATAGAAGATATGAAGAAAGAATTTTGAATAAATACGGTTAAGATATTTATTTCATCGGGAAAGTGAATGTAATTATTGACACATTATATAGAAAGGATAAAGAATCAATTACGATGTATTTCTTAATAATGAATGTGCAAAATGAATTGCCGAACAATTTAAAATATAGCCGATGTTTGTAAAAAGGATAATATAGATAATAAAAAGCGGTTCGCGGCTAATGTGAACCATTAAAAATTTAGAAGCCAATAAGCGTTGAATGTTTTAAAGACCACTTGTGATTGTCTAAATATGGAGGATTGTGAGATATAGTTATGTTGGAATTTGTAAGTATAAGTATTCTATTTATGTCATTTATGACTAAAAGTATCTTTTTCTAAAGAAGTTGTACTGATGGCAAATTAGGAAGGCAGACATCGCCTCATACATTAGTAAACGTCTAGCTATTGCAAAGGTCATCATCTGAATTTGATTCGATTTGGGTCATCGTCGACAGACTGACCAAATCTGCTAATATCATTCCCGTTAATGATAAATGCAGAAGAGTTATGTAAACATAGTATGCCTGTATCGAACATCTTTATCAAGATCCTCGCTTCGCATCGAATTTCTAGAAATTTGCTCAGAAATCATTGAGAACGAACCTTGATGAGAGTACTATGTACCACCCCAAATCGAAGGGACAAGGTAAAGTAACGATACAAAGTAATATAAGTGCTATTTTATGTTTGAATGAATAACCTTTGGTAATAGACCGTATAATCGTTTTCCTTTGGAAGGATTATCATTGATAATCATCGTATTAGGATTGAGATCTAATCTTGTTAGGATCTATATTAGAGCATCTGTAAGCAAGAGTTGAGATGAAGACACCCGACATACACCCATTGTGAGTTGGACATGTCTTTTGGGTTTAAGGTTTCCTATGATGGCAAACCTAACCTTACAAAATACTCGACCCGCGAGACCTGAATTGATTGTTGAAATTAGGATCTGATTATTGACTGTCGGTAGTGGGCAAGAGGTTATGTGAATATGAAATGTAGATCTTAAAGTGCCAGATGGGTAGCGAAGTTATGCCAGAATTTTTAACCTTGGAAAAATGAATTAATGATCTGACAAATCATGGGAATTAAGTCCCCGTTGTATGGGACCATTGAGATGATGTAAAAGATTGGTTTGAAAGCATATAAGCTGGATCTACCCTAGGACTTCAAGAACTGCGTGAATTATGTTTCATAAATCGAACTTGATGGAATATCTATCAAGTGAAAATCTGATCGTTTCTTAGTAAAGCTTAGATCGGCGAAAAGTTGCATTCATCAGAAACCCGTGAACATCATGGATAGAGAAAGTAAGTCAACATTTAGCCTAATCTTATTCCCGTAGTTATGTTTAATGAAACTCGCGTATTGTAATGAATTGCACTTGTGAGAAAAGACCGAATGTGGAGGAAATACCCACATGGCTTTAACTCTATAATAAGCGAGTAGTAAGATGATCTTTGAGGACAAAGATCCTGTTTAGGGGTAAATGCTATGACAATCCGTCAATTTATGATTGATATTTTATTCTCAATATTTATTTGAAAACATTATTTTAATGTTACAATATGAACTCACATATTTTTGGGAAGAAATTTGGATTTACGTCTTGAAGTAGCATCGACTACGTCTAAACATTCAACGTTACGTGCTTACGTTTACATACACCGTCTTTGGTGACAGTCCGACATTTCAGAAAATAAATTTGTCCGTGAATATTGTTTTGAGATTTTAAATTTGTGTTGGTTCATAAACTCACAAATTTACGAGAAAAGATTAGGACTTACGATTTTAATTTAACGTCCTTTACGACTAAACCGGAAACCTTAGGATTAGGTATTTACGTTTTCGAACTCCATTTTTGATGAGACAATTTTTATTAGATTCGTTTTGTGCCGTTGATTCATAATTTATAAAAACGTTTTTCGTAAAACGACCCGAGGGCACGTAAATCGAGGAAACTAGAATCGAGGAGTACCCGTAAATTAGTGGGATGGGACAAGTTTTACACTTGCCCACCCCACTATGTGTGTGGCGTCCAACCTAAGCCAACACACCATAAGGTGTCATTTTATTAACTAGTTACTTAACACTTGTCCTTGTTAGCTTCACAATGAAGCCACATTACCTCTAAACCACCTAAACCAAAACCATTTGTTCATTCTCACCATGCAAAACAAGTTAGAAACTCTCTCATCTCTCCCCTTTGATGCCGTCCAACCTACACCTTCAAACCACCTTCACTTGATCAATTTTAACCACAAACATATGTTATAACTTACATATGTTAATCTCCATTCAAAAAGATGAAGATTGGTGCAAGTTATAACATCCAAGGAGGAGTTTCCATGGAGTATTAGGGCTGATTTTCCACAAGGTGTTCATGAAGATTGGTGGTCTTGAAGATGGTCTTGGCTATGCACAAGTTTCTCCATCAAAATCCATGTTTTGATCATAACCTACATCAACTTAGTGGTATAAAGATTGTCCTCCTCATCCTCTTGTTATTTTTGATTATGTAATCTTGTATTTCTTTTACTTATGTATATGTATATGATGATTAATGATGATTAAAAATATTGTGTGGGGATTTGGTGTTGATAAATATGATTAAAAAGGTGAAAAACTATAAGAAACAAGGTTAAAATCTTGCTTAATTTAGATGGCTGTATAAAACAGTAAAGAATCATATGGTAAACTGGTAAAATGACTTGAATAAATTGATATAAAGTAAGTTATGGGTCTTGTACACATGTGAGAGTTGGCCATGCAATGGAATCATTGTAATGAGTGAGATATGATCAAAACAAGTTTAGAGTACCAATCTGAGTTCATTGTTTTGGACGATTTTTAGAAACTACTTAGAGGATGATTCAACAGTATCTATAGTAGAGTTAAATGGAGCACATATCATTTAGTTTATGTGATAAAAATTTGAGCTTCTATATCCATATAGAACTCTAGATATGACAGTTTTGGTGAAGATGAAAATAGAAATCAGATTTTGGAAATTAAAGTATAATAATATTATATAAGTACTCAAATAAAAATAGTATAAAATGTAAATTAAAACCTACTAACTTATATAATAAAATTTATATAAATATGTACAATGATAATTAAGTGGACATTTTATAAAAGTGGTAATTTGATAAGTTTTATAAGTTATAAAACTATGAACATGATTTTTACGACTTTTTCGGCTATTACCGTAAAATTAACGTTTTTGCTAAATAAAACTTAGACGGTTGAACCCGTCTAATGTAAACTTTATAAAACTTATATACTGATATATAAACATGTATAACAAGTAAAAACCGATAAAACCCGAACTATATAACATACGGACATTAACGGGCTAAATTAACGTTATTGGACTAATAATACAACAAAATGGACTAAAACACTTATAAACTTATTTATTGGGCTTAAACCATTTAGGCCCAACTTGTAAAGTGTAGATACTGATAATATAAGTATAACATGGATTAATACAAGTTAAAGAACTTATAATAAGTTTATTGGACTTAAAACACGTAAATAGGTAAAACCAGTAAACTAGTAAGAAGATACCAATACGTAAACACTAAAATGAGTAAAAGGGAATATGTAAACCCACTTGGTCATCATATATATATAATCATCATATGTATACATAATTGTTATTTTTATAAATTCATTGGACATGAGTCTAAGACGAGTATTATTTGTCTAGGTTTCCGTGATTGAAGCACGTACCGTACGTCCGAATTGCCGATAACCCGCCTTCCCACATCAACGTGAGTTCATAGCCTCGCATTCTTTTAAATGTTTTTATGAAATGCTTTATAAACCCGCGATGGAGATAACATGTTAGTTTTTATAAAATAGGACACCATTTGTCCCGATTGTTTGTTTATTGATTTGGACCCGAATGATTGTATGACCCGATTGTATGACCCGATAAATGATTAAAGGACCCGATAGATGAAATAAAATGGATTATTAAAGTTAGGTTATGTCACTAAAAGTCCCATTAGCATGAATTGTGAACTACCAGGATTTGGTAGACGCTTATGCATATAATAGTACTATTTGGGGACGATCACCCCAGTTCGCGCCTTGACGGTTGATCCCCGTCGGGCCACATTGATTGGTAAGCGAATTTATGTATGAGAAGATTTCCATAGCGTGACCTTTGTGACGACAGCTAACTTAGATGGGCAAATTTGGTATCGGGTTAGCTACCCGTTGTTGGTTTAGTAAGGTAACAATGTCATGCGGCTTATAATAATCCAAACTAACGAAATACTACTAGACGCACCGAATTACGATGTATTGCCTGACTAGCAATACAAGGTTATACTATTGATATTATGTTCATGTTTTGGTTTTCATAACCATATTCATATGACGGTTTTTATTTTCATACAACGTCATAAGACGTATTGTATAATGTTTTTACGACGTTGGCTCGTATAATGATTTTTAAGGCAAATGCCTATACTATGATTTCGATAAGGATTTATATAAAATGACTTTGGTTATTTTATGGCCTATTACAATGATTTTTACAAAATGATTTTCAGTAATAATTTTATACTGATATTATATTGATGGATTTTATTGAACTCTATGAATTCACTCGGCGTTATCGCTGACCTTTTCTTTTAACATGTTTTATCTCAGGTACTTGAAGGTAATTCTCGGGAAGACGACAAGAATTCATGGCCCGCACTTAAATTATAATTTCCATTCAAATGTTTGTAAAACCTGTATTAAATACAATGACTTGGGACCTATGTAACTTTGATATTTATGAATGGAAATGCTTTTATTATTAAACGACACGATTTTTATGCGTTGTCTATGATGTGAGTAATGTGCTATCCCGTAACACCAACGAGTCTTCCTCTGTATTGAGTTGTATAAATTTGGGGGTGTTACAAGCGCTACGGTAGGTAACTTGCGAGATTCTTATGAATCAAGCTTGTGTCAACTGGAAAGCAACAATGGTAAGATTATTAAAGAATCAAACTTGTTCTAGGAATTTGAATTGACTACTTTAATCAAGCGGATATTTATCCAATTGATTTACTCTTTATGTTCGCAGTCTTGCTTTGAGACGGTCGAGTAAAGAGAACGGCTAGTACAGCCGCGAAACCCTGTCAAGGAGATTCTTAATTGAATCTACCTAATCACAGGTACGGTATTTAATATCGTATAACGGTCTTCACCGACCGGAGGTAAACGCTACCGATTTAGGACAAATGACAAAAGCCATTCAGTCCGTGTCTATGTTTTGTCTCGAGAAGGTGGCGTCACGGTATACTCAGCAAAGTCAAAGATTCAAAACCACATATTCATGCCCAAAACTTATTCAACAATTAATAGTGTGAGCATGTGGATAAAGATACAAGATCGCAGATGGCAAAGACAAGTCAAGAATGATTTGAAGATCTCAAGATAAAAGACTAAGTCGAAAGACAATGACAAAGGCTCAAAGATCACAGCATGAAGGAACAAGACTACTGTTACACGTTCAAGACTCATAGATGAAGAAATTCATAAATCTCCATTGGACTCCAAATATCAAAGAGGAATGACCTCACATTGGGGGAGATTGTTAGCCTCAAAATATTGAGTCAAACAAGAATGTTCGGTCATAGGTGTCTATTGTAATATTTATTAGAACGTTGTAATAGATAGTTAAATAGTCGTGGTTCACGGGCTTGGATTTAAGCTACTTAAAGCCCAAAAGACAAGCCCGTTCCAAACAATATAGCCCATTATGGTTACATGTAAGCCCAGCTATATAAGGCCCTTCCTAGCATGTTAGGAAGGGTGGATGATCATCTATAACTCTAATTTATTCTAATCTAATATTCACCAAGTTAATCATCTCTTTCTCTCTACTTTCTCTCACTACTTTCTTTCTCTAAAATTCATATCTTTTCCATCTCATTTCTTTAATCTATCATCATATTATTTGGGACAACATAATGTAATTGTTTTAATTATTTATTCATTTTTTACATATATATATATATATATATATATATATATATATATATATATATATATATATATATATATATATATATATATATATATATATATATATATATATATATATATATATATATATATATATATATATATATATATATATATATATATATATATATATATATATATATATATATATATATATATATATATATATATATATATATATATATATATATATATATATATATATATATATATATATATATGTATATATATATATGTATTGGTATATATTTTTATTAACATCCAAAAAAATTTTAAAATCTATATTGTAGTTAAAGCATTGAAATATACCAAAGATGACATCATCAGCCATGTGTACACGCCGAGGATTGATCTTGCGGATGGCATATTCGGGAATGTTCAAGGTTTAGACAAAATGGAAGCAATTAAGCTATTTCAGACCAAGTCAGCAGAGGTAAGATTATATATACATTTTTTGTTATTAACTAAATATTGAGTTAGTTATATAAAAAATGTAATTATATAGTTAGCACGTGTTATATGTTATACAGTTCAAGACATAATAACAGAGATCGTATATGTGTAGTTAGGGAATGCTGGATAGTTGTACAGATAATGTTTATTCTATTATAAAAATATATATATAAATAAATAAATAAATAAATGCATCTGTTTTAATATAATAAATGCATCTGTTTCTAACCAATCTAATTGTATCACCATATGTAACAAGGCATGCTAAATGCTATTAGCAACACATTGGCATTCACAGGTGTCCGAGAAAAAATCGACGAGATGCTGGAAATAGCAACCATATCATATCCTGAAAACGCAGCAATCGCTGATATGGTCCGATCAAGGAATGAAAAGATGATGAATGCATTTAAACCTGGTAAAATAGCTGCTGATATCCGTCAAGATCATATGCGGACTGACGATGAAAATGTCGAAAAAGAAACAAGCAAATCCATTATTGAGGATGCAAACGATTTTTCGGGGTCACCTCAACATGAAAATTCAGTAATGGACACAACCGAAGGTGATGTTGAGACAAACAATAATGAAGAAATGAATGTGGCTGGTCATAAAAATGCAAATGATTTATAAGACCAAAACATGGTTTCATTGGACGATATAAATGAAAGCGTAGAGGACGACGAAATCATACCGACAAACATTGATGAAGGCATTACTGAAAAGACTGACAAAATGGTGAATGAGAAAACCTAAGAAACTATCAGACGTGTCACTCGAAGCCAAAGTAAGGACGGCAGCAGATCATTAAGCCTGATTTTGAATAAAATGAAGACTCCAGCAAGCGCAGTCTGCGACATAAATGATCAGACGGGCAATGCAGGGGGCATGAATGAAGACGCATGGTCTGTCAGCAGGCCTGCCATTGTAGGAAGTGAAGGCACAAACACTGAAAAAGCATCTGATGTAGGGAGTATCTCAAAATAAAAATAAAAAGTATCTTTTGATTTCGTACCACGTGATTTCTCGCCACCAACTTTCAATCTGCTTACTCCAACACCACCTGACCCGACGGACGACATATCAAGGGTGATGGACCTTCCAATGCTTCAACCAGAAGGGGTCGACAGGAACGAAATTGGGGACGGATCTGGAATAACCGAAAGGGTAATCAACCAAGTTACCGTACGTGAAAACACCAATACAAGGTCCACAAAAACCCCTCACATTTACTACCTTAGGAAAAAAATGACATCTAAGCCATGCACATTTTGTTAATGATTAACTATTCAGATATTATGTAGGTTAACTAGTTGGATATTTGTGGTGCTTTATGTTGTATATTAACAACTATATTTTGGATCTATTAGCTTGTATAGTATTAACTATGTTGGTTTGTAAAACACTAAATATTAAGTAATACAAAATTTTGGTTTGTAAAATATTAAATATGGTGTGTATATGGGTAAAAAAGTTATCATTATTATTTTAATGTTGTTTGAATTTTGATGATGATACACCATCTAATATGTACATAACCAACATCAGTCTGTGTTGGGTATTTGTAACATCAATTTGTATAACATTAAAGAGGAAAAAAAGGCATCTGTTTGTTTTGGAGAAAACGCATCTGTTTGATTTGAAAAAAATGCATACATTTGATTTGTAAAGTTGAACACTGATATTTGTTTTCTGTAGGTTTAATAATGTGGATGTCCAGAAGAGGGGCATAAATGAAACAATGGAATCATTGGAAGATGATGCGTGCATAAAAAAGGATGTGCAATCAGACATACAACAAGCTTACACGAAGAATGCGAAGCTTAAGTTGAAAAGAAAAGCAGTAGAATTTGCAGATAAATACAACATGGTATCAACAAGTGGCGTAGCCCAAGAAGGATTATTATCCGGTACTATAATCGTGAGAGACCAACATGACGTGAGACTGGATGGAGCAATCGCTGCAGTTCTGGTAAGCTACATTATGCTGACAAATGATGGGGGAGCTCGAGTGAGAGAACAAAGGACACACGAATTCCCAGAATTAATGTGTTCGCCCTATGTCGACCGAAAGGTTAACATAACAAGGTTTTTGCAACACGACGAACAACTGGTGGCTGACAGCATATTCACAGCAAGGCTTCCTGTAACGTAAGTGGTTTAATCATGTCAATGATGAACATATAATTATATTGCATATGTATTTTACAATTAGTATATCTATATGTTTTTTTATTCTATATATTTTATGTATTTAATATAGTTTTTATAAATTTTGTTTACTTTTTGTTTTTTAATTTAACCGTATCATTTGATCAGGGATATAATTTTTAAATCACGCAACATGGAAGTGCCAAGAGCTGCGTTTGAGAGCATGCATACAGGATTTGCAGTAACAAGCGCCACTATTGACTTTTGGAGAATAATACGAACCCACGAAGAACGACTTAAAAATAGGACGAAATCAAAGTTTTTATATTGCAAAACCGGTATGATGGTAAGTACATAAAGTTTATAACATAAAGTTTAAATTATTATGCAAAATTTTGTTTAATACAAACTGTATAACATATATCTATGATATATTGTATCATGTATTAAAGATATCATCCAAGATGGCAAAATTCAAGACGAGTCTGAAGGAAACGTTAGAATATGCCAATCAGACAACTCTTGAAAAATTCGAGTTGGTAAGTTTTATAACAAAACAAATCCATATATATATAAGAAAACACGAGTTTTAAACAATTGAATTAACAATTGAAACATGTATTCTTTCCAATCATGTTAGCTGGAGAAGGGCATAGTCATTATTTTTTTATTGTGTACAACCTTAAGTCGTAGGAGATAGATATAATCGATAATGTGATGGATAAATAAACAAACATATACATGGTCAGCTTCTAGTATTACTGGTAAGATTAAATATGCCATTTATGTTAATGTTGTATTTATTAAATTACGGCATCATATAATGATTATAAAAATATAATGTATGCGTGTTTTAAATGTTAAGTTACGAAACTAAAAAACAAATAATTGATATGTGATAGACGAACTAGTTCGTTGCATACCTTAGATCAGTGGATCACAAAAGTGCAGACAGAATACCTAAAACGATACCAAAGATTCGGGACATTCAATGGAAAACTAGGTTCAACAACTTGGACTCTGGGATTTTTGTTATGCGGCATATGGAGTTATACAATGGACGAAAAAAGCCTTTCAACGTTGGTTTCAAAAATGAAGCATATGTCGTCCTGACAAAACAATTAAATAATCTTTGCCAGAAATATGTTGTGAAGATGTTGACAACAGTTCTCAACGAAAAAAGGCTCAACTTGATGAGGAAACACACAGGTACACAAAGTTTAACAACAACCAAAAGATCAATATTCGGGCATACGCGTTCAACAAACTTCAAAAAAGAGTGACTCGGTATTATGATACTCATGAAACAAAGATCAAAGGGAAGTGGGCATTTTTCAAGAAAAAAATATGGGTTTAAGTTTTTAAACCGTCAAGAATAAGATTAGCAGCAGTTATGGTTGTGTATTTTAAACTTTTATATACACGTACGTACCATGTATTTTAGATATGATGCCATATATGGGTGTATGAATGGTAGGTTGATATTATGATTATGGTCTATCGACGGTTAATGAGTTGAGTTTATCATTTATTATGTTAAAATTAGAACACAAGTTTGATAGTTTTATTGCATCCGTATGTTGCCACAATAAAAAAAGAATATATTGATTGCTGCTTTCTTTTTGGCTAGTATTTGTATGCTTATATGCTTTTTGTGAGCTTATATTAATTTATTTTTAGCTTGTGTTGACTCCTCACAATTCCACTGCTTGTGGTGGTACCTTGTGTACAAAAGAAAAAAAATAAAAAAAAATAGTATTAGCAAAAAGAGCACATTGTCCTGGATTGAACTTACGACCTGCATCTCAGGACTAATAAGTCTTACCAATGTACCAAGCTTCCTCTTGTAACACTTGTTGAAAGTTCTCGTTATTATAGGCTGTTGATTTGTTTTAATAAAAAATTGCCATAGATTTTTAGACAGGTTTTTGGCTTATTTTGGCTAACATTTTATTTCCTTGCAGTTTTTCAATTGAAGTGTATTAGTATTATGATTTCTGGCAAAAATTAGATGTTTCATTCATTGTTTTACTTTTAATTTGATGTTTATTGGAAAATGTTTGAAATTTTTTTGGAATTTTTTTTGGAATTACAAAAATATGTTTGATGTTTATAAACAATAAAAAATTTAATTGGATTTTTTATAATGTTTTTTTGATTTTTTAACTTTATAAAAAATATTAGGCAAATGTTATATTTACATGCAGATATTAAGGCATCAATTTTATAATTTCACGGGCATATATTTGTTAACAACACAAAATAAATAAATTTATTTATTTAATATAAAAAAAGAGCAGAATCAAAAAAACATACAAAAAAATAATAGCAATCAGAAAATTATAAACATTAATAAAAAAAGATCATTCGATTTCAATTTCTGCGTAAAAACGCAACCAATGACAATAAAGTACCAAGAAAGTTCATAGTAACCACACTCATGATACATGAGATTTATTATGCATAAGTCATAAAACTCGGAAGGAAAAACATAAAAGAAATAAAACTGATAGTTGACAGAAATGACAAACAAGTTGTCAATCTCTGTAGTCGACATCTATAGAACGAGTGGTGCGGGTTAGACGTCTGCTAGAAGAGGAACCATCAATTGCTTGGTTAGTGCAGGTTCTGGAATTGTGTCCTTCAGCTTTTCCACACCTGAGACATGTCCTTCGTTTCTTCGAGGCAGCAACTTCATTCCGGACCAACTCGTCAGCACTTTTCCACCTTGAGTGAGAACCACTGCCCTTATTTTTCGATTGTCTGGGAACACGAATAACAACTGGCTCTGTGACACCAAGCATGGAACAGAAAACATCTTTTCTGTTTGCACGCTTCATGACTGGTACATCTTCTTCTGCCTTGGTTAACAACTCCAACAAATCTGCCTTGTAAGCATCCATTTTGTCTTGAAATGAAACCAACCTATGAACGGTATTTTCAAAAATCTGACGAATATCACGGACACCAGCAGCTGAGCTGGACTCGCACATCTCATAACTGTTGTCAAACCATTCGTTGTGTTCAGTTTTGGTCCACCTGTCAAGTAAATACTCCTTTGGAAAATCATCAACGTTGTTCATTCTTAAAACATAAAAAATATGCCGACAAAGCAGCCCATACAAATAAAATCGTTTGCAAGGACAGGTAACTTACGTATCGTCTCCATACACAACATGTGAACAACAAAGGAAAAAAATAACACAAGATAAATTTAAAAAAGTCAAATCTTAATGTATGAAGTTATACAAACATGCATATAAACTAAATGATGTTAGTTTTGAATGTAAATTTTAGATGATCACGTACCTCATAAACTTCAAATTCATGTTTGTCAGTCCATTTTTTAAGTTCTGTGTCACGAATGAAGTATTTTTCAAATAGACCGATTGATTCAAAACTAATAGACAAACAATGATTCATCGATGCCACAATTTCTTCTTGCACATCATAAAAAACGTTCAAAGTGTACAACTCAGACGCATCCTTCTCCATCTTGAGTCCAGTACGTAATTCAGGTAGGTTGACACGCGAATCATAATCGTTTTTACGTTGAGTATACAAGTAAAAATATCAATCTAAAACCTCATACTAATTCTAAAACGCCAATCTAAAGCTGTAATTTTCGCAACCATTTAAATAAAGAAGATGTTGCTTTATGTAATATTTTCCATCTTGGTTACGTTCCAGCAACTAATCAGCAGTACCAAATTCTAAATAGACTTTCAAAACATCCATAAGCCAGTCACAAATCAATAAAAAAAATCTTTATACATATCTATATTTCATTCAATCTGGTTTATATCTCTCACACTCTACCTCCTAGCTAGCTTCTTTCAAATAGAACTATTAGCAAAGAAAATGATAAGTTTGTAAAACTAGTCACTTTAATACTATTTTTAACAGTTATAATTTGAGGAGTATACTAACAACTATACCAACACAAAACAAACAAAATACGGCATCAGCTATAAAATTTATTAAAGCATACCTTTGTGCGTCCATAGCAGAATCGAAATGGCTTAACAACTCAACAAGTGTCAAATCAGGGTTTATCCATCTATTGAAAAAGCTGTATTCGGATTCTGATCTTGACGTAGACACATAAGCCTAGACATGTCCTCATCACGCAAGAAAGCAGGAATCCACCGGTGTCTCATGGCAAAAAGGTCGGACAACCATTTATGATAAACGAGATCAAACTCTTTCATTATAGAGACCCACTGTTCCTCAAACAACTCTGGCGATATGCGATTTGTCCAGCAATACCGCAAAACCTTCTCTTAAAATTATCTTGGCTGCAAATGGCATGTCCAACCTGTTGAACAAAAAAAAATAATAAATAAATAAATGAACAAATTAAAAAAAATTGTCAACATTATATGATCGTTCATCAACAACTATGTACATCAGAAAATATGATTTTTTTTTTAGAATATCAAATTACCTTGGTCGTCAACTTCTGCTTGATGTGCCACATGCAATAACGGTGTCGTGTGTTTGGAAATTCAGATTCAATTGCTTGTTTCATAGACGGGTCTTGGTCTGTCACGACAACTTATGGTGTAGTACCAAGTGCCTTCTTGTAAGCTTGAAGGAGCCACTTGTATGAATGGACAGTCTCATCAGAAAACAAACCAGCGCCGAATGTCACATAACGGTTATGGTTGTCGATACCAGTAAATGGAACGAATACCATGTTGTATCTGAAATTAATATGTTTAAAAAAGGGCATTAGAATGTAAATAAATGATGCATCAATGTTACTATTTGTAAAAAAATACAACTAAAAAACCAACATTATTACCTGTTTGATCTGAACGTCGCGTCAAAAGATATGACATCACCGAACCGCTTGTAGTTTTTCTTTTTAGTCTTATCAACCCAGAAAAGCCCATACAACGCGCCACCCTCGCCCTGGTAATAGTCCACAAAAAAATCATCACACATTCTAACTCGGTTCTTTACTTCTCAACAGCCATTTGTGCATCCCTATCTCCTATGAACAAATTCATATCACGCTTAAACTTCTTACAATCAACCGCAGTAGCCCCGATGTTCTCAAAACCACCATACATTTCTTTCATAAGCTTAAAAAGCTCTGACTGGCCCAACATTGGTGTTTGAAGCTTGGCAAAAAAATTGTTGTTTTGAAAAACTCAGTTCCCTAGAACTCAACATAAACTGTCTATCATCAGGTGAAACCAGTGGATGGTTGTGTTCTTCAATAAACCCATACACCTCAAAAAAGTCACCATCTAACTTCCTAACACATATCCGAGCTAAACAATCAGTTTTGGAAGATTTGTTTTTCCCTAGGTGTCCTCTTAGAATTTGTCTCGCCACATTTACCACTAGCACTATCATCGACAGAAGCTTCTAATCTAACACCCTTGCCACTAGCACTATCACCAACCGAAACATCAACATTAGCAACACCATCAGAATTAATGTCCACACTCTTACCTTTATCACTAGAACCCTTATCAACAGAAATAGCCTTTCCCTTACCCTTAACATTAACACAATCATCAACAACTATACCTTTACCCTTACCCTTAACACTATCACACTCATCAACAAAAATGTTTTTCCCTTTAGTATTAGAGACATCAACACTATGACTATCCTATTTCGACTCCTTTTTTCCCACCCCTAGAACAGTGAAAGTATTTTATATTTGGATACTCGATAGAATGATAATTCTTTTTAGTTCCAAGCTTAATATCAAAACCACCAAGTTTCCCGTAGTGGCTGTAAAATTCATGCGCTTGGCACAACGAACTGAACACATGCCCCTTTGTGGGTTTCATATCAGGGGCAACATCAGGGACCCAACTCCTACCACGATTAGCAACACTTGAAACTTCCGTATCAAATAAGCTAGTGCTGTCAGCCGAGTTAACGCCTGACGTGCTGAAAGACAGTGTTATGCCCACACCATATGTCATTCCAGAACTTGTTGGATGCCTCGGAGAAAGACCTACAAATACATATGAGTTAGTCAGTTGTACATGTAAGACTCGGATACATATAACCTAAACAACAGAACAATAGCTCGAAATATAAAATAATACTAATGATATGCGAGAGCTCACAGAATTTGCAACGCAACAATTAAAAATTAACCTATAGGTCAAAACTAATGCTAAACGGGTGTTTCTTTTAAGTTTTTAAAAAGGTCTATTAGATTAGTAAAGTTAGTTAAATATTTCATAAGCCTCGATATTTGACTTATTTTGAGCCTCAAGTGTTTGTAATATTATATCAAATGTATTAACGGCCCTTTGTAACAAAACAAGTTTAACATGGTGTTAATACTACACCCCTACATACACTTTCAAAAACATCTAACTATCTTAATTTAGCCGTTAAAAAAACGCTTCTAATCATAGTGAAACTTATAGAGTCAGGGTTGTATTTGGTTTTCGGAAGTCATACGCTAGATTGTTGTGGCTTATTTAGAATATGTTTGCCTTATATAAGCTTATTATGACTTAATAAGCTTCTATAAGTCTAAAAGTCTGAAATAAGCTACAAAAGTGAGCTTATGAATAATAAGCCGAAAAACAACAAGCAAACAACCAGTAACAATTTATTTAATGTTCGGCTTATTAATCGTAAGCTAACTTTTGTAGCTTATTTTCAAACTTTTAGGCCTATAAAATCTTTTTAGACTTAATAAGCTTCTATAAGTATAACGGTCTGAAATAAGCTACAAAAGAGAGCTTATGAATAATAAGCCGAAAACCAACAATCAATCAACCAACAACAATTTATTTAAATGTTCGGCTTATTAGTCGTAAGCTAACTTTTGTAGCTTATTTTTTAAACTTTTATGCTTATAAAAGCTTATTAGATTTAATAAGCTTAAAAAAATATAAGTTTGAAATATAAGCTACAAAAGTGAGCTTATGATTAATAAGCCGAAAACCAATAGTTTTATGGCTTATTTTCATATTTTTAGGCTTATAAAATCTTATTAGACTAAATAAGCTAAAAAGCCTAAAAGTCTGAAAATAAGATACAAAAAATAGGCTTATGAATAATAAGCTCTACTTAGTAGCTTCTTTTTCATACTTTTATGCTTTTAAGCTTATTGAGCCTAATAAGCTTTTATAAGCCTAAAAAGTATTTTTTAAGCTTACGAATAATAAGCTGAAAACCATTAACATATCAACCATCAATAAACCTTATTCGAATAAGCAACAAACAGATAGCTTAATGTTGGTCCCTTGTAATTCGTTATTACTTATTAACTTAAGTAATAACTCTTACTTCGACTCAAGTGATTTGTTTTAACAATAGATAAGAACTATGAAAGATTAAAACAACAATACCAATATACTTTTCAACGTATAGACTTTTATTAGAATCAAATAAAGACTCTATAACCCACTTTGTTTTCAGAATAACAAAGTGGTTGAATGACAATGGGGTTTGATCTCCTCTACTTAAACGTCTAACCAAAGTTAAAGTCTAAGCTCTAATCTAAACGTTCATATGCATCTTGGCTATATGGTTTAGTTGGTATCGAGAGAGAAAGGTTTTCTAGAGTTTAAGCTCTTGTATTGGTTAACCTTTTCTCTCCCAATGTACACCCCTTATATAGGCAGTGTAATTAGGGTTTGCATTTTGCATGTACCAATGCATGGGTTTATCCAGTGGGTGGTTGTTGCCCATGCTGGATAAACAGTACAAAGTACATATTAATATATTCTAGAAAAGATAAAGGTTGTACTTATATCTAAGTATACAAGCAACCTACTTTGACTTAAAGTTATCTTTTCCCGCCTAATGCAAACCATCAGAATACTGAAGAGTCTTCAGTATCCTATAGGAGATCGACATCATTCAGTTTGGTATTGTCAAGCCAAACTGAACTGAAAGCCCTTCTTCAGTCCTTGTTCTTCAGCAACTAGACCGCTTAGTATTTGAAGCGAAGACTCCTTTGTCTTCTAAGTTCACTGGAAGGGGAGTGCTGAACTTTCTTCAGCTATAAGGTCTTCAGTAGGAACTTTGTTCCTCTGGTCATCCTTCAGCAGACTGGCCTTACTGTTGAGCATGAAACACTTAGGGGGATTTTATATTTAAATCCTAGAGTTGCTTCAGGGTTAGTAAATACTGACCCAACAATCTCCCCCTATTTGGATATACAAATAGCCTAAGTCTAATGTCAGTAGTAAGTGCGCATAACAACTTCTTCTTACTTGCACTGATCAATTAATAACTTATAAACATCAGATAACTATTTACTTGATAACATTACGAATTACAACAAAAATATTACAAATGATTATTCAGTTTTCCTTTGGCCTAAGTTCTTCAATGACAGGGGTCTGTACTTATGGATCAGAATTTCTGATGTCCAGTATTGATAGTAAGCACATGCTGAATGTTTTTGCAGCTTCAGTGAGTCCTGGACCACCATGGTGAGCAAAGAAGATTTTCTAAATATTTCCAAGAAATTCATTGTTTAGATCATCAAGATCACTAATCCCCACAAAGTCTTGTCGTTCACGATGATTGAACATAATCATTCCCAATTTTGGTTCTTCTAACACATGTCCAGGGAGATGATTTTCAAACTGAACAAGATCTTTGTATTTCTTGGTGGTGACAAAGATGTCACCCACACCAGGTTGAACCAGATTGGCTCTCTTGTTCAGTTCCAGGATTGGATCTTGATCCTCCAGTGAGATTTGGTTACTGATGTTCAGATGATGACCAAGCCTTTCATGATTTCTCACAAAGTGTTCAATTCTTATGCGAACTTCTACCCATCTCCTGGATGTTTTCTTTTCAATGACTCTGCTCATCTCTAGCCATTCAGTATAGGAGAGCTCCTTCCCTTGGAAGTCATCTATGATCTCATCATCCCCATCAGCCCTATAGAACTTTAGATTGATATCTCCATTGTAAGTCATCAAGTCAACATTTGTGATTTCTGAGAGACATCTTCTGTTCAACCTTGTTATACAGAATTTTTCGTATAACATCTTTTTCTTGAAGAGGCCTTCAACTTCAGATTTTCTAATTCTTTCATATAAGCTCATCTTCAGATCTCTGAGCTTTTCTTCATTTTGAAGCTTGTGAATTTTATCAAGTTCTTCTTGAGTGACCAACTCAGACTTGATAATTCTTTCATCTAAAGTGAATTCACCTTTGCTTTTGGGTTTGATGGGAGGTGACCCATTTTCAGATGATTCAGTGCTGGTGGTAAGGCCATCAATATGAGTTTCCTTAGCTGAAGACCCCCCCTTTGTCTTAGTTGGACTGCCTTCACTGAAGGGAGATACATACACCATGGGTTGTTTTTTGGCCTTCTTTTATGCATGTTTCTTAAAGAGCTGCTGAATAGTGACTTTCTCCCCCTCAACAGAAGATTGCCTTGCAGCTTCTGATGAACCCCCAGCAGGTAACCATGCACATATAGAGTCTAAAGTAGATGATACCTTGGTTAACATTGGTGGAACATTTCTAAGAGCATTCAGTTTCTACTGAACGTCATCAGATAAGTTCAGCTTTTGTTGTTCCAGCATACCCACCCTATCCTTGATCTTGGACACTGAATCACATAGCTCATTAATCTGATTAGGAATCATCTTGAATTCAACAGGGGGCTCAAAAGATGCAGCATTAATGGAGTCCATGAGGGAGGTGATCTCTTTCTTGATAGAAGTGGTAGTGGCCACATCTTTCACCAATGGCTTCAGTGCAGTGAGAATAGCATCTTTGATCTGTTCAGTAGTGGGAGGAACTGGCCTTGCTTTAAGAGTAATGAGTTCAGCATCAGCAATAGCCTTTTCCTCCTTGAGCTTGGTCACCAGTGATTGTAGAACCAACATTTGATTTGTCAGTTCATTTACCTTGACAGATTTGGGGGATGGAGGCTTGTGAGTTTGATCAGCAATGTCAGCTTCAGATTCACTATCATCTAGGTTTACTGGAGCTCTTTCACTTAGCCCCACTCCTTTTCCAAGTCATCAGCAGACATGCTGAAAATAAATGTAGGCAAGTGTCTCCCCTTAGCGCCAGTGGAGAGAGGCACTTCCTTCATTGTCTGCTGATCACCACCTTCAGCGTGCTGGTCAGTTTCAAGTCATTCACCACCAGGGTTGGTTTTACCTGATAGATCCTGAGAAAGAGTCCCTGATGAGTTAAGATCAATGATAATCTTTTTGGTTCCTTCAGTAGATCCCTGTTGTGGGGGAGCTACATCATTAGAAACAGATAGGCCAGGGTCAGCATCAACTGTTGGATTTGTTGACACATCATTCCCTGATGCAGACTGAGAGTGACAAATGATAGAGATTGGTAATGAAATTTGAGATGCATTCAGATTTAAATTGCTTACCGATGCTGACTCTACTCTATCGAGCTGAGGGTGCGCTCTATCTTCACCCTTCTCTCCTAAAGAAGTTGAGAGATGGGTTGCCTTCAGGGCCTCTTGATGCATGCCACCTTTAGTAGAGACTGATGGTGGCGGCTGGCTTAGGTTCTGGTCCTTGGTCGAGGACTTTTGTTTCTTCAAAGCTTGGCCTTTGGGATCATCAGAATGCTTCTTTGATGAAGATTCTCTGGGGTGCCTCCTTTTCTTAGACCCACGTCTACACTTAAGAGTATTCACAGATGTGCTCTTTTGACGTGGTCCAGAAGAAGCTCCAGACTTTGTGCCTGTTAGATACCCTTCTCCAGTTGGAGGAGTGTCTTGTGGAGCTTTAAACACTATTGGAGCATGTAGAATCTTGATAACCTATGAATCTATGAAGGGGTTGATGATTTCTAGAGAGAGAAACTAGAGAGAGAAAGTGAGAGAAAACTATGTGTTATTTTATTCAAATGGAAACAAGAAATGTTCAACAACCAACCCCTTTCCAAGGAGGAAAGGGGTATTTATACTTCCAAGCCTTATGTGGACTTGGGCCGGCCCATGACAAGCCCATGTACCGGTTCTTACTTAACTAAATAAGTATTTGTTAACTGCGAGCTATTACAACATATATAATAGTGTGGAGTGACCGATACTTCTAATATACGTAAAAACATATTTCTAACAATCTCCCCCTAAGGGAGGTCACTTCACGTTACAAAGTTCTAAACCTAGCATACTATACTAAGTCTTCGTTCTTTAGCTCGTAGTCCTTTCTTCTTTTTTCTTTTTGTTGTGAATATTTTGATTTGGTCTTTTAGGCTTTGGCTTGAGAGCATTGTTCTTTTGGCCTTTCACGTGCGATCTTTGCCTTCTTGTGAAACTTGCCTCCTCGTGACTTCATGTTCCACACACTTATGTCTTTTTGTTGAATTCTCGAAAGCTTCAGAGTTTGGTACAGCGGAAGACTTCATTTTGTACTTTCTTGAATTTTGCTGAACTTTGATGCAGAAAAACATAAGCATGTGGGAACGACTTCTACAGGTACACCGCAACACCACCGTCTTCACTGGTACACAGCAACGCCACCGTCTTCAACAGGTACACAGCAACGCCACCGTCTTTAACAGGTACACAGCAACGACACGAATAAAATGGCTTTGAACATTTTATTCTAATTCGGTAGCATTTTACCTCCGGTCGGTGAAGACCGTTGGACGATATTAGATATCGTACCCGTGACGGATAGTTTCAATTAAGTAACTTCCTGACAGGATTTCGCGGGTAAACCCGTTCTCTTTATTCGACCGTCCAAAGCTGACTGCGAACATAAAGAGTGAATCACTTGGATAAATTATCCTTGTGATTTGAAGCCGTCAATTCATGAAACCTGGAACAAGTGAATTTCAATTAAGATTTTCACCATCGTTGCTTTCCAGTTGTCACGAGCTCAATTCATAAAGAATCTTGCACGTCACCTACCAAGTGCTGTTTGATGTTAACACTAGAAGGATTTCCACTCGTCACTGTTATCTATAAAGAATCACTCTGAGTGTTCTGGCAAAATCATATGATAATGCGTAGAGGCCTGGAACGAGTTTAAGTTCAATTAAGAATTAAACCACTATTTCTTTCCATTTTTTCACAAGATTGGTTCTAAAAGAACCGCACGTGTAACCTACCATGAGCTTGTTTGATGTTGTCTCAAGCAGGATTTCCATCTTCATTGTAATACTTACGTATTACTCGGATGTTCTGGCAATATTGCAAGAATATTGCGTAGGACTCATGAGAATCTCTTACTTTTCACAGTGTGTGAGAAAGCAAGGAATAAATGGAAAGTGTCCTAATGAGACTTTTGATGATCTCTTGGCTCTAGACTCGATAGTGCGTTTTGATTTAGTGAGCGATGGCTGGAGAGGAGTGCCACCTTTTCAATACCAGTTTATTCGGAGTGAATAAACCAATAGATAACGTGTTGATCTCCGTGTGATTAAAACAAATACCTTTTGAGAGATATTTGAGTTAGCTGGGAAGGGTTGTGCATTGCATCACTGGGTCTATGACGTCTTTCTTTAATATCGAGAATCATTAACAAAAATGATCTCAATAGCATATGTATTGACCCGGTTTCTGCCTAAAGTTGTAAGGAGGGCTTCTTTCTTTACACCCTTTATCGTTACAATTCTTTTTCATTCTTCAACCCCTTCAATGCTTACCAATACGTCATAACTAGCACCTTGTTGTGATTGTTCCAGTGCTAGCTTAAGTACTTGGTCGGCATTCAGCTACATTCACATTCTTTCTCCATCTTTCCTAGGACTTCTAATTCTATCTAGGGAATTGTCCTTGGGAAGATTCCATCGGCTCTGATGAATCATTGGACTAAACCTATTCCTACCACCCTTTTGTCACCACATCATCGTGAATTAAGAGTGTTTTGGGAAAGTATAGCCACCATGAAAAATCATTGAAAATCACATAAGGTACTTGTGATATTGAAATCAAAAGTTTTGTACCTTAGGTGTTTTTGATCATCAAAAACGCTCCCCCTTAACACGTGCTTTACACATATTAAGTTGGATTATCGTTAAGTCTTTTTCATTTTTAGCCAAGTATCATTTAAATCTCCTTAATCCCATTTTCTCCCCTTATCCAAAATGTTAACCATTAATATTTGGGATATTGAATGGATTAACCGGTCTTTGGGTAAAAATGAAATCGATGAGATGATCCAACTTTCCTCTGACGTAGATGAGAGTCCCATCACTGTACTTGTAAAGCTCACCCACCCTCATAAACTTCATTAACCATCGACTGTTCAAGTAGAAAATCCCACAATTCGGAACAGAAATGCCGGTATAGGGACATCTGTTGACATGTTGAGGTAACACTTGATTCACTGGACGGGTTAGGTTAAGCTTCCTTTGGTAACTTTCGACTCCCAACTGAAGATCTTCAACTCGTTTCTTGATAACAACGCTTCATGTGAACATACGAAGTGCTGTATTCAAGGCAATGAGGTCTTCACGATGAATATGTGTGAGTTGATCACGGGTCATCAGAAGTAACATATCTTCGATATCCTCAAGGCGAATGATAGAAAAATCTCCCTGCTGGATTTTGTATTCTCTGTCATCCTCCCTTTTCAAACGAATCTCCGTCACATGATAATAGCCATTCTTGGCTTCAGTTTTCAGCCCTGAAATACTGGAGATGCGGATATCGGATCTAACGTTGCTTCCAGAATTGACTAGGCAGCAACCCCTGTACGCCCTTCGAACTCGTTCGTCCCAATGAGATGCACCTATAACAGCATACATATCATAATTACGAGTTACCCTTGGGACCCAGAGTCGGTTTACCTTTTCCTCGATCCAGGGTATTGTCCCCCAGTTGGCAGCTTTCAGCAAGGTCAAGGAGGTTGCGTACTTTGATGAACCCTTCAGAAGATACTCAAGATCATAGGTGACGAAGAAGTCGAGAGCAATCTGATTATCTTGAGTAGGATCAAGTGGAGGTGGAGCTCTTTCTGAATCATGAAGACCTGGCCGTTGAACGGTATTTAGAGCTTTCAGGATCTCATCAGCATAATACTCGAACTCCATTCGGGTTAACCGGGTTTTGGCGCGAATTCTTTTATCCTTCAGCGCTTTCTTCACCAAAGATGGAGTAACCGAAGTCTTATACTCGTGAGCCAGAAAAGCGCACAAGTCAATCGGACTACGGATACGGAGATATAAAACATCTCTGTCAGCGTCTGTGATTGGATCATATTGCGTCGCTGCCGTGATCCAAGCCTGTGGTGGTGCAGTCTCGTCAATTTCCAACGTGTCTGCCCAGTCCCGTGTGCTTGACTCAGGAACAGTAGATTGTTGTTCTTGTTGTAGAGTAGTAGAAACGCGAACATCTGCTAGTTCTGATTCAGGCATCTCGGCGGTGTCATGAACGGGTGAGTGTTGTGCAGCTTCAGGTTCAGTTACTGATTCTGCAATCACAGGAGCAACAACAACAGGACTAACAGGGTTAGTGGTAACAGGTATAGATACAGCAATAGAAGTACCGGGAATCGATGACGCTGTAGTAGCATTCACATCGTGGCGCCACTTAGATCATCTTGATTCCGTTGATGTTGATTTTTCCTTCTGCGCTGCATCTTTCTTGGACTTGGTTCCAGACTTAGCAGGTTTCTTTGAGCTGGTAACCTTATCCTCCTCTTTAGGCTGTTTACCCCCATCATCATCCTCATCGTTATCCTCGTTGCTCCCCCTAGCACTCTCCTCATTACCATCACCACCATCATCGCCATCATCATCATCATCATCATCATCATCATCATCCTCATCATCATCACCATTATCGTCATCGTCATCGTCATCATCCTTTTCTTCTTCTTCTTCTTCTTCACCTTCTTCTTCACCAGTACCCTCTTCTTCTTCACTTTCTTCCCTTTCTTCCTCAGGCAGAATGTGGTATGGTACCACACTTCCAAACGTTTTAAATAACCTATCATCCTCCATGATAGCGTCGTTCAGGGATTTGTAGAGAGCCCGTTGAATCCTAGATTTATCAAACGATCCAAGTTCCCTCATACGAGCTTTGAGGATCTTCTTTAATTCAAAATCCGTCAAGTCATAAGCAATCTTGTAGGCAGATTCTGAAGGATTGGATGACTTGATCATCAAGTTATCAGCTGCGAGTGTCTTCAACTCATCACGCAGTTTAGGCATAATGGATTCAACGGATTCTTTCACTCTCTCTTCAACAGAAGCTTCAAGTGCTTCTTTTTGCTCCTTGTATTTATCCCTCATCGCTTGAAGTCTGGTGATACGTGCAGCATGCTTATCAGCCTCAGCCTGCTTAACCTGAGCTAGTTCTTCTGCATGTGCTTTTCGAGTCAACTCCATCTCTGCAGCGAACTTAGCAAGCATCTCTTCTTGTGCTTTCTTAGATGCTTCTTCACTTTGAACTCGTCTATATAGCTCTTGGCGAAGTTCATCCATCTCTCTTTTGTGATTATCCGTATGTTTATCCAACATTTCGGCCATCACCAATGCAGCCATTGTAGACGTTGCAGAGCTGCTCTGGGTTGATTGAAGAGGCTCGGTTGTGACCACGGTACTGAGAATAGGAGTTATTGGAGGTGGAAGGAATGGTGTTGAAGCCGGTCTGGTTGGTAAGGGTTGTATTGGTGGAGGTTGAGTTGCTAAAGGTTGAGTTACTAACGGTTGAGTAGACACCATGATTGTAGGAGCACCAGACTCTTTTTCAACACTTGCTGAAACAGGGATTGATGTCTCCTTCGAAGTAGAATACCGCTCAGGTGACCCAAACTCATCAATATCCTCTGGCTCCTCATACTCTTCTTCAATATTTATCCTTGCACCTGAACCACTACCGCCCGTATCTTTCCTACTCCTTTCAATAGCTATCTTCATCATTTTTCTCTCTGTCTTGTCAAGAGTAGGATCAACAACATCTTCTTCGTCACGTAGAACTAACTCATCAGCCTTACCCTTTCCCTTATTAACCTCAGTCTTCTTCTTCTTGGTTTCGGGTTCAGGTAAAGCAGCTGGTTGCTTGCGTTTACCTTTACTCTTGACCGTAGTAGACGAGTCTTCTCCAGTCTGAAGGTTTGCTTTTAGCTTCTTGATTTCTAGCAGCAGTAGCTTGTAATCAGCAGAACCTTTGATTTTATCCGTCAGAAGATAATCGGGAATAGGACCAGGAATCACACCACCAGATGGTCCTTCATGCCTTAGATCTACCGTATGATCAGCTTCTTCGGTGTGATGACGACTTGCTGCACGCCTATCAATAGTAACATCATTCTTCATACAATAGTTGATGATAAGCTTGATAAGCCGAGGGTAAGCAAAGAAATTAGTCTTCAGCTTCTTGTTTTGGAAGAGTTGAAAGGTGAATTCTTCCCATAACAATAAAGCATAATCTGCATTTGCGCCTTTGTACATCCCATGGAAGATGTTCATTATTGGACTACGCAAAGCATCATGCCCAGATGTTTTTGGTGTAAGACATCGACTAAGAATACCCAACATCGCTCTCCAAGGTTGTCCTACTTTAGCAGTGGTAAACTCAGACGCAACTCGTATGTCAGGACATCCAAGAGCATCGAACAGTTCCATGAGTTCGTCTTTGGTAGGATCCTTCGAAAATGACATACCTTTGGGTGTATCCCGTATGCCAAATATCTTACGAAAGTCTGAAACCTTAAGTGTCTGCTGCTTGTTGTCGAGAGTGAAGGTGATCTTGTTTGAAGTGATTTCCTTGGTAGCCCAGAACTCATACATATAATCATAAGGCACCGAGGCAGTACTCCTTAAAGCATTCTTGAAATGAGATTGATCAAGAATTGCTATGGCGACTTTGAAACCATGGTGAGTGGATTTTGAGACTTGCTTCAGCCGGTAATTGTTTGGTATGAACTTGAGGGTTCGTGCTTCGGCAATAGCTGCTGCTCTAGAGTCTTGGATAGCTTGTACTGTTGGATTAGTCATTGTATCTGCTTAAGATAAGACATGAAAGGTTGATGCACAAAAATATATAAATATGTATCATTATTACTTCTAAGCATAACACCTTTCATAACATAATTCAACAAGTACTTATAGGCAAACACTATTAATCAAACAACTCTTCATCCGGAACTTTCCTTCATTCGGAACTATTCATTCGGAAGTCCTTCATTCGGAAGTTCTTCATTCAGAAGTCCTTCATTCGGAAGTTCTTCATTCGGAACTTCTTCATTCGGAACTTCTTCATTCGGAACTTCTTCATTCGGAACTTCTTCATTCGGAACTTCTTCATTCGGAACTTCTTCATTCGGAACTTCTTCATTCGGAACTTCTTCATTCGGAAGTTATTCATTCGGAACTTCTTCATTCGGAACTTCTTCATTCGGAACTTCTTCATTCGGAACTTCTTCATTCGGAACTTCCTCCATTCGGAACTTCTTCATTCGGAAGTTCTTCATTCGGAACTTCTTCATTCGGAAGTTCTTCATTCGGAACTTCTTCATTCGGAAGTTCTTCATTCGGAAGTCCTTCATTCGGAAGTCCTTCATTCGGAACTTCCTTCATTCGGAAGTCCTTCATTCGGAACTTCCTTCATTCGGAAGTCCTTCATTCGGAACTTCCTTCATTCGGAAGTTCGTTCGGAACTTTCCTTCATTCGGAAGTTTTTCAAAAAAATTCCTTCATTCGGAAGTTGTTATCCATGTTCATCCGGAACTTCTTAAAGCAGCCTATGATGATTATTCTAATCACGATTTGGGAGTTTTAAGGCATGCTAAGGCAACACAACATCTATCTAATGATAATCCGAGTATAACCCACCTATAACCCTACTCAATTAATCCTAATTTAAGGAATAAACCCTAAATCTGATAAGGTTTATTATCCGAATCAATTAACAGGATATAGATGATGAATTGGACGAATTATAAGTTAAATATAGATGTTATTACCTTTTTGAATCGAATGAACCGGTTGGATGATTAAAAACAAGAGTTTTTTAGAGCTTGTGTAAGTGTGTTAATGGCGGAAGAAGATAAATAGAAACAGTGAATAAGATAAAGAGAAAAGGGGGGCGGGGGGTTTGTTTTTGACTAGGTCAAATTTTTAGCAACTTTCAACAAATGTCACTTAAGTCCCTACATTTTTTCCCTTTTAGTTTTTATTCCTTGTCTTTTCTATTCTCCTTTTTGGTTTATAACTCCTATTAGGCTAACATCCGTTAAGATTCGTTAAACTTAGCCAACTTAACCTTCACACAGCTTAAGCATCGCAACCTATTTGCAAATCTCCAAGATCTTAAAGCAATTCCTATCACATTGAACAAGCACAAGTCGTATTCTAAAGCAAGACCACTCAATTATCATTCAGCCAATTAATTTTCCACAATCACTTTTGAGAATCGTTTTAATGACGAAGATGATTTAATATTTTCTCCCCCTTAAACGATGACCCGTTTTCTATTTAAAGAGCTGTAGTCATTGTTTAAAGAGTCAAATATTGATGAAAACATTTCCCAATTAATGTCTTGAAAAAGATTGATTCGTGGTGGCAATAAGATTTCTCTTATTTAGACAAATTAATGCACTGAGACGTACATCAATTCGTGTTAGACCAAGTTGTAAAGTAAACTTGATCCCTTTGCATGATTTGGCTTGTAAATCATGCCCGAGAAAATTAATTCCCGTTGTGAGCCAACGTTTTCCAAGGAAATACGTGACTTTAATATGAAAATCGGGTTGCAGTCAGAGATAACTACAAGCCATTATGGGCATGTTTTAAAAATGTACAACTTTTATACGGACTCTATTTATGGCACCGTGTCAATATTGATTGACATTTCTAAGGCCGTAAATATTACCGTACTAAAAGACATGCCCGTTTTAAAAATGAAAAATATTTTTGATTTTCTTGATTTTATAATTTTTATGGTTTTTATAGGTTTTATATTTTTTATGGTTTTTCTTGGTTTTATATTTTTGTATTTTTCTTTTGTGGTTTATATATTTACTATAATATACATGATCACGAACAAAGGATACTCTGAATAGTTTACCACCACTATTCAGCTGATTCTTCTGCCAATTCTTTGAGAGTCGCTGGAGTGAATGATTTCATGCCAAGCTTGTCGATCAAAAACTCGATTCGTCCTCGATCTAAGGCTTTGGTGAACATATCTGCCAGCTGATACTCAGTAGTGACAAAATACAGCTCGATCACTCCGTTCTCCACCTGCTCTTTAATGAAATGGTAGCGAATGTCTATGTGCTTGGCCCGGGAGTGTTGAACATAGTTGCAGCAAAGGGCAATGGCGCTCTTGTTGTCACAATACATCGGGATTTTGTTAAATCCCAAACCGTAGTCAGTTAATTGTGATCTCATCCAAAGGACTTGAGCACAACAACCGGACATGGCGATGTATTCAGCCTCCGTGCTAGAAATTGCAGCGCTTTTCTGCCTTTTTGAAGACCAACTGATCAATCTATCTCCAAGGAGTTGCACAGATCCAGAAGTGCTACGCCTCGTGTCTTGACATCCAGCATGATCGGCATCTGCGTATGATATTAAAGCAATAGAGGAATCTTTCGGATACCATAGACCACGATGAAGTGTTCCTTTTAGATACAGAAAGATCCTTTTAACTACATGTAGGTGCTTTTCGGTAGGCCGAGCCTGATACCGGGCACACATGCATACAGCAAATTGCAAATCAGGCCTGCTAGCAGTCAGATACAGAAGGGTGCCGATCATCCCACGGTAAAGTTTTGGATCGACAATAGTCCCATTCCTATCTTCATCTAACTTGGATTTCTCCACCATTGGAGTGTCCACGGGGTCACAATTTTCAAAGTTATATTTCTTTAAAGATTCTAGAGCATATTTGGATTGATTAATAAAGATGCCTCTGGGATTCTGAGAAATCTGTAATCCTAAGAAAAATGAAATTTTTCCCATCATCGACATCTGAAAGCGTGTGGACATTATCTTCTCAAAGCGATTTGACAATTCGATGTTAGTGGCAGCAAATATTATATCATCAACATAAATTTGTACCAGAATCATGTCGTTGCCCTCCTTGAGAGTGAATAGAGTGGGGTCCACCTTGCCTTTGGAGAAGCCTTCCGAGATGAGATATGTTGAAAGGAGATCATACCACGCGCGTGGAGCTTGTTTCAACCCATAGAGAGACTTCTTAAGCTTGTACACATGATTAGGAAACTCCGTGCTAACGAACCCATCCGGTTGACTAACATAAACTTCTTCCTTTAGTTCACCGTTCAAAAATGCCGTCTTCACATCCATTTGATAGACGATCATATTCATATGAGCAGCATACGCAAGGAATAGTCTAATGGCCTCCAATCTTTCAACAGGAGCAAAAGATTCTTCAAAGTCTATACCCAAGGCTTGTTTATATCCTCTAGCGACCAATCTAGCCTTATTCTTCAATACTGCACCCATATCATCAAGTTTAACCTTATAAACCCACAACAAAGTAAGGATGTTAACCTTGTCAGGGAGAGGAACTAATTCCCATACTTCAAGTCTTTGGAATTCATTTAGTTCCTCCTGCATGGCTTCAATCCAAGATGATTGAGTCATAGCCTGCTGCCAATTTTTAGGTTCAACTTCAGAGAGAAATGCATCAAAGTAGCAATAGAGTGCACTCTCTTGTAATTGATGGCGTGTAGAGACTGGTCTATCTAGATCTCCAATGACATTCCTAATTGGGTGATCTTTTGTCCATTTGGTGCTATGATTTTCAATCCTAGGTGGTCTGGAGTGAACAATAGAAGGAGCTTCTTCTGAGGTAGACGCGGCTGAAGGGTTTTCAGGGAACGGTATACCAAAGAAAGGAAGCTCTTGTAGGTGAGCATATTCCAAGTCGTGATCAATAGAATCCTCTTCCACATCATTAGGCACAAGTAGGGGTGACGATTCAGGTGTAGTTTGAGAATCACTTGGTAAAGGTGCATCCGGTTCAATGTTAATTGAAGATGCATTAGATAAAGCTTCATTAGTTGGAGCAACAACTTCAGGGATTGGAGCTATCACTACAGGTGCTGGAACTTCATCATTTGGGGGATCAAAGAATTCATCAAACAACGGTTGAAACAGTTTATCCCACTCGGGCCTTGATGGTGGTAAAAATGATGTAGAAGTAGGATTATTGGGAACTAATCTGGAACTAATAGCACCGGTTCCCATCTCATGAAGCGCGGGTTCAGAGCTGCTTTGCTCAGAAGCCATCGCTGTCAGCTCATCGAAATCTGCGTCCATAGTTTCTACAATCTTGCCAAGACGACGGTTGTAAATTCGGTATGCTTTCTTGGACGGTGAGTAACCAATGAAGATGTGACAACCCGCCAATTTCAGGTCGTTATTTTAATCTCGACTATTACGTATTACGTATTTACTTTAATGAGAATTTTAATTTATCGACTAACCGAGAAGGTTATGACTTGAAACTAGCGTAAAAATGTCGATTAGATGAAAACCGACAAGGAATATGTTAGGTATCGATATTATATTCTCAAATAATCATGAAAATGATTTTTATTATATTTAATCTTTATTTCTCGTATTTTACGTTTTAACGAATGACGATAACTAGTAGTGATCGCGATACCGACGGATGCCCAAAAATTTACGTTTTATTATCGATTGTCTCGATATTGTATATTTTCGACGTTTTCGATTTAATTACGTTTTAAGTCGTGTCGAAGCTTTATTATTATTTTTATGAAGCGTTTTAACTTACGAAAAGTATTTTTACGAAACCCGAGCCCCGTAAATATTTTTAAAATGTACAATTTACATTTTCTACCTTGTAAACTATTTACTTGCACTTTGGGACCAAAAGAATGCAAATTTGGCAAAAATTACCCTCACCCCACTATATAAGGAAATTCCACTAACTTATTTTATTTAAAAATTCATTTTAAACAAAAAACTCAAATCTCTCTCCTTCTTCCCCATTTGTTCCGTCCACCCCTAAGCCACAATCCATCAAATTATTTTGATTTCTAGCTTGAATCTAAAGAAACTAAAACAAGACCCATCTTGGAAATTTCAAGGGCTTTCTATTGGTATAATTTTCTTCTACATGCATTCACAAAATTTTTATTTCAATTTTTGATGATGAACACCATGTTTGATCCATTTTTATGGTGATATATGGTGTTAATATTATTATATTCATAGTGGGTTTTGGTTGCATGCAAGATTTTTATATATTTAATTTTTGTAAGATTAAATTTGAGGATGATATGAGTTAATTAGATGTGTTATTATGATATTAGGATCATGTTAGGACTATAGGAATTGTTGGAATGGGTTGAAAATTTGATTTGGTATGATTTTTAGATAGGCTATTTTGGGCAGTAACTTTAAGTCCGTTTTTGAAATTGTTACTGTGGTAAACTTGGTAAACTAATAAGATAGGGTCGTAGAGAATTTCGTTAGCTTCGATTTGAGCTAAAGTAGAGCTTCTAACTCATTACGAGCGAAAAGTTATGCTACTTTTAGTATTTGTGTACCGGGAGACGGGTATCGGCACAATCCGAAAATTGTTGTCGATATTTGGAACGAATCTCGGGGACTATAAAATGAGTTTTAAAAATGTTCAAGGGCTGTTGTAAGTTGATAAACCTCAGGTCATGAGTCTATTTTCAAACCCGAGTGTCGGTTTTGCAAACGGAAATGTTTAGATAAGTCAAAATGGTTTTACAAGTCAAAGGCGTAAAACTGTCCGGGTTTTGCAACACGAAGGTGTGTCGGGCAGAAGGTCTTAGAAGTAATATTTTTGGATGAAATTTAAACTGAGTTTTATTCATATTAGGTGTGAGTTTGTCACCAAGTTTCGTCGAAATCGGACATGTCTAGATAGGTTAGATTGGTGTGTACATTTGGAGTGTACATGCTGAGTGGTATTTTGGACACGTAGTTCAATACTTGTATGGCGTGAGTTGAGTATTCACTATTGGACATAGTGACTTACTCGAGTGTTAAGTCATTATATAAATGACTTAGCTACTGGTCCGAGGGAAGTAAAAAATGATGGTTTGACTTGCGTTGACTTGGCGTCTTATGACGGGTCAATGTCGAGGGTGCAAGTGATTTAAATGAATAAGTGTTGAATAAAAGGGTATAGAAGTACACTTATATTTTGTTATTTTTCGGGATTTTTATGGTCATTCGAAATTGACTTTCACATTATTTAAGTACTATTTATACTTGAGTCGTTTATTAACGAACGCGCCTTAATTGGTAGGTTGCGGTCTTCGTGTTTAAAAGGGCATCACAAATCGTCGGCGATCGTCACGTCACTACTATCGTACCAAGGTGAGTCTATGGCCTCGCTTTACATGTTTACTTGTTTTATAAAACCCGCGAGGGGGATAACATGCTTGTTTTATTAAAATAAGAGGGGTACGACGAGAAGTTGTGGAAACCCTTATTATTGGAAAAACATTATATAAATGTAGGGTACAACGAGAAGTTGTGGTAAACCCTCATTCTTTTAAAATTGAACACAAAGGACCCGATTGTATGCTTAGATGAAAGTTGTTATATAAGTTTGTTTAGCCTTAAAGACCCATGAATCGTGAATTGTTAATCGAAAAGAACGCTAATACTATGGATAGATCTATCGGGGTGACGCCCAGTCCGGTCGCGACTAGCTATCGCGTGGTGTTGTGATGCACCAGTAATGAAACATCGGATGCAATTGTATAAGAGAAATATACGCACTTGGCTAGGTGTGTTGGGCTGAAATAATATATGTTAACGTTCAATTTCACGAGACTTATGAAATAACAACGATAATTATGTCTGATCCACATGATTGTCAACTACGGAAGGTTTATTCAGAATACTTGTGTTCATTTATTTAAATTTAAACTCTATAGATTCACTCAACATTTTTGTTGACTTTATAGCATGTTTTATCTCAGGTCCATGAAGAAGGCACTCAAGGAAGGCGGTTTCACGCAGCTTGCTAAATTAAATTGTTTTGGCCCGCTTTTCTAAACTATGTCTATTCTAAGAAACTTTTATTATTTGGTTGGTTGTGTAAACTTAAAAACCATTTGGGACCGTGTGTAAACTGTTTTATCTTTAAACAAATGAATGGACGTATGTTTTGTTAAAACGACTCATTTTGAGGCGTTTTCTATGATATTGAGGTTGAACCATGATAGTAACACCCAATGACCCTTCCGCTGCTATGACCCGAAATTGGGGGTGTTACAGATTGGCATCAGAGCTCAAGTTATAGAGAACGAAAAGATTTTCCAAAAATAAAATTTTGAAATCTTTTGACTATAACATCTGCAAGCGAAACCTCCGAGTTGCCAATGGACGAGAATAAGAAAAGTATATATATGTTATACATATTTAATTATTAATTATGCTTAAAGCATAATGAAATTACATTTATTTATTTATAAATGTTTATTATTTGATTATTATAATACTAATACGTGATTTACAAACGACGCTGATTGTCACAATAGAAATCCCTGTCTTTTGACTCATTCCTCGTGAATCTTCGTTCCTTGTCTAAATTCTATTCCTTATTCTATCATCCATTCTTGTTTCTTTTCATCTATCTATTCTTATTTCATGTTATTCATGTTTTGTTATCACAAGCGTTGAATGAATACTCATTTTGATGTGAATTGTGTAACAGGATCATGCCGCCAAAACAGTTGACTGAGACTCAGTTACGTGCTATAGTAGCTGATCAATTTCAGATATCTATGAATGCATTTATGGCAAACTTGAATAATGGAGCCGGTGGATCTGGTGGAGCTAGTGGATCTGGTGGAGCTGGTGGATCCGGTGGAGCTGGTGGATCCGGTGGAGCTGGTGGATCTGGTGGAGCTGGCGATACTGGAGCTGGCAACACTGGAGCTGGCGCTACTGGAGCTGGCGCTACTGGAGCTGGCGCTACTGGAACTGGCGCTACTGGAGCTGGCAATGCTGGTGCTGGAACTGGTGATGCTGATAGACCAGTGATTCCTGAAAACAAGAAGTGCAATTATACCTCGTTCATGAAATGTAAACCTCCAACGTTTAAGGGTACTGAAGGCGCTGTTGGGTTAATGCAATGGTTTGAGAGATTTGAATCCGTGTTTCGATTTAGTGGAAGCGAGGAAGGAGATAAAGTGATGTTTGCCTCTGCTACTCTTCAAGGGCGGGCATTAACTTGGTGGAATGGAAGAATGGCGTCATTGGGTATGGATGCTGCGTATGCTACACCTTGGGCTGAGGTAAGAAGATGGATGACTGAGGAATTTTGTCCAAGGAGTGTTATTCAAAGGTTAGAATAGGAATTATATCAGCTGAGACTGAAGGGTACTGACATCGATGGATACACCAACAGATTCCATGAACTTGCTCTACTTTGTCCCAACAAGGTTAACCCTGAATACTTGAAGGTAGAGCAGTATATTCGAGGCTTACCGACCAACATCCGTGGGGATGTGACCTCATCTAAACCTGCCAATATTGATGAAGCTGTTCGTATGGCCTACCAACTAATGGGTCAAATCATCCAAGACAAGGCTGATGGTGTTTCTGAAGGCAACAAAAGAAGAGCTGAAAATGACAATGATGATCGTGGTGATAACCGTCAATCTCACAACAGAAATCAAAACCGAAGGAGGGGCAACGCTAATGCGATGACTGAAGCTGCAACTGCTGATAAAGGAACCAGATGTCAACGATGCAAGAAGTCTCATACTGGTGAATGTACTAAGTGTGGAAAGTGCAACAAGTTAGGTCACAAAACTGAAGACTGTTGGGGACCAGGAAGGAAGGGAGTGACGTGTTATAACTGCCAAGGTAAAGGTCACATGAGGAACCAATGCCCTCAACCTCCAAAGAATGCACGTGGTGGAGATAACCAAGGGAAAGCTTATCAGTTGGGAGAAGCCGAAGCGAAGCAAAACCCGAAAGTTGTCACTGGTACGTTTTTACTGAACAACCGTTATGCTACAGCTTTATTTGATTCTGGTGCGGACAAAAGCTTTGTGTCTACAAGTTTTAGTACCTTAATTGATATCAAACCGGTCGAATTAGACGCAAGTTATGAGGTAGAACTAGCTGATGGTAAATTAGTGAGAACCAATCGTGCGCTCCTAGGATGTTCTCTAAATCTCTTGAACCGTATTTTTAAGATAGACTTGATGATTGTTGAATTGGGAAGTTTTGATATTATTATCGGAATGGATTGGCTATCCAAGTATAACGCGTCTATCTTGTGTGGAGAAAAGAAAGTTAGGATTCCTTTAGACGACAAGACCATGGTTATCGAAGGTGATCAACGTAATTCACGACTAAAAATCGTTTCGTGCATTAAGGCTCGTAAGTATATCGAAAGAGGCTGTGAGTTATTCCTAGCTAAAGTAGTGGAGAAAGAATCGAAGGAGAAACGTGCTGAAGATGTACCTGTTATCCGTGACTTTCCTGAAGTGTTTCCGGAAGATTTGCCTGGACTTCCTCCTCCAAGGCAATTAGAATTCCAAATTGACCTAATTCCTGGTGCTGCACCCGTGGCTCGTGCGCCATATCGTTTAGCCCCATCCGAGCTGAAGGAGTTATCTGTGCAATTGCAAGAGCTATCTGATAAAGGTTTTATACGACCGAGTTCGTCACCTTGGGGAGCTCCTGTCTTATTCGTTAAGAAGAAAGATGGTTCGTTTCGTATGTGTATTGATTACCGAGAGTTGAATAAGCTGACGATCAAGAATCGTTATCCGCTTCCAAGAATTGATGATTTATTCGATCAACTTCAAGGTTCTCGTGTTTTCTCCAAGATTGATCTTCGTTCTGGTTACCATCAACTTCGCATACGTGAGGAAGATATTCCTATTACGGCATTTAGAACTCGTTATGGTCATTATGAGTTTCTGGTTATGCCTTTTGGTTTGACTAATGCACCTGCTGTATTCATGGACTTAATGAATCGCATTTGTAAGCCGTATCTTGATAAATTCGTGATCGTTTTCATAGATGATATTCTAATCTACTCCAAGAGCAATGAAGAGCATGCCGAACACTTAAGGATTATCTTGAACTTGTTGAAGAACGAAAAGTTATACGCTAAGTTCTCAAAGTGCGATTTTTGGCTTAATTCTGTACAATTTCTCGGACACGTGGTCGATAAAAGCGGAGTACATGTTGATCCTGCAAAGATCGAAGCCATCAAGAATTGGAATGCTCCGACTACTCCAACTGAAGTGCGACAATTTCTAGGTCTGGCTGGCTATTACCGAAGGTTTATTGAAGGATTCTCCTTGATATCGAAACCATTAACGAAGCTGACTCAGAAGAATAAACCGTATGTGTGGGGCGATGATGAAGAAGAAGCTTTCCAAACCCTGAAGATGAAACTCTGTAGTGCGCCGATTTTATCGTTACCTAAAGGAAGTGAAGATTTTGTTGTTTATTGCGATGCATCTCTCAGAGGATACGGTGCTGTTCTCATGCAACGCGAAAAGGTGATCGCATATGCCTCTAGACAATTAAGGAAGAATGAGGAGAACTACACTACCCATGACTTGGAATTGGGCGCTGTGGTTTTCGCTCTGCGACTTTGGAGACATTATCTGTATGGTACGAAGTGTACCGTATTCACTGATCATAAAAGCCTACAATACATACTGGATCAAAAGGAGCTGAATATGAGGCAACGTCGATGGGTTGAACTATTAAGTGATTACGACTGCGAAATTCGTTATCATCCAGGAAAGGCGAACGTGGTAGCTGACGCGTTAAGTCGAAAGGAAAGGGAGAAACCGATTCGAGTGCGTGCTTTAGTAGTGACAGTTCATAATAACTTACCTGAGCAGATTCGGAACGCACAAGTTGAAGCATGCAAGAAGGAAAATATTGCTGCCGAAAGATTTAGAGGAGACGGTGAAACATTTGAGACGCGACCCGATGGTATCAGATGTTTGAGAGGTCGAATTTGGTTACCATTATATGGTGGACTGAGAGATTTGATTATGTTAGAATCTCATAAGTCCAAGTATTCTATTCATCCTGGATCGGACAAAATGTACCAAGACTTGAAAAAGTTATATTGGTGGCCGAATATGAAAGCTGATATTGCAACATACGTCGCGAAATGCCTAACATGTGCAAAAGTGAAAGCTGAATATCAGAAGCCGTCAGGATTACTTGTCCAACCTGAAATTCCAGTCTGGAAATGGGAGCGAATTACGATGGACTTCATCACAAAACTCCCAAGGACACCGTCTGGGTTCGACGCGATTTGGGTTATAGTCGATCGTTTAACTAAATCCGCTCATTTTATTCCAATCAACGAGAGATTCGGATTGGAGAAACTCGCCGATATTTATCTAAAGGAAATCGTGTGCAAGCATGGGGTTCCTATTTCAATCATTTCCGATAGAGATAGTCGTTTTGCTTCTGGATTTTGGAGATCACTTCAAAAGTCGTTAGGAACCAATTTGGATATGAGCACAGCCTATCATCCACAAACCGATGGGCAAAGCGAAAGAACAATCCAAACTTTGGAGGATATGCTACGTGCTTGTGTGATAGACTTTGGAAGTAGCTGGGATAAGCACTTACATTTGGCCGAATTCTCGTACAATAACAGTTATCACGCGAGTATTAAAGCTGCACCTTTTGAAGCACTGTATGGGAGGAAATGTAGATCACCCGTTAGCTGGAGTGAGGTTGGTGATGCCCAACTCACTGGACCAGATTTGATTAGGGAGACGACGGATATGATTGTGCAAATTAAGAATAGATTGTTGTCTGCTCGAAGCCGACAGAAGAGTTATGCGGATGTAAGAAGAAAACCATTGGAGTTTAACGTGGGAGATAAGGTTATGCTAAAGGTATCACCATGGAAAGGTGTTGTACGATTTGGAAAACGTGGGAAGTTAAGTCCTCGTTATATCGGACCATTCAAGGTTACATCTAGAGTAGGACCTGTGGCATACCAACTCGAACTACCACAAGAATTGTATGGGATTCATAACACTTTTCACGTGTCGAATCTGAAGAAGTGTTTATCCGATGAAGAACTCGTTATACCGTTAGACGAGGTTAAGGTTGATAAGAAGTTGCATTTTATTGAAGAACCGGTCGAGATCATGGATCGCGAGGTCAAGCAACTGAAGCAAAGCCGAATACCTATAGTCAAAGTTCGATGGAACTCTCGAAGAGGACCGGAGTTTACTTGGGAACGAGAAGACCAAATGTGGAAGAATTACCCTCATCTCTTTGATTTCAACAAGCGATCGGGCAAGAACGCAAGTTGATCTTCGAGGGCGAAGATCCTAATTTGGTGGGGATGATGTGACAACCCGTCAATTTCAGGTCGTTATTTTAATCTCGACTATTACGTATTACGTATTTACTTTAATGAGAATTTTAATTTATCGACTAACCGAGAAGGTTATGACTTGAAACTAGCGTAAAAATGTCGATTAGATGAAAACCGACAAGGAATATGTTAGGTATCGATATTATATTCTCAAATAATCATGAAAATGATTTTTATTATATTTAATCTTTATTTCTCGTATTTTACGTTTTAACGAATGACGATAACTAGTAGTGATCGCGATACCGACGGATGCCCAAAAATTTACGTTTTATTATCGATTGTCTCGATATTGTATATTTTCGACGTTTTCGATTTAATTACGTTTTAAGTCGTGTCGAAGCTTTATTATTATTTTTATGAAGCGTTTTAACTTACGAAAAGTATTTTTACGAAACCCGAGCCCCGTAAATATTTTTAAAATGTACAATTTACATTTTCTACCTTGTAAACTATTTACTTGCACTTTGGGACCAAAAGAATGCAAATTTGGCAAAAATTACCCTCACCCCACTATATAAGGAAATTCCACTAACTTATTTTATTTAAAAATTCATTTTAAACAAAAAACTCAAATCTCTCTCCTTCTTCCCCATTTGTGCCGTCCACCCCTAAGCCACAATCCATCAAATTATTTTGATTTCTAGCTTGAATCTAAAGAAACTAAAACAAGACCCATCTTGGAAATTTCAAGGGCTTTCTATTGGTATAATTTTCTTCTACATGCATTCACAAAATTTTTATTTCAATTTTTGATGATGAACACCATGTTTGATCCATTTTTATGGTGATATATGGTGTTAATATTATTATATTCATAGTGGGTTTTGGTTGCATGCAAGATTTTTATATATTTAATTTTTGTAAGATTAAATTTGAGGATGATATGAGTTAATTAGATGTGTTATTATGATATTAGGATCATGTTAGGACTATAGGAATTGTTGGAATGGGTTGAAAATTTGATTTGGTATGATTTTTAGATAGGCTATTTTGGGCAGTAACTTTAAGTCCGTTTTTGAAATTGTTACTGTGGTAAACTTGGTAAACTAATAAGATAGCTTCTAACTCATTACGAGCGAAAAGTTATGCTACTTTTAGTATTTGTGTACTGGGAGACGGGTATCGGCACAATCCGAAAATTGTTGTCGATATTTGGAACGAATCTCGGGGACTATAAAATGAGTTTTAAAAATGTTCAAGGGCTTTTGTAAGTTGATAAACCTCAGGTCATGAGTCTATTTTCAAACCCGAGTGTCGGTTTTGCAAACGGAAATGTTTAGATAAGTCAAAATGGTTTTACAAGTCAAAGGCGTAAAACTGTCCGGGTTTTGCAACACGAAGGTGTGTCGGGCAGAAGGTCTTAGAAGTAATATTTTTGGATGAAATTTAAACTGAGTTTTATTCATATTAGGTGTGAGTTTGTCACCAAGTTTCGTCGAAATCGGACATGTCTAGATAGGTTAGATTGGTGTGTACATTTGGAGTGTACATGCTGAGTGGTATTTTGGACACGTAGTTCAATACTTGTATGGCGTGAGTTGAGTATTCACTATTGGACATAGTGACTTACTCGAGTGTTAAGTCATTATATAAATGACTTAGCTACTGGTCCGAGGGAAGTAAAAAATGATGGTTTGACTTGCGTTGACTTGGCGTCTTATGACGGGTCAATGTCGAGGGTGCAAGTGATTTAAATGAATAAGTGTTGAATAAAAGGGTATAGAAGTACACTTATATTTTGTTATTTTTCGGGATTTTTATGGTCATTCGAAATTGACTTTCACATTATTTAAGTACTATTTATACTTGAGTCGTTTATTAACGAACGCGCCTTAATTGGTAGGTTGCGGTCTTCGTGTTTAAAAGGGCATCACAAATCGTCGGCGATCGTCACGTCACTACTATCGTACCAAGGTGAGTCTATGGCCTCGCTTTACATGTTTACTTGTTTTATAAAACCCGCGAGGGGGATAACATGCTTGTTTTATTAAAATAAGAGGGGTACGACGAGAAGTTGTGGAAACCCTTATTATTGGAAAAACATTATATAAATGTAGGGTACAACGAGAAGTTGTGGTAAACCCTCATTCTTTTAAAATTGAACACAAAGGACCCGATTGTATGCTTAGATGAAAGTTGTTATATAAGTTTGTTTAGCCTTAAAGACCCATGAATCGTGAATTGTTAATCGAAAAGAACGCTAATACTATGGATAGATCTATCGGGGTGACGCCCAGTCCGGTCGCGACTAGCTATCGCGTGGTGTTGTGATGCACCAGTAATGAAACATCGGATGCAATTGTATAAGAGAAATATACGCACTTGGCTAGGTGTGTTGGGCTGAAATAATATATGTTAACGTTCAATTTCACGAGACTTATGAAATAACAACGATAATTATGTCTGATCCACATGATTGTCAACTACGGAAGGTTTATTCAGAATACTTGTGTTCATTTATTTAAATTTAAACTCTATAGATTCACTCAACATTTTTGTTGACTTTATAGCATGTTTTATCTCAGGTCCATGAAGAAGGCACTCAAGGAAGGCGGTTTCACGCAGCTTGCTAAATTAAATTGTTTTGGCCCGCTTTTCTAAACTATGTCTATTCTAAGAAACTTTTATTATTTGGTTGGTTGTGTAAACTTAAAAACCATTTGGGACCGTGTGTAAACTGTTTTATCTTTAAACAAATGAATGGACGTATGTTTTGTTAAAACGACTCATTTTGAGGCGTTTTCTATGATATTGAGGTTGAACCATGATAGTAACACCCAATGACCCTTCCGCTGCTATGACCCGAAATTGGGGGTGTTACAGAAAATACCTATATCGGCTTTCGGTTGAAGCTTGCCCAAGTTCTCACTATTAATGTTTGGATAACAAAGAGCACCAAACACATGAAAGAATGAAACATCGGGTTTATGATCATGTAGAAGCTCGTAAGGTGTTTTTCCATGGCGTTTCCGAATGATAGAACGGTTTTGGGTGAAACATGCAGTAGATATAGCTTCTGCCCACAAGAACAATGGAGCGTTCGCATAAATGAGCATAGTCCTAGCAGCTTCCATAAGCGTACGATTCCGTCTTTCAACGACACCGTTTTGTTGTGGAGTGCGTGCAGCGGATGTTTCATGTGAAATACCAACATCTTCATAGTAATCACGAAGAGTCTGGTTGACGAACTCTGTTCCATTATCTGTACGAATACGGCGGACAGTAGTATTCAAACGTACCTGAATGAATTTCAGAAAAGTGATGATAGCCTTCGGTGCTTCATCCTTTGTACGTACAAATCTAACCCATGTAAACCTGGAGAAATCATCCACAATAACCAGAATGAATTTCTTACCGCTCACACTTTCAGTTCTCATTGGCCCACAAAGATCCATATGCAAAAGATGAAGTTTTTCTTGATTGGTGTCTTCAGCTTTGGGCCTGTATGATTTCTTGGTACTTTTCCCCCTTGAACACGCGGAACATAAATGATCCTTGTGAAATTTGAGCTTTGGAAGACCACGAACTAATTCGTTTTTAGCCAGATGATTAATAGCATCAAAGTTGAGATGAGATAATCTGCGATGCCATAACAAAGACTTGGTCTTAGATTCTTTAGAGAGAAGACATACTGGAGAAGTGGCCATCATGTCTTGTAGGGACAACGTATAAAGATTTGCACCACGAGAACCCTTCAACAAGTCTTTTCCTTCCAAGTTGCGGATGAAACAAGTATGTTGTCGAAAAGCAACCTTTAGGTTGGAATCACAAAACTGTCCTACTGAAAATAAGTTATGACCAAGACCTTCTACATAGTATACCCTTGAAATCGTAACGTTTCCAATCTGATATTCACCATACCCCATTATCTTTGCTATATGATCATTCCCGAATTTAACCGTACCAAGAAACTTGCTGACGAAATTTCGGAGCATCGAGCGATCTCCGGTCATATGCTTTGAACAACCGGAGTCCAAATACCAGAGGATGATTTGGACCACCTGAAAATATCACCACACGAAGACAATGTAGAGGTATCGGAATCTGAATGTTCCTTGTTATTAGCAGGTACAGATTTAATAATCTTAGATTTGCTAATTTTAGGTTTCTTAGATTTCCTAGCCTTCTTCTTCCTAGTTGGTGGTGTAGATTCTAGTTGGCTCAAATCCTGTGGTATTTCTTCACTGATAGGCACTATAGTGGGAGCTGACCTAATTAAAGGGCGCTGTTTCCATACTTGAGTGCTAGTGTGCCTAACTAAAGGACGCTCAGACCTAACCTCAATGGATGCATTCCTAGTTAAAGGGCACATTTTTCCATCTAATGTAAAGGTCCTACCAGTGGGACGCCATTGCCAGCTAACCTGGGCACGAGTTCTACCCGTTGGCTTCCATTCAAGACCATTCCTAATGGCATTCATTTCATTCACATGATCAATAAGACACAAATCATGACGTTGGGAAGACATACATTCATTACAATTCCAACAATTCAAATCAGAATTCACGAATGGTTTAGGCTTCTGCACAGGCGCAGAGCTTTTAGTCTTAACATGATTCTTTTTATTTAAAACTTAACTAACATTCCTATGGTGAGCTTCTACTTTCTTCTTTTTGGCACTACTAGTGGAGGGCTTGATCTTATCTTTCTTGAGTGGCGATCCTTTAGCCTTAGTAGTCTCTTTTAATCCTGTAGAAGGCAAAGTGGGAACATTAGCAACAGATTTTAAAGGTGCCTTACTTGATTGTGCCAATGACGGTTTTGCTCCTGGAGTCTTATTGAATGGAGTTACAGCAATGGGCCTATTAGTAAGTAGTGCAGAGCCTGGTTTACCTATGTATTGCAAATATGCTAAGCAATATTGAACTCGCTTAATATATTCATGAGCCGAATAATAGTAGCTACTTGAGGGATCTAAGGCATAAAGATCGTCTAAAATATCCCTAACAAGATCTACATGCTTAATAGCATTCCTCATATAATCATCGTAGGTAACCGGGTTTCTCTTATGAAGCGGGTTCTTATAAAGCACTACTGACTTGGTTGTTGGAGCACTAGTGGACGGTGCAGAGTCGGTAGCTAAGTTATCAACAACTTCTTGTCGGGTGAGAAGAAGTGTCTCCTTTAACTCGGCAAAAACCATGTTTTTGTCAATGAGCAGGATGTTTAAGTCAGAGATTTCCTCACACTTTTGGTTCAGTTGTTCAACATAAGATTGTTGTTGTGCCGCATTAAAAGCAAAGCGTTCTTCTAGTGAACCATAAAGAGCGGATAGTCCCTGTCTTGTCCGATCCATCTCCCCTAGAACAGACGAAATTCTAATTTCTAAGACCTGGTTTTTAGACTCTGCAGCCTCTCGTTCCAATTTTAGTGTTTCATTTGATGACACATCTCTCTTCAATCTCATAATCTCTTCCTCTAATGCCTTAACAATTGCAATCATCTTGTCACTCGTCTCAACACCGTTTTCACAACTATTTGATATCAAAAGATCCTCATTTTGAGTTTGTTGTTTTAATTCTAAAGATATACAATGTTGTTCTAGTTGATTAAAGCGTTTTGAAAGTAAATTGTAAGAATCTTGTAGCTTTAAAAACTCAGCGTTAGATTCGTGACAAGAATGATTATCTACCTCATTTACAGTATCAGCAACATTTACAGAGAGATCACACACATCATCAGATATATTCACAGCATCACAGTTAATCATAGCAGATGTAAGCTCATTCGAATAATTAACATTTACAGTAGTAAGCACATCACACGAGATTACTTCGGACAAGAATCGGTCATATTCAGATAAAATCTTTTCCTTTTCAATTAGTTGTAGTTCGTAAGCGGTGTCCATTTCATAAAACACTTTTTGAACTTCTCCAATTTCAAGTTCAAGATTTTCCTTAAGAGATGCAAAACTTCCTTTTAGACTTTCGACAAATGGATTGATCTCATTTTTAAACACCTCGTTCATGTGTTCGAAAGCCCATTGTCCGGCGTTTAGGCCATTTGAAGTCGTACATTCCAAAATGACCTTGTCAAAATTAGTAAAGTATTGATTAATCTCTTGCAAGTTTAACCATACAGTGCTAACAGGTGGGATATCCTTTGGAATTTCCTTAGGACCTTCCATGTTGACAAGTGTAGGAAATGTACTAGGGTTTTCTTCATTCAACATGTAGGTTGGTGCTGTAATGAGATCTTTGTCCATATGGAAGCGAATTCTAAAATCCGTTTTAGCAAGCTCCTGATTCATTTTGAAATAATCACACTCGGGATATTTTGCAGAATTGTATGACCGATCCTCATCAACTAGATCCTTACTTGTGCGATCATCGAAAATAACAATCGGGTCTAAGACCAATCCTAATTGGGTTGCATTATAAAGTCTAGGACTATGGCTTAAAGCTTGTTTTGCATACCGTGGGTTAGGGGGAAGGCCTTTTTGACGTGATAAGTTAAGTTCTCTAAACGAAGCATCAAATAAGTGCACTAGTTGAGAAGCAGCGTATTGTCTTAAAAGCAAATAATCTAGACTTCTAATCTTATTAGCAGCATTAATCTCCATTTCATTCTTCTTAGACTCGAGTAATTCAAAATCCGTTTGAAGTTTTTGAAAATTAGTGACCACTAACTCCTTTTCTTTAAGTTCATTAGAAAGATTTGCTCTTAAGTTTTCAATTTCTTGCAAGTGACCCATTTGTTTGTTTCGAAAGTGATCATATTCGGGATTAGTTAGAACACTAGACGAAGGCACTAATTCCAAAGTTTGAACTTTCTCATTGCTTAAGGCAAGCTCATCAGACAAATTCTTATTCTTAGCTAGGGTTTCTAAAAGTGCAGCATTCATTTGGCTAAGTAATGTAGCTAGAACCATGACCAAATCTTGTTGAGCAGGAGTATGCGTATTCGAAATGGCTCTCGGTTGTGATTCACTCAAAGTCTGGGGACTCACATTGATATTACTATCATTGATTGTCTCCTCATTTGAAAGACTCACCACCGAAGACTCATTCGAATCAGCACTCTCTTGCACAACTTGATGTGGTTGAATACTAGCATCAGTGGTATTATCAGTGGTATTAATAAGTACCTCAGATCTCTTTTCTGTCCCTAAGCTGGAGATAGTTGCCATGAGAGCAGCCTTTGCAGATTGAAATTCATCACAGTCTGAGTCATACGCATCAAGATCATCTGCTTGGTATGCTGCATTCTGTGTGGTGACAGTGTCTTGTTCAGCAATCCCTGGATCAGCAAGAAATGCAAGCTCCTCTTCATCAAGTTCCCTTCCTTGTGCCTAAGCATTTACCAGATAGATCTTCTCTGCAAACCATTGACCATCCCTTCTCCTCTTGGGTTTCTTGCAATCCCTGGACATGTGTCCTTCTTCCTTGCAGTTGTAGCATGTAATCATTCTCAACTTGCCTGTGGAATTAGCCCGAGGAGGATTCTTGACCATTGGAGCAGGATTGACCGTGCGAGCATTAGTAGTTGATGTAGTAGGTCTCCCCTGATATGGTTGAATAGGTTGAACCATCACCCTGCCATTCTCAATAGTAGCTTGTTGGCGAGAATTGGATGAATTCCTCAACTGATTGTTGGTAGGAGCTTGTCCTCTAAATCCTCCTTTGCTTAAAGTCCTTGTGAGATAAGCAGACATAGTGGTTAACACTTCAACTGGGTCAGTTCCTGGTTTGAATACAGGAATGGGGACTTCCTCATCATCACAATACATTGCTTGGTCTTGTTGAGCTGCATAATCACTAGAAGGAATACTCATTTGATCAGGGTAGCTTGTTGGATATGCTGCATTCTCTTGATAAGAAGAATATGAAGATTGAGCATAAGGTGCAATACTTGTTGGGTGATGTTGTGAAGCATAGTGTGGTGAAGGTGCATTGAACCGATATTGTTGCTGATGTGAGGTGGCCGGTTGCGGTAGAATCGAGTATTGAGGGACGGTTGGTGTCATGTAAGGTGATGGATGATAGGCTTGATGTCCCAAGATATAAGGAGTGTTGTTGTGAGACAAGCTTGGTTGATTCGCCATCAAAGCTAAGGAATCAGGGTACATACCTCGAGGCGAACAGTGCATGATCACATGTTTCTCATGCTGCTGAAGGAAAGCATAGAGTTGATCCAAATTGCACTTATGCAAATCCCTGGTTAACTTAACATCGGTAATATACTCACCCCATTCAGCTTGAGGTAAAGTATTCTGATATTCAGATTTTGCTAGGTTCAATTTTACTCTCGATATCCTCTCGAATTGATCTAGGTCTTAAGTGGAATGATTGTCCTTGGTTACTAAATAAAGGGGTTGGGTTTTCTAGTCTAATAAAAAATGGAAATGAAAGTTTAAATCAAAGGCAATTACTTTAATTATGATTATGATTAACAAAAACTTGGTTGAAAATTTAAAGTGCAAATTAAAATTAAAGTTAACATGTAAATTGTGAAATATGAGTGGAGAAATAGTAAAACAACAACAATAAATCAGTAACTTTAAAATACCCAAAATTCAGAACTTTAAACCTTGATTCGGAACTAACTGATTCGGAAGATACTATTCACTCATCCGGAACTTGCCCATTCGGAACATACTCATTCGGAACTTAATGGCTGATTCGGAACTTTCCGAATGAATGTTCATTCGGAACTTGCTGGATCGGAAGTTGCTGATTCGGAACCTTCAGATTGATTCGGAACTTTCCGAATGAAAAGGTTGATTCGGAACTTCTCCTTGATTCGGAAGTTTGAAACTTCCGAATGAAAGTGACTTGATGCGGAACTTAAAGACTGATTCGGAACCTTCCGAATGACTACTTCATTCGGAACTTTTTGTCTTGATTCGGAAGTTCTGAAACCCAGTTACAGTAGCAGAAAAGCGAAGAACACGGAACAAGGGTTTAAATCAAAATCAAATCAAATACTTAAAAAGAATTTACCAAATTAAACACAAATCATTTAGACATCATAGGCAACGAATCCCACTAATAAAAACACAAATCCAAACAACTTTTGAAGATCAAATCAAGAAAAATAAAACTTAATAACTTGAAGATAAAGATGATGATGAACAAGATGAAATGAAAGATTAAACAAGAACTTAGTATTGAATGATTGATGTTTTGACAAGATGAAACAAAAATTAAAATTACAAGATTAAAGAACTAAAGATAAAAATCACCAATCACCCTAGTGGTGATGGTGTTATACGAACCAGGAGAAAGAGTGGGGAGGAAGAAAGAAAAACTTCAAAAAAACTCCTCTAAAATGTGTGAGGGGAAGGCTATTTATAGCCTTGTCCTTTGGTTGGTGAGTGGGCTTTCTCCCGTTCTTCTTGTCTTTTCGTCTTTTCAGAAAAGTTTCCGTTTTCGATTCTGATTCGGGATTTGTCGTCGATTAAATTCAACTCGTCTTTTAATTTCTTCGTTTAAAGGACTTGAGTTTCTTCGACTTAGATAAATCTTCCATCTTTGGTCCTTTTCTTCGATAAATCTTCGAATAGGCCCAGTGACTTCAAATCTTTTGCATCTCTTGGACAATAGCCTTTATTTTGAGTCTTTTTCTTCAGTAAAACCCGTACAATCCCATGTTTTCTTCAATAATCATCCGGTTGGCTCTGAAAACACAATAAACACAAAAACCACGCATAATTCCAAACAAATGATATTAAATACGTGTTTTGGTCTCGTTTTAGCCCGAATTAAGTGGTAAAAGGATGGGTGTTTACACACCTATCAAATCCCCTACACTTAACCATTGCCATGCCCTCATGCAATGCTTAGTGATAAAGCAATTTTACACTTTTCTCATAATTAATCAACCTTGGCCTTATTTAAATTCTACTAAACAAAAATTTAAAGAAATGAAACTTCAAAGGTAACAAAGGGATAGAAAACCATTTTCACTTGAAAATAGCTACATGGAAATAACTTGTAGAGAAATCGATGACTTACATTAGGGCTTTGGTGCTGCGAAGATTTATCACCCTCAAGTTTCACGTTCCCCAAACTAAGCTTAAAAACGAGATCATTGTTATTATAAGGTAGCAATTCAAACACTTACACACATGGCTTAATTAAATGCTTAAACTCCCTTATTCCTAGGTGTATCTCTTATATTTTATTTTTGTCTTAGAATGATCATGAAGATGCATTTTTGGACTTATTTCGATAGTCTATTAGGGCTGAAAGCAAAGTAGGACGATTTGATCAATAGTTAGCTAAAGGACAAAATCTCTTAAAACTGCTTCTCGGGATATCAAAAAGTTCATATCTTGGCATAACTTGGTTCACGATTTGAGACCTTTCTCGGGCCGATATTTGGCATGTACTTCATACTTCATATCTTCGAGAGACGTTCTTGAGATAATGGTCTTCTCATCATAATAGAGTTTTCTTCACTTGGAGACTTTTGAGGGGTACTCCAACTTTGTTGACCACGACTTCATGATTATTTCTTCAATCTCTAATTGGGATTTTGAGATACAACGATCCGCCTCCTTTTCGGACTTGGATCTATTTATCCTCATACCTTGTTAGGGTCTTTTCGGATAGACTTCTCCATGATCTTTATGGGAGTTGATTGCTTTTCGTCGTGAGTCTTGATCCTTCATATTGACTTTAGGAATAATGCTTTTCACATCACTTTGGATCTTCAGCAATAAAATTGAATCCTCATGCCTTGTTAGGGCCTTTTCGGACTCGCCAATCTTCGCGCCCCGCTTCATAAGTTATGCCTTGGCTATGAACTCTTATCATTACCGAGCAACTTTTAAACGATCTTGGGCTAGAAGCTAAGTAACTTTTCAAATCGTAAGACCTTACTTATTGCAGATAAATTATTAGCAAGTGATGGGAGAATAGGCAAATAATTACACCAAGTGAGCTTGCGTAAGAATACCGACTTATAATTGACTCTATCATTTCTCGTCCTCCACAATTTAAAATCTCAAGTAATGAGACTCGTGGACACTTAGCCTAATAAACCAATTAAGGTCTACATGGTTAAGGATACTAGCTAGAATAAACTTGGATAAGTTTATTCGGGTTGAGTCAAAATAAACGCAACGGGCCTAATATGTCAGTGATTTCTAAACTAGCTATACTACTTATTAATATTTTTGACTTTATTGCGGGATATATACATATGAAAGCAACGATAAAAATTTTAAAATTACGACTAAATGGCCAAAGTTAATTAAAAATTTGAAAAATGTTGAAAAATAGGATTTCCTGGTTAAATGAAGGCATTTACATGGAAAAGTCCACTTAAAACTTCGATAGAAGTCCCCCCTGCACTTAAGATAAACATTGTCCTCAATGTTTAAGCATGTGGGAAAAGGTTCCCCTACACTTATGACATTGTGCACATTGGTTAACTCAAGTTAAGGAAGAGACGACTAAAGTGATCAATTTCAAATGTGAGTATGAAGAAAATTGAATCACGATAGTTGAGAGATAGAACCGGATTTCGGATAAACACGGGAGCACGGTTCTTCAAAGATTCCAAGAGTGCACTTATCCCTGTAATCACATCACCACACAAAGGCAAACACATATAGAAGTCCCCCCTACACTTAGGGGATTAAAACATACAAGGATAGATACTCGGGCTGCCTCCCGAGGAGCGCTTGTTTTTGATAACCGAGTCCCGAGCCTGACTCGACCCAAAATTAGTTCATGGGGAACGTGGTGAGGGATGGAATCACCTCCTGAGAGGTGTCCTCACCAAAGTACAACTTCACTCGTTGGCCATTCACCTTAAAATTTGGTCCATTAGGTTGAGCGAGCTCGAGAGTACCATATGGAAAAATTTGGGCAATGGTGAATGGGCCGGACCAACGAGATTTGAGCTTTCCCGAGAAGATTTTCAACTGAGAGTTAAAAAGTAAGACTTTGTCTCCAACATGGAACTCTCGGTTTTTGATCTTGGAGTCGTGAATGAGCTTAGTTCTTTCCTTATAGATCAAAGAATTTTCATAAGCCTCATTCCGAAGTTCATTCAGCTCATTGAGTTGGATCTTGCGTAGGTCACCGGCTTTGTTTATATCAAAATTAGCCCACTTCAAGGCCCAATAAGCCTTGTGCTCCAACTCAATGGGGAGGTGGCACGCTTTCCCGTACACAAGACGATAAGGCGTACAGCCGATCGGGGTCTTGTAAGCAGTACGGAAAGCCCACAAAGCATCATCTAATTTATCAGCCCATGAGGCACGATGCTCTCCCACGGTCCTTTCAAGAATTCGCTTCAGCCCTCGGTTGGATATTTCAGCCTGGCCATTAGTTTGTGGGTGGTAGGCTGTGGAAAGACGATGATTTACACCGTACTTAGCCATGACTCGAGCAAATTGATCATTGCAGAAATGAGTCCCACGGTCACTAATAATGGCGCGAGGCACACCGAATCTAGCGAATAGAGCCTTCAAAAAGTTACAAACCACCCTTGCGTCATTAGTAGGCAAAGCTTTGGCTTCAACCCACTTCGAAACGTAGTCAACGGCTACAAGGATGTATTTGTTTCCTTTAGACGAAGGGAATGGCCCCATAAAGTCGATACCCCAAACATCAAAAATTTCACACTCTTGAATAAAATTCTGAGGCATCTCGTCTTTATGTGTGATTTTGCCTTGCTTTTGGCAAACATCACATCGTTTGACCATATCGTGAGCGTCACGGTATATGGAGGGCCAATAAAATCCCGAATCAAACACTTTCTTAGCGGTGTAGTTGGGACCAAAGTGACCACCGGTGGGTCCTTTGTGGCAAGCATCAAGGATGTCCGACGCTGCCGGTCCATCAACACATCGGCGAATTATCAGATCAGCACATTGTTTGAATAGGTAAGGGTCGTCCCAAAAGTAAGTCTTAATGTCGGTGAAGAACTTCTTCTTTTGTTGGGACGTCAACCCTTCCTTGAGAATTCCACCCGCCAAGTAGTTTGCAAAGTCCGCAAACCACGGGGTTTCATTCGGCTTCGAGTTTATAGACATTAAGGTCTCCAAGGGAAAAGAATCATTGATTTCTTTGGTCGGATGATCCCCTTGGTATGGATCCTCAAGTCTACTAAGATGGTCCGCGGCTAAGTTTTCTGCTCCTTTTTTATCGCGGATGTCGATTTTAAATTCCTGGAGCAGCAAAACCCAGCGAAGAAGTCTTGGTTTGGAATCTTGCTTTGTCAACAAGTACTTCAACGCGGAATGATCGGTGTACACAATGGTGGTAGAAAGGACAAGATAGGGGCGGAATTTTTCAAAAGCATAGACAACGGCTAAAAGCTCTTTTTCGATTGTCGTATAATGCAATTGTGCCCCAGTCATTGTCTTGCTAGCGTAATAGATTGGTTGGAAGTGTTTATTCACTCTTTGTCCAAGAACCGCTCCAATAGCAAAATCACTAGCATCGCACATCAACTCAAAAGGCAGTTCCCAATTAGGGGTAACTAAGACGGGTGCCTTAGTTAGCTTATCCTTAAGCGAGTTGAAGGCTTCAAGACACTCTTTAGAGAAGATAAAAGGAGTATCTTTCTCTAAGAGGTGGGTCATCGGGCGAGCGATTTGCGAAAAATCTTTGATGAATCGACGGTAAAAGCCCGCATGACCCAAGAAACTTCTCACACCCTTCACAGTTGAAGGTGGAGGCAACTTTGCTATAACATCAACTTTAGCACGGTCTACTTCAAGACCGGCTTTCGAAATCTTATGTCCAAGCACGACGCCTTCTTTTACCATAAAATGGCATTTTTCCCAATTTAGAACAAGGCGAGTGTCTTCGCACCGCTTTAGCATACGTTCTAAATTGGCAAGGCAAGATGAGAAGGAATCCCCGAAGACCGAGAAATCATCCATGAAGACTTCCATGGTTTGTTCAACCATGTCATGGAAGATAGCTAACATACACCTTTGGAAAGTCCCGGGCGCATTACATAAGCCAAAAGGCATTCTTTTGTAAGCGAAAGTGCCATAGGGACAAGTGAATGTAGTCTTCTCTTGATCTTGGGGATCGATGGGTATTTGAAAATAACCCGAGAAACCATCAAGAAAGCAGTAATATTCATTACCGGCTAATCGTTCAAGCATTTGGTCCATGAAAGGTAGAGGGAAATGATCCTTTCTCGTGGCATCATTGAGTTTGCGGTAGTCTATACAAACTCTCCACCCAGTAACGAGACGAGTGGGAATCAACTCGTTGTGTTCATTGGGAACAACAGTTATTCCGCCCTTCTTGGGCACACAATGGATTGGACTAACCCACAGTGAATCCGAAATAGGGTAAATCATACCCGCATCAAGAAGTTTGATAACCTCTGTTTTGATGACTTCATGTATTTTTGGATTCACCCTTCGTTGGCTTTGAATAGTGGGCTTATAGTCGTCCTCCATGAGAATTTTGTGCGTGCAGAAGTGAGGATCAATTCCACGAATATCCGAGATTTTCCACGCAATAGCCTTCTTGTGAGCTTTCAACACAGCAACGAGGCGAGTCTTCTCTTCATCTTTGAAATCCGTTGCAATAATGACGGGTGACTTCTTGTTGTCGTCAAGGAACACGTACTCGAGATGAGGCGGCAACTCCTTAAGTTCCAAATCCGGAGGATTTTCGACGGGAGGCGTTTTCAAAGTCGTGGCATCGATAGCGATAACCGTGGGAGACGGGGGCGAAGGATTGTCTTCGGTGAGAAGATTGTCAAAGAAACTCATATCTTCATCCCCCTCGGTGGGAGAATCATTAGTAGCTAAATTCACATCTCCCATGGCATCTTCAAGATTGTTCCAGAATAAATCACTATCTCCAAATAGAGACAACGATGAATCAATGGAGGACACGGTCTCAACAGTGGGAAGAGAGGTAGGAATACTTTTGCAAGCATCATTAAAGTGTTCTTCACAAGCCTCATCAAGAACGTCAATACAATTAATGCTCTCATACGAATACGGCTGTTTAGACAACTTTCCCATGTTGAAGACTACTTTGTCGTCACCCACTCTCATGATAAGCTCTCCGGCTTCAACATCAATGAGAGTGCGACCGGTCCTCAAGAATGGACGACCAACAATAAGTGGCACACGGGGGTCCATCTCGTAGTCGACGACAACAAAATCAGCAGGGAATGTGAATTTGTCGACTCCTACGATGACATCTTCGGCTATCCCCACTGGATAAGCAACCGTACGGTTGGCCAATTCCAAAGTCATTTTAGTGGGGACTAGCTCTGGGAGAGATAATTGCTTCCAAACACTTAGAGGCATGAGATTAATACTGGCACCTAGATCGGCTAGGGCCATGCAATTCTCTACTCCCGGGAAATTGCAAGGGATAAGAAAACGACCCGGATCACCAAGCTTGGTTGGCAATTTCCTTAAGAGCACTGCAGAGCAGTTCTCATTAAGTTGGGTGTTGGCAATGTCGAGGAGCTTTTCCTTGTCGCTCAGAAGGTCTTTAAACATTTTGGCGTATTTGGGCATGTGAGCGAGAGCCTCAGCGAAGGAGATATTGAAATTCAGTTGTTTAAACATTTTAAGAAAGTTAGAAACCTGAATATCATCCTTGCTCTTTTGCTTCTCTTTCCTCAACCTAGAAGGATAAGGTATGTTGGAAGAAGAGGAAGTCTTTGGGAGTATAGGATCACTCACAACCACGGGTGGAGGAGGGGTAGAAAGAAGAGGTGGAGAAATTGGAGAAGGATGAGGAATAGGAGCAGGCGACTCGTTCTCCTTAGTCACAACCACCGGTGGAGGTATAGGAAGCTCGGGTTCCTTGGTACCTTTACCACTTCGAGTGGTGATTGCTTTCATCTCCCCTCTTGGGTTCGCAACGGTGTTATTCGGAAGAGTACCCGAAGAAGAGGGTTGACTACTTTGGAAGAAACTAGCCATCATGTTCCTCAGATCATTCGTCTGGCTATCCAACGTATTTCTCATGTCAGCTCGCAAATCATTTCCTTGCTTGACCAAGTCTGCCTTCAAATTGCGCACTTCCTCTTGGAGATTTCCCACTATCACATCATTGGTCCTCATATAGGTGGCGACCTCTTGGTGTAGTGCAGTGTTGGTTTGGTTGGAAGGAGCATTGTATGCAGGTGGTTGGTAAGCAGGTTGTTGGTATACTTGATTGTTACGTTGAGGTGGTTGTTGCTGCTTGTGAGGTGGGATATATGGTTGTCGAGGTTGTTGTTGTTGAGTAGGGCGGTTAAGGTTTTGTTGTTGGTTTGGGTTGGTTGGAGGAAAGCCAGGTGGTGAAAGATAGTTGTTGCTGCGGTAGCTAAGCAAGTTACGGTCACCTTGAGGTCTAGCTTGATAAGCAGGTTGTTGGTAGGTGCCATATGCCGCATTCACATTCTCAGCAGGGTAATCTTGGGTGGCAGTACAAGTTGTGTAAGAATGGGGACCACCGCATATCTCACAAGGTTGGCTGACAGCGTTCACTTGTGCATTTTTGGCGTTGTTGCTGTTGTTGTTGCTGACGGTGTGGGTGACAAGCGATTCAAGAAGCGTAGTGATTTTGTCTAATCGCTTGTCGCTGTCATTAGTGCTAGCACTAGCAACATTGGTCCTAACACTCTTGGTTTGCACACGAGATTTGTTCTCAATGATGTCCCAAGCAGCATTGGAAGTCTTAGCCAATAAATTACCCCCCGAGGCACTATTCAGTGAATCTTGGTCACTCATGCTTAAACCATTGTAAAAAGTATTAATTTGATGTACTTTGGTAAAACCATGTTGTGGGCATTTTCTCAAAAGATCTTTAAAACGATCCCAAGATTCACTGAATGACTCATCGTACTTTTGTTCAAAGTTTATAATCTCATTCCGCAAAGCGGTAGTACGAGAGGGTGGAAAAAAGTAGTTGATAAACTTTGTTTCCAAATCCGTCCACGAGAGAATACTCTGTGGCGGTTCCTTAGCAAGCCAATGCCGGGCTTGTCCCTCTAAAGAAAAGGGAAAAAGTTGTAACCTTATCACTTCTTGTGAAACTCCATTGAACTTGACCGTGTTAGTGAGTTGTAGAAATCTCTTGATATGGTCGTGTGGGTCATCAATGGTGCGTCCCAAGAACGGTTGAGCAGATACCATCTGGATAAAGCCTGACTTGAGCTCGAAATTGTTGGCGGCAATTGGAGGGATGACAATTGGATCCGTGTTGCCATCAACATGAGCTTGCAGCAATTCAATCATTGGGCGATTATCCGGAAGGTGCTCATTGTTGTTGTTATTATTCATGTTGTTGAAAGGCGGGTTGTTGTTGTTATTATTGTTGTTCGGAGGTGGTATGTTATTGTTGTTTTGTACACCAGCCATGTCTAGGTTATCGAGAGGCTCGGGCTCTTGATAAGACGTGGATCGAGTGCGCATACACCTGCAAAAGAACGAACAAAGAAAAACAAAGCAGAAATATTTTTGGTTTTTTATTGTTTTTTTACTTTTTAGGATTTTTGAAAATTTTATATTTTTTAGTTGTTTTTGAAGATTTTCTTGAAAAAGTAACGTTCACGGGGAACGGATCCCAAAATCCAAGTTCTACAAAAAACTTTTGATCTTAACGAGAAGAGCCGGCAGCGGCGCCATTTGATATTCAGATTTTGCTAGGTTCAATTTTACTCTCGATATCCTCTCGAATTGATCTAGGTCTTAAGTGGAATGATTGTCCTTGGTTACTAAATAAAGGGGTTGGGTTTTCTAGTCTAATAAAAAATGGAAATGAAAGTTTAAATCAAAGGCAATTACTTTAATTATGATTATGATTAACAAAAACTTGGTTGAAAATTTAAAGTGCAAATTAAAATTAAAGTTAACATGTAAATTGTGAAATATGAGTGGAGAAATAGTAAAACAACAACAATAAATCAGTAACTTTAAAATACCCAAAATTCAGAACTTTAAACCTTGATTCGGAACTAACTGATTCGGAAGATACTATTCACTCATCCGGAACTTGCCCATTCGGAACATACTCATTCGGAACTTAATGGCTGATTCGGAACTTTCCGAATGAATGTTCATTCGGAACTTGCTGGATCGGAAGTTGCTGATTCGGAACCTTCAGATTGATTCGGAACTTTCCGAATGAAAAGGTTGATTCGGAACTTCTCCTTGATTCGGAAGTTTGAAACTTCCGAATGAAAGTGACTTGATGCGGAACTTAAAGACTGATTCGGAACCTTCCGAATGACTACTTCATTCGGAACTTTTTGTCTTGATTCGGAAGTTCTGAAACCCAGTTACAGTAGCAGAAAAGCGAAGAACACGGAACAAGGGTTTAAATCAAAATCAAATCAAATACTTAAAAAGAATTTACCAAATTAAACACAAATCATTTAGACATCATAGGAAACGAATCCCACTAATAAAAACACAAATCCAAACAACTTTTGAAGATCAAATCAAGAAAAATAAAACTTAATAACTTGAAGATAAAGATGATGATGAACAAGATGAAATGAAAGATTAAACAAGAACTTAGTATTGAATGATTGATGTTTTGACAAGATGAAACAAAAATTAAAATTACAAGATTAAAGAACTAAAGATAAAAATCACCAATCACCCTAGTGGTGATGGTGTTATACGAACCAGGAGAAAGAGTGGGGAGGAAGAAAGAAAAACTTCAAAAAAACTCCTCTAAAATGTGTGAGGGGAAGGCTATTTATAGCCTTGTCCTTTGGTTGGTGAGTGGGCTTTCTCCCGTTCTTCTTGTCTTTTCGTCTTTTTAGAAAAGTTTCCGTTTTCGATTCTGATTCGGGATTTGTCGTCGATTAAATTCAACTCGTCTTTTAATTTCTTCGTTTAAAGGACTTGAGTTTCTTCGACTTAGATAAATCTTCCATCTTTGGTCCTTTTCTTCGATAAATCTTCGAATAGGCCCAGTGACTTCAAATCTTTTGCATCTCTTGGACAATAGCCTTTATTTTGAGTCTTTTTCTTCAGTAAAACCCGTGCAATCCCATGTTTTCTTCAATAATCATCCGGTTGGCTCTGAAAACACAATAAACACAAAAACCACGCATAATTCCAAACAAATGATATTAAATACGTGTTTTGGTCTCGTTTTAGCCCGAATTAAGTGGTAAAAGGATGGGTGTTTACACACCTATCAAATCCCCTACACTTAACCATTGCCATGCCCTCATGCAATGCTTAGTGATAAAGCAATTTTACACTTTTCTCATAATTAATCAACCTTGGCCTTATTTAAATTCTACTAAACAAAAATTTAAAGAAATGAAACTTCAAAGGTAACAAAGGGATAGAAAACCATTTTCACTTGAAAATAGCTACATGGAAATAACTTGTAGAGAAATCGATGACTTACATTAGGGCTTTGGTGCTGCGAAGATTTATCACCCTCAAGTTTCACGTTCCCCAAACTAAGCTTAAAAACGAGATCATTGTTATTATAAGGTAGCAATTCAAACACTTACACACATGGCTTAATTAAATGCTTAAACTCCCTTATTCCTAGGTGTATCTCTTATATTTTATTTTTGTCTTAGAATGATCATGAAGATGCATTTTTGGACTTATTTCGATAGTCTATTAGGGCTGAAAGCAAAGTAGGACGATTTGATCAATAGTTAGCTAAAGGACAAAATCTCTTAAAACTGCTTCTCGGGATATCAAAAAGTTCATATCTTGGCATAACTTGGTTCACGATTTGAGACCTTTCTCGGGCCGATATTTGGCATGTACTTCATACTTCATATCTTCGAGAGACGTTCTTGAGATAATGGTCTTCTCATCATAATAGAGTTTTCTTCACTTGGAGACTTTTGAGGGGTACTCCAACTTTGTTGACCACGACTTCATGATTATTTCTTCAATCTCTAATTGGGATTTTGAGATACAACGATCCGCCTCCTTTTCGGACTTGGATCTATTTATCCTCATACCTTGTTAGGGTCTTTTCGGATAGACTTCTCCATGATCTTTATGGGAGTTGATTGCTTTTCGTCGTGAGTCTTGATCCTTCATATTGACTTTAGGAATAATGCTTTTCACATCACTTTGGATCTTCAGCAATAAAATTGAATCCTCATGCCTTGTTAGGGCCTTTTCGGACTCGCCAATCTTCGCGCCCCGCTTCATAAGTTATGCCTTGACTATGAACTCTTATCATTACCGAGCAACTTTTAAACGATCTTGGGCTAGAAGCTAAGTAACTTTTCAAATCGTAAGACCTTACTTATTGCAGATAAATTATTAGCAAGTGATGGGAGAATAGGCAAATAATTACACCAAGTGAGCTTGCGTAAGAATACCGACTTATAATTGACTCTATCATTTCTCGTCCTCCACAATTTAAAATCTCAAGTAATGAGACTCGTGGACACTTAGCCTAATAAACCAATTAAGGTCTACATGGTTAAGGATACTAGCTAGAATAAACTTGGATAAGTTTATTCGGGTTGAGTCAAAATAAACGCAACGGGCCTAATATGTCAGTGATTTCTAAACTAGCTATACTACTTATTAATATTTTTGACTTTATTGCGGGATATATACATATGAAAGCAACGATAAAAATTTTAAAATTACGACTAAATGGCCAAAGTTAATTAAAAATTTGAAAAATGTTGAAAAATAGGATTTCCTGGTTAAATGAAGGCATTTACATGGAAAAGTCCACTTAAAACTTCGATAGAAGTCCCCCCTGCACTTAAGATAAACATTGTCCTCAATGTTTAAGCATGTGGGAAAAGGTTCCCCTACACTTATGACATTGTGCACGTTGGTTAACTCAAGTTAAGGAAGAGACGACTAAAGTGATCAATTTCAAATGTGAGTATGAAGAAAATTGAATCACGATAGTTGAGAGATAGAACCGGATTTCGGATAAACACGGGAGCACGGTTCTTCAAAGATTCCAAGAGTGCACTTATCCCTGTAATCACATCACCACACAAAGGCAAACACATATAGAAGTCCCCCCTACACTTAGGGGATTAAAACATACAAGGATAGATACTCGGGCTGCCTCCCGAGGAGCGCTTGTTTTTGATAACCGAGTCCCGAGCCTGACTCGACCCAAAATTAGTTCATGGGGAACGTGGTGAGGGATGGAATCACCTCCTGAGAGGTGTCCTCACCAAAGTACAACTTCACTCGTTGGCCATTCACCTTAAAATTTGGTCCATTAGGTTGAGCGAGCTCGAGAGTACCATATGGAAAAATTTGGGCAATGGTGAATGGGCCGGACCAACGAGATTTGAGCTTTCCCGAGAAGATTTTCAACCGAGAGTTAAAAAGTAAGACTTTGTCTCCAACATGGAACTCTCGGTTTTTGATCTTGGAGTCGTGAATGAGCTTAGTTCTTTCCTTATAGATCAAAGAATTTTCATAAGCCTCATTCCGAAGTTCATTCAGCTCATTGAGTTGGATCTTGCGTAGGTCACCGGCTTTGTTTATATCAAAATTAGCCCACTTCAAGGCCCAATAAGCCTTGTGCTCCAACTCAATGGGGAGGTGGCACGCTTTCCCGTACACAAGACGATAAGGCGTACAGCCGATCGGGGTCTTGTAAGCAGTACGGAAAGCCCACAAAGCATCATCTAATTTATCAGCCCATGAGGCACGATGCTCTCCCACGGTCCTTTCAAGAATTCGCTTCAGCCCTCGGTTGGATATTTCAGCCTGGCCATTAGTTTGTGGGTGGTAGGCTGTGGAAAGACGATGATTTACACCGTACTTAGCCATGACTCGAGCAAATTGATCATTGCAGAAATGAGTCCCACGGTCACTAATAATGGCGCGAGGCACACCGAATCTAGCGAATAGAGCCTTCAAAAAGTTACAAACCACCCTTGCGTCATTAGTAGGCAAAGCTTTGGCTTCAACCCACTTCGAAACGTAGTCAACGGCTACAAGGATGTATTTGTTTCCTTTAGACGAAGGGAATGGCCCCATAAAGTCGATACCCCAAACATCAAAAATTTCACACTCTTGAATAAAATTCTGAGGCATCTCGTCTTTATGTGTGATTTTGCCTTGCTTTTGGCAAACATCACATCGTTTGACCATATCGTGAGCGTCACGGTATATGGAGGGCCAATAAAATCCCGAATCAAACACTTTCTTAGCGGTGTAGTTGGGACCAAAGTGACCACCGGTGGGTCCTTTGTGGCAAGCATCAAGGATGTCCGACGCTGCCGGTCCATCAACACATCAGCGAATTATCAGATCAGCACATTGTTTGAATAGGTAAGGGTCGTCCCAAAAGTAAGTCTTAATGTCGGTGAAGAACTTCTTCTTTTGTTGGGACGTCAACCCTTCCTTGAGAATTCCACCCGCCAAGTAGTTTGCAAAGTCCGCAAACCACGGGGTTTCATTCGGCTTCGAGTTTATAGACATTAAGGTCTCCAAGGGAAAAGAATCATTGATTTCTTTGGTCGGATGATCCCCTTGGTATGGATCCTCAAGTCTACTAAGATGGTCCGCGGCTAAGTTTTCTGCTCCTTTTTTATCGCGGATGTCGATTTTAAATTCCTGGAGCAGCAAAACCCAGCGAAGAAGTCTTGGTTTGGAATCTTGCTTTGTCAACAAGTACTTCAACGCGGAATGATCGGTGTACACAATGGTGGTAGAAAGGACAAGATAGGGGCGGAATTTTTCAAAAGCATAGACAACGGCTAAAAGCTCTTTTTCGATTGTCGTATAATGCAATTGTGCCCCAGTCATTGTCTTGCTAGCGTAATGGATTGGTTGGAAGTGTTTATTCACTCTTTGTCCAAGAACCGCTCCAATAGCAAAATCACTAGCATCGCACATCAACTCAAAAGGCAGTTCCCAATTAGGGGTAACTAAGACGGGTGCCTTAGTTAGCTTATCCTTAAGCGAGTTGAAGGCTTCAAGACACTCTTTAGAGAAGATAAAAGGAGTATCTTTCTCTAAGAGGTGGGTCATCGGGCGAGCGATTTGCGAAAAATCTTTGATGAATCGACGGTAAAAGCCCGCATGACCCAAGAAACTTCTCACACCCTTCACAGTTGAAGGTGGAGGCAACTTTGCTATAACATCAACTTTAGCACGGTCTACTTCAAGACCGGCTTTCGAAATCTTATGTCCAAGCACGACGCCTTCTTTTACCATAAAATGGCATTTTTCCCAATTTAGAACAAGGCGAGTGTCTTCGCACCGCTTTAGCATACGTTCTAAATTGGCAAGGCAAGATGAGAAGGAATCCCCGAAGACCGAGAAATCATCCATGAAGACTTCCATGGTTTGTTCAACCATGTCATGGAAGATAGCTAACATACACCTTTGGAAAGTCCCGGGCGCATTACATAAGCCAAAAGGCATTCTTTTGTAAGCGAAAGTGCCATAGGGACAAGTGAATGTAGTCTTCTCTTGATCTTGGGGATCGATGGGTATTTGAAAATAACCCGAGAAACCATCGAGAAAGCAGTAATATTCATTACCGGCTAATCGTTCAAGCATTTGGTCCATGAAAGGTAGAGGGAAATGATCCTTTCTCGTGGCATCATTGAGTTTGCGGTAGTCTATACAAACTCTCCACCCAGTAACGAGACGAGTGGGAATCAACTCGTTGTGTTCATTGGGAACAACAGTTATTCCGCCCTTCTTGGGCACACAATGGATTGGACTAACCCACGGTGAATCCGAAATAGGGTAAATCATACCCGCATCAAGAAGTTTGATAACCTCTGTTTTGATGACTTCATGTATTTTTGGATTCACCCTTCGTTGGCTTTGAATAGTGGGCTTATAGTCGTCCTCCATGAGAATTTTGTGCGTGCAGAAGTGAGGATCAATTCCACGAATATCCGAGATTTTCCACATTGTTCACCACGATGGTACCATAGTCAAGTGGACCATTTAAAATTGACTTAACCATAAGCCTCCCATATACCGGTTTTCCCTTAAGGTAAGACATCATCCGGCCTTGCCATGCTTCAAAAACTTCTTTGATGAGCATTGGCGGGCGATTATCCGTTCCCGTAATGACGGAAATATCCGTAAGGGATGTCATCTGAGGCATTACTGAATTCGGATTCATTTTGTTAACTTCAAAGAGACAAAGATTATCGGTTGATCGAGCAGTGAAGTAAAGCTTGTGAATTGTGTTGAGTTTTTGTTGTAAGAAACCAAGATTAAATCCTCTAAAAAATCGTCGAAAAGAACAAGTAAAATAACTCTTGATTCGGAACTTTTTGTTGATTCGGAAGTTTGATTCGGAAGATTTGGCTTGGAATACCTTGATTCGGAACTTTTGGTTCGGAAGTCTTGATCCGGAACTTTCCCTTGATCCGGAACTTTTCCCTTGATCCGGAACTTTCCTTGATCCGGAACTTTTGGTTCGGAACTTCCTTGATCCGGAACTTTCCTTGATCCGGAACTTTTGGTTCGGAACTTCCTTGATCCGGAACTTTTGTTGATCCGGAACTTTTCGTTCGGAACTTTTGGTTCGGAACTTTTGTTGATCCGGAACTTTTCGTTCGGAACTTTTGGTTCGGAACTTTTGTTGATCCGGAACTTTTGGTTCGGAACTTTTGTTGATCCGGAACTTTGGTTGATTCGGAACTTTTTGGTTGATCCGGAACTTTTGCTGGGTAATCAGAAACTTGTACGAGTATGAACAGTCGATCAAAAGATGATGATTAAGCCCAGATTTTTACCAAATAACCCAAAAAGTTTTGTGATTTCTACAATAATAAGTAAAAACTAATACTTATCTACTAATCCCAATCACAAAAACACCAAAAACACCAAGAATCAAGATGGATCTTCTTAAAGAACACTAATACAATCAAAAACTAAAAAACCACACAAATCATTACCTTAAATCACCCCATAGCTCTTGATACCAAATGTAGAATCTTGATAACCTATGAATCTATGAAGGGGTTGATGATTTCTAGAGAGAGAAACTAGAGAGAGAAAGTGAGAGAAAACTATGTGTTATTTTATTCAAATGGAAACAAGAAATGTTCAACAACCAACCCCTTTCCAAGGAGGAAAGGGGTATTTATACTTCCAAGCCTTATGTGGACTTGGCCGGCCCATGACAAGCCCATGGACCGGTTCTTACTTAACTAAATAAGTATTTGTTAACTACGAGCTATTACAACATATATAATAGTGTGGAGTGACCGATACTTCTAATATACGTAAAAACGTATTTCTAACAGAGCATCTGCTGAGCAAATGTCCAGCATGGGTTGTGTGAAAGAAGTTTCAGTGGTGCTGACTGGAATGTTCCAGCGATTGGTATCAAAGATTTGAAAAACTAGTTGAACTCCTTGGTTCTTTGAGTACTCTTCACCAAATTGGTCAGCAAAAATGAGGGACAGAAATCTGGTGTAGACCACATTCTTTTCCCTAGTTTTCTTCTCCATTTTTCCATGGAGATCTTCAAAGATTAATTTTCCAAAATCAGCTTTTATGCCCTTTGCCAGACAATACAAAATCACGGCATCCTTTTGGTTGATTTGATCAAGTCCACCAGTTTTCCCACCCAGACACTCAATTAAGTTGGACATCAAAAGTTTCCACTTGGGTGGTAAACAACTTCTCTTCAACCCCCATTTATCACCAATCTCTTAAGTGTATCCAATTTCTCTAAAAAATGTTTTGACAACAGAGAGATCATTGGGAACACCCTCATATTTGCTAGAATCCTCCAAATAGTTTAACCCTAAAACCCATCTAAACATCTTTAAATTTATTTTCCCATGAATACCCAAGGTTGTAGACACAAACTCAATAGATTTCTTGTTCATTGACCCTTGTGCTGTGAACCAAAATTCTTTTAACACATTTTCAACCATAACCCCTAGATCCTTGAACAAGGCATCACGAACTACACATTTAGATAAAAAAGTTTAGTACTTGTTTTCCTGGTTCAGATGTTAGGGTTTCTGGTTTGATCAAGGTGATGTTGTTGGGTTTAAAGATTATGTCCTCGATGGGATAGTTTACATGGATGGAAGGATTGAGGGTGATCTCAGTCTCTTGTGGTTGTGAAGAAGATTCAGCAGCCATAGATGTTTGTTGTGTGTGCTTTCTTTTGAAAAGAGAGAGAGAGTTGTGTGTGTTTTTTTTTAAGTTTTTGCAAATGATATGAATCATAAATCTTCAAAAGATATATGTAAACACTTTTTAAACTGAGTTGTCAAATTTTGTAAAATATTTGAAAAGAGAATGAAACTTTTAGGGTTTCTTTTGAACAAATGGCACAAACTCTCTCATTAATGTTCTGAAAAAAAGGTGATGATTTTCTGTTGATTTGAACAGTGAAACGCCTCATTGTGTCAGAAAGTTGTTGACTGTGATATAGACGCTTGATATTTCCTAAATAAACAATTAACACCTTTTGAAAGAATATTTTGTATTTATTCTTAAGAAATTTAATGCCATTTACTCCATTGAGTCATATGATTGATTTGTTTTAAAAGCTGTTGCTCAGATATGCTGAAGCTGATGGCAATACTTGTGAGCTTCAGTGCATCAAATGAGGCGACAAAACCCCATATACATGTTCACATAAGTGAACAAGACATATGACATTGCACGCTCCTCTACTCAGGCCTAGCTACTCAGCTGTATTAAAAAAATTGTTCAGCATTGCTGAAGGAACCTTTTGATGACTGGTGATTACTTATCAGCTTCAGTAAATCAGATAAGGCAACAAAACATCATATACACAATCACATAAAGTGAAATAGACACATGACATTGCACAATCCTTTACTCAGGCAATGCTACTTAACACTAATCAAAATCTTTTAAGAAATGCTGAACCTTCAAGCTTCTTCAGTGAATGCTGAAGGTTCAGGTTTTGTATCATCAATGTTCAACATACCAAGCTCCATTATCAATCTTTTGAAAGTTGGTTCATCCAGTGGTTTGGTGAAGATATCATCCAATTGGTATTGAGTGGGAATGAAATGTAATTCAATGTCCCCTTTCACAATGTGATCTCTGATAAAGTGATATCTGATATCAATGTGTTTTGTTCTTGAGTGGAGGACTGGATTGTTGGATATTGAAATAGCACTAGTGTTATCATAAAATATTGGTACCTTTTCATATTCTATGTCATAATCAGCCAGTTGGCTTTTCATTCGAAGAACATTGGCACAACATCCAGCAGCTGCCACATATTCAGCTTCTGCTGAAGACATGGCAACTGTTTGTTGCTTTTTAGCACTCCAACACACAAGTTTGCCACCTAGCAATTGGCAGGCACCAGAAGTGCTTTTTCTGTCCAAATTGCAACCAGCATAGTCAGAATCTGAATACCCTTTTAGATCAAAACCTGAGGATTTGGGGTACCAAAGACCTAGACTTGGTGTACCTTTTAGGTATTTGAAGATTCTATTTACAGTAGTAAGGTGTGACTCCTTTGGATCTGCTTGGTATCTTGCATAAAGGCGTGTAGAGAATTGAATGTCAGGCCTGCTTGCAGCTAAGTACATGAGTGACCCAATCATACCTCTATACTGAGTCTCATTGACTGATTGTCCAGTGAGATCAGGTCCTAAGTTGTTAGGGGGTACCATTGGAGTCTTCACTAAAGCACAATTGATATCATACTTGTTTAGCAGATCCTTGACATATTTTTCTTGATTGATGGAGATGCCTTGGTCAGATTGTTTAATCTGAAGACCAAGGAAGTATGTGAGTTCTCCCATCATACTCATCTCAAACTTGCTGGTCATAAGCTTGGCAAATTGTTTGCAAAGTTTCAAGCTTGTAGAACCAAAGATTATGTCATCCACATAAATTTGTACCAGAATGGTGTCAGTTTTGGATTTATAGATAAACAAGGTGCTATCTATTTTTCCTCTAACAAATATATGTTCAATGAGAAATGTTAAGAGAGTTTCATACCATGCTCTTGGAGCTTGCTTCAGTCCATACAAAGCTTTGTAAAGCTTGTAGACATGATAAGGGTATTTACTACTCTCAAAGCCAGGAGGCTGAGTAACATAAACTTCTTCTTTTAGGTCACCATTTAGGAATGTACTTTTGACATTCATTTCGTAGATGATGAAGTTCATGTAGGTGGCATATACAAGGAAGATTCGTATGGCTTCCATACGTGCAACTAGAGGAAATGTTTGATCAAAATCAACACCAGGTTCTTGATTGAATCCTTGGGCCACCAGCCTAGCTTTATTTTGGTCACTGCGTTGGTTTCATCTCTTTTGAGCTTGTAAACCCATTGGTGCCAGTGGTTGATTTACCATATGGAAGAGGAACCAATTTCAAGACTTTATTTCTTTCAAATTGTTTGAGTTCCACTTGCATGGCATCCACCCATCCAGGATGTGTGAGTGCTTCAGAAACCTTTGTAGGTTTAATCTTTGAGAGAAAATTTGCATAGAGGCATTCTCCAGATGAAGCAGCACTCAGTTTCTTTGCCATAGATCTAGTGACTCTACCTTCACCAAGATTACCTATTATGTTCACCGGCTATATGTGATTATTTTGAGTCCAAGATTTTTGTAGAGCTGGAGAATAGGTACTGGTATCATGGTTAGAGCTAGAACTTGGAAGTTCATGACATGGACTTGGACTTGGGATGTCTCTAGTTTCTACTGAAGGATATTCAGTGGACAAAGGTTCAATCATTGGAGGGCTTCCTTCTTGGTCAGAAGCAACATATCCAAGACCCAATTCTATAGAGATGATAGGAGAGCTTTGAGCAAGGGGCTCAGATTGTTCTTCAGCAGCTGCATATGATTGATCATTTTGATCATGTGTGTCAGCATGCTGATTGTTTTGAGACTGTCCATTTTGGTCATTGGTGTTTCCTTGCTGATCATTTTGATCATTCTGAGATTGATCATTATTTGATTGACAGCCATCAGTATGTGATACTGAAGGATTTCCTTTTGTAGGACTTATCATATCTTCAAATGGATCAATATGAGGGACTGAGTTGCTTGTTTGATATTTTTAAGAAGGCTCATAGTGATGAAATTCATCAGATGGATAATTGTGAGATTCAAGTATATGAAGTTCATCATCTAATGGATTTCTAAAAGTAAGAGCTTCAGAACTTTCATTGAATGTAATGTGATAGGTTTCTTCGATACATTGTCTTCTTGTGTTGAAGACGCTGTATGCTTTAGATACTAGGGAGCATCCAAGAAAATAACCATCATCATATTTTTCATCAAACTTTCCAAGGTGATCCTTGTGATTGTGAATGAATACTGGACACCCAAACACATGTAAGAATGAGATGTTTGGAATTCTCCCCCTGAAGACTTCATAGGGAGTCTTCATGTGTCTCTTCATAATAATGGATCTATTTTGAGTGTAGCAAGCAGTGGCTACAGCATCAGTCCAAAAATGCTTAAAGAGAGCAGATCCAGCAAGCATTATTCTTGCTGCTTCAATCAAAGTTTTGTTCCTTCTTTCAGCCACACCATTTTGTTCAGGTGTGTAAGGAGATGAGAATTTTTGGGAAATTCCTTTGTCATCACAGAATTTGATTAGAGTGTGATTTCTGAATTCAGTGCCAATGTCAGTTCTGAGTTGTTTGACATGAGTGTCATTTTGATTTTCAACTCTTTTGATGAAAGACATAATGGCATCTGGTGCATGGCTTTTCTTTGTCAAAAAATATACCCAGATGTACCTTGAGTACTCATCAACAATGACAAGTGTATATTTTTCATGACAAATGGCCCTAGGTGATACTGGGCCAAATAAGTCCATGTGAAGTAAATGAAGACTTTCTTTGATTGAGAAAGTTTGCATTGTTTTGAAACTGGCCCTATGGTGCTTCCCTTTTTCACATGCTGAGCATGGTTTGTCCTTTGAGTAGACAGGTGAAGGAAGACCAATAACAAGATTTTGTTTTGCCAGCAGAGTTATTGTTTTGAAATTGAGATGTGAAAGCCTATTATGCCAAAGCCAATTGGTAATATTGGAGGCTTTAGCAAAGAAGCATGTCTCCTGAGTAGAGTTCATGTTCATGATATAAACATCTTTGACTCTAGGAGAAATCATCACAATTTCATGATTGGAGTTGAAGATTGTACCTTTTTTGTCATCAAATAGCACAAGATACTTTGCATCACAAAGTTGACTTATTCTGATGAGGTTGTGCTTCAATCCATTTATATATGCTACCCTTGAGAAAACTATACCATTGCATTTTACTGAACCAAATCCTTCAGTAGTAGCTGATGAGTTATCACCAAAAGCAACTTTAGGACCTTGTTCCTCCTTATACTTGTGCAGATAACTTTTGGTGCCAGTCATATGCCTTGAGCAGCCACTATCTAGGTACCAAATAGGCTTCCTGAGATCACACTTTTTGAGTGTGACATTGACCCATTCACCATTTTTGGCACTTTCTCTGGTGACAACATTTGAGTTGGCCCCTTCATCATCAGCAAGTGCCATCAGCACTTTTACATTAACCATTTCATCATCATCTGAAGAAACATCTTCTTCATCCCATTCATAGGCTTCAGCAACGAGTCCTTTGTTCTTGTCTTGCTTGGGAGTCTTGGATGAGGAGCTTTCAGTACTCATTAAGGCCAATCTTGCTTTGATTTCTCTATATTTGGCCTCAAAGTCTTTTGTTGGTCTGAGTTCAACCCTGCTTTGCTGAAATAGAGTAGAAGCAATTTGTTTTGGTTGAAATGATGATTGACCAGTTGGTCTTGATTGAGCTGGTGAGGAATATGAAGGGAGAGATGTTTTTTAATAACAATCCTTAGCATACTGACCAGTCTTCCCACATTTGTAGCATTCAGTGTCAACTAAAGCTTTTGTGGAGCTGGAGAACTTGCCTCCTTTCTTAAAGAACCTTCTAGACTTGGCCAGAAGTGCTCTTTCATGAAATTCCTCTTTGAGGTCATTCAGATATTCCTCACTAGATCTAGTATCTTTCTTATCATCAGGACTATCTTGGTAGTCTTGAATGACATCTTCATTGAAGAAGGATGTGGACAAGGGTGTAGCAATGGTTAATGCTTTACTCTTGCTTGAGCCTTCATAAATCCTATAAACTAGGTTTTCTTCATATTTTAGTTTCCCAAAAAGAGAGGCTATATCACAATCTTTAATGTGATTAGCATTTCTCAAGCTTTGGCAGAAACTGAGCCACTTCTTTGGCAAAGCATTAACAAAAACTGTGTTGATTTCAAGTTTTGAAAGCTCAACACCATCATGCACAAGTTCATTCATCAGTGCTTTGTATCTGGTGAATGTCTATGTGAGGGTTTCCCCTTCTTTGTGCTTAAAGGTGTTGTATTGAATCTTTAAATCCATGATTCTAGTTTCTTTTACATCAGAGGGTCCCTCATGGTAAAGAATAAGGTCCTCCCATGTTGCTTTGGTTGTTTTACAATTTACAGCAGAATTTATATGGACATCTGGGAGTACAGACATGATGAGACTTTTGAGACGCTGATCAAGGTTAGCAGCTTTTCTCTCATTAGCAGTCCATTGTACTTCAGGTTTTTTATTGTCCCCAACCATGGGAACAAAAGGACCATTTTCAATGATTCCAAGTAATTGAGGTTCAATTCCAACCATGTGGACAAGAAACCTCTTCTTCCAATTTGTAAAGTTGGCTACCTCTAGTACAGGAGCAGATTGAGTTGGCCACCCCTATATTCTAGGGTTTGTGGTATAACTTGAGCCATTTTGGATCTTGATTTAAAAACTTTTAAATGAGCAGTTTAATAAAATAAGAGTTTAACTAATCAAACTGCTCTGATACCACTTGTTGGTCCCTTGTAATTCGTTATTACTTATTAACTTAAGTAATAACTCTTACTTCGACTCAAGTGAGTTATTTTAACAATAGATAAGAACTATGAAAGATTAAAACAACAATACCAATATACTTTTCAACGTATAGACTTTTATTAGAATCAAATAAAGAATCTATACCCACTTTGTTTGCGGAATAACAAAGTGGTTGAATGACAATGGGGTTTGATCTCCTCTACTTAAACGTCTAACCAAAGTTAAAGTCTAAGCTCCAATCTAAACGTTCATATGCATCTTGGCTATATGGTTTAGTTGGTATCAAGAGAGAAAGGTTTTCCAGAGTTTAAGCTCTTGTATTGGTTAACCTTTTCTCTCCCAATGTACACTCCTTATATAGGCAGTGTAATTAGGGTTTGCATTTTGCATGTACCAATGCATGGGTTTATCCAGTGGGTGGTTGATGCCCATGTTGGATAAACAGTACAAAGTACATATTAATCTATTCTAGAAAAGATAAAGGTTGTACTTATATCTAAGTATACAAGCAACCTACTTTGACTTAAAGTTATCTTTTACCGCCTAATGCAAACCATCAGTATACTGAAGAGTCTTTAGTATCCTAGAGGAGATCGACATCATTTAGTTTGGTATTGTCAAGCCAAACTAAACTGAAAGCCCTTCTTCAGTCCTTGTTCTTCAGCAACTAGACCGCCTAGTATTTAAAGCAAAGACTCATTTGTCTTCTAAGTTCACTGGAAGGGGAGTGCTGAACTTTCTTCAACTATAAGGTCTTCAGTAGGAACTTTGTTCCTCAGGTCATCCTTCAGCAGACTGGTCTTACTACTGAGCATGAAACACTTAGGGGGATTTTATATTCAAATCCTAGAGTTGCTTTAGGGTCAGTAAATACTGACCCAACACTTAAGTAGTAAAACAAACTAACATTAAGATCCACAAAAAACGGGTAACAAATGACGCAAAGAAAAACAAAGAATCAAATGAAAACAGAAGTTATTCCTACAATTAGGGTCTGGTTCAGCCATGAAAATGGTGATTGAGGAAAAAACTCAGATCCTAAAAATTCGGGAAGAATAATAACGAACAATGTGTGTGAGAAATTTTTGGTGATATGGTTGTTCAAAAGGAGGTGCAGGCAACGGGTTTATAGAGTAAGTTTATCTTTTCGCATAAGGTGGATAGTAAGTTTTGCAAATGTGCAAAACGACCCCTGAAGTTTGGGCGGAAAAAAGGAAGGGGTGGGAACTTTTGATACAAGGGTTGAAAAGTAGGTTTTCTAAGTTTTCTATCTAGATGAAGTTTTCTATCGATCTCAACTATATATATATATATATATATATATAGATGGGATCAAGAGAAAACTTCATCTCAATAGAAAACCTAGAAAACCTCTTTTCAACCGTTGGATCAAGGCTCTTTCCCTTCCTTTTTCCCCCTAACTGCAGGGGCCTCTTTGTCATTTTTTATTTTCTAAGGGCTGTTTTGTATTTTATTCAATTTTCTCTTATTTGTTCAAGGAGCTATTTTGCTCACCGTTTCTTTTTTAATGTAATTTTTTTCAACCGTTTGTATCTGCTACTTTTTGCTTTTTTTTCTTTAATAATTTATCACATAAAAAAAATACATAATTGATGAATCTATATCGACTTAAAATACCAAACGATCACGAAACTAATATTGAAACCTTGAGTTCAAACTACTATTTATCCACGTAGAATTATAAATAATTATCCATGTGTGGGTTCGAAAATAGAAGTGATATAGTAAGACAATGAGTTAACTACCACTAAAATAACGATTCTACAGTTCTTTCACTGTTCGTGATGTAGGAAATCTACCAACAATTCAGGAGTTATGCATCAGGTGTGACTGACCATTACTTAACTTCTTGGGTATATTACTAAGCTACTAACCTCAAATCAACAAATTTAGAATACGAACAACCCTAAATCCATAACTACATTTGACCGCACAAATCCATAGTAATGGATCCATGCTTTCCTCACAAGTCATTTGCTTCCATGTTGATTTTGGATAGTTGGAACAAGATTGGGCAACGGAAACACTCAGAAAGTAATGTAAGCCAGCTTCTGCTTAATCTATCTTATAATTTTCCGCTATGTTGTCATAAAAAAACCGACGATCTGTAAGGGATCTTCATTAAACAATCAGTTAGGTCGCGTCCATCCAAGTCCCAATCCAAGAATACCATGTGGAAGGGCGTAACCCTCGTGAACTGTGACTGTGTTGACTCGCACCATCCTATGAATCAAGAACAATACCTGCACCATACACTAAAAGATGAGTGTTATATTGAATATATCTGTGTTAAACCTAAAAAGTATCGTTCTAATATGGTAATATGATGTAGTTTTTAAAGGTCAGCCGCGAGTAACCTAAATAAATGCATAACTTATTGCATGACTAATCATCGTTTAATTTTGTTTTACAATGATAGGTTGTCTGGTAGAGTCGGTCTGTTTATGCGAACATTCAAAAGTCTATTCAATAGCTTACAGTTTATGTTGTAGCAATCTTTATAAATGTTGTAGTGGTAATTTCCTTTGGCAATGTACAAACACATGCTGGGACGAGAACAATCTGTTGGCCAGATTTCAATTTTCAACCCTATCAAGTAGAACATTACTTCAGCTCCACTGATCTGCAAATTGAATGCTTTATACATCTAAAATGACCATTATGATGGGTTAACTATTTAATCAATATTCTCAAAAATTGGAATTTCTGGTGCAGCTTTGTTGGTTTAATCTCATCATGTACACCCTTGGAGCATGCATTAGCGACTGAACCACCAGCTTTGTTGGGTTAATCTTATGCACAGAACTCCTGATGAAGGATAAGACTACGCTGCATAAAACATATTACATGATCATTGGTCATATAACAGATGTGTATTCATTAGAATTATAATTACAATTATTAACTATTCTTGTGTACAAGAGCTTGAATTAAGACCTTTACCTTTAATCACATCGTCAAGTTCTTGAGGCAAAACCACAGGCTTCCCATCAACTAAATCCGACCAAATAATACAAAGAAATTAATGGTTACTATTAACAATACCCCAACCAAGTTCTAAAATATCTTGTAACTAGCTCGTTAGTCATGACATGATCATCTGCCTGATTAGAGTCCATCTCATCAGTGGTATCGACATCATGGCTCTGCTTAGGAAACAACTCAGGAGAAGCCAATAGTCTTAACGGATCTGCTATCAAATGGATTTTGAATAATAACCAAAACGGATGTACTTGTATATACAAATAGGTGCACTAAAATATACAAACTGACGCACTAAAGTATACAAACGGATGCTTATAAATATACAAAGGGATTTACCAAAAAATTTTACATAAATAAATTGGTCAGTCATATCAAATCGCAGTAACTGTTGTTTGGGATTAGTATTTGCAAACAGCTTACGCAGCTTGTAGATTACCCACTAATCCAACTAAACTTATTTCACCCTGAACAACAAATTTTAATATCAATGAATACTTATCAATTAAAATTTATATATATATATATATATATATCAAGGTTCTAAATAGCGCGCTATAGCGCGCCTTATAGCGTGCTATAGCGTGAAGCGTAGCCTCCAAGTTACGAAACAGACTAAAGCGTCATCTCTAGGCGTTGCGTGCTAAAAAGCGGCATAAAGCGCGATATAGCGCGTAGCGTGAGACTTTTTTTAATCTTTTTGCAAATTTACAAGAATCGGGCTTATTTACTAGTTTTGGGCTATTTAGTAGACTTTGGTTTAGTAATTTTACTATAGGGAAAAATTCTTAAGTAACTATTAGCAGATTTTGTCTTATAATTGAATATAAGTATTGTTCCATTTGTAAAATCGTTGTATAAAATATTAATTTATAAATATTTTGTGCCGCTATATATCACGCTTCGAAAAACGCCATAGCTCCGTTATAGCTTGTGTAGCTTGAAGCTTGGCAATGCCGCTACGCTACGCTTCACGCTATTTACAACCTTGATATATATATATATATATATATATATATATATATATATATATATATATATATATATATATATATATATATATATATATATATATATATATATATATATATATATATATATATATATATATATAGATGGGTTCTAGAAAAAACCACATGTTGGTAGAAAACTTAGAAAACAAATTAAAAAGAAAATAATGTAACTTATCAAACTATAGGGTAACAAATGATAATAAACAAAATACCAGGGGTATAATTGTCTACCGCAAATTATAACTCTTTCAACAACCCAAATCATTCACATACCCGCTTTTACACACACACACACACACTAGATGCTGCGATCTACACAAAACATCAATTCATTTTAACATATGACGGTTACGATAACAACGACAAATGTAAACCACCGCATCCACTGTCACCACATCAGTTACATATGGTTGTTATGGCGGCCTATAACTGGACGACGTGAGACGCGATGGTGACCGGAGTAGCGAAGGTGGAGGAGAGTGGTGGCGATGGCGGGAGAAGGAGGAGAGTGACGAAGGAGCTGATATTAGAAAGGTTTGTGTTTGGTTCCGTAGCGAATGATAAGATGCAGGGGTGAAGTTGTGATTCCTTTGATTGGAAACCTCAATACTTCATATCAGATTTGGCGAAAAAGAAACGTTTAAACCGTAAGTGCCCTAATTTTTCACTTACAATCATTTTCTATTGGTTTATAATTGACGATTTTTGATTCCTGCTTTTGGATAAGTTTGTGGACACTTTACAAGATGTACTGTAAGTTACATTTTATTTGTAATATTTTTTCTTAGTTTTTGTGAATCTGTGTTCAAAAAATTATGTTATTTATGGAATAGGTTTGTACAAAAATGAAAACTATGTTTCTATCAGTTAATGACAATAAATTTATGAAATGTGTAAGTAGAAGATAGATTAAAGAATCTGTTTAGTAGGATATATTGGGGCGTTTGTTTGTATGTTTAGGTACTATGTGTGAATGTTTATGAAATCGCTTTGTTTAAGTAATTTGTTGTTAATAATGCTTTCGGGCATCAGTTCAGAACTGCTTTCGGGCATCAGTTCAGAACTGCTTTCGGGCATCAGTTCAGAACTGCTTTCGGGCATCAGTTCAGAACTGATTTTGGGCATCAGTTCACTACTTTCGGGCATCATTTCAGAACAGTTTTATGGCATCAATTCAAAAGTATTATAGGGCGTCGGGGTATCATGAAGAGTAACATATGTATTACAATCCAATATTTGCACTGGGTATATGTGAAGTATTCGAGAAATATTGTTGTTTAATTATCTTCTAACTTGAACTAGACTCTTCTTATGATTGTGGAAAGAGTATTATACAAGTGATGTTTGTTAAAATGTGTTTGTTAAAAGTGTGTTTGTTAAAAGTGCTAACCAGATGTTTGTAAAATCTCTAAATTATATTATACAAGTGATGCACTGATTTGAAGCATATGTGTTTGAATGATATGACATTTGAAATGTTGTTGGATACTTGGATTAGATTACCCATCCAAGTGTATGTTGACCATCATTGTTGCTAAGCTTTAAGTTCCCCCAGAACCACTGGTGGAAATAAGATAGTAAACTTAAAATTGTGAAAATGTGAAATGAATTTCGATTTCTGAAGTTTGTCACATTTTTAGCTTAAGTAAAATCGCCACTTGAAGTGGTAAGTACAGTTGTCGAATGTCTTAGTCTTTTAGGGAGTGTCTAGATATGATATTTGGAAATGATTGTTGAGACTTGTTTGGATATAGGATAGTACAATAATAAATTTCTAATTTTCGGCTAAACTAGTTATGCTTTTGATCTTCACATTATTTCCTAATAATGTTCATGTTTTGCCATGTGTTTTGTGAACTTCCGCTCTCTTTATTTGATATAATAATATCACTTTATTAAGAGCCTTCGTATTATGGCCCTGCTCACCCCTAACGAAGATGTTATGCTCTTGTATGCTTGAGAATTAATAGACATTGACTAGTACGATAATAGGAAATTTGATGATATCAATTGGAATTTGGAAATGTCCATATCAAAAACGAGGATTCTATTAGGTTGGTATAGATCCATACCATTCCTAGTTTAGTAACAAATATTTAGTCAATGGTTGTTGCTTGTTTGATTAGGCCATCTATCGAGTATAATTAGGGAATCAATTGGGTATTATTAGGGAATCAATTGGGTATTATTAGGGCATCAAGTTGAAGATATCAATTAAATAGGAATGAACGATAATTCTCTTTGTTGGTCTATCATAATAAATTAGGGAGGGTAAGTATTATAGAGGAATGGTCGAATGGGCCAGAGATAAGTGCAGTTTAAAGGGCAATTCTAAAAGTTAATGATTTTCTAAAAGTTAGGAGCAGCCAAAAGACCTAGCGAGTGATGAAGCCAAACAGTTCCTTGCTGATGTATGCTTTGTTCTATTTAGTTAGTTGACATGAAGAATGTAAGGTGACTGTTGGTTATTAACTCATGATCCAAATATTTGCAAGTCCTATGTATCTGATAAGTTTCATCCACGAAGCTAGTGCGGGATCTGCTCATTATCGGGCAGGCTTATAATTACAGAAAGATCATAAAAAAACTAAGAAAGACCATAAGATTAAGATGTACAGAAGAAAGTTTTTGTGAAACTATTTATTTATGGGGTATGAATGAATATTTATTAGTGCGTCATTATAATTATTAGGGCTTCGATTGATTATTCTTTTTTCTTGTTGGTTTATTGCAGTCTCCAATTCCACAGAAGGTTGTGATAGAGTATGAGGATGGATCAAATAATGAAGCAATGCATACACACACCAGTGTAAGACATGTTATATAAAACCTATTAATGTTGTGTTTAAACGCATGTCGTCTTTGTATAAAAAATAATTCTTTTTGGGTCGGGTTGAGATTGGAATCAACGACTTAACAGAGAGTGGGATTAGCTTCAAGATAGGTGATTGCTGTCTAGAGTAGATAAAATTTATGCAAAAAACGATGGTTGTTTTGACGATTCAACTTTTGTTTCTTATCGTTATGCTTGTCTGATATTTATGGTTACATGTTCATGTGGTATAAACTTGTAAAAATTGATCAAGTTATTTTGCTTTTTGATTTTAATGTATACATAATGCACAAAATTAATATTTTAAGCGCCCACAGCAAAGGAAAAAGTTTAACTTTTTTTATTTGCAGTTCAATCAGGAGGGATGCAGTTTCAGGGGCAACCTTCTATGGAGCGTTCCGCTTAATCATCATGTGCTCAAGTTTCAAGAATTCCCCAGCAGCCGCCTCTTCAAATAGTTCACCAGTCAGCATATATTGTAGCAGGTACACCTACCAGACCACGTTCCAATACCAACCCATCTAATACCAATTAGACCACCATAAATCACCAGCATCCCCTCCACTACACTAAAAACTATTTTTGGATGTATCGTAATGCAGTAATATTGTTCAATAAGCTTACCCAGACACCTTTTAATATTCAGTGTCTACTATAGGCATAGTGGATTAGAGGATTAAGGTATCGATGAGTATTATTAGGGCATCAGCTGGCATAATTTAGTAGTCACTTGTAGTATATTTAAGTATTAGATATACAAATAGAAAGAGCTGTCATATGAGTAAAGTTCAAAATGGCTTCGGTTTGGAAAGTGCTTGTTACTAATTTGTATGTGAATATGTGCCCTGATTATAATTAATTTGACCCATTTTGATTCATCTAAACTTAAGTGTTTTATATGACGGCATTATAGTAGCAAGTAATTTAAAAGCAAGAGCTCTCCCCGAAACGTGAAGTATTGTAGTTTTGTATGGCATCCAAAGCGTTCATGTATAATATTCTTATATTCGTCAGTAGGAGCATAATTTTTTATCCATTTTGATGACGGTGTAACTCTTAATTTTGCATGAGGACTAATGCTCAGGCATCTACTAACTGAACCTATCATTGACACTGTGTTAGTCTCTCTCTATCAATCTCAGTCTGTTGTATGACTTATAATAACAGTTTTAACATCCAAGTTCCTCGATTCGAGACATGAACTACGGATGGTGTTGTAGATCAGTTTTTGATGTTATGACGGGCTCATCAACGAGGATACGATTTGAGAGTCTCGCATATCTTGGAGATTGGGAACCTAAACCTTTAGGAAAAGGAAATGGTAATATACATGTACCCCCTATCTATACATTCTATTAAAGAGCAGTTTTGGATGAGGTCATATTTTTGTAATTTTCCATACGTGTCACTCATGTAGTTATCCACTAAAAATATGCTGATGTAATAATACAAATTATTTCGTTTTATTTATAATGAACAAAAATACAGTATTCTTTTTATGTTTTACATCAACAAAAGCTGATGGTCTTGCAGACCTTGGTAGCTGGTATTATGCTTCTTGAAAATTGGAGTAGGCTCTTTAAACAAGAATTTAAAACTCAAATCTCTCTTTATCCTTCCAAAACAATCTTGAATTTGTTTATCTTGCCACAATTTACATTTTCAGTTCCTACAAACTACAGGTTAATTCCCCCATTTTCTTTTTCAAATTAATGTTCTTTGTTGTATTATTGTTCTTGATGACGAACCTCACGATTTAGACCATCTGAGATTTAATATTTTTTTTAATCAATAGATGAAGATCCTCTTAATCCGGACTTATTTGTTTCATCTTCATTTTGGTTAATTGAATGTTAGAAAAGGTATCACTAATTGTCACTGAAGTTGTTTTTTAATTTTGTTGTTTCTGAATGCTCACTAACTGTTTAATGAAATGCTTCATCTACATAAAGCCATTCTACTGTTTATTTTTCAACATTAATTGGGATGTTATGTTTCTTCTTTAGTTTTTTGAAGTATGGAATTAGATGTGTGATTATCGCTACCTGTAATATGGATTTTGATTTTAGCTTATATGTGAATTCGTATGTAGGTTCTGATTATGGATAGCCAATTTTGGTAGCGACAGGTTTGCTTCTTTGCTTTTTTTGACTCTATAATTAATTGACATGTTTTGTCTGTATTTTTGTTATAAGTTGTGAATCGCATCCCTTCATTGAATTTGGCATTGTTTTTCTAAGCACAAGATTGACATTGTTTATCGACACATTTTAGCTTATTATGAATTTTGACCCATGTGTTTTGCCATTTAATGTAAATCTTAGTTCTTTGCTAGAATTACCTTTTAGGTAATTCTTGATTACAAATGGACGTCGAGTTAACCTGATAATGTTTGGATATCTTTTAAACTAAATCGATTTCAATAACGTTTTTTTATAGATAATCAGCAATGAAAAAGTATTCTTAGCAATTGCCATGGATAAGCAATTGCGATCAGCATTAACTAATCATATTCCCTACAGTATGTATACTGTGTTTCAAAATATGGACCTGACGAACAAACTTTCTCTGTTATCATTTAATATAATTAGTTAATAGAAGATGGTCTTTTTATTAGTAATATGGGTTCAACTTCCCAGTTACGTTTACTGTTTTATGTTGATTGGAGTTTCATTTTGGTTTTGTTGAAAGTCGGATAGCAAAGTTTTTTTGGTAAGTTTGAAAAGTTTAAGATGAGGGTTCAAGTAAAGAGTGAGTTGGTAGTATGTAGTTATGACATTTTGATTTTTAAGTTTTCGTGGGATGTTGTTTTAGGAGAAGATATCGTGCCTCTTAAAATTGAACTTGGCCTTTTCTATAACTAATATGGTATTCCTATACAACCCATGGTGTTGGATTTCGACCATCCGCTAATTTAGAATTGGAAAAATTAAAAAGCCAAATTACGGAGGTTATCAAAGAAATTGAGCAAGTGAAGTATAAAAATGAGAAGGAAATGCCAAAGTGGCACTAAACAAGAAAATTCACTTTTACCTTTTTTTTAAGTTTTGAGCATCTTGATTTAGGACCTGTATTTGAAACAAGTCAATGTTCATTTCTCGCTTTTTATTTTGATTTTTCATGATATGAAACTTTGTTCTTTCATGATATGAAACTTTGTTCTTTCATAGGATCTACATAGGCACATAGCTTCGTTCTTTTAATCATACACATGGCCTTACTTCAAGTCAAAATAAAAAGCGATTACTTGGAACTTTTATTTGTTATTTGTCTTTTGTTCCATTATACGTTACATGGAGTTTCAACAACCCATTTTAAAAGCTTTGTTTTGGTTTTAGTTGAATGAAACTCCTTACATTTGGTTTCACTGTGAAGTGGGTGTAGAATGAATTAATGGTATATATTTATTTGAGGAACATGTGTTTGATAAGATGCCTATTTAGCTTACATTGTTGTTTAGGTAACCATCAAGTCTTCTTAATATGCCCTGTCAAATGACTAACTCTAATATTTGTAGGTGGTTGAAGAAAACTGGTATACAACAATATGATACCCGGATTATTGCAACAATTCCTAGGCCGTTCATGTAATATGCTTTTTTTAGATGAATTCAGGTTAGTTCATTATTCATTTTATATTAGCAGTTAGCCATTGTTCATTTAAGTTATTGCTCAGAAGTTAATATTTTGGTCACCAAATGTGATATGCATCATTATTACCAAGTATGTGTTATTCTTATTTAGTTACCATCATATTCAACTCTATAACGCAAAATGGTAATTTGTATTCACAATTGAGCTTATTTTGTTGCTTTACCAATTTGTATTGTTTTGAGGGGCTCTGTTGTAGTTGTTACACGAGCTTTTATGGTTTCGTTAAAAAGTGACTGGTGTTTGAAATGCTTAATTGTGAATTGTTTTCTTAGTTGATTTATTTGAAGGTGTTTGAACACAGTTGTCAAGTTACTATATATCTTTTCTTATCTCAAATAAATCATGAAAGTGGTTTATTGGATCAGAGATGTTAGATGTGCACAAAGCCTCATTTTTTCAAAATCGCCTCTGATAGTATAATGATATTCTACTTTTGGAAAGTATAACAAATGGAAAAAGGAAGTCTGATTACTTTCCTAGACACTCCTAAAAAGTTACTTCTTTCTATATATTGCGGACAAATGCTTACTACAGATCTTCGATTATCTTATTAAGTAATTAAGAAGCAACATATATTTTTCATATAGGTAAGCCTCAGAGAATTTATGTGCTGCATTTATGTGAAACAAGGTTCGTGGTGAATGAGATCAAGGAATCTTTATTTTTTATTTTTTTTTTCCAACTTAAAGGTATCAAAAAGAATTTTGTGAGTAGCATTTCATGAATTTAGGTGAATGGTTTAAGTAAAGTATATGTAGGCTTTTTTCAGTATGATCATTTAAGGGGACATTTGTTTCGGCTAATATGCGGGCTTATGAGCTTATTTGATTTTAGTTTATAATTCATAAGCCTCAATTTTCCGGCTTATTATGAGACGTGTGGGCTTATATTTTTGAAAGGCAACATGTGTTTTATTACGACAACGGAAAAATTACACGTGTGGGCTTTTATACGTTTATTACGATATGATAAACTTATATAAGCCCATGGGTTCCATATATAATGATAGCATGTTTTATACAAAAGTTAGTTGTTGCCATAGTCTCGCTTAAATTCCATATCCTTTACTATTTTCTTCTTCCAAAACAAGTACAATATATATTACTAGCTCCTTTTGCTTAGATTCTCGCATTTTCCTTTTCACTTTGAACTCCAAAACAAAGTGTTATAGTTGTTATCATCTTGCTTTGCTAGACGTGTGAGTTTTCATTGCATTTAGTTGGCACTCTCTGTAATCAATAACGGTATACCATATCGTGCACCATTAAAGCTTTTTTAGTAGAGACGCACCAACATCTTATCGTCTATGTTAAATTTGAAATATTAAGTAACTATTGTCATGGCAGGAGGAGAACTTGACATGGGTAGAAAAAGAAATGGATATGAAGGTGTTGGAGGATACTGGAAAGAAATTGTTGGGGAAGCAATTATCGAGATTGGACTTGGACTTGGGCAGGTTCCTAGCAGTTGAAGGGGAAGGCACAAATGTTGATGCTTAGCACGTTTTGCTACTTTGCTTTCTGCAGAGCGTAAGCGTCATTGTCGATCAACTTAATGGTTTAAACATTGTGTATATAGCCAGGAGTTTAAGCTAAGTGATTGTAAATAAAACAACATTATGTTTTGTAAAATGTTATAGATTTAGAACATATTTAAATTGCCCGTGTATTACACGGGTTATTAGCTAGTTTTTAGTATACATGACTGTTAAAATAAATTTATCATATGTTTATTAGAGTGACGCCAGTTGTTTGTTTATTTAATGCATACGCATCTATATGTAAAAATTGAGGCATCTATATGTTAAAATTGAGGCATCTTTATGTTAAAATTCGGGCATATGAAAAAAACTTTGACAATAAAATGCTCAAAATGTGTTTGTTAAAGTTTCACACAAGGTGCTTGTTAAAATGTTTGATTAAGATTGTATAAGTGATATGACATATTAGTATTCTTTTGCTCTTTATTTACGTGTCTTAACGACATCGTTTAGCCTAAGTAATTTTGGTACCTTTCTGATGAAGATTTGTTTGGCCCGTAAAGTACATGTTTTGAGCCGTTACCCATCCACATGACATGCCTGTTTTGCAACCCTGAGAAAAAACCCTTTTTAACCAAGTGAAAAACCTTTTTTAAGTAAGTTATGTTATGGTTTTCAAAGTGTATTGCTTTTAGAGGCTTGTCGTATAAAAGTAAGCTAATGTGTACCAGAATTTTAATACTCTAGTTGTTACTTTTTTTACCTGATGAATATAATATATGAATTATTTTTATGTGGAGTAGAGATTACATGGATTTAGGTTAGTTGTCGGTACATTATGTTCGATTATACTGGTTTTCTTTTAAAGTGAAATAATCTGATCTCTATGTAGAGTACAAAATCCTTAATTTGTCATAGTCGTATTTTAGTGCTGGAATATTGTCTTATGTACCCCACAACCATGTTGAATCAGTTTTTGATGCTCTAATGTTTCTAAATTGAATAAGAGGATATTGATGATGAATTTTATAGATTCACACATATTTTAAATCAATGTCCATAAAATTAACCAGTCACCACTCTAGTTTCTGCCATTATCATCTGAATCAGTAACCACGGTATTTTATCTAGCTCGTCTTGCCCGTATTGATTATTAAAAGGTAACTCTCGCGTTGTATCTTCTTAGATTAAGGCATCAATATGTGTACTACCGTATCCGTTTGGTGTATGCATACTTTTCAATGTAATCTATTTCTTTATTAAAATTAAGGCATCATTTTTGTGTATGAAGAATATTAGATATAAGGCGTGTATATGTTAAAATCAAGGCATTGGTTTGGTGTATGAAATAGGCATATATTTGTTAAAATTAAGGAATCAGTTTGGATTATGAAATAGGCGTATATTTGTTAAAATGTATATTCTTACATCTATAAGGCTACATGAAAGTCTTTGAGATTGTGCGTGAACTAGATCTCAAAGTATCAGGTACGCCTATATGACTTAATTTTTACTCTAGTTAGAGGTGGAAAATTCATCTTATTTACTCTTAGAATGGATCACTTTGGGTTATATGTGATCTAGGGGGTGGTTAAAGTTAGCTCAAAAGAACACGTGTGAATAAGTCGAACGCCACCGAAAGTGTAGAAGTTTGCTATAATATAATTTTTGTGATTATATTTCACTCATAAAAACGCTTTTCTAAAAGGTCATGGATTTATCCAAACTAGACTTGAGGGACAGCAGGTTACCCAGATGGAGATATCCATTCGAGGAATATAAGATTCAGAGAGCCAAGTGCAAGGGCTTTAGCGTAAGTGTGTTAACCTTACTATTGTTACTTTAATACATATAGAGGCAACAGTAGCAGGGTAGGTGTTCTTGCTTTAATTTATGACCTACATGGCTCTGCGTATGGCGGATAGTATTTCCTACTTTAACGATTTGTGCAACAGTATCTATATTATTTGGGCTTGAACGTATATTGTGCAAACACCGAATCCAATAGGTTTGTTGTTCCTGCTCTAACAAACTGTGTGGCCTTTGATTTTAGCGCATAAGTGGTTATCAAATTGTCGGGTTTAACAGATGTTATAGTAAGGTATCATTGTTCAGTTGGCATTAGTTTCGTTTGTATTAAAGTTTCTAATAGTCATTGGACTTCAGTGAGTTGTGAGACTTCGGTTTGCAGGATTATTTTTTCACTGCCAAACAAGGTTTCCATGTGTTATATGTGCTTATTAATATTAAGGTATCATTGTTTAGTTGGCATAAGTTTCGTTTGTATTAAAGTTTCTGATAGTCATTTGTCTTCAGTGAGTTGTGAGACTTCAGTTTGCAGGATTATATTTTAACTGCCAAATAAGGTTTCCATGTGTTATATGTGCTTATTAATATTAATGGTTTTGGTGTGCAGGAAGTATTTAACATCTTCAAAGCACACAGTTCTGTTTTGTATGGTTAAGTATGCCAAAAAGTTCATTTCTTTCTTGATATTTCAGTGGTTGTTTTGGTATCATGTTATTTGGTTAATAGCCAATTTGTGCAGATTTTACAAGTATTATAAGAAAGCAGGATTGTCTACAACGTACATGGATTTTCTGCTAATAGACCATATGAAGTCAAAGATAGTTATTAAGTAGTTGTGAAACTTATTGTTTTGTGGAAAGTGGTCTTTCATCTAAAACGAAGGCTAATAATGGTAATTATAGATAATTAAAAGATGGTGAGAAAGCGAAAGACGGCCAAGTGAAAAAAGACGAGGAGGGTTAAAACTGAACAAAAAGGTAAAGAAATCAAAGAAAAGACGAAGGATGAAAATGTTCCTCGGCATCATGGGTTATTCCTCCAAACAAAAGGGAACATGGATACTAAAGTACCTTTTTATTTACGCATACTTGTTTCGATGAACTGCTTCTTATATGGTATTATGTAAGATACATTTACATCTTCCCATTGTTATATACTGTTTTGCAACTCCGTTCTTTGTCACATCTTCCCATTGAATCACACAGTATCTTATGAGTAAAGCGCTAACGTTGCACCTTTATTAAGCTATTTAATTTGCAAGTTTACTATAATTTTAAGCTATTTGATTTTCGTCTTTACTTTTGTGAAAATATTAGATGTTAAAATATAAGAAAAAGATGACCACCAAAAAAACGTACCCAGGAAAAAAAGCGCTAATAGAACAAACATAGATACATAAGCGATGCAAAACACCGTTCAAGAAAGAAAAAAATCTACCATCAGCGAAAAGAAAGAACATGCTATCAACATTACAAACTAATTGCTCAAAAATATTAAAATTAAGAAGATATACAAAACCGATTTAAAGAAAGTGACAAAAAGGCTCCTAAAATTTAAAAAATGACAAAAAGACCCCTGAACTTTAGAATTAAAAAAAGGAGGGGGAGGAGCTTTGATCCAAAAGATTGGAAAAAGGTTTTATAAGTTTTCTTTTGAGATAAAGTTTTCTATTGATCCCATATATATATATATATATATATATATATATATATATATATATATATATATATATATATATATATATATATATATATATATATATATATATATATATATATATATATATATAGGGGAGAGTTAAAATAAAAAGACTTTTTTTGGTGAGAAGTATAAGAAGGATTTTCAGCCAATCATTTAAAATTAATGGATAAGATCAATCCATATTTCTAACTAACTAACTAACTAACTAACTAATCACCAAAACATGATTTTAAAAAAGTCTTCAAAAAATTCTGAAAAAAATCAAAATTGTCGAATTTATTGGTGCATAAAAAATTTGTGAATAAACGTTTTTTAGTTTTGATTTTTTACGTTTTTCTGATGCACAAAAAACAAAATTTGATGCACAAACACGTGAATTTTGGTGTAAAATTTTTTTTTCATTCAAACAATTTTCAATTTATTATAGTTTGATGCGGAATCATATTTTAAAGCAAAAAGTCAAAAGAAGTTGGGTATAAAAATGAATTCTTGATGCACAAAAAACCTAAAAAATGTAAAAGAAAACGTTTTTGTGCATCAAAATTCCGTTTTTGTGCATTAAAAAAGCGTAAAAAACTTCAAATTAAAAAAACTTTTTTCACAAAAGTTTTTTGCACCAACATACCCGATCTAGTGTAATTTTTTCATAATTTTTGAAGAACCTTAAAAAAACATGTTTAGATGGTTAGTTAGTTAGTTAGTTAGTTTGTTAGGATTGTGATTTAATCTCATCCATTGATTTTAAATCAATGGCTGAAAATCCTTCTTATCCTTCTCACAAAAAAATCTTTTTATTTGATCTCTCCCCTATATATATATATATATATATATATATATATATATATATATATATATATATATATATATATATATTCCAGATGTTGGCTTGCTCCCTTGTTTGAGTATAGCTTCAGGTTCCATAGTCCTTAGTTGATTATAAATATCATCAAAAGAAGCATTCTTGTAAGCCTTGGTGGCAATAATTGATGTAACACCCCACTTGGATAAGTGGACCGTTACGTGTACTTATGGTGTGTCATCAAAGCATGCAAGGCAAATGTCTTAAAAACATTAACTGACCATAACGGAAATACCGGAATCAAACATCGGTAGTCCAAAACTTAAGCTCAAAAATAAAGGATTAAGTACTGAAGGAAAGGACGAAACATTGTCCAAACAAGCAAAGTAATGTATAAAGCGCATAAAGTAAAGAAGTCTGGATAGCTTCCATCCAATGCACCTACTATCTCAGAAATCCTAAGAGCGTTCCTGTGTACCTGCCCTTTGGAACATGAAATGAAAAATACGGCTGAGCATAACGCGCAATGAACGGATATAAAGCATGATAAGAATATACTGAAATGAACAGATAACAAAGACTGAAGCTATGAACTCATAAGTAAAGTGCAACAGAAAACTGTATATGTTTTGAAAAGTCTGGTTTACAATAGTATATTAAATTATTATCTGTTAAATCTGAAATCATGTAATTACTGTATTTTAAATGCCAAGAGCTTATATAGGTCATGTGCTGTAACAACGTCTGCATGAATACATAGAGGGGTGACCTCGTCATGCTATAGAGGGGTGACCTCTAAATAATGTGCTTGTTGGAGGGATCAACTCCAATGTGAAGGATGTAGAGCACACACCACATTCACCTGATAACCTTTAACTGATAATATTGATAAGCTGAAAGAAATGAGACGCTGCGAGAAATCACTCCCCCGCAGAGGATTCATGACACCGGTGCCTCAAGAGTCATGGTTACGGTACCTCCGTAACTAGCATATAATTGGTCATGCTTGTATATAAAGCTCAGGCAAATTTAGCTTAGTTATTAAGACAATTACTGTAAATCTTATAACATATACTGGGAAAAACATTTGGCTGCAGACGGGGAATCCTAATCATGCATCGGAAAGTAAGTCCTTACTGAAGGACGGAAAATCTATACCTTGTGTCAAGTAACTGATTGCAAGGAAAAGTCGATGAAACTCCTACTCTGACTTCACAAAAGCTACATGAATAACGGACGCGAATGAGTTGACTGATATCTGTTTATTTTTACTGATCTTAACTGTTCTTAGTTTGATTTATTTTATTCTTGTATTACTGTTTGTATATAATCTGGTAATTTCTGACTGTTCTATAATATTACTGATTAACGTATTCTCTGAATTTCCTGATTACTATATAATATGCAATTCCATATTATAATATTACTATAAATAGTAACCTGCCATAAATAGAAAGTTTCCTAAATTAGAAAGGTTTCCAAATTAGTTTTTCTTGAAAATTAAATCATAATAAATCACATGTTTTTAAGTGGTTAAAAAGGATAAAATAAAATCAATTTAATTTTACTAATTAAATTATCAAAACAAAACCACTTAATTAATTTATTTATTAAATTAATTTATAAACATGATTTAATCATAATTAAAATGAACCCCGTATTATTATTTTCCGTGACCCCGTAAACCGTGCTAAAAACCTTTCCCGAGACACCCATGTCTCAGGTTAAACCAAACCGGGCTCACTTTGTGGTCCCCTTTGCTGACGTCACCCAACAGTAGCCACTGGCCTAGTGCCAGTTGGTACTGTTTTCATTTTATTCCCACTGTTTATCATTTAGTTCCCACTGCTTGTTTACGGTTCCCACTGTTAGTTATATGTTCCCACTGCTTATGTTGTTGTTCCCACTGTTCTTCCCTAAGACCCACCGAGAGTCTTTAGGACTCTCGGTTGCCACTACCGTGAGATAAACACCCCCTGCTAAACTATTTTTACCCACTGTACATTAAGACAAACACCCCCTGTTGAACTATTTTTACCCACTATACATTAAAACAAACACCCCTTTTTGTTCGTTTACCCCTGTTTAGGGTTTGTGTTCGAGGCTGGGCAAACAAAGGTGTCACCGAGACCCCTGTTTGTCTCGGCTGCACACTAAAACCCCAATGAGAGCTTTCATGCTCTCGGTTTTCGTGATCACACCCAAAACCCGACACCCTCCTTAACCAGTTTCATGATTACCTTTCTAATTTACTAATGTTCTTGATTTAAATCCATTATTCACGATTTATAAAAGAAAGAAAAGGGTGACTACCTTGTTTGATAATATGGATTCACTATGAACACGAAAACGAAATAATAGAAGAATCAAGATTTGTTTTTCTCCCTTGTTTTGTCTCTAGCCGGCGACCACCCCAAGGAACCCTAGAATTCTTCTTTTTTGTTACAAATGAATGCAAATAACTCCCTTTTGTTTTTCTTGTGCTTATTTTTAAAACGGGTCGGGCCTCAAAGCCCATTATCCTTCTTGTTCTTTTTTAAAACCGCCGGGCCAATAGTATATGTGTGGTTATTATTTGATTTTTGACACTTAATATATATCGTGTAAACTAGTATTTGTTTCTCGTGTTTTAACTTTTCTGAATCGTAGTATTATTTTCTGAATAAAATACTTACGTAATACATACGTGATATTTTCTGACACTTCATAATTATTTTCTGAATAATTAATTTTTGTAATATTTAAATAAAGTTGAGATTACGTGTATTTAATATTAACGTTTAATTAAAGTTGAGACTACGTGTATTTAATATTCGAGGATTTTAAATACGAGTTTTACAATTAATTTTGGATGAATCTCCCATGCATCACCAAGACCTCCAAGGAAGGTAGTTGTGATATCTTGCTCCTCAAGATCTGTTCCCATGAAAGCCAGCTTGCTAGTAATATGTTGAAGACGACTTCTCACTTCACTCAGCTTCTCATTAGGATGAGCTTTAAAACAGTGTATTCAATCATTAACTGCTTCTTCCGTTGTTTGACAGTTTCCTCATTCCCACCATAGATGGTCTCAAGGGCTGCCCAAAGTTCCTTAACAGATTCATATTTTCTGAATTTATGTTGCTCCTTAGGACCAAGAGCCAGTTTGAGTGTACTCAAAGCTTTCATATCATTCTTTCTTTCTACTATCTCAGCAGCTGAAACTGATCTTCCATCGTTAGGTCTTGGAAGGAGATCATCACCAGCAAGTCCAGCTGCTCTTCTTGCTTCTATAGCAGTAGTAATCTTTAGTTCCTTCTTGAATTGATTACCATATTCAATGGCCTCCCAGAGAACATAGTTATCAACTTGAAGGTATTGCTCAAAGTTGAACTTCTAAAGTTCAAAGTTTTCAGGATCGAGTATAGGAATCTTGATATTATGGTTTGATGAGTGTGAGGCTTCAGTTAAGGTAGACATGATATTTGGATGATTTTTAGGGTTTTCAACGATTTAGGGTTTTTGGCGATTTAGGGTTTTTGTTCTCAAGATTAAAAAGTTCGTCAACAAGCTCTGATACCACTTGTTGATCCCAAACTTAGATCGAATAAACTTGTGTATTATCGAGATAAATTCAAGTATAATACATTTGAGAAACTTTGTATATTCAACAAACTAAGTATTATGCTGAATTTAATACTTAGCACAAAGAACAAATAACAAAGCCGTATACCAAACTTTCAACTTTTATTAATAATGACGATGAGAACAGTGATTGAAAGTTATATCAAACCTTAGCCTAAAGGTCTCCTTTTATAAGCACAAGGAGCCTTGTACACAAAGTAAACGTGTCAACTATTCTAGGAAGATATACTAAGATAAACATATAAAATACAATATACATGCATATCTTCCTAATATATCAAAACGTGTTGACTTGTAAAACCTGACAGCGGCTTGATAAATCTTGTTTGGGACTATTCTGTCTGCGGCTTGATAACACCTTCTCAGCGGCTAGATATCTCTTGTCAACGGCTAGTAGACTTTAACTAATTTTATTCCCAACAATGCTCATAGTTTTGAACAATTAGAAAACCCAAAACAACAATAATCTCAAAAGCAATATTAAGTGATCAGATTTCCACAATCTTACACATAAATTTTACCGGTAAAAGAGAACACATACTATCTTTATTCGAAAGTTAATAAGAGTAAAAGTTAATGACTAACAATACCGAGATTCAAACACACCAAAATAATTCTACAACGAAACCACAACACACAAATAAACCTAATTCACTAATCTCTTATCATTTATATCAATTATAGCCCAAATCATCAAAACAACCCAGCAAGGCTAGATCTGATTTTAGAGAGAGATAAACCAAGAAAAATGTGGATGATTTTGTTTACGGATTTGTTGGGTTGGGAGGTGATGCAGGAAGCTAACACGTGCCCTTTTGTGAGAAAAGAAAGTACTAATAAAAAATTACAAAAATAATAAAATAATAAATTACTGTTCATAATACGCACAATGTGTGTATCCATAAATGTATACGGAGTATTAGTTATAATATTAATTTGAAAAGAGTTATTTTATATATTATATTTTTTCTTAGATATGAGGGGACTCATCCCCCCATCCATCTCATTTCCATCTAATGGATGAGATTGAATATATTTTATTTTTTATCTATTTTTTATAATTTAAATATCTTCTAAAACGTTAAGTATTAAACGAAAATAATTATACCATCGCGAAGAGCGTTTAATTATCTTTCTACCAATATGCACTATGATATATACTTTCGAAGAAAAAATAATTTCGTTTTTTTCTTCTTGTTGAAATTTACGTGAAATATTATAGATGATAATATTGTTCCATCATACATGATAACAGTGTTAAATCATATATGATATTGGTTTCCATCATATATGATAGGTTATATCATATATGATACTGGTGTTACATCATATATGATTCTAGTATCATATATGATAATTTTCGAAAACGTGAAAAAAATGAACTTTTTTGTCAAAAGTATATATCATATAGCATATCTATAAAAAGATAATTAAATGCTCTTCGTAACGGTAGATTTTTTTCGCATAACGATTAACAGTTTAAAAGATATTAATATTTAAAAAAAGATGATAAAAATATATTTTGTGTTTAATATTATTCTTGATATTAAAATAAAATTTAGTATCTAAATGAACTTAAAGCTATTACTTTATTTTATGATTACACTTTTACAGAAAAAAGGGTAATTAAAAATAATAAAATGAGGAAGAAAAAGATTGTTTGACGACAAAGAAACACTAAAAAAATAATCATAATCATTAACATTCACCACCCCATTCATTTCTTCATCCTTGTTGCTTACCTGTGTTCTTGTCTTCTTTTATTAAATAATTATTCATTCATCATTTTTAATCCATAATAAATCATTTAAAAAAAACTCATAATCGCCAACACTATTCAATAATAGGTAATCTATCAATTTGCAATAAGGGTTTGTTAATCATTTGATTATTTGTTCGATTTATGTTGATTTAATGATACCCTTTTGTGTGATTAGATCATAGAGATTAAATTTTTTTCTTGAATTTCCTGATTACTGTATAATATGTAATTCCATATATTATAATATTACTATAAACAGTAACCTATCATAAATAGAAACTTTCCTAAATTAGAAAGGTTCTCAATTTAGTTTTTGTTGAAAATTAAATCATAATAAATGACATGTTTTTAAGTGGTTAAAAAGGATAAAATAAAATCAATTTAATTTTACTAATTAAATTATTAAAACAAAACCACTTGATTAATTTATTTATTAAATGAATTTATAAACATGATTTAATCATAATTAAAATGAACCCCGTATTATTATTTTCCATGACCCCGAAAACTGTGCTAAAAACCTTCCCCGAGACACCCATGTCTCGGGTTAAACCAAACCAGGCCCACTTCTTGGTCCCCTTTGCTTACGTCACCCAACAGTAGCCACTAGCCTAGTGCCAGTTGCTACTGTTTTCATTTTATTCCCACTGTTTATCATTTAGTTCCCACTGTTTGTTTACGGTTCCCACTGTTAGTTATATGTTCCCACTGCTTATGTTGTTGTTCCCACTTTTCTACCCTAAGACCCACCGAGAGTCATTAGGCCTCTCGATTGCCACTGTCGTGAGACAAACACCCCCTGCTGAACTATTTTTACTGTTAGAAATACGTTTTAACGTATATTAGAAGTATCGGTCACTCCACAATATGATTTAGGTTGTAATAGCTCGTAGTTAGTAATTAGTTATTATTTGCTTATTAACTTAAGTAAGAACCGGTCCATGGGCTTGTCATGGACCGGCCCAAGTCCACTTATGACTTGGAACTATAAATACCCCTTTCCACCATGGAAAGGGGTTGGTTGTTATCATTTCTTAATTTCCACTTAATAAAATTCACATAGTTTCTCTCACTTTCTCTCTCTAACTTTCTCTCTCTAGAAACTAACAAACCCCTTCATAGATTCATTGATTATCAATATTCTACATTTGGTATCAAGAGCTATGGGGTGATTTAAGGTGGTGATTTGTGTGGTTTTTTAGTTTTTGATTGTATTAGTGTTCTTTAAGAAAAATCATCTTGATTCTTGGTGTTTTTGATGTTTTTGTGATTGGGATTAGTGGATAAGTATTAGTTGTTACTTATTTTAGTCGAAAGCACAAAACTTTTTGGGTTATTTGGTCAAAATCTGGGCTTAATCGTAAGTTTTACTGTTCTACTATTCATCGGACAAAGTTTCTGTTCATTCAGCAAAACTTCCGGATCAAGGAGTTCCGGATCAAGAAGTTCCGGATCAAGGAGTTCCGAGTCAAGGAGTACCGAATCAAGAAACTTCCGAACCAAGAAGTTCCGAGTCAAGGAGTTCCGAATCAAGAAACTTCCGAACCAAGAAGTTCCGGATCAAGAAACTTCCGAACCAAGAACTTCCGAGTCAAGAAGTTCCGGATCAAGCCAAAGTTCCGAACCAAGAACTTCCGAGTCAAGAAGTTCCGGATCAACCCAAAAGTTCCGAATCAAGGTAATCTTCCGAATCAACACAAAGTTCCGAATCAAGGTAATCTTCCGAATCAAAATTCCGAATCAACAAAAAGTTCCGAATCAAGGGTGATTTTGCTTGTTTTTTCGACGATTTTTTAGAGGATTTAATCTTGGTTTCATACAACAAAAACACAACACAATTCACAAGCTTTACTTCACTGCTCGATCAACCGATAATCTCTGTTTCTTTGAAGAAAAACAAAATGAATCCAAATTCAGTAATGCCTCAGATGACATCTCTTACGGATATATCAATCATAACGGGAACTGATAGCCGTCCACCGATGCTTATTAAAGAGGTGTTTGAGGCATGGCAAGGTCGAATGATGCAATATCTAAAGGGGAAACCGACATACGGAAGACTTATGGTCAAATCGATTTTGAATGGTCCACTCGACTATGGTACCATTACGGTTGATAACGTGACTAGACCACGAGAATTTGAAGAACTTACTCCAGCTCAACAACTTGTTGCAGATGCAGATGAAAAAGCTCTTCAAACAATTCTCCAAGCTCTTCCCCATGACATCTATAGGATGGTGAGTCAGTATACGGTGGCAAAGGATCTATGGGAACGTCTTAAGGTGTTGCTACAAGGCACGTCTCTCACCAAACAAGAAAGGGAGTGTCAGCTGTATGATTTGTTTGATAGATTCACCTACAACCCAGGGGAAACGCTTCATGATTATTACTTCAGATTCACCACACTCATGAATGATCTGAATGTATACAATCTTGTGATCGCACCATTCCAGGTTAACACCAAATTCTTGAATACTCTACCTCAAGCTGAATGGGGTGAGTATATTACCGATGTGAAGTTAACCCGGGATTTGCATAAGTGCAACTTAGATCAAATCTATGCCTTCCTTCAGCAGCATGAGAAGCATGTGATTATGCACCGTTCTCCTCGTGGTATGCACCCAGATTCTTTAGCATTGATGGCGAATCAACCAAGCTTGTCTCACAACAACACACCCTATATCTTGGGACATCAAGCTTATCATCAATCACCTTACATGACACCAGCCTTTCCCCAATACTCGATTCTACCACAACCACCCACCTCACATCAGCAACAATATCGGTTCAATGCACCCTCACCACAGTATGCTTCACAACTTCATCCAGCAAATGTTGCACATTATGCTCAGCCATCATATTCTTCTTATCAAGAGAATGCAGCATATCCAACAAGCTACCCTGATCAAATGAGTATTCCTTCTACTGATTATGCAGCTTATCCAGATCAAGCACTTTATTGTGATGATGAGGAAGTCCCAGTTCCTGTATTCCAACAAGGAGCTGACCCAGTTGAAGTGCTAACTACTATGTCTGCTTATCTCACAAGAACTTTAAGCAAACGAGGATTCAGAGGATCAGCTCCTACCAACAATCAGTTGAGGAATTCATCCAATTCTCGCCAACAAGCTACAATTGAGAATGGCAGGGTAATGGTTCAGCCAATTCAACCATATCAGGGGAGAACTTCCACATCAACCAATGTTCGCACCGCCAATCCTGCTCCTGCTCCAATGGTCAACAACCCTCCACGGGCTAATACAGGCAAGTTGAGAATGATCACATGCTACAATTGCAAGGAAGAGGGTCATATGTCCAGGGATTGTAAGAAACCCAAGAGGAGAAGGGATGGACAGTGGTTTGCAGAAAAGATCTATCTGGTAAATGCTCAGGCGCAAGGAAGGGAACTTGATGAAGAGGAGCTTGCATTTCTTGCTGATCCAGGGATTGCTGAACAAGATGTTGTCACTACGCAAAATGCAGCTTACCAAGCCGATGATCTTGATGCGTATGATTCTGACTGTGATGACTTTCAAACTGCAAAGGCTGCTTTCATGGCAACTTTTTCCAGCTTAGGGCCAGATAAGAAATCTGAGGTACTTATTAATAACACTGATAATGCCACTGATGCTAGTATTCAACCACATCAAGTTGGGCAAGAGAGTGCTGATTCGAATGAATCTTCGGTGGTGAGTCTTTCAAATGAGGAGACAAACAATGATAGCAATATCAATGTGAGTTCCCAGACTTTGAGTGAATCACAACCGGGACCCAGTTCGCATACGCCCACTCCTGCTCAACAAGATTTGGTCATGGTTCCTGCTACATTACTTAGCCAAATGAATGCTGCACTCTTAGAAACCTTAGCTAAGAATAAGAATTTGTCTGATGAGCTTGCCTTAAGCAATGAGAAAGTACAAACTTTGGAATTAGTGCCTTCGTCTAGTGTTCTCACAAATCTCGAATATGATCACTTTAGAAACAAACAAATGGGTCACTTGCAAGAAATCGAAAACTTAAGAGCAAATCTGTCTAGTGAACTTAGAGAAAAGGAGTTAGTGGTCACTAATTTTCAAAAACTTCAAACTGATTTTGAATTACTCGAATCTAAGAAGACTGAAATGGAGATTAATGCTACTAATAAGATTAGAAGTCTAGACTACTTGCTGTTAAGACAATACGCTGCTTCACAACTAGTTCACTTATTTGATGCTTCGTTTAAAGAGTTTAACTTATCTCGTCTAAAAGGCCTTCCCCCTAATCCACGATATGCAAAACAAGCTTTAAGACATAGTCCTAGACTTTATAATGCAACTCAATTAGGATTGGCTTTAGACCCGATTGTTTTTCCCAATGATCGAACAAGTAAGGATCTAGTTGATGAGGATCGGTCATACAATTCAGCAAAATATCCCGATTGTGATTATTTTAAAATGAATAAGGAGCTTGCTAAAACTGATTTTAGAGTTCGCTTCCATATGGATAAGGATCTCATTACAGCACCAACCTACATGATAGAGGAAGAAAGCCCTAGTACATTTCCTACACTTGTCAACATGGAAGGTCCTAAGGAAATTCCAAAGAATCTTCCACCTGTTAGCACTGTATGGTTAAACTTGCAAGAGATTAACCGATACTTTACTAACTTTGACAAGGTCATCTTGGAATGTACGACTTCAAATGGCTTAAATGCCGGAGAATGGGCTTTCGAACACATGAACGAGGTGTTTAAAACTGAGATCAATCCGTTTGTCGAAAGTCTAAAAAGAAGTTTTGCATCTCTTAAGGAAAATCTTCAGTTTGAAATTGGTGAAGTTCAAAAAGTGTTTTATGAAATGGACACAGCTTACGAACTGCAACTAATTGAAAAGGAAAAGATTTCAACCGAATATGACCGATTCTTGTCCGAAGTAATCTCGTGTGATGTGCTTACTATTGTAAATGTTAAATATTCGAATGAGCTTACATCTGCTATGATGAATTGTGATGCTGTGAATATTTGTGAGGATGTTTGTGATATTTCTGTAAATGTTGCTGAAACTGTAAATGAGGTAGATAATCATTCTTGTCACGAATCTAACGCTGAGTTTTTAAAGCTACAAGATTCTTATAATTTACTTTCTCAACGCTTTAATCAACTAGAACAACATTGTATATCTTTAGAATTAAAACAACAAGCTCAAAATGAAAATCTTTTGATATCAAATGTTTGTGAAAACGGTGTTGAGACAAGTGACAAGATGATTGCAATTGTTAAGACATTAGAGGAAGAAATCATGAGATTGAAGAGAGAGATATCATCAAAGGAAACATTAAGAATGGAACTAGAGGCCGCAGAGTCTAAAAACCAGGTCTTAGAAATTAGACTATCAACTGTTCTAGGGGAGATGGATCGGACAAGGCAGGGACTATCCGCTCTTTATGGTTCACTAGAAGATCGATTCGCTTTTAATGCGACACAGCAACAATATTATGTTGAACAACTGAACCAAAAGTGCGAAGAAATCTCTGACTTGAACATCCTGCTCATAGACAAAAATATGGTTTTGGCTGAGTTAAAGGAGACACTTCTTCTCACCCGACAAGAAGTTGTTGATAACTTAGCAACCGACTCTGCACCGTCCACTAGTGCTCCAACAACCAAGAAAGTAGTGCTTTATAAGAATCCGCTTCATAAGAGAAACCAGCTTACCTATGATGATTATATGAAGAATGCCATTAAGCATGTCGATCTTCTTAGGGATATTGTAGATGATCTTTATGCCTTAGATCCCTTAAGTAGCGACTATTATTCGGCTCATGAATATGTTAAGCGAGTTCAATATTGCTTGGCTTATTTACAATACATAGGTACACCAGGTTCTGCACTACTTAATAATAGGCCCATTGCTGTCACTCCATTTAATAAGACTCCAGGAGCGAAACCGTCATTGGCACAATCAAGTAAGACACCTTTAAAATCTGCTGCTAATGTTCCCAATTTGCCTTCTACAGGATTAAAAGCGACTACTAAGGCTAAAGGATCGCCACTCAAGAAAGATAAGATCAAGCCCGCCACTAGTAGTGCCACAAAGAAGAAAGTAGAAGTCCACAATAGGAATGCTAGTTCAGTTTTAAATAAAACGAATCATGTTAAGACTAAAAGCTCTGCGCCTGTGCAGCAGCCTAAACCATTCGTGAATTCTGATTTAAATTGTTGGAATTGTAATGAATGTATGTTTTCCCAGCGTCATGATTTGTGTCTGATTGATCACGTTAATGAAATGAATGCTATTAAGAATGGTCTTGAATGGAAGCCAACGGGTAGAACTCGTGCCCAAGTTGGCTGGCAATGGCGTCCCACTGGTAGGACCTTTACTCTCGATGGTAAAATGTGCCCTTTAACTAGGAATGCATCCATTGAGGTTAGGTCTGAGCGTCCTTTAGTTAGGAACACTCGCACTCAAGTAAGGAAACAGCGCCCTTTAATTAGGTCAGCCCCCACTTTAGTGCCTATCAGTGTAGAAATACCTCAGGATTTGAGCCAATTAGAATCTACACCACTGATTAAGAAGAAAAAGGCTAGGAAATCAAAGAAACCTAGAGTTAGCAAATCTAAGATTATTAAATCTGTACCTGCTAATAACAAGGAACACTCAGATTCCGATACCTCTACATTGTCTTTGTGTGGTGATATTTTCAGGTGGTCCAAATCATCCTGTGGTATTTGGACTCCGGTTGTTCAAAACATATGACCGGAAATCGCTCGATGCTCCGAAATTTCGTCAGCAAGTTTCTTGGTACGGTTAAATTTGGGAATGATCATATAGCAAAGATTATGGGATATGGTGAATATCAGATTGGAAACGTGACGATTTCTAGGGTATACTATGTTGAAGGTCTTGGTCATAACTTATTCTCAGTAGGACAGTTTTGTGATTCCAACCTTGAGGTTGCTTTTCGACAACACACTTGTTTCATCCGCAACTTGGAAGGAAAAGATTTGTTGAAGGGATCTCGTGGTGCAAATCTTTACACTTTGTCCTTACAAGACATGATGGCCGCTTCTCCAGTATGTCTTCTCTCTAAAGCTTCGAAGACCAAGTCATGGTTATGGCATCGAAGATTATCTCATCTTAATTTTGATGCTATTAATCATCTGGCTAAAAACGAGTTAGTTCGTGGTCTTCCCAAGCTTAAATTTCACAAGGATCATTTATGTTCCGCGTGTTCAAGGGGGAAAAGCACCAAGAAATCTTACAAACCTAAAGCTGAAGACACTAATCAAGAAAAACTTCATCTTTTGCATATGGATCTTTGTGGACCGATGAGAACTGAAAGTGTGAGCGGTAAGAAATTCATTCTCGTCATTGTGGATGATTTCTCAAGGTTTACATGGGTTAGATTTCTACGTACAAAGGATGAAGCTCCGAAGGCTATCATCACTTTTCTGAAGTTCATTCAGGTACGTTTGAATACCACTGTCCGCCGTATTCGTACAGACAATGGTACAGAGTTCGTCAACCAGACTCTTCGTGATTATTATGAAGGAGTTGGTATATCACATGAAACATCCGCTGCACGCACTCCACAACAAAACGGTGTCGTTGAAAGACGAAATCGCACACTTATGGAAGCTGCTAGGACCATGCTTATTTATGCGAACGCTCCATTGTTCTTGTGGGCAGAGGCTATTTCTACTGCATGTTTCACCCAAAACCGTTCTATCATTCGGAAACGCCATGGAAAAACACCTTATGAGCTTCTACATGACCGCAAACCCGATGTTTCATTTTTCCATGTGTTTGGTGCTCTGTGTTATCCAAACATCAATAGTGAGAACTTGGGTAAGCTTCAACCAAAAGCCGACATAGGTATTTTCATTGGTTACTCACCGTCTAAAAGAGCATACCGAATCTATAACCGTCGTCTTGGCAAGATTGTAGAAACTATGGACGCTGATTTCGACGAGCTGACAGCGATGGCTTCTGAGCAACACAGCTCTGAACCCGCGCTTCATGAGATGGGACCCGGTGCTATAAGTTCCGGATTAGTTCCCAACAATCCAACTTCCACATCATTTTTACCACCATCAAGGCCCGAGTGGGATAAACTGTTTCAACCGTTGTTTGATGAATTCTTCGATCCCCCGACTGATGAAGTTCCAGTACCTGTAGTAATTGCTCCAATACCTGAAGTGGTTGCTCAAGTTAATGAACCTTTATCTAATGCATCTACAATTCACAATGAACCGGATGCACCTTCACCAAGTGATTCTCAAACTACACCTGAATCATCACCCCTACTTGTGCCTAATGATGTGGAAGAGGATTCTACTGATCACGACCTGGAATATGCTCACTTGCAAGAGCTTCCTTTCTTTGGTGTTGCGATCCCTGAAAACCCTTCAGCCGCCTCTACCTCAGAAGAAGCTCCATCTATTGTTCACTCCAGACCACCTAGGATTGAAAACCATAGCACTAAATGGACAAAAGATCACCCAATTAGGAATGTTATTGGAGATCTAGACCGACCAGTCTCTACACGTCATCAACTACAAGAGAGTGCACTATATTGTTACTTTGATGCATTTCTCTCTGAAGTTGAACCCAAAAATTGGCAGCAGGCTATGACCCAATCATCTTGGATTGAAGCTATGCAGGAGGAACTCAATGAATTCAAACGACTAGAAGTATGGGAATTGGTTCCTCGCCCTGACAAAGTTAACATCCTTACTTTGTTATGGGTTTATAAGGTTAAACTTGATGAGATGGGTTCGGTATTGAAGAATAAAGCAAGATTGGTCGCTAGAGGATATAAACAAGCCTTGGGTATAGACTTTGAGGAATCTTTTGCTCCTGTGGCTAGATTGGAGGCGATTAGACTATTCCTTGCGTTTGCTGCTCATATGAACATGATCGTCTATCAGATGGATGTGAAGACGGCATTTTTGAACGGTGAACTAAGGGAAGAGGTTTATGTTAGTCAACCGGATGGGTTCGTGAGTACGGAGTCTCCTAACCATGTGTACAAGCTTAGGAAGGCTCTCTATGGGTTGAAACAAGCTCCACGCGCGTGGTATGATCTCCTGTCAACATATCTCATGTCGGAAGGCTTCTCCAAAGGCAAAGTGGACCCCACTCTTTTCACTCTCAAGGACGGCAACGACATGCTTCTGGTACAAATTTATGTTGATGATATAATTTTTGCTGCCACTAACATAGAATTGTCTAAACAATTTGAGAAGATAATGTCCACACGCTTTCAGATGTCGATGATGGGAAAAATATCATTTTTCTTAGGATTACAGATTTCTCAGAATCCCAGAGGCATCTTTATAAATCAATCCAAATATGCTCTAGAATCACTTAAGAAATATAACTTTGAGAATTGTGACCCCGTAGACACCCCAATGGTGGAGAAATCCAAGTTAGATGAAGATAGAGATGGGATTATTGTCGATCCGAAACTTTACCGTGGAATGATTGGCACCCTTCTCTATCTGACTGCTAGCAGGCCTGATTTGCAATTTGCTGTATGCATGTGTGCCCGGTATCAGGCTCGGCCTACCGAAAAGCACTTACATGTTGTGAAAAGGATCTTTCGGTATCTAAAAGGAACACTTCATCGTGGTCTATGGTATCCGAAAGATTCCTCGATTGCTTTAATATCATACGCAGATGCCGATCATGCTGGATGTCAAGATACGAGGCGTAGCACTTCTGGATCTGTGCAACTCCTAGGAGATAGATTGATCAGTTGGTCTTCAAAAAGGCAGAAAAGCGCTGCAATATCAAGCACGGAGGCTGAATACATCGCCATGTCCGGTTGTTGTGCTCAAGTCCTTTGGATGAGATCACAATTAACTGACTACGGTCTTGGATTTAACAAAATCCCGATGTATTGTGACAACAAGAGCGCCATTGCCCTTTGCTGCAACTATGTTCAACACTCCCGGGCCAAGCACATAGACATTCGCTACCATTTCATCAAGGAGCAGGTGGAGAACGGAGTGATCGAGCTGTATTTTGTCACTACTGAGTACCAGCTGGCGGATATGTTCACCAAAGCCTTAGATCGAGGACGAATCGAGTTTTTGATCGACAAGCTTGGCATGAAATCATTCACCCCAGCGACTCTCAAAGAGTTGGCAGAAGAATCAGCTGAATAGTCGTGGTAAACTATTCAGAGTATCCTTTGGTTGTGATCATGTATATTATCGTAAATATATAAACCACAAAAAGAAAATACAAAAATATAAAACCAAGAAAAACCATAAAAAATATAAAACCAACAAAAACCATAAAAAAAAATATAAAACCTAGAAAAACCATAAAAATTATAAAATCAAGAAAAACCAAAAATATTTTTCGTTTTAAAACGGGCATGTCTTTTAGTACGGTAATATTTACGGCCTTAGAAATGTCGATTAATATTGACACGGTGCCATAAATAGAGTCCGTATAAAAGTTGTACATTTTTAAAACATGCCCATTATGGCTTGTAGTTATTTTAGACTGCAACCCGGTTTTCGCATTAAAGTCACGTATTTCCTTGGAAAACGTTGGCTCAGAACGGGAATTAATTTTCTCGGGCGTGATTTACAAGCCAAATCATGCAAAGGGATCAAGTTTACTTTATAACTTGGTCTGACACGAATTTGTGTACGTCTCAGTGCATTAATTTGTTAAAATAAGAGAAATCTTATTAAAACCACGAATCAAAATTTTTCAAGAGAAATTGGAAATGCTTTCATCACTATTTGACTCTTTAAACAATGACTACAGCTCTTTAAATAGAAAACGGGTCATCGTTTAAGGGGGAGAAAATAGTAAAATCATCTTCGTCATTAAAATTGATCTTCAAAAGTGATTGTGAACATTAAGGGCTTCATGGTAATTGAGTGGTTTGCTTTAGAAAACGACTAGTGTTCGTTCTAAGTGATAGGCATTGCTTTTAGATATTGGAGATATGCTAAATAGGATGCGTTTGCTAAGATTGTGTGTAAGTTAAACAAGGTTTAAGTGAATTAAAAAAGTTAGAAACAAAAAAGGATAGGGAGTGAAATTGGAGGGACTAAAGGTAGTATTTAATGAAAGTAGGCAAAATTTGACCTAAGTCAAAAATAAATCAACCCGCCTCTCACTACTATTTCCATTCACTGTTTATTTGATCACTTGCCGCCATTGTTGCATAAACATACACACACGCTCTAAACAATCAAATCTCTCGTTTCATCCATTAACATCCGGTTCCTTCGTTTAATTAAGGTATATACATCAATTAGGCTAAATTGATTAGGGATTTATGGTGGGATTTGCTCGGAATAGGTTAAATGATGTTTATATGCCTTAGTTTGCCTTAGAAACTCACAAACGCGCTAGATTAATCATCTGAGTTTAGTTTGTAAAAGTTCCGGATGAACGTGGCTTAAAACTTCCGAATGAAGGATTTCTTCTGAAAAAACTTCCGAATGAGGAAGTTCCGAATGAAGAACTTCCGAATGAAGGAAGTTCCGAATGAAGAACTTCCGAATGAAGGAAGTTCCGAATGAAGAACTTCCGAATGAAGGAAGTTCCGAATGAAGAACTTCCGAATGAAGGAAGTTCCGAATGAAGAACTTCCGGATGAAGGAAGTTCCGAATGAAGAATGTTCCGAATGAAGGAAGTTCCGAATGAAGGAATGTTCCGGATGAAGGAAGTTCCGAATGAAGAACTTCCGGATGAAGGAAGTTCCGAATGAAGAACTTCCGGATGAAGGAAGTTCCGAATGAAGAACTTCCGGATGAAGGAAGTTCCGAATGAAGAACTTCCGGATGAAGGAAGTTCCGAATGAAGAACTTCCGGATGAAGAAGTTCCGAATGAGGAGAAGTTCCGAATGAGGAAAGGTTCCGAATGAAGAATGTTCCGAATGAAAATGTTCCGAATGAGGAAAAGTTCCGGATGAGTTGTTTGATTGTTATTGTTTGCATGCTATCTATGTACTTGTTGTTTTATCTTATGAAATGTGTTATGTTTAGAAGTAAGAATGATATATATCTATCTGTTTTTGTGCATCAACCTTTCATGTCTTATCTTAAGCAGATAAAATGACTAATCCAACAGTACAAGCTATCCAAGAATCTAGGGAAGCCGATATTGCTAAAGCTCGAACCCTTAAGTTTATACCCAACAACTACAGGCTAAAGCAAGTTTCTAAATCCACTCACCATGGTTTTAAGGTCGCCATAGCCATTCTTGATAACTCCCATTTCAAGAACGCCCTTAGGAGTACAGCCTCGGTGCCTTATGAGTATATGTTTGAATTTTGGGCAACCAAGGATTTCACTTCGAACAAGATCACCTTCACCATCGACAACAAGCAGCAGACACTCACCGTTTCAGACTTCCGTAAGATGCTTGGTATACGGGATACACCTAAGGGCATGTCTTTCTCAAGGGATCCTACTAAAGATGAACTCGCGGAGTTATTTGATGCACTTGGATGTCCGGAAATACGAGTTGCATCTGAGTTTACAACTGCTAAGGTGGGACAACCTTGGAGAGCATTGATGGGTATTCTCAGTAAATGTCTTACACCAAAGACGAGTGGCCATGATGCTTTGCGCAGTCCGATAATGAACCTCTTCTATGGCATGTACAAAGCTGCGAATTCAGATTATGCTTTGTTGATATGGGAAGAATTCACCTTTCAACTCTTCCACAACAAGAAGCTGAAGACAAACTTCTTTCCTTATCCTCGGTTTATTAAGCTCATCATAAATTATTTTATGAAGCTTGATACTACTATTGATAGGCGTGCAGGAGGTCGCTATCACACTGAAGAAGCTGATGATACTGTAGATCTGAGGCATGAAGGACCGTCTACTGGTGTGATTCCGGGTCCTGTTCCTGATTACCTTCTGTCAGATAAAATCAAAGGTTCTGCTGATTACAAGCTACTGCAGCTAGAAATCCAAAGGCTAAAAGCAAACCTTCAAACTGGAGAAGACTCATCGACAACGGTTAAGAGTAAAGGCAAACGCAAACAACCAGCTGCGTTACCTGAACCCGAACCAAAGAAGAAGAAGTCAGAGGGTAAGAAAGGAAAGGGTAAGGATTTGATGCGTCTACGTGATGAAGCAGATATTGTTGATCCTACTCTTGATAAATCCGAGCAACAACTGATGAAGATTGCTATTAAAAGGAGTAGGAAAGATACAGGCGGTAGTGGTTCAGGTGCGAGGGTAGATATCGAGGATGAGTACGAGGAACCGCATGATGTTGATGAGTTTGGGTCACCTGAAAACTATTCCACTTCGAAGGAGCCATCAATCCCTATTTCAACAAGTGTGGAAAAGGAACCTGTTGCTCCTACGATCATGGTGACAACTCAACCTTTGGCAACTCTACCACCACCAATCCAACCCTTAACAACCCGAACAACCCGACCGGCTTCCACACCATTTCTTCCACCACCCACAATCCCCATTCTTAGTACAGCAGTAACAACCGAGCCTATTCAGTCAACCCAGAGCAGCTCTGCAACATCTGCAATGGCTGCATTAGTGATGGCCGAAATGCTTGACAATCACAAACGCGAAATGGATGAACTTCGCCAAGAGTTGCAAAGACGAGCACAAAGGGAAGAAGTATCTCAGAAAGCTCAAGAAGAGTTGATTGCCAAGTTCTCTGCAGACATGGAAGCGACACGTAAAGCTCATGCAGAGGAACTTGCTCGAGTTAAGCAGGCTGAGGCTGATAAGCATGCTGCACGCATTACCAGACTTCAAGCAATGAGGGATAAATATAAGGAACAAAAAGAAGCACTTGAAGCATCTGTGAAAGAAAGAGTGCAAGAATCCGTTGAATCCTTAATGCCTAAGCTTCGTGACGAGTTGAAGACACTTGCTGCTGACAACTTGATGGTCAAATCCTCCAACCCTTCAGAAGCCGCCTATAAGATTGCTTATGACCTGACGGATTTTGAATTGAAGAAGATCCTTAAGGCTCGAATGGTGGAACTTGGGTCGTATAACAAGTCGAGGATTCAACGGGCTCTATATAAATCCCTGAATGATGCTATCATGGAGGATGATAGATTATTCAAAATGTTTGGAAGTGTGGTACCATATCACATCTTACCTGAGGAGGAAAGGGAAGAGAGTGAAGAAGAGGGTACGGGTGAAGAAGAGGAAGAAGAAGAAGAAGAAGGTGAAAAGGAGAAAGACGATGACGAAGGTGGTGATGATGATGAGGATGATGAGGATGATGACGAGGATGAGGATGATGATGATGGCGATGATGGTGGTGATGAGAATCAGGAGAGTGTTAGGGATAATAACGGGGATGACAATCAGGATGATGATGGGGGTGAACAGCCGAAAGAGGGAGACAAGGTTACCAGCTCCAAGAAGACTGCTACTGGAACCAAGTCCACAAAAGATGCAGGACAGAAGGACAAGTCGACATCCTCAGAATCAAGACGAACTAAGTGGCGCCACGATGTGAATGCCACTACAGCGTCATCGGTTCCTGGTATCTCTGTCGCTGTATCTTTACCTATTACCACTAACCCCATTAGTTCTGCTGTTGTTCCTCCTGTGATTGCAGAATCAGTGACGGAACCCGAAGCTGCACAACACTCTCCAGTTCAAGACACTGCTGAAATGCCTGAAACTGAACCAGTAGATGTTCGCACTTCCACTCCTCAACAACAGGTTCAACAATCTACGGTTCCTGAACCAAGCATTCGTGCCTGGGAAGACACGTTGGAGATAGACGAGTCTGCACCACCACAAGCTTGGATCACGGCAGCAGCTCAATATGATCCGATCACAGATGCTGACAAAGATGTGCTGTATCTGCGTATCCGAAGTCCGATTGACTTATGTGCATTTCTTGCTCATGAGTATAAGACTTCGGTTACTCCATCCTTGGTCAAGAAAGCGATGAAAGATAAGAGACTGCGTGCCAAAACCCGATTACCCCGAATGGAGCTCGAGTACTATGCCGATGAGATCATAAAGGCTTTGAAAACCGTTCAACGGCCAGGACTTCATGAATCAGAAAGAGCTCCACCTCCAATGGATCCTGCTCAAGATAATCAGATCACTCTTGACTTCTTCGTCACCAATGATCTTGAGTATCTTATGAAGGGGTCATCAAAGTATGCAACATCCCTGACTTTGCTGAAAGCTGCCAACTGGGGGACAATACCCTTCATCGAGGAAAAGGTAAATCGACTCTGGGTCCCAAAAATGAATCGTAATTATGATATGTATGCTGTCATAGGTGCATCTCATTGGGACGAACGAGTCCGAAGGGCGTACAGGGTTTGCTGCATGGTCAATTCTGGAAGCAATGTTAGATCCGACATCCGTATCTCCAGCATCTTAGGAATGAAAACTGAAGCCAAGAACGGCTACTATCATGTGACGGAGATTCGCTTGAAAAGGGAGGATGACAGGGAATATAAAATCCAGCAAGGAGATTTTTCCATCATTCGCCTTGAGGATATTGAAGATATGCTGCTTCTGATGACCCGAGATCAACTTACTCACATTCCTCGTGAAGATCTGATTGCTTTGAATACAGCACTTCGTATGTTCACACGAAGCGTTGTCATCAAGTCACGAGTTGAGGATCTTCAGTTGGGAGTCGAAAGCTATCAGAGGAGGCTCAACTTAACCCGTCCTGTGAATCAAGTGCTACCTCAACATGTAGAAAGATGTCCCTATACCGGCATTTCTGTCCCGAATTCCGGCATTTTCTACTTGAACAGTCGAGGTTTGATGAAGTTTATGAGGGTGGGTGAGCTTCACAAGTATAGTGATGGAACTCTTATACAAGTCAGAGATAAGTTGGAGCATCTGAACTCGGGTGGGACTTTGCCAGAGATGACGGAGGATTGGCATCCGGGTTACCGGCAGATGGCAAAGTATGTGATCAAAAAGATCGATCAAAAGCTCCGTGAACGTAGATTGATGAGGAGCTTGGAAAAATTCGTGGGTGGAAGACCGTATTTAGTGCACCACAAGCTACTGCAACGATCCATCTGATGGGTCGTACATCTCAGGTCACTTTATATTGGTTTTCAATTGTGAATATGTAAATTTGTGAATAATGTGCTTGAATGGCTTGGTGTAGTGTTAAGGTATGATAATTTTTCAAGAATTTCTCACGAGATTCTAAATCTTTCAAAATATGTCATACCAAAGCACTACAACTATCCCTTATTAACTTAAGGGGGAGCAATAACTTGTTCTATGGCCAAAACATCGATTTCATTTTTACCCAAAGACCGGTTAATCCATTCAATATCCCAAATATTAATGGTTAACATTTTGGATAAGGGGAGAAAATGGGATTAAGGAGACGTAAGTGATACTTGGCTAAAAGATGAAAAAGACTTAAAGATTATCCAACTTAATATGTGTAAAGCACGTGTTAAGGGGGAGCGTTTTTGATGAACAAAACACCTAAGGTACAAAACTTTTGATTTCAATATCACAAGTACTTTAGGTGATTTTCAATGATTTTTCATGGTGGCAATTCCTTCCCAAAACACGCTTAATTCACGACGGATGTGGTGACAAAAGGGTGGTAGGAATAGGTTTAGTCCAATGATTCATCAGAGCCGATGGAATCTTCCCAAGGACAATTCCCTAGATAGAATTAGAAGTCCTAGGAAAGATGGAGAAAGAATGTGAACGTAGCTGAATGCCGACCAAGTACTTAAGCTAGCACTGGAACAATCACAACAAGGTGCTAGTGATGACGTATTGGTAAGCATTGAAGGGGTTGAAGAATGAAAAAGAAATGTAAAGATAAAGGGTGTAAAGAAAGAAGCCCTCCTTACAACTTTAGGCAGAAACCGGGTCAATACATATGCTATTGAGGTCATTTTTGCTAATGATTCTCGGTATTGAAGAAAGACATCATGGACCCAGTGATGCAATGCACAACCCTTCCCCAGCTAACTCAAATATCTCTCAAAAGGTATTTGTTTTAATCACACGGAGATCAACACGTTATCTATTGGTTTATTCACTCCGAATAGACTGGTATTGAAAAGGTGGCACTCCTCTCCAGCCATCGCTCACTAAATCAAAACGCACAATCGAGTCTAGAGCCAAGAGATCATCAAAAGTCTCATTAGGACACTTTCCATTTATTCCTTGCTTTCTCACACACTGTGAAAAGTAAGAGATTTTCATGAGTCCTACGCAGTATTCCTGTAATATTGCCAGAACATCCGAGTAATACGCAAGTATTACAATGAAGATGGAAATCCTGCTTGAGCCAACATCAAACAAGCTCATGGTAGGTTACACGTGCGGTTCTTTTAGAACCAATCTTGTGAAAAACTGGAAGGTAACAGTGGTTTAATTCTTAATTGAACTTAAACTCGTTCCAGGCCTCTTCGCATTATCATATGATCTTGCCAGAACACTCAGAGTGACTCTTTATTGACCACAGTGACGAGTGGAAATCCTTCTAGTGTCAACATCAAACAGCACTTGGTAGGTAACGTGCAAGATTCTTTATGAATCGAGCTCGTGACAACTGGAAAGCAACGATGGTGAAAATCTTAATTGAAATTCACTTGTTCCAGGTTTCATGAATTGACGGCTTTTAATCACAAGGATAATTTATCCAAGTGATTCACTCTTTATGTTCGCAGTCAGCTTTGGACGGTCGAATAAAGAGAACGGGTTTACCCGCGAAATCCTGTCAGGAAGTTACTTAATTGAAACTATCCGTCACGGGTACGATATCTAATATCGTCCAACGGTCTTCACCGACCGGAGGTAAAATGCTACCGAATTAGAATAAAATGTTCAAAGCCATTTTATTCGTGTCGTTGCTGTGTACCTGCTAAAGACGGTGGCGTTGCTGAGTACCTGTTGAAGACGGTGGCGTTGCTGTGTACCAGTGAAGACGGTGGTGTTGCGGTGTACCTGTAAAAGTCGTTCCCACATGCTTATGTCTTTTGCAACAAAAATTCAAGAAAGTACAAGATGAAGTCTTCCGCTGTACCAAACTCTGAAGCTTTCAAGAATCCAACAAAAAGACGTAAGTGTGTGGAACATGAAGTCACGAGGAGGCAAAGTTCACAAGAAAGGCAAAGATCGCACGTGAAAGGCCAAAGAACAATGCTCTCAAGTCAAAGCCAAAAAGATCAAATCAACATATTCACAACAAAAGAAAGAAAAGAAGAAAAGACTACGAGCTAAAGAACGAAGACTTAGTATAGTATGCTAGATTTAGAACTTTGTAACGTGGAGTGACCTCCCTTAGGGGGAGATTGTTAGAAATACGTTTTAACGTATATTAGAAGTATCGGTCACTCCACAATATGATTTAGGTTGTAATAGCTCGTAGTTAGTAATTAGTTATTATTTGCTTATTAACTTAAGTAAGAACCGGTCCATGGGCTTGTCATGGACCGGCCCAAGTCCACTTATGACTTGGAACTATAAATACCCCTTTCCACCATGGAAAGGGGTTGGTTGTTATCATTTCTTAATTTCCACTTAATAAAATTCACATAGTTTCTCTCACTTTCTCTCTCTAACTTTCTCTCTCTAGAAACTAACAAACCCCTTCATAGATTCATTGATTATCAATATTCTACATTTACCCATTGTACATTAAAACAAACACCCCCTTTTGTTTGTTTACCCCTGTTTGGGGTTTGTGGTTCGAGGCTAGGCAAACAAAGGTGTCACCGAGACCCCTGTTTGTCTCGGCTGCACACTAAAACCCCACCAAGAGCTTTCATGCTCTCGGTTTTCGTGATCACACCCAAAACCCGACACCATCCTTAACCAGTTTCATGATTACCTTTCTAATTTACTAATGTTCTTGATTTAAATCCATTATTCATGATTTATAAAAGAAAAGAAAAGGGTGATTACCTTGTTTGATGATATGGATTCACTATGAACACGAAAACGAAATAATAAAAGAATCAAGATTTGTTTTTCTCCCTTGTTTTGTCTCTAGCCGGCGGCCACCCCAAGGAACCCTAGTATTATTTTTTTTTGTTACAAATGAATGCAAATAACTCCCTTTTGTTTTTCCTGTGCTTATTTTTAAAACGGGTCGGGCCTAAAAGCCCGTTATCCTTCTTGTTCATTTTAAAAACCGTCGTCCCACTAGTATATGTGTGGTTATTATTTGATTTTCGACACTTAATATATATCGTGTAAACTAGTATTTATTTCTCGTGTTTTAACTTTTATGAATCGTAGTATTTATATTCTGAATAAAATACTTACGTAATACATACGTGATATTTTTGACACTTAATAATTATTTTCTGAATAATTAGTTTTTGTAATATTTCAATAAAGCTGAGATTACGTGTATTTAATATTAAGGTTTAATTAAAGCTAAGACTACGCGTATTTAATATTCGAGGATTTTAAATACGGGTTTTACAATTCTTCCCCTCTAAAAAAATAATCCGTACTCGAATTAAGGATGCGATTATGTTGCGGTTTTACAATTCTCCCTCTCTAAAAGGAAAATTCGTCCTCGAAGTAAAGGTAAAAAAATAAGTTGGTGTAGTTATCATAGCTGAAATGATTGATAGGCTGAAATGACATATAAGCTGAAAGACATACCCGAATCGTAACTGGAATTGAGGATAAGAAGTCCGTATAGACTCCTCTGTTTCCCAAGTGGCCTCCCGCTCGGAATGGTTCCTCAACTAGATCTTGACGAAAGGAATAGTCTTCCTTCTCATAACTCGATCCTGGCGATCTAAGACTGCTTCGGGTTCTTCAATATAAGATAGGTCCTCCCGAATTTGATCGAGTGGGTAACTTTGTGAAGATCGTGATAGTTGTACCCTCTAAGTAGTGATACATGGAACACGTTATGAACATGTGAAAGCTGAGGCGGTAACGCTAAACGATACGATACTTCACCAACACGTTCGAGGATTTCGAACGGTCTGATGTAGCGAGGGTTGAGCTTGCCGTTGAGGCCAAAGCGTCTGACCCCGCGTGCTGGAGATACTTTAAGGAACACACGATCCCCAATCTGAAATGCTATATCTCTGCGATGCTTGTCGGCGTAACTCTTCTGGCGAGTACGCGCTTTTTGCAGCTTTACCCTGGCAATGGCGACCTTTTCGTTGGTCAACTCTATTAATTATGCTCCCTCAATCAAACGTTCTCCAACCTGATCCCAACAGATCGGAGCACGACATTTCCTGCCGTATAACATATCAAAGGGAGCACACTGGATACTAGCATGCCAACTATTGTTGTATGCAAACTCGACCAAGCAGATATAGTCATCCCAATTACCTGTCCATTCTAATGCACAGGCGCGTAGCATGTCCTCCAAGGTCTGGATGGTACGCTCTGACTGACCGTCCGTCTGCGGATGAAAGGCTGTGCTGAGCTTGAGCTTGGTTCCCGAAGCTTTATGCAGACCTCCCCAGAAATGCGAAGTGAATCGTGGATCCTTGTCTGATATAATATCCGAAGGTGTACCGTGTAATCGTACGATCTCCTTCGTAAATAGGTTCGCTAGTTTACTGACTGTGAAATCTTTACGGATAGGGATGAAGTGTGTTGACTTGGTCAAACGGTCGATAATGACCCAGATTGCATCATGCTTCCTCTGAGTATACGGTAACCCGATGACAAAATCCATAGAGACCTTGTCATGTTTCCACATTAGAATATCTAATGGCTGAAGTAGGCCACTAGTACGCTGATGTTCTATCTTAACCTCATGGCAGGTTAGACATTTGGAAACAAAAGTGGCGACATCCTGCTTCATGCCACTCCACCAAAAATGCTGCTTAAGATCGTGATACATCTTAGTGGAACCTGGATGGATAGAGAACGGAGAGCTGTAAGCCTCATGCAATAAGGCTTCCCTGAGAGTATGGTCTTTTGAAACGCAGAGTTTGGTACCCTGCCATACAATACCATCATCATCGATACGAAATTCAGTCTGCTGGTCAATATTCTGGACAATCACCCAGATTTCACCATCATACTTCTGTGCAGCTTTAATCTGAGAGAGTAAATCTGGTTCCACTCTCAAACTAGCCCAATAACATGTATGTCCGCGTACTAAAAGCTCAATATCATACCGCTCTAAGTCCCGTATGATCTCCTCCTGAACCTTGATGCCATTTATCATTCTTGACTTTCTGCTAAAGGCATCTGCCACTAGATTCGCTTTACCTGGGTGATACTGAATGTTAGTGTCATAGTCTTTCAACAGTTCCAACCATCGCCTCTGTCTCATGTTCAGCTCCCGCTGTGTAAATATATACTTGAGACTTTTGTGGTCGCTGAAGATATCACACGACTCACCATACAGATAATGTCTCCAGATTTTGAGAGCGAAGACGACTGCTGCGAGTTCCAGATCATGCGTGGGGTAATTCTTCTCATACGACTTTAGATGTCGTGAAGCATAGGCAATGACTTCCCCATGCTGCATAAGTACACAACCTAAACCTTTCCCTAAAGCGTCACTGTATATCTGATATCCACCTGTGCCAGATGGGAGAGTAAGGATCGGTGCTGAAATTAAACGTTGTTTGAGTTCTTCAAAACTCCTTTCTCTCTCCTCGCTCTATATAAACTTCTCCCCCCTTACGCATAAGTTTGGTCAACGGTAATGCCAAACGTGAGAAATTCTCTACAAATCTACGGTAATATCCCGCTAACCCAAGAAAACTACGGACTTCTGTGGCAGATATCGGTCTCGGCCATTTAGTGATAGCCTCAACCTTTGCACGATCCATGGTGATCCCCCTGCAGAAACAATATGGCCTAGAAATGCCACTTTATTCAGCCAGAACTCACATTTTGAAAATTTAGCATAAAGCTTCTCTCGTCGAAGAATCTGCAACTGTATGAAGATGATCCTCATGCTCTTCTTTATACTTGGAGAAAATAAGGATATCATCGATAAAACACAATCACAAACTTGTCTAAGAACTCGTGGAAGACTGGATTCATCAAGTCCATGAATACTGCTGGCGCATTCGTGAGACCGAATGGCATGACAACAAACTCGTAATGGTCATACCTCGTGCGAAAAGCAGTCTTGGATATGTCCTTCTCTTTTACACGCAGATGGTGGTAACCTGATCGTAAGTCGATTTTGGAGAAGTGCTTGGCACCCTGAAGCTGATCGAATAAATCATCGATACGAGGAAGTGGATAACAGTTACGAATGGTGAGCTTATTCAGATCGCGGTAGTCAATACATAGCCGCATACTACCATCTTTTTTCTTGACAAACAAAACTGGCGCACCCCATGGTGACACTCTTGGACGGACGAAACCTCTTTCTATAAGTTCCTAAAGCTGATCCTTCAGTTCCTTAAGCTCAACGGGAGCCATACGGTAAGGAGCTTTGGATACTGGTTCTGCACCTGGAATAAGATCGATACCAAACTCTACCTCTCGCATGGGAGGTATGCCTGGAAGCTTTTCTGGGAAGACATCCGGAAAATCTGACATAATTGGTTGATCATGGAGAGAAGGTTTCTCAGAAGCAGTGTCATGAACGGTAGCTAGAAAACCCTCACAACCATGGTATAATAGAGTACAGGCCTGTAAAGCTGATATAATCTGAACATGTTTTCCTGGCAAAAAACCCCAATGGACAAACTCTGGTGTCTGAATGTAACACCCCATTTTGATAATGGAATGTCACGCGTAATTATGGCGTGTCATCAAAGCATACAAGGATAAATGTCTAAAACATTACATGACCATAGGGATAACCGGAATCAAACATCGGTTCCCAACATAAGCCCAAAACATAATAAAGCAAAAGAAATGAATGAAAGACTAAACAAGCATAAGTATATGAGGGCAAGAAGGAAAAGAAGTCTCTAGGAGCTTCCATCCTATGCACGTCCTCTAAATGCTCGAGTCTTCCCCAGGGTACCTGCCGTTTTGGGACATGGAAAGGAAAGTAACGGCTGAGCAAAACGCTCAGTGCACGGATATAGACATATTATGAATGACTAAGCATAATAAAGACTTAATAGCAGCGGAAATAATAAGTCACGGAAAACCTGGAACATGTTCATAAAACTGGTTTTATAGTTTGAAAAGCCTTATGTTTATCATATGAAAACTGTTTAACATATTTTACCATTAGCCAATATAGGTCATGAAAATCCACCGTGCATGAATACTTGGAAGGGTGACCTCATCATGCAAATTAGAGGGGCTGCCTCTAATTTAATATATTGGTTCTGGGTAGGAGGGATCAGCTCCTTGTAAAGGATGCAAGGCACACACCACATTCACCATGAAATCCTGACTGAAAACATGTAACTAGGATGCACCCATACGCCCCACATGATAAATATAATAATATGGCCAAAAGCTGAAGGGACGCCACGAGCAATCACTCCGCCGTGGTGAAGTCATAACATTGGTGCCTCCAATGTTATGGTTATGGTGTTATGGTTATGGTACCTCCATAACTAGGTGAAACTGGTCATGCATGTATATGGCTTTAGGTATTCTAATTAAACATAAACAATTCAAAAACATATAAAACAAATACTGGGAAAACAGTTGGCTGCATACGGGGAATCCTAATAAGGAAAGAAAGTCCATACTGAAAGGACGGGAATCCGTACCTTATGTCCAGTGAACGAAGAAGATGAACTGAGCGGAATCCTACTTCCGTATCACTAGTGCTACATAAATACATACATGAATAAGTATCTGCTTACTAAATACGTAGCTGGTTTCGTGTCATGTCTTAGCTTATTTTATGTGTTCTTACCATGTTTTACTGTTTTAAAGCCTTAAACTGTGTTTATCTTATATTCTGTTTAATCTAATTAAGTATTTCTGGTATTTCATGTATTATTATACTTACTGTGTAATAATAAGTAACTTTCCAAAAATAGCAGGTTTCCTAAAATAGAAAGTTTCCAAAAATAGAAAGTTTCCAAAAATAGAAAGTTTTCAAAAATAGAAAGTTTCCAAAAATAGAAAGTTTCCAAAAATAGAAAGTTTCCAAAAATAGAATTACTGCTTAAAATAGATAAGTTTCTAAAAATAGAAAGTTTCCATAAATAGATCAGCTGCCTTAATTAAATAAGTTTCCATAAATAGATTAGCTGCCTGAAATAAATAAGTTTCTAAAAATAGAAGGTTTCCATAAATAGATTAGCTGCCTTATTTAATTAAGTTTCTAAAAATAGAAAGTTTCCATAATTAGAAATAAGCTGGTTAAATAAGCTAAGTATATAAGCCTAAGTGTTTTCATGATTATTTTCTAAGTCATATGATATAATGTATAGTTTAATAATTATTTCATGTAATTAAATTAAACTATAGGTTAAAATATTTAATTAAAGTATAACATGTTTTTAATTAAATAAAGTTAAATACTTAGGTTAAAACATGTATTATTATTTATTAATAATATAACCTAAGTCATGTAAATTAATTAATTATAACCATGGTTTTTAAATAATTAATTAATTATAAGTCTAAAATATAAAAATACTTAGGTTAAATAATTTCATTATTATTAATAATTAAAATAACCTAAGTCATGTAATTAAATTAATCATGTCATATTATTAATTTAATTTTAACATAAGATCATAAAAAAAAACAAAAACTAAACATACACCATGAACCGGATCTAGACTAAAAACCATGAACCGGACATGAAATCGACACCGTACCCCGAACCAAATCGGGGTACCCCTTGTCTTGATGCTGCCGTGGGACCCACACCAACCAACCGGGACCATATGGTCTCGGTGGTGGTCGGATGGCCAAACCGAAACCCCCTCGGGTTCGGTGTAGGCTGCGGCCAAAACAAACACCCCTTGAAACATTGCTTTTGATTTTATTAAATACCAATTCATGTTAGATCTATGATCTAATTAGGTTTTATAAAAAAAACATAACATGTTCTTAATTAATAAAAGATCAAACCAAAAGAAAAAGGTTTAAAAGGATTTACCGATTACGTGGATCAAAAGAATGAAGAACAAACACGAACACCAACAAGAATTCCAAGATCCAAGATCAACAAACACCCCCCTTTTGGTGTGTTTGAAGGTGGCGGCCATAAGAGAAAAAAAAAGAAGGAGGAGGAGGATTTTAGGTTTTCTGTAAAATTATTCTGTAGAAAAAAAATGAGTAGTGTAAATTCCTTAACCTCCTTTTAGTGAAAAATTGATGGGTTAAGCCCATCCTCCCTCCCTAATTTCGTGGTAATGGGTCCCACAAGGGGTAACCCGAATGTTTTCCGTGTCTAAAATATTGGTGTGTTCTCGTGTGTTCTCGTGTTCGTGTTTTACGTGTTCTCGTTAAATATTAACCGTGACTTTATATATTTATTCGTGTTCGTAATAAATATATATACGTAATTAATATTAGCTCGTGAGTAAATTACGTTCATGATTTCATGATTGCATGTTCGTGATTAATTATTGTCAAATAATTATTGCGTGCTCATGCGTAGTAAAATATTTATCGTGTTCTAACACGTACGTAATACGTAAAATCCTAACACATAATCGTAATCATGCTATATTAGGAAAGTTTTAATCTAGTACGTACGATCTTAAGGGTACTATTCATGGTAAAAGCATGCGGGTTTTACAACTCTTCCCCCCTAAAAAGAATTATTCGTCCCCGAATTATAGATAACGTAACTGAAAGAGAAACATACCCGAATCAAACTGAAAGGGTATGTAAGATTAATGAACGTGCGGGTTTCCTGGCAGAAGGAACGCGGAATGTGACATGTCTTGAAAGGACATGTAACGTAACGTGACTGAAAGGACATATCTAGTTGATAAGAGAAAAACGGATAAAAGTTCGGATGAACTTGTCCATTTCCAAGTGGCCTCCCTCTTGGAACGGTTCCTTCAGAAGATCTTGACACAAATGATAAATCTTGGTCCTCCTGACCTTGACTTGGAATACGAAGAAATTCTTGGTTATCAACGGAAGGTAGATCCCCTAAATTCGATCGAGGAAAATAAGAGTTAACCTGCTAGGGTAACTGAAACGTTATGATGCAAGACAATCTGACTTAACTGATAATTAGAAACGATGCGCGAGACATAAAGAAACGTAGTACGTGAAAAATTTTGAACGTGATACGTGAAAAATTTTGAACGTGTTACGTGGAGATATGGCGAGTGTAGTATGAGTAACCATATCGTGATCCATGATACGTGTAACATATCTTGATCATGATATGAGGAACGTGGAATGAACATGACATGTGAAACATATCGTGATCATAGAATACAATGGCGGTAACGTCAAACGTTACAAGGTGAGACGTGGAATATGACGTGAAACGTCTATCTGATGATGGAGAGTTATACTAAACTTGGGTCTGCTCTCTCAAGTTCTTGCAAACTACCCAGAATGAGAAAATAAATGAACGTAAAATCGTAAACCAAAATACGATCATGAACGTGAATAGTGTCATGAACGCAAGCGCGAAAGCAAGGCGTGGAATTGGAACAAAGACGTGAAGTAACTGAGGAGCATAATTATGAATATTTGTCTGACTCGATAACTGATGAATTTCCAAGTGATCGGATGAGCCTTGGCTGGAACATGTCCGATCAATCTGTTAGTTCTGAAATCCTTGCGGATGTAAGAATTTTGCAGACTTGATCAAACTGTTTGTAATAAACCAGATAGCATCATGCTTCTTCTGAGTTTGCGTTAAACTGGTAACCAAAATCCAGGGAGATCTTGTCCCATTTTAGTTCACAAATTCAAATTATGAAACATCCCAGTCTGTTGGTGTCCTATCTTAACCTGTTGGTATGTCAGGTATTTAGATATGAACGTAATTGTATCTTGCTTCGTAGAACTTGATACCTAGGAGTTTGCGAAACTCTGAGTCTCTGAATCTAGACTTCTCCTAGCGTAGAATTTATTAGAACACCAAATGTAGTGTAGGGTTCTCTCCTTTACGCATAAGCTGAGTCATGGTAAGACTAACCATAGAAACCCATGTGATTTAATGTGTCACTGTAATCAAACAGAATTGATATTGGAAAAAATTTCCAGGGTAGAATTTCTCTTGTCATAGAATTTGCAACATAGTGCAGATATGGTCTTCCTGTTCTTCTCTAGGCTTAGAGGAAATCAGGTTATCCTCAATGAAAACGCTGATGAATTTGTTTAGGAGTTCATGGAAACTCAATTTATTAAGTCCATAATGCTATTGGAGCATTGATGAGACTAATTCAAAATCATAAATCTATCATGACCGAGTCGTGTACGAATAGCAGCCATGGACATGTCCTGCTTTTTCACTCGTCACTGTTGGCAGCATGAGTTCGATCTTGGAAAAGTGATTAACACTATACGGTTGATTGGACATGTCGTCAATACGTGGAGGAGAATAACGGTCATGAATGGTGATTTGTTTAAAATCGACGGTAGTCGACACATAATCTTATGTTACCGTCCTTCTCCTTGAAGGTTCATCTGGAGTGTAAGGAACAATTTTGGAATAATCCGTTGGTTATGCGTAAAAGGACCTTAGTAGTCGTGTGTTACTGACAGCTAGAAAATCTTAGCAATCATGGCTAACAAAGCACGTGCTTGAAAAGCATAGATAATTTGTACAGATTTTCCTGATGGAAAAATCAAGCTGAATGTATTCAGGAGCCTGAACATTACTGTACATAATTATGAATCGTAGCATGGTGTGTTGTTCATAGTTCATAATTAGGATAAAATTTATCTCGTGTCTGTCCGAGGATTAGCGTTAGCAACTTGGATCTCATCATTAAGCTGAAGGAAAACCTTCGTATACGTGGGAATACGAAAGGCGTCCTTCGTGGTCATGAATATATGGACTATAGTGAAAGAAATGGAAGTGACATCGGCAACGTGACAGTTCTCACTGATGCACCGATAATGGTATTGAAATTCTTGTGTCCTGATTAATACATGGCACAACAAAATGGATATACCCTTGGAGGGTACCCTGAATTTCTTAGAAATGTTCCATAATTAGACGTGAGTCATGTGTTTTGACTCGTGTCTTGAGAAATGTAAGCGTGACATATGTCTTGACTGGTATCTTGACATGTGTCTTCAGAAAGTATACGTGAGACATGTGTCTTGACTGATGTCTTGACATGTGTCTCGAGAAGTGAAACAATTAGAACTACAAATATTAGGTTATTATGCCAGAATTGGCGGATCGGTTGGACTACTGCTCCTTTGTATGTCTGATCACGTCCGCGGCCGGAGCCTTGGTTGCGATTTCTGGGATAGTTCTGTCATAGTAGTGGTTACTATCGTCTTGTCTGTCAGTTCCATGACGGTCATTCTCATGATCGTGATTCATGTAACTATTCAGCTGAGTGGCCGGCTGGTACCGGTTTGCACTCATATGGCTGAAATGACAGCCGAATGACGTGTGACATGTAACTAAGAATTAGGGACAATGATTGATGGAAATTGTCTGATGGTGAAGCATCTTCTCGTCTAATTGCTTTGCTCCGACGCCTTTGTCTTCGTCTAGTAGGATCTCCAGGTTGTGCACAACATCCGTATCTCGTAGCGTCTCTGAACGTCAGCAACATCAACCTTTAGTAACATCTCCCAGTTATGAGCGGCATCAGCAATCTTGTAGAATATCAGCAATTGAAAATACGCCTGAGGTGATTCAGAATCGACTAGCGAATACTCGTGAAGTATTACAAGTGGAATACACATGGATCAAGGTACGTGTAATACACATGAAATACGGTTACGTAGAGTACACGTGGAATGCACATGAAATGATCGGTATGTGGTCGATCTTTTATCATGATTTAAGGAAAGTATATCGGTTAAACGGTTAGGAAAACCATCATGATAACCTGGCAGTATTAGCATAGACATCATTTTGGTTATGTCGAGAAGCGTTAAAGTGTGGTTACACAAAATTCAACGATGATTTGCCTGACAGCATGATCAATGAAAACCAACCATGACTATCATGAAAGCAGAATTCAATGAAATCCAACAATGTTTTGCATGAAAGCATAAATAACAAAAGAGGCGTAAGACATAATCAACATGAAGACGGAATTATCATGAAGAAACATGAACAATTCAACATGAAGGAGTGTATAACATAATCAGCATGAACTGAAGTTAACCATGACAGTATGAAAACATACTTGACTAAAAACATATTATCTTATGAGGGGACATGAAAATTTTTTTTATGCCAATTTAAATCATGAGAAAAATTTTATGTATGAAAAACAGTGCATGAATGCGTAATGTAGTTTATAAAAACCTTTATATGTGCGAGGGGACGCCTATGGGTCGGTCCCAAAACAAAATACATGGCGAGGGGACGCCTATGGGTCGGTCCCAAAGTTAAAAGTTTCATTAAAAGCACATGCGACTAAATAGGGCCAGTCCTGTACCAACCATTACTTAGTGACAATCCCTACATCAATGATATATGAAACATAAAATATGAAACTTATCTGTCAAACTTATCAGAAAAATTTTATGTGACTAATTATGAACTACTGGGGTTCAATCCACATAGTCACAGTTCACGAGGAACATTATGCATGAAACAATGACACATAACTAAATATGAATGACGGTTGTCCATCCATATTAGTAAAACATATCGATGAAAACATCAAGGTTAAAACCTCAAGGTGTTGAAAACATCATGGTTAAAGCAACAATGCGTTGAAAACATCAATACGTAGAATAACAAACGTTGGCTTAGGAAGCTCCTGGTGACTACCCACTAGTCATAGGTCGAGTTTTAGAGCCTACAAGTCGAAGCCTTGTCTCTGATACCATAATTGTAACACCCCATTTTGATAATGGAATGTCACGCGTAATTATGGCGTGTCATCAAAGCATACAAGGATAAATGTCTAAAACATTACATGACCATAGGGATAACCGGAATCAAACATCGGTTCCCAACATAAGCCCAAAACATAATAAAGCAAAAGAAATGAATGAAAGACTAAACAAGCATAAGTATATGAGGGCAAGAAGGAAAAGAAGTCTCTAGCAGCTTCCATCCTATGCACGTCCTCCAAATGCTCGAGTCTTCCCCAGGGTACCTGCCGTTTTGGGACATGGAAAGGAAAGTAACGGCTGAGTAAAACGCTCAGTGCACGGATATAGACATAGTATGAATGACTAAGCATAATAAAGACTTAATAGCAGCGGAAATGTATAAGTCCTGGAAAACCTGGAACATGTTCATAAAACTGGTTTTATAGTTTGAAAAGCCTTATGTTTATCATATGAAAATTGTTTAACATATTTTACCATTAGCCAATATAGTTCATGAAAATCCACCGTGCATGAATACTTGGAGGGGTGACCTCATCATGCAAATTAGAGGGGCTGCCTCTAATTTAATATACTGGTTCTGGGTAGGAGGGATCAGCTCCTTGTGAAGGATGCAAGGCACACACCACATTCACCATGAAATCCTGACTGAAAACATGTAACTAGGATGCATCCATACGCCCCACATGATAAATATAATAATATGGCCAAAAGCTGAAGGGACGCCACTAGCAATCATTCTGCCGTGGTGAAGTCATAACATTGGTGCCTCTAATGTTATGGTTATGGTACCTCCATAACTAGGTGAAACTGGTCATGCATGTATATGGCTTTAGGTATTCTAATTAAACATAAGCAATTCAAAAACATATAAAACAAATACTGGGAAAACAGTTGGCTGCATACGGGTAATCCTAATAAGGAAAGAATGTCCATACTGAAAGGACGTGAATCCGTACCTTATGTCCAGTGAACGAAGAAGATGAACTGAGCGGAATCCTACTTCCGTATCACTAGTGCTACTTAAATACATACATGAATAAGTATCTGCTTACTAAATACGTAGCTGGTTTCGTGTCATGTCTTAGCTTATTTTATGTGTTCTTACCATGTTTTACTGTTTTAAAGCCTTAAACTGTGTTTATCTTATATTCTGTTTAATCTAATTAAGTATTTCTGGTATTTCATGTATTATTATACTTACTGTGTAATAATAAGTAACTTTCCAAAAATAGCAGGTTTCCTAAAATAGAAAGTTTCCAAAAATAGAAAGTTTCCAAAAATAGAAAGTTACCAAAAATAGAAAGTTTCCAAAAATAGAAAGTTACCAAAAATAGAAAGTTTCCAAAAATAGAAAGTTTCCAAAAATAGAATTACTGCTTAAAATAGATAAGTTTATAAAAGTAGAAAGTTTCCATAAATAGATCAGCTGCCTTAATTAAATAAGTTTCCATAAATAGATTAGCTGCCTGAAATAAATAAGTTTCTAAAAATAGAAGGTTTTCATAAATAGATTAGCTGCCTTATTTAATTAAGTTTCTAAAAATAGAAAGTTTCCATAATTAGAAATAAGCTGGTTAAATAAGCTAAGTATATAAGCCTAAGTGTTTTCATGATTATTTTCTAAGTCATATGATATAATGTATAGTTTAATAATTATTTCATGTAATTAAATTAAACTATAGGTTAAAATATTTAATTAAAGTATAACATGTTTTTAATTAAATAAAGTTAAATACTTAGGTTAAAACATGTATTATTATTTATTAATAATATAACCTAAGTCGTGTAAATTAATTAATTATAACCATGGTTTTTAAATAATTAATTAATTATAAGTCTAAAATATAAAAATACTTAGGTTAAATAATTTCATGATTATTAATAATTAAAATAACCTAAGTCATGTAATTAAATTAATCATGTCATATTATTAATTTAATTTTAACATAAGATCATAAAAATTTAAAAACTAAACATACACCATGAACCGGATCTAGACTAAAAACCATGAACCGGACATGAAATCGACACCGTACCCCGAACCAAATCGGGGTACCTCTTGTCTTGATGCTGCCGTGGGAGCCACACCAACCAACCGGGACCATATGGTCTCGGTGGTGGTCGGATGGCCAAACCGAAACCCCCTCGGGTTCGGTGTAGGCTGCGGCCAAAACAAACACCCCTTAAAACATTACTTTTGATTTTATTAAATCCCAATTCATGTTAGATCTATGATCTAATTAGGTTTTATAAAAAAACATAACATGTTCTTAATTAATAAAAGATCAAATCAAAAGAAAAAGGTTTAAAAGGATTTACCGATTACGTGGATCAAAAGAATGAAGAACAAACACGAACACCAACAAGAATTCCAAGATCCAAGATCAACAAACACCCCCTTTTGGTGTGTTTGAAGGTGGCGGCCATAAGAGAAAAAAAAAGAAGGAGGAGGAGGATTTTAGGTTTTCTGTAAAATTCTTCTGTAGAAAAAAAATGAGTAGTGTAAATTCCTTAACCTCCTTTTAGTGAAAAATTGATGGGCTAAGCCCATCCTCCCTCCTTAATTTCGTGGTAATGGGGCCCACAAGGGGTAACCCGAATGTTTTCCGTGTCTAAAATATTGGTGTGTTCTCGTGTGTTCTCGTGTTCGTGTTTTACGTGTTCTCGTTAAATATAACCGTGACTTTATATATTTATTCGTGTTCGTAATAAATATATATACGTAATTAATATTAGCTCGTGATTAAATTACGTTCATGATTTCATGATCGCATGTTCGTGATTAATTATTGTCAAATAATTATTGCGTGCTCATGCGTAGTAAAATATTTATCGTGTTCTAACACGTACGTAATACGTTAAATCCTAACACATAATCGTAATCATGCTATATTAGGAAAGTTTTAATCTAGTACGTACGATCTTAAGGGCACTATTCATAGTAAAAGCATGCGGGTTTTACACTGAACATCACCGAAGATGACTCGATAGACATGATAATCTATAGTGGCACGATGAGCTGACAACCAATCCATACCCAGGCTAATATCAAACTCGCACATGTCTAGAGGAAGGGCACTGACTGGGCGGATTTTTTTATCGTCAAACTCAATAGGAAGATCCCTGTACACCTGAGAAATGCATATAGAGTCTCGCATGGGTGTAGATATACTTAGCACACTATCTAGTGGTGTAGGGGTCATGTTTATTCTCGCAGCAAATGAAGTAGATATAACTGAATATGTAACGCTTGTATCCAAAAGAACGCAGGCAGCCTGTCCATTTATAAACAAAATGCCAGTGATGGTACTTGTGGTCTTGTTAGCCATCTCTCGGGAAGTAGTATAAACGCGACCAGTGGTTGGTGGTAGTGGTGGTGGTAAAATCTGAGGAGTATGGTCTGAGGTACCGGCAACATCCCCCTTCTTACAATCTCTCATCATATGACCTGGTTGTTCACACATGAAACAACCACTAGAACCACGGCGACACGGTACAGGGTGTTTCTTCCCACATGTGATACAAGTGGGATTAGTATACCTCGTAGAAGCTGCTCTGGTTTGCTGCGAACCTGATTCAAGGAAATATACAAGTGTCACGATCATGGTGACATAACTGGAATAAGGCTGTTTAGTTGTAAATTTAATTACCAGAATTTGTTGGTCAGGCAGACTGCTGACCTCTGAAATTTTGGTTACGTCGCTGTCCAACATCTCTGTTGATATACTGAAAGTTAGAAGTCATTTTACACAATGGTTTGGTATTGTGAAGCTTAAAGAATAACTTTCGGTTTCCAGATGAGTTTGAGCTGCCACGGTAGTTGTCACCACCGCCCTCTTATCTGATCGATTACGGTCATAAGACTAACCGTGATTCCTATAGCTCTGTTGTAGAGTAGCCGACTGGGATCTGTCTCCTCCTCTGTGTCTACAAGATTTTAATTGGATATCGCATGATATATATTGGCAAGTAAGTACAGGAGTAAAATTGTTTAAGTCTGCTGAATGTAAAATACCTCTTCTCGGGACGCTCTACATTCTCGAGCTCATCCCTCTCGAAAAGCATCTCTACATCACGAGCTGTATTAGTTACTTGCGACACGTTAGTGAACGTGGCACTAATTAGTCTATCCGTAGTCTCAGAGTGAAGAGCCCAGCGAAAGTGTTTCGCCTGCTCCTCTGCAGTACCTGCAGCCGCTCCCAAGAATCCAGCCAACCTGAGATATCGCTGCATACTATTCTCTCCAACCTTCTGGCGGATGGAGTGAAAGTCCTTCTTCAGTTTTGTCTGGTCAGCATGAGGGAAAAACTGGTCATAAAATATTTCCTTGAACTGTGTCCAAGTCAATGTGAGCACCCAATCATCCACCCCATTCGCCAGCTTATAAGCCTTCCACCAGTGTAGGGCATCACCCTCCAACTTGTACACATCTAGTCTGACCTTGAAGGCATCCCCACAATCCATTGCCTCAAAGATTTTCACTATATGAGAAATCCAGTTCTCTGCGTCCTTTGGGTTTACTATCTGATCAAAGGATCGCGGTTTCTATTTATTATACCTTTCTAACCAGATAGCTAAAGTGGCATGTGGTGGAGGAGGAGGGTTGTTATTGTGCTGAGGTCCGTTTTGGTACTCAGCCCTAATCTCATCCTGAATCTGGGGTAGCATGGCTTGCACTGTCACACCCCACCATGGCGGAATATGGGGCGCGACGTATGGATATCATCACAACAACAGCGTGTCTATAGAGAAAACTATATGAATTAAAAATGTCATAAAATGTGACACAAATGTCATGACAATATCTCATCAATGCAGGAGTCTAGGTAAGTAGGTAACAGTCCTACCTCTTACCCAAGACAAACAAATAACACAAACAAAGCAACATATAGGTTCATAGTATCACTTATTGAAACAAACAGAAAAATAAACTAAGAAGGAACATGGATCTCCTTCTAAATGCATTCCTACGCGACTCCAATCCTAGCCACATATGTTCTCACGCTTAACCACTTTATCACCTGAAAAAGACACTAAAACACGTCAACATAATGTTGGTGAGAGTCATAGGTTTAGAATCCAACCGAAAACAGATTAAAATAAGCTGTGAACCACCATAAACCACTAAACATATGGACAATGTGATACAAGTATGCATTAACAACTAACATTCATGATCAATCATTCTAAACCAAATCCAAGGCTTCCAGTCTTATCAAACACCATGGTACCATAGGCGCCCATACACCTATGTACCAATCGCAAGGCCCTGCCTTGTCATTATCCATTGGTCCCATAGATGCTCACACATCTATGTATCTCCCCAAGGCCCCGCCTTGTCAACATCCCCTTGGTACCAAGTCAAACCACAATAACTGAGACAGTACGTGTCCCCCGATCCAAATCATAAACACAATCAAGAATCACGTAGCAGTTAATCACATAAGTGCACACACAAGTCCATCACAAACCATAAAAACATTCACAACATTAGTTACAAAACCATACAGTATCTCTTCCATCCCATCTGGAAGTGAAAATCATTAAAAGATATGGGACTATGAAACTCACCTGATTGAGCTTCTCAAAAAATCCGCGCACTAGCAAAAAGCTAACAAACAAAAGCACACAATCAAAACATGAACCAAACACTAAGATGGCTTATCAACCCATGATGGACATCTAACCTTCTCCCATATGTATACCTCATTTATATGCTCTAAGCATCTCATTACACCCCTCTATAAATCCCTTAACTTAGTTTACTTCATAACCCGTCTCGTTAACATTTTACCCAAAACAGTCCCGGTTTTTAGGTCTGCAAACTATAAGCCAAACGCCCACCTAACCATACCCATGATCTCTGTAAAGGAAACCCTATGCCCTTACATATGTCAGCTAACTCCTCCCCTTTCCCCAACCTTAAAGCTACTGTTAAGGCCCCGATATATATATATATATATATATATATATATATACTTCTGCCTATCCGCATATTACCGATTTTGAACATACAAAAAGTTTGTTATGATTAGGGGGTCTTACCCTAACCCATTTGCTTATCCACCCTTCAGGTCTCTTATTTAATATATAAACCAACTACCATGCTCATTATAGGGCTCAAGTGTACTCCTAAGTACCCTAATCACCTTAAAACATTAAATTAAACCCGACTGATTTCAAAACTATTTTGACCTCCGACTGTTGTAACCTGTAATTGACCTACCTCCCTACCTCCAATTTAGTTCTCGTTTCTTGCATTTGAAAGCCACTTCAATTACGTATTCAGGGATGCTCGCAAAATAAGGGTTTGTAGAACTCTAGATATTATCAAAACAAGTGACATAAAATTTTGCCCAGTTTTTAAAAACGAATTTAACACAATTAGCTTAATTAATTACCATCACCATGTATAATTATTATTTCTAATTAATCTAATCATGTTTATACCATTATAATACAAAATTCATAATTAACTTAACCCTAGATCCATCATGTATTGATTGTAAGAGAATTAAAAACAATTTAATTAAAAAGTGTATTGAAGATTTTACCTTAGAATTTTTGAAATAAGAAAAATTAATGAAGAATCCTAAATAGACTCCATTGATTTCGACTTAAGCTTGATCTCCAAGGGATTATGATGTGTTTTTAGTTAATAAAAATTCTTTATATAATTTCCTAACAAGTCCTTGGCCCATTACAAAAGCCCGGTTCCCTTTTTCCCTTTTTTTCCCTTTTCTTTCTTTTTAATCGGCCTAAACCGACTTTAACATATATTTTTTTTTCTTTTTATTACTTATTATTATGTTATTAATAATACCTTAATTTACCTTAATTTATTTCAGCTCCTAAAGCCTCCGAAACCTTAAAACCATAAAACTAGTCAATTTTACGCGTATACAAAAAAAAACGTAAAATATACAGTTTTAAAAAAATATTAAATTTTGAAATAAACTTTTAAACTAAGTCCTAAATGACTTAAAACCATCCCGAAAAATACTCCCATGACTAAACACCTTACCCGAGACCTCTAAATGCTAAACCCCAAATCGTAAAAAAAATACGATTTACTATAATACTTATACGTATACATAAACACCAAAATAACACCATTTCATTTCATAGTCACCAATTTGTGACCTCATGAACATGAAATAACCGTTCCTCGATTTACTTATGAGTACCATATACCCATAAACGATGTCCACACCAACTTTGTTCACGCAAAATAAACATGTAAACACACAAAACACATAGTCACACATAAAATAACCTAAAAATAAGACCGAGTGACGAACCTCAAAACCACGGTTGTCACATCACTCCCTCCTAATAGAAATCTCGTCCCGAGATTTACTCTTTAGGATCGTCATTATCAAATAGCTAAGGATACTTGCTCCTCGTAAATCCTTCCCGTTCCTACGTGAACTCTAGTCCACGTTCCAAATTCCATCTTACCATAACTACGGTATATTACCCTTTTTTCCAACGTCTTAGCTTCAAGACCTAAAATCTCTACCGGCTCTTCGATGAAACGAAGACTCGTATCGATACTAATATCATCTAACGGTACTTTCAAGTCGGTTCTTGCTAAGCATTTCCTCAAGTTTGATACATGAAATACATCATGCACACTACTCAATTCCTCCGGTAATCTCAACCTATACGCCACTAGCCCAATCCTTTCAAGGATTTTAAATGGACCCACAAATCTAGGTGCTAACTTCCCTTTCTTTCCAAACCACATCACTCCTTTCCATGGTGAAACCTCTAGTATAACCTTACCTCCAATCTTAAATCCCAACGGCTTATGCCTCTCGTCCGCACAACTCTCTTGTCGGTTCTTTGCCATTTTCAACCTCTACTTAAGCACTGCCACCACCTCCATAGTTTTCTGATCCACCTTTGGTCCAATACGTAGGCCGCTTCTAACTTCATCCCACTATAACGGTGATCCACCTCATCTCCTATGAATTAACTCCAACAGTTTCTACTACAATTCCTATCACCAGACCTAACGGCTTCTATCCTCTACGGATTTTCCATCATTCAGAAGTTCTCCCAACCTTTATCACATCCACTGGTATATGCAGGATTGCATAACCAAAAGCTTCCCATAACATTCACATGAAACATGTCATAACCACCACCTCATCCTTGCTTTCCCATGCTCGGAACCAAGTAACTAACAATCCTTCATACTAACAGGTGCTACACCTTTTCTCTAGGTGAACGTTCCATTGTTCGTGACTACTAACCTCTTGCTATAACGGTTTTCCCTTCAATATCACCCCCACCATCTTGACAACCTCTTGCTCCCTCTAATCATTCTTCCTCCATACTAATTTTCGCTTGTATTTCCACAATCTTAATTTCCATACCATCTTATATCCCGTCTTCAGCCTATAATTTAGGCGTTTCCTCCTTTATTCCCTACATCCTCGTCAATGGGGAACATGCCCCTATCACCGGTGACTCTCTCTTTGTAGGAGAATTCTTACTAATATAACACGTTCTCCAACTATCTCCAAATCTCACGCCAATGCTCTAGGCGTCTTTCTCAATTACCTCTATAGTATGCTCATACCAACCATTAGTCTATCAACGATATACTACGCTTGCTTCGCCTCATTTCTTCCCTTGCCATAATCCTTCATAAGGTATTCCATACCTATTAGGTTAACTTTTACACAAAACCTCATATTCCATCGCATTTGTGCGCAATCCTTCCAACTTCTCAACTATGTGACTTCTCATTCCTCTTGAAATATGGGATGAATTAGTCCGTCTATCGACTATCACCCAACTCTCATCGTACTTATTCCTCCACCGCATTATGTATCCCTTCCACCAAATTCGTCCTTACATTGCCCTTTCTAAGCCACTCCTATCTATGTAGGAAGTATAGTCTACGTCCCTTTTCTCCATATGATTGTCCAAGCCACGCAACATAAATGTTGGCGCGTTCTCTGCTTTAGACAACTCAACTCGTGCAACCTACATCCTTCATCCAAACCACCCTAATACGTCATCCATATAGTTCAAGTTCGTCTCAGCTTCACTTTATTCTTCTTATTCCATGTCTCATCAACCATGCTTGCCTTTCCCAGATGGTACTTGGCCTTACAATTTTCTTTCATCACTTAACTCCACCCATCACCTTTTCCAAATGTTCAATCAAGATGATTAAATATGTGTTGGAGACGTTCATGATCTGTATCGATCATTCTCTACGTCTCGTACCCCAAATGCCTCTAGCATTCTAGGCAGATATAACAATCCAGCTCCACAAACTAAGTCTATCTAGTTCTTCCAAATCTTTAGTTCCCACAACGTATAAACAACCGCCTTTCTTTGTCGTTCTCGTATACATCCAAATCCTTGCTCCACATATCGTCATGCTTCGCGAATTCATCCAGTCCTTCTGATAATTCCAAGATCTGCTCATTATCCAATCCACCTCTTCAGCCTCCAAAACGCTTCCTCACCCTTCTTCACTTTGCCCCTTGCTAGTTCTACGATATGCCATCATCTCTGACTACTCGTCCTGGCCAACTTAATCCTAAAACTCACACTTGAAATCTCACGTATAATTCCCTTTCCTAACAACTCCAAAACCAACTCATAATTTGCCTCACTCACCTTCTTAGATTTGAGTAGATCAATATGTCGTCGATGCTCCCGATGACAACTCGTTTATATATTGTCATGCACCCCCGGTTCATTGACTCCATGAAAACTGCTAGCGCCTCGGCGAAGCCAAAATCATAACCGTAAACCCAAAGCGTTCATACAACATCCTTACCAGTTTCAACTACGTCCTCCTTGCACCCTCTCTTAGAAGCAATACGAATAAATTTCTACCTCGTTCTACTCGCGAAAATCTACACGTATTCTAAAAGACCAATACTTCCTCTTATCAGACCACTCAACCGCTTTCCACATCCAATCTACTACTAAGCAACTCAACTTTTATCTTGCATTCCTTGCAATTTCTAACAACTCCTGTTTTTAAATCATTCCATCAACAATTGCCTTGGAAAGGCACTAACTACAACTCCTCTCACTTCTCCTACTTGCTCTATTCATGGTTCTACCTCAAAGTAATAGGCAAACCTACTAAATCTCAGGAAATTTTCAGAAAACTTACATGCCTTACAAACAATCATAAATACCTTTGAGGTATTATATCCCCTTCCAACAATCTCTATGGCACGTTACTTGTGCCAATATCCATACATTATACAAATCTCTATTCATCTCCTTTGGCACTCCTAATAGACCTCATGACCACATTAGTTCGTCTACAAACTTCTAACTCTTTCCTACCCACTAAGGGCATTCCGACCATTCTCTCATGGTCACCTACTTAATCGTGTAGGCGCGACCAAGTCTTTCATATGACTACCTCAACGCTCCCAATCAATACGCAACCAAAACTACATCCTGAATCCACTAGATACGATCGACGAATCAAACCCACGGATAACTAACGACATTTCACATGCACGAGTTAAAACAGACCAAAACCACGAAAACTCAAAAGGAAAACTCAAACAGGTACCAATTCAAATGACTCATGACAACGAAAAATGATCCAAGAAACACTTAATGGCAACCAAAACATCTTATGCCCCGCGACATATTATTTAAACCGTGCACAAGATCGACTTTTCTAAAAGAATATTTTTTTTATTTCCTCACCACATCTATGTGACTCAAACAATCTGCAAACAACCTTCTAGACGATCTCAAAACTCAACTCAAAGACTAGGTATCCCGTGCATCTCAAATCATAAAAAAACTACTATTCAAAACTCAACCTTGAACCCGTCACTTGTACCAAAATTTCGATCAAGCTACTGACACCCCATGACTATACATACCAAATATTTGAAAAGTATATTCCGAGTACATAATTTTAGGCTTTTGAATCACCCAAAAAGCTTTAAAAACAAACAAGTTATGACCAAAACAGTTTTATACTAGTTGTTTTTTTTAAAAAAAACTAAAGAATCCTCTTAGTAATTAACGTAATCCTTTTTAAATGAAAAGAAATAAATGTATGTGAAATTTTCATGAACTTTGTTTAGTCTTGCATAAATAATTATAAATGACGTATATTGATTAAGCTCACTTATAAAACTATTTAAGTAGAAAGAAATTTTATTTCGCTTTATTTTAAAGAAAGTCTTTTAGAATTTGAAATAAATAAGTGTTGATTAAAAAAAATCTTATGTTACATCTTGTTTCAAACACGACTCCAACACCTCCTTATTTTACCGAATACAACCAACTATCTAACTCTATAGTAGATTTCCAAGTCCCTTTTTTTCAATATATACCGACCAAAAGAAATGTAAAACCCAACACAAAAGATTTAATATCTCAAAAGAAATCCCAAGTTATTTCAATAGACTTAAAACCAAGAACACCATTTTAAAACGTACACGTGAAATACGAAAATCAAAGAATACGCTACAACGGAGGTTTAATATAAAAAAAAAGCGAGCTAGCCACCCTCCTAAGGATACAATCGATAATTGTAGGGGATCATACATATATAGGCATATCGGGATACATATACATAAATCCGTCTAACATCTACTATACAAGCATGTACTAACCCTCTTTCATGCAATCATACTTAGGAATCCATTGAAGTTGTGGTACTTGTATAACTATGTTGGCCACCATACTTATACAATTACCCTTCCCCAATGCACTCCTTCCTATGATGACACTTATAAGAATTAATACAACACATAACACATATATCCATCTACTCACATAAGCTCATAACCACATAACCAAAAAAAGTCCAAAACTCCATCCATTAAAAAAAATATAATCAAACTATTGGAATACATAAATCCATAGTCTAGCTAAAACAGCATGGACTAAATCCAAAACGAAAACATAATCAGTTATAAGTCATGTCGCCCATAAGAGTGGAAACAGCTTAAAATCCTTCATATCCACCTACTCTTGATAACTCGAACCACCACATGATTCTTAGGGACGTGACTTAAACATCAAAAGAAAAATACTATACCTCAGGTACATAAAATAACTCAAAAAAAGACAGAAACTATCATGTACCAAATTATGTACTATAATGTACAATTTAAGCAAAATACAACAATGACTAGCGTGGATGATTATGGTTCAACCTTCACTAGTCACAACCCGAAAAGAAAATAACATGTGGCTAAGTATGAACTACTATGGTTCAACCCATACTAGTTAAAACTTAACAAACATCGCAAGTAAAAACCAATAACATCCAGAAAACTTTAATTAATATAAAATGCACACATACTCCTATGACGCCTATATGCATGGACCCTTAAGTTATAGACTAGGCTGCTAGACTAGGCAACCTAATTCTCTATAACCATTGTCTCTGATACCATTCTGTCACACCCCACCATGGCGGAATATGGGGCGTGATGTATGGATATCATCACAACAACAGCGTGTCTATAGAGAAAACTATATGAATTAAAAATGTCATAAAAGGTGACACAAATGTCATGACAATATCTCATCAATGCAGGAGTCTAGGTAAGTAGGTAACAGTCCTACCTCTTACCCAAGACAAACAAATAACACAAACAAAGCAACATATAGGTTTGATGGTTGAGTTTTTGTATACCCTTTAGGAAAAGAGTACCAAAATAGGGTAAGCACGACGATTTCGGAAAACCGTGTACAAAAGACCCTAAAATGAGTTCGTTCTCGAGGAGGCTAGTGCGTTGTGTTAAGAGATGATTAACTTTGTGATTTTATTTTTATGAGAAAAGAAAATAGAAATGGGGTAAGAAGAGAATGACGGTTACGATGTCGAATTAAACTAAGACGAAAAAGGTGTACACGTAAAACCGTAAAAAGCACCAAAATTAAAAATTTACCCTAAAAATTCCTAAAAATAACTAAAAATCCACAAAAATATTTTAAGAGTTTACAAAAAATCCAAACTTGCCAAAACCTTTTAATTAATTAAATATTAACTTTTTAATGCTAATTAAAGCCCTAAAAATCAATATTAACTAATAAAAAGTCCCAATCAAGATCTTAAAGTTTGTAAACCTTTAAAATAACCTAATTAAGCTAAAAAGTATTTTTCAAAATTTTAGAACCACTTAAAACTATTTTTAAACAATTAAAAACTATTAAAAGCTATAAAAACTTAAAATAATTATAAAAATAAATCTAAGGACAATGAAAATATTCTAAAAGTTACAAAACTCCTAACTTTATATATTTGAACTAGGAAAAATGAAAAAAGTAGAAAAAACTAACTTTCAATTTCTAATAATAAAATAATATAAAAAATTCAAAGTTTATGAAAAAATTCTAAAAGAAAAATGTAACTAAGACAGAAATGCAAACAAAAGTTTCCAAAACCTTTTTAATAATTTTATATTAATATTTAAAGTTGATCAAAAACCCTAAAATCATATAAAATAAAAAATAAGTTAGTTCGAAAACTTTAATTGATGTAAACCTCAAAAATACTATTAAAAACTTAAAAACTATTTTTCCAGATTTTTAAAACACTTTTTTCTATTTTTTTTATTTACTTTCTAAAATTAAAACTTAAAATATTCCTAATAAATTAACTATTCACGTGAAAAATAATATTTTTAAGCCAAAAAATCCTAAACCTGATAAAGAACAAGGAAAAAATGCTAAATGGTGAAAAGCTAAAACAAATAAGCTACAAACAGCTTATTACTAAACTGCTTGAACAAATAAGCTACAAACACAAACACAAACACTTTAAGTATATAACAAACCAAGTGATAACGAGTCAAAGACCCTAGGGCAACTGGTTATCACGTTGGTGTGTGAGAGGAGTGGCGCAGGTTCGAGTCCTGGCCACGTCCTTTTTGTTCAAAACTTTTTTTTATATTTTCTTTAAAAACTCAAAACCAGTAACTTATACTATTGTCAAAACACAATCTGTATCACAATTAAGCTATAATTAATCCAAGTGAAATCAAAAATGTGCCCAGATGAGTAGCTTGCTTAAATGACTGATGAACTCAAAGAACAACGTTTCTTCACAAGTGAAGAATGAACAAGAGGAGCTTGTTCATGGTGACTTGTGGGTTTTGATGGACAATGGGGGCACCCCTACACTCAGTTGAGTGTAGGGAGTCGATTTAAGCACAAAAGTATACAACTTGCTCACAAGATTAATCACAGCAAGGCCAATTCAAGTCAATGTTAAACAAAATATGGAGTCTGTTGGGACTTGGTTGATGCAAAGTGCAATTGGGTGAGATTTTACACCCACAAACTAGCAGAAAACCAACCCAATTCACACACAAACTAAACACAATCCTAAATTAACACATTTTTTACAATTATCCAAACTTAACTATCAAAAATCACATAATCCAAGCAGTTAAGTAGATACTGGATGTTTAAGCAAATTTCAGCAAAATGTGACAAAGCAAAATCAGTAATATGCTATCACACTTGAAATAAAATAACAGTAACTCCTACTACTAACCATGTGCATGTATCTAACTTGTTTTAATCCAACATTATGTCACCTAATGCAGTTCAAACCATAGACCCAAACACACCTTAATATTTCAGAAAATGGATTTTACAAACCATAAAGCTTTTAAAACTTAACTAAACTGATTAACTAGCACTCAATCATGCATATAGGACAGAAACCAACATGTGTAAACTGGTAGACTAGCATGCAAACAAGTATTACACAAAACTCATACACAAAGCAAACTCTTAAGATCAAAGCAACAAGTATAAGCAAAGGGAGGGTTCAAGCCCTGGTGGTACCTTGTGGGACCCACATCCGGGCCCCACTATGGCTGCAATGCCATCTCCATTAGCTTATAGCTAGCTCAAAATGATTAGAAGGATTGCTGATGTAGAGAAGTGGAGCAAATGTCTTCAAACAGAAAAAATAAAACAAAGGAAAATGGAATGGAGATTTATCTTCAAACCTGCACAATCACACAAGACCAAGAAGAAACTAGGCCAATAAGTTTGTCAATAAGCTCACTGTTAATGAGCTTATTGATGAGCTTATTGCCTTAAGTTGTTAATAAAAGGAAATGACCAAACATTTTTCACCAAATCTTGACAAACAGAACCTTATACAAACTTAGGATATCAAAAACCTTTTGATATATGAAACTCAAACACTTCTTGAAACCAGATTAAAAGTACAAGTTTTATGAAAAGACACCCCTTTTCAACAATATGAAAAACGGATTATAACTTTTTCTAAAACTTGATCTAAAAATCAATATATGAATAATGGAACACAGATTTTCTTAACTAAAATACCAGCTTTTAAATAAAGAAAATGAATTATATTTTTACCAAAACACCAACTTTCATTTAACTTAAAAAGGAATTACAATTAAAATTTAGAAAATCTGGAACAAAAGGCTTGCACATGTTGCAAGCTCTTTTTATACTACTCAGTAGAACATACTAGAGTGCTAATAAAATAATGCAAAAACTAAACCCTAGTTCAATGAAAATCCGAGAATGCCCTTGGTCCTTGACTGATTTCTTGGTCAAAATGGGAGTCTTGTGACATGAGAGTGATAGCCAACTGTTTGATGTGATCTAGGACGTTTATTTGGAGTGGGGGACAAGTAGTATCATCATAATCGTTTATCTTATCGATTTGAGGTTTGGGGATGAAAGTGACGCAGCAGGGGAGGTCCCTACTGCTCACATAGGTTGGTTTGGGATGTGTTTTGGGTGTGGGTTTAGGTGAGGTTATGCTAAATTAGCATTCTGGAAAGTTTAAACCATTTCCCCTTTGGTTTGTGATTAATTGATACTGGAAATTTTTAGGGTTTATGGGGCGAGTTTAATCTGATTTGGGGTTAATTACATTTAAATTGGGTGTTTAGGAGGGAAGTGATAACTGATTTAATTAATCAGTTATTTAAAGTGGGTGGAGGGTGATGTGGCGAAGGAGAGAGTTGTGATTGGTGGGTCAACAGGTCAAGGTGAGGTGGCAGGCTGGGATAGGTGGTGATAACTTTGGTTGTCTTGGCGAAAATAGTCCCCCACTTCTCTTGATGTTGTCATTTGGTAGAAACAGCTAACAACTCTTAAATCCTTCACAACAACTTTGCCAAAGTTGTCAAATATGGCACAAGCATACTTAATACTTTTATCAAGGGCTTTTAATGCACAATTTGCATTCTTCAAGGGTTGATCTTGTATTATCTTGATAATTTAGGGACCCAAATGCAACTAGTTAGTATTGCAAGGGTATAAATTGCCAAGTCTTCAAAAGTTGAAGGACCAATCTTGCAAATCTTCAATTCTTCAAGGTTATTTTTGGAAATTCCATTCTTGGGCCCGGTTCTTTGTGCGACTTCATTTCCCGTGTTTGTTTTTGCTTGATTCTTGTGATCTTTTTGTCATTCCCTCAATATCCGTACTTAAAATACACAAGCAACAAACACAAGCATATGTATGGTTATTTTGATGATATTTTATGTATTTTAAGCCCTATTTGGACGATGAGACTATGTATAAAAGCAGTCTTATCACTCCCCCATACTAAACCATTGTCGTGCCCTCGCGCAATGCTAGAATAAAGTATCGTAGCACCTCCAAAATTCATTTTTATTCACTTTATTGAATGATAAACTACCTACACTACTACTATTGCTACTACTTGCGTTTTAGACATAATGTATGATTTTCATCGCAAAATGGGACGTTTAGGTTCATAGAACAAGAACACATGAATGCTTCGTTAGAAATAATTTCATCGTCCTCGATTTTCACCCCAATTTCATGCCAAGCGTGCAACAAGATCATTGTCATTATAAGTTAGTAATGCTAACACTACTCATATGCCCTAATCACGTACTTATCCTCCCATTTTCCTAAGGTGTATCTCTTATATTTTATTTTGTCTTGAATGTTTCACGAGGATACATTGTTTGACTTATGCGATAATAGAGATTTAGGTCTAAAAATAGAGTCCTAACGGTGTAACCAAGACCATCAAATCAATAACCCATCCTAATAGACAACGATGTCAAAAGTTGACAAGAAGGATCGATAAGCACGATTTTATAACGGTTTTGAACATGAGACTTATTACCAAGACTTTTATACGCCCCCTAACGGAAGGGCCTTATTATCTTTGTTTTACCTCCATCTTTTATTCAACTTCGCCATGAAGCTTTTATTATGACTTCGGTCTTGCCTTGCCTTTTATTATCCACCTCATCGGTAGTTTTATTAGCCAAAGACGTATATCCTCACGCTAAAGCGAATTATGGATCTTTAAAGCTTCGAAGATTAAGGCTTGATTCACTTTCAATTTTGCATAGATTTTTCGGCCTTGTGGGGCTTCAAATTGTTTGCTTGATTTAGGTGAGCACTTGAAATCTTATTATTGGGTGAAGCTTTTGATTATTTGGGTGCCAATACTTCAAAACCGTGACGCTGACGATACCTTAATGTCTTCCCAATTTAATTACATGGAAGCTACTAGAAAAGACTAGAAACCTAACAATCCCAACTAAACCGCTAAGTCAATATTTATTAAGCAAAAATTATTTACATGCGAAGGGAGAATAAGCAAACAACGAGAACACATGAGTTTTTGAAAGAATACGAGTACTCTACGTTTAGCATAGTAACTTATAATTAACCCTATCATTTCTCGTCCTCATTTAAGAGACTTAGCCTAATGTGAAGTTAAGGAACCAAAGCTAAGTGCTCAACACGCACGGTCGAGTCAAAAATTACTCCTATTCTCGCCATCGGAAAATCTACATTCGTGTCTTCAAACACTTATAAAATATGAGAAAAATTTTAAAATTTGGCCATTTTTAGCCTTATTTTGCAACAAAACGATAAACAAAAAGATAAACTTTGGAAAGCGTGAAGGTTTGGCAAGGCAAGTATCTATTCATCCCCCCATACTAAAGTTAAACATTGTCCTTAATGTTTCGAGTCTAGGGGTGCAAACACCCCCATACTAGAGACGTAGTCGAATGCCTAATCTAGCATGGAAAGGGTGTAACCATTAAATTTAAAGTCGTTTATGAAGTGTGCTATAAACCTAAGGTTAGAACATCAAAGGATATATCATGGATATTGAGAAAGTCTTCAAAGCAAACGATCGAGTGCTCCCATAAAACGAACACGAGAGGATCCAATCGTGAAGATCATGATCGTCTAAAGTCCACAATTCACAAACAACCACGAAACAAAGGTTGGAAGGGCACAAATCCCCTCACATTAAACTAATTAGAAAGCAATAATATGTACATGGATAAGCATGGGTTTCCCCCACGAGGCACCTTGTTTTTGATAACCGAGTCAAAAGCTTGACTCGAATCCCCATAAATGTGATCATTTAGGGATAATCATGGTATGGTCAATTATTAGTGGGGCTTACATGATAAACAAGGCCCAAAAAAACCGGTATTAAGGACTAAGTCCTTTGATGGTGCAAAATACCGGGATCGAAGATGGCGTTCTCGTTTTCATTGGAAAAACAAATCAACGCTACTCCATCATGTGTCAACACAAACCCAAAGGGTTTAAAGAAAATAGATGAAAAGAAATAGAAGGGTGGGACAATGGGTAAGTCACAAAAACCATGAGCTACTTGAGGTAGACTCGCACCAATCAAATAGAAAGATTTTCCATTTATTGCATCGGTGGAAGACCGAGATTTCCCTTTATAAGCAATTCCGGGATCAAATATCTCGTCCTCAGTGGAGAAAGGGGAGGGAACATAAGGGGCTTCCCCCACACTATGTCCACACAAAGCATCGTCAAAAGGAGAAGACGAGCTTGTAGCACTCAAAACACGAGGCGATGACGGAGTTAACATTGTAGAAAAATCTTTTAAATCCAATTTAAAATCTTTCCCTTTTTCATCTTTTAAACTCTCCTTATGAAAACCCGACTTGATTATGTCAAAAATATTTGGTGTTTCTAAAGCAATGTTAGTCACACTAAAAATTCTCAAATTTGAAAACCGTTTTGGTTTTGGTGGTGGTAAGTTATCAAAACGTTTGTCAACAAAGAAAACTTCCCCATCGGGGTCAACATATTCATCATCCGAAGAATCATTCGTGATTGGAAACGTAGGCTTAACACTCTTAACCTCCACCGGCGGAGGGGACAGAAAATCGCTTTTATCATCAACTTCTAAAACTCTTTTTGAAATCCTTTTACAAATGTTTTTGATGGGACTAACATTGTTCAAAGACGTGATAGAGTACACATGAGAAAGTGTGGAGTTTTGAGTTGCATTTATGACGAGTTCTTCCTCATTGAAATGAAGAGTGATTTTCCTAGCATGCACATCGATAAGTGCTCTCGAGGTATCCGAAAATGATCGACCTAAAATTAGAGGAACTTTAGGATCGATGGGAATGTCAACAACGATAAAGTCTACGGGATAGTAGAACTTTCCAACTTTCATGAAGACGTCCTCGGCTACTCCACAAGCTAGAATCGTAGAATGATCGGCCATCTCGATTGACATTCTTGAAGGAGTGAGATTGGGAAGATTGAGCGACTTAAAAATCTCAAGAGGCATCAAATTAATACTAGCACCAAGATCGGCCAAGGCGTAGCATTCCTCCATATCTTGTATTGCACATGGTATTAAAAATTTACCGGGATCACCGACTTTTTGAGGTATGCGGCTAAGAAAAACCGAAGAACAACTAGACGACATTTGCAATTTCTCTTTGTTATTCAACATACTTTTAAAGTTTACGGCAAATCGAGGCATCATGACCAAGGCGTCGGCGAAACTTATATTAAAATGCAAGTCACGAAACATTTTCATAAAAAGTTCAAATTAATAATTATTTCGTTCTTGTGCCTTTTCCTTGTTTCGTCTTGAAGGGTAAGGTAAGGGTGGTGTGGGTTGGGGCATAGGCAACGGCCTTGGAATCTCGGGTTCCACTATTGGTATTGGTTCAACCGTAGGTGTGGTTTGAGCGGTACTTCGTGGGCTTGGAATTTGCTCCTTTTCTACCACCACCTCGGGTTCTTTCTCTTTTTCCTTCTCCGTAGAAGTACTTGGACGAGAAATGGGTTCTTTGAAAGTTTTACCACTACGAGTAGTAATAACCTTCAATTCTCCTTTCGGGTTTACGATGGTATCACTAGGAAGACCACCCGAAGAAGAAGGTTTACACATGATAGCTTCAAACATTTTTCCCATTCGATCTTCAAACTTAGATTGCCTAGCATCCGCTTTTAACAATTCTTGCTTAATCTCATGTTGACCTTGCTCCATTTTTTGTTGATTTTGTTGGAGACGTTGAACATTTCCTTCCATTTTATTAGCATGAGTCTTAAGTTCATTAGCAAGTTCGTTTTTAAGCTCGTTTTTCAACTCGGATCTTAAGCTAACCATTTCACGTTGCATATTATCAAACTTAGCATCGTTTGCTTTAGCATAATTCAAAAATTCTCCTTGAAGATTTTTGGTGTGATCATTTTGAAAACCTTGTGTGGTAGTTTGAAAATCACAGTTTTGGTTTTGGTTTGAAATTTTCCCATTTCCACTTTGATAATTACCCTTGTTGTACTTACGTTGATTTCCTTGATAAGCACCACTTTGATTGTTGTTTCGATAGTTGTTAGCATTTTGATTTTGTGGATCTTGATTTGGGCGGGAACCTTGACCGTTTTGGTTATAAGTTCCCGTGGCTACATAAGCATTCGAAGTGTTACCATCCGCGGTAATGCACTCGGAAAATCATGAGCTCCACCACACGAAATACAACTCTTGGCAACCGCCTTAACCGATGCGGAATTCAAAGCATCTTGTGCTTTCCAATGAGTCATAAGAGTCGAAAACCTATCGAAAAACCGATTCTCCTCATTTGCTTCATCTTGCAAGGCACTCGTGTTACGAGACGACGATGAACCCATAGTGGCAACACTCGGTGTGTTACGAGGGCTATAAACTTTAGACCTATTCTCAATGATTTTCAAAGCCTCATCGGTTGTTTTGCATAAAAAATTACCACCCACGACGGCATTTAGGTAATCTCGTTCATGATCATTAAGCCCATTATAAAAAGTGTCAATTTGATGCAATTCGGAAAAATCATGGTGTGGACATTCATGTAACATTTCTTTAAACCTTTCCCAAGCCATTGAAAAACTTTCATTAGACCTTTGAGTAAATCGTGAAATCTCGTTTTTCAAATGTGTTGTTTTAGATGGTGGAAAAAATTGATTCACAAATTTAGAAACGAGATCACCCCACATCAAAATCGAATTTGGGGGTTCTTTCTGGAGCCATATATTGGCGGGTCCATCTAACGAGTATGGAAACAACATCATCTTAATGGCATCGTGTGGTACATCCTTAAACTTGCTTGTCGCGTGAGACGATTAAATTGCCTAATGTGATAATGTGGGTTGTCTTTTTCGTGTCCGCGAAACTTGTTGGCTTGAAGCATAGACATTAAACCCGTCTTGATCTCGAAGTTCTCCGCAAGGATGGCGGGAATCACAATGGCCTCTCCAAAACCCTCGGTGGGTGCTTGAAGCAACTCCATCATAGTACGATTAGCCATGATAGCTTCTTGTTCTACAATAGGTTCCTCACTTGGAGTCTCTTCACTAGAAAGATTAGGAGTAGGTGTTGATTCCTTTTTGTTTTTCGTTTACGTGCACGTCTTGCTTGATTACGAGTAAGCATAAACGTCACGTACAACGTGGGGATGAGCAAAGAAGATTTTTTTTGGTGTTTTTAACTTTTTCAATTTTTTTTGGATTTTTGATTGTTTTTACTTTTTTTGGATTTTAGAATTGTATTAAGTAGACAAAAATCTACAAATCTCCTCCTTAATCAAATCTCTTGATTAAAGAAGCCTCAAGGAATGAAAACGATCACGTGAAGTGAACGCCTTCGATGACTTTAGAACGTTGGTGGAACACCAAAACGTTCAAGAGGGTTTAATCAAATAAAACAAAGAAAGTATATATGATACTTAATAATACTTTAGGCGGCAAAACCCTCGATTAGCTCTCAAAATCAAATACTCACAAGCAAGCGGGGAAATGAGGCGGCGGGAAGCACTTAAGAGCCTTTTTCCTTAGGATATATTTTATAATATCCGCCTTATACCCACCTTATAGTTTGTATTTTTCAAAATCGAGCTTCTCGAAAGTATTTATCTATTTTTGCCTTTTTTCTTTGGTTTGAGATTCGAATACAATGATTGGGTAATGACCTCCCAACTCAAGGTTGTGATTTCTCACGTATTTGGAGTACTTGTGAATTTATTGTTCTACGTATACAATATAGTAATAGTATTCACAAAAAACGAAAAACCGATAATACGTATTAGTAGAGTGCTACTAATACAAATACTATTATGGCTATATATAAAAACAACAATTGCCATATCAAAACACAACACGCCTCCCCGGCAGCGGCGCCAAAATGATGGTTGAGTTTTTGTATACCCTTTAGGAAAAGAGTACCAAAATAGGGTAAGCACGACGATTTAGGAAAACCGTGTACAAAAGACCCTAAAATGAGTTCGTTCTCGAGGAGGCTAGTGCGTTGTGTTAAGAGATGATTAACTTTGTGATTTTACTGTTATGAGAAAAGAAAATAGAAATGGGGTAAGAAGAGAATGACGGTTACGATGTCGAATTAAACTAAGACGAAAAAGGTGTACACGTAAAACCGTAAAAAGCACCAAAATTGAAAAATTTACCCTAAAAATTCCTAAAAATCACTAAAAATCCACAAAAATATTCTAAGAGTTTATAAAAATCCAAACTTGCCAAAACCTTTTACTTAATTAAATATTAACTTTTTAATGCTAATTAAAGCCCTAAAAATCAATATTAACTAATAAAAAGTCCCAATCAAGATCTTAAAGTTTGTAAACCTTTAAAATAACCTAATTAAGCTAAAAAGTATTTTTCAAAATTTTAAAACCACTAAAAACTATTTTTAAACAATTAAAAACTATTAAAAGCTATAAAAACTTAAAATAATTATAAAAATAAATCTAAGGACAATGAAAATATTCTAAAAGTTGCAAAACTCCTAACTTTATATATTTGAACTAGGAAAAATGAAAAAAGTAGAAAAAACTAACTTTCAATTTTTAATAATAAAATAATAATAAAATAATATAAAAAATTCAAAGTTTATGAAAAAAATCTAAAAAATTACCAAAAATCTAGAAAAATGTAACTAAGACAGAAATGCAAACAAAAGTTTCCAAAACCTTTTTAATAATTTTATATTAATATTTAAAGTTGATCAAAAACCCTAAAATCATATAAAATCAAAAATAAGTTAGTTTGAAAAATTTAATTGATGTAAACCTCAAAAATACTATTAAAAACTTAAAAACTATTTTTCTAGATTTTTAAAACACTTTTTTCTATTTTTTTATTTACTTTCTAAAATTAAAACTTAAAATATTCCTAATAAATTAACTATTCACGTGAAAAATAATATTTTTAAGCCAAAAAATCCTAAACCTGATAAAGAACAAGGGAAAAATGCTAAATGGTGAAAAGCTAAAACAAATAAGCTACAAACAGCTTATTACTAAACTGCTTGAACAAATAAGCTACAAACACAAACACTTTAAGTATATAACAAACCAAGTGATAACAGTCAAAGACCCTAGGGCAACTGGTTATCACGTTGGTGTGTGAGAGGAGTGGCGCAGGTTTGAGTCCTGGCCACGTCCTTTTTGTTCAAAACTTTTTTTTTATATTTTCTTTAAAAACTCAAAACCAGTAACTTATACTACTCTCAGAACACAATCTGTATCAAAATTAAGCTAGAATTAATCCAAATGAAATAAAAAATGTGCCCAGATGAGTAGCTTGCTTAAATGACTGATGAACTCAAAGAACAACGTTTCTTCACAAGTGAAGAATGAACAAGAGGAGCTTGTTTATGGTGATTTGTGGGTTTTGATGGACAATGGGGGCACCCCTACACTCAGTTGAGTGTAGGGAGTCGATTTAAGAACAAAAGTATACAACTTGCTCACAAGATTAATCACACCAAGGCCAATTCAAGTCACTGTTAAACAAAATATGGGGTCTATTGGGACTTTGCTGATGCAAAGTGCAATTGGGTGAGATTCTACACCCACAAACTAGCAGAAAACCAACCCAATTCACACACAAACTTAACACAATCCTAAATTAACACATTTTTTACAACTATCCAAACTTAACTGTCAAAAATCACATAATCCAAGCAGTTAAGTAGATACTGGATGTTTAAGCAAATTTCAGCAAAATGTGACAAAGCAAAATCAGTAATATGCTATCACACTTGAAATAAACTAACAGTAACTCCTACTACTAACCATGTGCATGTATCTAACTTGTTTTAATCCAACATTATGTCACCTAATGCAGTTCAATCCATAGACCCAAACACACCTTAATATTTCAGAAAATGGATTTTACAAACCAAAAAGCTTTTAAAACTTAACTAAACTGATTAACTAGCACTCAATCATGCATATAGGACAGAAACCAACATGTGTAAACTGGTAGACTAGCATGCAAACAAGTATTACACAAAACTCATACACAAAGCAAACTCTTAAGATCAAAGCAACAAGTATAAGCAAAGGGAGGGTTCAAGCCCTGGTGGTACCTTGTGGGACCCACATCCGGGCCCCACTATGGCTGCAATGCTATCTCCATTAGCTTATAGCTAGCTCAAAATGATTAAAAGGATTGCTGATGTAGAGAAGTGGAGCAAATGTCTTCAAACAGAAAAAATAAAACAAAGGAAAATGGAATGGAGATTTATCTTCAAACCTGCACAATCACCACAAGACCAAGAAGAAACTAGGCCAATAAGTTTGTCAATAAGCTCACTGTTAATGAGCTTATTGATGAGCTTATTGCCTTAAGTTGTTAATAAAAGGAAATGACCAAAGATGTTTCACCAAATCTTGACAAACAGAACCTTATACAAACTTAGGATATCAAAAACCTTTTGATATATGAAACTCAAACACTTCTTGAAACCAGATTAAAAGTACAAGTTTTATGAAAAGACACCCCTTTTCAACAATATGAAAAACGGATTATAACTTTTTCTAAAACTTGATCTAAAAATCAATAGATGAATAATGGAACACAGATTTTCTTAACTAAAATACCAGCTTTTAAGTAAAGAAAAGGAATTATATTTTTACCAAAACACCAACTTTCATTTAACTTAAAAAGGAATTACAATTAAAATTTAGAAAATCTGGAACAAAAGGCTGCACATGTTGCAAGCTCTTTTTATACTACTCAGTAGAACATACTAGAGTGCTAATAAAATAATGCAAAAACTAAACCCTAGTTCAATGAAAATCCGAGAATGCCCTTGGTCCTTGACTGATTTCTTGGTCAAAATGGGAGTCTTGTGACATGAGAGTGATAGCCAGCTGTTTGATGTGATCTAGGACATTTATTTGGAGTGGGGGACAAGTAGTATCATCATAATCGTTCATCTTGTCGATTTGGGGTTTGGGGATGAAAGTGACGCAGCAGGGGAGGTCCCTACTGCTCACATGGGTTGGTTTGGGATGTGTTTTGGGTGTGGGTTTAGGTGAGGTTATGCTAAATTATCATTCTGGAAAGTTTAAACCATTTCCCCTTTGATTTATGATTAATTGATACTAGAAATTTTTAGGGTTTATGGGGCGAGTTTAATCTGATTTGGGGTTAATTACATTTAAATTGGGTGTTTAGGAGGTAAGTGATAACTGATTTAATTAATCAGTTATTTAAAGTGGGTGGGGGGTGATGTGGCGAAGGAGAGAGTTGTGATTGGTGGGTCAACAGGTCAAGGTGAGGTGGCAGGCTGGGATAGGTGGTGATAACTTTGGTTGTCTTGGCGAAAATAGTCCCCCACTTCTCTTGATGTTGTCATTTGGTAGAAACAGCTAACAACTCTTAAATCCTTCACAACAATTTTGCCAAAGTTGTCAAATATGGCACAAGCTCACTTAATACTTTTATCAAGGGCTTTTAATGCACAATTTGCATTCTTCAAGGGTTGATCTTGTATTATCTTGATAATTTAGGGACCCAAATGCAACTAGTCGGTATTGCAAGGGTATAAATTGCCAAGTCTTCAAAAGATGAAGGACCAATCTTGCCAATCTTCAATTCTTCAAGGGTATTTTTGGAAATTCCATTCTTGGGCCCGGTTCTTTGTGCGACTTCAATTCTCGTGTTTGTTTTTGCTTGATTCTTGTGATCTTTTTGTCATTCCCTCAATATCTATACCTAAAATACACAAGCAACAAACATAAGCATATGTATGGGTATTTTGATGATATTTTATGTATTTTAAGCCCTATTTGGACTATGAGACTATGTATAAAAGCAGTCTCATTAAGGTTCATAGTATCACTTATTGAAACAAACAAAAAAATAAACTAAGAAGGAACATGGATCTCCTTCTAAATGCATTCCTACGCGACTCCAATCCTAGCCACATATGTTCTCACGCTTAACCACTTTATCACCTGAAAGAGACACTAAAACACGTCAACATAATGTTGGTGAGAGTCATAGGTTTAGACTCCAACCGAAAACAGATTAAAATAAGTTGTGAACCACCATAAACCACTAAACATATGGACAATGTGCTACAAGTATGCATTAACAACTAACATTCAAGATCAATCATTCCAAACCAAATCCAAGGCTCCTAGCCTTACCAAACACCATGGTACCATAGGCGCCCATACACCTATGTACCAATCCCAAGGCCCCGCCTTGTCATTATCCATTGGTCCCATAGATGCTCACACATCTATGTACCTTCCCAAATACCCGCCTTGTCAACATCCCCTTGGTACCAAGTCAAACCACAATAACTAAGACGGTACGTGTCCCCCGATCCAAATCATAAACACAATCAAAAATCACATAGCAGTTAATCACATAAGTGCACACACAAGTCCATCACAAACCATAAAAACATTCACAGCATTAGTTACAAAACCATACAGTGTCTCTTCCATCCCATCTGGAATTGAAAATCTTTAAAATATATGGGACTATGAAACTCACCAGATTGAGCTTCTCCAAAAATCCGCGCACTAGCAAAAAGCTAACAAACAAAAGCACACAATCAAAACATGAACCAAACACTAAGATGGCTCATCAACCCATGATGGACATCTAACCTTCTCCCACATATATACCTCATTTATATGCTCTAATCATCTCATTACACCCCTCTATAAAGCCCTTAACTTAGTTTACTTCATAACCCATCTCGTTAACATTTTACCCAAAACAGTCCCGGTTTTTAGGTCTCCAAACTATAAGCCAAACACCCACCTAACCATACCCATGATCTCTGTAAAGTAAACCCTATGCCCTTACATATGTCAGCTAACTCCTCCCTTTTGCCCCAACCTTAAAGCTACTGTTAAGGCCCCGATATATATATATATACTTCTGCCTATCCGCATATTACCGATTTTGAACATACAAAAAGTTTGTAATGATTAGGGGGTCTTACCCTAACCCATTTGCTTATCCACCCTTCATGTCTCTTATTTAATATATAAAACAACTACCATGCTCATTAGAGGGCTCAAGTGTACTCCTAAGTACCCCAATCACCTTAAAACATTAAATTAAACCTGACTGATTTCAAAACTGTTTTGACCTCCGACTGTTGTAACCTGTATTTGACCCACCTCCCTACCTCCAATTTAGTTCTCGTTTCTTGCATTTGAAAGCCACTTCAATTACCTATTCAGGGATGCTTCGATCGCAAAATAAGGGTTTGTAGAACTCTAGATATTATCAAAACAAGTGACATAAAAGTTTGCCCAGTTTTTAAAAACGAATTTAACACAATTAGCTTAATTAATTACCATCACCATGTATAATTATTATTTCTAATTAATCTAATCATGTTTATACCATTATAATACAGAATTTATAATTAACTTAACCCTAGATCCATCATGTATTGATTGTAAGAGAATTAAAAACAATTTAATTAAAAAGTGAATTGAAGATTTTACCTTAGAATTTTTGAAAGAAGAAAAATTAATGAAGAACCATAAATAGACTCCATTGATTTCGACTTAAACTTGATCTCCAGGGGATTATGATGTGTTTTTAGTTAATAAAAATTCTTTATATAATTTCCTAACAAGTCCTTGGCCCATTACAAAAGCCCGGTTCCCTTTTTTCCTTTTTTTCCCTTTTCTTTCTTTTTAATCGGCCTAAACCGACTTTAACATATATTTTTTTATTTTTTTTTATTTTGATTACTTATTATTATGTTATTAATAATACCTTAATTTACCTTAATTTATTTCAGCTCCTAAAGCCTCCGAAACCTTAAAACCATAAAACTAGTCAATTTTACGCGTATACCAAAAAAACGTAAAATATACCGTTTTAAAGAAAATCTTAAATTTTGAAATAAACTTTTAAACTAAGTCCTAAATGACTTAAAACCATCCCGAAAAATACTCCCATGACTAAACACTTTACCCGAGACCTCTAAATGCTAAACCCCAAATCGTAAAAAAAATACGATTTACTATAATACTTATACGTATACGTAAACACCAAAATAACACCATTTCATTTCATAGTCACCAATTTGTGAACTCATGAACATGAAATAACCGTTCCTCGATTTACTTATGAGTACCATATACCCATAAACGATGTCCACACCAACTTCGTTCACGCAAAATAAACATGTAAACACACAAAACACATAGTCACACATAAAATAACCTAAAAATAAGACCGAGTGACGAACCTCAAAACCACGGTTGTCACATGCACCGCCGCTTGAACAGCTGCAACAGCAGTTGTAGCCTCATTCTCATTATTGCGTCTGGGTGGCATCTAAAAGTTTAAAAAGGATAACATGATTAACTTGTTAGAAACATGGAATAAAAAATCTGAAATATGCATGAGGTAGTTCATGAAGGCATAGCCAACAAAATATGACATGAATACTGGTGAACGCCTATGGTCAGTTCACAAAATGACAATCGACTGAAAACATGAATCTGACCTGAGTAAGGATGAACGTGTAACACCCCACTTGGATAAGTGGACCGTTACGTGTATTTATGGCGTGTCATCAAAGCATAAGGTAAATGTCCTAAAACATTAACTGACCATAAAGGAAATACCGGAATCAAACATCGGCAATCCAAACATAATCCCAAAACATGAAAAGTAAAAATACTGAAGGAAAGGACTAAACAATGTCCAAATAAGCATAATAATGTAAGTACATAAGGTAAGAAGTCTGGATAGCTTCCATCCAAATGCACATGCTCTCAGAATCCTAACAGTGTCCTGGTGTACTTGCCGTTAGAACATGAAAGTGAACTACGGCTGAGCATAACGCTCAGTGAACGGATATAAAGCATGATAAGGAATTACTGAAATGAAGCAGATGATAAAATACTGGAGCTGTAAGACTGATAAGTAAAGTTGCAGCGGAAAATCTGTGTATAATATGTAAAGTCTGATTTATAAATAATAAAGCTGAACTGTTATCTGTTAAATCTGAAAAACGTGCATTTACTGTATTTTAATTGCCAGAGCTTATATAGATCATGTGCTGTAACAACGGTGCATGAATAACTGGAGGGGTGACCTCGTCATGCTGTAGAGGGGTGACCCTCTAAATAACTGTAGAGGGGTGACCTCTAAATAACTGTGCTGGGTGGAGGGATCAGCTCCAATGTGAAGGATGTAGAGCACACACCACATTCACCCTGATATCTTGTAAACTGATAAGCCTAGGATGCATCCATACGCCCCACTAAACATACATATAAAAATGGCCAAACTGAACATGAGTGGGACGATGTAGGATATCACTCTCCTGCATGTGAGTCACGACACCGGTGCCTCTAGTGCCGTGGTTACGGTACCTCCGTAACTAGTACATAAACTGGTCATGCTTGTACATAATGCTCAGGCAATTTATTTAGTTATTAACATGATTACTGATAAGCTTAAACATATGCTGGGGAAAACATTTGGCTGCGGACGGGGAATCCTAATCATGCATAAGAAAGGAAGTCCTTACTGAAAGGACGAAAAATCCGTACCTTTGCTAAATCGACGTGAATTCGAAAGCTCGACTCGGTCATCCTTCAAATACCCTACACCAATTATGTAGCTATGATTTAAAAACCTATTTACTTAATACATCTTTAACTCCTATCTTATAGCCATCTGATCCATTTTTTATACGTATGACTTGCATGACAAATCTTAAAATTTTATCATTCACATGACATAACGTCAAAATTTAGATATTTCATATTTTTAAACTTTATATTAGAAATTGGTCACCTTCTTCCTCGGAACATACATGACCATGGATTAAAATGCCTTCTATACTCATTTTACAAACGGATGTGTGCGTTAGAACTCGACTTTAGTAAAGCATGTATATCATGTCGTTTATATGTTCAAAACATTACACATATCGTAACCTTTCGAAACCCGCGACTTATTGATTCGTTCCTAATGTAATACTTCTATGTGGTGATTTGTAAATGAATGTAACCATACTATTGTTTCAAGAAAAGTACTATGTAATGGTTAAATATGTAGTTTATCCAACCGTCCAAGCCTGAGCTTCGATTTCTATTTTCTTCCAATGACTGTATCAACTTGCTTGTTCAAGTTAAAAGCATATCTACTCCATATAAGCACTCACATGTTTTTAACTATTTTATCATATTAAATCTAGTACAACAATATTTATCATTATGTAAAGCGTACTTGTAACGTATAAGATGTACCTCCAAACGATAGATCGAAATCGAACCATGGACACGGTCGCTATTTTATGGCAAGATATGCTTGGAGCCGATCCCAACGCGTCTTCAAAACACTACTCGATCGCAGCAAGCCTCTAACGCATGAAACAAAACACACCTACGCACGGCCAGAAACCGCATCCAAAACTCGAACGACAACCATGAACCAAGCATGAACTCAAACGAAACTAAACCACGGAAACGTACTCACGTAGACAAGCAAGACCCGGACTATACACTATTCACGAAGCATAGAAAGAACTCGTCATGCCACCAATTATAGCGCTTCAAACAAAGCCTTTAACCCAAATGTGAAACGATCGAACCAACATAAGCACCGAATTCAATGCGAGATAACCGAGCCAAACCTCAAACGTACATATGAATAGGACATGAGTCCAAGCACATACTACAATCAAGGCTTAGACTCAAACTTATAACTTGTACTCACTTTTGCGCATGAACATATGTTGAGATTAGGGTTTTATGAATGGTGGCTATAAAATGGAGAGACTATGGTTAATTAAAACGATCTTGGGTCAAGAAGTTTAGAATTTTGATGCAAAAGAAACGCTTGAGAATTAATGGTTTACATTCAAATCAGAAGAAAGGTTGACCACGTTTCAATTTAAATGACTAGCGGATATTCTATTTTTGTATGTGAGATATGAAATGATTTAATTCTTAGCCAAAAAAATAAAATAAAAATAAAAAAAATGAATAATTATCTATTTGAAATATTTAAATAAAACTAAGACTGCGTAATTACTGATAACGTTTAATTATTTTTAGAGCTGAGACTACGCGTATTTAATATTTAAAGATTTTAAATACGGGTTTTACAATTCTTCCCCTCTAAAAAGAATAATTCGTCCCCGAATTAAAGGTAATAAGCTGATGAAGTTATAAGAACTGAAAGAACACATAAACTGAAAAGACAAATAAGCTGAAGGATAATTTGTCTTCTAACTAAGACATAATGCTACTGATAGGTATAAACCTGACATGACTGAAATGATCATGTAACGTGACATGGCTGAAGAATTTAACTAAATTATTGAAGGAAAGGATAAGAGGTCCGGATGGACTCCTCCGTTCCGGGTGGACATCAGCTCGAAACGACTCCTTCAAAGGTTTAAACACAATGAAAAATCTTGGTCCTGATGACCCTGACCTGATGAATACTGAATAGTTCCTGGTTCCATACTTAAGATGGATTTCATGAATCTAATAGAAAGAACAAGCTATAGCATGTGGATACATGAAACGGTACGTATAATATCCTGAAAGATAACCTTTACATATCTGAGCAAGCTGCTGAAAGTATATAGGGACGAACTACGTGAACAATTGTGAACGTGCTACGTGTGCAATTGTGAATGTGGTTCACAATTATATGAGGAACGATGGCATGGAATATATCATGAACGTGATACATGAACATACTATGAACGTGATACTTGGACATATCATGAACGTATGCTGACTGGGGGAGGAATGCCAAACGATACGACCTGAGATGTGAAACGTCTGCCTGGGTATGGAGAAGCTCTGCTAGCTTGAGTCTGGTTCCTTAAGCTTTCTGTAACCGAATTCGGTAATAAACTGTGAAACGTGTATCGTGAAATGGCATACGAACTTGAACGTAAACAATGTTATGAACACAAACGTGAGCTTAAATCACGTGATAGCATAAAAGATGAACTGAAACAGTATCATACTGCGAGTGAGACGTAAACATGAAAGTGAAAATAAACGTGAACGTAAAGTGAACGTAAACACACACGGAATCGTTAACATGAATTCTGTCTGATATGATGGTCAATGGAATGCCTTGAAATCGTACGATTTACTGCAGGTCCGCTACTGCGTAATCCTTTCGGATGAAAGAAAACGCGTAGGCTGATTACATGGTCGACATTGACTTATATAGTTTCATACTTTTTCTGAGTCTGTGGTAAACTGGTAACAATCTCCATGGAGTCTTGTCTCCTTTCGGTCCAGAATTTCTACTGGTAGTAATAACTCGATAGCATTACGGCGTTATATCTTAAACCTGCTAGCATGGCAGGCATTAGATATAAACATAGCTGCCTCAACGTGTTATACTGTTTCTATCAAAGTCCTGCCTAGATTTTTGGTACATTCTGGTGGAAATCTGGTTGGATAATCATAAAACATTTTTAGTGAGAACTGTCGGCAATTTCTGCGGTAGTAGTCAATTGAGTTCTAGAAACTTTTGTACTTCGTTCACAGACGTCGGTCTTGACCATTTGGTGATGGTCTTCACCTTCGCAGCATTGTTTGAAATTTCTTTCTGCTGAAGTAGGAGGGCTCAGAAATGTCACTTTGTTCATCTGGGATATACATCTGGAAAGCTATGTATATAATTTTCTCCTGTCGAAGAATCTGCAGGATCATGAAAAGGTGATTCCCATGTTTTCTCTAGAACTTAGAGGATAGGAATGTTAGTTATGATTTTACTGACGATTTTGTCTGGAAATACATGAAAAGTTTTATTCATAAATTTCATACTATAGCTGGGCATTAGGGAGCTCAGACGTATAAGTCAAAAATTTTAGAGAGGCTACAACCTGTTCCACAACAATCTGGAAAACATCATGTTCTTCTCTCACCACGGCTGGTGGCATGGTCGCTAATTGTTTTGGAAAATATTAAGACATCTTAGCAGGTCATGTAACCTCCTATTCGTAGATTGGGTATCGTTTTATGAATGGCGATCTTGTAAATTTTCGGTGATCGATACATGATCTCATGTTACCGGTCTTCTTTCTGATAGACAAAAATGGTACACCTCCTGGTGGTGCGCTAGGGTGAATAAAGCCTCGTTCTGGTAACTTTTGCAGTAATTCCTGCAACTCTTTTAACTTAGCTGAAGTCCTGCGGCAAAGTGTTCTAAAAAAGTTTCTGTCCTTGAGACAAGTTCGATGTTAACCTCTGTCTCGTGGTTAGGAAGGAATTTCTAGAAAACCTTCTGAATTTTTGTTTTTATTTTTTTTTATCTGAAGACTCTAGAAAAAAAAATCCGTCGATCATGAATTTAAGGAGCTTCAAAAGTGGATTTATATCTTATAGCTATAAAGGTCTTAGTAGCTTTTGAATGATAAGTTACTCGCTGTACATCATAACAACTTGTACTGATTTTATTGGAGAAAATAACATTTCTATCTTTGGGAGTCAGTCAGACGGATCTTGTCTTCAACTGGGATGAAAAGTATTTATAAATACGGTGATACTGTGGAGTCTTTTCTGGCTGGGAGGTAGAAAATGTCTTATTTAGATAAAGCTGACATATGAATAATTGAGCAAGCATGGCGGATCTTGCTGAAGGTGTTTGTTTGTAATCTTACAGAATGAGCTCTGTGTGTCTAATCTGAATAATACTCTAGTGGTGGTGACTAAATCTTTAAATGATCTGATTCATGCGTGGCATAATAGAAAGGGGTAGACCCCCTTTCTGAAAGGTACCCTGAATTACCGAGGGCATGGTTTAGAAACATACAGGAGTTATGAGTTCTGACTGGTATTTTGAGAAAAGATTCGTATGACGTTTATAATGGATGGTGTCCTGATATGTGTCTTCCGAAATGATACATGAGATCTATGTCTTGACTGATGTCTTGACATGTGCTTTAGTGGATGAATTTGGACAAGGTTGAAAATTTTTGGTAACTGCTAGGATTGGGGAACCGGTTAGACTACTGACCTCTTGTATTTCTGGTCACGTCCGTGCCGGAGTTCCGATGTTTACTGGCTGATTAATTATAAGTACGATGGTTGTCACTACTGCTTTGTCTGTCACTTTATGACGGTCATTATCATGACCGTGGTTCATGTAACTATTTTGTTGAGTGGTCGGCTGGTTCCGGTTCCCACTCTTCTGAATAACGGTTAGCTGGGTGAAATGTGACATCTAGCTGAGGAGGTAAAAGTATGGAATGGAATGGTAGTGTCTGATGGTTGAAATTTATTCTTGTCAGACATTTCAAATTTATAGTTTTTGTCTTTGTTCTGCAGAGTCTTCATCGTATAAACGGCATCAGCATCTTGAGAAATCTCCAAAGTATCAGCACCATCAGCATTTGTGAAGTCTTCAAAGTGTCAGCGGCATCAGCATCTGGCAAAATCTTCGACTCACGAGCAGCATCAGCACCTGGTATAATATCGACATGTGGAAACGCCTGAGATGATTGAGAATCGATTAGCAATATCCATGGAGTAGGGTACCTGGGGTACACCTGGACTACTCTACATGAAGTACAGAATGAATACTGCACATGGAGCATATCTGAGACACTATACGTGGAGTACACATGCAATACTATACATGGAGTATAACTGAGACACTGTACGTGTGATACATATGGAATACTGTACATGACGCTGGTGGAAATTTTATGGGATGACCGATACTGGTGTTAATTGTCTGACGTGATCAAAGAATAAATTGATTTAAACGGTAGTAAACTGAACGGAAACGAGTAACATGATAGCCTGTAATTCCTGCGCAGACTTAATGCTGGTTGTACAGAGGCTGAAAAGTATGATTAACCGGAGTTTCATCAATGTTCAATATGAAGACATGATTGATGAAGGCTAGAACATGATTTATCATGAAATATGGTTTTACTGTAACCGTTCTATATCTTAGCATGAAAACATCATCACTCTGCTGAAAGCATAATCCTTGTAAGGAGACATGAAACTGAATCAGCGTGGAAACAACATTAACTTGAGATTGTGAAAACTGGACTGTCACAAAGAGCATAAGAGTATGATCAACTAGGGTTTAACAACGACTAATATGGATGGCTATGGTGCAACCCATGGAATTCAAAGATGAAAACATGTGACTAGGCATGGGCGATTCTGGTTCGATCCATACTTATCAAAATTTTCCGAGAATTGTCATGCATAGAAATTTTACGATCTGGGACTAAATATGGATGATTGTAGTCCAATCCATACTTGTCAAAATTTTATGTAATGTCCTGATATGAGCAAAGGTGAACGTCTATGGTTCAGTTCACAAAACAATATTCGACTGAAAGCATGAAAATTTGACCTGATTAATCGTGAACGTTTATGGCTGGTTCACCAAGTAATATTTTACTGAAAACATGAATCTGTCATGAGTAAGGGTAAACGCCTATGGGTCAGTTTTACCAAAACAAATCTAAACGGGCAAGGGTGAACGCTTATGGGTCGGTTCACTAAAACAAAATTTCGTAGAAAAGCACATGCGACTAAGTATGGCCAGTCCTGTACCAACCTTTTACTTAGTCAAAATTTTAAGAAAACTGACTGATAACTGAAGAAAATTGACTGATAATTGCATGAGAAACATGAAAGATAACAACGCCAAAATCTGGGAAGCTCCTAGTGACTACCCACTAGTCACAGGTCAAGTTTTAGAGCCTACAGGTCGAACCTGGCTCTGATACCATAATTTTAACACTCCACTTGGATAAGTGGACCGTTACGTATATTTATGGCGTGTCATCAAAGCATAAGGTAAATGTCCTAAAACATTAACTGACCATAAAGGAAATACCGGAATCAAACATCGGCAATCCAAACATAAGCCCAAAACATGAAAAGTAAAAATACTAAAGGAAAGGACTAAACAATGTCCAAATAAGCAGAATAATGTAAGTACATAAGGTAAGAAGTCTGGATAGCTTCCATCCAAATGCACATGCTCTCAGAATCCTAACAGCGTCCTGGTGTACCTGCCGTTAGAACATGAAAGGGAACTACGGCTGAGCATAACGCTTAGTGAACGGGTATAAAGCATGATAAGGAATTACTGAAATGAAGCAGATGATAAAATACTGGAGCTGTAAGACTGATAAGTAAAGTTGCAGCGGAAAATCTGTGTATAATATGTAAAGTCTGATTTATAAATAATAAAGCTGAACTGTTATCTGTTAAATCTGAAAAACGTGCATTTACTGTATTTTAATTGCCAGAGCTTATTACTTATTATTATGTTATTAATAATACCTTAATTTACCTTAATTTATTCCAGCTCCTAAAGCCTCCGAAACCTTAAAACCATAAAACTAGTCAATTTTACGCGTATACCAAAAAAACGTAAAATATACCGTTTTAAAAAAAATCTTAAATTTTGAAATAAACTTTTAAACTAAGTCCTAAATGACTTAAAACCATCCCGAAAAATACTCCCATGACTAAACACCTTACCCGAGACCTCTAAATGCTAAACCCCAAATCGTAAAAAAAATACGATTTACTATAATACTTATACGTATACGTAAACACCAAAATAACACCATTTCATTTCATAGTCACCAATTTGTGAACTCATGAACATGAAATAACCGTTCCTCGATTTACTTATGAGTACCATATACCCATAAACGATGTCCACACCAACTTCGTTCACGCAAAATAAACATGTAAACACACAAAACACATAGTTACACATAAAATAACCTAAAAATAAGACCGAGTGACGAACCTCAAAACCACGGTTGTCACATGCACCGCCGCTTGAACAGCTGCAACAGCAGTTGTAGCCTCATTCTCATTATTGCGTCTGGGTGGCATCTAAAAGTTTAAAAAGGATAACATGATTAACTTGTTAGAAACATGGAATAAAAAATCTGAAATATGCATGAGGTAGTTCATGAAGGCATAGCCAACAAAATATGACATGAATACTGGTGAACGCCTATAGTCAGTTCAGAAAATGACAATCGACTGAAAACATGAATCTGACATGAGTAAGGATGAACGTGTAACACCCCACTTGGATAAGTGGACCGTTACGTGTATTTATGGCGTGTCATCAAAGCATAAGGTAAATGTCCTAAAACATTAACTGACCATAAAGGAAATACCGGAATCAAACATCGGCAATCCAAACATAAGCCCAAAACATGAAAAGTAAAAATACTGAAGGAAAGGACTAAACAATGTCCAAATAAGCAGAATAATGTAAGTACATAAGGTAAGAAGTCTGGATAGCTTCCATCCAAATGCACATGCTCTCAGAATCCTAACAACGTCCTGGTGTACCTGCCGTTAGAACACGAAAGTGAACTACGGTTGAGCATAACGCTCAGTGAACGGATATAAAGCATGATAAGGAATTACTGAAATGAAGCAGATGATAAAATACTGGAGCTGTAAGACTGATAATAAAGTTGCAGCGGAAAATCTGTGTATAATATGTAAAGTCTGATTTATAAATAATAAAGCTGAACTGTTATCTGTTAAATCTGAAAAACGTGCATTTACTGTATTTTAATTGCCAGAGCTTATATAGATCATGTGCTGTAACAACGGTGCATGAATAACTGGAGGGGTGACCTCGTCATGCTGTAGAGGGGTGACCTCTAAATAACTGTAGAGGGGTGACCTCTAAATAACTGTGCTGGATGGAGGGATCAGCTCCAATGTGAAGGATGTAGAGCACACACCACATTCACTCTGATATCTTGTAAACTGATAAGCCTAGGATGCATCCATACGCCCCACTAAACATACATATAAAAATGGCCAAACTGAACATGAGTGGGACGATGCAGGATATCACTCTCCTGCATGTGAGTCACGACACCGATGCCTCTAGTGCCGTGGTTACGGTACCTCTGTAACTAGTACATAAACTGGTCATGCTTGTACATAATGCTCAGGCAATTTATTTAGTTATTAACATGATTACTGATAAGCTTAAACATATGCTGGGGAAAACATTTGGATGCAGACGGGGAATCCTAATCATGCATAAGAAATGAAGTCCTTACTGAAAGGACGGAAAATCCGTACCTTTGCTAAATCGACGTGAATTCGAAAGCTCGACTCGGTCATCCTTCAAATAACCTACACCAATTATGTAGCTATGATTTAAAAACCTATTTACTTAATACATCTTTAACTCCTATCTTATAGCCATCTGATCCATTTTCTATACGTATGACTTGCATGACAAATCTTAAAATTTTATCATTCACATGACATAACGTCAAAATTTAGATATTTCATATTTTTAAACTTTATATTAGAAATTGGTCACCTTCTTCCTCGGAACATACATGACCATGGATTAAAATGCCTTCTATACTCATTTTACAAACGGATGTGTGCGTTAGAACTCGACTTTAGTAAAGCATGTATATCATGTCGTTTATATGTTCAAAACATTACACATATCGTAACCTTTCGAAACCCGCGACTTATTGATTCATTCCTAATGTAATACTTCTATGTGGTGATTTGTAAATGAATGTAACCATACTACTGTTTCAAGAAAAGTAATATGTAATGGTTAAATATGTAGTTTATCCAACCGTCCAAGCCTGAGCTTCGATTTCTATTTTCTTCCAATGACTGTATCAACTAGCTTGTTCAAGTTAAAAGCATATCTACTCCATATAAGCATTCACATGTTTTTAACTATTTTATCATATTAAATCTAGTACAACAATATTTATCATTATGTAAAGCGTACTTGTAGCGTATAAGATGTACCTCCAAACGATAGATCGAAATCGAACCATGGACACGGTCGCTATTTTATGGCAAGATATGCTTGGAGCCGATCCCAACGCGTCTTCAAAACACTACTCGATCGCAGCAAGCCTCTAACGCATGAAACAAAACACACCCACGCACGGCCAGAAACCGCATCCAAAACTCGAACGACAACCATGAACCAAGCATGAACTCAAACGAAACTAAACCACGGAAACGTACTCACGTAGACGAGCAAGACCCGGACTATACACTATTCACGAAGCATAGAAAGAACTCGTCATGCCACCAATTATAGCGCTTCAAACAAAGCCTTTAACCCAAATGTGAAACGATCGAACCAACATAAGCACCGAATTCAATGCGAGATAACCGAGCCAAACCTCAAACGTACATATGAATAGGACATGAGTCCATGCACATACTACAATCAAGGCTTAGACTCAAACTTATAACTTGTACTCACTTTTGCGCATGAACATATGTTGAGATTAGGGTTTTATGAATGGTGGCTATAAAATGGAGAGACTATGGTTAATTAAAACGATCTTGGGTCAAGAAGTTTAGAATTTTGATGCAAAAGAAACGCTTGAGAATTAATGGTTCACATTCAAATCAGAAGAAAGGTTGACCACGTTTCAATTTAAATGACTAGCGAATATTCTATTTTTGTATGTGAGATATGAAATGATTTAATTCTTAGCCAAAAAAATAAAAAAAAAATAAAAAAAATGAATAATTATCTATTTGAAATATTTAAATAAAACTAAGACTGCGTAATTACTGATAACGTTTAATTATTTTTAGAGCTGAGACTACGCGTATTTAATATTTAAAGATTTTAAATACGGGTTTTACAGAACGCCTGTGGGTCGGTTCATCAATACAAAATCTGAACGGGCAAGGGTGAACGCTTATGGGTCGGTTCACCAAAATGAAAAATTCGCAGAAAAGCACATGCGACTAAATACGGCCAGTCCTGTACCAACCTTTTACTTAGTCAAAATTTAGAAAACTGACTGATGAAATGCATGAGAAACATGAAAGATAACAAATCCAAAATACATGAAGTTCTTGGTGACTACCCACTAGTCACAAGTCAAGTTTTAGAGCCTACAGGTCGAACCTTGCGCTCTGATACCATAGTTGTAACACCCCACTTGGATAAGTAGACTGTTACGTGTACTTATGACGTGTCATTAAAGCATGCAAGGCAAATGTCTTAAAAACATTAACTGACCATAACGGAAATACCAGAATCAAACATCGGTAGTCTAAAACATAAGCTCAAAAATAAAGGATTAAGTACTGAAGGAAAGGAAGAAACAATGTCCAAACAAGCAAAGTAATGTATAAAGTGCATAAAGTAATGAAGTCTGGATAGATTCCATCCAATGCACCTACTCTCTCAGAAATCCTAAGAGCGTCCCTGTGTACCTGCTGTTTGGAACATGAAAGGAAAACTACGGCTGAGCATAACGCCCAGTGAAGGGATATAAAGCATGATAAGAATATACTGAAATGAACAGATAACAAATACTGAAGCTATGAACTGATAAGTAAAGTGTAGCGGAAAACTGTAAATGTTCTGAAAAGTCTGGTTTACAATAGTAAAGCTGAATTATTATCTGTTAAATCTGAAATCATGTAATTACTGTATTTTAAATGCCAAGAGCTTATATAGATCATGTACTATAACAACGTCTACATGAATACATAGAGGGGTGACCTTGTTATGCTATAGAGGGGTAACCTCTAAATAATGTGACGGGTGGAAGGATCAACTCTAATGTGAAGGATGTAGAGCACACACCATATTCACCTGATAAAATGTAACTGATAATATTGATAAGCTGAAAGAAGTGGGACGCTGCGAGAAATCACTCCCCCGTAGAGGAGTCATGACACTAGTGCCTCAAGTGTCATAGTTATAGTACCTTCGTAACTAGTATATAACTGGTCATGCTTGTATATAAATCACAGACAAATTTATCTTAGTTATTAAGATAATTACTGTAAATATTATAACATATATTGGGGAAAACATTTGGATGCAGACGGAGAATCCTAATCATGCATAGGATAGGAAGTCCTTACTGAAGGACGGAAAATCCGTACCTTGTGTTCAGTAACTGACTGCAAGGAAAAGCCAATGAAACTCCTACTCTGACTTCACAAAAGCTGCATGAATAACGGACGCGAATGAGTTGACTAATATCTGTTTATTTTTACTGATCTTAATTGTTCTTAGTTTGATTTATTTTATTCTTGGATTACTGTTTGTATATAATCTGGTAATTTATGATTGTTCTATAATATTACTGATTAACGTATTTTCTAAATTTCCTGATTACTGTAATGTAATTCCATACTATAATATTACTATAAATAGTAACCTACCATAAATAGAAAGTTTCCTAAATTAGAAAGGTTTCCAAATTAGTTTTTCTTGAAAATTTAAAACATAATAATCACATGTTTTTAAGTGGTTAAAAAGGATAAAATAGAATCAATTTAATTTTACTAATTAAATTAATAAAACAAAACCACTTGATTAATTTATTTATTAAATTAACATATAAACATGATTTAATCATAATTAAATTAAACCCCGTATTATTATTTTCCATGACCCCGTAAACCGTGCTAAAAACCTTCCCCGAGACACCCATGTCTCGGGTTAAACCAAACCAGGCTAACTTCGTGGTCCCTTTTTACTGATGTCACCCAATAGTAGCCACTGGCCTAATGCCAGTTGCTACTGTTTTCATTTTATTCCCAATGTTTATCATTTAGTTCCCACTGCTTGTTTACGGTTCCCACTGTTAGTTATATGTTCCCACTGCTTATGTTGTTGTTCCTATTGTTCTACCCTTAGACCCACCGAGAGTCTTTAGGACTCTCGATTGCCACTGCCGTGAGACAAACACCCCATGTTGAACTATTTTTACCCATTGTACATTAAAACAAACACCCCTTTTGTTCGTTTAGCCCTGTTTGGGGTTTGGGGTTCGAGGCTGGGCAAACAAAGGTGTCACCGAGACCCCTGTTTGTCTCGGCTGCACACTAAAACCCCACCGAGAGCTTTCATGCTCTCGGTTTTCATGATCACTCCCAAAACCCGACACCCTCCTTAATCAGTTTCATGATTACCTTTCTAATTTACTAATGTTCTTGATTTAAATCCATTATTCATGATTTATAAAAGAAAAGAAAAGAGTGATTACATTGTTTGATGATATGGATTCACTATGAACACGAAAACGAAATAATAGAAGAATTAAGATTTGTTTTTCTCCCTTGTTTTGTCTCTAGCCGGCCCCCCAAGGAACCTTAGTATTCTTTTTTTTTTGTTACAAATGAATGCAAATAACTCCCTTTTGTTTTTCCTGTACTTATTTTTAAAATGGGCCGGGCCTCAAAGCCCATTATCCTTCTTGTTCTTTTTAAAAACCGTCGGCCCACTAGTATATGTGTGGTTATTTCTTGAATTTCGACACTTAATAAATATCGTGTAAACTAGTATTTATTTCTCGTGTTTTAACTTTTCTGAATCGTAGTATTTATTTTCTGAATAAAATACTTACGTAATACATACGTGATATTTTCTAACACTTAATAATTATTTTCTGAATAATTAGTTTTTGTAATATTTAAATAAAGCTGAGATTACGTGTATTTAATATTAACGTTTAATTAAAGCTGAGACTACGTGTATTTAATATTCGAGGATTTTAAATACGAGTTTTACAATTGATTTTGCATGAATCTCCCATGCATCACCAAGACCTCCAATGAAGGTAGCTGTGATATCTTACTCCTCAAGATCTGTTCCCATGAAAGCCAGCTTGCTAGTGATATCTTGAAGACGACTTCTTACTTCACTCAGCTTCTCATTAGGATGAGCTTTGAAAACAGTGTATTCAGTCATTAACTACTTCTTCTGTTGTTTGACAGTTTCCTCATTCCCATCATAGATGGTCTCAAGGGCTGCCCAAAGTTTCTTAGCAGATTCATATTTTCTGAATTTATGTTGCTCCTTAGGACCAAGAGCCAATTTGACTTTACTCAAATCTTTCGTATCATTCTTTCTTTCTGGTATCTCAGCAGCTGAAACTGCTCCTCCATCTTTAGGTCTTGGAAGGAGATCATCACCAGTCTGTCCAGCTGCTCTTCTTGCTTCTATAGAAGTAATAATCTTTAGTTCCTTCTTGAATTGATTACCATATTCAATGACCTCCCAGAGAGCATAGTTATCAACTTAAAGATATTGCTCAAAGTTGAACTTCCAAAGTTCAAAGTTGTCAGGATCAAGTATAGGAATCTTGAGATTGTGATTTTATGAGTGTGAGGCTTTAGTTGAGGTAGACATGATGTTTGAATGATTTTTAGGGTTTTCAACGATTTAGGATTTTTAGCGATTTAGGGTTTTTGTTCTTAAGATCAAAATGTTCCTCAACAAGCTCTAATACCACTTGTTGATCCCAAACTTAGATCGAATAAACTTGTGTATTATCGAGATTAATTCAAGTATAATACGTTTGAGAAACTTTGTATATTCAACAAACTAAGTATTATGCTGAATTTAATACTTAGCACAAAGAACAAATAACAAAGACGTATACCAAACTTTCAACTTTTATTAATAATGACGATGAGAACAATGATTGAAAGTTATATCAAACCTTAATCTAAAGGCCTCCTTTTATAAGCACAAGGAGCCTTTTACACAAAGTAAACGTGTCAACTATTCTAGGAAGATATACTAAGATAAACATAGAAAATACAATGTACATGCATATCTTCCTAATATATCAAAGCGTGTTGACTTGTAAAACTTGACAGCGGCTTGATAAATCTTGTTTGGGCCTATTCTGTCAACGGCTTGATAACACCTTGTCAGCGGCTAGATATCTCTTGTCAACGGCTAGTTGACTTTAACTAATTTTATTCCCAACAATGCTCAAAGTTTTGCACAATTAGAAAACCCAAAACAACAACAATCTCAAAAGCAATATTAAGTGATCAGATTTCCACAATCTTACACATAAATTTCACCAGAAAAAGTGAACACATACTATCTTTATTCGAAAGTTAATAAGAGTAAAAGTTAATGACCAACAATACCGAGATTCAAACACCCCAAAATAAATCTGCCACGAAACCACAACACACAAATAAACCTTATTCACTCATCTCTTATCATTTATATCAAGCATAGCCCAAATCATCAAAACAACCCAACAAAGCTAGATCTGATTTTAGAGAGAGAGATAAACCCAGAAAAATGTGGATGATTTTGTTTACGAATTTGTTGGGTTGGGAGGTGATGCAGGAAGCTAACACGTGCCCTTTTGTGAGAAAAGAAAGTACTAATAAAAAATTACAAAAATAATAAAATAATAAATTACTGTTCATAATACGCACAATGTGTGTATCCATAAATGTATACGGAGTATTAGTTATAATATTAATTTGAAAAGAGTTATTTTGGATATTATATTTTTTCTTAGATATGAGGGGACTCATCCCCACCATCCATCTAATTTCCATCTAATAGATGAGATTAAATATATTTTGTTTTTTTTATCTATTTTTTATAATTTAAATATCTTCTAAACCCTTAAGTGTTAAACGAAAATAACTATACCATCGCGAGTAGCGTTTAATTATCTTTCTACCAATATGCACTATGATATACTTTCGAAGAAAAACAATATCGTTTTTTTCTTCTTGTTAAAATTTACGTGAAATATTATATATGATAATATTATTCAATCATATATGATAACAGTGTTAAATCATATATGATATTGGTTTTATCATATATGATAGGTTATATCATATATGATACTGGTGTTACATCATATATGATATTAGTATCATATATGATAATTCTCGAAAACGTGAAAAAATAAATTTTTTTTTTGTCAAAAGTATATATCATATAGCATATCTATAAAAAGATAATTAAATGCTCTTCGCAACGGTAGATTTTTTTTCGCATAACGATTAACAGTTTAAAAGATGTTAATATTTAAAAAAAGAGGGTGAAAATATATTTTGTGTTTAATTTTATTCTTTATATTCAAATAAAATTTAATATCCAGATGAACATAGAGAGCTGGGAGCCGTTGGCACCAGAATGTGGTGCCAAAGGCGACACGTAGGATTTTTGGCCTTTGGCACCAGATTCTGTTGGCACCATATTTCAGGGGTAACCGTTGGCACCAGAATTTCTGGTGCCAACGAAAATAATAATAAAATAACTTAAATAAAAACTTTATTAATAAAAAAAACATTACATAAAAAAATTACAATAAAAAAAACATAAAAAACATAATAAAAAAATACGGAACATAAAAATAAAGAAAATACATAACGAAAAGAAATAAACTAGTTCTCGGGAAGTGCATACGATGCGCGAATTGCATCTTTTCGCAATTCGATGATAGCCCGATCCGATGCACTCATCTTGGTTGTGTCGATTTGAAGAATCGCGAATTCTTGAGCCACCTTCTGCGTGTGGAAATACTCAATTTTTGCGTTTGACTCACGCTCCATGATATCCAACTTAGCTTTTGTCTCACGCTCGTATTGCTCTTTCATCATTTGTTGATAAGCTTCCGGGTTTGAACCGAAACTAGCCGATGAGTTGGTGGATCGTTGACTTTTAGCAACACGATACGCCCCGGGTGGCCTCGGGACGGCGTCGGGACCGAAGAACTCGGGACCTTCTTCGGTAACACGGAGACGGTGTCGTATTTCTTGAGTCGAATCGTGGTTCCCCCACTTATGCTTGTCCTTCAAAAAATTCCAAGCCGACTTGTGCTTAAAACTTACCCCCCGTCATCCGTTTATACGCTAGCTCAACCCGTGCCATAAACCCCTCATCATTCTCCCCACTCATCATTTGCATCTGGTCATAAAGACTATTCCACTTCTTAATCGCACGATTCAACGGGGTCCATTTTCCCGTTAACATGTTTTTGGTGCGTTTCGGGAATTTTTTTGATTTCGCCACCTCATTGTATGCTTGTTCAACCCGCCACCAAAAAGTATCCTTTGTTCGACTCACACCAACCTTAGGATCCTCCTAAATCTCTATGAAGCATTCGGATAAAAGCAACTCCTCGTCATCGGTCCACAAATGTCGAGCCACATCATCTTCATCGTCGTCCTCCACATCAACCACCTCTTTCGCCTTCTTACTAGTCTTAGCCTTACTAGTCTTAGTCTTAGCCTTACGACGAACTTTCTTTGACGTTGGTGTCGGGACTTGTTCTTCATCTTCGACTTCGTCGATTAGGTGATGGGATTGTTGGTCGGATTGTGGTGTAGGTTGTGGTTGTGATTGAGTTTGTGGTTGTGAACCCATTTGAGATTGTTGAAATTGTTGAAATTTCGCCCATTGATCTTGTTGGTATTTCATGTAAGCTTCATTTTGTTGTGGTGGGTAAAACGGGGTATAGAAGTTTTGGGGTTGAGAAGACGCACCCGGATTAGAAGATGAACCGGGATTGTAATTTTGGAATTGGTTGGAGGGATCGTTAATCATGTTGTTAGTCCAATTGGGATCCATCTTTTGTAAAGAAATTGAAAGAATTTAGGATTGAAGTAATAGATTAGATTGTAAAAAATTGGTGAAATGAGATATAATATATAGGGATTTTAGGAGTGTTTTTTGAATTTTTTTTTAAAACCCAACGGCTAGTTTTTTTTAATTTTTTTTAAACACTCTAGCCAACGGCTAATATTTTTGAAAAATCAATTTTTTTTACAAAAACCCTCCAACGGCTAGAATACCCAAAAAGAAAAAAAAAAAATAGGTTGGTTGGCGCTGGCTGTTATAGTTGGCGCGAGCCACTATGGCGCGAGGCCGGGAGTGGTGCTCCAACGAGGATCTGACGCCAAAGGGCTACCAACCCTCCTAACAGCTCCAACTCCCCCTTGCTCTTACACTATGTTCTCAAGATTTAGTTTGAGAAGAAAAGAAATGATTTGGAAAGAAACTAAAATTTATTTGCGTTCTTAAGATTTTTTAACAAAAAAAAAAGAAAAAAGAGAAATAAAGATTCAAGCAATTTTGGCTACAAAATTTTCTTAGATGATTCTTCTTCTATTATTTTCTCTTCTCTTCTCTAGTTTTTACTTATTTTTTTTTCTACTCAATAATAACTCGACAAAGAAACACTAAAAAAAACAATCATAATCATTAACATTCACCGCCCCATTCATTTCTTCATCCTTGTTGCTTTACCTGTGTTCTTGTCTTCTCTTATTAAATAATTATTCATTCATCATTTTTAATCCATAATAAATCATTTAAAAAAACTCATAATCGCCAACACTATTCAATAACAGGTAATCTATCAATTTGCAATAAGGGTTTGTTAATCATCTGATTATTTGTTCGATTTATGTTGATTTAATGATACCCTTTTGTGTGATTAGATCATAGAGATTGAATCTTTTTCTTGATCTCTTATTTGGGGTTTGTTTTTATGTTTTTTTATTTGTTTTTGGTTTGATGCTTTTTATAGTGCATTGCAATTACTACCCATTGTTGTTTTGTTATTGGGTTTCTGTTTATATGGAATTAGATTTGTTTGATGGCGGATCACGTTTTTTTTTTTTTTTTTTTTGGTAGATTGCGATATTTATAAGTTGCAAGTCTAGTGGTTAGAATATATGGTGCGTTTTTCGTATGATTAAGTACTCTATGTCTATATTAGATCATTACTTTTAGGTGAGGCTTTTGGTATGAAGAATGTGATTTGTGAAATCGAAATATTACTTGATTCGGTTGTTGGTATGGTATAATGAAATTGAGGAATTGGATTCTATTGGTTATTCAAGTTTAGGAGTAGTTGTAGTGAAAGTGATTTAATTATCTAGTCGTTTGCCATGCAAATCTTTTGATATTTGGAAGTTGCAAAACGCTTAGACGACTTATTTTTTGCTAATCAAACTTCAAACAAAAGAAATATGCATCCAAATATGATCCATCTCTTGCCCGTTTGTTCTGCCTGATTATCCTAAACGACATAACCACTTCCAAACGTTGTGACAAACGCTCCCAGAATATCTGTATTTTTCTGTTTGACATGTATTGCTGCAGTACATTGATATATCTTTAATTGCATTTTTGTGGCTTTGTAGGGGGACTTAACTTGCATACTTTATACGTGTTGGGAAACAAAGAGTTGAGAACATTTTTACTTTTTGGAAGAAAGTAGGATGCGGAGGTGGTTGTGTTGTACGTGTAAAATTGAAGAAGAATCTTACCCGTCAAATGATAATGAAGTTGTAAAGAATCCCCCAGGTTTTGTAGATGGTACGTGCCTGTAATTACTTTTTCTTATGATTTTACCAATGCTAATTATAATTAGATGCACCTCATTTGGCTCACTTACATACATATGGGTCACGACTCACGAGTTAGTATGAAACTGTGAATAGAGTGAAACATACTATACTCCATGTCGCTGGTATCATGATGTTTGACTATCGGCAAATTTTCTTCAATACCCTCGAACAATGATGGATTAGGTGGACCATATCATTATTTATTGGTAATGCTGGTAGTAAGTGACTGAATATATCCGATTCAAGTAGTTAGCCAAAACCGAATATCTTGTACGTGGTATTATTATGGGATGTCCAAACTTAACACCTTTGAAATCTACAAGGAAGTATATCCTATTATTATAGAGTGAAACGTAAACTGTATTTTTGCTTCTACATTCTCCTATTTGAAGTCATTATTAAATACGTTACTTTCTCATCTTTAGTTCAAAACTTGTTAGGAAGTTTTTTTTCGCAAACGAAGAAATCCACATCATATACTTTATTTTGAAACAATATTTATTGTCCGGACAAGGCAATATTATAATTGTTCGAATATCAAGAATACCTTAATGTTATAACTGTCCAATTTAAGTAATTGCCAAAAGTGAATTTAAGTAGTGGCCAAAAATGAATATCTTGTACGTGGTATCATTCATATGGTGTCCAAACTCAACACCTTACGAATCTATAAGGAAGTATATCCTATTATTATATAATGAATAGCTTTGTTCATGGATAAGAAACGCAAATCATATATTTGCTTCTACATTCTCCTATTTAAAGGGTCAATACGGGAATATATTAGTATAGGTCTGGACCTCTGGTTAGGTCTAGGTCGGACGAGTGAGTTATTATTGTGCTGAGTATGATTATAACAATTGTAGAATTGTAGTATGAATGATGGTTTAGTTTGTTTTTTAGAAAGACCTAAGGTGTATTATGCGTGTTTTTGCATACACTTTGGGAAACTTTCTGCCTCTTTTACCTGTTCCCATTTTAGCTACAAACTTGTTATACGTTCTAGTTCGCGCAAGAATCCTTCTTTTTGACAATATATCATTCTTAAGGTTCCTAGTTTGGAATTATACGGTATTTATGTTTCGATACTGTATTATGCTTTTGTTTTATGTTTCTATGTCAAATAATGCCATATACGCTAACTGGAAACTTTACTTGCTTACTTCACTTTGGCCTTCGGCTTTCTGCGCCTCTCACCTAAGGCTAGATGCATTGTTGGTCACCTCAGCTGTGTCTCTTATCTTAACTACCTTGTTAATCGGTCGAAATTTGCCACCAGATCTTGTTAACCTTGTAATCTTTATAACTATAGGTTGTCGGTTTTGTACCTTTGACTGGTCAGAAAAAAAAGAATAGCTCCCTTTTAAGGGGTGTATTACAAAAGATCACATGGTGAACATGATCTGGTGGCAATTTCGACCCATTTACAAGATAGTTCAGATTAAAGATACAGCTTAGAAATCAAGGCTATACCATATAAACTTTATTATTACAATGATAGCTTACGTTGATTTAGCTCCACAAGATTTTCCCATAACTACAACTGTAGAATTGTTTTGACTGCAATAAATATACATCTGGAGCCCGCAAATTTTGTCAAGCTTCACAGATCAATATACATGATTTTTGTAACACCTTTTTGTTTACGTGTGATGTAGGACCCCAAAAAGGTCCAAAAGCGCCTCCTGTCAAAACTGAAGTGCAAAAAGCAGCCCCACCACCAATGGAAGTACCTGCACTTCCGTTGGAAGAACTGAAAGAAAAAACCGAGGATTTTGGGTCAAAGGCACTAATTGGTGAAGGTTCATATGGAAGAGTCTATTTTGCAACTTTAAGTAGTGGAAAAACTGTTGCTGTGAAGAAGCTTGATGTGTCTACTGAGGCTGAATCAAATAACGAGTTCTTAACACAGGTATACAATACTACTAATTAGAAGGTAATTCAGTTGTTTGTTTGTGAATGTCTTTGTGTATAAACGTGCTCTGTTTGTCAATGAACTCAAGGTCTCCATGTTCTCGAATCTGAAGAATGACAATCTTATTGAGTTGCTCGGTTACTGTGTTGAAGGAGATGTCCGTGTCTTGGCTTATGAATTTGCAACCATGGGATCTCTACATGACATTTTGCATGGTATACCCGTCATAACCTTCTATTATCTTTTGTTAATGTTTTTAAGTCAACAAGTTATTGGAAATAATTTTGCACTTACAGGGAGGAAGGGTGTGCAAGGAGCACAACCGGGCCCTGTTCTTGATTGGATGCAACGGGTAAGAATTGCTGTTGATGCAGCAAGGGGACTGGAGTACTTGCATGAGAAGGCTCAACCTTCGATAATACACAGAGATATTAGGTCTAGCAATGTGCTCTTATTTGAAGATTTGAAAGCCAAGATTGCTGACTTCAATCTTTCTAATCAGTCACCAGACATGGCTGCTCGTTTGCATTCTACTCGTGTCCTCGGCACCTTTGGCTATCATGCACCAGAGTAACACCTCTACCTTCTTTTTATGGTTTTCATGCACCATATAGAAGCTTCATTTTTGTAAATAAAAAATGTTGCTTTATAGATATGCAATGACGGGACAGCTAACACAGAAGAGTGACGTCTATAGCTTTGGTGTTGTTCTGCTCGAGCTTTTAACTGGCAGAAAGCCTGTTGATCACACTATGCCACGTGGACAGCAGAGTCTTGTCACTTGGGTGAGTTTTGACTAACATAGTTATCATATTCATGAAAATCATATTTGTTTAATACATCCGTTTTCTGTCTTTGGGGACTGGGACCTATAACTGTCTCGGTTTGTTTCTACTCGCTCCATATCGGACCATTCTAATATTGAATGACTTAGATGGTCGAGGTTTTTTTAATCATTGTTACTTTGTGCTTAAATAGGCTACTCCTAGGCTAAGCGAAGACAAGGTTAAACAATGTGTTGATCCGAAGCTTAAGGGAGAGTATCCTCCAAAAGCGGTTGCAAAGGTATGTTTTTATATACACACACACACATGCACAGTCAGGAGAGTGGTGGAAAGTTAACAATTTGATTTGTTCTGGTGATGTCAGTTGGCAGCTGTGGCGGCGTTATGTGTGCAATATGAGTCTGAGTTTAGGCCTAACATGAGCATTGTCGTGAAGGCTCTTCAACCACTTTTGAAGGCTACTGTACCAGCGCCAGCGCCGGCGCCGGCGGAAGCAGATGTGGAGGCGGAAATTTGACAAATATGTGTTGGTTATTGGACATCAGTGTAACGGGAATTTCTACAGTTGCACCGAAAAACAAGCATGGGAGTGCTCATCTGTAGATTCCGCCTCCGGCCACCTATATATACATTTATACAAACATTTACATATAACCCATTTTAAAAATTGCATTTGAGAAATACTATTGGCCGCCTGAATTTTATTTGCCTGGACCGAGTGGAATTTGATTTTGTGGTGATTTGTTATATCAGATGAGGTTTTCTGCTTATTAAGTTATGGTTTCCCAAAAGAACTTGATGTCTTTGTGTTGATTGTATTCACTTTTATGTGAGATAATGAGTTGGTAGCTTCAACTTCCCCTGCAGAGAGCCGGATTAGGGGAGACCCTCACTTCCGGTGTCTGATTTCAGCCCTTCGTTCTTTTTACAAAGCATGTTCTATCTTGTTAATAGTCTGTTAAGTGATCGATGTAATTGAAAAATTGTATTATGCTAAAGTTCCGTGACAACTTCGAAATTAGGTATGGAGGTGGGTTTGCAGTTCTGATGGCCTATCATGACCATCTCCAGTCTAGAGACTGTGTTGCACTCCAGTGTGTGGCATATGTTTTTTTTTAGAACGATACCACACTTCAAATCTGACTCCCGAGTTAAACCATCCAAATGAGTAAAATCCAGGTTTCGCACGAAGAGGAAATCCAGTTTTTTTTGTCTCTTGCAAGACTCGAACCCGGGTGAAACTCCCTCTCCAAGCTTCAGAAGGAACTAAGGTGGTCAACTGTGTGGCATAGATGGTTCAATATGCTAACGTTTTGTGTCAAAAATAGAAATTAAAATTTTAATAGAAATTAAAATTTTAACAGAATATGCTTAGGTGTTACGATTCATAAATAGCTTGTAGTCTTCCTAAGATGATTTAGCAGTCCCGTGCGACATATTTACTTCTGCATTTTGGTCAGGTTCATAGCTAGTTTCTTCTAGGCTTTTTGGGCGATCAATCGATCATATCAGCTTCACGTGTACATATTTTCCGTGTATATGTTTGTAACTATTTTTTTAGGTATAAAGACCCTAATTATATCCACCTACAAGTTTTGGCGCATACATTAAGACGTGCACTTATATATGCTCGTAGGCTCCAATTATCATATGTACTAATGTCTTTCAGAAAGATGTCTACTCCCACGTAAGACATGACTATATACATCATACTTCCCTTAGTCCCCTCCAACAGACGATCGAATATTGTTTGTGTAATTGAGCAGCTGTTTACTATGAGTACTATTTACAAACAGCACAATGTCAACAGTAAATATGTATAACACCATGATGCGAACATTAATTATATATAACGCCGATTGATTTAAACAATATATACTCATATAGAACATTGATGTCTGTAGTTCATAAAAACAGCAAAATCCACAAACTACAAACACAAAACACACTTTGTGACCAATAAAATTTTAAATCTATAAACAGAGGGTTGATATGGAATTTACTCCACAAACTTAATCAAGCTTCACACCATTATAGCTTCAAGTTATACATCTCACATCAATACATTCCATAACCACGCACATGGCGCCGACAGACATTTACCTTGTTGATGCTTGGGTAGGAGCCGATGGGTTAAAGGGTACCTGCTCGACACATGTAAGCACCTCGTGGGGACCACCTTCCTCACGACCAACACCCATCAAGTCAAGATAATACAGGTAATGTGAGGTGATGGTGTTCATGTCATCTACATCACCTTTTCCACATACACGATCACCGTAAAGTATGTTCATGGTGGTACCAAAACCTGGTTGTCTTTTGGCTAAAGTATCGTTTTTGGTGGGTTTCCAGGTGCCTACAAATGCCTCGTGGGCTGAGGGTTGACCCTTCTTTTGGGGGGTGACCCACGTGTGGATTGCAGCTTGAAAGGCTAAGGTGGCGTTCTGTTCAATGTATTCAGGGTGGTTCAAAAGGTCCACTTTCAGGGCTTCACCAATTTTTCCATAGTTGTATTGCCTAAAAAAAAAACCCATTACTTATAAGACTAAATCGTGTAGTTCTTATTGAATGAAAATACTATAAGTAATATATGTATGAAACTGAATGAGCGACACAAATTGGTAAGGGAATGGGATTCACACCAATAGACAGGCAAAGCACCACGGCCGTAGTATGCGGCTCCGGGGGCACACGGGTAGGTGTACTTGTAGTACTCATCACAGTACTCATGGGGCGGACTCATTTCTTTGTTGTAGCATAATCCCCATGCTGTTGGTCCTCCAGTTGCCACTCCATAACCACCTTCAACATTTTCAACAGAATCAATCTAATATTATTTTACCGTTTTTGTAGGTAAAAGAGCAATTACTGATTCTATAATTTTAACGGCATAAGCAACTTGACGAGGGATGCCAACATAAATGAGAGTACTGATGTCAAAAGTGATTATTTTGATTCAGATAATCGGAATCATATATTGAAACTATCATTATTAAAATTAGGGATGGATAGATTATTTTACAGTTTTCTTCAAGGAATATATATAGAAACTAGTTTTGCATCCTCACTTTTGATGCATCCAAACGCCGACCAACTAAGTCCCCTAATATCATCATATCATTGTCGATTTAGTAACAAAGTAGGGTCATTGAAGAAACATTATGTAGTTTGAAACTCACTGACAAGCTCGCAAAACATTTGTATTGAAAAAAACTAAAATTTGAACGAGGGTCCCGGGACACCCATGGATTCTTGTTGCGTAGTGTTAAATCTGTTAAAAAACTTTGGTTTTTGTTAGATTAGCGCTAAATGCACCCGGTCATTGTGTTCGTGATATTGTTTATTTTATTGTAAGTGCAAATGTTCATTTTTTTCATTTTGTGTCCTCATAATATCTAGAGGTGGCAAAATGGTTGGGTTGGGTTGGGTCATGGGTCTAAGATAGGTTTGGTTTGGGTTTATATGGGTTTTGGTATAGATGAGTTTTTAGGAGAATGGGACTAGATGGGTTTGGGTTTAGTTGGGTTTGGGTCTAAATGGGTTTAGTTATAAATGGATCTTTAGAAAAAAGGTTGGGTTTTTAGGTTTTTTTTGGGTTTAGATAGGTGGGACCCATTTATAATTTTAAGAAGGACCTTGTTTGACCCATCTAAAATATTAAGGGAAACCCAACTAGACTCCTTTCTTTTTTTCAATTTAAACATGTTGACCCAAAAATTAACCATGGGTCAATATTGCCACCTCTAGTAATATCTATATAATTATAGTAATAAGAACATCAAATCCAAACTAATGAACACATAAAGATCCATGTCCTAAACTTAGAATTCAGGCTAAATCAACTCTTATTTCAAAGCGAACAAAGCGCGCATTAATATGATTTTGATACCAGAATTTAATCATAGGATCTAAACAGAGCCTATGTATTAAATAGACAATATATTTATATGAAGGAGAAAAAGCTTACAAGAAGTTTGACTGCCAACATGACCAAGAAACGCGGCGATCTCCTTCATTTGAGTAGTCTTATTACCAGTGGTACCGAAACCATGAGGCTGGTAAAGAGCTGAGGCAGTGATAAAAGACTTATAATCCCAAAAACCCGAGGCATGTGCCACCGGAGTATTCCTCTTTGCAAAAAGCTCCTCAAACTGATAAGTATCAAAATAATCCGAAATCGTGAGGTTACAACAATACTCAGACCATCCTTTACATTCCCAACCCTTATCACACACTTTCTTCCCCTTAACCTTCTTCACCAATACTTGCGTTGAAGAATCCGCATGCGCAACCGAAACAATCACAAATAGTACACCAATTAGCAAAACACATCCTGTTTTTGCCTCCATTTTTACCTGCTGCAAAAACTACAAAAAGTTAAAGAGGCATCTAACATAAACAAGAACAGTTCAACATCAACCTAGTGGTTAATCAGCTATAAATTTAGGATCACAACGGGTGTTTGGGATTGCGTGTACAACTAGATTATCTACTTATTTCATTTACATAAGCTAAAATGATTGTTTAGATAATAAATGGAAAAAAGTGATTATTTGCATTTTGAAACTTTCAAAATGTTGTTTTGAAAAAGTAAGTGAGGAGCTACTTATTTCATTTTCAAAATGGAGAAAAGATAAAATGAATTTATTTTAGTCATTTTACTTAACACTAACAAACTGATTATATGATTATTACGATTTCAAACAGCATAATCAAATCCAAACACTATTTTCCAAAATAACGTTTGATGATTATCAATCTTTTTTCAAAAAGCAATCCCAAACACCACCTAAAAAAGATTGAATGTTTGTAAATCACACCCAAAAGCTATCACGCCCTGGATTATATATAAAAACAAAACCCTTTATGATAATCAAAGAATTTTTAGAGGTTTTTAGTGAAAAAGTTTAAAATTTTATAGTAATAAAACACACCCAGAAGCTAAAACACACAGATAAAACATAAAAACAAATAAAAGTTTCAAATTTCTTTAAAAAAAAAAAATTACTCCCAGAAGCTAAAATGAACATATGATATATAAAAAAAAGCCTTATATGATAACCAAGCTAAAAAAAAAAATCAAAACTAGTGTATATAGAATTAAGAACTAGCCAGAAGCTAAAATGCAGAGATAATCTATAAATAAAATAATAATTTATCATAAAGTTAGCAAAAAGAAAAACATAAAAGTGAGACATGCACCCAGGTAACAAAATTATAAGAACAATACCAGAGAATGATTATTGTTTGAAGAGAATGGTAAGAAATGAATGAATGCGTGTACTAATATAAAGAAAATATATATCTCATATGAAAACGAATGTGTAACTCACTAAGATCAGCTGTCACTTTCTTTTTTTATTTTTTTTATTTTTTTTTTTTATGTTTGGTCACAATGCAAGTAATGTAAGTGCTGATGTTTGGTGTTTGGTCAGGTGGGTATATCAATGATGATGTAATGGAATGAAATGGACGGTGGAGATTAAATGTAGGAATATATGATTATGATGGAAGGTTGTTAGAATGGAGCCAAGTGGATTAAATATGAAGGAAACGTTTTGATTCAGTAGCTTTGAAGAAGAAGAGGAGGATGATGGGACCCAACTGAAATAGAAACAACTAGAACTTGTTCCTGGTACCGACACCTCACCTTTCTATTTTTCTTTTCTGGAAGTTTTCTAGTCGGTGACATGGTTAATGGTTTTGTTTGATTTACAACCGGAAAGAATTTTATTTAAACGTGTTTTAAACAGTGTTTGAAAAAAAGTTTAAAAGGCTTATTAATTGCCGTTTAATCGTTCCTTCAACCTTGTCGATTAATATAAAGACGATTAATGGAGGTCAACTATGGTGAACGACGGCTAAAGGATGTCAAACTTGTCGAAAACCTGCAAATTTTGCCGAAAATACTAAAAACTTAGTATAAACTTGTGTCTGTCACTTATAGTAACTATTTTTATGTATGGTTTGTTGTATTTTATGAATAATATTGCCGAAAGTACTTAAAACTTTTTAGAAATACCAAAAACTTGCCGAAATACAAAAAAATTGTTAAAATTGTCAATCCGATTAATCACCGATTCATCCCGCCTAGAACGGTTACAAGCTACAAGATGGTCGACCGGCCGACTAGCGATTCGCGATTTTTGCAACCTTGGTTTTAACAGATCAAAAACTTAATATATATTCGATGTAAGAATGTCTATCTCATTAATGCTTTAAACTAGACTAGTAGGTATCCGTGCGATGCGACAAATACCATGTGATTATAGTTTTTGACGAATAAATGTTATTCGGTTATTCGTTTTTCCTAGCACTAATTTTCGAATAACGATAACTTTTACCCAAAACATATCTTTAAAATGTAACTTTGATCGAATATTATTATTAATTTTTTTAAAATTGTCTGTAATTATAAAATAAGATGCGAAGTCATGAACAATATAAAAAACTTGACAAGTTTACCTTTATAATTAAATGGAAATGGTACTTGAACAAAACACTTTAAGTCCTGATCCACAACGACAAAAGATTTCTGTGCACAACTGTACAAAACTCGGAACTCACAACCACAACGATGTACAGTCAAGTTCAAAGCTGGTTCAAAAAATGTTCCCACAACAGATATGACAGTGTACACGACAATTGAAGAGTTGGAAATGTTATATGGACCGATGTTCGATGAATACTTGACCGGAGAGAAACATGTTGTATCGAAGTCTTCCGCTGTCACTCATGATAAGAATGATGATACCGATCATCATCAATAAAAGGATACAACCTCATCTACTTCAACACGGGTTGCTGTAGATTTACCTCAGAATATTACATCAACAATCGATCCTACAACATCCACAACTACCATCATTACTCCGGAGAACTCAAATCAAGCAGACAATGCATTATCTAACGAAAACGATTTTCACAACCCATTCGGTACACCAGTACGAGAAATTGGAGATTCTTCTACTCGCCATGTTGATTCGTCAAATATGCATACATTCTACCAACGACATCCTTCAACACATCATTGGACCCGAAATCATCCTTTGGTTCAAGTAATTGGAAACCCTTCACAGCCCGTTCGTACAAGACGACAATTAGAAACCGATGGTGATGTTTGTATGTTCGCACTCGCCGTGAGTACAACTGAACCGAAAAATATCAAAGAAGCCATGGCTGATCATGCTTGGATTGAATCGATGCAAGATGAACTTCAATAATTTGAAAGACTTAAGGTTTGGGAACTTGTTGACAGACCATACGATGTAAAACAATTAAACCTTCGATGGATCTGGAAAAATAAAATGGATGAAGAAAACACGATCATCAAGAACAAATCTAGGCTAGTGGCTAAGGGGTATGGACAGAAAGAGGGCATTGAATTTGAATAATCATTTTCACCAGTGTCTCGTTTGGAAGCAGGCATGATTTTTCTTGCTTCTGCTGCACATACGGGATTCATCGTTTATCAAATGGACGTGAAGACGACATTTCTTAATGGTCCTTTGAAAGAAGAAGCTTATGTCACATATCTAGGGGTGTCAAACGGGTTATCGGGTCGAGTTTGGGGCTTATCGGGTCGGGTCTTATCGGGTTTTGATAAAATATAAACTAACCCGCAACCCGACCCTATAAGGTATCGGGTCCATCGGGTTTGGGTCTATCGGGTTTCGGGTTTATCGGGTCGGGCTTATCGGGTTATCGGGTTATATGCTAATCTTATTTTACAATTTGCTTTATTTTTCAAAATATAATCCAATATAAAATCAACTTAAAAATTTGATTAACATGACATTGATATTTCTTTTTCCCAACATATAACGAAAAAATATAACGTATATTACAAGCTCATGTTGAATCTTATGGACAATAAACATTTATTTGGCCTAAAAATGAGGATCTCAAAGTATCGCAGATTAATGTATCTTGAAGGATCTCAAAGCAAACTGACAAGGAAAAATGCAGTGTATCACACGTCATTGTTATTTGCTACCTTTCTTATTGTTCTTTAGTATGTTGAGTTTGCAGAGCGGACATGGGGCATTTATGTACTGACATTTATCGATACAGTTAGTATGAAAATGGTGACAACAATGGATCTTATGCGAGTTCCATCATACACGCAGAGGCAAAAGTAACATTCATGTTAGTGGAACCAAATCAGAAGATGCAATGTATCATGTCTTATAGGACAATTGTTAACTACTGGTACAAACTGTGACGAACTAATAGGCTATGAAATAGGAGATCCAATAAAAAAAGTATAGATTTCAAATGGGGTTTATAGCTTATCGAGTTTATCGGGTTAACCCGATAACCCAATAAAAAATTAAATAAAACCCTAACCCGACACTATAAGGTTATCGGGTTGACCCGATAAACCCGATAAGCTAGTTGGACCCAAATCAACCCGACTCTATAAGACCTTATCGGATTCTGGTCGGGTTCGGGTCAGGTCGGGTCGACCCATTTGACACCCCTACACACATCCGGAAGGATTCATTAATCCATATTATCCTGACAAGGTCTATCGTCTACACAAGGCACTCTATAGACTAAAACAAGCTCCAAGGGCATGGTACGACGAGCACTCAAAATTTTTGGTATCCAAAGGTTTCTCAAAAGGTTCCATTGATCTAACTTTGTTCATATATAAATAAGGGATGACATACTGCTTGTATAGATTTATGTTGCTGACATAATTTTCAGGTCTATGATTGGTGTATTTTGCATACACCTAATAGCATGTTAATTTAGCATAATTGTATATATATTTTTTGTTATACATGTACTTTTAATGTATTTTGTGATTATTTAGGTTACGAGCGAAGTGGAATAAAAATGGACGCTTTATTAATTATTTGGAGAAACTACATTGTGAGCGCTGATAAATGAAGAAAAAATATTGAAGAAAGAGATTTGAGCGCGTCGCAATATTTTCAGTCATCTTTTATTGTCCGGGCTTCGTTCGAGCAATTATTGATGTTGGGTTATTTTTTATTGGGCCAAAGTTATTATATGCCAAAAGAATAAAAGAAAAAAAAAGAAATTTTTTTTTGGCCCATTGGACCCAATACCCAATAATCTATATATATAAATTGAAAGAGGAGAAAAAAAAATTCGACGGCACAACAATTGGAAGAGAAAAAAAAGTGACTTTTGGTTTTGAATACCAATTGTAGCCGCAATAAAAAAAAAGAATAAAAAAAGAAGAAAAACATTGAAGGGATTTGGTGGAGGATTTGAAAAAACGACAAAGGCACATCATTAAAGAAAAGAAAAGAGATTTTGAGGCAAGGAAAAGTTGTGAGGAGAATAAAAAAATCTTTTTATTCAAGAAGATGAATAGCGGAGAGCGGGTCCGGTGCATCGCGATGTCCGGCTAATTTTGTTGTAATTCCTTCCGGTAACTTTATTTATGGTTTGATCATTACTTTTGGATTATCATATTTTTATTACATTGATTTATGATTTATTTATAAGTTATTTTTATCGATTTAATATTATGTTTAATTATTTGTGTGAGACAATTTATTGTTAGTTAACGATTCATACTTATTTTATTTAGTAAAAAAAAAGATGGTCGTATAATAAACATAAATTGTACCTAAATAAATTGTTAAAACATAATTATTGGTTGGATTAATATAAGATTTATTATCGCGAGTCATTGATAAACATAATAAATTCCAACATTAATTCATTCATATTAAGTCAAAATAATCTTTGTAGTCGGTTCTAAAAAGTTTCAATAATCCATAAGTGTGATCAACCATAAATATTAGGAGCTGGAAGGGATTACATTTTTCTTTTAATTGTTTACATCTTTATTTTATTTTTCTAGCTTTATTATTAGCTTAATAATTATTTTAATTTTTATTCCGCATTTTTATTATTAAAAGTATTTTAGTTGTTAGATTTCAAAACCAAAACTTTGATTGATCAGTGATCACCCCAAAACTTAAACTAAAACCACATAGTCCTCGTGGATCGATACCCGCTTACCCTATCTAGTATAAGGTAATTAGGTTATTTTCGACCGGCACTTCGACGTCGATCAAAAATTTGGCGCCGCTGCCGGGGACTCAGTGAGCTTTTCGATTAAGTTTTTGTTAATACTTTTCTTTAATAAAGTACAAAAATACAAAAAGATTTTATTTTTCTTGTTTGTTTGTTTGTTTTGTTTCTTGTGAGTGTGCAGGTTAGTGTATGCGCACACGTAGATCGGGACGTACATCACCGTTAGCTTACGATCCTGAGGTTGAGAAAAGTGCAAGGTTAAGAAGGAAGACGTTTCGACAGTTTTCTACTAATCTCTATTTTTCAGGTTTAGCAGAGCTTTTCGCTGAAATGCCAGGTGACGAAGATGTTGGCGGAGGTGCTAGCGGCAGTAGTAGCGGAGAAGAATCTCCACCACGGGGTGTTGATTCTTATTACAGGTCGGGGATCTTCGAGGATCCCTCGCCTGTCATTTATCCGGATCCGGTTAATGGGGTTACAAGTAACTTCAAGATCCAGCCGAACCTCATAGCAATCTTGCCAGTGTTTAGAGGTCGTGAGGAGCCATACGCACATCTACGAGAATTCTTCTCAATTGCTGACACACATCAGGTTAATAACATTACCAAGGATGAGGTAAGACTTCGCCTTTTTCCTTTCTCACTTAAAGATCAAGCTAAGGACTGGTTCTCATCTCTTGAGCCAGGTAGTATTAACTTATGGTCTGAAATGCAATCTACTTTTCTTGAGGAATTTTATTCTATAAGTAAAACTGCTGCCATTAGGAATAAGATTAAATCCTTTCGTCAAATCCCAGGCGAGCAGTTTCATGAAGCATTTAATAGACTTAAGGAGTTATTAAGAACATGCCCTCATCACGATGTTCCAAAATGGGAGCTTGTCAAAGTCTTATATGATGGGTTGGATTATAACAACCAACAATTTGTGATGGCCACTAGTGGGGGTATGTTTTTCTCGCGACCTATGGAGGAAGAATGAGAGTTTTTTGAAAAACTAAGCAAAGGTTCTAAGACCCAAGCTTCAGTGGATCGAAACAACCACCCATCTTCCGCCAATTATGTGTCTAACCGACGTGGCACAAATTCTGAAATTAGCGAGTTAAGTAAGAAAGTTGATCTTTTGTTGAAAATATAGGAAAAGGTGTTCCGAATGTGTCTAATGTGTCGCATAGTGGGTGTTCAATGTGTGGTGATCCGAGTCACTCTGTCGATAATTGTCAAAGTTGGGGGGCACCACCAAATGAGGAGGTAAATGGAGTCTATGGTGGTCGTCCACGAAATGACCCATTCTCCGAAAGTTATAATCCTGGATGGCGCAATCACCCCAACCTCCGTTGGAAAGATGAAGACAATCGCCCTAATAATGCCCAACAACAACACTATGGTTACAAACCAAGGTATGAGGGTGGCGATTCATCTAACTTCCAACAAAATTCTTACAATCATAGGCAATAACAACAATATTCAAATCAGGGCCAAGGCCAAGATGACAACCGTCTCTTGAACCTTGACCGAAAATTTGATAGGCTTATGGATTCATTGTCTACCAACAATCAAGAGATTAATAGAAAATTCGAGGTCACTAATCAAAGACACGAGACCACTACTAAATCTATTGCAGCTCTTGAGAGACAAGTTGGTCAATTGGCGGATCAATTAAGCAAAAGAGACGAGGGAAGGCTACCGAGCTACCCCACCATGAATCCCGCACACAAGAAAAATGGAAATGAGCATGTGAATATGGTGACATCTCTTCGAAATGGTAAAATATACAACAATGACAAGGGAATTCCAAATTCTCCCGATGTCGAGGATTTCGTTACTGATGACGAAATTATTGTTGAAGGTAAAAATTCTGATAATGTTAAGTCCGGTTCTGAGTTGGTGAATGATTTGTTAAATGATTTTCCTAAACCAACAACACCGAATCCAAAAGATACGAAAACTCCCGAAGTTGAGGAGGGTGGTGTGTCCAGCACACCTTACCCTACGGCTTTGGAGAAATCGACATCTGCAAGGTTAGCTAAAAAGGGTCCTCACGCTGAGGATATGTGGGAGACTTTCAAGCAAGTTAAGATCAATCCCCTTATTGATGCTATCAAGCAAATTCCTGCATTATGCCAAGTTTTTAAAGGACTTGTGTACCCAGAAGAGGAAGCTGAAGGCGTCGTTGCCTAAAAAGATTGACCTAACTGAGCATGTTAGTGCAGTCTTATCTAGCTCTCTTCCTCCTAAATTCAAAGATCCTGGAGCACCGTTGATTTCAGTTGTGGTCGGAAATATTGCCATTAAGAAGGCGCTCCTTGATCTTGGTGCCAGTATCAACATCCTTCCTGCTAGTTTGGTTGATAAGTATGACTTAGGAACTCTTCGTAAGACAGACACCATTATTTCCTTAGCCGATCGATCTACCAAAATTCCTAGAGGTATCTTAGAGGATGTTATTGTGAAAGTTGATGATTTCTATTACCTAGTTGACTTCTTTGTTATGGACACCGAGTCACAATACAAAGATGTTCAACCAACTTTTATCCTTGGGCGCCCATTTTTAGCCACGATAGATGCTAGGATTAATTGTCGGACTGGCGCCATGGATATTGCCTTCGGTAATAAGAAGATAAGATTGAATGTGTTTAATTCTATGAATTCTTCTAAGATGAATGAATGTTACCAAGTAGATGTGATTGATGAGGAAGTTCAAAAGCATGCATCCCGTATGCTTACGGATGATCCTTTGGAATTATATTTAACTGGTGATAATGAGGAGATTCTTGATGTTGCTGAAGTTATAGAGATTCAAGAGTGTTTGGTCAGTTCTTTGGACCATCAAAAACCACCTTGGTCGTATAAGGTGGAGCCATTGCCTTCTACTTTTGACACGGCCACGAAGCCGTCTCTGGAGGTGCCTCCAACTCTTGAGCTAAAACCTTTTCCATCCAATCTCAAATATGCTTTTCTAGGTCCTAACAATACATTACCCGTTATTGTTGCTTCTGATCTTTCTGAATCACAAGAGGAAGCACTTATAAAAGTGCTTTCCAAGTACAAAGCAGCAGTGGGATGGACGATTGTAGACTTGAAAGGGATCAGCCCTTCATTATGTATGCATCGAATTGTTACAGACCCAGATATTAAGCCAGCAAGAGATGCGCAAAGGCGTCTGAATCCTAATATGAAAGAGGTAGTCAAGACGGAAGTTCTTAAATGGTTAGATGCCGGTATCATCTATCCCATCTCGGATAGTAAATGGGTAAGTCCTACTCAAACGGTGCCTAAAAAGGCCGGAATCTCGTTGTTGAAACCGAGAATGGGGAAAAACTCACAACCCGACCAGTTACTGGGTGGAGAGTTTGCATAGATTACCGTAAGCTGAATAATGCCACATCTAAAGATCACTTCCCACTACCTTTCATTGATCAAATAGTTGAGAAGCTTTCTGGTAAGAAATTCTATTGCTTCTTGGATGGGTACTCCGGTTATAATCAAATACCCATCCATCCTGATGACCAGGCCAAAACTACGTGTACATGTCCTTATGGGATGTTTGCATTTCGAAGAATGCCTTTTGGCCTGTGTAATGCACCCGCTACCTTTCAGCGGTGTATGATGAGTATCTTTTCTGACATGGTTGGAGAATCTGTAGAGATATTTATGGATGATTTCTCCATCTTTGGTCAATCCTTTGAAAGCTGCCTTGATCAGCTTGAAAGCGTGTTAAAAAGATGCACCGAAACTAATCTGGTGCTTAGTTGGGAGAAGAGCCATTTCAAGGTTCGAGAGGGAATTGTATTAGGGCATGTTGTGTCTGAAAAAGGATTTGAGGTTGACCGTGCCAAAGTTCAAGTAATTTCAACTCTTCATCCTCCCACTACCGTCAAGGGTGTGCGTTCTTTTCTTGGTCATGCTGGGTTCTATAGGCGATTTATTAAAGATTTTAGTGCTATATCAAAGCCTCTTTGCAATCTACTCTTAAAAGATGCACGCTTTGATTTTAATGAATCATGTCTTAAAGCATTCAATATGCTTAAGCAAAAGCTTGTAGAAGCCCCTATTCTGCAATCACCTGATTGGTCAAAGCCTTTCGAGATCATGTGTGATGCGAGTGATTATGCCGCTGGGGCGGTTTTAGGACAGTGGGTCGATAAGAAACCCGTTGTGATCTTTTATGCTAGTAAGACTTTTTCAGAAGCTCAAATGAATTACACCACTACTGAAAAAGAGTTGTTAGCTGTGGTTTTTGCTCTTGATAAGTTTAGGTCATATATTTGGAGGCATTCTAAGGTGATAGTATTTTCAGATCATAGTGCCTTAAGACATTTGTTGACTAAGAAAGAGACAAAACCGAGGTTGCTTAGGTGGATTTTGCTTTTACAGGAATTTAACCTAGAAATTCGGGATAAAAAGGGGTCAGAAAATGTAGTTGCCGACCATTTGTCTAGAATTATCCCTCCACCGTTCAACCCTTCTGATGTGATTAAAGAAAGCTTTCCGGATGAAAGCTTATTTGAGGTTTCTAAGGTTCCTTGGTATGCAAATATAGTTAATTACCTAGCTGTTAAAAAGCTTCCGGATTTTTGGTCCAATCAACAAAGAAAATACTTCTTCTCCCAGTTGAAGCATTATTTTTGGGAGGATCCGGAGCTCTATAAGGTGTGTGCTGACCAAGTAGTTAGGAGATGTGTTCCCGACCATGAGCATATGGACATATTGGCTCATTGCCATTCTTATGCATGTGGTGGTCACTTTGGTGCTACGAAAACTGGGCATAAGATCCTACAAAGCGGTTTCTTTTGGCCGACTATATTCAAGGATGCCCAGTCTTTTGTAAAAGCATGTATTCGTTGCCAACAAGTTGGAGGGATTTCAAGGCGTGATCAAATGCCTATGAATCCTATACTTGTTGTTGAGATCTTTGACGTGTGGGGTAGTGATTATATGGGACCATTCCCCACTTCCCATGGCAATGTGTACATTTTAGTGGCAGTTGATTATGTGTCTAAGTGGGTAGAGGCTGAGGCTACTAGAACCAATGACCATAGTGTAGTTCTTAAGTTTGTTAAGAAGAATATCTTTGCTCGGCATGGAATTCCTAAGGCTATCATTAGTGATGGGGGTTCTCACTCTAAGAACTTTAGATTTGGGAAATTATTGAAACACTATGGAGTTAATCATAGGATAGCTACCCCTTATCACCCACAGACTAGTGGACAGGTTGAAGTATCTAATAGGGAGATTAAGCGAATTTTAGAAAAGACCGTTCATAGTGATAGGAAAGATTGGTCCTTGAGGTTAGATGATGCTTTGTGGGCATATAGGACGGCTTTTAAGACTCCTATTGGTATGTCACCGTATAAGTTGGTATATGGCAAGGCGTGTCATTTACTGGTTGAGATAGAGCATAGGGCTGAATGGGCGATTAAGACTGTTAATCTGGATTTAGAGAAAGCGGGTAGTTCTAGGAAACTTCAATTATCTGAACTAGATGAGATTAGACGTGATGCCTATGAAAGTTCTAGGATTTATAAGGAGAAAACCAAAGCTTTTCATGATCGACACATCACCAAGAAGTCCTTCTTGGTTGGTCAAAAAGTTTGGTTATTCAATGCTAGACTTAAGCTTTTTCTTGGAAAGTTGAGAAGTAAATGGACGGGTCCATACATAGTGACTCAAGTCTCTCCATAAGGAGCCATTAAAATAAAAAATATGGTGGGTGGAGAGCCTTTTAAAGTTAATGGACACCGTTTAAAGCCGTATGTTGATTTGGAGAGTGATCAGATGGAAACGGTGGATGTGGTTTACTTGGAACCACTCCAACCGTCTCAATAGCTCATATGAGTTATGTCTGGCTGAAGACGGTAAACTTAGCGCTTCGCGGGAGGCAACCCGTGGTTTCTGGAACTTTGTGGGTGTGTTCACTACAAACCCTCACGAGACAAAACTCGTCCAATCAGGCTACCGAGTGGTTTAAAGGCTTGTTGCATACGCTAAATGCAACCGTGATTCCTACGAAAGTGAGTTAGGTTTTTGTTTTTTGTGTGAGTTTGTCAAATTGATTTTTAACCAAAATTTCAATTTAAAGTTTTTGCATTAGGGGCAATGCAATGCTTTAAGTTGAGGGGGGTGGCACATGTGTTACATGTTTTTGTGTGAAATTTTGGTCAAAATGGGTTAAAATGTGATTTTTGGGAAAAATTGAAAATTTTTAAAATTTTAAATCACATTATAAGAGTCTTGTGCTAATTAGATGTGGAAGTTTCTTCTACATATATGTTTGTTGAGTGTTTGCAGATTCTGAAGATTAGCTTCTGGATGATTTATTGGAGCAAGCTAGAAGATTTGGCCATAATTATCAGGTGCACCCGATTCCATTGTATAATTTGGTTATTAAATTGATTTGATTGTTTGCATGTAGTTAGGCATATGTATAATTAGATGATCAAACCACGCCGGTTGAATTCTCTCTACTTACCTTTGCTTAGATCGAGTAGAAAGTTTAAATAAATAATATGAAATATAATAATGTAATAGTTGAGTTAGGACATTTAGAATTGATCTTATTCGGCTCGCCACCCGCGCACGGTGGTCTTAGAAAAGAGTTGGAGAACTGTCATAATTATTGGTGGTAGTCATATGCTGGGCTTGCCTATCTGATTCGTCACCCGCGTAAGGTGATACTTTAGTTGTTAGCATGGGTCAGACGCCAATTTTTATGATGGATAGCATTGCACTTAGCTGAGACAATTTTATGTGAAATAACCCAATCCTTGTATTGTTGTAATGAAATTAGGAAGATTAGTTTAATTTAGTGCATTGTATAATTAGACTATGTGGTAGATAATTCCATCATGTGATGTACCAGTAGGCACGAAGTATAACTGTTCCCATTTAATTAAAACATACTAAATTAACCGGTTCCCATGTGTCGATGTGTCTTAGTATGCACCTATATGATAGATATTCATTTTTCTGAATAATTGGTCTTTATATCAACCTTGAAAGGAGTGTATAAAGCGTTCGGGATGACTTGTATAAGAAACGGTCCTGAATGGCTAATACTTCGCTTTTGGCTAGGTATAAAATCTTGTTGTCCCAAGTCTTTTCAAATTGACTAATGGTTAAGAGTGCGACTCAATTGTCTTTTGGTGAATCAAGAGAATGGTTTGGTTTGTTTATCTAATTTTAATCAAAAGAAAATAAATAAGGAAGTGTCGTTGAGTAAAGTAGAAGTTTAAAAGATTAAACTAAATGAAACGAGTAAAATTCTAATGCTTGAAAACGTAAAGGCAATATAAGAAAAATACTAGAACACTTTATAAAACTAACACTTAGAAACTCAATAAAAATAATAAACTAAACAAGCCCTAATTGGAATATAGGAGAAAGACACTAATCGGAATGTTACTCAAAACCCACGATCGGAATGTGGCAAATAGCATCAATCGGAATAATCAATAAGGGCAATCGGAATGTATTCCGATCGGTTGATCGGAATGTAGTGAATTGTTGCACCGTCGGAATGTTTGACAATTACCTTCAATCGGAATACTACACAAATGCTCAATCGGAATATTGCAAATTGTCCCAATCGGAATATGCAGAAAAGTCCAAATCGGAATACACAAAAAGGGGCCAGATCGGAATGTTCAAACCCTCAGCCGTCGGAATAATTACTACCTAATCCGATCACTATGATCGGAATAACTGGAAGCTGATCGGAAACTCAAAACCCTTTTCCGATTGGCAAATCGAAAAGAGGGGTGGGGGCTGCTCGGAATATGTTAATCGGAAAGGGGTTTATAACCCTTTACGAAAGGTATGGGATTCGGTTAAAAAGCAAGGAAATAAGCTATTATAATGAGCTTATTCCCAAAACTAAAACGAATCAAACAGAACCGGATCAAATAAGCACTTGTAACAACTTATCTAAACTCAAAATAAATAAACTTTTAGATCAACCAATAAAAACATGAACTTTTAAAGAACTTTTTATAAGTGAATAAGCTAATCATAAAAATAAGCCAATAAGCACAAAAGTCTCAAAGCTTATTCGCATGAAAACTTAGGTAATGATCAAAAGATTAACTTTTTAAGCACAAAATCATTAAGAACAACACGGATCTATTAAAATTCGCATCAAAATCAATCTAAAATCAAAGAAAGGTAGAAGGAGATTAAGGATTAAAAGCTTAACTAGGACTTTGATTAATGAAAATAAGCAATACAAATGTTTAATCTTGAAAGATTAAGAGAGAAGATGAAAATTAGTGAGAGAAAGTTTAAGACTTTTTCTCTCTAAAACTAGAAAGAAAAGTGAAAAAAATGAAAAACTAAAAATTAAATACTAACTAACTAACACCCTCCTAATGACTATTAGGAGGGTATTTATAGGGAAGGTGGAAGGAGTGCATGTGTTGCATCTTCTTTCTTGCTTTCTTCACGTCTTCTCGACTCGACTTAAATTCTTTGTCTTTTCTCGATTTCGTCTCGGGATTTGAACTTGTCTTTTAATTTTCTTCTTCTATTAGACTTAAGTTCTTCGACTTCGTTAAACTTCCGTCTTTAGACTTTTTCTTCGATAAATCTTCAGAATAGGCCTTGGACTTCCGTTATTTTTGCACTCTTGATCTTTTGACTTCGTCTTTTCCCGTTTCCTTCGATAAAAGCCCGTGAAAACCCGTGTTTTCTTCCTTTTTCATATTTTGGTCCTAAAACACAATAAAAACACAAACCACGCATAATTCCGACTTTTACGACATAAATCACACGTTTTGGTCTTGTTATTATTGGAAATAAGTGGTAAAAGGATAAGTGTTTTCACACTTATTAAATCCTCTACACTTGACCATTGCAATGCCTTTCATGCAATGCATTAATTTTAAAGCACGGTTTACATTTTTTATCATAAATAACCCACCTTGGCCTTTATTAAATTCTAAACATAAAAAGATAGAAATAAGTAAAGAAATTAAAAACTTACATTGGTTTTGGCAGCCGTGAACGTTTATCATTCTCAAGTTTCACGTTCCCCATACCAAGCTTAAAAACGAGATCATTGTTATTATAAGTTAGCAAACTAACATGAACTCATGTGGGCCAATTATTCACTTAGACTCCCTTATCCCTAGGTGTATCTTTATATTTTATTTTTGTCTCGAATGATCACGAGGATGCATTGTTTGACTTATTTCGACAGTTATTTAGGCCGAAAATAAAGTGCACGATTTAATCAATAGTTAGCTAAAGGACCAAATATTTTAAAACTGCTTCTCGGGACCTCATAAAGTTCATATCTTGGCATAACTCGCTTCACGATTTGAGACCTTTCTCGGACCGATTTTTGGCAGCGACTTCATACTTCGAATCTTTGAGAGACGTTCATGAAATTATGGTCTTCTCTTCATAAATGGAATTTCTTCACTTGAACTTTTTGAGAGATTCTTCATATATGGACCACGACTTCTTCATTTTTCTCCAATCTTTATTTTGGACTTTGATATACAACGATCCGCCTCCTTTTAGGACTTGGATCTATTTATCCTCATACCTTGTTAGGGTCTTTTTGGATAGACTTCTTCATGATCTTTAGGGGAGTATTTGCTTTTCGTCGTGTGTCTCGATCCTTCATATTGATTTTCGATAAATGATTCTTCACATCACTTTTGGATCTTTAGCAACAAAATGTAGCCCTCATGCCTTGTTAGGGCCTTTTCGGACTTGCCAATCTTCGCATCCCGCTTCAATAAGTTATGCCTTGGCTATGAACTCTAATCCGTACCGAGCAACTTTTAAACGATCTGGGGCTAGAAGCTAAGTAACCTTTTAAATCGTACAACCTTATTTATTTCAGATAAATTTATTAACAAGCGGAGGGAGAATAGGCTTAAAATTAACTCACATAAATTCACGAAAGAATACCGAACTTATAATTGACTCTATCATCTCTCGTTCTCCACAGTTTAAAGTCTCAAGGAATGAGACTCGTGGATGCTTAGCCTATTAAATCAAAGTTTTGGGTTTTCGAGTCATCTATAGGGTCTTGCAAACTCTTAGACTTTTTCAAGTTTTAGAAATCGCATTTTAAAGTTCCCTTGATAAACGACTCTCTAGGATCAATTATAGGAACTTGCGAAAAGTTCTTGTTCTTAACCCGTGAGAGTTAAGACTTTCGCGTTTTATAGCTCCCTATATAAAAGCCTAGCAAAACTTGACTTAAACACGTTAAGGATACTAGCTAGAGTAAACTTAGGTAAGTAAACTCGGGTTGAGTCAAAATGTTCACGACTAAGAAAAATTTAAAACCACTTTATTGAAAATTATTCTAGCAATGGAAAGAAACTTAACATAATAAAGGAAAATACAACTATACAACTAGGCCAAAATAGATTAAAAATTTTGAAAAATGTCGAAAAATCGAATTTTCTAGTTAAAATGAGGGCAAATTCATGGAAACGACCACTTACTTCGATAGAAGTCCCCCCTACACTTGAGATAAACAATGTCCTCAATGTTTAAGCATGTGGGAGTAGCTCCCCTATACTTAGGACATTGTGCACTTTGGTTAAATCTTGCTAAGGAAAGGACAACTAAAGTGAATTCAATGTGAACATATAAAATATGAAATATTGAATCACAAGAGTTTAGGATAGAACCGGGAAGATGGGAACACGGTATCACGGTTCGTCAAAAGTCATCAAGGTGGATCTTTGAAGCTTTAATCCCTGCACAGCACAAGAAACAAGACAACAAACACATACGGGGCTCCCATACACTTATTATGAAAGCAGTAAAGGATAGATCACGGGTTGCCTCCCGAGAAGCGCTTGTTTTTGTTCACCGAGTCACGAGCCTGACTCGACCCAATTTAGTTCATGGGAAACGTGGTGAGGGATGGAATCATCTCATGAGAGATGTCCTCACCAAAGTACAGCTTCAGACGCTGGCCATTCACCTTGAAATTGGGCCCATTCGGTTGAGAAAGCTCAATGGTCCTATATGGAAAGACTTTGGCGACGGTGAATGGACCAGACCATCGGCTCTTCAACTTGCCAGAGAAGATCTTCAACCGAGAGTTGAAAAGTAAGACGTGATCACCAACGTGGAACTCTCGGTTCTTGATTTTTGCGTCATGAATGATCTTGGTCTTCTCCTTGTAGATCAGCGAGTTCTCATAAGCTTCATTCCTTAGTTCATTTAGCTCGTTGAGTTGAATCTTGCGATGATCACCGGCTTTGTTGATGTCGAAGTTAGCCCACTTCAAGGCCTAGTGCGCCTTGTGTTCCAGCTCGATGGGTAGGTGGCAGGCTTTCCCGTACACAAGACGATAAGGTGTACAACCGATCGGGGTCTTATAAGCAGTACGGAAAGCCCACAGAGCATCATCTAACTTATCGGCCCACGCGGCGCGATGCTCTCCCACAGTACGCTCCAAAATTCGCTTCAATCCAAGGTTGGATATCTCGGCTTGCCCATTGGTTTGGGGATGATAGGCGGTGGAAAGACGATGATTAACACCATACTTAGCCATGACTCTTGCAAATTGATCGTTGCAAAAATGAGTCCCACAGTCACTGATGATAGCACGAGGAACGCCGAATCGAGCGAAAAGCTGCTTCAAAAAGTTCACAACCACCCTCGCATCGTTCGTTGGGAGAGCCTTGGCTTCAACCCATTTAGAAACGTAGTCAACTGCGACGAGGATGTACTTGTTCCCTTTGGAGGATGGGAATGGCCCCATAAAGTCGATGCCCCATACGTCAAAGATTTCACATTCCTGTATGAAATTTTGAGGCATCTCATCCTTATGTGTGATCTTGCCTTGGCGTTGGCAAGAATCACAATGCTTAACCATTTCGTGAGCGTCACGACAAATGGTGGGCCAATAGAATCCAGAATCAAACACTTTTTTAGCGGTGTAGTTGGGACCAAAGTGACCACCGGTGGATCCTTTGTGGCAAGCATCAAGGATTTGCAAAGCTGCCGGTCCATCAACACAACGACGAATGATCAGATCAGCACATTGTTTGAATAGATAAGGGTCATCCCAAAAGTAAGTCTTAACATCGTTCAAGAACTTCTTCTTTTGTTGGGATGTTAACCCTTTGATGAGAACACCACCCGCTAAGTAGTTTGCAATGTCCGCAAACCACGGGGTGTCATCAAGATTGAGATTTATAGACATTAAGGTCTCAAGGGGGAAAGAGTCATTGATCTCTTTGTTCGGATGATCCCCTTGATATGGATCCTCAAGTCTGCTCAGATGATCCGCGGCTAGGTTTTCGGCACCCTTCTTGTCGCGAATTTCAGTGTTGAATTCTTGAAGGAGTAAAACCCAGCGAAGAAGTCTTGGCTTGGAGTCGTGCTTAGTCATCAAGTACTTCAACGCGGAATGGTCCGTGTAAACGATGGTGGTGGATAAAACAAGATAGGGGCGAAATTTCTCAAAAGCATAGACAACAGCTAAAAGCTCTTTTTCGGTTGTCGTATAATGCAATTGAGCCCCCGTTATTGTTTTGCTAGCATAGTGGATTGGTTGGAAGTGTTTATTCACTCTTTGGCCCAAAACCGCACCAATAGCAAAGTCGCTAGCATCGCACATCAATTCAAAAGGCAGCTCCCAATTAGGGGTAACCAAGACCGGTGCCTTAGTTAGCTTATCCTTAAGAAGATTGAAGGCTTCGAGACACTCTTTAGAAAAGATAAAAGGAGTATCTTTTTCCAAGAGGTGGGTCATCGGGCGAGCGATTTTAGAGAAATCCTGAATGAATCAACGATAGAAGCCCGCATGACCCAAAAAACTTCTCACACCCTTCACGGTTGAGGGTGGAGGTAATTTGGCTATGACATCAACTTTAGCACGGTCGACTTCAAGACCGGCTTTTGAAATTTTGTGTCCTAGCACAATGCCTTCTTTTACCATAAAATGGCATTTTTCCCAATTCAGAACAAGGCGAGTGTCTTCGCACCGCTTAAGCATACGTTCCAAATTGGCAAGGCAAGAAGAGAAGGAATCCCCAAAGACCGAGAAATCATCCATGAAGACTTCCATGGTTTGCTCAACCATGTCATGGAAGATAGCTAACATGCACCTTTGGAAAGTCCCGGGGGCATTGCATAAGCCAAAAGGCATCCTTTTGTAAGCAAATGTGCCATAGGGACAAGTGAATGTTGTCTTCTCTTGATCTTGGGGATCGATGGGTATTTGGAAATAACCCGAGAAACCATCAAGAAAGCAGTAATATTCATTACCCGCTAGACGTTCAAGCATTTGGTCCATAAAAGGTAGAGGGAAATGATCCTTTCTCGTGGCATCATTGAGTTTGCGGTAGTCTATACAAACTCTCCACCCAGTAACGAGACGGGTAGGAATCAACTCGTTGTTTGCATTGGGCACAACGGTGATACCGCCTTTCTTAGGCACACAATGGACTGGACTAACCCATGGTGAATCCGAAATAGGGAAAATCTTACCCGCATCAAGAAGTTTGATAACCTCTTTTTTGATGACTTCATGGATTTTAGGATTCACCCTTCGTTGGCTTTGAATTGTGGCTTAAAGTCGTCCTCCATGAGAATTTTATGTGTGCAAAAGTGAGGATCAATTCCGCGAATGTCGGAGATTTTCCAAGCGATAGCTCTTTTATGCTTCTTCAACACGACGATGAGTCGGGCTTTTTCTTCTTCTTTCAAGTCCTTAGCGATGATGACCGGTAACTTCTCGTTGTCTTCCAGGAAAACGTACTCAAGATGAGCTTATTCCCAAAACTAAAACGAATCAAACAGAACCGGATCAAATAAGCACTTGTAACAACTTATCTAAACTCAAAATAAATAAACTTTTAGATCAACCAATAAAAACATGAACTTTTAAAGAACTTTTTATAAGTGAATAAGCTAATCATAAAAATAAGCCAATAAGCACAAAAGTCTCAAAGCTTATTCGCATAAAAACTTAGGTAATGATCAAAAGATTAACTTTTTAAGCACGAAATCATTAAGAACAACACGGATCTATTGAAATTCGCACCAAAATCAATCTAAAATCAAAGAAAGGTAGAAGGAGATTAAGGATTAAAAGCTTAACTAGGACTTTGATTAATGAAAATAAGCAATACAAATGTTTAATCTTGAAAGATTAAGAGAGAAGATGAAACTTAGTGAGAGAAAGTTTAAGACTTTCTCTCTCTAAAACTAGAAAGAAAAGTGAAAAAAATGAAAAACTAAAAATTAAAGACTAACTAACTAACACCCTCCTAATGACTATTAGGAGGGTATTTATAGGGAAGGTGGAAGGAGTGCATGTGTTGCATCTTCTTTCTTGCTTTCTTCACGTCTTCTCGACTCGACTTAAATTCTTTGTCTTTTCTCGATGTCGTCTCGGGATTTGAACTTGTCTTTTAATTTTCTTCTTCTATTAGACTTAAGTTCTTCGACTTCGTTAAACTTCCGTCTTTAGACTTTTTCTTCGATAAATCTTCAGAATAGGCCTTGGACTTCCGTTCTTTTTGCACTCTTGATCTTTTGACTTCGTCTTTTCCCGTTTTCTTCGATAAAAGCCCGTGAAAACCCGTGTTTTCTTCCTTTTTCATATTTTGGTCCTAAAACACAATAAAAACATAAACCACGCATAATTCCGACTTTTACGACATAAATCACACGTTTTGGTCTTGTTATTATTGGAAATAAGTGGTAAAAGGATAAGTGTTTTCACACTTATTAATGGCTAAAAAAAAAGAGCTTATGTGCGTTGTGAAAAAAAATTGAAAAAAAAGTAAAAAAAAAAAATGAAAAAAAAAATGTAAAAAAGAGAGAAAAAAAAGAAAAGAAAAGAAAGGAAGTAGAAGTATATAAGTTAAAGTATGATGGCTTATGATGTGCTCTTATGGTATAAAAACTCCAATGTTATAAAAGGTGTACGATATTTTTACCTCTTGTTTTAGATTAATGTTTATATTGATTATAGGTGTGCATTAGGTACGTTGGACGCATGGTTAATTATATGAAACATAAAGTAAATGGAGTCAATGGGAATGGTTATGCTAAGTGTTTAAGAAGGACAAAATATTGGTAATAATTTTGGATTATTTGTCATGTAGGATGGTTATTAGTGTATTAGGTTGAATGTGATCTTTTTGATGAAATTTCAATAGTATGATTAAAAATTATGAAATTAACATGCTTGTATATTTTTATTTTATTTTTACTCGAGACGGTAAAAGATTCAGTGCGAGGGGATCTGATTGGTGTATTTTGCATACACCTAATAGCATGTTAATTTAGCATAATTGTATATTTATTTTTCGTTATACATGTACTTTTAATGTGTTTTGTGATTATTTAGGTTACGAGCGAAGTGGAATAAAAATGGACGCTTTATTAATTTTTTGGAGAAAATACATTGTGAGCGCCGATAAATGAAGAAAAAATATCGAAGAAAAAGATTTGAGCGCGTCGCAATATTTTCGGTCATCTTTTATTTGTCCGGGCTTCGTTCGAGCAATTATTGATGTTGGGTTATTTCTTATTGGGCCAAAGTTATTATATGCCAAAAGAATAAAATAAAAAAAAAGAAAAAAAAAAAACTTTTGGCCCATTGGACCCAATACCCAATAATCTCTATATATATATATATATATATATATATATAAATTGAAAGAGGAGAAAAAAAATTCGGCGGCACAACAATTGGAAGAGAAAAAAAAAGTGACTTTTGGTTTTGAATACCAATTGTAGCCGCAATAAAAAAAAGAATTAAAAAAGAAGAAAAACATTGAAGGGATTTGGTGGAGGATTTGAAAAAAAGACAAAGGCACATCATTAAAGAAAAGAATAGAGATTTTGAGGCAAGGAAAAGTTGTGAGGAGAATAAAAAAATCTTTTTATTCAAGAAGATGAATAGCGGAGAGCGGGTCCGGTGTATCGCGATGTCCGGCTAATTTTGTTGTAATTCCTTCCGGTAACTTTATTTATGGTTTGATCATTACTTTTGGATTATCATATTTTTATTACATTGATTTATGATTTATTTATAAGTTATTTTTATCGATTTAATATTATGTTTAATTATTTGTGTGAGACAATTTATTGTTAGTTAACGATTCATACTTATTTTATTTAGTAAAAAAAAGATGGTCGTATAATAAACATAAATTGTACCTAAATAAATTGTTAAAACATAATTATTGGTTGGATTAATATAAGATTTATTATCGCGAGTCATTGATACACATAATAAATGCCAACATTAACTCATTCATATTAAGTCAAAATAATCTTTGTAGTCGGTTCTAAAAAGTTTCAATAATCCATAAGTGTGATCAACCATAAATATTAGGAGCTGGAAGGGATTACATTTTTCTTTTAATTGTTTACATCTTTATTTATTTTTCTAGCTTTATTATTAGCTTAATAATTATTTTAATTTTTAATCCGCATTTTTATTATTAAAAGTATTTTAGTTGTTAGATTTCAAAACCAAAACTTTGATTGATTAGTGATCACCCCAAAACTTAAACTAAAACCACATAGTCCTCGTGGATCGATACCCGCTTACCCTATCTAGTATAAGGTAATTAGGTTATTTTTGACCGGCACTTCGACGTCGATCAGTCTACAAACCCAAAACTTTCAAAATGGTTTGAAAAACTAATGCAAAACATATTTGAAATGTCAATGATGGGCGAACTAAAATTCTTTCTAGGAATTCAAGTTCACCAATCCCCAAGTGGTATCTTTATTAACCAAGCTAAGTATTGTCAAGAGATAATCAAAAAGCACGGTATGACCTCATGTGACCCTGTTGGGACACCATTGTCAACCACATCCCTAGATGCTGACTTGGAGGGATTGCCTATAGATCAAATAAAATATCATTCCATGATCGGGTCCCTCATGTACTTGACAACAAGCAGACCAGATATTGCACATGCAACATGCTATTGTGCACGATATCAAGCCAGCCCTACTGAAAAGCACCTCAAGGAGGTTAAACGGATCTTTCGGTACCTCAAGAATACCATTCACATGGTACTCTAGTATCCGAAGGAAACCGGTTTCTTTCTAACGGCATATTCAGATTTTGATCATGCAGGGTGTCTTGATACTTGTAAAAGTACTTATGGTGGTGCACAATTTCTAGGAAAAGATAAGCTCGTGGGATGGTCTTCCAAGAACCAGGATTGCATGTGTTATGCTCAAGTTCTTTGGATGAGAACACAACTCACGAATTATGGCTTCCACTTTGATAAAATACCTATGTATTGTGACTCAAAGTCGGCCATATCCATCTCCTGCAATCCGGTAAAACATTCCCGCACGAAGCACATTGACGTCAAATATCACTTCATAAAGGAACAAGTTGAACATGGTATCATTGAATTATACTTTGTTGGAACGGATTACTAATTAGCTGACTTATTTACGAAAGCTCTATCGAAAGATAGGTTTAAGTACATCGTTAGGCAAATTGGTATAAGATGTTTGACTCCAGCACACCTGGAGATTCTGGCAAAAAAGCCTGCTTGATCTTTCTATCAAACATCAACTTGTATATATCTATGAAAAAGCAAAATACAAAAATATAAAACATATAAAACAAAATACAAAATTAAAAATCTTTGAAAATCAAAAAAAGATTTTTCTCGACATGTTTTTCAGTATCGATAATATGGACGTACCTATAAATGTCGCTCAATAACGACACGGGTGTGTACATAAAGCTTGAATAAAAGTTGTAAATATTTTTCAAAACATGTCATTTCTATTTGTTAATATTGGAAAATATCTCTTTGGACTTTTTTTCCAACAACGGGTAGAGCAATCTATCGCGACGTTGAGCTTCTCACAAAACATTCAAGTTTTGAGCTCAACACAATGTCTTGTAATCAATTTTAGATTGCAACCCAGATCTATATTCACGGGGGAGTGTACGATTTAGTGCACTTACCCTCAGTAAAAGAAGAGAAATCTTCTTACACTTGAGTGGATTCGTCAAGACATTCAAAGTCTATGAACTCAAGTTTATGCTTTAGAAAAACCATGTCGCCAAAATTAAATGGGTTTTTAAAAAGCATTAAACACATTTTTGACAAGAATTTTTCAATGATTACTCAAAATCTTTCAAAAATTGTGTTTCAACAACTCCTGAGCGAAATGTGGATCACATCCTTGTAATGATAATTCAATTGGATCAATTTTTTGGGGAGCTTTCCAAAATCAAATTTTTAATGTTGTTGGATATATTAGGTCAATACAATTTTCTATGTATCTAACACATTGTGTGTATTTATCATTTGGTACAATTCACATAAAAAGCTTTGATGTTCGTGAGCATATTTTTCAACGATAATCTTTTATGTGTTTATGAACATGTAGTGTGCGAGTACATTTTTTTCAATAGTTTTTCAATGATTATTCAAAATCTTTCAAAAATTGTGTACTCGACACTACATAAAATGTTCCAATAATTCATGCTCAGTCAGACACATTTTTCTCCTAAAAGATTTTCAAGACTATTTTTCGTGATATATTTTAATCAAGTTTGATATCTCTAATATCAAACGATTTATATATTAGAGACAGGGGAGAAGTTATGATTAAAATGTGATTTAATATATCAAACTACCATATAAGACTCAAGCACTTCAACTCTTACCCACATGTGTGAAAAAATTTCGATTATCGATGCACATGTGAATGGTGATATTTTCTGAAACGATAAAAATATCATGTGGTTTTATGGATACGATCTTATACCCACCACCTCTTTAATTCATGACGTTATTGGTGTCAAAAGATGGTTAGGTTTATGTCTTATGATCCAACCAAGATCGGAGGGATCTTCCCAGGGAAAATCTAATAGATTATTAGAAGTCCTTAGGAAAGATGAAGTAGAATGTGATAGGGGAAAAATGCCGACTAATGACTTAAGCTAGTATCGGAACAATCACAACGAGGTGCTAGTGATGACGTCTTGGTAAGCATTGAAGGGGTTGAAGAATGAAGAAGAAATGTAAGGATAAAGGGTGAAAAGAAAATAGCCCTCCATACAACTTAGATAGAAATCGGGTCAACACATCATAAAGACAAGACACCATGGACCCAGTGATGTAATGTACAACCCTTACCTAACTAACTCAGGCTTCTCTTCAAAGAAGTTTGTTTTATTGTCACGGAGATCAACACGACTTCTAGTGACTTTCTCACTCCGAGATAGTTGATATAGGTGGCATCTGCTCCAGACTCCGATCACCAAAAGTGCACAAATCGCGTCTAGAGCCAAGAGATAATTCAAATCTCGTTAGGACACACCATGATGAGACTGTATTTATACATAGTCTCATCGTCTAAATCGGGCTTAAACGCTTAAAATATCATCAAATTACCCAAAATGTGCTTGTATTTGTTCATTGTGTATTTCAGGTACGGATATCGTGAATTCACCAAAAGATCAAAGGAATCAAGCAAAAACGAACACGGGAAACGAAGCCGCACAAAGAACCGGACCCGAATCATGATTTTCCTATCAAGTCCTTGAAGTTTGAAGATTTGGCAACTTTGGTCCCTCTACTTTGGAAGATTTGTCATATTATACCCTTGTGAACACTCTAATTACACATTGGGTCCCTAACATTTCAAGTATTTACATTATTGGCCCCTGGAATGAAGTCAAATTGCATCAAAGGTCCTTATTATAAAGTTTGTGCCAATTTCAGCAAGTTGACTAAACTTGTATAAAGGAAAAAGAAAGTTTTGGGCTATTTAATGGGAAGTATCAAGTTACAAGGAGTCTAGGGGGCATTTTGACCAGACAACATACTTATCCCACCCAACCATTGGATAACACGTCACCCTCCACTCCCCACACCAGCCAATCACATTTCCCTTTCCATCCACGTCTGATTCCACTTAAACATAAACTAACAAACAATTAAATAAGTTTGTTTAAAAAGGATTAGCGTGGGAAACACATTTTTCCCCTCTTAATCAGATTAAACCAACATTTCTTATTCCCATAAACCCTAATACACAATTCGCCCTAATCAAAGGGTTATTCCCCCAAAATCTCTAGATTGTTGATTTACCCAACACCAAACCAATCCCACCTTTCAAAACATCTGTCACTTTCCCCCATCGACCACCCCATGTGTCCCCTGACCCACTCCTTTGTAAGAAAACAAAGTGGTCCAGTAATCCAACGATTCCAAACGCATATCTTGCTCCCAAAGACTGGATAAACGACTCAGATTCTTCATCTAGCTGCCACTTCACATGGGCAAGTCACAAGGACCCCAAGACCATTCTAGAAGAGGCTCAATTTATGGAATCAAGCTGGCATATTCCAAGATTCCAAGGGTGTTTTTGGAAGATCACTAGACTAGGGTTTTCTCTTTTATGTTTTCTAGATGATAGTATAAAGAGAGGTCGACTTGTGACTCTCTTCTTTGTTCCAGATTTTTTTGTAAAACTGATTTTATGAATAGTCAAAGTATATTTTCAGCTTTGCAATTCTTCTGAGTTCCAGTAGTTTAATATTGTTCTTAAATTTGTCTCTTTTATGTTTAAGCTATTGTTAATTTAGTATACCAAAAATCTTTTCAAAAGTTTGTTTAAGAGATTTGGGACCCAACCCATAAAAAGTAGTCCTGAATCTTGTTTGACAATCAACATTCAGGGTCTGTTGTTTATGGTTTGTTAAAGTTTTGTTGGTTATCATAATCCAAAGAGGTTTTCAAAAAGTTTGTGTTGCAAGATTTCTAAAAATCTGTTTCTATACCTAGTTTTGTCTAACTTTTACTGTAGCATAAGCTTACCGCAAGCTTGACAAGCTTGTGATAAGCTCATACTATTTGAAGTGTTCTTCTTGTTGTTTGTTTTGTGCAGGTTACAAGATCTCATTCCATTTTCTTTTCCTTTGAAGATATATTGTGGGTGTGTGGATTTTGCATCCAACACCATCATCATTTCTCTACACAAACAGCAACTCATTAACCCATTAGCTCACTGATTAAGCTTGAATGGTGATGGCATCAGCAGGCCATATCCTGGTTTGGATGTGAATCAGGCAGGTAATAGCTTGAACCCACCATTTCTTGGTTATTCTTGATGCTTATGTGATTTTGGTGAAAACTGTTTGATTGTTAGTTTTAAGTATTGATTCAGGTTATTCAGTTGGTTTTATGCATGCTAGATTAGGGTTCATTAGGTTAGTGGTTGATTAGATTGCTCCACCTTTGTTAAATCTGTTAACTGTCATATTAAGGGGTGTTTGGGATTAGGTTTTGAGGCTAGAAGTTGACAACTAATTAGTTTAAAACCTACTTAAACACACTCTTATGGATAGTGTTAGGTTTATTTAGTTGTTTGATTCAAGTTTGTTTGAGAAAATAGAAGTTTGCATGTTCTTTATTTTGTTAAAAAATGGTCATATTCATCAGTAGACTAAGACAACTTTGATTTTGCATTTTAGTCCACCAAATCTTTTAATCTGTTAGAGGTATTGTTAATTTAGGATTTAGAACTTGTTATTTGTGGTTTGGTATTGTATTGATCTTGTTTTGGCCTGTTAAAACTCACCCAAGTGGTCAATCAAACCAGCAAACACTCACAGAACCATTAGGTGTTTACAGTAACTTGATTTTGCTCTTTCGTGTGATTTTTATTGCTTAGACCTGTTCATTTTATTGTTTATTGTGACTCCCTACACTCAACTGAGTGTAGGGGTGCCTTTGTTGCCATTCAAAACCAAGAAACAAGAAAGTTACAATCAAAATAATGCTCAGACCCGTTTTTTAATACAAGCAGTGGGAACTCCTTTCCTACTGCTAGCTTTGCTGTTCCCACTGCTTAGCTAAAAGACAGAAAACACACAAGTGTCACTATCAGATTCTATTTCATTTGTCTTTAGTGAACTTTTTTAGGAATTAGGACTTCATTCTTTTTCCATTATTGTTCTTTTTTTAATTCTTAATTTTTCTGTTTAATTAGTTTTTATATTACTGTTCATTTTATATTTTTTGGATTATTTTGCATTTTTAATTCACTTTTAATTAGGCTGTTTTTGTCTTTTAGTGTAGAAAATCAACAATTTTCACTTTTAAAATTTTTCTTATATTTAGAAAATTAATTTAAGATTTTTAGTTAAAAATTATTTCACTGTTCACTTTTTAATTATTTTTTATAATTAATTTAGTATAATTAGGGTTTAATTATTATTCAGTTTTGTCTTTTAGTGCAAATTTTTACATTTTTCAAACTTTTTCAATTTTCTACTGTTCATTAGGGTAATTTAGGATTTTTAAAATTGTTAAATTAATTTTGGCATTATTTTATTATTTTTTTAGGATTATTTTAATTTAAAAATAGTTTTTAGTGATTAAAAAATAGAAAAATAGTTTTGAAAATTTAAGAAAAATAGTTTTTAGTCTTTAAATAATATAAGTTAGTTATTAGTTCAATAAATTAATATTTTGGGCATTTTGTTAATTATATTTAATTTTTGGGCTTTAATTAGCATTAAAAATTGAATATTTAATTAATAAAAGGTTTTAAAATATATTTGTTGGATTTTTATTCTTATTTATATTATTTAAGACTTAGTTTAATATTTTAATTAATTTTTAGGTTTTGTTTTTTTAATTTCGTCACGTTTTTCGTATTTACGTTCGCGTTTTACGTCAACGTCGTAGTTTAAATCGTAGTCGTAGCTCGTCTTTACTTTTTCTCTTCCAAACCAAAAACGTCACTAATCCAAACATTGTTATTTTATATATTGGCTCATTAATACACACACCTCCTTCGAGAACGAACTTGCATTTATTCGATTCTTCGGTTTTCCTAAATCGTCGAGTTTAATACTTGCCGCACTTATACGTTCTTTTTCCTAAAAGACGTTTTTACTCAACATCATTTTGGCGCTGCTGCCGGGGAGGTGTTTAGTGTGCCATTATTATTAGTATCGTGTTTGTGTGAGTAGTGCGTTTTAGCTTTTCATTTTTTTGGAAAGCGTGAATATCGTACATACTCATTTTTGTTATTTTTATCTATTATAGTATAATATCCAAATAAATCGTGTTTAATTTTCCTAAATTAAACACACAACAATCTTTTACTATATTGTAGATATATTGGTTTCCGTTTTTTGTGAATATATTATTACTATATTGTATCTACGTAAGAACAATAAATATACAAGTACTCCAAAAGCGTGAAAACGCAACCTTGATTCGGGATTTCATCACTCGATCATTGTATTCGAATCTAAAGCAAAAGTTTAAAGGCAAAATAGATAAATAATTTCGTGAGGCTTAATTTCAATTAACACAAACTATAAGGTGGGTATAAGGCGGTTGTATTTCATGACCTAAGGGAAAAAGGCTCTTAAGTGCTTAGCGCCGCCTCGTTTCCTCCGCTTGCTTGTGCGCGTTTTGAGAAAGAGGGCTAATCGAGGGTTTGCCGCCCAAGTATTATCTACGTATATTATATTTGCTTGTGTTTTCAAGATTAAACCCTCTTGAACGTTTTGGTGTTCCACCAACGTTCTAAAGTCATCGAAGGCATTCACTTCACGTGATCGTTTTCATTCTTTGAGGCTCCTTTAATCGAGAAAGTCGATTCGAGGAGAGATTTGTAGATTTGTGTCTACGTAATACATTCATAAATCCAAAAAAATTAAAAAACCAATCAAAAACCAAAAAAATTGAAAAATCAAAAAAACCGCAAAAAGAATCTTCTTTGCTACCACCCATTCTACGCTTAGTGCATGCGCACTCGATCGAAGGATTATTCCAATTCTAGTGAAGCTTCGAATCGACGCAATCGTAATCGAAGGAATCGACGACGTAGACGAGAATTAGAAACCGACGTTTCTAATATCGTTGTTGAAGAGACCGTAGAGGAGATGGCCGACAATCGTTCTATGATGGAATTGCTCCAAGCGCCCACCGAGGGTTATGGAGACGCGATCGTAATTCCCGCTATCGAGGCGGAGAATTTTGAGATTAAGAGCGGAATGCTTTCATTGATCCAAGCTACAAAGTTTCGAGGTCATGAAGCCGATAATCCTCACGACCATATTCGGAATTTTGATCGTCTTTTAGCCATGAGCAAGTTTAAGAACGTCGACACCGATGTCGTCAAGCTTATGCTTTTTCCGTACTCGCTCGATGGTGCCGCCAAGGATTGGTACGAGAAAGAGCCACCTAATTCCATAGTTACGTGGAAGGATCTCGTTTCCAAGTTCGTTAATTTTTTTTCCCACCGTCTAAGACAACGTTTTTCAAAAAGGAGATTACAAAATTTGAGCAAAAACCGCATGAATCTTTTAGAGACGCGTGGGATCGCTTTAAGGAATTGCTTAGGCAATGTCCTCACTATGGTTTTTCCGAGTTGCACCAAATCGATACGTTTTACAACGGTCTTAATTTTCACGAACAAGACTCGTTGAATTCCGCCGCCGGTGGCAACTTTTTGTGTAAGACTCCGAAAGATGCATTGATAATTATCGAGAACCGATCCAAGGTTTACCAACTCCGCAATGCACCAGTGTTGCCAATGTCGCCAATGTTAGTAGTTCTAATCGCGACATTGAGAGAGTTGATGCAAAAGTCGACAAGTTGACGAATGTGTTTACGTCTTTTCTCGTTGAGATGCAAAAGAAAGACGCTCCCGCTACGGTGAAAGCGGTTGAGGTTTCGTGTACGTTTTGTGGTGGACCTCATAATTATTACGAGTGTGCGGCTACGGATGGCCAAACGTCGAATGTGAGTGCGTTAAATGGAAACAACAATTTTTCTAATCAAAATAACGCGGGTCCATCACAACAAGGCAATTATAACCAAGGCAACAATTTTCAAAACCGAAACAATTTTCATGGAAACAATCAACAAGGAAATTTTTCGAATCAAAATCAAGGTTATAATCAAGGTCGTAATATAACTTGGCAAAATAGAGATAACAATCAAGGAAATAATTTTTCAAGTGGGAATCAAAACAATTTTCAAAGAAGTAATCAAAACCAAGGGAACTTTAGTTCTAATCAAAATAGTTCGTCAAACGATTTTCAAAATTACATGAAAACGAATGAGGCTAATATGAGACGATTAGAGGGAGAAATTGGTACTTTGAAAAACGACTTTACAAATACTTTGAAATTGCAAAACACGAAGATTGAGCAAGGGCAAATTGATATTAAAAAGATGTTTTCGGCCATTATGAACAAAGCCTCGGGTTCGTCATCAAGTTCGTTACCTAGTGACACCGTTGCTAATCCGAAAGAACAATGTAAAGCCGCCTCGTCTCGTGAGAAAGGTCGTGTGATTACCCCTAACCTTGAAGGATTCCGTGTTGTTTATCCCTCTCAACCCTCGACTTCTAAGACGTCTTCTTGTTCTAAAGTCGATGGGGTGAACGTGGCGACCAAGGAAAAGAGTGCACACCCTCGTGTACCTCAAATTCCATCCACGGTTCAAAAAGAGAGCTTTGTTGATCTTACAAAAGTAACCCTTGAAGAAACTTGTGCTTCGATCCTTCTTAAAAAACCCAAAAGGCGTATGCCGAGAAAGGAAAAGGATCCGGGCCAATTTCTATTACCTTGTGATTTTTCCGAGATTGAGGGATGTTTAGCCCTTGCCGATTTAGGTGCTAGCATCAATCTCATGCCTCATTCTCTTTGGAAATTGATGAGATTGTCTTCGCTTACCCCCACGAACATGACAATCGAGCTTGCAAATTGTACTCCACTTATACCAATTGGAATAGCCGAGGATGTCTATGTTAGGATTGGAAAGTTTGTTTTTCCTGCGGATTTCGTTATATCCGATTACGAGTGTGACCCTAAATGTCCCATTATTTTAGGCCGACCATTCTTATCGACGGCTCGAACCGTAATCGACGTTCACGAGGGGAGACTTACTATGAGATATGGGGATGAGAAAATAGACTTTTTCGCTAGAAAATCCCAAGGATTTAATGAGAATGAAAAAACCAAGGTTTCAAAACCTAATGATTCAAATTCTAATGATTTTAAAATGTTTACTTTAGCGGAAAGAATGAAGCTTGATGCATGTTTTGAAAGAATTAAGAAAAACGGGTTTAAGGATGATGATTTTAATGATAAAGAATACGTGTACCTAATTCAAAAGGGTATGTGTAAATTTATGGATGAAAACTCACTTTGGGATGTTTTTAGCGAAACAAGTGAACCACCAATTCCGAAGGGCGACGTTAGTGCCATCACGACAAAGACCAATATGGGCTCGTCTTCACCACCTTCGAAGGACCACGTCTTTGAGGCTTCAACTTCTAACTCCATCGAAGTGCCTCCTTTGCCTAGCCCAACACCCGTTGAGGCTAAAGGGTTTATCGACATCGATCCTCTCCTCTTAGAAAAGTCACCTAAGCATAGCCCTAGTGCTTGTAAGTCCATGGTTGTGAGTGCTCACATCGACTCTTTCTTTGACGATGACGATGGCGATTTTGCCGAGATTGATCACGTACTTCGACATCCACATGCAATTTTTGATTCTCCTAAAAAGAAACATGTGAAGTACGATGGTTATGAGTTTGATCCCGAGATTGAGGAAATCATTGAACGAGAGCTAGCTCTTATGCCTTCACTTCCACCTACGAGTGAGGTCGATCTTTCCAAAATCGAGGATGAACTTGATGAGTTGGAACGTCTTATTTTCGATGACGAACCAACTCATGTGACCACTAAGAATCCAATTCTCGAGGAGTTACCTAATCAACACTCCTCATTTGAGAATGACGTTTACCACATTCGTGAGGATCTAACTTATCAACGATCCCCACAAAAGAATGATGGTTTCGTGCTTGATCGTGATCTTTTCGAGAGAGTTTCTAAGATACTCAAGGAGGGGAATGACAAACCTTGGTTTTCTTTATTGACAAACGATGAGATCGACGTTCATGAGGATGACGAGTATGTAGACCCCGAGGGGGCGGTTTTCTTTATTGACAAACGTTTTGAGAACTTATATAATCCGCCACCCCCTCCCGCCAAAGACTTAAATGTGAGAATTTTTAGCACGACTAATTTTGAATTTGACACGCCAAATATTTTCGACATCATTAAATCGGGTTTTCATAGAGAGTTTTTGAACGATAAAAAAGGAAAGGATTTTAAAAATGTTTTAAATGATTTTTCTACATGTTTAACTCCGTCATCACCACGTTTCATGAGTGCTACCACCTCGTCTACTCCTTTTGACGACGGTTGGTGTGGTTTTAGTGTGGGGGAAGCCCCAAATGTTCCCTCACACTTTACCACCGAGGACGAGATTTACGATCCCGGAATTGCTTGTAAAGGGAAATCTCGGTCTTCCACCGATGCAATAAATGGAAAATATTTTCGTTTGCTTGGTGTGAGTCTACCTCGAGTAGCTCATAAGTTTGACTTACCCATTGCCCCACCTTTCTACTTCGTATCTCTTTTCTTCTACCCCATTGGGGTTTGTGTTGGAGTAGCGTTGTTTCGTCTTTCATCCGAAAACGAAGACGCTATCTTTGACCCCGGTATACGTTTATCGGGTTTTTAAAGTACTCCACGTACTTTTGGGCCTTGTTTATCATGTACCCACCAAAAATGACCAAACCAAGATTATCCCTAAATGATCACATTTATGGGGATCCGAGTCGAGCTTTTGACTCGGTTATCAAAAACAAGGTGCCTCGTGGGGGATTCTCATGCTTATCCTTGTATATATTATCGCTTTCTTAGTTAATGTAACGAGGGGACTTGTGCTCTTCCAGCCTTTGTTCCATGGTTGTTTGTGATTATGATTTATTAGGTTCATCGTCATCATTGAAGCCTCTCGTGTTCGTTTTACGGATCACTCGAGCTTCGATCGTTGCCTTTGGAGATTCCGATATCCGATGATATCCTTTTATGTTCTAACGTTTATCTTATTAGCATAATTCATAAACGGCTATAGGTTATTCGTTTTACCCTTTCCATGCTCGAGATTAAGCATTCGACTTCGTCTCTAGTATGGGGGTGTTTACACCCCTAGACTCGAAACATTGAGGACAATGTTTAGTTTTAGTATGGGGGGGTGAGTAGATACTTCACCTTGCTTACGTCAACACGCAATCCAATATTCATCTTTTTGTTATCGTTTTGTTGCAAATAAGGCTAAAAATGGCTAACTTTTAAAATTTTTCTTGTTTTTCATAAGTGTTTAAGACACGAATGTAGGTTTTCCGATGGTGAGAATAAGAGTAATTTTTGACTCGACCGTGCGTGTTGAGCACTTAGCTTCGATTCCTTAACTTTTTTAGGCTAAGTCTCTTAAATGAGGACGAGAAATGATAGAGTTATTTATAAGTCTCGTAATCGTCACGATCTTATGTGTAGTAATTATTAGCTTATTCTCCCCACGCTTTTGCATAATAAATTGTTAATAAATATTGATTTGGCGGTTTAGTCACTATTGTTGGTTTCTAATTTGTTTTGGTAGCTTCCATGTAATTAAATTGGGAAAACATTAAGGTATCGCCAGCGTCACGGTTTTGAAGTATTGGCACCCGAATAATCGAAAGCTTCACCTAATAATAAGATTTCAAGTGCTCACCTAAATTAAGCAAAAATTTGAAGCTCACAAGGCCGAAAAATCTATGCCCAAATTGAAAGTGAATCAAGCCTTAATCTTCGAAGCTTTAAAGATCCAAAATTCGCTTTAGCGTGAGGATATACGTCTTTGGCTAATAAAACCACCGATGAGGCGGATAATAAAAGGCAAGGCAAGACCGAAGTCATAATAAAAGCTTCATGGCGAAGTTGAATAAAAGATGGAGGTAAACCAAAGATAATAAGGCCCTTCCGTTAGGGGGCGTATAAAAGTCTTGGTAATAAGTCTCATGTTCAAAACCGTTATAAAATCGTGTTTATCGATCCTTCTTGTTGACTTAATTTTTTGACATCGTTGTCTATTGGGATGAATTATTAATTTAATGATTTTGGTTACACCTTTAAGTTTCTATTTTTAGACTTAATCTCTATTCACGCATAAGTTAATGATGTATCCTCGTGATCATTAAGACAAAATAAAATATAAGAGATACCAAGTAGGAATAAGGGAGTTTAGGTTCGTAATTAACACTCATGAGATGTGTTCGTATTGCTAACTTATAATAACAATGATCTCGTTACACGCTTAGCATGGAATTGAGTGAAAATCGAGGACGACGAAATTATTTCTAACGAAGCATTCACGTGTTCTTGTTCTATGATCCTAAAAGTCACGTTCTCGTGATGAAAACAATACATTATGTCTAAAACGCGTGTAGTAGTTTATTTAATTTTATGTCTTCAATAAATGTCATTATAAAATGAATTTTGGAAGTGCTACGATACTTAATTCTAGCATTGCGTGGGGACACGGCAATGGTTTAGTATGGGGGAGTGATGAGACTGTATTTATACATAGTCTCATCGTCTAAATCGGGCTTAAAACGCTTAAAATATCATCAAATTACCCAAAATGTGCTTGTATTTGTTCATTGTGTATTTCAGGTACGGATATCGTGAATTCACCAAAAGATCAAAGGAATCAAGCAAAAACGAACACGGGAAACGAAGCCGCACAAAGAACCGGACCCGAATCATGATTTTCCTATCAAGTCCTTGAAGTTTGAAGATTTGGCAACTTTGGTCCCTCTAATTTGGAAGATTTGTCATATTATACCCTTGTGAACACTCTAATTACACATTGGGTCCCTAACATTTCAAGTATTTACATTATTGGCCCTTGGAATGAAGTCAAATTGCATCAAAGGTCCTTATTATAAAGTTTGTGCCAATTTCAGCAAGTTGACTAAACTTGTATAAAGGAAAAAGAAAGTTTTGGGCTATTTAATGGGAAGTATCAAGTTACAAGGAGTCTAGGGGGCATTTTGACCAGACAGCATACTTATCCCAGCCAACCATTGGATGACACGTCACCCTCCACTCCCCACACCAGCCAATCACATTTCCCTTTCCATCCACGTCTGATTCCACTTAAACCTAAACTAACAAACAATTAAATAAGTTTGTTTAAAAAGGATTAGCGTGGGAAACACATTTTTCCCCTCTTAATCAGATTAAACCAACACTTCTTATTCCCATAAACCCTAATACACAATTCGCCCTAATCAAAGGGTTATTCCCCCAAAATCTCCAGATTATTGATTTACCCAACACCAAACCAATCCCACCTTTCAAAACATCTGCCACTTTCCCCCATCGACCACCCCATGTGTCCCCTGACCCACTCCTTTGCAAGAAAACAAAGTGGTCCAGTAATCCAACGATTCCAAACGCATATCTTGCTCCCAAAGACTGGATAAACGACTCAGATTCTGCATCTAGCTGCCACTTCACATGGGCAAGTCACAAGGACCCCAAGACCATTCTAGAAGAGGCTCAATTTATGGAATCAAGCTGGCATATTCCAAGATTCCAAGGGTGTTTTTGGAAGATCACTAGACTAGGGTTTTCTCTTTTATGTTTTCTAGATGATAGTATAAAGAGAGGTCGACTTGTGACTCTCTTCTTTGTTCCAGATTTTTATGTAAAACTGATTTTATGAATAGTCAAAGTATATTTTCAGCTTTGCAATTCTTCTGAGTTCCAGTAGTTTAATATTGTTCTTAAATTTGTCTCTTTTATGTTTAAGCTATTGTTAATTTAGTATACCAAAAATCTTTTCAAAAGTTTGTTTAAGAGATTTGGGACCCAACCCATAAAAAGTAGTCCTGAATCTTGTTTGACAATCAACATTCAGGGTCTGTTGTTTATGGTTTGTTAAAGTTTTGTTGGTTATCATAATCCAAAGAGGTTTTCAAAAAGTTCGTGTTGCAAGATTTCTAAAAATCTGTTTCTATACCTAGTTTTGTCTAACTTTTACTGTAGCATAAGCTTACCACAAGCCTGACAAGCTTGTGATAAGCTCATACTATTTGAAGTGTTCTTCTTGTTGTTTGTTTTGTGTAGGTTACAAGATCTCATTCCATTTTCTTTTCCTTTGAAGATATATTGTGGGTGTGTGGATTTTGCATCCAACACCATCATCATTTCTCTACACAAACAGCAACTCATTAACCCATTAGCTCACTGATTAAGCTTGAATGGTGATGGCATCAGCAGGCCATATCCTGGTTTGGATGTGAATCAGGCAGGTAATAGCTTGAACCCACCATTTCTTGGTTATTCTTGATGCTTATGTGATTTTGGTGAAAACTGTTTGATTGTTAGTTTTAAGTATTGATTCAGGTTATTCAGTTGGTTTTATGCATGCTAGATTAGGGTTCATTAGGTTAGTGGTTGATTAGATTGCTCCACCTTTGTTAAATCTGTTAACTGTCATATTAAGGGGTGTTTGGGATTAGGTTTTGAGGCTAGAAGTTGACAACTAATTAGTTTAAAACCTGCTTAAACACACTCTTATGGATAGTGTTAGGTTTATTTAGTTGTTTGATTCAAGTTTGTTTGAGAAAATAGAAGTTTGCATGTTCTTTATTTTGTTAAAAAATGGTCATATTCATCAGTAGACTAAGACAGCTTTGATTTTGCATTTTAGTCCACCAAATCTTTTAATCTGTTAGAGGTATTGTTAATTTAGGATTTAGAACTTGTTATTTGTGGTTTGGTATTGTATTGATCTTGTTTTGGCCTGTTAAAACTCACCCAAGTGGTCAATCAAACCAACAAACACTCACAGAACCATTAGGTGTTTACAGTAACTTGATTTTGCTCTTTCGTGTGATTTTTATTGCTTGGACCTGTTCATTTTATTGTTTATTGTGACTCCCTACACTCAACTGAGTGTAGGGGTGCCTTTGTTGCCATTCAAAACCAAGAAACAAGAAAGTTACAATCAAAATAGTGCTCAGACCCGTTTTTTAATACAAGCAGTGGGAACTCCTTTCCCACTGCTAGCTTTGCTGTTCCCACTGCTTAGCTAAAAGACAGAAAACACACAAGTGTCACTATCAGATTCTATTTCATTTGTCTTTAGTGAACTTTTTTAGGAATTAGGACTTCATTCTTTTTCCATTATTTTTCTTTTTTTAATTCTTAATTTTTCTGTTTAATTAGTTTTTATATTACTGTTCATTTTATATTTTTTGGATTATTTTGCATTTTTAATTCACTTTTAATTAGCCTGTTTTTGTCTTTTAGTGTAGAAAATCAACAATTTTCACTTTTAAAATTTTTCTTATATTTAGAAAATTAATTTAAGATTTTTAGTTAAAAATTATTTCACTGTTCACTTTTTAATTATTTTTTATAATTAATTTAGTATAATTAGGGTTTAATTATTATTTAGTTTTGTCTTTTAGTGCAAATTTTTACATTTTTCAAACTTTTTCAATTTTCTACTGTTCATTAGGGTAATTTAGGATTTTTAAAATTGTTAAATTAATTTTGGCATTATTTTATTATTTTTTTAGGATTATTTTAATTTAAAAATAGTTTTTAGTGATTAAAAAATAGAAAAATAGTTTTGAAAATTTAAGAAAAATAGTTTTTAGTCTTTAAATAATATAAATTAGTTATTAGTTCAATAAATTAATATTTTGGGCATTTTGTTAATTATATTTAATTTTTGGGCTTTAATTAGCATTAAAAATTGAATATTTAATTAATAAAAGGTTTTAAAATATATTTGTTGGATTTTTATTCTTATTTATATTATTAAGACTTAGTTTAATATTTTAATTAATTTTTAGGTTTTGTTTTTAATTTCGTCACGTTTTTCGTATTTACGTTCGCGTTTTACGTCAACGTCGTAGTTTAAATCGTAGTCGTAGCTCGTCTTTACTTTTTCTCTTCTAAACCAAAAACGTCACTAATCCAAACATTGTTATTTTATATATTGGCTCATTAATACACACACCTCCTTCGAGAACGAACTTGCATTTATTCGATTCTTCGGTTTTCCTAAATCGTCGAGTTTAATACTTGCCGCACTTATACGTTCTTTTTCCTAAAAGACGTTTTTACTCAACATCACACCACATGACGAAGAAGAGAGTCCTACGCTATATCCTTGTGATATTTCTAGAACACTCGGAGTGATACTATTTAGAATTCATAGTGATGAGTGGAAATCCTTCCAGTGTTAACATCAAACAACACTGCGGTAGGTCATGTGTAAGATTCTTTATGAAGTGAACATGTGTAAAACTGGAAAGTAACAATGGTTTGATTCTCAATTCATTCAAACTCGTTCCAGGGTTCTACGCAATATCTTTATGGTCTTGCTAGAACATTCTGAGTGATACTCGTTAGTATTCACAGCGACGAATAGAAATCCTTCTAGCGTCAACCTCAAACATCGCTACGGTAGGTGACTTGCGAGATTATTTATGAATCAAGCTTGTGTCAACTGGAAAGCAACAATGGTACGATTATTTATGAATCAAACTTGTTCTAGGAATTTGAGTTGACGACTTTAATCAGACGAATTGTTTTATCCAACTGATTCAGTCTTGCTTTGAGACGGTCGAGTAAAGAGAACGACTAGTGCAACCGCGAAACCCTGTCAAGGAGGTTCTTAATTGAATCTACCAAATCACAGGTACGGTATTTAATACCGTCTAACGGTCTTCACCGACCGAAGGTAAAACGCTACCGATTTAGGAAAAATGTCAAAGCCATTTAATCGATACTCATGCCCAAAGACATATTCAACAATCAAGAAAGCTAAAGACTTCCGCAACTCTGATGTTCAAAATCTTTCTTAAAAGGTAATTTAGAGGAACGATTTCACATCAAAGGAGATTGTTAACAAGCTTTCAAGATGATGCAAGGTGTGAGCATGTGGATGGAGGCATAAGATCGCAAGATGGCAAAGACAAATCAAGGATGGTGACCAACAAGAAGGAATCAGTCATTTATTTGAAGACCTCGATACTAAAGATTAATAATCTCTATAAATCCTAGCACGTCGTAGAGGAATGACCTCTCAGTGAGGGAGATGTTAGTCTTAAAATATTATATCATTCAAGAATGACTCGGTCACAAGTTTAATGATCTCAAGATTAAAGACAAAGTCTAAAAACAACGACAAAGGCTCAAAGATCACAGCATGAAGGAACATGACTACTACTACACGTTCAAGACTCATTTATGGCAAGATTAGTAATATCTATAAATCTCCAAATGTTGAAGAGGAATGACCTCTTATTGGGGGAGATTGTTAGCCTCAAAATATTGAGTCAAACAAGAATGTTCGGTCATATGTTAATTATGTATCGTTTATTAGAATGTTTTAATATGTAATAGGATAGTTAAAATATACGGGCTTGATGGTTAGCTTAAAAGGTCTCTTTCAAGGTAATAAGTATTTTATTCAAGCCCGACCCAAACAATATAGACCATAAAGCCCACATGTAAGGCTCAGCTATATAAAGCCCTTCCTAGCATGTTAGGAAGGGTTAGCCATTTCATTTTTCTCTAATATAATATTCTTTCAATTTTACACACTTCTCTCTTTTCTCTCTAAATCCTTCATCTATTTTATTCTCTTTTCTATCTATTTTCTTACAATCAATCATGGTGAAGCGATAATATATAGGTAACATAGTTTACCAAAAAAAAAAAATTTTTTAAGTCACATTAGTTCAAATTTTTTCCATACTGGTTTTAGGCTATTTCTACTTTGATTTTAAAATTTGGCGATTCAAAATTTTTTCGACCCGAGATTCGAATTTAATGTCGGACTGAGAAAAAATCGGGATTTTCGGAAGTTTAACCACAAGCTCATCACACCATATCTACTTAAGATCCAAAGTCCCTTCATCAACTGAGAAACAATCGTCATGGAAACGAGCCACCCGGTTACTGAGTGTTTAGTCGTGACAGACCTCGAGATGGAACGACTACAACAACGGATACGTTTCTTGAGAGAAACTTCCTAATTAAAAATTTTCAATTAGGTTTGTCTCAAAACTACCGTTTACTTGAAAGCTAGTTGCATAATGATTAGGTTCAATTCTAATGCATTAAGAATGACAAATAGTTGTTGTGTGTGATGTAATAATGAAAGTAAGTAAAGAGTAAGGAAATAAACGACCTAATGGGAAGACACCAAGATTTATTGTGGTTCGACAATGAAGCTCTATCTTCGTTCCTACTCCACTCCATGAGTACACCTTACTCGAGATTTCCACTATATCCACAAGCTCCCTTCTTAGCGGAGAAAACCTTACAACGTCGCTTACATTATTTTCCGACACAAAGCTAAATGTCGAGACCTAATCTTAGCTAGGATCAATCTACACAACGTTGCCTACTTCACCATTTTATGACACGAGGCTAGATGTCAAGTTCTAATCTAAAGCGAACCAATCTTCATAACGTTGCCTACTTCACCATTTTATGACACAAGGCTAGATGTCGAGTTCTAATCGAAAGCTAGAACCAATCTTCACGAATCTTCACTTTAAAGCAAAGTGAGAACTCACAAGACACAACTACACATCACTTTATAGTTTAGTGAGAACTTACAAGACACAACCACATCACTTTATAGTTTAGTGAGAACTTACAAGACACAACCACAAGTCACTTTATAATTTAGTGAGAACTAACGAGACACAACTCTTACAACTCAAAAACACATATCCAAGTATACACATGTAACTTGGATCTACACAACACAAATACAAGTATACACATGTACAATGGATTTACACGAGACTAATCCAAGTATTCACTAATATAATGGATTAACACAACTAATCCAAGTATATACAAATACATTGGATCTACACAAGACACAAATAAAACAAATGATGAACATGACTAGATCTTTAGGAGAGGATGATCTTCATCAAGGCTTCATCTTTAATCACATCACAAGTGTGTGAGTGATCTTTTCTTTGGATAAGGTAAAGAAGGAGATCAAGGGGATAATCATAAGTAAACATACTTAACACATTGAGTGATCATTTACAAATGATTAGGAATTAAAAAAGAGAAAGATGACAGAAAGAGTGTCCAAAAAGGGTTGTGGAAAATACAGATTTGATCCACTATTTATAGGAGACAAAAGCCTATGGCTCTCTGAGCGTGGTTCCTTAATTGTCCTGCGGTTCCTTATCACTATGGAACTGAATTTGCATTTAAGGATCCATGGGGGTAGATTCCGCTCCTTATTGTCTTTTAGTGGGGAAGTAATATTTGAGGTAAGTTTTTACCTTCAAAGGATATTCCTATGGCATTTGGAATATGCTATATTTAAATTTACTGTTTCCATTTTAGTAAAACATTATCTTAAAAGGAAAGTTTATTAAAAAATATTTTGTCACATTTAACAAAATGTAAGTTTAGGACTAATCACTTTTATGATCACTAAGCATGATTAAGATATGTTAGTGCAATACTTAAATGATTATTACCTTGATGATAGTGTTTGTTAGATAATTTGTCTTATGATTGTATTTGATGATAAATGTCTTTTTAATTTGTCGTGATCAAAACTAAGAAAGATTAGTTAACACTAATAATGTTTTTAGGCACTACTTTGCATTAACAATCTCCCTCTTTTTGATTACGACAAACTATAAACTCATTTATGTAAAATCCAAAATTATTTGAATTATTAACGAGTTTATCACTATCATTTCTCCCCCTTTATCGAAGCAAAAATGTTAGCACAAGTCTTTGAAGAAGAGAAGAATCGACTTTGCTAGAGGCTCCCCCTTGGTGTTTACTCCCCCTTGCTTGGGGAACCAAGAGAATGAGCTAAGGTGACATGCTACACAAAGGTTAGTAGAGAGAAAAGAAACACCAATGTATATATAGTCACTACCTACTAAGTAAATTGAGAGAGAGGAAGAAAAGAAATCTCAAATTAGAAGTAAGTATTTGCTAAGTATGTCCAAAGAGGGTGTTTTGACAAAATCAAAGGTCAATTGGTGGATTAGAGGTAGAAAAGAAACATCCATACCAATTGAAGTGATAATATGTCAAAGGGTTAGAAACTTAGAATTGGTGGAATCACCCAAAAACAATTGTAAGTTTTAACCATGATCAACCCTAAACAATGTGTGAAAAAGAATTGATGGGAAAGAGAATAACACACATAACATTCATATTACAAAAATATGAAAGAACATACAAGAGAAATATTCATACACACAATATGAATATTTAACACATAAAATAAGGAAAATAAACAACATAAGCATAAACTACTCTAGTAGTGATAATCCTCCAAGATTGCTTAAGTTTTTATTGACTCAAACAACTAAAACACAAAGTGTGCTTTAATTGGAAAAGTAAGACGACGAGGCATCATTCGAAGATTTGTTCACGGGAACAAATAATTTGAGAGGAGGTCGAGTGAGAAGAAATTCAAGAGAATTTAGCTTGTCATACACATGAGCAAGTTCAATTTGTTGAAATCGAAAACAAGCACACGAGCTTCAATGATGCAAAACAAAGTCGTTAGATGGGGGAGGACCATCCATATTAGAAGGTGGTGGTGGAGAAGAAGATAATGGATATGAAATGTTTTCACAATGCCTAGTGAGATTTGGGAAAGAGGAGAGGTCATTGAGAGGAGGTATGTTGCAAGGTTTAGGTGGTGGTGGAAGAATTTCTCTTTCTCTGGTAATTGGATCGATTGAGAAAGTCTCATTCCAATACACAATATGAGAGAAAGAAGAATCTTGCAAGGTCTGGGAGAAGAGGAATCATGTTGATCCTTTTTTCTTCTTGATCCAAACGGGTCGAACCGAGATTTTCGGTTTCTTGGTAAGCTTAGAAGAAGAAGCTTTAGGTTTAGAAGATTGTGACAAAGAAATGTCAAGGTTAGGATTAGAAGAGTTAGACAGAGTGAGGCATGAGAAGAAGAACTCCCAAAAGAAGAGAATTTAAAGAAAATAGACAAGGCAAAGATTTGAAATGAAAACAAAAGTTTTCAAGGTATGTTTAGCCAAAAATGGCAAACAAGGAATCTTGAAAAAGACTGTGGTCAAAGAAGAAAGACCAAAAACGAGGCAAAGGTTGGCTTTCTATCCGTGGTTCTTTAAAAGAACCTGCGGTTCCTTAAATATAAGGAACCGTGCGACTTTAACGATCCGCACACAGTGGACAAGAAAATGAAATTTTACAAAGTTTTGAGAAAAAATTTAAGACTTTTTCAAAAATTTGCAAATCTTGGATTTTTACCTCTTTTAGAACTAGATTATGCTTTGGTTACACAAAAGGCAACACAAACTCACAAAGAGTGTCTTGATAAAGGGTGAAAAAATATTTAGATAACATTTTGATCTGATTTTAGTCAAGTTTTAGAGGTTGTGATAGATTAAGGTTCAATTTTAAATAAATTGACGTTGATTAGTGTGAGAACTTAGGTATAAACACACAAAGATTAAATCCATAACACATCCTCATGAAAACTCATGAAGGAAAGGAAAAACAAGAAATGAAACAACAACTAACTATTACAAAGTTAGCTAAACTAGTTCTTGATAGGTAATCTTCCTTGGCTTGATTTTATTTTAGAACATATTTTTAGAAAATCATCATTCATATCCTAGGAGGTGGAGGCATGGAGAACAAAGTAAGCAAGAAGTCTTGCAACCTCCTATGAAGTCCAAGCATCTCCATTCTTAGGTTTTAAATGATGTAGTTGTTATAGAGGCAACATGGACAATTTTCACCACGAGCTTCTTAAAACCAAAGAAGTATGGATCACCCCTAAAGTAGGAAATAGGAACACCCAAAATTGGAGTGTTTGAGGGAGGAGGAGGAGGAGGAGGCATGGTGTCCAATGGTGAGATGGGTGAATTTGGTGGAGTGAATGGAGAGGTAACCAAAGGCTCAACAATGTCATTCATAATGGGAATGCTTTGAAGTGGTTGAGGGTTCACATCCAAGAGAGGACTAGGAGTGAAAAATAAGGACAACTCATTCATCCTAGATTGGAATGAAGAGGAGTTAGAACCATGTGAATGGTTAGTACCGTGAGTTGAACTTGTCTTGCATGGTGCAAGAGGTGGTGAGGGTGATGAAGAGACGAGAATAGGAGAAATATCACTCTTGGGTGTATGAAAAGATGAAGAACCAAGATTAGGGAACTTGATTTTGAACTTAAGGTTTCTTTTAGATGAGGATTGTTTGGAGGAATTTGATGATCTTGTGGACACCATGGTTGTGTGTCTAGGTTTAGAAGAAGGTTTGGAGGATGAAGAAGAAGATCAGCCAAGGGAGGTTTAAGAAGGAGAAGAGACGATCCAAACTAGTAATGGTTTAAAAATCATTTTGATGAACAATGAAATTAGGTAGGCTAATTTGGGAAAAAGCTGGGTTTTACCAAAAATTCATCAGTGTTTACAAAGAATTAGAGAAAATAGTGTAAAGTAAAGATTCTGTCAAAACCAGAGCTTGCGGTTCCTTAAATAGGGTTGCGGTTCTTTATCACTAAGGAACGAACAGTATTTAAGGAACCGTGGACAGTGGCCTCAGAAAAAAGATCCTCCAGCAATTTACAAGAGCCCAAATTTTTCACAAGTATATATCAAGCCAAAGTAGACTGATAGGTGTGAAAACACCCATCCTTTTACCACTTATTTCTGGCTAAAACAAGACCAAAACACGTACTTAATATCATTTGTTTGGAATTATGCGTGGTTTTTGTGTTATTGTGTTTTCAGAGCCAACCGAATGAATATTGAAGAAAACATGGGATTGCACGGGTTTTATCGAGGAAAAAGACTCAAGACGAAGTCTATTGTCCAAGAGATGCAGAAGATTTGAAGTCATTGGGCCTATTTGAAGATTTATCGAAGAATAGAGCCAAAGATGGAAGATTAATATATGTCGAAGAACTCGAGTCTATTAAACAAAAGATTATAAGACGAGTTGGAATTATTCACCGACACTTCTAAAAATATCCAAAGTCAGGAACGTTTATTTAAAGAGGCGTGAAGACTAAAGAAGAAAGAAGAAAAGAAGCCCGATATCAAAGCCCATTCACAAGCCCATATACACGCCTATATAAAGGCCCTTACTTCACAAATTTCATACACACTTAGCTAGACTTAGTCTTTAGTTTTCCATTTCTCAAGTTTTAGAGAGAGAAAGTTCCAAACTTTCTCTCACTAAACTTTTTCTTTGTTTTTCATCTTTTAATTTAAGTCTTCTTTAATCTTTGTACCTTGAATTTCATTAATCTCATTCAAGTTAAGCTTTTAAGTTCTTTAATCTTTTTCTACTTTTCTTGATTTGTCAAAATCTTTAATCCGATTGTAAATTCCATACGGTTTGGATTTGAGGATTTGTTCGTGATCAAAATTCAATATTTCTTGTTTCTTTTCAAAGCTTTCACACGAATAGGTCATAAGCTCTCCATGCTTATTGGCTATTTTCTTGTTTAAGCTTATTGGTTTTCGGATTTCATATAAGTTTTAGTCTTATAAAAGTTCCTTTCATAAAGTTCAAGATTTTTCGTTTCTACAAGTTGTTGAATTTAAGCCTTTTCAAGTTATTAAAGTTTCGAATCACTTAGCTTATTGTGTATGCTTGTTGAAATTTTAGTTACCACCATTTTCGGAACTGCTTTCATTCCATCGCAATACAAGGGGTTGTCCTCATTCCGATGGTTTCCTTGGCTCAGTATCGCAATAACCCAAGTGGGGTTTTACTTTGCGATAGGTTATAATTTTACCTTATTCCGATCTGGATTGCGATCGCTTATTGCGATCGCACATTCCGACGGGTTTTAAGGTCCTTTATTAAGTCGAAACTCTGGCCAATTTTTGTTTACCATTTTCTGATAGCATCATTGCGACATACTGGTTTTTGAATTTTCCGATGGTGATTAACAAGGACATTCCGATGGACCATTTAGTTACATTCCGATGCTTTTGATTATCTTACATTCCGATAGAAATAATTTTTGATATTCCGATTGAACAAGTTTTTAAGTATTAATTCAATTAAATTTTCAAAGTTTTTGTCTAATCTTGTCTTTACGTTTTCAAACATTTAAGTTTTACTTGTCAAATTAGTTTAATCTTTCAAAGCTTTAATTTACTCAACGCTATTTACAATGAATTGTTATTAGTTTAAAATAGCCAAAAAAAACCAAAACCTTTTTATTAACCAAGAACAAGTCATTCCACTTAGAGCCGAGATCAATTCGAGAGGATATCGAGAGACAAATAATTGAACCCAATGAAAATAAATGTATCAAATGGCGCCGCTGCCGGCTCCTCTCGTTAAGATCAAAAGTTTTTTGTGAGAACTTGGATTTTGGGATCCGTTCCCCGTGAACGTTACTTTTTCATAAAAATTTTCAAAAAAATCCTAAAAATATAAAATTTTCAAAAATACAAAAAAATAAAAAAAAAAAAACATAAAAACCAAAAAAATTTTTGCTTTGTTTTTCTTTGTTCGTTCTTTTGCAGGTGTATGCGCACTTGATACACGTCTTATCAAGAGCCCGAGCCTCTCGATAACTTAGACATGGCCGGTGTACAAAACAACAACAACATACCACCTCCAAACAACAATAATAACAACAACAACCCACCTTTCAACAACATGAATAATAACAACAACAATGAGCCTCTACCGGATAATCGCCCGATGATTGAACTGCTGCAAGCTCATGTAGATGGCAACACTGATTCAATTGTCATACCTCCAATTGCCGCCAACAACTTTGAGCTAAAATCAGGCTTTATCCAGATGGTCTCCGCTCAACCATTCTTGGGGCGTACCATTGATGACCCACATGACCATATCAAGAGATTTTTGCAACTCACCAACACGGTCAAATTCAATGGTGTTCCACAAGAGGTAATACGGTTACAACTTTTTCCATTTTCTTTAGAGGGACAAGCCCGACATTGGCTTGCTAAGGAACCGTCACAGAGTATTCTCTCGTGGACGGATTTGGAAACCAAGTTTATCAATTATTTTTTCCCACCCTCTCGTACTACCGCTTCGCGGAATGAAATCATAAATTTTGAACAAAAGTACGATGAGTCGTTCAGTGAATCTTGGGATCGTTTTAAAGATCTTTTAAGAAAATGCCCACAACATGGTTTTACCAAAGTACATCAAATTAATACTTTTTACAATGGTTTAAGCATGAGTGACCAAGATTCACTAAACAGTGCCTCGGGGGGTAATCTATTGGCTAAGACTTCCAATGCTGCTTGGGATATCATTGAGAATAAATCTCGTGTGCAAACCAAGAGTGTTCGGACCAATGTCGCTAGTGCTAGCACTAGTGACAGCGACAAGCGACTGGACAAAATCACTACGCTTCTTGAATCGCTTGTCACCCACACCGTTAACAACAACAACAGCAGCAACGCTAAAAACGCTCAAGTCAATGTTGTCACCCAACCATGCGAGATATGCGGGGGTCCTCACTCTTACACCACTTGTACGGCCACCCAAGACTACCCTTCTGAGAATGTGAATGCAGCTTATGGCACCTATCCTCAATCTGCTTATCAAGCTAGACCTCAAGGTGACCGTAATTTGCTTAGCTACCGCTCTAACAACTACCTCTCACCACCTGGTTTTCCTCCTACCAACCCAAACCAACAACAAAACCTCAATTGCCCTCCTCAACAACAACAACAACCTCGTACACCATACATCCCTCCTCACAAGCATCAACAACCACCTCAACGAAACAACCAATTATACCAGCAACCTGCTTATCAACCACCCGCATACAATGCTCCTCCCAACCAACCCACCGCTCTTCACCAAGAAGTGGAAACTTATATGAGGACTAACGATGTGATAGTGGGAAATCTTCAGAGAGAAGTGCTCAACCTGAAAGCAGACCTGGTCAAGCAAGGAAACGATTTGAGAGCTGATATGAGAAACACGCTGGATAGCCAAACAAATGACTTAAGAAACATGATGGCTAGTTTCTTCCAAGGTAATCAACCCTCTTATTCGGGTACTCTTCCGAGTAAACCCGTTGCGAATCCAAGAGGGGAGATGAAAGCAATCACCACTCGCAGTGGTAAAGGTACCAAGGAACCCGAGCTTCCTATACCCCCACCCCCGGTTGTGACTAAGGAGAACGAGTCACCTGCTCCTATTCCTCATCCTTCTCCTTCCCTAATTTCTCCACCTCTTCCTTCTACCCCTCCTCCACCCAAGGATGTGAGTGATCCTATTCTTCCAAAGCCTTCCTCTTCTTCCAATATACCTTATCCATCTAGGTTGAGGAAAGAGAAGCTCAAAAGCAAGGACGATATTCAGGTTTCGAACTTTCTTAAAATGTTCAAACAATTGAATTTCAATATTTCCTTCGCTGAGGCTCTCGCTCACATGCCTAAGTACGCAAAAATGTTTAAAGATCTTCTGAGTGACAAGGAAAAGCTCCTCGATATTGCCAACACCCAACTTAATGAGAATTGCTCTGCAGTGCTCTTAAGGAAATTGCCAACCAAGCTTGGTGATCCGGGTCGTTTCTTAATCCCTTGCAATTTCCCGGGAGTAGAGAATTGCATGGCCCTAGCCGATCTAGGTGCCAGTATTAATTTAATGCCTCTAAGCGTTTGGAAGCAATTATCTCTCCCAGAGCTAGTCCCCACCAAAATGACTTTGGAATTAGCTAACCGTACGGTTGCTTATCCAGTGGGGATAGCCGAAGACGTCTTTGTAGGAGTCGACAAATTCACTTTTCCTGCTGATTTCGTCGTCGTCGACTACGAGATGGACCCTCGTGTTCCCTTGATCGTGGGTCGTCCATTCCTGAGGACCGGTCGCACTCTCATCGATGTTGAAGCCGGTGAGCTTATCATGAGAGTGGGAGACGATAAAATCGTCTTCAACATGGGAAAGTTGTCTAAACAACCTTATTCCAACGAGAGTGTTAATTGTATTGACGTTCTGGATGAGGCTTGTGAAGAACACTTCAAAGATGCTTGCAAAAGTATTCCTACCTCTCTTCCCAATGTTGAAACCGTTGCCTCTATTGATTCATCACTGTCTCTATTTGGAGAAAGTGATTTGTTTTGGAACAATCTTGAAGACACCATGGGAGATGTGAATTTAGCTACTAATGATTCTCCCACCGATGGGGATGAAGACATGAATTTCTTTGACAATCTTCTCAACGAAGACAATCCTTCGCCTCCATCTCCCACGGTCATTGCTATCGATACTCCGACTTCGAATACGCCTCCCGTCGAAAATCCTCCGGATTTAGAACTTAAGGAGTTGCCGCCCCATCTCGAGTATGTATTCCTTGAAGAAGAGAAGAAGTCGCCAGTCATCATTGCTAAAGCTTGTTAGTTGAGTTTAAAGTTGGTGAACAACCCGCTCCCGCTACGATTAAAGCGGTTGAGGTTTCTTGTATGTATTGTGGTGGAGCTCACGATTATTCCGAGTGCATTACCAACGGTGGTAATACTTCGAGTGCCTTCGCGGCCGCGGGAACTTATAACCAAAACGGTCAAACTCCTCACACTAATCAATTGACTCCACCGGGTTTTTCACCAAATCAAAATGCTAACAATTATCGAAACAATCAAGTTGGTTACCAAAGCAATCAAAGGAACAATTATAAGGGTAATAACAACTATGGGAATCAAGGGAGTAGTAGTAGCCAATTGCAAAACCAAAATCAAAACCGTAATTTTCAAAACACGAGTCAAGGTCTTCAAAATAATAAAGAACTTCCAATGGACTTTTTGAATTACGCTACTTCAAATGATAAGATTTTGGAAAACATTCAAGAGCAAATGGCTACTCAAGCTAGGGACACGGCTAAGAACGCAAAGGAGTTAGCTAATTTTATTAAGGAAAATCTAGCCATGAGAAATGAATTGAAAAATGATTTTGCTAACCAAATTCGAGGTTAAAACAACAAGATAGAGCAAAGTCATGCTAGGCTTGAACAAAGAATTGACCAAAAAGCCGCTAGCCAAGATGTGAAGTTTAATAATTTTGATGCTAAGCTTAATGCCATTTTAGAAGCCGTAATGGGAAACAAAGCCTCTACTTCGGGTAGTTTGCCTAGTAACACCGTTTCAAACCCGAAGGGAGAGATGAAAGTGATTACCACACGTAGTGGTAAGACACTTAAAGAACCGACTCCTCAACCAATTACTCCAACGGTGGAGGAAATTGAGGAAGAACCCGAGGTGGTGGTCGAAAAGGAGCATATTTCAATCCCATAAAGTACCGCTCATGCCACACCTACGGTTGACCCATCACCCATTTTGGAACCCGAGATTCCAAAGGCTATGCCTATGCCCCAACCCGCACCACCCTTGCCTTACCCATCGAGGCTTAGGAAGGAGAAACGACAAGAGCGCGACAACTACCAATTTGAGCTTTTTATGAAAATGTTTCGTGATTTGCACTTTAATGTGAGTTTCGCCGATGCTTTGGTCATGATGCCTCGGTTTGCCGCTAACTTTAAGAGTATGTTGAACAACAAGGAGAAATTACACCAAAAGTCTAGTTGTTCGTCGGTTTATCTTAATCGCATACCTCAAAAAGTCGGTGATCCCGGTAAATTTTTGATCCCTTGTGCAATTCAAGATATGGAAGAATGCTATGCCTTGGCCGATCTTGGTGCTAGCATTAACTTGATGCCACTTGCAATCTACAAGTCGCTCAATCTTCCTAATCTTACTCCTTCACGAATGTCTATTGAGTTGGCCGACCATTCCACGATTCTTGCATGTGGTTTGGCGGAAGACGTTTTTGTGAAAGTGGGGAAGTTCTACTATCCCGTAGACTTTATTGTTGTTGACATCCCCACGGATCCTCAAGTTCCTCTTATTTTAGGTCGTTCGTTTTTAGATACGTCTATGGCTTTAATTGATGTTCATGCTAGAAAGATCACCTTACGTTTCAACGACGAGGAACTTGTTATAAACGCAACTCAAAATTCTCAACTTTCTCATGTTTATTCCGTTGCTACCATAAACCTCGTTGATATGATCGACGTGGTTTGCGAGGAATTTTCACAAGAAGTTTTAGGGTTTGGTGATGAAGAAACTAGTGGCAATCCCACTATGTTAGATTCAATTCTTGACAATTCGACACCAACCTTCACTCCTTTCGAAGGTGGTGGTTTTACGTTGGAAGAATTCGATGTCCCACGTACTTGTGACGAAGACCTCGACAACGATGAGGACTTCTCGATTATCAAGGATTTTCTCAACGATTTCCCATTGCCTCCACCCGAGGAGGTTATGAGTATCGAGCCTAAATCTTCACTTGAGGAACCACCTATTCTCGAGTTGAAAGATTTACCTCCTCACCTCGAATATGTCTATTTGGAGGAGGACGACAAGTTGCCGGTTATTATTGCGAAGGAACTTTCGGATGATGAAAAAACCGCACTTGTCGATGTTCTTAAGGATCACAAAGGGGCGATTGCGTGGAAGTTATCCGACATTAAGGGAATCGATCCCAAATTTTGTACACACAAAATATTAATGGAGGAAGATTTCAAGCCAACAATCCAAATTCAAAGGAGGGTGAATCCCAAAATTCACGACGTCATCAAAAAGGAGGTCCTTAAACTCCTTGACGCGGGAATGATTTACCCTATTTCCGATAGCCCTTGGGTGAGTCCTATTCATTGTGTCCCTAAAAAGGGAGGGATGACCGTTGTGCCAAACGATGCCAACGAGTTAATTCCCACTAGACTCGTGACCGGATGGAGAGTGTGCATTGACTATCGAAAGTTGAATGAAGCCACTCGAAAAGACCATTTTCCTTTGCCCTTCATGGACCAAATGTTGGAGCGTCTTGCGGGAAACGATTTCTATTGCTTTTTAGATGGTTTTTCCGGTTACTTCCAAATTCCCATCGATCCTCGTGATCAAGAAAAAACTACGTTTACGTGTCCATATGGAACGTTTGCCTATCGTAGAATGCCATTCGGACTTTGTAATGCACCGGGAACTTTCCAACGATGCATGATGGCTATTTTTCATGATATGATCGAGAAGACGATGGAAGTCTTCATGGATGACTTTTCCGTGTTTGGTGATTCCTTTACTTCGTGTTTGTCGAACCTTGAGAGAATGTTAAAACGTTGTGAGGAAACCAACCTTGTGCTCAATTGGGAAAAGTGTCATTTTATGGTTAAAAGTGGAATCGTCTTAGGGCACAAGGTCTCGAAAGCAGGGATTGAGGTAGATCAAGCTAAGGTAGACGTCATCGCCAAATTACCTCATCCCAAAACCGTCAAGGGAGTTAGGAGTTTCCTAGGCCACGCGGGCTTTTATCGTCGATTCATCAAGGATTTCTCGAAGATTTCTCGACCTATTACACATCTTCTTGAAAAAGAGGCACGTTTTGTCTTTGACGAAGATTGTGTACGAGCCTTTGAGATCCTTAAGAGGAAACTTACCGAAGCTCCCATTCTTGTTGCTCCCAATTGGAACCTCCCCTTCGAACTAATGTGTGATGCAAGTGATTATGCTATTGGGGCCGTTTTGGGGCAACGTCATGATAAGCACTTCTTGCCTATTCACTATGCTAGCAAGACGATGACCGAGGCTCAACTTAAATACACTACAACGGAAAAGGAGTTCCTTGCCGTGGTGTATGCATTTGAGAAATTCCGACCTTACCTCGTCTTGACGAAATGCATAGTGTATACGGACCATTCGGCTATCAAGTATCTCATGAATAAAAAAGATGCAAAGCTGAGACTACTTCGTTGGATTCTCCTCCTTCAAGAATTTGATCACAAAATCGTTGACAAAAAAGGAGCCGAGAATCTAGCGGCCGATCATCTCTCTCGTTTGGAAGATCCTCACCAAAGTGTTTACGAGCCCAAGGAGATCACCGAAACATTTCCGCTCGAGACACTTGGTGTAGTGAATTCCAAACTTGATTCTTCTACCCCATGGTTTGCGGATTTTGCAAATTACCATGCGGGTAACTTCATCATTAAGGGTATGACAACTCAAGAAAAACGAAAATTCTTTCGTGATGTCAAGTTCTACTTTTGGAACGACCCTTACTTGTTTCGAACTTGTGTGGATCAAATCATCCGCCGTTGTGCATTTGGCACCGAAGCTTCTAACATCCTTAGAGCTTGCCATGAGGGACCCACGGGTGGTCACCACGGTGCTAATCTCACGGCTAAAAAGGTGTTTGATGCCGGCTTCTTTTGGCCTACTATTTACCGAGATGCACAAGATCTTGTGAAGTCTTGTGATTCATGCCAACGACAAGGAAAAGCCTCACAAAAAGATGAAATGCCACAAAATATCATTCAAGTATGTGAGATCTTTGACGTTTGGGGCATAGACTTTATGGGGCCGTTCCCATCATCTCGTGGTAATAAGTACATTCTCGTTGCGGTTGACTACCTATCTAAGTGGGTGGAGGCGAAGGCCTTGCCCACTAATGATGCTCGTGTGGTAGTTAAGTTATTGAAAAGTTTGTTTGCTCGGTTTGGAACCCCTCGTGCGATCATATGCGATCGTGGAACCCATTTTTGTAATGACCAATTTGAAAGGGTTCTAAGGAAATATGGGGTTACACATCGTCTTTCTACGGCTTATCACCCACAAACGAGTGGGCAAGTCGAGGTTTCAAACCGAGCTTTGAAGAGGATCTTGGAGAGATCCGTGGGGGAAAACCGACAATCTTGGTCGGATAAGCTAGACGATGCTTTATGGGCCTTTAGGACCGCTCATAAGACGCCCATTGGGTGCACTCCCTATAAGCTTGTGTATGGAAAGAATTGTCATTTGCCTATCGAATTAGAACACAAGGCTTATTGGGCCCTAAAGCATTGTAATGATGATATGGAGACCGCGGGAAAACACCGGAAAATGCAATTAAATGAATTGGATGAATTAAGGGATATTGCTTATGAAAATTCATTGATTTATAAAGAGAAAACTAAAAAGTTGCATGATTCAAAAATTAAAAACCGGGTTTTTAACATTGGGGATCAAGTTTTACTTTTTAATTCAAGATTGAAAATATTTTCCGGTAAATTGAAATCCCGTTGGTCCGGTCCATTCACCGTGACTCAAGTATTTCCGTATGGGACCATCGAGCTAGCTCAAGATGATGGTCCTAACTTCAAGGTGAATGGACATAGGTTGAAGCACTACTTTGGCGGGGAAGTTCCATTCTTGAACTACCTCGACCAAGTCACCTTCCCCAATGATAATTAGTATTGAGGGGATCGAGTCGAGCTCATGACTCGGTAATCAAAAACGAGGTGCCTCGTGGGGGAGTCCCATGCTTATCCTATGTACATATTATCGCTTTCTAATGTAGCTTACGTGTGGGGATTTGTGCCCTTCCAACCTTTGTTCCGTGGTTGTTTGTGATATGTGGTTTTTAGATCATGATCTTCACGATTGGAGCCTCTCGTGTTCGTTTTATGGGAGCACTCGATCGTTTGCTATTGGAGACATTTCTCAATATCCATGATATATCCTTTTGATGTTCTAACCTTAGGTTTTTAGCACACTTCATAAACGGCTATTAATTCTAGGTTACACCTTTTCCATGCTAGACTAAGCATTCGACTACGTCTCTAGTATCGGGGTTTTTCAACCCTTAGACTCGAAACATTGAGGACAATGTTTAACTTTAGTATGGGGGGGTGAATAGATACTTCACTTTGCTTACGCCCTCGTGCACTCCAAAATTTTTGTTTTTTTCTCTCGTTTTGTTACAAAATAAGGCTAAAAATGGCCAAATTTTAAAATTTTTCTCATGTTTTATAAGTGTTTGAAGACACGAATGTAGGTTTTCCGATGGCGAGAATAAGAGTAATTTTTGACTCGACCGTGCGTGTTGAGCACTTAGCTTTGGTTCCTTAACTACACATTAGGCTAAGTCTCTTAAATGAGGACGAGAAATGATAGAGTTAATTATAAGTTACTATGCTAAACGTAGAGTACCCGTATTCTTTCAAAAACTCATGTGTTCTCGTTGTTTGCTTATTCTCCCTTCGCTTGTAAATATTTTTTGCTTAATAAATATTGACTTAGCGGTTTAGTTAGGATTGTTGGGTTTCTAGTCTTTTCTAGTAGCTTCCGTGTAATTAAATTGGGAAGACATTAAGGTATCGCCAGCGTCACGGTTTTGAAGTATTGGCAACCCGAATAATCGAAAGCTTCACCTAATAATAAGATTTCAAGTGCTCACCTATATCTAGCAAACAATTTGAAGCCCCACAAGGCCTAAAATCTATGCAAAATTGAAAGTGAATCAAGCCTTAATCTTCGAAGCTTTAAAGATCCAAAATTCGCTTTAGCGTGAGGATATACGTCTTTGGCTAATAAAACCACCGATGAGGCGGATAATAAAAGGCAAGGCAAGACCGAAGTCATAATAAAAGCTTCATGGCGAAGTTGAATAAAAGATGTAGGTAAACCAAAGATAATAAGGCCCTTTCGTTAGGGGGCGTATAAAAGTCTTGGTAATAAGTCTCATGTTCAAAACCGTTATAAAACCGTGTTTATCGATTCTTCTTGTCAACTTAATTTTTTAACATCGCCGTCTATTAGGAGGGGTTATTGATTTGATGGTCTTAGTTACACCGTTAGGACTCTATTTTTAGACCTAAATCTCTATTATCGCATAAGTCAAACAATGTATCCTCGTGAAACATTCAAGACAAAATAAAATATAAGAGATACAACTTAGGAATAATGGGAGAATAAGTACGTGATTAGGGCATATGAGTAGTGTTAGCATTACTAACTTATAATGACAATGATCTCGTTGCATGCTTAGCATGGAATTGAAGTGAAAGTCGAGGACGATGAAATTATTTCTAACGAAGCATTCACGTGTTCTTATTCTATGAACCTAAACGTCCCATTTTGCGATGAAAATCATACATTATGTCTATAACATAAGTAGTAGTAATAGTAGTAGTATAGCTAGTTTATCATTCCAATAAAGTGAATAAAAATGAATTTTGGAGATGCTACGATACTTTATTCTAGCATTGCGTGAGGGCACGGCAATGTTTTAGTATGGGGGAGTGATGAGACTGCTTTTATACATGGTCTCATCGTTCTTTTTGGACTTAAAATGCATTAAATATCATCAAAATACCCAAATATATGCTTGTGTTTGTTGCTTGTGTATTTTAGGTACGGATATTGTGAAAATGACAAAAGATCACAAGAATCATGCAAAAACGAACACGGGAAACGAAGCCGCACGATGAACCAAGCCCTAATGAAGAATTTTCCAAAGAAAACCCTAGAAGATTTGAAGAATATTGAAGATTGGTCCTCCAAGTTTGAAGAATTGACACTTTATACCCTTGTATCTTCATAATTACAAGTTTGGTCCCTAAAGTTTGTCAAAATTACAAAAAGGACCCTTAACTTTGAAGAATTGGCAAATTTAGTCCCTCAACAAATCTAAATTGCCAAAATATGGTCCTCCAAGAAGTCAACAAACAAGTCAAAGACCTTGAAGTTTGAAGACATTACAAGAATGGCCCTTGAAGAATGCATTAATTGCATAATTAATCCTTGATATAAGTTTTGAAAACTTTGGTGCCAAAAATGACAAGCTAAGGAAAGTTATTTACAAAGGAAGTGCAAGTTTGTGGCTGATTGAATTAAAGAGACAAGAAGCAAGGAATAGAGGGACCTCTTCTGGCAGACAGCTAAACTTGTCCCAGCCAACCACCAACCGCCACATCACCCCACTCAACTCCATCCTCCAATCAACATCCACCTTTTTCCCACGTCACAACCCACTCACTAATCTTATTTAATCTGTTTTTTAAAATTTAAATTACGTGGGAAACACATATTTTCTCTCTTAATCAGATTAAACCAACACCTCTTTCCCCAAGAACCCTAATTGGGGTTTTCTTAACCCTTCCATAATTAAACCCCATCTCCTCCAGAACACTGATTAAACACCTTTTAAACCCAGTCCCACCCACAAAACCTTGCCAGCTCACCAATGGTCCCCAAACCCCACTACCCTGCTCACGTCTCTTTCCCTCAATTTCAAAAAGGAGACAAGATTCACGGCTTAGATGATAATGCGTGCTCCCTAAGCTCAAATGAATGGCCAAGATCAAAAATCCAAGCTGTCACTCACATGCTTCCTGCAAAATCACAAGATGCCACTTTGACGATTTTTCAAACATCCTTGACCAAGGGCTTTTTAGGATTTTCAGCTAATTAGGGTTTTGCTTTCTAGAATCTACTATTAGCTAGTATAAAAGGAGGTGCTGGTCTTGTAGCAACCCCTGGTTCCAGTTTTATGTAAAAATTTTTCTTTTATGAATTAATGAAAAAAAGTTCTTTCCTGCATAAGACTGAGATCCATTTTACTTTCCATCATTTTCAGTTTTAAAGTTTGTTCATTTTTCTTCAAGTTTGTGTTTTTAAAATTTTCAAAAAAGTTTTCAAGTTTCTGATTTTGAGCAAGTTCTTGGTAAGAACTTGTGTCAAGATTTGGTATTTCCAGTTTTTAATATATTGTGTAAATGCTTTGAAAGATAACATTGAGAAGTTTTGAAAGGTTTCAAAAAGGTTTAAAGAAGAATTTCATAAGAATCAGATTGTACTTGTACTTGTGCATCTTGTGTTTTTCTTTTCAATTTTTTTCTTAGCAGGTGATTGTTTGTTGATCATAAATTCAGCATAGGCCCGGGCCTATTGGAAAAGGCATTGCAGCCTTGGTTGAGCCTGGATGTGGGCTCAACAAGGTATTCCTTGTTGCATTTTTCTATTTTCAGAAAATTGTAGTTTATGATGATTTGCTTGAATATGGATTTATTTGTTTGTTTAGATGTTTGAAACTGCTTAATTGTGTGATATATGCATGTTAGATGCTCATAGAATCAGTTTGATTGTGTTTGAAAAGCATTTTGTTTGTTAAAAGTTGAAAACAGACTTTTAAAGGGGTGTTTGGATCAGTGTGAAAAAGTGGTTAAATGCTTTGATTTTTGCTTGTAAACTGGTTTAATCTCTCACATAGGTGATATTTAGGTTGTATGCTAGTTGTATTTCAGTTTTGGAAAAGTTTTGAACCAATGTGCAAGCTAAAAAGGGTCAATAGCATAAAAAATCAGTAAACTGCCATAAGTGATTGTTTTTGTGAAACTTGTGCTTGATTCTTGATAATCTGCTTGTTTATAGGATTAAGACAGGTTTGAGATCAGTTTTATGTTAGTTTGTGAGATTGTGTGCAAATATTTGGACTTGGAAACTCATTATTGTGCATGATTTAAGCTCAAACAACCACCAGACCTGCATATTAGTCATCAGCAACTTTTGTGTGCAATTTGGTTGGATTTTGCCTTTGATTTTGCTTGTTTTTTGCTCATTTGTGACTCCCTATACTCCAAAGAGTATAGGGGTGCCCTGCTTGTTCCAAAAACACCACCAAAATTCCAAAGTCCAAGCTCCTCTTGGACTCATTGCACAAGTGTAAACTTTCACTTGTGTTCATCAGAAAGAACAAATGAACTGGTCACGTTTTTGCTTTCAATTTGCTTAATCTTGATTAAAAGTGGTTTTGGATTTGTGTTTTTAAGCTTAGATAAGTTACTGATTAAATTTTAAAAGAAAAAAAAAAGAAATATTTTGTAAAAACTTCACCCTGCCTGGACTCGAACCCCGGACCTGCAGCTCAGGAGTGAGGGGTTCTACCAGTGATCTAGATGAGTTTTTACATTCAAGTTTCATTTCATTAGTTACTTAAACACGTTTTGGTTTTGGCTTATTTAAATAAGCCGTAGCTTATTTTGTTTATTTCAGCTTATTTAAGTAACTTATTTAGTCACTAGTATTTTTCCTAGGGTTTAATTGAGGTTTAGGATTTTTCTGTTTAAAAGTTTTATTTTTCCCATTATTCTTTTATTTATTAGGATTATTTTTTGTTTTATTTTTAGAAAGTAATTTAAAAATAGTAAACAGTAATTAAAAAATCCAAAAAAATAGTTTTTAAGTTTTAATTTATATTTTTGAGGTTTACATATCATAAAGTTTTCAAAAACTTTAATTTTTAATTTTATTTGATTTTAGGTTTTTTATTAAACTTTAAAAATTAATATAAAATTAATTAAGTGGTTTTAGGAGCTTTAATTTACTTTTTTATCTTAGTTAGAATATTTAGGATTTTTGAGAATTTTTTAGAATTTATTTTTAAACTTTTTATTTTTTTCAATATTTTAATATTATTTTATTCATAAAAATTAAAAGTTTTATTTTTAACTTTTTTTCATTTTTCCTAGATTATAGACATTAAATTAGGAACTTTTTCACTTTCCAATTAATTTTTAGGCTCTTCAATTAGTTTTTAGAATTAATTTAAGATTTAATACATTTTAATAGTTTTTAAGTGTTAAAAAATAGTTTAATTTGGTTTTAAAATTTTTAAAAATAGTTTTTAGCTTAATTAGGTCATTTTTGAGGTTTACAAACTATAAAATCTTGTTTAGGGCTTTTTAATAATTAAAAGTGATTTTTAGGGCTTTAATTAGCATTAAAAAGTTATTATTTAATTAATTAAAAGGTTTTAGCAAGTTTGGATTTTTTGTAAACTCTTGGAATATTATTGGGGATTTTTAGGAATTTTTAGGAATTTTTAGGTTAAAATTTTAATTTTGGCACTATTTACGTTTACGCCTTTTTCGTCGTAGTTTAATTAATTTTCGTAACCGTCTTTCTCTTCTAATCCCATTTCTTTCTCAATCAATATAATCACAAACAAAATCAACTCTCAACACAACGCACTTGCCTCCTTGGGAAACGAACTTGCTAGGTCATTAGTGCTCGGTTTTCCTAAACCGACACTTAATACTTCCACTATTTGTCATCCTTTTCCTAAAGGGTACAAAAACTCTACATCATTTTGGCGCCGCTGCCGGGGAGGCGTGTTGTGTTTTGGTTGAACCATTGTTGTTTTTATATATAGCCATAAAAGTATTTGTATTAATAGCACTCTATTAATACGTAGTATCGTTTTTCGATTTTTGTGAATATTATTACTATATTGTATACGTAGAACAATAAATTTACAAGTACTCCAAATACGTGAGAAATCACAACCTTGACTTGGGAGGTCATTACCCAATCATTGTATTCGAATCTCAAACCAAAGAAAAAAGGCAAAAATAGATAAATACTTTCGTGAAGCTTGATTTTGATAATACAAACTATAAGGTGGGTATAAGGCGGTTGTATTTCACCACCTAAAGGAAAAAGGCTCTTAAGTGCTTCGCGCCGCCTCGTTTCCTCCGCTTGCTTGTGCGTATTTGATTTTGAGAGTGAATCGAGGGTTTTGCCGCCCAAAGTATTACTTACGTATCATATATATTTTCTTGGTTTCATTTGATTAAACCCTCTTGAACGATTTGGTGTTCCACCATCGTTCTAAAGTCATCGAAGGCGTTCACTTCACGTGATCGTTTTCATTCCTTGAGGCTTCTTTAACCGAGAGATTTGATTAAGGAGGAGATTTGTAGATTTTGGTCTACTTAATACATTCCAAAAATCCAAAAAAGTTAAAAACAATCAAAAACCACAAAAAAATTGAAAAAGTAAAAATACCAAAAAGAATCTTCTTTGCTCGCCTTCTCGTTGTACGTGACGTTTATGCAAACTCGCTCTAAAGCAAGACGTGCTCGTAAACGAAGAAACAAATCACTCACTCCTACTAGTGAGGACTCTCCTATTGACGAACCCATTGTAGTGAAAGAAGCACCCATGGCTAATCGAACTATGATGGAGTTGCTTCAAGCACCCACCGAGGGTTATGGAGAAGCGATTGTGATTCCCGCTATCCTTGCGGAGAATTTTGAGGTTAAGACGGGTTTGTTGTCCATGATTCAAAACAACAAGTTTCGAGGGGACGAAAAGGACAACACGCATAACCACATTCGCCAATTTAATCGTCTCACCGCCACATGCAAGTTTAAGGATGTTTCAAACGACTCGATTAAGATGATGCTTTTTCCGTATTCCTTAGAGGGGCCCGCAAAAATTTTGTTATAGAAAGAGCCACCCAATTCTATATTGACGTGGAAGGATCTCGTTTCAAAATTCGTGAACCAATTTTTTCCGCCCTCTAAGACTACGCACTTGAAAAACGAGATTTCAAAGTTTTCGCAAGAGTATAATGAAAGTTTTTCAATGGCTTGGAATAGGTTTAAGGAAATGTTGCACGAATGTCCTCATCATGGTTTTTCCGACTTGCATCAAATAGACACGTTTTACAATGGCTTGAACGATCATGAGCGTGATTATCTTAATGCCGTCGCGGGTGGTAATTTTTTGTGTAAGACGGTCGAGGAAGCATTGTTAATTATTGAGAATAGGTCTAAGGTGTATAGTCCTCGTAGCACGTCGAGTGTTCGTAAGGCTTCGTCTTCATCTTCACCTAGTTTGTCACACACCGTTGATGCTTGCCAAGTCGAGGCTAATTTGGAAAACAAAATTTTTGATATAGTGAAAGGCTTGTTAGTTGAGTTTAAAGTTGGTGAACAACCCGCTCCCGCTACGATTAAAGCGGTTGAGGTTTCTTGTATGTATTGTGGTGGAGCTCACGATTATTCCGAGTGCATTACCAACGGTGGTAACACTTCGAGTGCCTTCGCGGCCGCGGGAACTTATAACCAAAACGGTCAAGTTCCTCGCACTAATCAATTGACTCCACCGGGTTTTTCACCAAATCAAAATGCTAACAATTATCGAAACAATCAAGTTGGTTACCAAAGCAATCAAAGGAACAATTATAAGGGTAATAACAACTATGGGAATCAAGGGAGTAGTAGTAGCCAATTGCAAAATCAAAATCAAAACCGTAATTTTCAAAACACGAGTCAAGGTCTTCAAAATAATAAAGAACTTCCAATGGAATTTTTGAATTACGCTACTTCAAATGATAAGATTTTGGAAAACATTCAAGAGCAAATGGCTACTCAAGCTAGGGACACGGCTAAGAACGCAAAGGAGTTAGCTAATTTTATTAAGGAAAATCTAGCCATGAGAAATGAATTGAAAAATGATTTTGCTAACCAAATTCGAGGTTAAAACAACAAGATAGAGCAAAGTCATGCTAGGCTTGAACAAAGAATTGACCAAAAAGCCGCTAGCCAAGATGTGAAGTTTAATAATTTTGATGCTAAGCTTAATGCCATTTTAGAAGCCGTAATGGGAAACAAAGCCTCTACTTCGGGTAGTTTGCCTAGTAACACCGTTTCAAACCCGAAGGGAGAGATGAAAGTGATTACCACACGTAGTGGTAAGACACTTAAAGAACCGACTCCTCAACCAATTACTCCAACGGTGGAGGAAATTGAGGAAGAACCCGAGGTGGTGGTCGAAAAGGAGCATATTTCAATCCCACAAAGTACCGCTCATGCCACACCTACGGTTGACCCATCACCCATTTTGGAACCCGAGATTCCAAAGGCTATGCCTATGCCCCAACCCGCACCACCCTTGCCTTACCCATCGAGGCTTAGGAAGGAGAAACGACAAGAGCGCGACAACTACCAATTTGAGCTTTTTATGAAAATGTTTCGTGATTTGCACTTTAATGTGAGTTTCGCCGATGCTTTGGTCATGATGCCTCGGTTTGCCGCTAACTTTAAGAGTATGTTGAACAACAAGGAGAAATTACACCAAAAGTCTAGTTGTTCGTCGGTTATCTTAATCGCATACCTCAAAAAGTCGGTGATCCCGGTAAATTTTTGATCCCTTGTGCAATTCAAGATATGGAAGAATGCTATGCCTTGGACGATCTTGGTGCTAGCATTAACTTGATGCCACTTGCAATCTACAAGTCGCTCAATCTTCCTAATCTTACTCCTTCACGAATGTCTATTGAGTTGGCCGACCATTCCATGATTCTTGCATGTGGTTTGGCGGAAGACGTTTTTGTGAAAGTGGGGAAGTTCTACTATCCCGTAGACTTTATTGTTTTTGACATCCCCACGGATCCTCAAGTTCCTCTTATTTTAGGTCGTTCGTTTTTAGATACGTCTATGGCTTTAATTGATGTTCATGCTAGAAAGATCACCTTACGTTTCAACGACGAGGAACTTGTTATAAACGCAACTCAAAATTCTCAACTTTCTCATGTTTATTCCGTTGCTACCATAAACCTCGTTGATATGATCGACGTGGTTTGCGAGGAATTTTCACAAGAAGTTTTAGGGTTTGGTGATGAAGAAACTAGTGGCAATCCCACTATGTTAGATCCAATTCTTGATAATTCGACACCAACCTTCACTCCTTTCGAAGGTGGTGGTTTTACGTTGGAAGAATTCGATGTTCCACGTACTTGTGACGAAGACCTCGACAACGATGAGGACTTCTCGATTATCAAGGATTTTCTCAACGATTTCCCATTGCCTCCACCCGAGGAGGTTATGAGTATCGAGCCTAAATCTTCACTTGAGGAACCACCTATTCTCGAGTTGAAAGATTTACCTCCTCACCTCGAATATGTCTATTTGGAGGAGGACGACAAGTTGCCGGTTATTATTGCGAAGGAACTTTCGGATGATGAAAAAACCGCACTTGTCGATGTTCTTAAGGATCACAAAGGGGCGATTGCGTGGAATTTATCCGACATTAAGGGAATCGATCCCAAATTTTGTATACACAAAATATTAATGGAGGAAGATTTCAAGCCATTAATCCAAAGTCAAAGGAGGGTGAACCCCAAAATTCACGACGTCATCAAAAAGGAGGTCCTTAAACTCCTTGACGCGGGAATGATTTACCCTATTTCCGATAGCCCTTGGGTGAGTCCTATTCATTGTGTCCCTAAAAAGGGAGGGATGACCGTTGTGCCAAACGATGCCAACGAGTTAATTCCCACTAGACTCGTGACCTGATGGAGAGTGTGCATTGACTATCGAAAGTTGAATGAAGCCACTCGAAAAGACCATTTTCCTTTGCCCTTCATGGACCAAATGTTGGAGCGTCTTGCGGGAAACGATTTCTATTGCTTTTTAGATGGTTTTTCCGGTTACTTCCAAATTCCCATCGATCCTCGTGATCAAGAAAAAACTACGTTTACGTGTCCATATGGAACGTTTGCCTATCGTAGAATGCCATTCAGACTTTGTAATTGTTGTATTTTTGTATATACTTTATTTTAGGAAAAACAAAGCAACACAAAAGTCGTTGGGTAAGTATTAGTAATTACGTTTTAGGAAAAACGCAAATACCGACAATCGAGTTCGTTCTCAGTGGAGGTATGGTGTTTAGCCAAAATATATAGACGTTATTTAATTCGAGTGATTACGTTTTTGGATAGAAGGAAAGAAGGGAAAATGGAAACGAGTTATGTTAAAAACGATCGAAAACGCTTAAACGTGCGAACGTAAAAACGCGACCTAACGAAAAATTCTGCCTAAAAATTAATTAAAAATCACTAAAAAGTCCTAAAATTCCTAACTAAGAAAAGTGCGCAAACCAAAAATTTTGAAAATGATTTAATTATCTTATATTAATATTTAAAGTTAATTAAAAATCCTAAAAAATAAATTAACTAAAAAAAAGACAAAATTCAAACTTTTTTATTCGTAAACCTAAAGTACTTTATTTAAAACCTAAAAAATTTGAAAATTTTTATAAACCTTTTTCTATTTTTTATGACTTTTTTTTAAATTTTTAAATGAGAATAATCTTAGAAAATAAATAATAAAAATAAAATTATGAAATTTAAACTATATAAAATAAAATTTATTTTTCCTATGTCCTAAATGACAAAAGAAAATTTAAAAAAAAAAATTATATATTTTTTTTACTTTTATATTTTTTATTATGAATTAAAAACGGTTTTAAACTAATTAAATGTTTAAAAATACTAAACTAATTTCTAAAAATCTCAAAAAATTACAGAAAGTAGTTAGTTAAATAAATAATGTAAGAAAAATAAATTACCTAAAAATAGGCTACAAATAAGCTAAGAAATAAGCCATAAGGGCTGATTAGCCTAAACCGAAATAAAGGTACAAATAAAAGAAAAGGTAAATACTAACATCAAAGTGAAAGTGGCACAGTTGGTTGAGGCTTGTGGCTGTTGAGCTGCAGGTTACGAGTTCGAGACCTGATGAGGCTGTTTTCCCCTTTTTTTTTCTTTTATTACAACTTGTACACGAAATTAAACCAAGTACTAAACAAACACGACAGAAAGTATAAACAAGACGTGCAAGAGCACAAATGGTGATACAGTGGGTGCTGCGTCTCTTTACTGTGTGCAGGTCTGGGGTTCGAGACCCTCTGAGTGCACTCTCTGTTTTTTTTTTGGTTCTCTATTATAGCTTATAAGCTGAATAAAAAGAAATTGTAAGAAATAACAAAAACATTAATAGAGTAGATGGAGTTGAGGCCTTGTGTTGGGTCTGATTGGGGTAAGGGGTCGAGGGTTCTATCCTCGTCTATTCCAGTTTTCTATTAGTATTTTTACTGCTCGAATTTTATGCTGGCACAAACACTCCCAAACACCCCTGCATCAGCAGGTTACACTCCCAACACAGCAGGAAGAGTCGTCACAGATTGTTATGTTGACGACGATACCGCAAAGAAACACGCTTAAATCTAAGCTCGCATAAAAGCTAAAACAACCAGTATATGAAATCAATTTAAATGCTACAGCAACTTTAACTTCAATGGTTATCAACAAACAACCAAAGCTTATATAAATAAGCTGTGAACCCACAAACACAACTTCCTTGTTACACAGCAAACAGTACAGCACAATTAAGAGGGCTAACAATCAAAATTAACTCAGACAATATCAAATGCAAGTTAAAAAAAATGAACAACATATAACAAGTGCAAATGACTCCTTTTAAAACCAACTTCAAAATAATCTATAATCCTATATATAAAGTTGCAAAATGAAAATTGATTTAGAACAGATTGTTGCCATTAAATTTGATCACTCAAAACCCAAGATAAGAGCAGTATGGTTGTATTTGTTTCCAAATCCTGTAACGTAACCTCTAACCTTCAAGTAAACATAAAGGCTAACCTATTCATCACTCAACTCTGCTCAAAACATTAACACACTCTCGAATTAACATATTAATGCCACCAATTCTGCCTAAGATTTTGGTTTTGTGTGTGAATAGTCGAGAACACGATCACACAGCCCTTGTTCACTTTCTTTATATCTTTTGGCTGGATGATTTCACAATTAACTAAAAGAAACAAAAACTACGGCAGACACTTAAACAATACACACACCCCAAACACAACCCTGATACTTACAAATCTCAACTTTTTTTTTGTGTATACAGAAACTTGCAGTACTTATGTTATATTTTGGTTTCCTTTACTTCTACTATTGGTCTTGTTGGTTGCCGTGAAACGGTGTGCACATAAAACAAATACAACACACAATACACTCACACAATCACGATCAATTACACCGAATACACACCTACAAAACCATAGCACAAAGCAAACCAAGATTCCTACGCTAACAGTGTCTGTGGACGCACAACAGACTCCAAACTTGAAAACTTAAGGTATAACAAAAGCTAAATGGATATTACACTAACCTACTAAACTTTTTGATAAAACCAAATACCCTACACCCCTTAAAGATGTGCAGAATTCAACTTAGCTTGGACGTGGAATACACAGTCCACACCAAGTTCTCCCAAACACACCTTTTTAAGTTTATGGCAAGATTTTTTCAAAAGATTTTTGTTTAAAACTTCACAAACCAACAATCTTTCAATGGATTAGACCAAATACCACGAAAATAAAACATTCAAGCACAAATTATACGTTTTAACATCAAGAATCTCATAATCACATGAACATCATCTTTTGGACAGAAAAAAAAAAAACGAAATCAAGAGCGATAGGACAAACCTTTAGGGACACACATCCGTGCCCCTTGAAAAGTGAGCTTATGAGCTAGCGTAACAAGCTCAAGCTTCCACTGCTAAGGTCAACAAACAAACACCAAGTCTTGTTGACTTGATGTAGTTAGCACAAATGTTAAATTAAACCACTGATTTTTTCGAAATACTTTGGAAAAAGATCTTTTCAAGGAAATCAAGTAAGAACCAACTGAATTTAACAAAACAACCTACCACTTAATAGTTTGATTTTCAAACAAACTACAAACTGATAAGCTATATTGGATCTTTAAAAACAAGATTTTGCTTTTAAATAAGACATGAAAATTAAAATGCAGTTAAATAAAGTCTTAACAAAAAGTTAAATGCAGAAAATGTAAATCGAATTTAAGTAAAACAAATGGAACTCAATCTCTATTTCATTAAAATTCATAAATTACACAGTTTTGAACAAAATAAAAATTGGAACAAAAAAACAGCTCATCACATGAGATGGCTATTTATACAGAGGAATAGATAATTCTAGAATCACAAAACATAAACCCTAAAATGCCCTGAAATCTCCGTAATACCCTTGGCAGAATCTTGGAATATCCAGTATTTGAATCGTGAATGAGTCTTCATGTGATCATGGCAGAGAGTACTTTTTGATCTTGTCCATCAGTTGAAATTGTGGAGAGCAAGGAATCAATGTGAGCCATAGATTTGGTCAAATGTGAGAATGACCCTGTGAAGATGGTTAGCTGTCTAGGAGACAAGGTGATGAGAAGTCACTGTCTGGGTAAATATATATGTTTGTGGTGAGGTAAATGGTGAATCCCCAAAGTCAATTTGACTTTTCCCTATGGTTAATAGTGATTAAGTAGTCTAGGGTTTAAGGGTGGGGGGAAGGAGTAGCAGTACACGTTTGATCATTTTGAGGGTGGATTAAAGTGTTAACCGCCCGTAAACTAAAAATAGTTTAAATATTGGGCTATAATGATTCGGGTAGATAGGTTATGGGTTGTAGTGATGATGGGCTGGTGGGCTTATGATGGGTATGGGTTTGGTTTATAACACTTTTGGTCCCTGCTTTTCTTCTTTCTTGTCTTTTTAATTCCAATCAGCCAATAACTCAAATTCCTTTGTAAAATCTATGACATAGTTGTCATTTTTGGCATATGCAAGTTCTTAACTTTCCACAAGGACCTTTTTTGTTCATTTGGCATTCTTAAACGGCTTTACTTGACATGTCTTCAAACTTTAGGGACTCCTTGTTGATTTATGAATTTGTAGGGGTATAAAGTGTCAATCTTCCAAAGTTGAGGGACCAATCTCACAATTCTTCAAAACTTCAAGGGTATTTTGGGGAATTCATTATTCGGGTCCGGTTCTTTGTGCGGCTTCGTTTCCCGTGTTCGTTTTTGAATGATTCTTGTGATCTTTTGTCTTTTTCTCGATATCCATACCTAAAACATACAACAAACGAATACAAGCATATTTTATGGTATTTTATGATCTATTTAACCATTTTAAGCCCGATTTGGACGATGAGACCATGTATAAAAGCCGTCTCATCAGTAATGCACCGGGAACTTTCCAACGATGCATGATGGCTATTTTTCATGATATGATCGAGAAGACGATGGAAGTCTTCATGGATGAATTTTCCGTGTTTGGTGATTCCTTTACTTCGTGTTTGTCGAACCTTGAGAGAATGTTAAAACGTTGTGAGGAAACCAACCTTGTGCTCAATTGGGAAAAGTGTCATTTTATGGTTAAAAGTGGAATCGTCTTAGGGCACAAGGTCTCGAAAGCAGGGATTGAGGTAGATCAAGCTAAGGTAGACGTCATCGCCAAATTACCTCATCCCAAAACCGTCAAGGGAGTTAGGAGTTTCCTAGGCCACGCGGGCTTTTATCGTCGATTCATCAAGGATTTCTCGAAGATTTCTCGACCTATTACACATCTTCTTGAAAAAGAGGCACGTTTTGTCTTTGACGAAGATTGTGTACGAGCCTTTGAGATCCTTAAGAGGAAACTTACCGAAGCTCCCATTCTTGTTGCTCCCAATTGGAACCTCCCCTTCGAACTAATGTGTGATGCAAGTGATTATGCTATTGGGGCCGTTTTGGGGCAACGTCATGATAAGCACTTCTTGCCTATTCACTATGCTAGCAAGACGATGACCGAGGCTCAACTTAAATACACTACAACGGAAAAGGAGTTCCTTGCCGTGGTGTATGCATTTGAGAAATTCCGACCTTACCTCGTCTTGACGAAATGCATAGTGTATACGGACCATTCGGCTATCAAGTATCTCATGGCTAAAAAGATGCAAAGCCGAGATTACTTCGTTGGATTCTCCTCCTTCAAGAATTTGATCACAAAATCGTTGACAAAAAAGGAGCCGAGAATCTAGCGGCCGATCATCTCTCTCGTTTGGAAGATCCTCACCAAAGTGTTTACGAGCCCAAGGAGATCACCGAAACATTTCCGCTCGAGACGGTGTAGTGAATTCCAAACTTGATTCTTCTACCCCATGGTTTGCGGATTTTGCAAATTACCATGCGGGTAACTTCATCATTAAGGGTATGACAACTCAAGAAAAACGAAAATTCTTTCGTGATGTCAAGTTCTACTTTTGGAACGACCCTTACTTGTTTCGAACTTGTGCGGATCAAATCATCCGCCGTTGTGTATTTGGCACCGAAGCTTCTAACATCCTTAGAGCTTGCCATGAGGGACCCACGGGTGGTCACCACGGTACTAATCTCACGGCTAAAAAGGTGTTTGATGCTGGCTTCTTTTGGCCTACTATTTACCGAGATGCACAAGATCTTGTGAAGTCTTGTGATTCATGCCAACGACAAGGAAAAGCCTCACAAAAAGATGAAATACCACAAAATATCATTCAAGTATGTGAGATCTTTGACGTTTGGGGCATAGACTTTATGGGGCCGTTCCCATCATCTCGTGGTAATAAGTACATTCTCGTTGCGGTTGACTACCTATCTAAGTGGGTGGAGGCGAAGGCCTTGCCCACTAATGATGCTCGTGTGGTAGTTAAGTTATTGAAAAGTTTGTTTGCTCGGTTTGGAACCCCTCGTGCGATCATAAGCGATCGTGGAACCCATTTTTGTAATGACCAATTTGAAAGGGTTCTAAGGAAATATGGGGTTACACATCGTCTTTCTACGGCTTATCACCCACAAACGAGTGGGCAAGTCGAGGTTTCAAACCGAGCTTTGAAGAGGATCTTGGAGAGATCCGTGGGGGAAAACCGACAATCTTGGTCGGATAAGTTAGACGATGCTTTATGGGCCTTTAGGACCGCTCATAAGACGCCCATTGGGTGCACTCCCTATAAGCTTGTGTATGGAAAGAATTGTCATTTGCCTATCGAATTAGAACACAAGGCTTATTGGGCCCTAAAGCATTGTAATGATGATATGGAGACCGCGGGAAAACACCGGAAAATGCAATTAAATGAATTGGATGAATTAAGGGATATTGATTATGAAAATTCATTGATTTATAAAGAGAAAACTAAAAAGTTGCATGATTCAAAAATTAAAAACCGGGTTTTTAACATTGGGGATCAAGTTTTACTTTTTAATTCAAGATTGAAAATATTTTCCGGTAAATTGAAATCCCGTTGGTCCAGTCCATTCACCGTGACTCAAGTATTTCCGTATGGGACCATCGAGCTAGCTCAAGATGATGGTCCTAACTTCAAGGTGAATGGACATAGGTTGAAGCACTACTTTGGCGGGGAAGTTCCATCCTTGAACTACCTCGACCAAGTCACCTTCCCCAATGATAATTAGTATTGAGGGGATCGAGTCGAGCTCATGACTCGGTAATCAAAAACGAGGTGCCTCGTGGGGGAGTCCCATGCTTATCCTATGTACATATTATTGCTTTCTAATGTAGCTTACGTGTGGGGATTTGTGCCCTTCCAACCTTTGTTCCGTGGTTGTTTGTGATATGTGGTTTTTAGATCATGATCTTCACGATTGGAGCCTCTCGTGTTCGTTTTATGGGAGCACTCGATCGTTTGCTATTGGAGACATTTCTCAATATCCATGATATATCCTTTTGATGTTCTAACCTTAGGTTTTTAGCACACTTCATAAACGGCTATTAATTCTAGGTTACACCTTTTCCATGCTAGACTAAGCATTCGACTACGTCTCTAGTATCGGGGTTTTTCAACCCTTAGACTCGAAACATTGAGGACAATGTTTAACTTTAGTATGAGGGGGTGAATAGATACTTCACTTTGCTTACGCCCTCGTGCACTCCAAAATTTTTGTTTTTTTCTCTTGTTTTGTTACAAAATAAGGCTAAAAATGGCCAAATTTTAAAATTTTTCTCATGTTTTATAAGTGTTTGAAGACACGAATGTAGGTTTTCTGATGGCGAAAATAAGAGTAATTTTTGACTCGACCGTGCGTGTTGAGCACTTAGCTTTGGTTCCTTAACTACACATTAGGCTAAGTCTCTTAAATGAGGACGAGAAATGATAGAGTTAATTATAAGTTACTATGCTAAACGTAGAGTACCCGTATTCTTTCAAAAACTCATGTGTTCTCGTTGTTTGCTTATTCTCCCTTCGCTTGTAAATATTTTTTGCTTAATAAATATTGACTTAGCGGTTTAGTTAGGATTGTTGGGTTTCTAGTCTTTTCTTGTAGCTTCCGTGTAATTAAATTGGGAAGACATTAAGGTATCGCCAGCGTCACGGTTTTGAAGTATTGGCAACCCGAATAATCGAAAGCTTCACCTAATAATAAGATTTCAAGTGCTCACCTATATCTAGCAAACAATTTGAAGCCCCACAAGGCCTAAAATCTATGCAAAATTGAAAGTGAATCAAGCCTTAATCTTCGAAGCTTTAAAGATCCAAAATTCGCTTTAGCGTGAGGATATACGTCTTTGGCTAATAAAACCACCGATGAGGCGGATAATAAAAGGCAAGGCAAGACCGAAGTCATAATAAAAGCTTCATGGCGAAGTTGAATAAAAGATGGAGGTAAACCAAAGATAATAAGGCCCTTCCGTTAGGGGGCGTATAAAAGTCTTGGTAATAAGTCTCATGTTCAAAACCGTTATAAAACCGTGTTTATCGATTCTTCTTGTCAACTTAATTTTTTAACATCGTCGTCTATTAGGAGGGGTTATTGATTTGATGGTCTTAGTTACACCATTAGGACTCTATTTTTAGACCTAAATCTCTATTATCGCATAAGTCAAATGTATCCTCGTGAAACATTCAAGACAAAATAAAATATAAGAGATACAACTTAGGAATAATGGGAGAATAAGTACGTGATTAGGGCATATGAGTAGTGTTAGCATTACTAACTTATAATGACAATGATCTCGTTGCATGCTTAGCATGGAATTGAAGTGAAAATCGAGGACGATGAAATTATTTCTAACGAAGCAATCACGTGTTCTTATTCTATGAACCTAAACGTCCCATTTTGCGATGAAAATCATACATTATGTCTATAACACAAGTAGTAGTAATAGTAGTAGTATAGCTAGTTTATCATTCCAATAAAGTGAATAAAAATGAATTTTGGAGATGCTACGATACTTTATTCTAGCATTGCGTGAGGGCACGACAATGGTTTAGTATGGGGGAGTGATGAGACTGCTTTTATACATGGTCTCATCGTTCTTTTTGGACTTAAAATGCATTAAATATCATCAAAATACCCAAATATATGCTTGTGTTTGTTGCTTGTGTATTTTAGGTACAGATATTGAGAAAATGACAAAAGATCACAAGAATCATGCAAAAACGAACACGAGAAACGAAGCCACACGATGAACCAAGCCCTAATGAAGAATTTTCCAAAGAAAACCCTAGAAGATTTGAAGAATATTGAAAATTGGTCCTCCAAGTTTGAAGAATTGACACTTTATACCCTTGTATCTTCATAATTACAAGTTTGGTCCCTAAAGTTTGTCAAAATTACAAAAAGGACCCTTAACTTTGAAGAATTGGCAAATTTAGTCCCTCAACAAATCTAAATTGCCAAAATATGGTCCTCCAAGAAGTCAACAAACAAGTCAAAGACCTTGAAGTTTGAAGACATTACAAGAATGGCCCTTGAAGAATGCATTAATTGCATAATTAATCCTTGATATAAGTTTTGAAAACTTTGGTGCCAAAAATGACAAGCTAAGGAAAGTTATTTACAAAGGAAGTGCAAGTTTGTGGCTGATTGAATTAAAGAGACAAGAAGCAAGGAATAGAGGGACCTCTTCTGGCAGACAGCTAAACTTGTCCCAGCCAACCACCAACCGCCACATCACCCCACTCAACTCCATCCTCCAATCAACATCCACCTTTGTCCCACGTCACAACCCACTCACTAATCTTATTTAATCTGTTTTTTAAAATTTAAATTACGTGGGAAACACATATTTTCTCTCTTAATCAGATTAAACCAACACCTCTTTCCCCAAGAACCCTAATTGGGGTTTTCTTAACCCTTCCATAATTAAACCCCATCTCCTCCAGAACACTGATTAAACACCTTTTAAACCCAGTCCCACCCACAAAACCTTGCCAGCTCACCAATGGTCCCCAAACCCCACTACCCTGCTCACGTCTCTTTCCCTCAATTTCAAAAAGGAGACAAGATTCACGGCTTAGATGATAATGCGTGCTCCCTAAGCTCAAATGAATGGCCAAGATCAAAAATCCAAGCTGTCACTCACATGCTTCCTGCAAAATCACAAGATGCCACTTTGACGATTTTTCAAACATCCTTGACCAAGGGCTTTTTAGGATTTTCAGCTAATTAGGGTTTTGCTTTCTAGAATCTACTATTAGCTAGTATAAAAGGAGGTGCTGGTCTTGTAGCAACCCCTGGTTCCAGTTTTATGTAAAAATTTTTCTTTTATGAATTAATGAAAAAAAGTTCTTTCCTGCATAAGACTGAGATCCATTTTACTTTCCAGCATTTTCAGTTTTAAAGTTTGTTCATTTTTCTTCAAGTTTGTGTTTTTAAAATTTTCAAAAAAGTTTTCAAGTTTCTGATTTTGAGCAACTTCTTGGTAAGAACTTGTGTCAAGATTTGGTATTTCCAGTTTTTAATATATTGTGTAAATGCTTTGAAAGATAACATTGAGAAGTTTTGAAAGGTTTCAAAAAGGTTTAAAGAAGAATTTCATAAGAATCAGATTGTACTTGTACTTGTGCATCTTGTGTTTTTCTTTTCAATTTTTTTCTTAGCAGGTGATTGTTTGTTGATCATAAATTCAGCATAGGCCCGGGCCTATTGGAAAAGGCATTGCAGCCTTGGTTGAGCCTGGATGTGGGCTCAACAAGGTATTCCTTGTTGCATTTTTCTATTTTCAGAAAATTGTAGTTTATGATGATTTGCTTGAATATGGATTTATTTGTTTGTTTAGATGTTTGAAACTGCTTAATTGTGTGATATATGCATGTTAGATGCTCATAGAATCAGTTTGATTGTGTTTGAAAAGCATTTTGTTTGTTAAAAGTTGAAAACAGACTTTTAAAGGGGTGTTTGGATCAGTGTGAAAAAGTGGTTAAATGCTTTGATTTTTGCTTGTAAACTAGTTTAATCTCTCACATAGGTGATATTTAGGTTGTATGCTAGTTGTATTTCAGTTTTGGAAAAGTTTTGAACCAATGTGCAAGCTAAAAAGGGTCAATAGCATAAAAAATCAGTAAACTGCCTTAAGTGATTGTTTTTGTGAAACTTGTGCTTGATTCTTGATAATCTGCTTGTTTATAGGATTAAGACAGGTTTGAGATCAGTTTTATGTTAGTTTGTGAGATTGTGTGCAAATATTTGGACTTGGAAACTCATTATTGTGCATGATTTAAGCTCAAACAACCACCAGACCTGCATATTAGTCATCAGCAACTTTTGTGTGCAATTTGGTTGGATTTTGCCTTTGATTTTGCTTGTTTTCTGCTCATTTGTGACTCCCTATACTCCAAAGAGTATAGGGGTGCCCTGCTTGTTCCAAAAACACCACCAAAATTCCAAAGTCCAAGCTCCTCTTGGACTCATTGCACAAGTGTAAACTTTCACTTGTGTTCATCAGAAAGAACAAATGAACTGGTCACGTTTTTGCTTTCAGTTTGCTTAATCTTGATTAAAAGTGGTTTTGGATTTGTGTTTTTAAGCTTAGATAAGTTACTGATTAAGTTTTAAAAGAAAAAAAAGAAAAGAAAAATTTTGTAAAAACTTCACCCTGCCTGGACTCGAACCCCCGACCTGCAGCTCAGGAGTGAGGGGTTCTACCAGTGATCTAGATGAGTTTTTACATTCAAGTTTCATTTCATTAGTTACTTAAACACGTTTTGGTTTTGGCTTATTTAAATAAGCCGTAGCTTATTTTGTTTATTCCAGCTTATTTAAGTAACTTATTTAGTCACTAGTATTTTTCCTAGGGTTTAATTGAGGTTTAGGATTTTTCTGTTTAAAAGTTTTATTTTTCCCATTATTCTTTTATTTATTAGGATTATTTTTGGTTTTATTTTTAGAAAGTAATTTAAAAATAGTAAACAGTAATTAAAAAATCCAAAAAAATAGTTTTTAAGTTTTAATTTATATTTTTGAGGTTTACATATCATAAAGTTTTCACAAACTTTAATTTTTAATTTTATTTGATTTTAGGTTTTTTATTAAACTTTAAAAATTAATATAAAATTAATTAAGAGGTTTTAGGAGCTTTAATTTACTTTTTTATCTTAGTTAGAATATTTAGGATTTTTGAGAATTTTTTAGAATTTATTTTTGAACTTTTTATTTTTTTCAATATTTTAATATTATTTTATTCATAAAAATTAAAAGTTTTATTTTTAACTTTTTTTCATTTTTCCTAGATTCTAAACATTAAATTAGGAACTTTTTCACTTTCCAATTAATTTTTAGGCTCTTCAATTAATTTTTAGAATTAATTTAAGATTTAATACATTTTAATAGTTTTTAAGTGTTAAAAAATAGTTTAATTTGGTTTTAAAATTTTTAAAAATAGTTTTTAGCTTAATTAGTTCATTTTTGAGGTTTACAAACTATAAAATCTTGTTTAGGGCTTTTTAATATTTAAAAGTGATTTTTAGGGCTTTAATTAGCATTAAAAAGTCATTATTTAATTAATTAAAAGGTTTTAGCAAGTTTGGATTTTTTGTAAACTCTTGGAATATTATTGGGGATTTTTAGGAATTTTTAGGAATTTTTAGGTTAAAATTTTAATTTTGGCACTATTTACGTTTACGCCTTTTTCGTCGTAGTTTAATTAATTTTCGTAACCGTCTTTCTCTTCTAATCCCATTTCTTTCTCAATCAATATAATCACAAACAAAATCAACTCTCAACACAACGCACTTGCCTCCTTGGGAAACGAACTTGCTTGGTCATTAGTGCTCGGTTTTCCTAAACCGACACTTAATACTTCCACTATTTGTCATCCTTTTCCTAAAGGGTACAAAAACTCTACATCATTTTACCCTATTTCGGATTCACCATGGGTTAGTCCAATCCATTGTGTGCCTAAGAAGGGCGGAATAACCGTTGTTCCCAATGAACACAACGAGTAGATTTCCACTCGTCTCGTTACTGGGTGGAGAGTTTGTATAGACTACCGCAAACTCAATGATGCCACGAGAAAGGATCATTTCCCTCTACCTTTTGGATCAAATGCTTGAACGTTTAGCGGGTAATGAATATTACTGCTTTCTTGATGGTTTCTCGGGTTATTTTCAAATACCCATCGATCCCCAAGATCAAGAGAAGACAACATTCACTTGTCCCTATGGCACATTTGCTTACAAAAGAATGCCTTTTAGCTTATGCAATGCCCCCGGGACTTTCCAAAGGTGCATGTTAGCTATCTTCCATGATATGGTTGAACAAACCATGGAAGTCTTCATGGATGATTTCTCGGTCTTCGGGGATTCCTTCTCTTCTTGCCTTGCTAATTTGGAACGTATGCTTCAGCGGTGCGAAGACACTCGCCTTGTTCTAAATTGGGAAAAATGCCATTTTATGGTAAAAGAAGGCATCGTGCTAGGACACAAGATTTCTAAAGCCGGTCTTGAAGTAGACCGTGCTAAAGTCGATGTTATCGCTAAGTTTCCTCCACCTTCAACCGTGAAGGGTGTGAGAAGTTTCCTTGGTCATGCGGGCTTCTACCGTCGATTCATCAAAGTTTTTTCTCAAATCGCTCGCCCGATGACCCACCTCTTGGAAAAAGATACTCCTTTTATCTTTTCTAAAGCGTGTCTTGAAGCCTTCAACTCGCTTAAGGATAAGCTAACTAAGGCACCCGTCTTGGTTACCCCTAATTGGGAGCTTCCCTTTGAGTTGATGTGCGATGCTAGTGATTTTGCTATTGGAGCGGTTCTGGGACAACGAGTGAACAAACACTTCCAACAGATCCATTACGCTAGCAAGACAATGACGGGGGCACAATTGCATTATACGACAACAGAAAAAGAGCTTTTAGCTGTTGTCTATGCCTTTGAAAAGTTCCGCCCCTATCTTATCCTTTCCACCACAATCGTTTACACCGATCATTCCGCGTTGAAGTAATTGTTAACAAAGCAAGATTCCAAACCAAGACTTCTTCGCTGGGTTTTGCTTCTCCAAGAATTTAAAATCGAAATTCGCGATAAAAAAGGAGCTGAAAACCTAGCCGCGGATCATCTTAGTAGACTTGAGGATCCTTACCAAGGGGATCATCCGAACAAAGAAATCAATGATTCTTTCCCCTTGGAGACCTTAATGTCTATCAATTCGACTTCTGATGAAACCCCGTGGTTTGCGGATATTGTAAACTACTTGGCGGGTGGAATTCTCGTTGACGGGCTAACATCCCAGCAAAAGAAAAAGTTCTTCAAAGACATTAAGACTTACTTTTGGGATGACCCTACACTAATCACCACGTTCCCCATGAACTAATTTTGGGTCGAGTCAGGCTCGTGACTCGGTTATAAAAAACAAGCGCTCCTCGGGAGGCAGCCCGAGTATCTATCCTTTTATGTTTTAACCTCCTAAGTGTAGGGGGGACCTCTATAGGTGTTTGTATTTGTGTGGTGATGTGATTACAGGGATAAGTGCACTCTTGGAATCTTTGAAGAACCGTGCTCCCGTGTTATCCAAAATCCGGTTCTATCTCTCAACTATCGTGATTCAATTTTCTTCATACTCACATTTGAAATTGATCACTTTAGTCGTCTCTTCCTTAACTTGAGTTAACCAACGTGCACGATGTCATAAGTGTAGGGGAAACATTTACCACATGCTTAAACATTGAGGACAATGTTTATCTTAAGTGTACGGGGGACTTCTATCGAAGTTTTAAGTGGACTTTTCCATGAAAATGCCTTCATTTAACCGGAAAATCATCTTTTTCAACATTTTTCAAATTTTTTATTAACTATGGCCATTTAATCGTAATTTTTAAATTTTTATTGTTGCTTTCATATGTATATATCCCGCAATAAAGTCAAATTTTTATAAAGTGGTGTAGCTAGTTTAGAAGTCTTTGACATATTAGGCCCGTTGCGTTTATTTTGACTCAACCGGAATAGACTTATCCAAGTTTATTCTAGCTAGTATCCTTAACCATGTAGACCTTAATTGGTTTATTAGGCTAAGTATCCACGAGTCTCATTACTTGAGATTTTAAATTGTGGAGGACGAGAAATGATAGAGTCAATTATAAGTCGGTATTCTTGCACAAGCTCACTTGGTGTAATTATTTGCCTATTCTCCCATCACTTGCTAATAATTTATCTGCAATAAGTAAGGTCGTACGATTTGAAAAGTTACTTAGCTTCTAGCCCAAGATCGTTTACAAGTTGCTCGGTAATGATAAGAGTTCATAGCCAAGGCATAACTTATGAAGCGGGACGCGAAGATTGGCGAGTCCGAAAAGGCCCTAACAAGGCATGAGGATTCCATTTTATTGCTGAAGATCCAAAAGTGATGTGAAAAGCATTATTCCCAAAGTCAATATGAAGGATCAAGACTCATGACGAAAAGCAATCAACTCCCATAAAGATCATGGAGAAGTCTATCCGAAAAGACCCTAACAAGGTATGAGGATAAATAGATCCAAGTCCGAAAAGGAGGCGGATCGTTGTATCTCGAAATCCAAATTAGAGATTGAAGAAATAATCATGAAGTCGTGGTCAACAAAGTTGGAGTACCCCTCAAAAGTCTCCAAGTGAAGAAACTCTATTACGATGAGAAGACCATTATCTCAAGAACGTCTCTCAAGATATGAAGTATGAAGTACATGCCAAATATCGGCCCGAGAAAGGTCTCAAATTGCGAACCAAGTTATGCCAAGATATGAACTTTTTGATATCCCGAGAAGCAGTTTTAAGAGATTTTGTCCTTTAGCTAACTATTGATTAAATCGTCCTACTTTGCTTTCAGCCTAAATAAACTATCGAAATAAGTCCAAAAATGCATCTTCATGATCATTCTAAGACAAAAATAAAATATAAGAGATACACCTAGGAATAAGGGAGTTTAAGCATCTAATTAAGCCATGTGTGTAAGTGTTTGATATGCTAACTTATAACAACAATGATCTCGTTTTTAAGCTTAGTTTGGGGAACGTAAAACTTGAGGGTGATGAATCTTTGCAGCAACAAAGCCCTAATGTAAGTCCTTGATCTCTTTGCAAGTTATTTCCATCCTTTTGTTTACTTTAAAAAGTTTTAATTTCTCTTAGTATTTTCATTTTCGTTTAGTAGTATATTAATAAGGCCAAGGTTGATTGATTATGAGAAAAATGTAAATGTGCTTTGTCACTAAGCATTGCATGAGGACATGGCAATGGTTAAGTGTAGGGGATTTGATAGGTGTGAAAACACCCATCCTTTTACCACTTATTTCTGGCTAAAACAAGACCAAAACACGTACTTAATATCATTTTTTTGGAATTATGCATGGTTTTTGTGTTATTGTGTTTTCAGAGCCAACCGGATGAATATTGAAGAAAACATGAGATTGCACGGGTTTTATCGAGGAAAAAGACTCAAGACGAAGTCTATTGTCCAAGAGATGCAGAAGATTTGAAGTCATTGGGCATATTTGAAGATTTATCGAAGAATAGAGCCAAAGATGGAAGATTCATATATGTCGAAGAACTCGAGTCTATTAAACAAAAGATTATAAGACGAGTTGGAATTATTCACCGACACTTCTAAAAATATCCATAGTCGGGAACGTTTATTTAAAGAGGCGTGAAGACAAAAGAAGAAAGAAGAAAAGAAGCCCGATATCAAAGCCCATTCACAAGCCCATATACACGCCTATATAAAGGGCCTTACTTCACAAATTTCATACACACTTAGCTAGCCTTAGTCTTTAGTTTTTCATTTCTCAAGTTTTAGAGAGAGAAAGTTCCAAACTTTCTCTCACTAAACTTTTTCTTTGTTTTTCATCTTTTAATTTAAGTCTTCTTTAATCTTTGTACCTTGAATTTCATTAATCTCATTCAAGTTAAGCTTTTAAGTTCTTTAATCTTTTTCTACTTTTCTTGATTTGTCAAAATCTTTAATCCGATTGTAAATTCCATACGGTTTGGATTTGAGGATTTGTTCGTGATCAAAATTCAATATTTCTTGTTTCTTTTCAAAGCTTTCACACGAATAGGTCATAAGCTCTCCATGCTTATTGGCTATTTTCTTGTTTAAGCTTATTGGTTTTCGGATTTCATATAAGTTTTAGTCTTATAAAAGTTCCTTTCATAAAGTTCAAGATTTTTCGTTTCTACAAGTTGTTGAATTTAAGCCTTTTCAAGTTATTTAAGTTTCGAATCACTTAGCTTATTGTGTATGCTTGTTGAAATTTTAGTTACCACCATTTTCGGAACTGCTTTCATTCCATCGCAATACAAGGGTTTGTCCTCATTCCGACGGTTTCCTTGGCTCAGTATCGCAATAACCCAAGTGGGGTTTTACTTTGCGATAGGTTATAATTTTACCTTATTCCGATCTGGATTGCGATCGCTTATTGCGATCGCACATTCTGACGGGTTTTAAGGTCCTTTATTAAGTCGAAACTCTGGCCAATTTTTGTTTACCATTTTCCGATAGCATCATTGCGACAGATTGGTTTTTGAATTTTCCGATGGTGATTAACAAGGACATTCCGATGGACCATTTAGTTACATTCCGATGCTTTTGATTGTCTTACATTCCGATAGAAATAATTTTTGATATTGCGATAGAACAAGTTTTTAAGTATTAATTCAATTAAATTTTCAAAGTTTTTGTCTAATCTTGTCTTTACGTTTTCAAACATTTAAGTTTTACTTGTCAAATTAGTTTAATCTTTCAAAGCTTTAATTTACTCAACGCTATTTACAATGAATTGTTATTAGTTTAAAATAGCCAAAACAAACCAAAACCTTTTTATTAACCAAGAACAAGTCATTCCACTTAGAGCCGAGATCAATTCGAGAGGATATCGAGAGACAAATAATTGAACCCAATGAAAATAAATGTATCAAATGGCGCCGCTGCCGGCTCCTCTCGTTAAGATCAAAAGTTTTTTTGTGAGAACTTGGATTTCGGGATCCGTTCCCGTGAACGTTACTTTTTCATAAAAATTTTCAAAAAAATCCTAAAAATATAAAATTTTCAAAAATACAAAAAAATTAAAAAAAAAACATAAAAACCAAAAATATTTTTGCTTTGTTTTTCTTTGTTCGTTCTTTTGCAGGTGTATGCGCACTTGATCCACGTCTTATCAAGAGCCCGAGCCTCTCGATAACTTAGACATGGCCGGTGTACAAAACAACAACAACATACCACCTCCAAACAACAATAATAACAACAACAACCCACCTTTCAACAACATGAATAATAACAACAACAATGAGCCTCTACCGGATAATCGCCCGATGATTGAACTGCTGCAAGCTCATGTAGATGGCAACACTGATCCAATTGTCATACCTCCAATTGCCGCCAACAACTTTGAGTTAAAATCAGGCTTTATCCAGATGGTCTCCGCTCAACCATTCTTGGGGCGTACCATTGATGACCCACATGACCATATCAAGAGATTTTTGCAACTCACCAACACGGTCAAATTCAATGGTGTTCCACAAGAGGTAATACGGTTACAACTTTTTCCATTTTCTTTAGAGGGACAAGCCCGGCATTGGCTTGCTAAGGAACCGCCACAGAGTATTCTCTCGTGGACGGATTTGGAAACCAAGTTTATCAATTATTTTTTCCCACCCTCTCGTACTACCGCTTTGCGGAATGAAATCATAAATTTTGAACAAAAGTACGATGAGTCGTTCAGTGAATCTTGGGATCGTTTTAAAGATCTTTTAAGAAAATGCCCACAACATGGTTTTACCAAAGTACATCAAATTAATACTTTTTACAATGGTTTAAGCATGAGTGACCAAGATTCACTAAACAGTGCCTCAGGGGGTAACCTATTGGCTAAGACTTCCAATGCTGCTTGGGATATCATTGAGAATAAATCTCGTGTGCAAACCAAGAGTGTTCGGACCAATGTCGCTAGTGCTAGCACTAGTGACAGCGACAAGCGACTGGACAAAATCACTAAGCTTCTTGAATCGCTTGTCACCCACACCGTTAACAACAACAACAGCAGCAACGCTAAAAACGCTCAAGTCAATGCTGTCACCCAACCATGCGAGATATGCGGGGGTCCTCACTCTTACACCACTTGTACGGCCACCCAAGACTACCCTTCTGAGAATGTGAATGCAGCTTATGGCACCTATCCTCAACCTGCTTATCAAGCTAGACCTCAAGGTGACCGTAATTTGCTTAGCTACCGCTCTAACAACTACCTCTCACCACCTGGTTTTCCTCCTACCAACCCAAACCAACAACAAAACCTCAATCGCCCTCCTCAACAACAACAACAACCTCGTACACCATACATCCCTCCTCACAAGCAGCAACAACCACCTCAACGAAACAACCAATTATACCAGCAACCTGCTTATCAACCACCCGCATACAATGCTCCTCCCAACCAACCCACCGCTCTTCACCAAGAAGTGGAAACTTATATGAGGACTAACGATGTGATAGTGGGAAATCTTCAGAGAGAATTGCTCAACCTGAAAGCAGACCTGGTCAAGCAAGGAAACGATTTGAGAGCTGATATGAGAAACACGCTGGATAGCCAAACAAATGACTTAAGAAACATGATGGCTAGTTTCTTCCAAGGTAATCAACCCTCTTCTTCGGGTACTCTTCTGAGTAACACCGTTGCGAATCCAAGAGGGGAGATGAAAGCAATCACCACTCGTAGTGGTAAAGGTACCAAGGAACCCGAGCTTCCTATACCCCCACCGGTGGTTGTGACTAAGGAGAACGAGTCACCTGCTCCTATTCCTCATCCTTCTCCTTCCCCAATTTCTACACCTCTTCCTTCTACCCCTCCTCCACCCAAGGATGTGAGTGATCCTATTCTTCCAAAGCCTTCCTCTTCTTCCAATATACCTTATCCATCTAGGTTGAGGAAAGAGAAGCTCAAAAGCAAGGACGATATTCAGGTTTCGAACTTTCTTAAAATGTTCAAACAATTGAATTTCAATATTTCCTTCGCTGAGGCTCTCGCTCACATGCCTAAGTACGTGAAAATGTTTAAAGATCTTCTGAGTGACAAGGAAAAGCTCCTCGGTATTGCCAACACCCAACTTAATGAGAATTGCTCTGCAGTGCTCTTAAGGAAACTGCCAACCAAGCTTGGTGATTCGGGTCGTTTCTTAATCCCTTGCAATTTCCCGGGAGTAGAGAATTGCATGGCCCTAGCCGATCTAGGTGCCAGTATTAATTTAATGCCTCTAAGCGTTTGGAAGCAATTATCTCTCCCAGAGCTAGTCCCCACCAAAATGACTTTGGAATTAGCTAACCGTACGGTTGCTTATCCAGTGGGGATAGCCGAAGACGTCTTTGTAGGAGTCGACAAATTCACTTTTCCTGCTGATTTCGTCGTCTTCGACTACGAGATGGACCCTCGTGTTCCCTTGATCGTGGGTCGTCCATTCCTGAGGACCGGTCGCACTCTCATCGATGTTGAAGCCGGTGAGCTTATCATGAGAGTGGGAGACGATAAAATCGTCTTCAACATGGGAAAGTTGTCTAAACAACCTTATTCCAACGAGAGTGTTAATTGTATTGACGTTCTGGATGAGGCTTGTGAAGAACACTTCAAAGATGCTTGCAAAAGTATTCCTACCTCTCTTCCCAATGTTGAAACCGTTGCCTCTATTGATTCATCACTGTCTCTATTTGGAGAAAGTGATTTGTTTTGGAACAATCTTGAAGACACCATGGGAGATGTGAATTTAGCTACTAATGATTCTCCCACCGATGGGGATGAAGACATGAATTTCTTTGACAATCTTCTCAACGAAGACAATCCTTCGCCTCCATCTCCCACGGTCATTGATATCGATACTCCGACTTCGAATACGCCTCCTGTCGAAAATCCTCCGGATTTAGAACTTAAGGAGTTGCCGCCCCATCTCGAGTATGTATTCCTTGAAGAGAAGAAGTCGCCAGTCATCATTGCTAAGGACCTAAAGGAAGAAGAAAAAGCCCGACTTATCACCATGTTGAAAGATCACAAGAAGGCTATTGCTTGGAAAATCTCTGATATTCGTGGAATTGATCCTCACTTCTGCACACACAAAATTCTCATGGAGGACGACTTTAAGCCCACAATTCAAAGCCAACGAAGGGTGAATCCAAAAATACATGAAGTCATCAAAACAGAGGTTATCAAACTTCTTGATGCGGGTATGATTTACCCTATTTCGGATTCACCATGGGTTAGTCCAATCCATTGTGTGCCTAAGAAGGAATAACCGTTGTTCCCAATGAATACAACGAGTTGATTTCCACTCGTCTCGTTACTGGGTGGAGAGTTTGTATTGACTACCGCAAACTCAATGATGCCACGAGAAAGGATCATTTCCCTCTACCTTTTATGGATCAAATGCTTGAACATTTAGCGGATAATGAATATTACTGCTTTCTTGATGGTTTCTCGGGTTATTTTCAAATACCCATCGATCCCCAAGATCAAGAGAAGACAACATTCACTTGTCCCTATGGCACATTTGCTTACAAAAGAATGCCTTTTGGCTTATGCAATGCCCCCGGGACTTTCCAAAGGTGCATGTTAGCTATCTTCCATGACATGGTTGAACAAACCATGGAAGTCTTCATGGATGATTCTCGGTCTTCGGGGATTCCTTCTCTTCTTGCCTTGCTAATTTGGAACGGATGCTTCAGCGGTGCGAAGACACTCGCCTTGTTCTAAATTGGGAAAAATGCCATTTTATGGTAAAAGAAGGCATCGTGCTAGGACACAAGATTTCCAAAGCCGGTCTTGAAGTAGACCGTGCTAAAGTCGATGTTATCGCTAAGTTGCCTCCACCTTCAACCGTGAAGGGTGTGAGAAGTTTCCTTGGTCATGCGGGCTTCTACCGTCGATTCATCAAAGATATATATCAATTTACAAGAGCCCAAATTTTTCACAAGTATATATCAAGCGAAAGTAGACTATAAACCAAAATCTAGAAAGCTAACTAACAAAAACAAAATGCACAAAGATATGTGAATCGAAACAACGATCACATAAACATCTTAGGATTAAAATACTAAGCAATCCAACACAAAGTATTAGTTAGATAACACCAAATTCTAAGAACAAGAAACATAAAAATGTCTAAAGAAAGGAAATTGTTCAACATTTCAAAACATGTTCACAAACATGTTAACCTTGTTCCATTACCATAACTTCATTTGTTCTTCTTGCCAAAGCTCTTGATCATCTTACCAATGCTCTTGAGTGCACCCCTTTGCTCCACCTTAAAATCATGTAACTCACCACGCGTTTGAATGTTTGAATGATAAACATGCTCAAGTCCGAGGTTTTTTGGAAGCTCACTAGTGGCATAGTAAGGAGGAGGAACAATATGGTCTAACCCGTCCATGAAAGTGTTCATGGATGGGGTGGAGTCACTCGAAGAGCCGAAATGAGCACTAGTACCTTCGTCACCACCATCACTTGGTGACATAGGAGTGTCCTCATCATCGGACTCTTGTGGGTCATTCCTTCTCGTACCCCGATCACTTCTCGGCTTTCGTGGTTGTAGCTCTCGAATAGGCATCTTGACACGATTGACCAGATGAAAGCGAGAAAGATCGAGACCGGGAAAGTCTTCACCAACCTTTTTGAAAAGACGAGTGAGGAGCATGACATATGTAAGATTTGTGGTTGGTCTAGAAAGAGCATAGGTGATCCGTCGAGCGATGTAAAATGCAAGATTGTACTTGGTGTTGGTAAAGATGCAACATATCATATGTGCCATACACGATGGGATATGATCCCAGTTTCCACCAAGACAAAACACATTTTCCCTAAGAATGTCGGCCCATCGAACCAAACAATCATTAAGGTCGCTTACGAGTATCTCATGGCGATTCAAGAATCGATTAGTAGAGTGGATACTTAGTATAACAGTTTTACTACGCCCTTTGGTAATGACATCAAGGATGAGGTCAAGGTATAGCTATTCGTCGTCATTTGGAGGACTATCGTAAGACTCATTTAGAGCATCAAGTCTCTATGCATCAGTAAACGAAAAGTACCTACAAATGGCACACGAAGTACCTCGCCAAATTCCTCAAGAGAGTATTGGATGAGTTTACCATTAACGATGAAATTAACAAATAATCCTTTATCATTAAGGATAAGGGTATATCCGCTAAAGAACTCCAAATGAAATTCAGGTTAAATGGCTTCTTTGATATGTAACAAACAATCAAAGCCAATTTGAGCAAACATCGTTTCGATGTATGAATAACCATGTTCCTTTCGACAACTCTACCCTCATGAAAGCAACAACTTTGAAGTGAACGAAAAGTATTAGCAAGGGTTGGTGAGGGACAAAAGTCGCCAAGATTAGGCATATAAGACTTAGTTTTTTGGTGGTCATTTTCATTCTCCGAAGGCATGATTAGTTACCTATAAACAACAAAAAAAATATTTTCCCAATCACTCATATGCTACATAATGACCAGAAATCAAAATCGTGAGAATGTGTTTGATGAATTTTTTGATAAACAAAGGGTTAGTCCTTATCATTCCCATGTTCACAATGAACTCAAATCATCATTGACCAGAACATATGAGCTATGTAAAATCAATCATGAACTCGAACAAAGGTTTTTCAAAAACATTTTTAGGTAAGCATTAACAATGCAATTATCAATTTTGTTCATGGGTTCATATCAATTACATCATTTAACCAAAAAAATTTAGTCAAAATTTGGATTGTTCTAAAAGTTGTTTTTAGTGAAATTTCAATAAATTCGAACCTAAGGAATCATAGCATTATAACTATGTCAACTCACATTCCTAGCAAGGTTCTAATTCAATATTAGTTTTAAAAATCCTAAATTATGAAAATAAGAACCCTAGAATAAACTAATTGATATTGAATGAAAGTACTTAAAATTAATTGATATTGGAAGAGGGATGAGAGAAATCCACAACTTGGAATCAATTAATCTTGAGTGAATTAAAGCTTTAAAGATTCAACAATTGTGGAAAGGGATGAACCTGTCGCCTCTATGGAGAAGAAAGGGAGGGTTTGTTTTAAAAAAGTGTTGTTTAATAAAAACTGATTACTTTATTCACTTGGTGGGGCCACAGTTCCTTATCGATATGGAACCGTGGTTTGCACCGTGACAATTAAAGAACCGCCAGCAGTGGCATGTTGTTAACAAAGAAAAACAAAGAAATTTTCAAAACCAATTATTTCAAGAATACTTAAAATATATCTTAAGCCTTTTGGAAATCATTAGACCACTTCAATACTAGGTGATAATGCCTTAATGAAGGATTACTAGTTGAATCGCAACCGAAAAAGACCGAAACGGAGAAACGACTACTCGTAGCAAAGAAGCAAAGAAGAGAGAAACCAAGGGGGAGAGAATCAAGACCAAGTTCAATGCTCAAGAGACAAGTGAAAATCTTCAAGTAGTAGTAACAAAGAGCTTGTGTCATTTATAGTAGTTTAAGACGTGCCTTTCCGGCGAAAGTATGAACGACTTTGGTAATGAACTATACCACGCAATTTTGTAAAAATAGATAAAGATCATTTTCAAAAGTAGTCTTAATGCTATTTCAAACAATGAGCAAAGTATAGATTCACTTTCTCTCCCACGTGATCGGACAATTGTTATTGCTAGGGTAGACAATATAACAACCCGTACTTTTCGCGTATTATATTCCCAACTTTTATTTATAAAATATATTTTATGAAAAGTTTTAATTTTTCAATTAATTGGTAAAATTATTCCTCGAACGTCTTTAAACGTGTTGTCGTTCGTACTTCGTCATTTAGTCATGTCCGTCTATCATATGACAATCCATATATTTGTCCAAGTCATTATTTATATCTGACGTTCATCTACTATTTTATTTTAATTTACAAAAATAATTCATATTTCGGTCTACCGGCAAAATTATTGCATAAACAACAATAAAAGTTAATAAAAGTGTATTTATTCATATTCCGTCATTAGACTATGTTTAGTCTATGATCTTTAAATATTTTACTCATGACGTAGAGGTTCTTCAAATATGATCGTTTTAATTTCACATTTTATGAGCCTTCTCCGTAATTTACGTTAAGCCTTTAAGCGCCATTTGTTTATATGACACGTTAACGTTCATTTATTTATCAAAATATTAATGTTCTTAGAATGTCCAAGTTTTCATTTTATATTAAGCGTTTCTTTTTCGTGTTTTACCTGTATCTTCCAAATTGCGTAACTCTTAAAATATTGGACTTCGATAATACCTGCTTATATCCGAAAATACACAAAACAAAATCATTAACGTATTTTCTTTAATAGCCGACTATACTACTTATTTTTTTTGGGTAAAGGGTTACCCCGGTAAATATATTAAGCTTAAAAGAATTGTTGGAAGTATAATGGAATGTGGCTAAAGCTACCACATTAACCTCAAGAAAAAACTTGAACGACAAAACTTGTGACATGCCACAAGCTAAACAAAACACCCCAAATATCACCTATCCCTTATAAACCCGAAAGTTTTTCGGCATATTCCACAATGAAAGAATGTCTTGGACCGCAGCTGTGTTTTTAAACCGGAAAGTGAGCAGCTTAAGACGTACCGTAACAAGCACTTGATCACGAACATCCTCCGGTGTACACTTAGTACCTTCGAATAATCTTGTATTCCTTTCCCTCCATATAAAATATGCCATAGCAGCAACAAGTAATCTGCTAATAATACTCCGGGTTGTACGTTTGGTCGATAAAGGTTTGAGAACCGCCAAAATCTCCTCAAAAATCGGCCTAACGTGTTCCATATACGCATACTTACGAACATACTCCCAAACTTTAGTCGCAAAAGCACACTCGAAAAATAAATGTGCATGGGAATCCACCTGAGATTCACAAAGCGAGCAAACAATAGACAACCCCGAATCAACCCCAATATCCCACACATAAAGTTTATCCTACGTCTTAAGAGCTTGTGGCATAATTAACCACATATGAAAACTATGGCGCGGGATGGCATGAGAGAACCACACCACCCTCGCCCATTCAACTTCTGACGCCCGAGGCCTAAATGCCTCCCAAGATTTTTAGACCGAAAAATTAGCCAACCTACCATTACCCTCACGCCATGTTGCTGTATCCAGCATATCTTCAACTAGAACAGGAGGTGGAATATGAGCTATGTTGGGAGCTTTAAGTAACCACGAGTTCGACCACTGCCAAGCAGCATTATGAATAAATTCAGAGACGGTCTGTTTAAGATGACACCCTTCCCTTGCTATATCACGAGGAGATAAATAATTGATAAGAGGACACTGTTCATTCCAGCTATCAAACCAAACAGACGCTCCTTTACCGTTACCAATTCGAAACCATATAAAAGGATGAACTAATTCTAGAATCTGCAACATTTTGCGCCACCCCCAACCCATGTCAGCACGGACCGGAACATCCCACAACGTACGACCTTGCAATTTATAAATGTGAATCCACCAAACCCAAATGGACTCCTTATTTGACACAATATGCCAAATGTGAGTCGTCATAAGAGCTATATTAAAAACAGCAAGACTACGCAACCCTAATCCCCCTTCATTAAGTGGAAGACAAATATTATTCCATGCAACCGTAGCCTTCCCCCGCCTATACTCTCCATTAAACCATAGAAACCCTCACATAACCTGTTGTATATCCTCTATAATACCCAACGGGATCACAAGGACAGACGCCCAATATACATGCATGGAAGAAATAACAAACTTACATAATTGGAGACGCCCCGCAAACGAGAGAGTTTTGTTTTTCCAGTCCCCAATCTTGTTCTTGACCCGTTCCACGAGGACCTCGCAATCCTTGTTTAGAATCCTAGAAGAGATAAGGGGCACTCCAAGATACATAGCAGGTAATGTGCCCTCAAGAAACGGCATAATCCCAAGGATACCCTCCTTAACCACGGTATTTACATTACAAAAGAACACAGTACTTTTGGGGATACTCGGAACAAGACCCGAAACCTTCTTAAACTCATCCAACGAATTCATAATAACTCGAGCCGAATTCACCTCACCCCGAGAAAAAATGAATAAATCATCAGCAAAACACAAATTAAGAATATTCAATTTGTCACAATGATGATGATATCGAAACTCGGTCGACAACCGCACACGTCTCTTGATAATATGAGTAAGAACCTCCATCACCAAAGTAAAAAGATACGGTGACATAGGGTCACCTTGCCGGAGACCTCTCTTACCCTTGAAGAAACCATGAATCTCCCCATTAAGGCTAATAGAAAACGAAGAGGAAGTAACACACGCCATAATCCACGTGATTATCACCTGAGGAAACCCAAACCTTCTAAGAATATGATCCAAAAATGACCAATCAACCTTATCGTATGCCTTTTGGATGTCGACTTTAAACGCACAACGGGGAGGGCCTCGGTCTCTATGGTAATTATGCATAAGTTCCTGCGTTAATAGAATATTATCCGAGATACGCCTTTTCGGGATAAATGCGGATTGATTATCACTCACAACTTCCTTAATACGTGCCATAATACGGTTAGTAATAATCTTGCTAATGCATTTGTAAAGTACATTGCAACATGAGATTGGACGGTAGTCATTAATTCTCCCTGGATTTGGCACTTTCGGAATGAGAGCCAAGAATGTATGATTAATCTCCTTGAGTAATTGACCATTCTGAAAGAATTGATGAATAGCATGGAAAATGTCATGGCCAACAATATCCCACGCCCGTTTAAAGAAGCCCGAAGTAAACCCATCCGGTCCAGGAGCCTTATCCTCCCCAATCGCGAACATGGCATCTTTGATCTCATCATCAGTGATATCCCGAATCATATAGGCAGCAACCCCCTCTGTAACCCTAGCAACAAACAAACCCTCAAAGTCAAGCATATCACGTTCCATGTTATGACTAAGGAAAGTAGTATAGTGCTTAACAGAGGCTTCCGCAACTTTACTGCCCTGATATTCCACCCCATCCATATCACGAATAATATCAATACGACTCCTGTGATTACGACTTTTAATAGACCTATGGAAATAAGCCGTGTTCGAATCGCCAGCCTCCAGCCAATCAACTTTAGCTTTTTGCTTCAGGAAACGATCTTCATTAATCTTAGCTTTAGCTTCAGGAAACGATCTTCATCAATCTTAGCTTCGTTAAAAGCATTTACATAAACCATCTCCTCCTCACGCAAAATAGTATCATTCGGATTCACATCTAATGCTCTTTGGACTTCATCCACCTCCACCCGCAGCCGATTTACACGCTCATGCAGGTTTCCTTGATCAAACACAAGTTTCCGTAACGGTTTCTTCAAAGATTTGAGCTTGGACACAACACGAAACATATGATGCCCCTCAACGTGTATATTCCACTGATCCGCAACCACCTCAAGAAACTTAGGCTTGTGCGTAACAAAATTAAAAAACTTGAAGGGCCGAGGCTTATTAGACACAACGCTAGGCATACGAAGCACCACAGGAGAGTGGTCCGAAATCCTATACGTCTGGAAAATCACATAAGCACTCGGGTATGCATCAATGAATCCCATATTACCCATACACCAATCTAATTTCTGTAGAATACCAGCACTCCCTCTCGGTTTTTGATTCCAGGTATATTGTATGCTTGTAGCATTCATATCAATAACACCAATATTAGAAACACAGTCTTTAAAATCCACCATAGCAACATTCATAGTCGATGAACCCATGTAGATATCCTCAATATTAAGCGCCGCATTAAAGTCTCCCAAAAGAACCCAAGATTCATCGCGAACAACATTCTTATGAAACTCAAAATCTCTCCACAAAGACCTCCTAATCACAGTTTGGTTATCCGCATACACAAAGGAACAAAACATAATTTTGTTGGTCACTCTATGTCTAATTTTTGTATGTAGAACTTGAGCAGTTTGGGCTATAACCATTAGGTCAACAATATTGGTATCCCACCCTACAATAACACGACAACCCTTCACATATTGGGTCGCATTAGAAGTCCAATCCCATGAACGAAACACATTTGCACAAACGCTAGCAAGACCCCCAACATCAACATGCCACTCAAGGATAGCACATACACTCAAATTGTTATCATTAACAACTTGACGAACGTCGCTTTGTTTAGGGGTGCGATTAAGACCCCTTATATTCCAAGTAGCAAGACTATACATGGAGAACCTCTTTGGAGGGAGTGCTTGCCCCCTTTTGAATGTCCGGAATAGGATCAACATATACCTCTTCGACCTCACTATCCGTATCTCCTATATCTGGAGTCTTATCTGTCAACTTTCTGCCACTAGTATCTCCAATATCATGTACCTCATTTACTTCTTCCTGATCCCCCAAAGTCTAAAACGTGTTCGTTAAGGGCACCTCATGCTGCCCTGACTTCTGTTTATTTTGTTCAACTCCCGGCTTCTTGTTAACAACATGATACTCCTTCTTTTGCCCTATTTTTACTCCCGTATTGCCAACCTTATGTCCCTTCCTGTCACACCCCACCATGGCGGAATATGGGGTGCGACGTATGGATATCATCACGACAATAGCGTGTCTATAGAGATAACTAAATGAAATGGAAATATCATAAATGGTGACACAATGTCATGAAGATATCTCAAATAATGCAGGCGTCTAGGAAAGTATGTAACAGGTCTACCTCTTACCAAAGACATACAATTAACAAATAACAAACATATAGGTGTCTACAAATTATCACTTATTCAAACATAAATAAAGACTAAGAGGAAAGGGGGTTCCTCCAAATGCAATCCTAAGCCTTCCAGCTAGCCTCTCCTATTCTCACGCTTAACCACATTCTCACCTGAAAGAGTCACTAAAACACGTCAACATAAAGTTGGTGAGAGTCATAGGTTTAGACTCCAACCCCAAAACAGATTATAATAAGCTGTAAACAACCATAAACCACTACACATATGGATAATATGCTACAAATATGCATTAACAACTAACATTCAAGATCAATCATTCCAAACAAAATCTAAGGCTCCCAGCCTTACCAAACACCATGGACCATATGCGCCCATACACCTATGTACCAATCCCAAGGCCCCGCCTTGTCACTATCCATTGGTCCCATAGATGCTCACACATCTATGTACATCCCCAAGGCCCCGCCTTGTCAACATCCCCTTGGTACCAAGTCAAACCACAATAATCGAGACGGTACGTGTCCCCCGATCCAAATCATAAACACAATCAAGAATCACATAGCAGTTAATCACATAAGTGTACACACTAGTCCATCACAAACCATTAAAACATTTACAGCCTTAGTTACAAAACCGTACAGTGTCTCTTCCATCCCATCTGGAAGTCAAAAACATAAAAAGATATGGGACTATGAAACTCACCTGATTGAGCTTCTCCAAAAATCCGCGCACTAGCAAGAAGCTAACAAACAAAAGCAGACAATCAAAACATGAACCAAGCACTAAAATGACTCATCAACCTATGATGGACATCTAACCTTCTCCCATATATGTACCTCATTTATATGCTCTAAGCATCTCATTACACCCCTCTATAAAGCCCTTAACTTAGATTACTTCATAACCCGTCTCATTAACATTTTACCCAAAATAGTCCCGGTTTTAGGTCCTCAAACTATGGGACGAACACCCCCTTAACCAAAAAAAGATCTTCTGTAAAAGAAAACCTATGCCCTTACATGTGTTAGCTAAATCCTCTCTTTTGCCCCAACCTTAAAGCTACTGTTAAGGCCCCGATATATATATATATATATATATATATATATATATATATATATATATATATATATATATATATATATATATATATATACTTCTGCCTATCCGCATTTTATCGATTTTGAACATACAAAACGTTTGTTATGATTAGGGGGTCTTACCCTAACCAATTTGATTAGACCTCCTCCAGGTCTCTTATTTAATATATAAACCAACACCCATGCTTATTATAGGGCTCAAGTGTACTCCTAAGTACCCCAATCACCTTAAAACATTAAATTAAACCCGACTGATTTCAAAACTGTTTTGACCTCCGACTGTTGTAACCTGTTTTTGACCCACCTCCCGACCTCCAATTTAGTTCTCGTTACTTGAATTTGAAAGCCACTTCAATTAACTATTCAGGGATGCATGGATAGAAAAATAAGGGTTTGTAGAACTCTAGATATGATCAAAACAATGATCCAAAATTTCTGCCCAGTTTTTAAAAACGAGTCTAACACAATTAACCTAATTAATTACCATCACCATATATATTTATTAACCCTAATTATTCTAATCATGTTCATATCCTTAATTTACAGATTTCATAATTAATCTAACCCTAAATCCATCATGTATTGATTAATAATGTTTTAAAAATAATTTAATTGAAAAGAGGATTAAAGGTTATACCTTAAAATTAATGGAAGATGAAAATTATGAATAAACCCTAAAAGACTCCATTGATGACGACTTATTTTTTATTTTTAGGGGATTATGAAGTGTTTTTATTAATAAAAATATTATATACTTATTCCTAACAAGTCATAACCCAAGTACACAAGCCCACTTTCCTTTTTTTTCTTTTTTTTTCTTTCCTTTTGTTTTAATTGTATACAACCGACCCCTAGCCCATAAATTTCGTTTTTTTAATTTAAATTATTAATAATTGTAATAATAATATTACCTTAATTTTCCTTAATTTATTTCAGCTTCTAAAGCCACCAAAACCTCAAAACCGTAAAACTAGTCAAATTTACGCGTATACCGTAAAAGACGTAAAAATATACAGTTTTATAAAAACTCTTGAAATATGAAATAAACTAATTAACTAAGTCCTAAATGACTTAAAACCATCCCGAAAAATACTCCCGTGACTAAATACCTCTTCCGAGACCCCTAAATGCAAAACCCTAAACCGTAAAAATACGATTTTCTATAATACATATACGTATACGTAAAACCACTAAATAACACCATCTCATTTCATAGTCACTACCATGTGAGCTCATGAACATGAAAACATCATACATCGTTTCACTCACAAGGTACACCGTACCCGAAACGATATCTAAACCACAATCTATACACACCAATTAGCACATAAACACATAAAGACACGTAATTTCATGAAATATGCACAAACATAAAACTAAGTGACGAACCTCAAAACCGCGGTTGTCACATCACTCCCTCCTAATAGAAATCTCGTCCCGAGATTTACTCCTTAGGATCAAACACACAAACCACAAATCACATGTGGATACTTGTTCTAAATGAACTCCTCTCATTTCCATGTGTATTTTAGTTCAAGTCTCAAATTACAACATATACTAACCAACAATATTTAAATTCATTCCGAAAATCTTGACCTCACAGCCAATAAATCTCACTAATGACTCTTTGAAAAAAAAACAAAGACTCTTATTAACACAAATCCCGAATAAGCGAACATGCAAATATGCATTCTGAAACAACATTTATCAATCTTAATACATGAAATATATCACGTATACCACTCAATTCTCCTAGGAAATTATATACTCATAAGCTACTGGTCCAATCTTTCCAAAGATCATAAATAGACCTACAAAACTCTACATCAACTTTTCCATTTTACCAAAACATACCACCCGTTACTATGGGTGAAACTTCCTACATAACTTTGTCACTAAACTCTAGTGGTTTCATCCTTTTCAACATAGCATATCGTGTTGCTCTCATCCTTTCCCACAAACACCATTTCCACATTAGTAGTCTCTTTCACGAATTTTAGTCCACCATAAGGACAACTCACCATATCCTTCCATATAATTCCTCAAATGGCATTCATCGACTTCTAGTATGATAACTATCATTCTATGAAAACTCAGAGATCGCTAACGAGTTTCCCACATCCCTCTAAATCAGTCACCCAAGCTCTCAACACGACTCCTATACTTGTATTAATTTCCCACTTCGTCCATCCTTTTCCAATTAGCTGGATATACTCATATCCAATCATGTTCATCAACTCCCTTTAGCACATACCGCAAACTACTTAAAATTCCCATTTCCTTACACAAGTGACCTATGACAATATTTCACATATTGATTAGTTTATCACAACGAGGCTCTTCCAATCCAAATCAACTTATGATCTACACACATCACCAAAAGGACTGTTATCTCAGTTAGTCTATCAAATGCCATCCAAACCCATGCTATAACTATCCATAAAATTTGGATAGATCATTAGTAGCACCTATACACTTCTTCTCGCTTTTCTCCATGAAAGATTTTTTTTCCTGATACTCAACACTTCCTTTATACCTACACGATGTCTTACCTTCAAGGTCATAGTGCTCCTCATCTTGTCTCAGTTAGACCAAGCCCTTCGTCTCTCATGACACATCACATCTATAACTTCTCCACCATTCGGTTATTGATACTAAGCCTTCCAATCAAACATTATAGGTCAGTACCATTTCCTTTCCACACTACAACAATATTTGCATGCTTAGTTCCTTATTCCACCCATTAGGCTATACAAAAGTTTTACCTTCGGTTCCTATCTTGACTTATTTCATTCATGATTCGCATCTATCAACACTTCCTTCTTCTTCCTCAGCTCATGGCATACATCACGATGTTATGCTTCCCGTCTTTCAAGTCATCTATACCTCAAAATTTTCCATGTAGGTTCACTTGTTTTCCTCACGACCAGTTCTCCTACTCCATCCTAATAGGGACAGACTAGAGTTTCCTGTGATTACTTGCTGATCACACTATCATATTATACCCATATTAGTTCCTATATGTCTAAACTAAGCCATATTCTAAATTATTACTTAAGTCTCATACTTCTATTATGACTTTGCACCTAACCTGAGGTACTTTCAATCATCATCTTCTAGGAATACTTGGTTCTCTCCTTCCATGGTTCTCCCTAATTCCTTCACTATCCTGTCCAACCAAAATTTCTCACTCAATTCATCGACTCTATGGAAATCGTTATTGCATTGGATAATGCATAAATGTCTCTTCCAAATATCTTTCATAATACCTTCACAAAACCGACTCTCTCTAATCACTTGTCCATGAATTTATTCAGCTCTAGCTTCACTACTCACCCCTCGATATCGACTACCCAGAGATTCAATCTTCGTGTAGCATGCGACTCCCTCTTGTTACTTCCACAAGTCCTTTAACGCATATGTTGTGTAGTCACTCCATCGCGATCTATTGGTCCAGCTCTTCGTAGCTCCACTCTGCTACCTGATTTTTTTTCCTTCTTCATCTCTAACTGTAAGGAAATTTTTCCATACTTGTACTTGTCACTAATCCAGTACTAGCAACTTCTGCGGCTCCTCCGAGATCTCTTGCATTCTTCTTGCAGCTGGCACGTAGTCCTTACAGCTTCTTGCTTCACGATCTAGCTCTTCACGCACTCCTTCTCATCTCCATGATGTTACCTAGGAAATTCACACTACGCAGTAACTTCTAACTTCAACTCCTTTATCACAATATTTCTAAAGGTACTTCAACCCCTCAATGGCTCACTCTTCTTTACTTGTTTTACTTCACCATTAATCAGCTTCCTACCAATCATTCTTTCACATCCATGTTTTCCTTCACGTGTCTACTACTACCTTGCCTCCAAAACTATACCAATTCCCTTGCGTGTTATTTTCCCAATCTTACCATTAGTATAAACTTTCTACTCTACCGTCACATCCTCTAGTACTTTCATCAATCTCCTAATGGTACTTCAACCAACTTCTCATAGCATGACATCTCGTTCCCATGACCACTTAACTAACTTTACTTACTCCCTTATTCCCGTAACTAATCTAAGTTTAAAAACTCCACAAATCTTAATCATTCCTTCAACACAACCTTTAAACCAAAACACATCTCTCCATTATAGTATCTAACCATAAGTAATACTACCCAACTCTATCCTCTCATCCTAACGTTCCCCCAACCACATAAATAAATCAACCATGACGTGTAGCAAAAGAATTCCAAACAATCGTGTCCCAAAATAAAATATAGGGTAAAATGAACCCTAGCCAAAACAACTGAAAACAAAACAATGTAATCCGAAAAATCAACTTCCAACAACGAAAAATTAGACTCGTCACGATTAGTATTACCAAATTTCGATACGTTAGAAAATTTAAAAATTTCATCCCAATTAGTTACTTCTCATAAGAACCAAACTCCCATACTACGAAAACCAATCATACTCATTATTAACCATAAACTCATCCTTTATCTTCATCATTTTATCAAGATATCAACTAATTAGTATACTACAATCTTAACCATTATCTTGTTTACCCATATTAAACTTATTTCACTTGTTATTATGAAACCAATACATGTTTATAAAATACAGTGTTTTTTTCATTTTATTCTATATTATTATTATTATTTTATAAAATCCATTTAGGCTGGTTTTAACTAAACTACTACACGTTTACAAGGTGTGGTGTTATTATCATCATTACTATAATAAAATCTCCCTTTTTACTCTTGCCGTCTAGTTAAATACTTCTAAAATTTTAACTACACTTAAGAAAATTTTTGTAAAATTTCTTTACCCCTTTAAAATGTATTATCACATGTTACATAGAAAACTAATCCAATTATGTTCAAGACAAATTTTTTTTATAGCTTACTACCACAAACTTAAAAAAAATATGTAAGTCACGATATCATATCACACTTACAAATTATTTTCAAAACCGTTTTTCTATAATCAGTCACACTTATTTGTAAGAAAATTTAGTAGTTCTCATTAATTAAATACATACCCGATTGTAGACACACATCAAAAGACTCAAAACGTCGTTGGAACTCCATTAAACTCCAGTACCATAAAACACGAGCAAACACAAGGTACGTTCAAGTTATAATAAGTTAATAACTACTAAACGACCATATATCATAACTTAACACATACTAGTATATATACAACCGCATATATATACCTATTAAATCACCCAAACATACTCGTTACCATACATGTCAGATCAATCAATCGCGTCATACACTCGTTTTTCCATACGAGAAATCACCATCTTACCACAAGGCATAAAACCCATCACTAAAAACGAGTCAATATCGTGTGACCCCATAATCACACAACATGAGTATAACCCAAAACATATAACACACTCAAAAATAGCCATATCGTAGGCAGCTGTTACATAAACCCATATATTATAAATATACCCAAAATCCACATCTCATCATATACAAGCATGTACTAACCCTCTTTCATGCATTCATACTTGAGAATCCATTGAAGTTGTGGTACTTGTATAACTATGTTGGCCACCATACTTATACAATTACCATTTCCCCAATGCACTCCCTCCTATGATGACACTTATAAGAATCAATACAACATATAACACATAAATACATCTACTCACATAAGCTCATAACCACATAACCAAAAAAAAGAAAGTCTAAAACTCCATCCATTAAAATAACATAGTCAAACTCTTGGAATACATAAATCCATAGTCTAGCTAAAACAGCATAGACTAAATCCAAAACGAGAACATAATCAGTTATAAGTCATGTCGCCCATAAGAGTGGAAACAACTTAAAATCCTTCATATACACCTACTCCTAATAACTCGAACCACCACATGATTCTTAGGGAACATGACTTAAACGTCAAAAGAAAAATACTATACCTCAGGTACATAAAATAACCCAACAAAAGATAGAAACTACCATGTACCAAATTATGTACTATAATGTACAATTTAAGCAAAATACAACAATGACTAGCGTGGATGATTATGGTTCAACCTGCACTAGTCACAACCCGAAAAGAAACTAACATGTGGCTAAGTATGAACTACTATGGTTCAACCCATACTAGTCAAAACTTAACAAACATCTCAAGTAAAAACCAATAACATCTAGAAAACTTTAATTAATATAAAACGCACACATACTCCTATGACGCCTATATGCAGGGACCCTTAAGCTATAGACTAGGTTACTAGACTAGGCAACCTAATTCTCTATAACCATTGTCTCTGATATCATTCTGTCACACCCTACCATGACGGAATATGGGGCGCGACGTATGGATATCATCACGCCAATAGCGTGTCTATAGAGATAACTAAATGAAATGGAAATATCATAGATGGTGACACAATGTCATGAAGATATCTCAAACAATGCAGGCGTCTAGGTAAGTAGGTAACAGGTCTACCTCTTACCAAAGACATACAATTAACAAATAACAAACATATAGGTGTCTACAAATTATCACTTATTCAAACATAAATAAAGACTAAGAGGAAAGGAGGTTCCTCCAAATGCAATCCTAAGCCTTCCAGCTAGCCTCTCCTATTCTCACGCTTAACCACATTCTCACCTGAAAGAGTCACTAAAACACGTCAACATAAAGTTGGCGAGAGTCATAGGTTTAAGCCTCCAACCCCAAAACAGATTATAATAAGCTGTGGACAACCATAAAGCACTACACATATGGACAATATGCTACAAATATGCATTAACAACTAACATTCAAGATCAATCATTCCAAACAAAATCCAAGGCTCATAGCCTTACCAAACACCATGATATCCATACGTCGCACCCCATATTCCGCCATGGTGGGGTGTGACACTTCCTCTTCTGATGATTGACAACAGTAAACCCATCATCCCTCATGTCAGTGTTACCCCCAACTGGTTTGGTAGCAACGTGCATGACAGGCTTGGGGGTTTTAGGGCAATTGCTATCATTATGTCCAAACACATGGCACACCTTACATACGGTCGGCTTCCATTCATATTCCACCTTCATAGTAACTCTATCATGTCCCGTGCCATCAACAATGGGGACGGCCATAACCACTTCCTCCTTAAGCTCCTTATCCGCTGACACCTCAACTAGGGCTCTAGTATATCCCATATTTCTCCACCCATCAGCACACATCGCACTCGTAAATGCATCAAGCATTAACGAATTACCTATTTGTGATCCTATCAAACTTAGACCATCAACAGTGTATGCCACAACAGGTACTTTATGAATCTTTACCCAAACAGGTAAGTTAGTAACCGCATCCATAGCAAGGTTTAGGTTCGGCTTCCCACTTCGTAAGTATGAGTGGTTGATTCCTGATCATCCATGGTCCCTTCTCAATCACTTGTTCCAATCCCGTTTACGAGGTGAATTTAAAGAAAAAGACGCCATCATCATCTCTCATCACTTTTTGTAAACCAAATTTAGACCAGGTGTTGATGACATAATTTTTTACTAATGGGAATGCCACACTCTTACCCACAAAAAATCCAACCAAATAATTATTAATCTATTTTGTGCCGCCATTACATTCTCCATAGGTAGTACGAAATCCGTATCCGCAACTTTTTCCTCTGTGAACAAAGCCCTAAAAAGAATTTTAGGGTTTGGTTTATCATTTGCCACAACAGACGCAAAAGTGTCATGTCCCATCTCCTTAATCCCATGCACATTTGGATCTTCCCACACCGCCCCATTCAGACTAGGTAATTTATCCCAATTCTTCCTAGACGGCTCATCACGTAACATATCCATCTTCACATTAAACTGCTGAGCTACAAATGAAATATCACCCGGATCTACGTATTCCATCCCTCACAATCCACCAGTAAACAACTCCAGCCGACCCAATGAACACAAAACAAAACGAAACCCTAATTAAGAAACGACTTAAAAAAAACCCTAAAATGCCAGAAGATCAAACCTTAAAAACCATGTCGAATCAAATAATAAATGATTAATAAAATAAAACAATGATGCGACCCAAATCCCCAGTAAATCAAGTGCTCACCGTAAACTTAGGGAACGAAAGATCGTAAGCCAAGGTCACTCACACCTAATAGCAGCAAGATTGGAACCCAACGATGTTTATGTATTAATCAGATGTTATTCACTGAATGATGATTAAGAGGATCGAATCAAGCAAGCAAGAAAGATGGATTTTTTAAAAAATCGCCTATAGTGAGAGAATTAGGGTTTTCCACAAAATGCTTGATTTTGAAGGTACTATACTACATATTAAAGATATGAATATCTTGCATTAAAACAAAAGATATGTACATATCAAATGCACATGTCGACATATTCAGTTTCATCTCATCCATTACAATTTGTTTCATCACCTACATGGAATTAAGTGCCAACCGTGGCAACTTCATCTTCAGCCACATCTTTATCGCAAACTTAGTCTCCAAGTTTCGTTGTTATAATCTTCTCACTTCACAACTCCATTAAAACACAACACATACTTTAAAGACTCTCCATTTCTCTCACATGTCATGGTAGCAGCAGTAGGGAAGATCAAAAAGGGATTATCAGCTGCCATAGAAGCCATATTTATAAAACGAAGTCCTTGGTTCATCTTATAAAGGATCGCGGGTTCGTTTCCACTCGTTTGACCAACTTTATCTCATGCTACGTTCTCGTAAGTCCTAACCTTGATCAATACACACTACAAGAATTCTGTTGATTAGCCACGGAAATTACCCATACGCAATGATTTGTGGCTATTTACCCACACGTTACCCTTGAATCACCCATGATTAGGAATTTGATATTGTCGCAAAAGTTACCCTCGAGACTCTCACAAATTTACCCATGAAATTACCCGCAACTCTAAACTTAATGTGTAATACGTGGGTGATATATTCCCACTAAAATGTTTCCCGTAAACTACCCACAAGATTGACCAATCATGAATACGTATGTGGGCAAAGTTGTGGGTAAGTTTATGTTACTCACGAATTATAAAAATTCTATTTATTTGTGGGTAATTTTTTATTGCCAACCAATGATTAGATTTAGACATGAGTGTTGATATATGGACTTAATAAGAATGCCTAAAAAGAGACCTAAGCCAACGTGTCGTGTTGTGATTTTTATTTATTTTTTATTTTTTTAGAACGGCAAATGTTAGTGGTTAGTGGGCCGAGTCGTGCAATGACATCCAAGCGGAAGAATGTCTTCTTCGAACCCTCATCTAGTTATGTTAGACTCCTTATCCGCTTCGCCTGAAAGGCCCTTGGCAGGTCTTGAACCCAAGACCTCATCCTCCCCCAAGGAAACCACTTAGTGGAACTTTGGTGGCCAACTGAGCTAAGCCAGTTGGTTACGTGTAGTGTTGTGATTGGTGAAATGCAAGGAGCCCACTATTTCATATTTTCTTTTTCTTCATCTCAGCCTTTTCTTACGCCATCTATCTCAATCTTATGATTAGACCACTTTTTAAGCATACGAATTAGGTTTCTCTATCATTTTTCTTTATCATTGATTTTATATTCATTTAGTTGGATGAATGAACATGAACCTACGTCTAGTCCGTTCATTTTCGCTAAAGCTAATTTATATGTATGTCGTCATGTATCGTGTCATTTTATTATATACTTTTAAAATTACTATTACGTAAACATACAACACTTAAAAACACAATATTTTGTGTATTTTATAGCTTTAATGGTTATTAGTCTATGTTATTTTATTTATGTTTGTTTAGTGCTAAATGAACAAACACGAACTATCTAACAATCTTACTTTTTTAATAATCGAACATGAACAAAAAAATCCGTTTATTTAAGCGAACATGTTTGTTTATTTGTCTCGTTAAAAAAAATAAATGGACGCACATGAACGAAGCTTCATATTCATCTACTTCGATTACAACCGTACTCAAAATTACATTTAAAAGACTACTAAAATTATGACGCTAAAGAGTAGGCGCTTATTTGCAAATTTATTAAATTCAAATTTCCAATTTTATAGTATAAGATAGGTTCTCATTAACTGAATCCCCATATTCATCCAAAACCTCCGCACAACTACACTTTCCTACCGCATATTGCTTTTAACTGGCCTTTTCCATCCCGTCCCACACACTCTTATAATCTATCATCCACGATCTATCTCGGTTAGTAAAACATTATAATCTATATCATGAAGAACGTTTTTTGAAATTTTGTAGTTGCGACTATCATTTTCTCTTTGATATATCAACTATTTTTTGTTTTTTGTTTTATGACTTCGAGTCACGTAAGCCACAATCATCCCACTCCAATTGTTATTGTGATAATGAGTATTAATTTTATTTTATCAAAGAGAGTGCATGTTTCATATTTCAAATAAATGATTGATAATGTTGTTTATTTCAAATTTTAAATGGACAATTGTTAGCATTGATATTGGCATGGATAATTGTGTTGGTTTCTTTTTAACTGTCTAGTCTTTGTTATTCTCCTGAGGTTGATCTTTAATGGATTCAACAATAATACGTCCATCAGATTCATTATTTTGGTTTGGATGTTCGAGTATGCCGACTATTTGATTTCGCTAGGTTTAAGCATGAGTAGTATTCTTGATTTTATACACTTAATACAATATTTTTTTAATTTTGTTTTCAACTTTTTGATTGGTATAACACATTTTCATTTTTTTTTTCGATCATTTTAACCATCCTTTCATTTTGTAGTTGCAGGTTCCATGTAAAGGCTACATAAAATTCATCATGTTTGAGCACCCGCAACGACAGCTCTAAATATACTTCGTCACCTCGATTTGCAAAATGTAAAGAATATTGTAACGACTAGTTATGATTTCTATAGGATAAGCATCATGTTTGATGTACTTTATATGTATTTTTCAAGTGTTATGGCTTTGTAATTTTATTTAATAGATTGTACTTTATCTATATGTGGATTTAGTGACAGTTTCATCATGACATCAGTTTGTGATTATGTATGTATGGTTGTATGCTAATATTTCTTTTATGGATCATGAGAAATAAGAAAATAGAAATAATGTAATTATTTATAATTCATCATTGGTAATTTAGTCATGAATTTACCCATTAAACATTAGCGGTTAGTCGACTATCGTTTCCCTCAAAATTAGACATGATTTTATTTCTGTGATTTTTTACCCTCTAATTACCCATGATTAAATTTAAGGGATTTTCCTGGTCATTTTATAAAATCCCATGAGAAGTTTACGGATAACCGTAAATCGATCACCCACAAAAATTGTTGTGGGTAACTTTCCCATGAACGCAAAATATTGTGGGAAAACAATTAGCCTCGAAGGTTTTACCCATGTTTATATATTTATGGGTAGTGTGTGGGTATTTGACAATTACCCACGAATCTTAGTCATTTACCCACATAATTGGTATGTGGGTAATCGCCTGAATTTTTGTAGTGACATGCTTATTATAACCCTTAGAACACCTATCATCTGGTCTTAAAGGTTTCTTAATTCAACTCATGCTAAAGCAAGTTTATAACTTTCACATAAAATAATGAATCATGCCTCTCAGGTCAATTTTGGGCTGTTATAACTTTTTATTTCTCTTAACAACATACGCTAAATTTTTGATATGTTAGACACCACCCAAGATACTCTAGAACCATATAATATCAGCCCCTAATTCGTGTTTTACCTCATCTAAAAGTCATGTCCAAATCTGTCCCAAAAATGACTGCACATGGTCATTTTCGACTATGGCTGTGGACACCCTTTCTAACCATCACAACTCTAAATTCTTAAACACGACCACCATTTTTCTTTGGATCTGTTATATCACCATAAATAGACTACACACACCCAAAATATTAGGTCTCAAATCGATTTCTAAGTCATTCAAATGATAGCCTCAAATCTGTCCCAAAACTTGGCTGCATAAAACTTATTTTCAACGTGGTTGTGGACGCTTTTTCACACCATCAAAACTCATGATTTTTGAACATAACCTATTCAACTCTTTACATCTGGTAAATAAACATCTTACAGGCTTGAACATGTTCGAGTTTCAGCCTCTAGGTCGACCTCTAGCCTAGGTAAAAGTCGAGACAAAAGTCGTCCCACAACATGAAATTTTATACAAATAAATCCAAGTGTTTTAATCTTTAAAAACTTGAGGGGCTGTCTGGTCAATATGTAATACTTATTAATCAGGGAATAAACTTTTCAAATTCTTAAAATTATATTCAGGGACTAAACTTTCCCTTTTTGAAACTATAGGGACTAATTTTTCCTTTTTAAAACTAAAAGGACTAAAGTGTAAATATCCTTAAATATAAAAATTTAAATTGTAAAAATATATTTGAAATTGTAATAATTACTTTTGTTAAAGATTTAAACCCGACTCGATTATCCTTCATTAGCGATTTCAATATTGTACGTGTATATTTCTGAGACACGTCTTTTTATTTTAGGTCGTCGTTAGAACCTTGGTGCTTCCTATCTTATCTTATTTCGTCGTTATGCTTTCGTGACTATCGTGTCGATTGTTATCATCCCTTGGTATCACTTTCGCTAAGGTGAGTTCAGAGCCTCGCATTTAAATATAGTTGGAAATTCTTTATAAACCCGCGAGGGGGATACATGCTATTTTATAAATTGAACACAAGTTGTTTTCGGTATGCTGGACCCGTGTGATGATAAATTCATAAGTAACTATTGCCATATGAAGTCCTCGAATTTCATGCATTGTTAATTACCTCGAAAGGGTAAGCGCTAACATACAGGATAAATCTATTGGGCTTGACACCCTATCCTAGGGTCTGTATCCATAAGTGGTACCACCTGAAAGGGATATTATGTATAAGAGGGTCGTTGGTATATGGCAATATTACCTGTTTGTAGGGGCGCCGGAGGTTCCGGTTTGATTGTGGTTAACGTTCAGTGGCATGAGCTTAATGCCTTTATATATATACAACTTGTCTAATCCGCAAGTTTGAGATGATTAAAAATTCTTGTGTTCACCTATTATTCATTTAAACTCTATGAATTCACTCAACCTTTGTGTTGACTTTCTAGCATGTTTTATCTCAAGTTTAAGAGCAGCTGGAGCATGGAGTGGAACGGGATATTTTGAAGGCAATATAATGTGGATTACCATTCGATAAATTTTTTGGAAGTGATATTATTACATTATTGTTGGGACCTGTTTCTAAACTCTGATGTTTTATTAATCGAATGGATTAAACTTTTTCAAACGCATCTTTTTGAATCGTTCTCTTTGTACATGTGCTTATGATTATGAAGTAGCACCCAAAAGTGGTATCCCGCTGCGTTGTCAAAATTTGAGGGTGTTATAGATTAGTATCAGAGCACTTGTTATAGAGAACTAGGTCGTCTTTAAAGCCTAGACTATAACATATTTTTTTAAATGCTTTTTATTGCCTTATATCCTCAACCGTGCGCTCGTGCCTCCTGAAAGCTGGTAAATATATTTAGCACTATGTTTATATAAAGAATTATTTATATAAGTACTGAACTTTTCAATACATTGTGAGTGAAGCAATGGTCTTTATAATGTTATTAATGACTATTATGATACTAGTTTTATGTAAGCGTGAACTCGCCGCCATGTGCTGTTTTTGATTCCATTGGTTAATTTTTTTTATCCAACTCGAGTATGAAAACTCTTCTTATGATTTTGAATCACATATTTTGTTTCATAATGCATCTCTTTGAAGCCTTACAGTTGATGGAAGTACGTTTTATATTGTTACCTAGCATCGTGCCTTCTTTGGCTCTCCCTTTTAGAACACAATTGCTTAATGTCTCACTATTATACTCGTTACTTCTCTTGATTTTTTGGAATCATGCCGCAAAGAAGACTCCATCTTCTTAGCATATTGATTTGATCTTGATATCGTGATTTGGCTTGTCAATGCTTAATGTAAGATTTTGCTAGTTAAAAAGTTCGTTTCTCGGTATCTTCTCGAATTGATTTCCGGTTAATTGTGCGAGATTAGTTGTTCTTGGTGGAACAAAAAGGGAATGGTCGTTGTCTAAAACTAATGAAAAAATAAAGACTTGAAACAAATAAAATAAAGACGGTAAAAAGAAATACTGAAAGATAAAAACTTAACAAAAAGTAAATGACGAGAAATTAAAAGGGAAATAAAGTAAATGACGCAAACTAAAACTTGACAAAACGTAAATTTAAAAACTTGAAAGTAAAATACTTTAAGAATTAAACTAAGAAACGACAAATTAAAATAAAGCTTAAGAAAAATAAGACGAAACAATTAAAATAAAGCTAAGTAAAAATGGCGGGAAAAATAAGTTTAAAAATAAAATTGGACAAAAATGACATAATTTCGCAATTAATAAAAAAAATATGAATTAATTTTGCAATTAAAACCCAAGATTTCGCAATTATGTCAAAATTGACATAATTCCGCAATTAGCAAAAGACACAATTTCGCAATTGCTAGAAAATGAAAGATTTCGCAATGTTGCACAATGTCTCAATAATTGCACAATGTCGCAATAGTACACAATGTCGCAATAATTGCACAATGTCGCAATAGTGCACAATGTCGCAATAATTGCACAATGTCGCAATAGTGCACAATGTCGCAATAGTGCACAATGTCGCAATAATTGCACAATGTCGTAATAATTGCACAATGTCGCAATAATTGCAAAATCGAATCAGATTTCGCAATATTGAAAAAACAATGATTTCGCAACTTGGAACAAGATTTCGCAACTTTGTAGAGGATTCAATTTCGCAATTATGGAAGAATTGCAAAATTGAATCAGGACACAGTTTCGCAATTATGGACAATTGCAAAATCGAATCAGCTTTTCCTAAAAACTAGGAAAACGAGAAAGGACGAAAATAAACAACATTTTAAGAACTTTTAGGGTACAATAAGCAAAACAAAACACGAATAAGCTACCAATAAGCTAGAGAGAAGGTTAAAACTCATAAAAACATCAAAAGAAACACATGAAAATTAAAAGCTTTGAACTTTATGAAAAAACTTGATGAAAAAGATTATGAAAACAATAACGTGATTAACAAGAAAGATTAAAAAGATTAAATTTAAAACAAGATTAAGCGTAAAAGTAAAGATTCAATTAAAAACAAGAAAGGAAGATGAAAGATTAAAGTTCTAGTGAGAGAAACTGTCACTTTCTCTCTCTAAAACTAAACTACTCCTACTCCTAAAACTAAAACTAACCAACCCTCCTAAATGAGTTTATGAGGGTATTTATAGGAAAATGGGGAGGTGCATGTGTTGCCTCCTCTTTCTTTTTTTCTTCACGTCTTCTCGTTTTTTAAGTTCTTCGACTTTATCGACTTTGTCTCGGGATTAATTAAACTCGTCTTATAATTTCTTTATTTATTAGACTCGAGTTCTTCGACTTTATTAAACTTCCGTCTTTAGACTTGTTCTTCGATAAATCTTCAGAATAGGCCTTGGAATTCCGTTATTTTTGCACTCTTGATCTCTTGACTTCGTCTTTTGTCGTTTTCTTCGATAAAAGCCCGTGAATGCCCGTGTTTTCTCCACTTTTCACCTTTTCGTCCTAAATCACAACAAAAACACAAACCACGCATAATTCCGACATTTACGACATAAAATACACGTTTTGGCTCGGTTATTATTGTAATTAAGTGGTAAAAAGATGGGTGTTTTCACACCTATCAAATCCCCTACACTTGACCATTGCAGTGTCCTCATGCAATGCATTAGTTACAAAGCACGATTACATTTTTCATCATAATCAATCCACGTTGGCCTTTATTAAAGAGATAGAAAACTATAAACATTCAAAGTAAAGAAATCAAAAACATACCTTAGGGTTTTGGAAATGTCATGAATGATCATCATCCTCAAGTTTTCACTTTCTCCAAACCAAGCTTAAAAACGAGATCATTGTTATTATAAGTTAGCAAACTACCACAAACTCACGTGGGCCAGTTATTCACTTAGACTCCCTTATTCCTAGGTGTATCTCTTATATTTTATTGTTTTCTTGAATGATCACGAGGATGCATTGTTTGACTTATTTCGATAGTTATTTAGGCTGAAAATAAAGTGAAAGATTTAATCATTAGTTAGCTAAAGGACAAAATCTTTTAAAACTGCTTCTCGGGACCTCATAAAGTTCATTACTTGGCATAACTCGCTTCGCGATTTGAGACCTTTCTCGGACCGATATTTGGCAGCGACTTCATACTTCAAACCTTGAGAGACGTTCATGAAACTATGGTCTTCTCTTCATAATAGGAATTTCTTCACTTGAAGTTTTGAGAGATTCTTCATATTTGGACCACGACTTCTTCATTTTTCTCCAATCTTTATTTTGGACTTTGATATACAACGATCCGCCTCCTTTTAGGACTTGGATCTATTTATCCTCATACCTTGCTAGGGTCTTTTTGGATAGATTTCTCCATGATCTTTTGGGGAGTTCTTGCTTTTCGTCGTGTGTCTCGATCCTTCATATTGATTTTCGATAAATGATTCTTCACATCACTTGGGATCTTTAGCAACAAAATGTAGCCCTCATGCCTTGTTAGGACCTTTTTGGACTCGCCAATCTTCGCATCCCGCTTCAATAAGTTATGCCTTGGCTATAAACTCTAATCCATACCGAGCAACTTTTAAACGATCTTGGGCTAGAAGCTAAGTAACTTTTCAAATCGTACAACCTTATTTATTGCAGATAAATTTATTAACAAGCGATGGGAGAATAGGCTCATAATTAACTCACTTAAATTCATGAAAGAATATCAAACTTATAATTGACTCTATCATCTCTCGTCCTCCACAGTTTAAAATCTCAAAGAATGAGACTCGTAGATGCTTAGCCAATTAAATCACAGTTTTGGGCAAATTCTTAGACTTTTTCAAGTTTAGAAATTGCGTTTTAAAGTTCCCTTGATAAACGACTCTCTAGGATCAGTTATAGGAACTTGCGAAAAGTTCTTGTTCTTAACCCGTGAGAGTTAAGACTTTCGCGTTTTATAGCTCCCTACATAAAAGCCTAGCAAAACTTGACTTAAACACGTTAAGGATACTAGCTAGAGTAAACTTAGATAAGTAAACTCGTGTTGAGTCAAAAGATTCACAACGTTTGAAAATTAAAACCACTTTATTAAAAATTTATTCTAATAAGGAAAGAAAATAACTATACAAAGGGAAAAACTAATAGGCCAAAATAGATTAAAAATTTTGAAAAATGTCGAAAAATTGATTTTCCGGTTAAAATGAGGACAAATACAAGGAAAAGGCCACTTAACTTCGATAGAAGTTCCCCCTACACTTGAGATAAACAGTGTCGTCAATGTTTAAGCATGTGGGAGTAAACTCCCCTACACTTAAGACATTGTGCACTTTGTTTAAATCTCGCTAAGGAAGAGACAACTAAAGAGATTCCTATTTTAATATTGAGAAATATAAAATAGTGAATCGAAAAGAGTTTAGGATAGAACCGGGAAAAAGGGAGCACGGAATCACGGTTCGTCAAAAGTCATCAAGAGTGTGTATTTGAAGCTCTAATCCCTGCACATGATAAGAAAGATAACAAGAAACACCACGGGCCTCCCCCTACACTTATGGTAAAGATAGATAGATAATTGGGTTGCCTCCCAAAAAGCGCTAACCGAGTCACGAGCCTGACTCGTCCCCGAATTAAATGGTCCATGGGGAAGCCTCGAATGTGATACCGGGATCGAAGACCTTGTCCTCGTTCCCGGTTGACATCAACAGAGGAGAGGCGGGGGGATAAGTCTTGAATGGGAGAAAGGTCCTTTCAACATACGAAAAGTATGTGAAATCAAGATCCACGGGAGGTGGGGTGGGTAAACTAAGCACATTGTCATCCCCCAAAGACAATGGAGGCTGAGCATTTGGCAAAGCCGTAATGTTATCAATGATAATAAAATCAATGTCACCTTCCGGGTCAAAGCACTCATCCTCTGAGATAGTGGCTAAAGGGGAGGATGAAAGGTGCTCGGGAGGGGGACTTGGGATAATACCTTCCTGCAGCAAATTATCCAAAATAATGTCCCCCTCCGTGTCATAATCATCAATACCTGGAGGGATGGAGTGGATGTCGATTTCTTCCAGCAATGGGTCATTATCTTCAACGGGAGGAATAGATGAAGGAAAAGACTCGGCAAGAGGAGGAGAAGTCAACGCTTCGATTTGAGCAATAAGAAGGTGCACTTTCCGTAATCTATCGCGAAGAAGCACGTCTTCCACCTTATCCACAAGATCATGTTCATCGGTGAACTTCTCGTAAACCAGAGAGAATAAATCGTCGTCACCCGCATCTCCCGGTGGAGATTGAGAAATTTCAAAAGTGAAATTCTCATAGCTTGGAGAAAAATCGTCATCACTAGGATCGACCTCTTCCGTAAGAGCAATGTCGTCCTGAAGCTCCATAGAAGGTAAGTTACAAACCTCATCATCCAATACTTTGTCGAGACCAACATCACTAAGTTCATTCAACGAATCAAGATCCTTAGACGCAGTAGGAACATCGAGAGTAGGAGCAGCAACTTCAGAAGATGTGTTGAAAGTGCATACAGCATCGTCGTCATCATCATCATAATAGTATTGATGCACAAGAGGATGGGTATAATCACTAAGATTAGATACTTGCTCTTGTTGCAGTCGCTTTTCCTCCGCCCATGCTTCTTTAAACTGAACAAAGGCTTCTTGAATTTCCAAAATAATGGCGTGCCTTTCTTCATTCAGAGTAGTGAGTTGTTGATCAATACGAATTCCCTGAGAGGATTGATGATTGAGGGTGTGATGTGAGGGCTCATAGTTATGAAAACCAAAATTATAGCACGGATGTGGCTCATAGTCAGTCATCGGTTGAGAAGAATTATAACACGGATTTGGTTCATAATAATCCATCGGTGAAGAAAACTAAGGACACGGATCTGGCTCATAATAATTCATTGGTTGACAATAAGAGGTATCGTGAGGGCCCCCACAATTTTGGCAACAAGGGTATGGAGAAAAATCCGGTGCTTCTTGTAGATAGCTATTACCATTGTCATAATTGTAACCCAGTTCTTGCTCGCCATGAGGCGGGTATCGAATTGGACACGAAACATGCCAATGAGAATCGCTTCCACAATATATGCAAGGGGGAACAGGAGGTGGATTAGAAAAGGACGAATTAGTCGAGTTGCACGATGGACAAAATCCGAATTGTGTATTGTCGATATCATTTCCGCACTGCTCACATGTACACCATTGACATGAGTCGTTCCCGTATAACCGTCTCCCACACCCGACGCAATGGACATAAGAATCCATAAATAAAAATAGATAAGTAAGAAGAATATTTTTGGTGCAAAACTTTGAAAAAGAAATGCTTTTTATGATTTTTCAAATGTTTTTGGTATTTTTGAAAATTTTGGACACGAAAAATAACGTTCACAAGTGAACGGATCCCAAAAGCCAACGCGTCTCTCACAAAAAACCGTTAATCTTCACGAAAAGAGCCGGCAGCGGCGCCATTTTAATGTAAGATTTTGCTAGTTAAAAAGTTCGTTTCTCGGTATCTTCTCGAATTGATTTCCGGTTAATTGTGCGAGATTAGTTGTTCTTGGTGGAACAAAAAGGGAATGGTCGTTGTCTAAAACTAATGAAAAAATAAAGACTTGAAACAAATAAAATAAAGACGGTAAAAAGAAATACTGAAAGATAAAAACTTAACAAAAAGTAAATGACGAGAAATTAAAAGGGAAATAAAGTAAATGACGCAAACTAAAACTTGACAAAACGTAAATTTAAAAACTTGAAAGTAAAATACTTTAAGAATTAAACTAAGAAACGACAAATTAAAATAAAGCTTAAGAAAAATAAGACGAAACAATTAAAATAAAGCTAAGTAAAAATGGCGGGAAAAATAAGTTTAAAAATAAAATTGGACAAAAATGACATAATTTCGCAATTAATAAAAAAAATATGAATTAATTTTGCAATTAAAACCCAAGATTTCGCAATTATGTCAAAATTGACATAATTCCGCAATTAGCAAAAGACACAATTTCGCAATTGCTAGAAAATGAAAGATTTCGCAATGTTGCACAATGTCTCAATAATTGCACAATGTCGCAATAGTACACAATGTCGCAATAATTGCACAATGTCGCAATAGTGCACAATGTCGCAATAATTGCACAATGTCGCAATAGTGCACAATGTCGCAATAGTGCACAATGTCGCAATAATTGGACAATGTCGTAATAATTGCACAATGTCGCAATAATTGCACAATGTCGCAATAATTGCAAAATCGAATCAGATTTCGCAATATTGAAAAAACAATGATTTCGCAACTTGGAACAAGATTTCGCAACTTTGTAGAGGATTCAATTTCGCAATTATGGAAGAATTGCGAAATTGAATCAGGACACAATTTCGCAATTATGGACAATTGCAAAATCGAATCAGCTTTTCCTAAAAACTAGGAAAACGAGAAAGGACGAAAATAAACAACTTTTTAAGAACTTTTAGGGTACAATAAGCAAAACAAAACACGAATAAGCTACCAATAAGCTAGAGAGAAGGTTAAAACTCATAAAAACATCAAAAGAAACACATGAAAATTAAAAGCTTTGCACTTTATGTAAAAACTTGATGAAAAAGATTATGAAAACAATAACGTGATTAACAAGAAAGATTAAAAAGATTAAATTTAAAACAAGATTAAGCGTAAAAGTAAAGATTCAATTAAAAACAAGAAAGGAAGATGAAAGATTAAAGTTCTAGTGAGAGAAACTGTCACTTTCTCTCTCTAAAACTAAACTACTCCTACTCCTAAAACTAAAACTAACCAACCCTCCTAAATGAGTTTAGGAGGGTATTTATAGGAAAATGGGGAGGTGCATGTGTTGCCTCCTCTTTCTTTCTTTCTTCACGTCTTCTCGTTTTTTAAGTTCTTCGACTTTATCGACTTTGTCTCGGGATTAATTAAACTCGTCTTATAATTTCTTTATTTATTAGACTCGAGTTCTTCGGCTTTATTAAACTTCCGTCTTTAGACTTGTTCTTCGATAAATCTTCAGAATAGGCCTTGGACTTCCGTTCTTTTTGCACTCTTGATCTCTTGACTTCGTCTTTTGTCGTTTTCTTCGATAAAAGCCCGTGAATGCCCGTGTTTTCTCCACTTTTCACCTTTTCGTCCTAAATCACAACAAAAACACAAACCACGCATAATTCCGACATTTACGACATAAAATACACGTTTTGGCTCGGTTATTATTGTAATTAAGTGGTAAAAAGATGGGTGTTTTCACACCTATCAAATCCCCTACACTTGACCATTGCAGTGTCCTCATGCAATGCATTAGTTACAAAGCACGATTACATTTTTCATCATAATCAGTCCACGTTGGCCTTTATTAAAGAGATAGAAAACTATAAGCATTCAAAGTAAAGAAATCAAAAACATACCTTAGGGTTTTGGAAATGTCATGAATGATCATCATCCTCAAGTTTTCACTTTCTCCAAACCAAGCTTAAAAACGAGATCATTGTTATTATAAGTTAGCAAACTACCACAAACTCATGAATATAATGAACCTATTTCATAATTACATGAACCTTTTCTGACAAAGAAACTGAGTAAGTACTTATAAATATGCCGACACATCTCATATACAAATCCTCCCTCGATCTTGCATCAGTTATGATTCTAAATATGTCTTTGTTAAATTGTTTTACCATTTCATTCGAGAAACCCCTTGATCCATCATCATGATCATATTCACAAAATTTTTATTTGTCTTAACTCTATGAACCGAGAACTCGTACCGTTTACATATTCACGATCAAAGATTTACCTAACCATAATACTTGGAGAGAAATTCGAACAAAGTATTGTTTCCTCTTCTCGATCGAACATTAGCGTGTATCGCAAGTTGAATATAGTAGGACGGCCAATTGAATATAGTAGGATGACGTATGTTTCAGTTTTGTTTAGCGATGTTTGTCTGTTTTGTTGGTATGATCACCAAATGAGCCGGGTTGGTCTCTCGTTTAATATATCTTTTTTATAAAGGATGTGACGACTTTCCCGAGATATTTTTGTGTTGATTCTCCGCCTTATATTTAGTGACTATAACGTCGCATGTCCGTCACGTGAGAATTCACAAGTCCGTCCAAGGGTCTAAGCTTATATCTCTCTGTGTGAGATTAGAACAAGTAAGATTGAGCATGAGGACCGTGCTCCCTTATGGTGGGTAAAATATGAAAATCCGTACTTTTCGCACCATTATTTTATTCCCAACTTTTATTTATAAAATATATTTTATGAAATTTTTAATTTTTCGATTAAGCGGTAAAACTATTCCTCGAACGTCTTTAAACGTGTTGTCGTTCGTACTTCGTCATTTAGTCATGTCCGTCTATGGTATGACAATACATATATTTTTCCAAGTCATTATTTATATTTGACGTTCATCTTCTATTTTATTTTATTTTATTTTACAAAAATAATTCATATTTCGGTCTAACGGCAAAATTATTGCATAAACAACAATAAAAGTTAATAAAAGTGTATTTATTCATGTTACATCATTATTCTATGTTTAGTCTATGATCTTTAAATATTTTACTCATGACATAGATGTTCTTCAAATATGGTCGTTTTAATTTCGCATTTTACGAGCATTCTCTGTAATTTACGTTAAGCCTTTAAGCGTCATTTGTTTATGTATAAAAGTGATAATCTTATAACTAATCAAGGTGGTTGTTGTTACTCTAGAGAGAGAGAGAGAGAGAGTAGAGAGAGAAACAAAGAAACTGTTAATGCAAGTGATGCCTAAAAACATTATTAGTGTTAACTAATCTTTCTTAGTTTTGATCACAGCAAACTATACAACACATTTAGTGTAAAACACAAAACGAATTATTTAACTAACACTATCATCAAGGTAATAATCATATCACTAACCTTTCTTAATTATACTTAGTGATCATCAAAATGATTATCCTTAAAACTCACTTTTGTTAATATGACAAAAGACTTTTTAATAAACTTTCTTTCTTTGAAAATGTTTTATCAAAATGGAAAATGAAAATTTGAAAATAGCATATTCCATATGCTATTAGAATATCCTTTGAAGGCTTCAAATACCTCAGATATTCCTACCCCACTAAAAGACAAAAAAGGAGCGTACTCTAGTGGCGTAACCTTAAGTAGCTAGGCGGTTCCCTAGCGATAAGGAACCACCGGGCTAGATAAGGTACCACGCCCAAATAGCCGTTATATAGCCGTTATACTTTGTCTCCTTTAAATAGTGGATAAAATCTCATTTTCCAACAAGCCTCTTGGACGTTTTTCTCAGTCTCCTTTCTCTTTTCTATAGCATAATCATTAGTAAATGATCACTTAAAGTGTTAAAGATGTTTACATATGATTATCCTCTTGATCCCCTCCTTTACCTTGTCCAATGAGAAGATCACTCACTCACTAGTGTTGTGATAAAGATGAATCTATGAGCTAGTCATATTCATCATGATACCCTTTTTGTTTTATGTTAATCCATTGTATTTATGAATACTTGGACTAGTTGTGTTCATCCAAGTTATTTGTGAATACTTGGATTTGTTGTGTACATCCATTGCATATGTGTTTGCTTGGATTTGTGTTGTGTAGATCCAAGCTACATGTGTGTACTTGGATATGTCTAGTTGAGTTGTAATAGATTTGTGTAGTAGTTCTCACTAAACTATAAAGTGATGTGGTTGTGTCTTGTGAGTTCTCACTAAACTTGAAAGTGATTAGTAGTTGTGTTGTGTGAAGTTCTCACTTAGCTTCAAAGTGAAGAGTCGTGAAGATTGGTTCTACATTTGGATTAGAACTCGACATCTAGCCTTGTGTCGTAAAATGGTGAAGTAGGCAACGTCGTGAAGATTGGTTCTACCTTAAGATTAGAACTCGACATCTAGCCTTGTGTCGTTAAATTGTGAAGTAGGCAACGTTGTGTAGATTGGTCCTAGCTAAAGATTAGGTCTCGACATTTAGCTTAGTGTCGGAAAATAATGTAAGCGACGATGTAAGGTTTTCTCCGCCAAGAAGGGAGCTTGTGGATATAGTAGAAATCTCGAGTAGGTGTACTCGAGGAGTGGAGTAGAAACGAGGATAGAGCCTCGTTGTCGAACCACGATAAATCTTGGTGTCTTCCCACTAGGTTGTCTCCTTCCTTACTCTTTACTTATTTCATTATCATTACACTTACCTATTATCTTTACTAGTGCATTTGAATTGAACCTAATCGTTATGCAACTTAGCTTTAAGCAAAAGATAGTTTTGATACTAACCAAATTGAAAGTAATTTTAATTTTGTTGCCAATCGAAGAGAAACTATTCAACTCCTCCTTCTAGTTTCTACAATTGGTATCAGAGCGATGGTCACCCAAGATCTTTGAAGTATATTGTACTTTGATGCTTGGATCGATCAATTGTCTCCTCAAATTAGAAGGTCAAGTTGTACTAAAGTTTCTCTTTGGTCAAAACTATTTTGTTTTTGAAAAATAGGTCTTTTAATTGATAATATTGCATCCCTCTTAAGATTAGTAGTCTTTATGCATTTTAGATCTACTCTTGAAATGTATCTACTAGTTTGCATCTTGCTTTGTTTAGGTACTCATGCAGATCAATCACTTAATTGGTTGTGGATTGAGTTACTTGCACTTGTAGAAGACTCATCTTCATTGATCTTTAACATCCTTGAATGATGATACCAAGATGATTGGGAATGATACTAGTCCTTGAAGACTTAGTACTCATTATAGTCATTGTTGGGCATATCATTGATTCCTTTATGTATTGCTATTTGTGGCCAATGTACGCTTTCGTTCTTCCACACGCCCTTTGATCATTCTTTTGATCATTAGTTGACTATGTGCTTATTCTTGGCATCCTTGACTTGAAATTTGTTTGTGGTTTGTGATTCTTTTCTTTTATCCTCTCAAACCTTCATTGCTTGGAGACTTGACTCACTATGGTGATGTAGAGTGAGTTAGTAGTAGCTTAAAGTATCAAGCATGATTTCCATGGTTTGCACCCATACGGTTAGTAGGCCCTTTGTGGGAGAGAAAGTGAATTAATACCTTGCTCATATTTTGGTTTAGACTAAGACTATTATTGAAAGTGATTTTAGTCTATACACGAATAATTGCTTTGTGTTTATTCATTACCAAATCCGTTTAACGTTTCGCCGGAAAGGCACGTCTTAAACCACTATATATGACACAAGCTCTTCGTTACCACTATTTGAAGATTGTCATTAATCCCTTGAGCATTAGTCCTAGTCTTGATTCACTTCCCTTGACTTCTCTCCACTTTGTTGTTTTGCTACGAGTAGTCGTTTGTCCGTTTCGGTTCTTTTCGATCTTGATTCAACTCGTAATCCTTCATTAAAGCATATTGCCTAGTGTTTTGATGATCCAATGTTATTCTAAAAGGTTTATGATATATTTTTAAGTATCTTAGAAAAACTTGGTTTTTAAAATTTGGCGAATTTCATTGATAAAAACCAGCCTCTGTAGGCGGTTCTTTATCTTGGCGGCTCAAACCCGCGGTTCTCTATCGATAAGGAACCGCGGGCAGTAAAGTTTGTCAGAGCGCCAGTTTGATTATTTTATTCTTTTTCAAACCACTATCTCTCTCTCCCAAAAACACAAAGCCGACGTTTTTCATTTTTTCCACCATTGTTGAAGCTTCCAAAACCTTCAATCACTCAAATTAATTGATTCCAAGTTGTGTGTTTCACTCATCCTTCATCTAACATCAATTAATTGTAAGTATTTTCTTTCAATTTCATCTATTTTGTTCTAGGGTTCATCCTTTCATAATTGGGGATTTTTAAATTTGAAATTGAATTAAAACCTTAATAGGAATGTGGATTGACATGGTTATTTTACTTTGATTCCTTAGGTTCATATTCATTAAGATTTCACTAAAACCTACTTGTAGAACAAATCCGAATTTTGGTTAAACAATTTTGGTTAAAAGATGGATTTGAGAAGAACCCATGAACAAATAGGTAATGACATTGTTAATGCTTACCTAAAAACCTTGTTTTGAAAGACCAATGTTCTAAGTCCATTATTGATCCAACATAGTTCATATGTTCTTGGTAAATAATGGAATAGCTACATTGTGAACATGAGAATGATATGTATTCAATCCTTTGTTTGTCAAGAAATTGATATAACACATTCTCATATTTTCGATTTTTGATTCTAATTTTTCATATGAGTGATTGGAAAAATATTGCCTTATGTTTATATTAGGTACTAATCATGCCTTCTCAATATCAAAAGGATCATCAATACACTAGACAATACATGCCAAACCTTTCCCAAACCTATGCTTCCCCTCAACTTCGAAACTCATTTCCATCCCTTTCTACTCGTTGTTTCCATGAGGCTAGAGTCATTAACGAGGGAATAACGGGTTATGACTATATCCAATCTATGTTTGAGCTTTCGGGGTTTGATTGCTTGCTCAACATAGAAGAAGATATTTACCCTTTGTTCCTTCTTGAATTCTTTAGCACCTACTCCATGCTTGAATACAATGGAGAAATCTTCATTCGTTTCGTGTTGAATGATCAATTGATTCAATACTCCCTCGAAAACTTTGGTGAAATTCTCGGTGTGCCATATGAAGGCACTTGTCGTTTTACGGATAAATGGAGACTTGATGCTCTCTTGGAATCCTATGATAAACCTCCAAATGACCTCACCGAAATTGATCTAGAGTTTATCCTTGACATCATTTCGAAAGAGCGTGATGGAAACGTTGTGAGAAGCCTTCATTCAAATGTACGAAATGTGAATCGATATGAAGTTCTCTCTAGCGACCTTAAGGATTTTATAGTCCAATGGGAAAATATCCTTAGGGAGAATGTCTTTTGCCTTGGTGGAAACCGAGATCATATCCCGGCTTGTATGGTGCATATGTTGAGTTGCATCTTTACATCCACCAAGTACAATTTGGCATTCTATATCGCTCGACGAATAAATTATGCCCTTTCAAAGCCCAAAACAAACCTTCCCTATGCTATGCTTCTTACTCGCCTTTTCAAAAGGGTTGCTCATGACTTTCCCCACCTCGATCTCTCTCGCTTTCACCCGGTTCATCGGGTTATGTTGCCTATTCAAGAGGTATATGCAAGAAAGCCAAGAAGTGATCGAGGTTCGCGAATATCAGATCATCAAGAGACGGATGATGAGGAAACCTATATGCCAACAAGTGATGGTGATGGCATAGGTACTAGTTCTCACTTCAACTCTTCGAGTAATTCCCACCCATCCTCAAACTCATTCGTGGATGGACTTGAAGACTTAGCTCCCCCACCTCATTACTCCTCTAGTGAAGTACCAAAAGATCTCAACATGGAGCATCTCTACCATGAAAATCTTAGGACTAGAGGTGAATTGCATGAACATCGGGTTGAGTCAAGGAAGGGATTCAAGTACTTGGGGAATATGATCAAGGGATTGGGCAAGAAGAGAAGGTGAAAGCTTTGAAGTATTTCAAAGAATACATGTTGGTAAACATGTAATGTTGAACATTTTTTTTCTTGGATATGTATTAACTTATGCTACATGTTTGGATTGCTATTTATTTTAATCCTAAATGATTGTCTATGCCATTATGTTTGTGATTTACATAACTGTGTGCATCCCTTATGATAGTTAGCTTCTTAGATTTTGATCAGTAGTTAACTTTGGCTTGTGAATCCTTTGGTAAAAATATGGGGTAACCAAAATTTGGGATGTGAAATTTTTGAAACACCTCTGGTCGCGGTTCCATATCGACCAGCGGATCCTTATCGATAAGGAACCGCCGGTCCTAGATAAGGAACCGCCGCCACTGTGTCCGACAGAATCTTTTGCTTTACACTATTTTCTTAAATCTGTGTAAACTTTGCATGATTCTTTGCAAAAACCTGCACATTTCCTAAAATAGGTTACCTAAATTCATTATTCACCTAAAATGATTTTAACCCATTACTAGTTTGGACCATCCCCTCACCCATTTAAACCCACCTTGTTAGTCATGTTCTTCACACATCAAAACATTCTTCCCTAACCCTTAAACCACCCTTGTCAACCATGGTTTCTTCAAAAACCTCAAACACCCCAAGGAAAACACTTAAGATTAGGATTAAGGTGCCCAAGCCTAACTCCTCACCCTTTCACACACCCAAAAATGAGATGGTTCCAATCCTCATTTCCTCAACACCTTCACCACCCCTTGCACCATGCAAGACAACATCCACCCCTGGTACTAACCCTTCCATTGGTTCTACCTGTAAGACCCCAAAAATCTGGTAACGGGACAGGTAAGCATTGTGGGGTCCCACATCATGGTAACAACATACATGGCAATAAGGTAAATAAAAGACAGAGCAAATAAAATGACACACTTCACGAATTTATTCAAAAGCTGCGGAATTAAATATATAAATATGGTCTCAGATTTGCATAATATGACATCAACAAAAGTCACATAATTTTACCAACATACTCATAATAGTCTTAGTACATAAGAGTACTTTTATTTGGCATGATTAACATGGCATAATTAATTTTTCCCAAAAGTTTCAACCTATAATGACATGGAATCGTCCAGCTTGCCGGATCCTGCGGGCTCCCATCCTTAGCAAAATTAAGCATTAGCATTACCTGAGAAATAACATGTAAATATGTCAACATAAAGCTGAGTGAAATTCATAGGTTTAATAAGTGGTAATGTGAAATACAAACATTAGTTTTATAAAATAGCAACAGGATATGATTTAGTACCGTCGTACAAAATCATTTATATTAATTTATTGCAATAGCTCACGATACAGAAGCTTTAACATAAATGTTTTACCCCTAGTAAGTATCTAGTCAAAATACTTAGGTAATTAAATGTAAGTGCGTCAAGGTAATCGGGACGGGGATTGTTAATCCCGATGGATCCATCCACAACATTCGCGCTTGCAAAATGTGAATTAACGGTTCATGATGTAGGGGATTTTTGACTAACGTACTAATGCAATAAGTAAATGTATAATCTGGGGAAAGCATACCGTTCTTGAATAGCATACTAAAAGTTTTAAATGATTGTATTCCACGCATGTTATTCTCACCCCGAAATTTGTAACAAGTATATAAGAAAAGGGGCTATGAACTCACCTTTAGTAAGTAATCACAAGGTAAAAGGGGCTGAGCAAAAAGGAGTCTTCACGGACCTATGCAATGGTGACGCGTAATAAGAATGCGTTCAATGAAGCAATAACGTTTTAGAAGTGGCTGGACATAGTATGACTAGGTAACTTGCGAGCGAAGGCGAGACCTAAGCTTACGTTAAAATCTTGACCCAACACCTTGAACCTACTGTAATAACCTAATATCAACCTTGTATGATGGTCCAAGGATTTATGTGTGGGTTCCAAACACGTTTAAGACTCGGTTTGAAAAACCAAAACAAGGGACTGCATTCAGTTTTCTGAAAAAGGCTGTGAAGATTTGGTCATAACTAAAAATCTATAATAGTACAGAAAGTGGGGTTTTTTGACATGAGTAGTTAATTCTCTTACCTTTCTAAGTTGGGCAAGAACAGACCTGGAACAATTACCAATCAACATGAAATCCATTTTTAGTGACAGACTATCAAAAAAGAAAGTTGGAATCGACTCTTGAAGCCTACGGTAATTTGAGCATAAATCCTAAATGGTATAAGATTTTGACACCAAACCAAAAAGAGAAGTTGCCTTATGATTTTAACTACTGTAAAAAGTTATAAAATCCTATATTCACCCTTTTTACCCAAGACAAATTACCCACGTTTTAAGCCTACCATTCAGATTTGACCTAGTTTAGTAAAACGACCGTTCCGGGCTCATCCGGACACTTCCCGTTCCCATCCAACTCACCACATGTTAAGCAAATCAGTGGGTATCAAATTTTCTAATAAAAACACAGTCATATTTTTAAATTTTTTTTGCCATAACCTGTTTGTTTCTGTGATAAATTCCATACTACGAAAACGACTCCATTCGGCTACCTAACCTTAATCAAGCAACACTTAAGCTATAACAAATCGCCACGCAAGTGTCCTAAGTCCTAATATGCCCTAATTGTTCATAATATCAGTGGGTTTCACCTATTATTTCAAAATCAATGACCAAAGTGAATCAAAAATGCTAATAACATCAAAATCAAAACACTAGTTAGGATTATACCTTCACAACTAGTATGAATCAACCAAAACACAAACAAGCTTGATTCCTTCCTCCATGATCATAAAAATTTCGTGGCCCTAGGTCATAATAACATGCCCAAATCAAAATTTTATCCAACAAAATAAGGTTCTAAGCATTGGAACAACAAAAACAAACATAGGATTTTACAAAAACATCATCAAATCATAAGATTTGATGATTTTTGACCTCAAGCAAAAACTTGATGCATGTTGTAATTAACACATGGGTTTGAATGAAAATCAAAAATTAAACATGGAATTAGTGTTAATTTACCTTAATTCAAAAAAAAATCAAACAGTTGGGGGTGGTGTTGTGTTCGTCGGTTCACAGAGAGAAAAGGGGAGAACAAGATTTTTTTGTTTGGTAATTGTACTGTGATAGTTTATTTAAAACATATGGGCTATACATGGGTCACCAAGGCATGTTTTGGGCCTCCTAAGGCCTTGTTCAGCCGAATTTCCAAGGAAAGGCCCAAGATTTTGGGTTTTTAACTTTAAAAATTTTACGGGTTTAAATGATGTGTCGTGTCTGACGAAAACCGAGACTCGTTTATTTTTAAGACGAAACTTCTTTAAAATCACTCGAAAACTCTCTTTGGCCCGAATTTCACTAAGTTGGATCAAGGAGTTAAGAATAACTAGAAATCACATAAAAATAATTTTTATTGCGACGTTCGGACCCGAAAACTCAGTCCGACAGCCGGAAAACGCAAAAATGAAAAAGTTCACCATTGCGTCTGTAATTGCTCAAGATGTCGTTTTTCATTATTTTTGAGGCAAAAAGACATTAGTAAGTCATATAAAATGAAATAAAACCTCGTAGAAACTACAAACATGAAGTTCGAGCATTTTGCTAAATAATATCATAAATTAGCGAAATTCAGAGAATTTTATATTTAACTAAAATTCGAGGATAACACGTAATCACTGTAAATTAAATAGGGAGTGTAGTGAAAGTGTGAATAAGCACGTATAACAAGTAAAAGAAAATTATCAAAATTCCGTGTTCTCACAGTCTTCCCCCCTAAAGGAACTCTGGTCCCTCAGAGTTTAACTGGAGGCAGTAGGTGACGGAAAAGATGAGGATACTGGAATTTAAATTGCTCTTCGCTTTCCCAAGTGAATTTGGCGCCTCGACGTGAGTCCCAACGGACTTTAACTATTGGAAAGCAACTGCGCCTAAGTTTCTTGACTTGTCGGTCCACAATTTCGATCGGCTCTTCAACGAAATACATTTTGTCGTCGAATTTGATCTCTTCTAACAGGATTTGAACGTCTAACTCGGCCAAACATTTCTTAAGGTTTGAAACGTGAAACACGTAATGAACGCAACTTAGTTCTTGCGGTAAGCTCAAACGATAAGCCACATGGCCAATACGTTCGATAATTTCAAACTTGGATTAAAATAATGAATTTCAGTACGGAAAAATATCAACAGATAACAAGAACACCAGAATTGCTTAAATGGACAAGGCGCTCTAAAATGAGCCAAGATTGTAAATTAACAAGGAATCGCAAATCACGTAACTATAAATTATGACAATTTACTTATTAGAAAAACAAAGGGAAATATGAATTACATATAGACATTTGGATTTCGAAGTAAAAGTAGCTTAGTTCAAATAATTATTTCAATCAGCTTAAGGGCTTTTGGGATAACTGTATGAAATTATTGTTAAAAACTCAGGTTTATCGTTACCATTAGAAAAAAATCAAATATCCAATTTTTTTATCATTGTTAGAAATTATAAATTAAATTGATAATTTCATTAGGTTGAAAGTAAAGTATGATACAATCAAATACTTTTAAAAGATACAGTTTGACAGCCTTTTAAACACTAGTTATAATTCTACCAAAGAGGATGTATAGATCTTATATTTAACTTGAAACATGTATTTTGATAATTTAAACACTTGATAAAGTGTGTAAAACGTTCTTAAAATTTAGAATAATGTATAGCAATCCATATAGGTGTTTAATGTCTCAAATAGTAAACATGTGACGTATCCGAGTTTTAAAAATATGACAAGATAGCAAATGAGTATGAATTGAATAACAATCAACAATTAGTATACGAGTGATAGTACGAGGGGATAAAACGTAATTCAAATCTATTTCTTAATGATCATGTTAGGATAGATGTATCGATGATAAGAAAAATAAGAAATTAAGGATTTAACAATGATTAATTCACGTGTGTGGTTGGCGTCACCAACAACGGGTTTTTTTTCAATGGTCGACACACGATCGAAAGAGAAAAGCCACACAAAAAGTTTTCAAACCAATGAAAATTCTTAAAAAGTCACTTGAGAGTAATTCCAGTAAAATGAACAACATTAGCAATGAGAGGGCGAAGTCATCATATGGTTTACACAAATGAATTTCTAGACAATAGAGTCTAACTCACATCATGGAAAATACACGAATATATCGTTCACTTCCAGTCATGAATCACTATTAGCGTCCGGAGATGTTTCGAAGATCTACCAAAATAGATAGAGGAGGTCGATCGATGTAGAAGCATAACAACGTTGAAAATTTCAAGTCTGGTATCAATGGTAAGAAATTAGACAAATTGTAACGAGAACTATGTCACGAAGAAAGATGAGGTAACCAGCAAAACAAAGATCGTTGAATAAGGATATATGTGCTTGAGGCATGTACTTTGTTCAAGAAAAGATAAGGGATCATATGTGTATGTCGCTAACTGGTGCTACTCGCATAAGATGTAAAAGTTTTCAAAACTATATTTTATATAACTTTTTAAAGAACATAAGTAAAAAGTTCTTTGACAAGATATTTTAGGTGACTACTATTTGGCCTCGCATGGATCCTTCTAAATTACGCATAGGTGATCAGGCCATGCATAATTTAGGACTAGCAATGCGATGCTCAACTTCGTCAAACCGGTATTACATATCATATGATTTAAAATACGTATATGGAATCAAAATAAGTTATGAAACTTTTTGCCAGTAACTAATTGGCTAAATATTTAAATCAACAATTTTAATGTTACAAGAATTATTTGCGAGACCAATTGTTTGAATAATTTGTGAAAATACATAGTAAAATTAATATTCATTAAGTTTATAAGATAACATTCAAGTATTTAATAAGGCCCAAGTGGGACATTTTATAAAATGATTCGCAAACAATACCAGTTTGGGTTTATAGAGCAACTTCTAAAATAACGAGTGGGTTACATGAGGGTAATAAAGAGTAGTTCAAGGAAATCAATGAAATGGTTACAAGTTGATAATTTTGAAAATGTTTAGTCAGAATCACCATGAAACACGTGTTAAGAGGATAACGAACGATGTGAGAGCAAGAACTTCAAACCTTGACCCAAATCAATGGTGCGATAGAAGAAAAGAAAGGTAAAATGAAATGATATATGATTCATGTATAAAATAAAGGATAAATGAATCCATACGCGTGCAGATAGAGATCCGACTGAAGAAGGGCAATAGTAATACTTTAAGGATTGTCCGCGACCTAATACGTAAAAAGTCAACAAAAGTCAAAGTATGACCCGCGTATGACCCAATAATGAAAAGTTGTAAAAATACATGTAAGTTACTGGAATACAATAAAATATGGTCATACAAACTTGTTTCATCAAGCTATATAGCTTAGAACTCATTTTTATAAATTTTGACAAACCGTATAGAAAATAGTCAACTTTTGGTTTTTCCGACTCGAGGCGAATTACTAATCATTAGACCTCAATTTCACTTACATTATGATGTTAAACATCCTAAGAATCAGTATCTATAATCCCAAATCCATTCCATAAAGTTTAAGCTTGCTTAAGGGGCGTTTGGGTATTGAACTAGTCATTTACTCGCTTAATGAAAAAGTGCTGAAAACTCCTTTTCGCGAGGCTTAAAAATCCTATTTAGACTCTTGGAAAAATTCTACAAAAATTCAGAGAAGTCATACACATCATGAATTTAATATCTGGTGAATTTTAAGAAAAGTTTTGAAGTCTAGATACCTTTTTAAAAATAAAAACCAAAACGCATTCTGCACGAAAAAGTCAAACCTTACAGTCTGTATTTTACATTTTTGAGGGTCAAATGCCCACTTTAAAGCTTCCATTTCCGAGAAGGTGACTAAAAACATAATTCCGGACAACTTTGTAGTTTTATCCGAAGGCTGGAAACACTTTTACGACACACTTATACCTATGACAACAGCTATATAATCAAAATTTTGCAACTTTTCAATTTAGTCAACAATACCCACTTATGTGTCAAAAACTTAAAGGTAGCTAACGGGCACTAAAACTTTGCATCAAAAGTCATAATTATATGTTTCTCAAATGTTTCAAGTGAGAAATCTTGTCTAATCACTCATTAAGCATACCAAGCACGCTAAACCAAACACTAGTTTAAGTCGGTTGTACCCTATTAGACTAGTTACTAAAATGCCCGGTAATTCTTCGTTATGAAGAGATAGATGATGAACCTTATACCGTCGGCAAGGTGTTTTCATACCCGAAATTCCAAGATATATGAATTTATCTCAGTTTTCCAAATGGGAAAAGTCCATCTTAGAGAAAGATTAAAATTTTAGAAAATCGGTTATAAAATTAACGATCACCGTTTTAGTCATAAACTTCAATTGGTGATGGAAATTAACGCAAGCTCAGTGGCCAAGCTTAGCCTATAATGTATACTAACTACCCAAGCCAAAACATAAGGGTTAAATGAGTCCTAACCTGTAGCAAAACACCAAGCATACCTGCTGGTCCAGAATGGGTTTTCAACCGTATTTCGGCCGTAACTTCTTAATGCGGATGAGTTAAAGGGTGTGCGAATAACCAAAACGAGCGTAAAAATAATCTCTTTTATTATGTAAAACTGAAAATAAAATTTGACCTGATTTCGGACCTCGAAATTCGTGTACATCAGCAAACTTTATTTATATTATTTTTCTCAAATTTCCAATTGCCACAAAATATTCGTTATAAAGAATTAGAAGTCGAATTTTATATCAAAACGATCGTCTAAACAAGCTTTATCATTTTATTCGGCTAAAAAATGAAATTTATAAAAGTTTTGAACATCGCTATGCGTGCTAAAGAATTCTGCAGCGTGTTAAATTTTATAAGGGAGCGTTTGGATCATGATATTTTTTTTAGCTTTTCATTTGTCGCCAATTCCTTATTGTCTAACTTGTTTCACCAACAATTTTTATTTACCACTTCGAATACGCACATGGCTTATGGATTCCAAAACGACGAAAAATACACATTTCGTAAGAATGAAGGAAAGTAGCGGCATAAGGGCGTTTAAAGAATACTAGTCAACAAGACTATAAACAAAAGAAACGGACAACGTTCGTGACTTAATTTTCAATATACGAAGTAAAAACTTCATAGGCGTGCCATCTCTTCCAAACTCATAATAGATACCAAAGAAAAGGCGAAATATCAATAAGTCGCGCTCCCAAGTATATGATATTTTAAACGAGGAATAATATTAGAAATCTATATGCGTAAAGCCGTAATCCAATCAATCGTCACGAACTAGACGTTTAGCTAAAAATCAGCATGACGTTTCCGAAATGTAAGCGAATATTATAATTCGAATTCGAAAGAAGAATAATCAATGAAACATGAAATTTAGAACAATGTTCAAATGTCAAGTAAAACGGTGACATAAATGAGTAGCAAAGCGAGATTTACAAAGATCTCATCGACTAAAACACTTAGAATATCTCAACTGGAGTTATCGCGAAAACTCGCGCAAACGAAAAAAGCAAGTCGTTAGAAATAGTCGGTACAGAAAAATAAAAAGAATACAAGAATAAAGTAATGAATATTGTAGTAAATTATACAAGTCTCAATATAGGTATAACTCAAGCAATAGTAAGGATTAGAGAGTTACCCGCGCGGATACCGAACATCTTGGCAGATTCCATGTTTGGCACTAAGACTCATAGGATTTTCTTGAAAAATATGGGTCATAGACTAAGTTTAAAACGACTCAATTCACTATGACCATGGCTGTGATACCAATCTGTAAGACACCAAAAATCTGGTAACGGGACAGGTAAGCATTGTGGGGTCCCACATCATGGTAACAACATACATGGCAATAAGGTAAATAAAAGACAGAGCAAATAAAATGACACACTTCACGAATTTATTCAAAAGCTGCGGAATTAAATATATAAATATGGTCCCAGATTTACATAATATGACATCAACAAAAGTCACATAATTTTACCAACATACTCATAATAGTCTTAGTGCATAAGAGTACTCTTATTTGGCATGACTAACATGACATAATTAATTTTTCCCAAAAGTTTCAACCTATAATGACATGGAATCGTCCAGCTTGCCGGATCCTGCGGGCTCCCATCCTTAGCAAAATTAAGCATTAGCATTACCTGAGAAATAACATGTAAATATGTCAACATAAAGCTGAGTGAAATTCATAGGTTTAATAAGTGGTAATGTGAAATACAAACATTAGTTTTATAAAATAGCAACAGGATATGATTTAGTACCGTCGTACAAAATTATTTATATTAGTTTATTGCAATAGCTCATGACACCGAAGCTTTAACATAAATGTTTTACCCCTAGTAAGTATCTAGTCAAAATACTTAGGTAATTAAATGTAAGTGCGTCAAGGTAATCGGGACGGGAATTGTTAATCCCGATGGATCCATCCACAACATTCGCGCTTGCAAAATGTGAATTAACGGTTCATGATGTAGGGGCTTTTTGACTAACGTACTAATGCAATAAGTAAATGTATAATCTGGGGAAAGCATACCGTTCTTGAATAGCATACTAAAAGTTTTAAATGATTGTATTCCAACATGTTATTCTCACCCCGAAATTTGTAACAAGTATATAAGAAAAGGGGCTATGAACTCACCTTTAGTAAGTAATCACAAGGTAAAAGGGCTGAGCAAAAAGGAGTCTTCACGGACCTATGCAATGGTGACGCGTAATAAGAATGCGTTCAATGAAGCAATAACGTTTTAGAAGTGGCGAGACATAGTATGACTAGGTAACTTGCGAGCGACGGCGAGACCTAAGCTTAAGTTAAAATCTTGACCCAACACCTTGAACCTACTGTAATAACCTAATATCAACCTTTTATGATGGTCCAAGCATTTATGTGTGGGTTCCGAACACGTTTAAGACTCGGTTTGAAAAACTAAAACAAGGGACGGCATTCAGTTTTCTGAAAAAGGCTGTGAAGATTTGGTCATAACTAAAAATCTATAATAGTACAGAAAGTGGGGTTTTTTGACATGAGTAGTTAATTCTCTTACCTTTCTAAGTTAAGCAAGAACAGACCTAGAACAATTACCAATCAACGTGAAATCCATTTTTAGTGACAGGCTATCAAAACAGAAAGTTGGAATCGACTCTTGAAGCCTACGGTAATTTGAGCATAAATCCTAAATGGTATAAGATTTTGACACCAAACCAAAAAGAGAAGTTGTCTTATGATTTTAACTACTGTAAAAAGTTATAAAATCCTATATTCACCCTTTTTACCCAACACAAATTACCCACGTTTTAAGCCTACCATTCAGATTTGACCTAGTTTAGTAAAACGACCATTCCGGGCTCATCCGGACACTTCCCGTTCCCAACCAACTCACCACATGTAAAGCACATCAGTGGGTATCTAACTTTCAAATAAAAACACAGTCATATTTTTAAGAAAATTTTGTCATAACCTGTTTTTTTATGTGATAAATTCCATACTACGAAACGACTCCATTCGGCTACCTAACCTTAATCAAGCAACGCTTAAGCTATACCAAATCGCCACGCAAGTGTCCTAAGTCCTAATATGCCCTAATTTTTCATAATATCAGTGGGTTTCACCCATTATTTCAAAATCAATGACCAAAGTGAATCAAAAATGCTAATAACATCAAAATCAAAACACTAGTTAGGATTATACCTTCACAACTAGTATGAATCAACCAAAACACAAACAACCTTGATTTCTTCCTCCATGATCATAAAAATTTCGTGGCCCTAGATCATAATAACATGCCCAAATCAAAGTTTTATCCAACAAAATAAGGTTCTAAGCATTGGAACAACAAAAACAAACATAGGATTTTACAAAAACATCATCAAATCATAAGATTTGATGATTTTTGACCTCAAGCAAAAACTTGATGCATGTTGTAATTAACACATGGGTTTGAATGAGAATCAAAAAGTAAACATGGAATTAGTGTTAATTTACCTTAATTCAAAAAAAAATAAAATCAAACAGTTGGGGGTGGTGTTGTGTTCGTCGGTTCACAGAGAGAAAAAGGGAGAACATGATTTTTTTTTGTTTGGTAATTGTACTGTGATAGTTTATTTAAAACATATGGGCTATACATGGCTCACCAAGGCATGTTTTGGGCCTCCTAAGGCCTTGTTCAGCCGAATTTCCAAGGAAAGGCCCAAGATTTTGGGTTTTTAACTTTAAAAATTTTACGGGTTTAAATGATGTGTCGTTTCTGACGAAAACCGAGACTCGTTTATTTTTAAGACGAAATTTCTTTAAAATCACTCGAAAACTCTCTTTGGCCCGAATTTCACTAAGTTGGATGAAGGAGTTAAGAATAACTAGAAATCACATAAAAATAATTTTTATTGCGACCTTCGGACCCGAAAACTCAGTCCGACAACCGGAAAACGCAAAAATGCAAAAGTTCACCATTGTGTCCGTAATTGCTCAAGATGTCGTTTTTCATTATTTTTGAGGCAAAAAGTCATTAGTAAGTCATATAAAATGAAATAAAACCTCGTAGAAACTACAAACATGAAGTTCGGGCATTTTGCTAAATAATATCATAAATTAGCGAAATTCAGAGAATTTTATATTTAACTAAAATTCGAGGATAACACGTAATCACTTTAAATTAAATAGGGAGTGTAGTGAAAGTGTGAATAAGCACGTATAACAAGTAAAAGAAAATTATCGAAATTCCGTGTTCTCACACTACCTCCTCTTAATTCAACTCAAGAATGAATGAGCTCTCTTCACCCTTCACTCCAAGTGCACCCTTGGATGTGACTACACAACCCCAACCAATCCAAAGCATTCCTTTTGTGAATGACTTTGATGACACATTGGTGACTTCACCATTTACCCCTCCTAACTCACCCATTTCACCAACCTTGGAGAACATACCTCCAGACTCACCCATTTCTCCTTTGGGGAACATGCCTCTACTCTCACCCACATCACCCTTGGAGAACATGCCTCCTCCACCTCCACCACACTCAAACATTCCAATTTTGGGTGTCCTACTTTCCCTCCTCTTGGGTGATCCTTACTATGGGTTTCAAGTGACTCATGGTCCTAATTGTCCATGTTGCCTCTACAACCACTACATCATCCATAACCTTAGGATGGAGATGTTTGGACTACATAGGAGGTTGCAAGAGTTCTTGCTTTCCTTGTTATCCATGCCTCCTCCTAGGAGATGAATGATGAGTTTTCTTAATAAGTGTTTTTTTAACAAAACCAAGACAAAGAAGACTACTCATCTAGATCTAGTATTAAGCTAACTTTGTATTAGTTAGTTGTTCTTCTATTTCATTTGTTATTGTACTTTCTTACTTCATGAGTTTTTCATGAAGTTAGTTAATGGATTTATCTTTATGTGTTTCTATCCTTATGTGCACATTAATCAACTTTAATTTGAAATTAAAATTGAACCTAAATCTATCACAACCTCCAAAACATGACTAAAATTGGTTCAAAATGTTATCCAAATATTTTGTCACCCTTTGTCAAGACATTCTTTGTGAATGTGTTGCCTTTATGCAACCCTAGCATAATTTAGTGCTAATAGAGGTAAAATTCTAAGATTTGCACCTTTTTGAAAAAGTCTTAGTTTTTCTCAAAACCCTGGAAAAACTTGGTTTCAAGTCCACTGCATGCGGATCCTTAAAGTCCCACGGTTCCTTAGTGATAAGGAACCGCCGGTCCCTATAAGGTACCGCGGACAGAAACTGGCCTTTGACTCATTTTTGGTCAAAAAAAATTTTAAACCCTATACCCTGTCAAGATTCCTTGTTTGCTCAATTTGGCTAAACATTCCTTGACACCTCACATTTTGTATTCAAATTCTTACCTTGATTACATTTTACTTATACCCCAACCTTGAGATTTCATTCTCACTCCTTCTCAACCTTGAGAATTCATTCTCACACATCTCCAACCTTGAGATTTCATTCTCACACCTTCATAATGCCTAACTCCTCCATTCATAACCTTGACGTTTCTTTGTCACAACCCAACTCACCCAAAGCTTCCTCATCCAAGCTTTCAAAGAAACCGAAAATCTCGGTTCGACCTATTTGGATTAATAAGGATGAACCATCTTCTTCCAAGCCACCCAAAAACCCTACCTTCTCTCCAATCAAGTATTGGAATGAGACTTATACCATTAACCCTATCACCGGAGCAAAGGAAAATGTTCCCCCACCACCACAATCCTTCAACACCCCTCAACTCAATGACCTTTCAACCTTCCCAAACCTCACAAGGCATTATGAAAATATTTCCTACCCTATTACCCCACCACCACCAAACCCTAGGTTTGATGCCCTACCCTCATCAACCGATTTTGTGTTGCATCATGGATCCTCGTGTGCTTTTTGTCGATTTCAACAAATTGAACTTGCTCATGTATATGAGATGTTAAATTTCCTTGATTCCTCCTCATTCGACCTCCTCTCCAAGTTTTCGTTCCAGTGGACAAAACTTCGAATGATGCATCGTCGTCTTATTTTTCCAACTAAAGGACTAACTACTCTTAGATTCTTTAGTTGTTTTAGAGTCTTTTAATTTTTTAAGCAATCTTGGAAAATTATCACTATTAGAATAGCTTATGCTTTGTGGTTTATTTTCCATATTTTTTGCTTTAGATACTCATATTGTGTGTATGACTATCTACCTTGTTGTGTCTTTTCTTTTATGTAACCTTTGTGTTGTTTGTGTGTTATTTCCTTAGTTCTCCTTTGAGTTGATCATGGTTAATTTTTACAATTGCTTATGGGTGATTCCATCAATTCTAAACTTTAACCCCTTGACAAGTTTATCATCTTCATTGGATTGAAGTTTGATTTTGTCAAATACTTTTTTGGACATACTTAGCAAAATACTTGCTTCTAATTTGAGATTTCTTCTCTCTCTCCCTCTCAAGTTACTTAGTAGGTAGTGATCATATATACATTGGTGTTTCTTTTCTTTCTACTAACCTTTGTGTAGCATGTCACCTTAGCTCATATACTTGGTGCCCCAAGCAAGGGGGAGCAACCACCAAGGGGGGGGGGGGGGGGGGGCTACTAGCTAAGTCCGGTTTTCTTCAAAGATTTGTGCTAACCTTTTAGCTACGACAAAGGGGGATAAATGATAGTGATAAACTCGTTAATAATTCGATATTTTGTGTTTCTACGTAAATGAGTTTATCGTTTGTCGTAATCAAAAGGGGGAGATTGTTAATGCAAGTGATGCCTAAAAACATTATTAGTGTTAACTAATCTTTCTTAGTTTTGATCACAACAAACTATACAACACATTTAGTGTAAAACACAAAACGAATTATTTAACTAACACTATCATCAAGGTAATAATCATATCACTAACCTTTCTTAATCATACTTAGTGATCATCAAAATGATTATCCTTAAAACTCACTTTTGTTAATATGACAAAAGACTTTTTAATAAACTTTCTTTCTTAGAAAATGTTTTATTAAAATGGAAAATGAAAATTTGAAAATAGCATATTCCATATTCTATTAGAATATCCTTTGAAGGCTTCAAATACCTCAAATATTCCTACCTCACTAAAAGACAAAAAATGGAGCGTACTCTACGGGCGGAACCTTAAGTAGCTAGGCGGTTCCCTAGCGATAAGGAACTGCCGGGCTAGATAAGGTACCACGCCCAGATAGCCTTTATATAGCCGTTATACTTTGTCTCCTTTAAATAGTGGATCAAATCTCATTTTCCAACAAGCCTCTTGGACGTTTTTCTCAGTCCCTTTCTCTTTTCTATAGCATAATCATTAGTAAATGATCACTTAAAGTGTTAAGGATGTTTACATATGATTATCCTCTTGAACCCCTCCTTTACCTTGTCCAATGAGAAGATCACTCACTCACTAGTGTTGTGATAAAGATAAATCTATGAGCTAGTCATATTCATCATGATACCCTTTTTGTTTTATGTTAATCCATTGTATTTATGAATACTTGGACTAGTTGTGTTCATCCAAGTTATTTGTGAATACTTAGATTTGTTGTGTACATCCATTACATATGTGTTTGCTTGGATTTGTGTTGTGTAGATCCAAGCTACATGTGTGTACTTGGATATGTCTAGTTGATTTGTAATAGATTTGTGTAGTAGTTCTCACTAAACTATAAAGTGATGTGGTTGTGTCTTGTGAGTTCTCACTAAACTTGAAAGTGATTAGTAGTTGTGTTGTGTGAAGTTCTCACTTAGCTTCAAAGTGAAAAGTCGTGAAGATTGGTTCTAGCTTTGGATTAGAACTCGACATCTAGCCTTGTGGTGTAAAATGGTGAAGTAGGCAACGTCGTGAAGATTGGTTCTACCTTAAGATTAGAACTCGACATCTAGCCTTATGTCGTTAAATTATGAAGTAGGCAACGTTGTGTAGATTGGTCCTAGATAGAGATTAGGTCTCGACATTTAGCTTAGTATCAGAAAATAATGTAAGCGACGATGTTAGGTTTTCTCCGCCAAGAAGGGAGCTTGTGGATATAGTGGAAATCTCGAGTAGGTGTACTCGAGGAGTGGAGTAGAAACGAGGATAGAGCCTCGTTGTCGAACCACTATAAATCTTGGTGTCTTCCCACTAGGTTGTCTCCTTCCTTACTCTTTACTTATTTCATTATCATTACACTTACCTATTATCTTTACTAGTGCATTTGAATTGAACCTAATCGTTATGCAACTTAGCTTCAAGCAAAAGATAGTTTTGATACAAACCAAATTGGAAGTAATTTTAATTTGGTTGCCAATCGAAGAGAAACTATTCAACCCCCCCTTCTAGTTTCTACATAAACTTTATTAATGTGAGAAATGATAAAACAACCAACACCCCTTTCCATGGTAGAAATGGGTTTATATACCAAAGTCCTTAAGTGGACTTGGGCCTCCGGCCCATGAACATGCTCATGGGCCAGGCTAAACATAAACATTACTTAAACAATACTACGAGCCTATAACTATATTGTTGGAGTGACCGAGACTTTCTTTATACGTAAAACGTATTTCCAACAATCTCCCCCAAAGGGAGGTTACTCCAAATTTACAAAGTCCTAATCTAGCATGTTAGATCTTTTTCTTGAGCTCGTAGTCTACTTTATCTTTTCTTCTTTAACTTTTTCTTCTTTTTATGAATATGTGTTGAATAATAGGCTTTTACCTGGAACATGTTCTTTTGGCCTTTCACGTGCAATCTTTATCTTCTTGTGATGTTCGCCTCTTCGTGACTTCATGTCCCACACACTTATCCTTTGTTGATGTAGAACAATGATAATCTTTGTGAAACAAGGGGGTTGATGTTTTTCTAGAGAGAGAAAGTTAGAGAGAGAAGTGAAAGAAACTTGTATATTGAAATGAAGAAAATAAACAACCAACACCTCTTTCCATGGTGGAAAGAGGTTTAAATACCCCAAGTCCTTAATGGACTTGGGCTTCCGGCCCATGAACATGCTCATGGGTCGGGCTATTTAATAAATGAGACTAAACATAACTACGAGCCTATAACTACATTGTTGGAGTGACCGAGACTTTCTAAATGCGTAAAACGTATTTCCAACAATCTCCCCCAAAGGGAGGTCACTCCAAATTTACAAAGTCCTAATCTAGCATGTTAGATCTTGTTCTTGAGCTCGTAGTCTTCTTTTCTTTTGTGAATATGTGTTGAATGATATCAGCCTTTTGCTTGGAACACGTTCTTTTGGCCTTTCACGTGCAGTCTTTATTTTCTTGTGAGGTTCGCCTCTTTGTGACTTCATGTCCCACACACTTATCCTTTGTTGAATTCTTGAAAGTTTCAGAGTCGATACAGCGGAAGACTTTCGGGTCATACTTTCTTGAATTTGCAGGAGTATTTGATGCTGAAGGAATAAGCATGTGAGGACGTCTTCAACAGGTACACCGCAACGCCACCGTCTTCAACTGGTACACAGCAACACCACCGTCTTCAACAGGTACACAGCAACGCCACCGTCTTCAACAGGTACACAACAACGACACGAATAAAATGGCTTTGACATTTTATTCTAATTCGATAGCATTTTACCTCCGATCGGTGAAGACCGTTGGACGATATTTGATATCGTACCCGTGACGGATAGTTTCAATTAAGTAACTTCCTGACAGGATTTCGCGGGTAAACCCGTTTTCTTTATTCGACCGTCCAAAGCTGATTGCGAACATAAAGAGTGAATCATTTTGATTAAAAATCCTTATGATTGAAGCCGTCAATTCATGAAACCTGGAACAAGTGAATTTCAATTAAGATATTCATCATCGTTGCTTTCTAGTTGTCACAAACTTGATTCAAATTTGAATCTTGCTTGTTACCTACCAAGTGCTGTTTGATGTTAACACTAGAAGGATTTCCACTCGTCACTGTGAACACTAAAGAGTGTCACTCTGAGTGTTCTGGCAAGATCATACGATAATGCGTAGAGGCCTGGAACGAGTTTAAGTTCAATTAAGAATTAAACTGCTGTTTCTTTCCAGTTGTCACAAGATTAGTTCGTAAAGAACCGCACGTGTCACCTACCATGAGCTTGTTTGATGTTGGCTCAAGCAGGATTTCCATCTTCACTGTAATACTTGCGTATTACTCGGATGTTCTGGCAATATTACAAGAATACTGCGTAGGACTCATAAAAGATCTCTTACTTTTCACAGTGTGTGAAGAAGCAAGGAATAAATGGAAAGTGTCCTAATGAGACTTTTGATGATCTCGTGGCTCTAGACTAGATAGTGCATTTTGATTTAGTGATCGATGGCTGGAGAGGAGTGCCACCTATTCAATATCAGTCTATTCGGAGTGAATAAACCAATAGATAACGTGTTGAACTCCGTGTGATTAAAACAAATACCTTTTGAGAGATATTTGAGTTAGCTGGGGAGGGTTGTGCATTGCATCACTGGGTCCATGATGGCTTTCTTCAATATCGAGAATCATTAACTAATGATCTCAATAGCATATGTATTGACCCGGTTTCTGCCTAAAGTTGTAAGGAGGGCTTCTTTCTTTACACCCTTTATCTTTACAATTCTTTTTCATTCTTCAACCCCTTCAATGCTTACCAATACGTCATCACTAGCACGTTGTTGTGATTGTTACAGTGCTAGCTTAAGTACTTGGTCGGCATTCAGCTACGTTCACATTCATTCTCCATCTTTCCTAGGACTTCCAGTTCTATCTAGGGAATTGTCCTTGGGAAGATTCCATCGGTTCTGATGAATCATTGGACTAATACCTATACCTACCACCCTTTTGTCACCACATCCGTCGTGAGTTAAGTGTGTTTTGGGTTGATATAGTCACCATGAAAAATCCTTGAAAATCACTTAAAGCACTTGTGATATTAAAATCAAAGATTTTGTGCCTTAAGTGTTTTGATCATCAATAAACGCTCCCCCTTAACTTGTGTATTACACATGTTAAGTTGGTTTATCTTTTAAGTCTTTTTCATTGTTTTATCCAAATATCATTAAGTCTCCTTAATCCCATTTTCTCCCCTTTCCAAAATGTTAACCATCAATATTTTAGATATTAATGGATTAACCGGTCTTTGGGTAATAAAATGAAATTAGATGTTGGCCAAAGAACATATTAATGCTCCCCCTCAAATTAATGAGGGTAAGTTGTAGTGCTTGAGTATGATTTGTTTGAAAGATTTAGAATCTTGAGAGAAATTCTTGAAAAATATCATACTTTTACACTACAACAAGCCACAGAAGCTGATAAAGTAAAAAGATAACATATTCACAATAATAGACATATGGAGTTGACCTGTAATGAGACGAACCAAAATTAATTGGTTCGTTCCGTGAACCTATGGTGAGCTCCATATGGTCGTCCACCGACGAATCCTTCTATACTTCGTAGCAACCGGCGCTTCTTTAGAACTTCCTCAATCTTCTTGATTGCGTACGAGGATCCCTTTCTGCACTGGGTTGTCCAAGTGTATGTGACTGCCGGAAGAGGTAAGTTGGCATTGAGAACCGACAGATCATCTCGAACATTCTTTAGCGTTCCATCACTGAATTTTTGCAGTTCTGAGAATCGCATATATTGCATGACGCCAGTCTCATTCGGATAAAAAATTCCTGCTTCCGGCTTGGTAGTCCCCATGTAAACCTTCTTGTTCTTTTGGAAATTACTGAGTGGAGTCGTATGGGGACGTTCCAGGTTTAGCTTCTTCTGTTAGCTTTCTACTCCAAGTTGAAAGTCTTCCACCCGGTTATGAATGACTATTTTCCTGGCATATTGACGAAAGTTTGAACTCAAGGCTATGACAATATCAGGTGATAGATGGTCAAATTTTTCTTGAGCCAAGAGCAACAAAAGATCTTCTATGTCTTCAAGTTGAAGGTACTGGAGATCACTTTCGTCAATGCGGTATTCTTTCTCATCGGTACGTTTGAACATGATTACATTTAAGTAATCATAGCCGAAAACAGTTTGAGTGGTTGCTCCTTGGATGCTTTTGATTCTGTGAGCTGAGACAATAGAAGCACCTCTCTTGGGACGATGGAAGTGATTATAAGCTAACTTCTTCTTTTTGTTCCAGTGAGATATGCCAAGTGAAGCATAGGTATCATAAAACTTGAGCGGCTTCTTTCTCCATATTGACTCAGGCACTTTATCCTCTATCCATGGAACATTCTCCAAGTTGACATCCTTGAGCATTGTTAGTGACGTGGCATATTTCTTTGCTCCATTTTCAAGGTATTCAAGATCGTGTAAGACAAAATGTTCTAATGGGATAGTAGCAGAACCGGTGATGACCGTTGGTGTAAGAGGTCGTAACACGGGAGTCTGAATTCCTGTAGTTGTCGCTCTCATTGCTTTTGTAAGCTCATTCAGGTGATATTCTGCTTCATTATGGCTGATCTTTAACGTGTCAAAGAAGTCCACATTTGCAACTGCCATTTTGATCAGATCCGGGGTCATCGTCGGTTTCCCATGAGAATACCTTAGAAAAGCCGAGAAGTCGATAGGGTTGTTGAGGAATTGAGTCATCTCCATTTCAGTTGCAGTGTCAAATGGATGCTGTGGTGCTGCGTTTGTTAGCCAAAGTTGCTCTTGTACAGTATCATCAATGATAAGGGATTCAACAAATGTCGGTTCTGGAACATTTAAATCTTCAACTTCTATGTCATCGTCATGCTGAACTGTAGATGATGTTGAAGGTTGAGTTTGCATCACCGGTATATCATCGTGAGGTTCTTCTTCAAGCATTGTCTCTGTCGGTTCTTCTGTTTGCATATATTCTACAGATTCGATGTGAGAATCAGTAGTGAATTCTGGTGCAGTAGATATACCTGTAGCAACCTGCTGAGTTTCTGATACTGTTGACTCCAGTGTCTTTTCTGTGGTGTCAGCAACCTTTTCTACAGTGTCCTCTAGACCTTTCTTGGTGGCCGTATCATTATCATCCTTGTTTGTCTCTTCGGCATTTGTACCGGTGTCGTCATTCTTATCACCCTTGTTGACCTCTTTACCCTTTTCATTATCATCATCGTCATCCTGATCATCATCTGTATACTCGTCCTCGTCCTCATCTTCATCTCCATTCTTATCCTTTCCTTGTTCATCCTCTTCTTCCTCCTCATATCCTTCCTTATCCTTATCCTCATTACCATCATCCTCTTCACCGTTTTCCTCGTCATCTTCCTCTTCTAACTCATTATCATCATCAGACTCAGAGTCGGTAGTGTCTGCAGGATTCTCTTCATCAATTGCTTTGTTGAGATATTGCAGAACTTTGCGTTTGTATCTTGATTTATGAGCTCCCAAATCTAGCAGACGTGTCTGTAGAAATGTCATTAATTGAAGAGTAGATAAACCATTACCGACAAGATGTGGTAGTTGTTGATCAACATAAGACTTGACTTCGCGTCGAATGATCGCGGTCATCTGCTCGTCAATTGAACCGAGAAAAGCAGCATTTTCTTTATCCCGAGTTTTCTTCTCTTTAAGAAATGATTTATGTTGTTCTTTAAGCTTTGACACTCTGTCTGTTAGTTTTTGAAGAGTAGGCTCATCAGGTTGCGATTCCTTGGGAGGAGTGGCAAGCCTTTCAGTCAACGTAGCTATTTGTGTAGCTTGAGCCTCTAGTTGTTGTTGAAGAGACTGGATCAACGGATCATTGACTGTGAGGAAAGGATTTGATGTGGATGATACTGGTGGTTCTGTTGGTGGAGGTGTAACCATAACCGTTAAGGTGGTCGTGGATGATACTGGTTGTACCGGGATAGGTGTTGATGTAGATACAGTGGTTAGGACGGTGGTTGATACAGGTTGTTCAGCTGTGGATGACGGTGTAGATTCCGTGGCGATGGTGGTGGTTGATACTGGTTGCTCAACAATTGCGGGTGTGATGGTGGTGGTTGTGACCTCACTGATGACTGGGGTTGATAGTAGTGAAGTGGTGGTCGATGTAATAGTGGTTATAGGGACATCCACCATTTGTTCATTTGTTGACAGATCAGTGTTGGGGACCTCAACACCCTCCCCTTCTAAATTGAGATATTTCAAAACATCATCAGAGTTTGAAGTAGACTTACTTTGAAGTTGCGTGTCTGGTATCAAAGTTGCATGAGCATCTTCATTTAGTACCATGTGAGTCGGTTCTGGCAGAGATGTGGTGATATTGGCATCTCAATACATCATACTTGTATCAGTGTCAGCACTGCTCTCATGTTCTTCACTTGGTTCCCGACTTTCAAGATGAAAGTTAGCAACATCTTCATACGCATCTTCATAAGTGTCTTCCTCGTCGAAAAGTTCCGTATCACCATTAGGATTACCAAAATCTGCTAAGTCTTCAAATACCCTTGAGCCTGATCCGCCAAAGGCTTCCTGTCGGCTTTGTTGAAGAATAATACGAAGTCTTTTGGCTTCAGAAATTTGTTGTTGAGCAGAATCATTTGGAGGAACACTTGCCTCTTTGCCTTTAGCTTTCCTTGCTTTCTTAGGCCTGCGGAGTGGTACTTCTTCCTGTTCTTCTTCATTTTGGATCAGCTCATCTTCATCATCTTCATCAACAATTTGCATTTTTCCTGGGCCTTTATCTTTAGAAGCAGCTGATTGACGCTTTGAAACTCGTTTCTTGCGTTTACCTTTTTGCTTCTCTGAGGGATGTAAATTTGCACGCTTAAACTGTGCGTCAATATCATTAAGCATATCTTGGTATTTATCACTCTCCTTGATTCCATCATTAAGCATTCTGTCGGGTACTAGTGCAGGGAGTAATGCATACTTTGTAGAATTAGTGTCTGCATTCATTGAGAGAATCACATAATCATCATCTTTGGTGTGATAGAAGAAATTCCCGCGTGTGTCGATGGTTGGGTCATTCTTCATAAAATGGTGGATAATGAGCTTGGTGAATCTCGGGAATGGAAGATGCACGGATTTCTTCTTCGTTCCAGTGAACTGATAACAAAATTCTTGCCAGAGAAGAAGTGCATAGTCGACTTTGGATGCAGTATACAATCCCCAAAATAAGTGAGCCTGTGGTGGTCTCATTGCATCGGTGCCCCTAGTTTTTCCAGTAAGACACTTGACGATGATGGTGATAAGTGCTTTCCAGGGTTGCCCTATGTGTGAGGTGTTAAATTATGATAGGTTGTTGATTTCACCCTCATAATTCATGGCACGAATGACTCGAAGCATTTCATCATTATTTGGGTTAGCCACAAATTGTTCTCCTTGTGCCAACCTAGGAAGTTTAAACAATTTCCGAAAAATGCTCAAGTTGAATACCCTTGGTGTTTTGTTTAGTTCAAAAGAGATAGTATTTTTGGAGAAAGATGCAGTGTTCCAGAATTCATGCATGTAGACTTCGGGAACAGATGCAGTACGTCTGAGTGTGTCTATGATGGGTGATATGTCTAGGATATCCGTGGCTATTTTGAAAGCTGGTAAAGCCGGATCAAAATCATCTTGTAATCGAGAGTTGTTCTCAGCATACGGAAGCCTATTACTGAGCGAGACAAGTTCAAGATCACGAAGTCGTTGTTGTTCCTCGGTGATTGACATTTTCCTGCTTTGATGACATAATCACAAATGATATACACGATATATGTAGATGTCTTAAGTCTATGCCAAGTTGAAACATAGGGAAAAAGTCATTACAATTATTACCACAACATTCATACATACATCAGATGAACAAGGTCCTTACATTTAGCAATACACTTAGGATAAAGACATAACTGCCAAAGACATTTTTATTCTAAAGAGGTACCGACCTAGCATTAGTTCTTAAAATATTTGGATTTCTTGGTGGTCATGACCAAAACCTCAGTAGGTTTAGGTTTGAGTTCTACTAACACCTCAGTAGGTCTTGGTTTAAATTCAACCAAAACTTTAGTGGGTTTTGGTTTAGTCTTAACCACTACGTCAGGAATTGTAGGATTATCCTCAACCCAAACGATAGTGGGCTTGAACAAAGATGAAGCTTTGTCTTCCATGGCCTGGAAACAAAAACACAAGACATTGACTAAGTAATTTGTATCTCTTTTGTTTACATAAGAATCAACTTATTAAATAAGATGAACTTCTGTAATAAGAAACCGTTCAAGTATTATTATGAGATAAAAATTAAATTGTTTCAATAACACTTGGTTTCGTTTAAGTGGCCCTAACGTATTTAAACCTAAGGAGGAAATAGTGCAAGCTAGGCCGAACTCATTAGATATACTAAGGCAAATGCATAAACATAAGAATCCTAATTCCATCGCAATGTAGCAAACCATCGGAATCCTAACCAAACCATCGCAATGAATCAAGTATCGGAATCCTAATGTAGTAACATCCTATCGCAATATTGATATCCATCGCAATATATGAAAATTCATCGCAATAGCAAGTGCGAGGCCATCGCAATGACACATCGGAATGCGCCATCGCAACACGCCATCGCAATGAGCCATCGTAATGGCCATCACAATGAGCCATCGCAACGAGCCATCGGAATGACCCATCGCAACGACCCATCGCAATGAACCATCGCAATGACACATCGCAATGAGCCATCGCAATGAGCCATCGAAATGACTCATCGCAATATCCCATCGCAATGAGTCATCGGAATGACTCATCGCAATGACAGGCATCGCAATGATGGTATCGAAATGTTCATCGAAATCCGTGACAGGGATTCGATCTCAAACGTTGACTTCTCGATCTGGAACTTTGGCAATGTTTTAAGAGATTCTGGGCAAAACCAATGTGTATCTATGCATCCTTAACAAATCCCACCACTTAAAAACCATATTCGTAACAAAAAACATGAAACCCTAAATCTTGGATATGATCTAACAATACTGTTTAGATGCGTTGAGATGAAACGGATTAAATGAAAGCAATTTAAACATGATAGAATACCTAGATTTTTAAGCAGCAAGAGATAAGTCAAGAATCAAAAATCAATCTGGAGCTCAAGGTCGTTAATGGCGGATAAAGGATGTGTTTGTGTGTTTTCAGTAAGGACGGGAAGGAGGGGGGGGGGGTGTGGTTTTGACTTGGTCAAAGTTGTCAATCACCCACCATTTTGCAAAAAGTGCAAAAATGGTCCCCCTGTTTTAGAAAGTTAGATAAAGTTAAAATTAACTTAACAAACAATAAACCCGCTCCCAAACACGAACACAAATACTTAACGCCAAAATTTTAATGACCTATGCAAGAGATACTATATCACACAAGGCACACATAGCATAACTGATGATGAAGGGTAGCTAATATATTTTCTGACAATCCTTTTTAACGACCAAATTTGTTACCACGAAGAATTAATATTTGCTCCCCCTTAATCCCTGACCCGTTTTCTATTTAAAGAGCAGTAGTCAAAGATATTAAGGACACAACTATTAATTAGGGCATTTGCCAGTTAAGTGATTTTATAGAACGATTCTGGTGGAAATAAGATTTCTCTTATTTATACAAGATAAGTGCACTGAAACGTACACAAATTTGTGTTAGACCAAGTTATAAAGTAAACTTAGTCCCTTACAAGGTTGTAAAGTAAACCTTGCCCAAGAAAATTAATTCCCGTTGTGAGCCAACGTTTTCAAAAGAAATACGTGACTTTAAAACGAAAAGCGGGTTGCAGTCAGAAATAACTACAAGCCATAATGGGCATGTTTTAAAACTTGTACAACTTTGATACGGACTCTATTTATGGCGCCGTGTCAATATTAATCGACATTTCTAAAGCCGTAAATATTACCGTACTAAAAGACATGCCCGATTTGAAAATAAAAATAACAATATTTTTGGATTTTCTTGATTTTATATTTTTTATGGATTTTCTATGTTTTATATTTTTTATGGATTTTCTATGTTTTTTATTTTTGTATTTTGATTTTGATGGTTTAAGTATGTACGATAATATACAAGATCACGATCAAAGGATACTCGAGAATAGTTTACTAGTACTATTCTTCAGATTCTTCTGCCAACTCCTTAAGTGTCGCTGGTGAAAATGATTTCATTCCTAGCTTTTCGATCAAAAACTCGATGCGTCCTCGATCTAAGGCCTTTGTGAATATATCTGCCAGCTGATACTCAGTGTTGACGAAGTATAGTTCGATCACTCCATTTTCCACTTGCTCCTTGATGAAGTGTGAGCGGATGTCAATGTGCTTTGCTCGAGAGTGTTGAACGTAGTTGCAGCATAGAGCGATTGCACTTTTGTTATCACAGTACATCGGAATTTTGTTGAATCCAAGACCGTAGTCAGTCAATTGTGACCTCATCCAAAGAACTTGAGCACAACAACCGGACATAGCAATGTATTCAGCCTCAGTACTTGATATCGCAGCGCTTTTCTGTCTTTTTGATGCCCAACTAACAAGTCTATCTCCAAGAAGTTGCACACTACCAGAAGTGCTACGTCTGGTATCTTGACACCCGGCATAATCTGCATCTGCATATGAAATTAGTGCAATAGAGGAATCCTTCGGATACCACAGACCACGATGAAGTGTTCCTTTTAGATACCGAAAGATCCTTTTCACAACATGTAAGTGCTTTTCGGTAGGGCGAGCCTGATACCATACACACATGCCTATAGCAAATTACAAATCAGGCCTGCTAGCAGTCAGATAGAGAAGGGTGCCGATCATTCCACGGTAAAGTTTAGGATCGACAGCTATCCCTTCCTTATCTTCATCTAACTTGGATCTCTCCACCATTGTAGTATCCACGAGGTCACAGTTTTCAAAGTGATATTTCTTTAAGGATTCAAGAGAAAATTTGGATTGATTAATAAAGATGCCTCTGGGATTCTGAGAAATTTGCAACCCTAAGAAAAATGAAAATTTTCCCATCATCGACATCTTAAAGCGTGTGGACATAATTTTCTCAAAACGGTCAGACAAACGTTGATTAGTAGCAGCAAATATTATATCATCAACATAAATTTGTACCAGTATCATGTCGTTGTCCTCCTTGAGAATGAATAATGTGGGGTCCACTTTGCCTTTGGAGAAGCCTTTGGAGATGAGATACGACGATAAGAGATCGTACCACGCGCGTGGAGCTTGTTTCAACCCGTAAAGAGCCTTCTTGAGCTTGTACACGTGATTAGGATACTTTGAATTGACGAATCCATTCGGCTGGCTTACATAGACATCTTCCTTTAATTCACCATTGAGAAATGCCGTCTTAACATCCATTTGGTAGACGATCATATTCATGTGAGCAGCATAAGCAAGGAATAGTCTAATTGCCTCCAATCGTGCAACAGGAGCAAAGGATTCTTCAAAATCGATACCCAAAGCTTGTTTGTAACCTCTAGCAACCAATCTAGCTTTGTTTTTCAGCACACTTCCTAACTCATCGAGCTTAACCTTGTATACCCACAACAATGTCAAGATTTCAACGTTGCTGGGTAACGGAACTAATTCCCACACTTTAAGACGTTGGAATTCATTAAGTTCCTCTTGCATGGCTTCAATCCATGATGATTTGGTCATGGCTTGTTGCCAGTTTTTAGGTTCAGTGTCTGAAAGAAATGCATCAAAATAGAAATATAATGCATGTTCTTGGAGTTGATGGCGTGTTAAGACTGGTCGATCGATGTCACCAATAATATTGCGGATTGGGTGATCCTTTGTCCATTTAGTGTTGTGAGTTTCAATATGTGGTGGTCGGGAGTGAACGATTACAGGAGCTTCCTCTGAGGTAGACGCACCGGTAGGGTCTTCAGGTATATGTGAACCAAAGAGGGGAAGCTCTTGTAAGTGAGCATATTCCAGATCGTGATCATATAGATCCTCTTCAACATCATTAGGAACGAGTGGGGGTGATGATTCAGGTGTTGTTTGAGAATTGGTGGGGGATGGTACATCTTGTTCAAGAGTAACAGTAGATGCCTCGAATAGATTTCCGTTATCTTGAGCAACAACTACGGGAATCGGAGCTACTGCTACGGGTGCTGGAGAATCATTACTCTGTGGATCAAAGAATTCATCAAACATAGGTTGAAATAACTTATCCCACTCGGACCTTGTTGGTGGTATGAATGATGGAGAAGTAGGGTTGTTGGGAATTAAGCCGGAACTGATTGTACCGGTTCCCATCTCGTGTAATGCAGGTTCAGAGCTGTGTTGCTCAGAAGCCATCGCTGTCAGCTCATCAAAATCGACATCCAAAGTTTCTACAATCTTGCCAAGACGACGGTTATAAATCCAGTAAGCTTTCTTTGCAGGTGAGTAACCAATGAAGATTCCAATATCAGTCGTCGGTTGAAGTTTTCCCAGATTCTCACTATTTGTATTTGGATAGCAAAGTGCACCAAACACATGAAGATATGAAATATCGGGTTTGTGTCCATGAAGTAGCTCATATGGAGTTTTACCATGACGTTTGCGAATGATGGAGCGGTTTTGGGTATAACATGCGGTTGCCACTGCTTCGGCCCATAAGAATAAAGGAGCATTCGCATAAATCAACATAGTTCGAGCAGCTTCCATAAGTGTACGGTTACGTCTTTCAACGACACCATTTTGTTGTGGAGTGCGAGCCACATATGTTTCATGAGAGATACCAACCTTTTCATAATAATTTCGAAGAGTCTGATTAACAAACTCAGTGCCGTTATCAGTCTGAATGCGGCGAACAGTAGCATTACGACGTACTTGGATCATCTTTAAGAAAGTAATGATATACTCTGGTGCTTGATCCTTGGATGCTAAAAACTTTACCCATGTAAACCTTGAGAAATCATCCACTATAATGAGGATGTATTTTCTACCACTCACACTAGCTGTGCGCATTGGCCCGTAAAGATCCATGTGCAAAAGATACAGTGGTTCTTGGTTGGTGTCTTCTTCTTTAGGTTTGTAAGATTTCTTGGTGCTTTTCCCCAATGAACACGCGGAACATAAATGATCCTTGTCGAACTTAAGTTTTGGAAGACCACGAACAAGTTCGTTTCTAGCCAAATGATTAATAGCATCAAAGTTAAGATGAGATAACCGTCGATGCTACAACCATGACTTGGTCTTAGATGCTTTGGAGAGAAGGCAAACAGGAGAAGCGGCCATCATGTTTTGAATAGACAAAGTATAGAGATTATCCCCTCGAGAACCCTTTAACAAATCATTTCCTGCAAGATCGCGAATGAAGTAAGTATGTTGTCGAAAGACCACTTCAAGGTTTGAATCGCAAAATTGTCCTACTGAGAATAGATTGTGACCAAGTCCCTCCACATAATAAACCCTTGAAATCGTGACATTCCCAATTTGGTATTCACCATAACCCATAATCTTTGCAATATGGTCGTTTCCGAATTTAACCGTTCCTAGAAACTTGCTGACGAAATTTCTGAGCATCGAGCGGTCTCTAGTCATATGTTTGGAGCACCCCGAGTCCAAATACCAAAGAATAATTTGGACGACCTGAAAATATTACCAAACACAGACGATGTATCGGATTCTAATTGTTCTTCTGAGTTAGCAGGTACAGATACAATTATCTTAGATTTGCTACAGACGAAACTTTAGGTTTCCAGATTTTCTTACTAGTGGTTGGCTTAGATTCTAGTTGTCTAGTATTCTGAGGTATTTTTTACTGGGGACATTACCATTGGTAGGCACAATAGTGGGGGCAGACCTAATTAAAGGGCGCTTTTTCCATTTCTTAGTGCTAGTGTTCTTGTTTAAAGGACGCTTAGACCTAACTTCCGTGGATGTGATCCTAGTTAAAGGGCACTTAGTTCCATTTGTAGTAAAGGTCCTACCAGTGGGTTTCCATTGCCACCCAACTTGGGTAAATTTCTTCCCTGTTGGAATCCATTCAAGATTGTTCTTAATAGCATACATTTCATTCACGTGATCAACAAGGCATAAATCATGACGCTGAGAAAACATGCATTCATTACAATTCCAACATTTCGCATTAGAATTCACATTTTGCTTAGGTTTCCACTCATAAAGAGGACCTTTTGTCTTAGCTACATGATTCTTTTTATTTAAAACTGAAATAACGTTCTTAGGGTGCACTTCTACTTTCTTCTTCTCAGTCCTATTAGTGGAAGGCTTGATCCTATCTTTCTTGTCTTGAGATCCTTTAGCCTTAGTGGACACAGTTACTCCTGTAGAAGTCAAGGGAACATTAGTTACATATTTTGACTTAGCCTTGATGGGTGTGTTTAAAACAGGCTTAGCTCCTGGGGTCTTATTGAGGGGAGTAATGGCAATGGTGGTTTGTTGTTTAGATGGTACAGATATCGGTTGCCCAATGTACTCTAAGTTTGCTAAACAATCCTGAACGCGATCCACATATAATAAAAGCTCATATACACTATGACTTGTGGGATCACGTTCACGCATTTCATCAACAATCTCTCTAGCTAGATCAGCATGTTCTAAGGCATTTTTTATATACGTGGCAAACTTAGTGGGACTCTTCTTAAATTTTGGATCCCGATATAGCACACGTGGGTTGGGTTTGGGAGCACTAGAGGTCGAGGCAGTGACAGTAGCTGGATTATCAACACTTTCTCGTCCTTTGAGTTGAAGTGTCTCCTTTAATTCTGCTAGAACCATGTTTTTGTCTATGAGCTGAATTTTTAGGTCAGAGGTTTCCTCACATTTCTTGTTCTGTTTGTCAATTAAAGACTTTTGCTCTGTCGCATTAAACGCGAGGTGTTCTTCTATTGAACCAGAAATTTGTGAGTCTCCCTGCCTTACTTGTTCACGCTCTCCTAGTATAGAATTAATTCTATTTTCTAGGACATGATTCTTAGTCTCTACAACCTCTAGTTCCGTTTTTGTTTCTAGTAGTTCTCTCTTAAGTCTCATCATCTCTTCTTCTAAATTCTGAACCATCTGAATCATCTTGTCACTTGTCTCAACGGAGTTTCCACCATCATTTAGTTTTGAAAGAGTTTCATTTTTAGATTGATTCTCAATTTCAAGAGATATAGAGTGTTGTTGAAGCTCGTTAATACTTTTTGAGAGTGTATTATACGAATCTTGAAGCTTAAAAAATTCAGCGTTGGATTCATGACAAGAATGATTTTCTACAGTATTCACATTCTCAACAGTATTCACAGATTCATGCACATCATCACAAATATTCACAGTAGATGAAATTTCATGAGTATATTTAACAGTAACAACTTGCATCACTTCGAGAGACACCATATGTTCGAAAAAGTGGTCATATTCTGATAAAATCTTTTCCTTTTCAATTAAGTGTTGTTCATAAGCATCATCCATTTTATTGAAAACTTTTTGAACTTCACCAATTTCAAAACTTAAATTACACGCTAGATCATAGACTCCTTGTTTAATATGGTCCACAAACGGAACGATCTCTTTCTCAAACACCGTTTTCATGTGTTCGAACGCCCATTCTCCAGCGGTTTGAGCCGTTGAAGTCGTACATTCCAAAATGACCTTGTCAAAATCGGTAAGGTATTGCCCAATCTCTTCCAAGCTGAGCTTTACCGTACTAACCGTGGGAAGATTCTTAGGAATTTCCTTTGGTTTGTCCGAGTTGACAAGTGTAGGAATTATACTAAGGCATTCTCTAGTCGGCATGAAAGTGGATGTTTGGAGAGTTCTCTTTTTCATATTAAAACGAATTCTAAGATCTATTGTGGCATTTTTTGCATTCATTGAAGCATAATCATATTCAGGATATGTAGAAAGTAATTTTAACTGCTTTTCATCATATGGTGTCATAGAATCACTTAAGAACACTATCGGATCTAATACCAATCCTAACTTTGTTGCATCATAAAGTCATGGGTTGTGGTTAAGCGTTTGCTTTGCATACCCCGGGTTAGGTGGTAAGTCTATAAGACGCGATAGATTGAACTCTTTAAATGATGCATGAAACAAGTGTACTAGATGTGAAGCAGCATATTGTTTTAAAAGCTTAATTTTCGTTTCTTTTATTCTTTCAGACGTCTTAATTTCCATTTCAAGCTGTTTGGACTCAAGAATTTCAAAATCCGTTTGAAGTTGTTGAAAATTAGTAACGACTGACTCTTTTTCTTTAAGCTCATTCAAAAGATTTGCTCTTAAACTTTCAATTTCTAGCAGATTGTCCATTTGAACTTTCCTAAACCTATCAAATTCAGGATTGGTTAAGGTAGTGGACACATGAGTCATTTCCAAGGTTTTAACCTTGTCCTTATGCAAAGCAAGCTCGGCAGATAAAGTCTGATTAGCATTAAGGGTTTCAAGGATCGTACTATTCATTCTGCTAAGCAAAGATGCCGGGACCCTAACCAAATCAGGTTGAGCAGACGAATTAATAGTCGTAAGAGCTCCCGGTTGTGGTTCACTCAAAGTCTGAGGACTTGCAATGTTATTGCTATCATTGTTTGTCTCGTCGATTGAGTTACTAACCACCGGAGGCTGTTCCGAATACTCAGACATTTGCTCAACTTGATAAGGTACAATACTAGTATCTGTAGCAGTATTTGGTACCTCAGAAATGGTATCAGCTCCATAGAGTGAAAGGTTTTCCATAAGAGCTGCTTTGGCGGTGTTAAGATCATCACAATCAGAGTCATATGCATCCAAATCATCACATTGATATGCAACATTGTTGGTGATGACTGTTGTGAGACCATCAGTTTCCGCTACTCCCGGATCTGCAAGGAATGCCAATTCTTCTTCATCAATCTCAGGACCTTGGGCTTGAGCATTCACCAGGTAAATCTTCTCCTTAAACCATGTGTCGTCCCTTCTCCTCTTAGGCTGCTTGCATTCTCGGGCCATGTGCCCTTCCCCTTTGCAGTTGTAGCAAATAACCACCTTCATTTTACGAGTGCTGTTAGCCCTTGTATCAGTAGTAGTGGATGAACGTGCACCAGCAGTAGACAAATTTGATCTCCCTTGAAGTGGTTGCACCATGACCCTTCCGTCCTGAATTGTTGCCTGTTGTCGAGAGTTAGACGAGTTCCTTAACTGATTGTTAGTTGTTGCTGAACCTTGGTAACCTCTTTTGTTCAAAGTTTGACTTAAATATGCAGGCATCAGAGCAAGGATTTCAGTAGGGCTATCTCCTTGTCTAAATTCAGGGACAGGGATGTCATCTTCACAGTAGAATGCTGATGCTGGTTGAGTAACAAACTGATTGGTTGGAGCACTTACTTGATGTGAGTAATGAGGTTGAGGATCCTTAAGTTGTGGATAGGTACTAGTAAGGTTGGTGGGAGGTTGATACGGTGAATACTGGTGTGAAGCATAAGGTGATGGGTGTGAATCTCCTTGTGATGATGATGTTGCTGGTTGGTGATAAGATGTTGGCGACGATGGTAGAATCGAGTACTGTGGAAAGCTTGGTGTTTGATACACAGGTTGATATGACGATTTGTGTCCTAAAGCAAGCTGAGAGTTGTGGTATGACAGTGTAGGATGGTTTGCCAATAATGCCATCGGTTCATGATAAGGTCCTTGAGAAATTTGGTTTTAGATCACATGCTTCTCATGTTGTTGTAAGAAAGCATAGAGTTGATCTAAATTGGACTTGTGTAGATCACGAACCATTTTGAAATCAGTCACATATTGACTCCATTCAGGGGGTAGTGTGTTCAAAAACTTGGTGTTTAACTGAAACTGTTCAATCCTTAGATTATAGACATTCATGTCAGTCATCAAAGTGGTAAAACGCCAATAAAAATCATGAAGTGTCTCCCCTGGAAGGTATGTGAACCTATCAAACAAATCATACAGTTGACACTCTCGTTCTTGCTTTGTGAGAGATGTCCCTTGTAGCAAAACCGCAAGTCGATCCCAAAGATTCTTTGCTACTGTATGTTCACTCACCATTCGAAAGATATCGGGTGGAAGGGCTTGAAGAATTGTCTGAACAGCCCTTTCATCGGCATCTGCAATGATTTTATTGGCATCGGTTAACTCATGATACTCCCTTGGTCTTGTCACATTGTTGACGGTAACCTCTCCCCAATCTAATGGTCCTTTATCAATTGCTTGAAGCATAAGTCGACCATTTTGTTTGCCCATGATATATGTTCTCATACGGCCTTGCCATGCTTCAAATAGATCTTTGATGAGCAAAGGCGGGCGAGTATCGGTACCCGAAATGATCGATATATCGGTGAGTGAAGTCATAGTTGGCATAAATGAATGTGAATTCATTTTGTGATCCCTTGAAAAACGATTATCAAAGATGATCGAACAATGAAATAAGGTTATGAGTTTTTTGTGTTGTTAACTAAAAGATATTGTTATCTTGTTGTAGTGTTTGCTTTTGAACTTTTCCAAATTACCAAATTAAATGCCAAATAGAAGAAAATCCACTAAGTATCTAAAAACAAGTTCTGTCGAAATGTTCCTTCTGTCAGAATACCCAGATCGGAAAATCTTACTATCAGAATGCTTAGATCGTAATGCAAAGCTATCGAAATGATTCAGATCGCAAAGTGCTTGTCGGAATGATTCAGATCGTAATGCTCAGATCGCAATGTAACCTTGTCGGAATGATGATGGTATCGGAATGCCTAGATCGCAATGCAAAGTTATCGAAATGCCCAGATCGTAAAGTTTATCGGAATGCTAAGATCGCAAAGCCTATCGGAATGATTCAGATCGGAATGCTTAGATCGCAAAGTAGCTGACAAAATTTAAGCAGAGTAACGACTTAAAAACCTTCCTTATACCCGTCGGAATCCTAGATCGCAAAGTACGATCGGAATGTCCAGATCGGAATAAGTAATGAAATCCAACTATCGCAATGTAGAACCAAACCCTTTCCGATGGTAATGGTTATTGCGATGGAAGCCCACTTTTCACTTGTACTTTCCGATGGAGGTTTCTGCTTGAATTTCGGAATGAAGAACACAAGACTTTTTTGCACTTTTGATCTAAGAAAGATGATGTTTTAACGAAAACCAGGATACCAAGAACACTTTTAAACACGAATCCCTATGTTACACTACTTTAAACTACGATCAAACACAAAATTTTTTTTGAAGATTTCGGCAAAAACAAACCCACACTCTACGATATGTTTAGAAAACCATACGCAACACAAAAACAAACCTATATCTCATCCCATGCTCTTGATACCAATTGTAGAACAATGATAATCTTTGTGAAACAAGGGGGTTGATGTTTTTCTAGAGAGAGAAAGTTAGAGAGAGAAGTGAAAGAAACTTGTATATTGAAATGAAGAAAATAAACAACCAACACCTCTTTCCATGGTGGAAAGAGGTTTAAATACCCCAAGTCCTTAATGGACTTGGGCTTCCGGCCCATGAACATGCTCATAGGTTGGGCTATTTAATAAATGAGACTAAACATAACTACGAGCCTATAACTACATTGTTGGAGTGACCGAGACTTTCTAAATGCATAAAACGTATTTCCAACAGTTGAATTCTTGAAAGTTTCAGAGTCGATACAGCGGAAGACTTTTAGGTCATACTTTCTTGAATTTGCAGAAATATTTGATGCATAAGGAATAAGTATGTGAGGACGACTTCTGCTGGTACACCGCTTCGCCACCTTCTTCAAATGCCGCAACATAACAAGATACGAACGAAATGGCTTAGAACATTTCATTCTATATCGGTAGCATTTTACCTCCGGTCGATGAAGACCGTTGGACGATATTAGATATCGTACCTGTGACGGATAGTTTTAATTAAGTAACTTCCTGACAGGATTTTGCGGGTAAACCCGTTCTCTTCATTCGACGATCACTAAGCTTGACTGCGAACATAAAGAGTGAATCACTTGGATAAATTATCCTTGTGATTGAAGCCGTCAATTCATGAACCTGGAACAAGTGAATTTCTATTAAGATTTTCACCATTGTTGCTTTCCAGTTGTCACGAGCTTGATTCATATAGAATCTTGCACGTCACCTACCAAGTGTTATTTGATGTTAACACTAGAAGGATTTCCACTCGTCACTGTGAACACTAAAGAGTGTCACTCCGAGTGTCCTGGCAAGATCATACGATAATGCGTAGAGGCCTGGAACGAGTTTAAGTTCAATTAAGAATTAAACTATTGTTTCTTTCCAGTTTTCACAAGATTGGTTCTTACAGACCGCACATGTCACCTACCATGAGCTTGTTTGATGTTGGCTCAAGCAGGATTTCCATCTTCATTGTAATACTTGCGTATCACTCGGATGTTCTGGCAATATTACAAGAATACTGCATAGGACTCATAAAGATCTCTTAATTTTCACAGTGTGTGAAGAAGCAAGGAATAAATGGAAAGTGTCCTAATGAGACTTTTGATGATCTCGTGGCTCTATACTCGATAGTGCGTTTTGATTTAGTGAGCGATGGCTGGAGAGGATTGCCACCTATTCAATATCAGTCTATTCGGAGTAAATAAACCAATAGATAACGTGTTGAGCTCCGTGTGATTAAAACAAACATCTTTTGAGAGATATTTGAGTTAGCTGGGAGGGGTTGTGCATGACATCACTAGGTCCATGATATCTTGTCTTCAATATTGAGAACCATTTAAAAATGATCCCAATAATAGATGTGTTGACCCGGTTTCTGTCCTAAGTTGTAAGGAGGACTTCTTTCTTTACACCCTTTATCTTTACATTTCTTTTTCATTCTTCAACCCCTTCAGTACTTACCAATACATCATCACTAGCACCTTGTTGTGATTGTTCCAGTGCTAGCATCAATAATTAGTCGGTACTCTGCTATGTTCACAATCATCTCCAACTTTCCTAGGACTTCTAATTCTATCTATGGAATTGTCCTTGGGAAGATTCCATCGGTTCTGATGAATCATTGGACTAATACCTAATCCTACCACCCTTTTGTCACCACATCCGTCGTAAATTAAGTGTGTTTTGGGTAAGTATTGTCACCATGAAAAATCCTTGAAAATCACTTGAAGCACTTGTGATATTATAATCAAAGTTTCTGTGCCTTAAGTGTTTTGTTCATAAAAACTCCCCCCTTAACATGTGCATTACACATATTAAGTTGGTTTATCTTTTAAGTCTTTTTCATTTGTTTTAGCCAAATATCATTAAGTCTCCTTAATCCCATTTTCTCCCCTTATCCAAAATGTTAACCATTAATATTTGGGATATTTTATGGATTAACCGGTCTTTGGGTAATAAAATGAAATTATTTGCTGGCCATAAAACATGTCAATGCTCCCCCTCTAGTTAATGAGGGATAGTTGTAGTGCTTGAGTATGATAGATTTTGAAAGATTTAGAATATCGTGAGAAATTCTTGAAAACATTATCATACTTTCACACTACAACAAGTCACAAAAGAAAAATATTTACAATATTTATATATTCACAAATTAACCAATATGGAATAGACCTGAGATAGTGTTGGAAATACATTTTACGTATTAAGAAGGATCGGTCACTCTATTAATAGTCCATGTAATAGCTCGTAGTTTAGTTACTTATCTTTATTTAACAAACAAACCCAAGCCTAGCCTACAACATGTGTAGGCCGGCCCAAATGTAAGCCCAAGCCCATGACAAGGGCTTGGGTATATAAACCATCTCCTTTGATGGAGATGGTAGTGGTTTTCATATTTTACACATAGTTCTCATTAGTTTCTCTCTCTAGAATTGTGTGAAGTCCACCATCTTTCTATCTCTTTCTCTCTCTAAAAACATAAGCAAGATTTACATATCCTACAAATGGTATCAAGAGCCATGGGATGATTGTTTGGTTTTTGTATTTGTGTTCTTGATTCTCTCGCCCTTTTTGATCCAAAATCACACGAACCAATTTTTTTTTTGTGTTTTTATGAGTTAATCTTGATATACTTCATCTAGTTACTTCTTATAGTGATTTGGTATTGTTATTGGGTTAAAAACACAAAATTTTTGGGTGTTTGATTCATTTTTAGGCTTAGAATCTCGAATTGGTTGTGTTATTGTACTGTCCGAGAAAAGTGGTAAGTTGGTATCCATAGTACGATCTGATTGTTGCGATTGCATAAACCCTGGGGGTTTCTACTTGCGATCCAAGGTCATGATCACTAGTTGCGATCACGAGTACGATCACTCACTGCGATAAGGGAGTACGATCACTCGCTGCGATCACCACTACGATCACTCACTGCGATAAGGGAGTACGATCACTCGCTGCGATCACCACTGCGATCACTCACTGCGATAAGGGAGTACGATCACTCGCTGCGATCACCACTGCGATCACTTGTTGTGATAAGGGAGTGCGATCACCACTGCGATCACTTGTTGCGATAAGGGAGTACGATCACTAGTACGATCTGAGTGTGATCATAGTGAGTGCGATCACCAGTACGATCTGAGTACGATCGTTGGGTACGATCACTAGTACGATCCGAGTTTGATCCGAGTACGATCAAGGAGTGCGATCTGAATACGATCATAGAGTACGATCCACGAGTGCGATCTGAGTACGATCTCCACTGCGATCACGTGTTACGATCCAACATTTTTTCAAAAACGTGTGTGTAATTTTGACTTGGATTTTTTGGTTTCTCGAGAACATAATTTAGGGGATTTCAACATTATTTATCGGCTTTAACACACAACAACAAATACATTTACTTTCTTTCATTGACCGATCAAGTTTGTAAATCTTAACTTCTCGAAATGGAGTACACATCTCTTACGGATAAGTCTATCCTCTCGGGTACGGATAATCGTCCACCAATGTTAGAGAAATCTATGTACAAGGATTGGACTTCCCGAATGGAACTTTACATGTTGAACAATGAGAATGGACATCTCATTTGGGAATCGGTGCTCAATGGACCATTAGATTATGGTACAGTGACGGAAGGTACAGCTACTCGTTCTCGAACAACGGGTGAATTGACTGGAGATATGAAGATTCAAGACAAATGTGATAAGTATGCTACAAACATCATTCTCCAAGCCCTTCCTCCAGATGTCTAAAAACTTGTCAGCAAACATAAAGTTTCCAAAGAGTTATGGGATAGAATTCGTGTTCTAATGCAAGGCACCTCGTTAACTAAACAAGAACGAGATTGTAAGCTTTATGATACTTTTGATAAGTTTGCCTATGTGCCAGGGGAGACTCTCAATGACTACTATCTAAGATTTACCCTATTGTTGAATGAGCTAAATATCTATGGCATGGCAATTCCTATGTTTCAATTGAACACCAAGTATTTGAACACTCTTCCTTCAGAATGGAAAAAGTATGTGACGGATGTTAAATTGGCTAAGGACTTGCATAACACCAATATGGATCAACTTCAAGCTTTTCTTTAACAACACGAATGCCATGTGATCGAGGCTCGGTTGTCTAAACCTCAAGTTCATGATCCACTTGCCATGTATGCTTCTCAACAAAACATGGCTTATAATTATCAACAACCATCATACTTGCAGCAACCACCACCACACACCTATCAGCAACCACATCAACCATCTTATCTACCACCAATGATGCCACATCAAGCATTTCAACAAAGTGTTCATCAATAATCTTTTCCACAGCAACCACCATATCAGACATCACCATCACAAGCCAACACTTCTCCAATGGGCTATACTCCTCAGCAAGGATATTTTCCAATAGAGGCACAACCAACACAAGCTTTCTACTCTAATGAACTTCCACCAATCTAAGCACCGGTCTTTACTCCAAATGATACGTCAGCTGATGTTCTAAACCATCTCACTGCCTACTTGTCAAAACTTGTTGCAACTAGAGGATTTCCACCAACAAACAATCAGCTCCGCACCTCTTAAAATCCTCGAAAACAAGCTACTGTTCAAGATGGTCAAGTAACATTGCAACCTATTCAGGGAAGGCAAAATTCATATGGACCTCCTACAAGGAATGTGAATGCTCAAGCTATGAATTCTCAAGCTAATGGAAATGGAAGCCCCATTGGTCTCAAAAGGTTGTGACTTGCTACAATTGCCGAGGACAAGGTCATAGGGCTAGGCAATGCACTCAACCGAAAAGGAGAAGGGATGAAGCGTGGTTTCGTGATAAAATGTATTTGGTTGATGCTCAGTCTAAGGGAAAGATTTTGGATTCAGAGGAGTTAACATTTCTTTTAGACCCAGGGGCAGCAAATACTGAAGGCATTGCAGTCGTTTCCACTTCTAATGCAGCTTATCAAGCAGATGATCTTGACGCATATGATTCGGATTGTGATGACATTCACTCTGCCCAAGCTGCTCTCGTTGCTAATCTCTCTCACTACGGTTCTAATGTCGTCAGTGAGGTACCCACCACAACCAATCTTGGTAATGATGATAACCCACATCAAGTTGGGCATGAAAATGACAACCTCGAACAACATTCGGGAACTAGTAACCAAATGATGTGGTACCCAATCCTACACATTTGAGTGAACCTCAACCAAATGCTACGACGGGTATGGAATCTTATGCTCAACATGATTTGGTCATGGTACCTAAACATATAATTGATCAAATGCATATGGCCCTCAGACAATCCATAGATACCAATTCCACCCTAACTGCTGAGCTTGCGTTGCATAAAGAAAAGGTCAAAACATTTGAAATGGTCCCTCAAGCAGAGAAAATAACATGTTCTGAATTTGACCAATTTCGTTTTGAAAAGATTGAACACTTGAAAGAAATAGAATCATTAAAAGCTAATCTTTCCAATGAATTAAAAGCTAAAGAGTCGGTTGTCAATGATTTTCAGAAACTTAAAATGGATTTCGAAACTCTCGAGTCTAATAAGTTTGAATCGGAAATTAATGCTACCAAACTTCTTAAATTTAAAGAATAACAGCTTTTAAAACAATACACTTCCACAGAAAAGGTTCATTTTCTAACTAAATCGTTTAAAGAACTCGATCTTAAACGTCTTCAAGATTTACCACCTAATCCCAGTTATGCAAAACAAGCTCAGGAATATATTCCGTGTCTTTATGATATGACCATAATTGGCAAATCGAAAGAAGCACCTTTTGTTCGTAGTACCGAGGAGACACAGTCACTTGTAGAAGAAACTCATTCTAAAATGCTTTCAAAATTCCATACGATTGATTATGATCAGTATAACAAAGATCAATTGTCTAAAAAGACCCGCATTCGCTTACAAAAGGAATTAGCTGATTTGACAGTTCTTGTGCCCTAAAGTTTGTCAAATGAAAACCCTCCTAGTACGTCTCCCACACTTGTCAAAACGGATTTAACAAAGTTAATTCCACCGGTAAGTAAGGCGTCCGTTAACTTAAATTCGGTTCACCAACACTTAGCCGATTTTGACAAGGTCATTTTGGAACGTACGACGGCTTCAACCAAAACGGAAGGTGAATGGAATTTTGAGCACACTAGAGCTGCATTTCGAGACGAAATTGTTCCGTTTGTAAAGAATGTTAAAGTTTGTCTTAGTAATCTTGATCAAGATTTGCTTTTGGAAATTGAAGAAGTTAGACGTGTTTTCAATAAAATGGATGATGCTTATGAAAACAGTTTACTTGAAATAGAACGGGTTTCACGCCAAAATGATCAGCTTCTGAAGCAAGTGATGTCTCCTGATATAGTTTCCGTCTGTGTGAATAAAAGTGTTGATAATGATTCTATTGTGCATAATGTTGAATCTGTGGATAATGTGGTAGATAGTACTTGTCACGAATCTGACGCTGAATTTTTAAAGCTTCAAGATTCATATTCTTCGCTTTCAAAACGTTTTGATAAGATTCAAACAAATTGTATTTCGCTTGAATGCAAGCAACAATTTATTCAAGAAATCTTTGAAACGTCATTCGAAGGTGTTAATATCGATGATGCAAACTTTGAAAAGAATTTTCGACTGAATTTACAATCAAAACAGCGTCAGCCAAGTGACAAAGTCGCTAAATCTTTGCCAATAGAAATAGAGAAATATAAGGAGCTTAACTGTGTGAACGTACTTGAGGCCGCTGAGAATTTTAAACTTGATCTAGATAATCGAGTCCAAGATTTTGTCCAAAGTTGATAACTTAAAACAGAAAGATACACGACTCTTCGATTCAGTAAAGCCCGCATGTGCTAATACGACTACACAGAATCAATCCTTGATTGAACAATTGAATCGAAAGTCGGTGGAAATATCTGATTTGAGGGAACAAATTTATGATAAAAATCTGGTCTTGGCTGAGTTAAAGGAAACACTTCGTACTCCAAAAGGTAAGAATGTTGTGGATAACGCAGCCACTGTCTCAGCATCGTCCTCTAGTGCAATCAAAAGGAACCTTATAGCCATCACAACATTTAATAAGGGCCCTAGGACTAAACCTTCTCAAACATTGGTCACTAAAGATAAGGCGGAATCAAAACCAGCTTCTAATATTCCCATGTTGCCTTCTACAGGAGTAAGCACCACTACTAAGGCTCAAATATCTAAGATTAAAAGAAACAAGAAGAATGATAGGATCTTGCCTCCATCTAGTAGTCAAGTGAAGAAGAAAGTAGAATCCCATCCTACGAATGTTATGTCTGTTTTGAATAAGAAGAATCATGCAGCTAAAACTAAAGGCTCTGCGTTGTGCAGCGTTCTAAGCCTAGTGTGAATTCTAATTTGAAATGTTGGAATTGCAATGAATGTATGTTTTCTAGTCATCATGATTCTTGCCTTATTGACCATGTGAATGAGATGTATGCCCGGAAAAATGGATTAGAATGGAAACCAACTGGGAAAGTGTTAACCCAAGTTGGTTGGATGTGGCGCCCCACTGGTAGATCTTTCACTATAGTAGGAAATACATGCCCTTTGACTAGGTTCACTCCCACTACAGCAAATAAAGCGTGCCCTTTAACTAGGAGTACCAAGGCTACCAAAACACAAGCGTGTCCTTTAACTAGGAACACCGACACTACTGTAGGAACCAAGTGCCATTTAAATATGTCTACTCCCACTGTAGTGCCCGCTAATATTCCAAAACCTAAGAAATTTGGAACAGTAAAATCTGTTAGTGCTAAAACTCACATTAGAAAATGCAGGAAGTCTAAGGGTCACACAAATGTTAGCACTTCTGATAATCTTATATCTGTTTCTGCTAACACTCCGGAACCAATAGTTTCCAATGCATTATCTACTGTTGTTATTGAAAACAGGTGGTCCAAATTTTTCTCTGGTATTTGGACTCTGGTTGCTCCAAGCATATGACCGGAGATCGCTCTGCTCAGAAATTTCGTCAGCAAGTTTCTTGGTACAGTTCGATTTGTAAATGATCATATTGCAAAGATAATGGGTTATGGTGAATATCATATTGGGAATGTTATAATTTCAAGAGTGTATTATGTGGAAGGTCTCGGTCACAACTTATTTTCTGTGGGACAATTTTGTGATGCAAACCTAGAAGTTGCTTTTCGAGAGCATACCTGCTTCATTCGTAATTTCGAAGGGGTTGATTTATTGAAAGGTACTCGAGGAAATAATTTGTATACTTTGTCTCTACAAGACATGATGGCCGCTTATCCCGTATGTCTTCTCTCCAAAGCATCGAAGACTAAGTCATGGTTATGGCATCGACGGTTATCTCATCTTAACTTTGACGCTATTAATCATTTGGTGAAAAACGAACTTGTTCGTGGTCTTCCTAAACTTTCATTTCACAAGGATCATTTGTGTTCCGCGTATACAATGGGGAAAAGCACTAAGAAATCATACAAACCCAAGACGGAAGACACCAACCAAGAGAAACTTTATTTGTTGCATATGGATCTTTGTGGGCCAATGCGTGTTGAAAGTCTTAGTGGCAAAAAGTACATCCTCGTAATTGTCGATGATTACTCTCGGTTTACATGGGTGAAATTTCTTACAACAAAAAATGAGGCACCTAAATTCATCATCGGATTTCTCAAGATGATTCAAGTGCGTCTCAACACTACTGTCCGACGCATTCGTACAGATAATGGAACCGAATTTATGAATCAAATCTTGCGTGATTATTATGAAGAAGTTGGCATATCTCATGAAACATCCGTTGCACGCACTCCACAACAAAACGATGTCGTTGAAAGGCGAAATCGCACACTTATAGAAGCTCTTCGAACGATGTTAATTTACGCAAAGGCTCCATTGTTTTTATGGGCAGAAACAGTATCTACTACAGTGTACACCCAAAACCGATCACTAATTCGTAAACGCCATGGTAAAACACCTTATGAGCTTCTCCATGGAAAAGTACCAGATTTATCATATCTTCATGTATTTGGTTCTCCTTGCTATCCAAATAATGATGGTGACAATTTGGGAAAACTTCAACCTAAGGCTGATATTGGTATTTTCATTGGTTACGCACCCGCAAAGAAGGCATACCGAATCTACAACCGTAAGTGTAAGATCCTCGAAACTATGAATGTTGATTTTGATGAGCTGACAACAATGGCTTCTGAGCAAAGCAGTTCTAAACCCGCACTTCATGAAATGGGACCCAATAACATTAGTTCTGGTCTTGTCCCAAACAACCCTACTTCATCGTCATTTACGCCACCTTCTAGGACTGAATGGGATACGTTGTTTCAACCATTCTTTGATGAATTCTTTACTCCTCCAAGTATTGTTGCTCCAGAACCTGAGGTAATAGCTCCGGTAACCGAAGTTGTCGCTCCAGCAACCGTTGCACAATCAGATACGTCTGCACCTATAATTGGTCTAGATATACCATCAACAAGTAATTCTCAACCAACACCTGCTTCAACTACCCATGTCATGCCTATTGATGATGAAGAGGATGATGATGATCACGATTTGGAATTCGCTCAAATACGTGAACTTCCATTCTTTGGTGTACCAATTCCCGACCCTAATCAAGCCGGGTTGTCCACCTCAGAGGAAGCTCCTACTACGATTTACTCCAATCCACGGATTCGTGAACATGACAGCAAGTGGACAAAGGATCATCCTATAGATTCTATTATTGGTGACCCTAATCGTCTGGTATCCACACGAAGTCAGTTACAAGAAAGTGCAATGTTTTGTCATTTTGATGCTTTTCTCACTGAAGTTGAACCTAAGACATGGCAAGAAGCTTTTACTCAATCCTGTTGGATAGAAGCTATGCAAGAAGAACTTAATGAATTTATACGCCTTGAAGTATGGGAACTTGTCCCATACTCGGATCAAGTGTAGTTACTCACTTTGAATTGGGTTTACAAGGTGAAACTCGATGAGTTAGGCGGAATATTGAAGAACAAAGCTCGACTAGTAGCTCGTAGATACAAGCAATTATTGGGCATCGACTTTATGGAATCCTTTGCACCTGTTGCCCGTTTGGAAGCTATTAGACTATTCCTCGCTTATGCATCCCATATGAATATGATCGTCTATCAGATGGATGTGAAGACGGAATTTCTTAATGGTGAAATCAAGGAAGAGGTGTATGTACAACAGCCGGATGGTTTTGTGAATCCTAATTATCCTAATCATGTGTACAAGCTTAAGAAGGCTCTCTATGGGTTGAAGCAAGCTCCACCCGCATGGTATGATCTATTGTCACAATTCCTCATTACTCAAGGCTTCGCTAAAGGCAAGGTGGATCCCACGCTGTTCATTCATAAACGAGGTAAAGATATGATTATGGTACAAATATATGTTGATGATATTATATTTGCAGCCTCGACCCAAACCTTATCCGACGAATTTGGGAAACTCATGTCTTCTAAGTTTAAGATGTCAATGCTGAACAAGGTATCATTTTTCTTAGGTCTTCAGATATCTCAGAGTCCCAGAGGCATCTTAATCAATCAATCCAAGTATGCCCTTGAATCTCTTAAGAAATATAAGATGGAATCTTGTGATCCCGTGGATACTCCAATGGTGGAACGAACTAAGCTTGATGCAGATCCACATGGAGTTGCCGTTGATCCGACACTGTATCGTGGAATGATCGGTACTCTTCTGTATATCACAGCTAGTCGACCTGATCTTCAGTTTGCTATATGTATGTATGCTCGGTATCAAACTCGACCTACTGAGTTACACTTGGCCACTGTGAAATGGATCTTTCGATATCTTAAAGGAACCATTAATCGGGGACTTTGGTATTCGAAGGACTCTTCGATTGCACTTATGGCGTATGCAGATGCGGATCACGTGGGTTGTCAAGATATCAGGCGTAGCACGAGTGGAACTTTGCAACTACTAGGAGATCGACTAATCAGTTGGGCATCAAAAAGGTAGAAAAGCGCTGCAATTTCATGTACGCAAGCAGAATACATAGCTATGTCTGGTTGCTGTGCTCAAATTCTTTGGATGAGATCGCAATTAACCGACTATGGTCTAGGTTTCAACAAAATTCCGATGTACTGCGACAACAAAAGTGCAATTGCCTTATGCTGCAACAATGTTCAATTCTCCCGGTCGAAGCATATTGACATTCGCTACCACTTCATCAAGGAGCAAGTGCAAAATGGAGTGATCTAGCTTTACTTTGTCCGATCTGAGTATCAACTGGCGGATATTTTCACGAAGGCTTTAGATCGCGCTCGAATAGAATTTTTGGCCGACAAGCTAGGAATGAGAACTTTCTCGCCTGAGACTCTAAAGGAACTGGCAGATGAAGTGAACCGAATAGTGGTGGTAAACTATTCTACGTATCCTTGGTGATCATCTGTATATATTGTTTATATTTTTATCCACAAAAGCAAAATACAAAAATATAAACCATATAAAAACCATAAAATTGAAAAATCTAGAAAAATCCAAAAATATTTTTACTTTATTTTTCAAAGGCATGTCTTTTGGTACAATAATATTTACGACCTTAGAAATGTTGATTAATATTTACACGGTGCCATAAATAGAGTTCGTACAATAGTTGTAAATATTTCATCAAACATGCCTATATGGCTTGTAGTTATTTCAGACTGCAACACGGTTTTCACATTAAAATCAAGTATTTCTTATGAAAGCTTTGCCTCTCAATGGGAATTAATTTTCTCGGGTAAGGTTTACATTAAAACCTTGTAAGGGTTCAAGTTTACTTTATAACTTGGTCTAACACAAATCTATGTACGTTTCAGTGCATTTATTTGTTAAAACAAGAGAAGTCTTGTTTTTTATGAAGCTATCATCTCTACAACCATAGCAATCTACAATTGGTATCTACATACTCGACGATGCGACTACTCAACCGACGACTACAGTTCTTTCAATAGAACACGGGTCAACAATTGAGGGAGAGCAATTATCAAGCATTCAGAATCTTCGATGCCGAAAGTGCCAAGCTCACTAATTGGTGTCAAGACAACCATACCAATCGTACACGTGGTGTCAAGAGATGACTTCAGACATGACGAGGCGACCAACATATGTTGACAAGAACCATTTGATCTTATCATATGATGTTCTCATCAATCAGGTCCAACCTTGTCAATTATTTTTAATATGGTGAATATGTGATTATGTTACAAATCGGTATCATATCTCATACATTTGGTATCATGAAGATAAATGGACTTGCATTTTTCTTCCCAAAACCTTTGTTAAAACTTCATTAAATCAATTGATATTAAAAACATCGATTGGGATAATATTTTTAATATGGGCGAGAAAATGTGGTTTAATATGGGAAATTATTACAAACGATTTGACTTAATGTGCTGGCTTATCCTGACATATGCGAAATGTTTTCGAATATCGTGGCATATGTTAAGGGGGAGAAAAACGGATTTGCACATCAAAAATGGATTTCATGGTGATTTATACTTACCGACAACCCATTTATTTCACGACGATGAAGATTGTGGTGACATAAGGATGGTAGGATAGGTTAAGTCCTATGATTCTTCTAGAACCGGAGGAATCTTCCCAAGGACATTCCATAGCTAGAAATAGTAGTCCTTAGGAAATATGGAGAAAGATTGTGTACGTAGCTGAATGCCGACCAAGTACTTAAGTTAGCACTGGAACAATCACAACAAGGTGCTAGTTATGACGTATTGGTAAGCATTGAAGGGGTTGAAGAATGAAAAAGAATTGTAAAGATAAAGGGTGTAAAGAAAGAAGCCCTCCTTACAACCTTAGGCAGAAAACGGGTCAATACATATGCTATTGAGATCATTTTTAATGATTCTTGATATTGAAGATAGACATCATGGACCCAGTGATGCAATGCACAACCCATCCCAGCTAACTCAGATATCTCTTAAAAGATATTTGTTTTAATCACACGGAGACAACACGTTATCTATCGATTTATTCACTCCGAATAAACTGGTATTGAAATGGTGGCACTCCTCTCCAGCCTCCGATCACTAAAATCCAAAATGCACGATCGAGTCTAGAGCCATTTGAGATCATCAAATATCTTATTAGGACACACTTTCATATTTCCTTGCTTCTTCACACACTATGAAAAGTAAGAAAGATCTTAAGAGTCCTACGCAAAATCTTCATGATCTTTCCTGAACATCTAAGTAATACGAAAGTATTTACAATGAAGATGGAAATCCTTCTTGAGTGAATATCAAAAAGCTCATGGTAGGTGACTTGTGCGATTCTTTATGAATCAAACTTGTGATAACTGGAAAGCAACAGTGGTTTAATTCTTAGCTGAACTTAAACACGTTCCAGGCCTCTACGCAATATCTAAGTGATCTTGCCAGAACACTCAGAGTGATACCTTAGTGTTCACAGTGATGAGTGGAAATCCTTCTAGTGTTAACCTCAAACAGCACTTGGTAGGTAACTTGCAAGATTCAATATGAATCAAGCTCGTGACAACTGGAAAGCAACGATGGTGCGATTCTTTAATGAATCAAACTTGTTCCAGGAATCAAATTTGACGGCTTCAATCATGCGGATAATTTTATCCAAATGATTCACTCTTTACGTTCGCAGTCAGCTTTGGACGGTCGAGTAAAGAGAACGGATTTACCCGCGAAATCTTGTCAAGGAGATTCTTAATTAAATCTACCTGCCACAAGTACGATATTTTATATCGTCCAACGGTCTTCACCGACCGGAGGTAAAATGCTACCGAATTAGAATGAAATGTTCAAAGCCATTTCGTTCGTGTCTACTTATGTTGCGGCATTTGAAGACGGTGGCGTTGCGGAATCCGAGAAGAAGTCGTCCCTGCATGCTTATGCTTTATGTACTTAATACCTCATCTAATTCAAGAAAGCCTAAAAGTTAAGTCTTCCGCTGTATCGAACTCTGAAGCTTTCAAGAATTACGAAGGTAAAAGTATGTGGGACATGGTGTCACGAAGAGGCAAAGATCACAAGTGATGGATGCACGAGATCAAGGCTAGAGATTAATTCTCAAGATTGATATCAAATATCATATCAACATGTTCACCAGAAAAGGAAAAGAAAAAGAAAGACGAAGACTACGAGCTCAAGACAAGCATAGTATGGTAGGTTTATCTTATTATTGTAACTTGGGTAATTCCCTTGTTTGGAGTGACCTCCCTTGGGGGAGATTGTTGGAAATACATTTTACGTATTAAGAAGGATCGATCACTCCATTAATAGTCCATGTAATAGCTCGTAGTTTAGTTACTTATCTTTATTTAACAAACAAACCTAAGCCTAGCCTACAACATGTGGAGGCCGACCCAAATGTAAGCCCAAGCCCATGACAAGGGCTTGGGTATATAAACCCTCTCCTTTGATGGAGAGGGTAGTGGTTTTAATATTTTACACATAGTTCTCATTAGTTTCTCTCTCTAGAATTGTGTGAAATCCACCATCTTTCTATCTCTTTCTCTCTCTAAAAACATAAGCAAGATTTACAAATTCTACAGATAGTATGTAAAATCCCTAAAAATAAGGTCATAATTTAATTCTACTTTCAATTATTTTGAAGTATTTTATAATGTTAAATATTATTATGTTTAACGGTTTAAGTTGAAACCGATATTAAATATTATATTTTAATATTTTGACGAGCAACGAGGACTACTAGTGATCGCGATACCGACGGATGCCCACAATTTTTATATTTTATTATCAATCGTTTCGATATTTAATATTTTCGACGATATCGTTTTAATTACGTATTGAGTCGTTGTATTATTATTTTTCGTGTGCGTTTAAACTTTTAAGTATTTTTACGAAACCCGAGTCCCGTAAATATTTGTAAAATTGACTTTTAGTCATTTCCCGCTTTTTAACTAATATTTACATTTTGGACCAAAACTATCACAAATTGGCAAAAACTACCCTAACTCCACACTATAACTAACACTTCCACTAACACTTTTCTTTTAATAAATTCATTTAACAAAAAAATTAACCAACTTCTTCTTCTCCCTTTGTTTTAGCCATCCACCATTAACACAAAAAAACACCATGATCAAAATTTTTCTAGCTTGATCCAAGAGAAACTAAAACAAGTCCCATCCTCCATTTTCAAAGGGCTACAATTTGGTATAAAATTTTCATACATGCAATCATATAAATTTTTCAAGAAAAGTTGGTTATGTTTGATCCAAATTTGTTGTATGCATGTGTTAGTAGTGATGATCAAAAGATTTTCATGCTATGTTTTTATTAAAAAGTTGATTTTTAATTTTTGGGTTTTTGATTTTGATAATGATGCAAGTGTTAGGGATGGTTCATGATGATATTAGGGGTGTAGGATGATGAGGAAAATTGTTAGAATTGATCAAAAACATAATTTTGTGGGAGATTTTGAAAGGTGATTTTGGGCAGTAGGTTTGAGGCCGTTTTTGGGGGTCTTACTGTTTGATAATCACTTAACTAATAGGATAGGGTTGTATAGAATTTCTTTATCTTCGATTTTATATAAAGTAGGCCTTCTAACTCCAAACGAGGTGGAAGATACACTAGTTTGATTTTCGTGTACCGGGAGACGAGTGTCGACACAATCCAAAAATTGTTGTCGATATTTGGATCGAATCTCGGGGACTATAAAATGAGTTTCAAAATGATTCAAGGGCTGTTCTCAGGCTCCAAGTTTAGTATTTTGAGTCTATTTTTAGAATCAAGTGGCGGTTTTACAAATGGAGTTGTTTAGAATGGTTAAAATGGTTTCGTAAGTCAAGGTCGCTAAACTGTCCGGATTTTGTGATTCAAAGATGAGTCGGGCAGGGAACTTTAGAAGTAAAATCTTTTAATGGGCTTTTGGGAGGACTTTCTATATATAGTAAGTAAGTTCTCTGAGTAGTATCATAAAAATTTGATATGTTTAAGTATGGGAAAACGGCTTGGACATTCGGTATGTTCCGGCAGATTTCTATTAAAGGCATATAATAATAAAATGAATATATAGGAGAGTATAATAGAACCACTTGCATCGTTTTCTCTCGAGTTGTCGTGATTTTATACATGAGTTTAATTTTATTAAGTATCATTTATTTCTCGAGTCTATTATTAATGTACGCACCTTATTTGCTAGGTTGCAGTTGTCGTGTTTTTCGGGCATCTACTATCGTCGGCGATCGTCTTCAACTACTATAAGTACTAAGGTGAGTCTATAGCCTCGCTTTATACTAGTTATTAAATGATTTTAAACCCGCGAGGGGGAATACATGTTTTTTATAAACTTAGAACACAAGATTTTTATGGTATGCTTTGTCCCTCTATGAATGGACCCGTGGTTGCCTTTAAATTGCATTAAGTGATTGCCTTTGTTAAAACCTCAATTATGGACCGTTAATTAACCTATGATGGGTTAACCGCTAGTACAATTAATAGATCTATGGGGGAAGCCGCCCCGGTTCAGTTTTTGTGGACTTGTCATAGAAGCTTAGGCCCGACCTCCACACTGTTTGAGCATATTGTATTGAGAAGTCAGGTATACGGCAATGTACCAATAATCTGGAGGTAACCGACAATTAATAAATCTCTCGTCTTATTAGACTGATATGGGAGTGTCTAAGGCTCGGTTCCATGAGCTTATTGCAATTTATGCTATATACAATTATCATTGTTGATGCAAATTATTATTTGATGCTTATAAGCATGCCACAAACTTATAATCTTTGCTTGTGTTCAAATTGATTTCATAAACCTATAGATTCACTCGGCACTTTTGCTGATTGTTTTACTCACATGTATTTCAGGTAATCAAGAAGTGGAAACTTGGAGGTCACGGGGAATGAAGTTGTGCATTGCTTTTGTTGTTCAAACTCTTTGATTTATTTATCGTTCCATTTTTAAAACAAACCAATATGTTGTTTTAACTTATCTTTTGGTAACGATTACTTGGGACTACGCTACTCTGACAAATGTTTTAGGAACGATAAATCTAAAACGTCTCTTTTCGAGTCGTTCTTTATAAATTATGTGTTGTTGTATCATTGTTTAGCACCCAAAGATATATTCCGCTGCGTGTAAGTTTAGGGGTGTTAAAGATTGGTACCAGAGCCATGAGTTATAGAGAACTAGGTCCTTATTTTAAAAACCTAAACTATAACTGTCAGTTTTTATTTTTCAAAGAGTCGGTGCACATTACTTCGCGTGACTTCAGGTTTAAGCTACTTCTGGGATTACAACTTTAGTATACGTTATTACGTATCCTTTTATTGCCAAGTATTTATAAATAAATACTATGATCCCTTTATTGATATATATTTATATCTAGGATCCCTTTATCGATGTATATTTATGTCGTTAAACTTTTCGATAAAAGTTTATCATTTATTAATTAACTTAAATAAATACATTGAATTTTCATGATCTTTCTGTATTTATTTTTGAAGTATTTAAATTGCTTTTATTGCAAAAATTTATATTATGACCTTACATACCTTCATCTACGCGTATTACTTTCATTGTTTAACCCTTTGTGATATCTATATAGATATTCAAATCGTCTTCCAGCTATTTGTGCTTGGACGTCTTTTAACGTAATTTCTAGACCATTGTGTAGCTCAATGTGTCCTTGGAATAGACTAACCGCTATTTATTGACATTTATATGTATTGACTCCGAAGTGTATTGTTCACTTATATCTCGGTAACGTCATCGTTATTTTATAAATTATCGTCTAGATTATGGCACTAGAATTGGAATACGATTTTACTTATATAAAATTGTATCATTTGTTTTTCATTAACCTTCTCGCTCCCGGAGTGTAGCATGTTAATGTTCCATTCTTTTCTTGTTATGTTTTGTGTTTTTGACAATCGTGGCACCAAGGAGATTTGCCTACATTGCATTTTGAAATCTAAATTACGAACGTCTTTCACCGTCTTGCTTCCTAAATATCGTGTTGAATACCTTGAAGCATTTTCTGTCATTCATCATGCTATATTTTATTTGATGCTCATTACGAGATTTATTTTTCGTTGTTATAAAATCCACAAGACATGTGTGTATATATGTATATATTTTGAGCCGTTAAGAAGTGTCGAAAAATACACTTTATGCAGAAACTGTAGGGGCAGTATAAACAGGTCAAAACTTAAAAGTAAAACATGCGTTTTTAAAATAAAAAAGTCAAACCTGCACAGAACTTGCAGGGGTATTTTGGTCATTTTACATTGGTTTTCAGGTCTCGGGTAAAACTAGAAAGTCGTCTGAAACGTCGTTTTTCATCAAAATGCTTTAGACTCTGAGTCTTGGAGATGTCGTTTATCGGGTCAATTAATCGGCTCATATTTAAAAGTTAAATCTGATAAAAAATTCAGAACATGAGTTTTAAATGTTTCTAACCTGTTTTGATTTTATTTGAGATCGTAAAATTTTAACAAATATTATTTTACAACTAACGAATACTAGTTGCATGTGAAAATATTTAAAAATAGAAACAGTACAGGATTAGCGATTACCGGATTAATGGTGTAATTTAAAAACGAATAACATATTTTCTTAAAAGCATGTTGTGTCGAGTATCTTACAAAGAATACACATGTGGATTGTTTTATTCTTTTCATATATATGACTCATTTGTCATTCGATGTTATTTTATTTTCGTTTTCTTCTAACCTTCCACTGATTTGAGTTGAGTTTTGAAGTTTTGCCTTCACATTCTTCGTTGACATTCTTATCGCGTGTCTCATGGCGTTTTCGTCTAAACCTTATAACCTTTTGAAAACTTAACAACTTGTAACCATTTCATTGGTTGTTTTATGAGCTACTATTTGCCACTTTTTGCAAACCTTTGGCTACTTTATGCGTTGTCATAATGTCACCTTATAAATAAATCTGATATTATTTTACGATAATTTTCACCAATTGTTTTTACTTTGGTCTTAACACTTTTCGTAACATTAAAAGTTGCTTATTAAGTATCTCACAAATTACTTGTATCCTATAAATTTATAAACTATTTTTAAATTCCATTTTACAAATGGCATGGTTTATATATAAACATAAGAAACGTAATACTTTTCGACGAAACTGAGCACTGCATTGCTATTCCTAAATTATACATGGCCTGATCACCTATGTCTAATTTAGAAGGAGCCATGCTAGGCTGAATAGTAGTCCACTTAAAAATCTTGATAATAATCAACTTTTTACTTGTATTTATGATAAAGATAAATAAAATGAAATAAAATGAAAAGTAGTTTTGAAAACCTTTATAATTTATGCAAGTGGCGCAATTTCTATGCATCCGCATACGTTTTCTTACCTTTTCTTAAACGAATTACGCGCTTACGAATACGTTTTTACTCGACGATCGCTTTTTCACTTGTTACTTCATTTTGTCTTGTAACTGATTTCTTTTGACCGTTCGTCTAATTATGGACTGTTAATAAATGACTTGAAAGTCTCGATGTTTTATCCTTCCTTCTCGTCCAATCTTCTTTATGCGACTGGGTAGATCTTTGGAATGTCTCCGCACGTGAATAATGAATTATCACTAGAGTGATTTCCGTATATCCGGGATGACGTCCGTCACTCTCGTTTGTCTCGAAATCCACTCTTGTGAACCGTGCTTTGATTTCTCTCTTTAAACACTAACATCGTTCATTTGATTTGTTTTAATTACAAGTGATTATCAGGAATTTTCTTTGATTAAAATTTTTGTATGGATCTTATTTCCGATCGTGTAACGACCACCGCTAGTTAACGAGCTGATGTTGGTGAACCATCGACCGCACTAACGAAATTGACAACTTGTTTAATCTATTATTTCTTATTGTCATACCATCAACGCCTTTATTTTATTATTCTCTTTAAGAATTTATACGACATTTGCTTCGTCCCCTTTTGTACCATTGATTTCGTACTAATTGTTGACTATTATTTCCATTCGTATTCGTTTGTTATCTTGTCACATTTTGAAACCCGAATATATCCCATGTTTATTTTGAAATAATAAACACCTTTATGTATTTGTACGACGCATTATAAAATTTTCATGGAACTTTTATACATTTTTCCAATGATTTTCAATTATCGAAATAACCATCACAAGTAAAAGGTCAAATTTATACATCATATTTTGTATAACTAAAACTAATGTTTAAAAATGAAATTATGTTCTATCTTTTGAAGTAATTGACATATCATACTTTACTTTGAATGTAATTAAATTACCGGTTTAATTTATATTCCTGATAATGATTTAATTTGGAAATTATATTTTCTAAATCGTAACAATCAATATGAGTTTAATTAATAAATTCATGTCATTCTTTCAAAGTTTCTTAAGACAAACAAAATAAATTTTGAAGCTATTTAACTCCTATTTTGATATATCATCCTTATCAAGAAAGTACCTCAATTGAGTTTTAAGGTAATACCAAATCCGGGACGGATAATTGTGACAAACGTTATTTTAATGTTAATATTTAATTTATTCTTCGCTCTCATTTTTCTAGTACTGTGAATTATTATGTTTTACGGTTACGTGATTCGAGATCCCTCGTCGATCGTCAACCTTAAATCATTTTACCACATCTTGTCCGTTTATGCGTTTATTGAATTTATTTTTATCTTGTTCTGTTCCTCGTACTGAAGATCACTATTTTATTCTGAGTTTAAAATGAATATTGGGAAGCAGTGTATAAGAAGAAACGATAAGTGTCACCAGGATTTATGTGTGTACTTGTGGAATGATTGAGGACCGAATCTCTTAATGAATGGAGTTAATAAATTCGTTACGACCTCGAGGAGTATGTTGAAGCCGACACCGCAAGTGGAAAGACTCTTGTGATCAAGTGGTTATTATCAAGGGTTCGTTCAAGGTTTTCTCGATGATTAATGATGGAAATCTATACGTGATGTTATTGTTCGACCTTTTATTTTTATGTACTTATGTGGTATGTGATCTAGTCAAATGATCGTAAGTTGTGAGAACTTGAGACGGCATCATCCGATGACGTCCGATTATGTAGAACATATGTTATGTAATATCTTTTTGACTTTCAACGACGATGTTTATTGAGACTTTAATGCGCGTTGGCGAAAGTGAGATGGTGTCTTTGTATTATCTTTTGAGTGAGGACCCGCGTGTGAGCACCCTCCGATGACGAAAATGTTTTTCTTGTTAATTCTTTTTGATGTGTGTCCATGGCTATCCGGCCAGTGGCTATCCTTTAAATTGCAACATTCTTTTTAACTCGACTTACCCGTAAACCCTGTCATCTATCCTTGTCGTCGAATGAGCTTCGTGTGATTCATAAAATTTTCATGTGTCGAACTTGACGGGTGACTGGTGGATAAGGATTTATTTATTCCTTTTTGGTGAGATACCACTTGACGACAAGTTGCGTTTTGTAAAAGAACCAGTGGAGATCGTGGATCGAGATTCACGTGGGAACGTAAGGACTTCTTATTAAGGAATGTCGTCATCCTTCCGGATAGTGAACAACTCGTGTATGAGGCGAGTTGAGCGCCGGGACGTCGCTCCCTTAAGGTGGTGAGGATGTAAAATCCCTAAAAATAAGGTCATAATTTAATTCTACTTTCAATTATTTTGAAGTATTTTATAATGTTAAATATTATTATGTTTAACGGTTTAAGTTGAAACCGATATTAAATATTATATTTTAATATTTTGACGAGCAACGAGGACTACTAGTGATCGCGATACCGACGGATGCCCACAATTTTATATTTTATTATCAATCGTTTCGATATTTAATATTTTCGACGATATCGTTTTAATTACGTATTGAGTCGTTGTATTATTATTTTTCGTGTGCGTTTAAACTTTTAAGTATTTTTACGAAACCCGAGTCCCGTAAATATTTATAAAATTGACTTTTAGTCATTTCCCGCTTTTTAACTAATATTTACATTTTGGACCAAAACTATCACAAATTAGCAAAAACTACCCTAACTCCACACTATAACTAACACTTCCACTAACACTTTTCTTTTAATAAATTCATTTAACAAAAAAATCAACCAACTTCTTCTTCTCCCTTTGTTTTAGCCATCCACCATTAACACAAAAAAACACCATGATCAAAATTTTTCTAGCTTGATCCAAGAGAAACTAAAACAAGTCCCATCCTCCATTTTCAAAGGGCTACAATTTGGTATAAAATTTTTATACATGCAACCATATAAATTTTTCAAGAAAAGTTGGTTATGTTTGATCCAAATTTGTTGTATGCATGTGATAGTAGTGATGATCAAAAGATTTTCATGCTATGTTTTTATTAAAAAGTTGATTTTTAATTTTTGGGTTTTTGATTTTGATAATGATGCAAGTGTTAGGGATGGTTCATGATGATATTAGGGGTGTAGGATGATGAGGAAAATTGTTAGAATTGATCAAAAACATGATTTTGTGGGAGATTTTGAAAGGTGATTTTGGGCAGTAGGTTTGAGGCCGTTTTGGGGGTCTTACTGTTTGATAATCACTTAACTAATAGGATAGGGTTGTAGAGAATTTCTTTAGCTTCGATTTTATATAAAGTAGGCCTTCCAACTCCAAACGAGGTGGAAGATACACTAGTTTGATTTTCGTGTACCGGGAGACGAGTGTCGACACAATCCGAAAATTGTTGTCGATATTTGGATCGAATCTCGGGGACTATAAAAAGAGTTTCAAAATGATTCAAGGGCTGTTCTCAGGCTGCAAGTTTAGTATTTTGAGTCTATTTTTAGAATCAAGTGGCGGTTTTACAAATGGAGTTGTTTAGAATGGTCAAAATGGTTTCGTAAGTCAAGGTCGCTAAACTGTCCGGATTTTGTGATTCAAAGATGAGTCGGGCAGGGAACTTTAGAAGTAAAATCTTTTAATGGGCTTTTGGGAGGACTTTCTATATATAGTAAGTAAGTTCTCTGAGTAGTATCATAAAAGATTGATATGTTTAAGTATGGGAAAACGGCTTGGACATTCGGTATGTTCCGGCAGATTTCTATTAAAGGCATATAATAATAAAATGAATATATAGGAGAGTATAATAGAACCACTTGCATCGTTTTCTCTCGAGTTGTCGTGATTTTATACATGAGTTTAATTTTATTAAGTATCATTTATTTCTCGAGTCTATTATTAATGTACGCACCTTATTTGCTAGGTTGCAGTTGTCGTGTTTTTCGGGCATCTACTATCGTCGGCGATCGTCTTCAACTACTATAAGTACTAAGGTGAGTCTATAGCCTCGCTTTATACTAGTTATTAAATGATTTTAAACACGCGAGGGGGAATACATGTTTTTTATAAACTTAGAACACAAGATTTTTATGGTATGCTTTGTCCCTCTATGAATGGACCCGTGGTTGCCTTTAAATTGCATTAAGTGATTGCCTTTGTTAAAACCTCAATTATGGACCGTTAATTAACCTATGATGGGTTAACCGCTAGTACAATTAATAGATCTATGGGGGAAGCCGCCCCGGTTCAGTTTTTGTGGACTTGTCATAGAAGCTTAGGCCCGACCTCCACACTGTTTGAGCATATTGTATTGAGAAGTCAGGTATACGGCAATGTACCAATAATCTAGAGGTAACCGACAATTAATAAATCTCTCGTCTTATTAGACTGATATGGGAGTGTCTAAGGGCTCGGTTCCATGAGCTTATTGCAATTTATGCTATATACAATTATCATTGTTGATGCAAATTATTATTTGATGCTTATAAGCATGCCACAAACTTATAATCTTTGCTTGTGTTCAAATTGATTTCATAAACCTATAGATTCACTCGGCACTTTTGCTGATTGTTTTACTCACATGTATTTCAGGTAATCAAGAAGTGGAAACTTGGAGGTCACGGGGAATGAAGTTGTGCATTGCTTTTGTTGTTCAAACTCTTTGATTTATTTATCGTTCCATTTTTAAAACAAACCAATATGTTGTTTTAACTTATCTTTTGGTAACGATTACTTGGGACAACGCTACTCTGACAAATGTTTTAGGAACGATAAATCTAAAACGTCTCTTTTCGAGTCGTTCTTTATAAATTATGTGTTGTTGTATCATTGTTTAGCACCCAAAGATATATTCCGCTGCGTGTAAATTTAGGGGTGTTAAATAGTACGACCCATTAGATGGATCGTTCCATGAACTTGTGGTGCGCTCCATATGGTCTTCCACCAACGAATCGTTCTAAGCTTCTTATAAGACGTCTTTCCCTCAGCTTCTCATCAATCTTCTTGATCGTATAGGTAGCACTCTGTTGATATACCTTGTCCCAATCTACAGTGACCTCTGGAAGAGTCATATACTTGTTGAGATGCACCAACTTGTCCCGAATATGGGTGAGAGTCCCGTCGCTGAATTTGTTGATCTCTTGAATTCTCAGGAACTTCATAAGACCACGACCATTCAGGTAGAAAATTCCGGGCATCGGGTCAGTGGTGCTGGTGTAAGGAGATTTGTCTGTATGCCTCTGGAAGACTTTAGTACGTGTTTTTGAAAGATTGAGCTTCCTTTGATAACTTTCTACTCCAAGTTGCGGATCTTCAACTCTTTTCTTGATGACAACTCGACGTGTGTACATTCGAAGAGCTGAATTCAGGGCAATTAGTTCTTCAGACTTCAAGTGTCTGAGGGTGTTGTGAGTTAGCAAGAGCAGCATGTCCTCAATGTCCTCGAGACGAAGAAGTGGAAAATCTACTTCCTGGATAGTGTAGAATTTTTCATCTTCTCTAAGGAGTCTGATCTCTGTCAAATGTTGATAGCCTGTTTTGGGTTCAATCCTAACTCCTTGGATGCTTTTGATTCAAATCAGAGAGAAGACTTGAGAGCCTGCGTTGTGCACACATGCATAATTGTAGGCGCGCCGCTTACGCTCATCCCAATGTGAAGCACCCAATTCTGCATATCGATCATATTTAGGCTATTTTTATGGAACCCAGAGACGATTAACTTTTTCTTCTAACCAAGGTATCAAATCCTAAGTTGTATCATTTACCAATGTTAAGGAAGTTGCATACTTGTTTGCTCCCTTGACCAAGTATTCGAGATCCTCACTGACAAAGAATTCAAGTGCAATTTGATCATCATCTGCAGATGTAGTAGGAGGAGGTTTTTTAGGCGCATGAAGACCGTCCATTTGAGTAGTTCTCAACGCTTTCAGAAGTTCATTTGCGTTGTACTCGTATTCCGTGTTGCTGAGCCTGGATTTAACACGAAGGTTGGGATTTTTGAGTCCTCTCACAACCATTGCTTGAGTTACGTTAGACCCATAGTTGTACTCCAAGAATCTTGAAAAATCTATTGGATTGCTTAGGAATTGAGAGAATTCAGCTTCATCAGCCTTTGTCAGTGGTCGAAGTGCAGCAGCGTTGGACACCCAAGGTTGTACGGGTGCATTTTCATCTTCCTCGAGTGTATCCACCCATGCTGGTTCACTTGACTCTAGAATATCAGGAACGGTAGTAGAGACAGGAACATCAACAACAGGTACTGCTACTGCTTCAGCTTCAGTGTCTGGTATGTCTTGGACTGGATCAGAGGCTGGGATATCTGGTACAGGTTGATCGGGTTCCGTCAGTTGTTGTTGCACTAAAGATGTAGTGACTGAAGCAACTGGGGAAGATGTGGTTGCAGGAGCGGTTGTGGCTGGAGTATGTGATGAGCTGTATTAGCATCTACATCATGAAACTTCTTAGTGCGTTTGCCTTGGCGAGGTAGAGGTTTTGAAGTTGATTTGCCCTTGGTAACATCATCTTTGTGAGATTTGTCACCTTTTGACTTGTCTTGCTTATCTCCATCCTTTTTCCCTATATCATCGTCCCCTTTTTCTTGATCATCATCATTTTGCCGTCACCATTACCATTATCATCACCATCATTATGTTTAGCACTTCCTTATTCGTCATTAGTACCTTCTTAGTCATCAGTACCTCGTTCTTCATCACTCCCTCCTTTGTCATCACTACCTTTGTCTTCATCACTCCCTCCTTTGTCATCAGTACCTTTGACGTCATCACCCTTGTCATCATCATCATTGTCATCATCAGCATCGTCGTCATCATTTTTGGATTCATCTTGTTCTTCATTTAAGATATCATAGGGAACTACAGAACCATGTTTCTCGAATATCTTAGTATCTTGATCTATAGCCGTTTTAAGAGCTTTGTGAAGGATCTTTTAGGCTTTGGTTTTGTAGTAGGACCTGACTTGAATCATCCGAGCATGTAAGATTTTCTTTAACTCATAATCCGTGAACCTTTGAGCCATGAGAAAATCTGACTTTTAAGCGTCAGAAGACTTGATCATGACGTTGCTTGCAGCAATTTGTTTCAACTCGTCGCGCAGATTGTCAACAGATTCCTTAACCTTTTCATCAAGTGATTGAACACTTGCTTCATTAGCTTCGGCAAGAACCTCTTTCTCAGCTCGGTACCTCTTTTTGAGGTCTCGAAGACGTATGAATGTTGCTTCGTTTTTGGCGGTTTCCTTTGCTTTGACGTGAGCTAGTTCTTCTGCATGTAGTTTGCGAGATAATTCTAACTCTTCTTGGAATTTAGCAATGGCGTCTTCTTGAGCTTTTGATATGTGTGTAAACACACATCTTTTCTACCACTTAATTACAATAATAACCGAGCCAAAACGTGTATTTTATGTCTTTTATGTCGGAATTATGCGTGGTTTGTGTTTTTGTTGTGATTTAGGACGAAAAGGCGAAAAGTGGAGAAAAGACGGGAATTCACGGGCATTTACGAACTTTTATTGAAGAAAAAGATGAAAGACGAAGTCAAGAAGTCAAGAGTGTAAAAAGAACGAAATTCCAAGACCAATTCTGAAGATTTATCGAAGAAAAAGTCAAAAGACAAAAGTTTATCAAAAGCCGAAGAATTCAAGTCTATTTTATTGAAGAATTTAAAGACGAGTTCAAAGAAATCCCGAAGCCAAAAGTCCTTTAAGTTCAAGTTTAAAGAAGATTAGAAGAATAAAGGACTAATGGTGCAATTAATGAAGATTAAAGAAGGAAGGACCTAATCTTGTAATTAAGAGAAAAGGAAAGAGGGGAGGAAGCTTCCTTAATCCTCCCCTATAAATAGTCATTAGTTGTTAATTTTCTTTCTTGTTGGCTAAGTGTGACAATTAGTCTTCCACTTTTAATTACCTTGTCATTTAAATACTTGTCAATTTAATTACCTTGTCTTGCACCTTAAATTCATTTAATTTCAAGTAAGTTTTCATTTAATTATTGTCAATCTTTACTTTATCTTGTTAATCTCTTATCTACCTTTCTTAATCTTTGATTTTCATGTTTATGTTTGTGTTCATGTTCTTATTTTTATTTTGATCAAGTGGGTTTTTGATTATTGTGGTTAAAGTTGTTAGATTTCTTGATATTAATTGTTTGTTTATGATTAATTGATGTTTTGATTGAATCGTTTGTTGATTTCAGTTCAATCTTTGGTAGATTAGTTGTTATCTGTGATTCCCTTGTTCTTCGGGAGTGTTTGTTTGTGTTTCTGTATTTCCAGGAAATCTTCCGAATCAAGAGAGGGAGTCTGTTCATTCGGAACTTTCAAAGTTCCGAACCAAGGGCTTCATCCGGAACATTCAAAGTTCCGAACGAAGGACAACTTCCGACTCAAGCATTACTCATTCGGAAGTCTCAAACTTCCGAACGAAGGGAAAGTTCTGAATCAGCAAGTGCTCATTCGGAAGTTTCAGAAGTTCCGGATCAAGAAGGTTCACTCGGAACTTTAAAAGTTCCGAGTCAAGCTAAAACTTCCGAACGAACTTCCGAACGAAGTTCCGAACGAAAGTTCCGGACGAACTTTCGAACGAAGTTCCGAACGAAACTTCCGAACGAAGTTCCGAACGAAGGATAAGTTCCGAATCAGACGAAACTTCTGAACCAAGTTCCGACTCAAGCTTATTCATCCGGAAGTCTTCCGAACGAAAGTTCCGGATCAAGACTTCCGTATCAAGGAGTTCTGACTCAAGAGCTAGGTTCATTCGGAACTTAAAACTTCCGAATCAAGGATTTTTGTCAGGTTTTTCTTAGGGCTTGTTTGGTTGATTTTTTTATTAAGTCTTGTTAATTAAACGGATGACTTATTGCAAACAGAATCAGTTTTATTACTTAATATTTTCAGACATCTTACTTAATTAAGTCACAAACAAACAAATTTTTTACGACTTAATAAATCCTATTTTTTTCATATTAAGTCATTTAAGTTTTTATCAAACACCCCCTTAGTGTTCCTTTTTAATTTTCTGTCTTTCATTCTCAAGCTTTATTTTTCCCGCCTTTTTATTTAATTGCACTTTAAGATTATTTGCCTTAGCTTTATTTTAGTCTTGCCTTAGTTTAAGTTTTAGTTGCGTTTTAAGTTTGCCTTAGATAGATTTAAGTTTGCGTCATGTACTTTAGCGCCCTTTAATTTCAGTCACGTTTTAAATACTTGCACCATTATTTTAATTAGACTTAGATTTACTTTAATTTCACTTTTACTTTAAAGTTTTGCACTTTTATTTAAAAACAACGACAACTATTTGTTTCACCAAAGAACGACTGAGTCACATAGAGAGCCTAGATCAATTCGATTAGACACACATCAAAAGAACCTTTTCTAACTAGCAAAATGTTCACATTAAAATGGCGCCGCTGCCGGCTCTTTTCGTAAAGATTAACGGTTTTCTGTGAGAGACGCGTTGCTTTTTGGGATCCGTTCACTTGTGAGCGTTATTTTTCTTGCATAAAAAATTCAAAAAACCATAAAAATTAAAAATTGATAAAAATCCATAAAAATTAAAAATTTCAAAAATCCAAAAAGATTTTATCTTTCTTTTGTATATATAATGTTTTTGTGTTTGGTTTCTTTTTCTTTTGTCTTTGTAGGTGCATGCGTACTAGATCTTCTAATTATCAAGAGCCCGAGCCTCAAGAAGATTTAGCTATGTCTGGTGTTAACAACAATAATCCACCGCACCCTAATAATAACAACAATGCTCTTCCACAGCCCGATCTTCGGACCATGGAAGAACTTTGTCAACCAACCATGTTTGGACGAGGAGTACCGATTGCGCCGATGCAAATCAACGCTCCTGAGTTTTCGTTGAAGCACCACATGATTCAGCAAGTACAAACAAACCCATTCCGTGGATTGCCTGATGATGATGCCAACAAACACCTCGACAAGTTCATTACAATCACCCAAAGCATGAAGTTGGCCAATGCCACAATGGATGAACTTCGCCTACAACTCTTTCCACACACTTTATTACATCATGCCGAGAAATGGTTTGATCGTCTCCTGAAGAATTCAATTCACACTTGGGATGACATGACTCAACGCTTTTTGTCGCGCTACTTTCCACCATCCATGGTCACAAGCCTTCACAATCAAATCAGCGGTTTCATGCAAGACCCTGATGAATCTCTTTTTGACGCTTGGGAGAGATATAATGTCTTGATCGATAGATGTCCAAACCACAACATGGTCCCTGTGACCCTAATTGATACTTTCTACAACGGTTTGACTTTTCGAGATCGTGATACGATTAATGCAGCCGCCGGTGGCACATTCATGAAAAGGAGACCCGAGGAGTGTAGAGAGTTAATAGAGAACATGACTACTCACCACAAAAACTGGGATTCCTCTGCTTCTTCAAGGAACAACCCGAGAGTCAATGTTTCTTCTACCTCAGCAAACCTTGAAATGACCGAACTCACCCGCATGATGACTGAAATGAGCAAAAGTATTACGCTTCTGGCTTCAAACCAATAACAACAACAAGTTAAAGCGGTTTCTAATCCTTATGAAACATGCAGCGGTCCTCACTCATATACCGATTGTCCTTCTACACAAGGAAATCCGGAAAATGTGTATGCAGCTTATGGTAATTATTCACCGGAAAATTACCAAGCTAGACAACAAGGGGATAGAAATCTGCTGAGTTACCGATCCAACAATTACCTTTCACCCGGTTTTTCTCCTCAAAACCAAAATCCCGCCAACAACTACAATAGAAGCAACCAAATCCCACCAAAAGCTTCTAACCCTTATCAACCAACCACCCAACAAACCCCACCCATTATTCCCGATGTTGAAGCCATCATGAGAACTCAAGGTGAGCAAATCAAGAATCTACAATGCCAAATAATCAATTTGAAAGGAGATGTCATAAAGCAAGGTAACGACATTAGAACCGAGGTTCGTGATAATATTCAATCATCCTTCAGCACTCAAACGACTGAATTAAAGAATCTATTGGCTAGTTTCTTGCCCGCCACTCAACCTTCTACTTCAAGTTCTCTACCTTCAAACACCGTCACTAATCCGCGAGCTAATGTGAGTGCTATTACTACTCGTAGTGGAGTCACCATCGTAGGACCACCAATCCCACCCCCATCATCTACACCTCCTCCACCACCATGTATTCCTACTCCTCCTACACCTAGTATTAGTACACCATTACCGTCTCCGCCTCGTCATGACGATGTATCTCGGAAGGACCCTTCAACATCTCAACCTTTACCGACTACACCTTCACCTTCCACTTATAAACCCGGAATCCCATACCCTTCTCGCATAGGCAAGACCAATGATCTAACAAAGGAGGACTCTCAAGTGACAAAATATATCAATATGATTTCTCAAATGGGCTTCAGCATTAGTTTTCTTGAAGCACTTGTCCACATGCCTAAATTTGTTAAAGCATTTAAGGAATTGCTTAACAAGAAGGAGAAGCTGATTGAACTCGCCAACACACACTTAAATGAAAACTGCTCTGCAGTTATTCTTAAAGAACTTCCGGAAAAGCTTGGAGATCCCGGTCGTTTTGTGTTGCCTTGCGTGTTCAACAAAACTGAAGAATTTACTGCCCTTGCTGATCTCGGGGCTAGTATTAATCTTATGCCACTGAGTGTTTGGAAAACACTATCATTGCCCGACCTCACTCCAACAAAGATGACTCTTGAACTTGCAAATCGCACTCTCGCTTACCCCGTTGGTATAGCCGAAGATGTGTTCATCAAAGTTGGCGCATTTACTTTCCCGGTCGATTTTGTCGTAGTTGATTATGAAATGGACCCTCGTATTCCTTTAATACTTGGTCGGTCATTCTTGAGAACCGGACGAGCTTTAGTGGATGTTGCCGAAGGTGAGTTAATCTTAAGAGTCGGGAATGATTCATAAATTTTCAAAATGGGGAAGCTTACAGGCAAATACTATGGACGAGAATCAGTGAATATGATTAATGTGCTCGATGACTTTACCGTCTATGACAATCCTCTATTCGATTCTTCCATCGATAATCCACTCTTTGAAGATAATGTGGATGATTCTTGTTCCACTTTGGAACCTTCTCCCATTTATGATTCTCCACCGGTCTTTGATGCTTATGATGATGATGATTCTAGCTCAGATTCGGATGATTTTGATTGTACTTCTGAGTATCCCGAGCTGCCCACTTTCGATGATTTTGATGACGCCGATACTCTTTCGAGCGATTCTTCACATGATGAAGATCCTCCGCCATCACTCGATCCTACTTTGGACGATTATTCATTTGAGGAAGATTTCTCTGAATTTCTCAACACATACTTCCCTCATGAGAGTGATGCTCCTCCTTATGACTTTGAAGATTATCGTCTTGATCCTACTTTGGATTTATAGAACATTCTGTCAAAGGAGAAGAAACCGGTTGACACCAATATCCGTTGCACATATGATTTGAAACCTCTTTGTCCCCCTTCTGAGGACGAGGTTGTGCTTCTTTGCGGATCTTCTTCACACTCGGCTGAGCCTGAGTGCTATTTTCCCCTAAAGGAAAAGGTGTTCGACCCCGGTATTGAAGTCTTTAAGCCATCTCAGTATCCACCTGATGAAATAAAAGGAAAAATCTTTGGAACTATTGAAGACATGCTTGTACCTCACCATACTTGCTTCCACCGTGCTCCATCTTTGCTTAAGGGAACCTTGCCACTTATTCTTTGGCTTGCCTTGTTCGCCTTAAGCTTGTGTTATTTGCTCGATGAAAACTATGTCTTTGATCCTGGTGGATATGTTTCATGCTTCTTCCGTTGATGATCAAGGTCGAGTCAGGCTCACGACTCGGTTAACAAAAATCAAGCGCTTCTTGGGAGGCAACCCATGCATCTATCTTTTCGCTTTCTTTACCATAAGTGTAGGGGGGAGACCCTTTGGTTTGCTATTTCCTCTCCTCACTTCTTAATCAGGGATTCGAGCTTCAATGATCCACTCTTGATGATTCTTGACGACCCGTGATTCCGTGTTCTACTTCATCCCGGTTCTATCCTAAACTCTTTTCGATTCACTATTTTATATTTTTTCAATATTAAAATAGGAATCTCTTTAGTTGTCTCTTCCTTAGCGAGATTTAAACAAAGTGCACAATGTCCTAAGTGTAGGGGAGTTTACTCCCACATGCTTAAACATTGAGGACAATGTTTATCTTAAGTGTAGGGGGGACTTCTATCGAAGTTAAGTGGTCTTTTCCTTGTATTTGTCCTCATTTTAACCGGAAAATCAATTTTTCGACATTTTTCAAAATTTTTGATCTATTTTGGCCTATTAATTTTTCCCTTTGTATAGTTATTTTCTTGCCTTATTAGAATAAATGTTTAAATAAGTGGTTTTAATTTTTAGACGTTGTGAATCTTTTGACTCAACCCGAGTTTTCTTATCTAAGTTACTCTAGCTAGTATCCTTAACATGTTTAAGTAGAGTTTTGCTAGGCTTTTATATAGGGAGCTATAAAACGCGAAAGTCTTAACTCTCACGGGTTAAGAACAAGAACTTTTCGCAAGTTCCTATAATTGACCCTAGAGAGTCGTTTATCAAGAGAACTTTAAAATGCGATTTCTAAACTTGAAAAAGTCTAAGAATTTGCAAGATCCAATAGGCGACTCGAAAACTCAAAACTTTGATTTAATAGGCTAAGCATCCACGAGTCTCATTACTTGAGATTTTAAACTGTGGAGAACGAGAGATGATAGAGCCAATTATAAGTTCGGTATTCTTTCGTGAATTTATGTGAGTTAATTATGAGCCTATTCTCCCATCGCTTGCTAATAAATTTATCTGCTAATAAATAAGGTTGTACGATTTGAAAAGTTACTTAGCTTCTAGCCCAAGATCGTTTAAAAGTTGCTCGGTATGGATTAGAGTTCATAGCCAAGGCATAACTTATTGAAGCGGGATGCAAAGATTGGAGAGTCCGAAAAGGCCCTAACAAGGCATGAGGGCTATATTTTGTTGCTAAAGATCCAAAGTGATGTGAAGAATCATTTATCGAAAATCAATATGAAGGATCGAGACACACGACGAAAAGCAAAAACTCCCAAAAGTCATGGAGAAGTGTATCCGAAAAGACCCTAACAAGGTATGAGGATAAATAGATCCAAGTCATAAAAGGAGGCGGATCGTTGTATATCAAAGTCCAAAATAAAGATTGGAGAAAAATGAAGAAGTCGTGGTCCAAGTATGAATCTCTCAAAACCTCAAGTGAAAAAAATTCCTATTATGAAGAGAAGGCCATTATTTCATGAACGTCTCTCAAGGTTTGAAGTATGAAGTCACTGCCAAATATCGGTCCGAGAAAGGTCTCAAATCGCGAAACGAGTTATGCCAAGATATGAACTTTATGAGGTCCCGAGAAGCAGTTTTAAAAGATTTTGTCCTTTAGCTAACTATTGATTAAATCGTTCACTTTATTTTCAGACTTAATAACTATCGAAATAAGTCAAAAATGCATCCCCGTGATCATTCAAGACAATAATAAAATATAAGAGATACACCTAGGAATAAGGGAGTCTAAGTGAGTAATTGGCCCACATGAGTTCGTGATAGTTTACTAACTTATAATAACAATGATCTCGTTTTTAAGCTTGCTTTGGAGAAAGTGAAAACTTGAGGATGATGATTATTCATAACATTTTCAAAACCCACGGTATGCTTTTGATTTCTTTATTTTGTATGTTTTTAATTTTCTATTTCTTTAATAAAGGCCAACGTGGATTGATTATGATGAAAAGTGTAATCTTGCTTTGTAACTAATGCATTGCATGAGGACATTGCAATGGTCAAGTGTAGGGGATTTGATATGTGTGTAAACACACATCTTTTCTACCACTTAATTACAATAATAACCGAGCCAAAACGTGTATTTTATGTCTTTTATGTCGGAATTATGCGTGGTTTGTGTTTTTGTTGTGATTTAGGACGAAAAGGCGAAAAGTGGAGAAAAGACGGGAATTCACGGGCATTTACGAACTTTTATTGAAGAAAAAGATGAAAGACGAAGTCAAGAAGTCAAGAGTGTAAAAAGAACGGAAGTCCAAGACCAATTCTGAAGATTTATCGAAGAAAAAGTCAAAAGACGGAAGTATATCAAAAGCCGAAGAATTCAAGTCTATTTTATTGAAGAATTTAAAGACGAGTTCAAAGAAATCCCGAAGCCAAAAGTCCTTTAAGTTCAAGTTTAAAGAAGATTAGAAGAATAAAGGACTAATGGTGCAATTAATGAAGATTAAAGAAGGAAGGACCTAATCTTGTAATTAAGAGAAAAGGAAAGAGGGGAGGAAGCTTCCTTAATCCTCCCCTATAAATAGTCATTAGTTGTTAATTTTCTTTCTTGTTGGCTAAGTGTGACAATTAGTCTTCCACTTTTAATTACCTTGTCATTTAAATACTTGTCAATTTAATTACCTTGTCTTGCACCTTAAATTCATTTAATTTCAAGTAAGTTTTCATTTAATTATCGTCAATCTTTATTTTATCTTGTTAATCTCTTATCTACCTTTCTTAATCTTTGATTTTCATGTTTATGTTTGTGTTCATGTTCTTATTTTTATTTTGATCAAGTGGGTTTTTGATTATTGTGGTTAAAGTTGTTAGATTTCTTGATATTAATTGTTTGTTTATGATTAATTGATGTTTTGATTGAATCGTTTGTTGATTTTAGTTCAATCTTTGGTAGATTAGTTGTTATTTGTGATTCCCTTGTTCTTCGGGAGTGTTTGTTTGTGTTTCTGTATTTCCAGGAAATCTTCCGAATCAAGAGAGGGAGTCTGTTCATTCGGAACTTTCAAAGTTCCGAACCAAGGGCTTCATCCGGAACATTTAAAGTTCCGAACGAAGGACAACTTCCGACTCAAGCATTACTCATTCGGAAGTCTCAAACTTCCGAACGAAGGGAAAGTTCCGAATCAGCAAGTGCTCATTCGGAAGTTTTAGAAGTTCCGGATCAAGAAGGTTCACTCGGAACTTTAAAAGTTCCGAGTCAAGCTAAAACTTCCGAACGAACTTCCGAACGAAGTTCCGAACGAAAGTTCCGGACGAACTTCCGAACGAAGTTCCGAACGAAACTTCCGAACGAAACTTCCGAACGAAGGATAAGTTCCGAATCAGACGAAACTTCCGAACCAAGTTCCGACTCAAGCTTATTCATCCGGAAGTCTTCCGAACGAAAGTTCCGGATCAAGACTTCCGTATCAAGGAGTTCCGACTCAAGAGCTAGGTTCATTCGGAACTTAAAACTTCCGAATCAAGGATTTTTTGTCAGGTTTTTCTTAGTGTTCCTTTTTAATTTTCTGTCTTTCATTCTCAAGCTTTATTTTTCCTGCCTTTTTATTTAATTTCACTTTAAGATTATTTGCCTTAGCTTTATTTTAGTCTTGCCTTAGTTTAAGTTTTAGTTGCGTTTTAAGTTTTCCTTAGATAGATTTAAGTTTGCGTCATGTACTTTAGCGCCCTTTAATTTCAGTCACGTTTTAAATACTTGCACCATTATTTTAATTAGACTTAGATTTACTTTAATTGCACTTTTACTTTAAAGTTTTGCACTTTTATTTAAAAACAACGACAACTATTTGTTTCACCAAAGAACGACTGAGTCACATAGAGAGCCTAGATCAATTCGATTAGACACACATCAAAAGAACCTTTTCTAACTAGCAAAATGTTCACATTAGCTTTTCTTTTGGATTCTTCACTTTGTTGTCTACGAGCTATCTCTTCTTTAATCCAAACCATCTCTTCTTGTTGAGCTGTCAAGTGTTGTTCTATCTGAATCATGAACATTGCTGGTAATGATGGAATCAACGATATCGGTGCAGTTGTGGTTTGTTGTGTAGGAGCAATGGTCATGGCAGTGCTTGAAAGTGAAGTGGAGAGAGGTCGACTTGGTAGAGTTAGAGGAAGTTGAATTGACGTAGGTGGGGCCACTGTAGTAACTGGTGGAGGTAGAGTTAAAACTGATGGAGGCACTGTAGAAACTGGTGAGGCACTGTAGAAACTTGTAGAGGCACTGTAGAAAGTGATAAAGACACTGTAGAAATTGGTGGAGTCATTGTAGAAACTTGTAGAGGCACTATAGAAAGTGGTAAAGACACTATAGAAACTGGTGGAGGCACTGTAGAAACTGGTGGAGGCACTGTAGAAACTGGTGGAGGCATTGTAGTAACTGGTAGAGACACTATAGAACTTATGACTTTGGTAGTCTCAACAAATGATGTCGTATCAATAGACCCGGTAACATCTATGTCCTTCAATCCGTCATGAGGTTGTTGTTCATCATCAACATCATCAACAGTTTTGGCAGATTTGTCATGACGAGGTGTGTGCTCATCTAGTTTCCCAAATTCAGCAATATCAGAAGGTAGTATGGTTTCCTTTGCTTTCATACCAGAACCACTACCCCCAGTGTCTTTCTTACTTTGCATGATAGCTTTCTTCACATTTCGTCTTTCAGTTTTGCGAAGCAGTTCTTCTTCATTAATATCTTCATCTTCATCCTCAAGTATTAACTTCTTTCCACTGGTCTTGGCGACAGTTTTCTTCCTTTTGGGCTTAGGTGAAGCTGTTTCTTCTGATGGTTTACTGTGTTTGCGTTTGTCTTTTGGTTTTAAAGAAAATTCTCTAGAAACAACTCGTTCTTTTTGTGTTTCCACCTCTCGCAAAACTTTCTTGTAATCATCACTTGTCTTGATAGCATCATTCAACAGGTTATCAAGAACTGGAGTAGGAATTCCTGAATAAGTATCCCTTTGTCCTTCTGTTTTCATGAATGTCAATAAGTCATCGTCTTCTTCAGTATGGTAGAAGAATTTTCCACGTTTATTAATCTCATCGTCTTCTTTCATGAAGTAATCAATGATCATCTTTATGAATCGAGGAAATGGAAAGTGGTCAGACTTCTTCTTTTTGTTGTCAAATAGTTGATAGGTGAACTCCTGCCACATATATTTGGCATAATCGATCTTTCGGTTATGAAAGATTCCCCAAAATATGCAAGCTTGAGGCAATCTGAATGAGTCATGGCCACTATGTTTTGTAGTAAGACACCGAATGAGGATATTGAATATTACCTTCCATGGTTCTCCTAGTTGTGCTGTGGTAACTTGTGACAAGTTCCTTAATTCTATACCATATCCTAAAGCTTGAAGTGTATCTAAGAGATCGTCCTTGGTTGGATCAGCAACAAAATCTTCCCCTGAAGCTAAACAAGGTAATCTAAGAATCTGATGAAAGTGGGTAAGAGAGACTATCTTCGTACGTTTGTCGATTGTGAATGATATCTTTGTTTCAGACAATGACTTCTTGGAGACCCAAAATTCATGCATGTACACCTTTGGAACTGATGTCGTATACCGTAATGCGTTTTTTATTGGTGTAGGATCAAGGATCTCCATGGCTACTCTGAAAGCATGCTGAGTTGGTATAAAACCTTCTTGCAGTATGATATTATTTGGTTTAAATTTAAGACGTGCATCGATTGGAACGAGTTTGTGATCGGCTTGTCGTTGTTGATCCATAGTGAGTGACATGTTTCTGCTTAAGATAAAACACACAAGGTTGACACAGACAAAATAGTATATCACTATGCATAACAATCCTTCAAGCATAGCAAGTTTATCATAAGATAAACAAATTCAGAAGACAAACAATTTATAGAACAGATAATACAATTTTGCAATACCAAACACAACTACTTCGCAATCCCAATCTAAACAACTTCCAAAGATCAAACAAAGCTACTCCGTAATGTACAATATACACTACTTCGCAATGCAGTATTAAACACAAGTACTTCGCAATGCGAAGCAATGCTATGTACTTCACAATTACATTCAAAGTTAAGTACTTCGTAAACTTATATGAAGAGAACAGGTACTTCACAATGATATTCAAAGTAATGTACTTCACAATCTTATATGAAGAAAACAGGTACTTCGCAAAGACATTCAAAGTTCTGTACTTCGCAATCTCATATAAAGAAAACAAGTACTTCGCAATGACAGTCAAAGATATATACTTCGCAATCTCATATAAAGAAAACAGGTACTTCGCAATGACATTCAAAGTAATGTACTTCGCAATCTTATATGAAGAAAACAGGTACTTCGCAAAGACATTCAATATCAAGTACTTCGCAGTCAAGTGCTATGTTGTGTACTTCGGAACCACATTCAAAGTTATTTACTTCGCAATACATTCAAAGTTGTTTACTTCGCAATTACAGACAAAGTTGTTTACTTCGCAATCACAGACAAAGTTGTTTACTTCGTAATCACAAACAAATGTGATATACTTCGCATTCATATACCATATGATATACTTCGCAATCACAAACAAATGTGATATACTTCGCAATCATATGCTATATGATGTACTTCGCAATCACAGAATAACATGTACTTCGCAATAGACAACCCAGAAACTCACTTTTGCAAAACAAGTGATAAATTTGTACTTCGCAACCTGATTTTACTTTTCAAAGAACAAGTACTTCGCAATCTGGAGATAGCAAAGGCTGTTTCAAATTGATAATGATATAGGGCAATTACATACTGATTTTAAGGAAATCTAAGCATAAGCCTATGTTTATGTACCTATTGGAACCAAAAAACCCTCTATCAATTCAATCAGTGGGCACTTAATTGAAAACTTAGTGATGAACCCTAATTTGAATTAATCAAAGGTACATGGATCTATTGGATGATAGGCACACAGAAAAGACATAGAAAAAACATGATATGTAAAATACCTAGATGATTTAAACAGCAAGGATGCAAAGTACGCGAAGATGGAAGAAGAACAACAATGGCGACAAGTATATGGTATGAGTTTGTGAAACAGTGAAAACGAAACAAGATAGAAAAGAAAGAGGGGGCGGGTATTTGTTTATTGACTTAGGTCAAACTCTCTAAGTTTACACTTTAGTCCTCCATTTTCTTTCTATGTTGCATTTAGCTAAACATTTTTTAAGATAAACCACAACATTCTTTATCACTTAAATTATGTATTAACTATTTGTTCACACACAACCAAACAATGCACTTAAACTCCTATGCCTAATTCTGAGTTACATATAGCACGAAAATCACGAAGCCCAACGAATACATACTAAGAAAAAATTCACCATTAAGCATGTAACCAATTAATTTTGCTGAAAGACTGTTGAAGACAGATTTGATGATGAAAATGATTTGAAATATTCTCCCCCTTAAATTGAGACCCGTTTTCTATTTAAAGAGCTGTAGTCTTTGAATTAAGGAGTACTAATGAAAGCCTTTTTCCGTTTTAGCTGGATATAAGAACAATTCATGGTGGCAATAAGATTTCTCTTATTTTTACAGAATAAGTGCACTAAAACGTACACTAATTTGTGTTAGACCAAGTTATGAAGTAAACTCGATCCTTTGTATGGTTTTAAAGTAAACCATACCCGAGAAAATTAATTCCCGTTGTGAGCCAACGCTTTCGTAAGAAATACGTGACTTTAATGCGAAAAGCGGGTTGCAGTATAAAATAACTACAAGCCATATGGGCATGTTTTAAAATATGTACACCTTTTATACGGACTCTATTTATGGCGCCATGTCAATTTTAATCGACATTTCTAAGGCCGTAAATATTACCGTACTAAAAGACATGCCCGATTTAAAATGAAAAATATTTTTGGATTTTCTTGATTTTATATTTTTTATGGTTTTTGTATGATTTATATTTTTGTATTTTTCTTTTGGTGGATTAAATATATACTATAATATACACGATCACGAGAAAGGATACTCTAGAATAGTTTACCACCACTATTCTGCAGATTCTTCTGCCAACTCCTTAAGTGTCGCTGGTGAGAATGATTTCATGCCTAGCTTTTCGATCAAAAACTCGATACGTCCTCGATCTAAGGCCTTAGTGAATATATCTGCCAGCTGATACCCAGTGTTGACAAAATACAGTTCGATCACTCCATTTTCCACTTGCTCTTTGATGAAATGGTAGCGAATGTTAATGTGCTTTGCCCGAGAGTGTTGAACGTAGTTGCAGCATAGAGGAATGGCGCTTTTGTTGTCACAGTACATCGAAATTTTGTTGAATCCAAGACCGTAGTCAGTTAACTGTGATCTCATCCAAAGAACTTGAGCACAACAACCGGACATAGCAATGTATTCAGCCTCTGTACTTGATATCGCAACACTTTTCTGCCTTTTGGATGCCCAACTAACCAGTCTATCTCCAAGAAGTTGCACATTGCCAGAAGTTGTACGTCGAGTATCTTGACACCCAGCATAATCCGCATCTGCATATGATATTAGTGAAACATAGGAATCCTTCGGATACGACAGACCACGATGAAGTGTTCCTTTAAGATATCGAAAGATCCTTTTCACAACATGTAAGTGCTTTTCGGTAGGCCGAGCCTGATACCGGGCACACATGTATATAGCAAATTGCAAATCAGGCCTGCTAGCAGTCAGATAGAGAAGGGTGCCGATCATTCCACGGTAAAGTTTAGGATCGACAGCTATCACATCCCTATCTTCATCTAACTTGGATCTCTCCACCATTGGAGTATCCACTGGGTCACCATTTTCAAAATGTTATTACTTTAATGATTCAAGAGCAAATTTGGATTGATTAATGAAGATGCCTCTGGGATTCTGAGAAATTTGCAACCCTAAGAAAAATGAAATTTTTCCCATCATCGACATCTTAAAGCATGTGGACATATTTTTCTCAAAATGGCCAGACAGTCTTTGAGTAGTGGCAACAAAAATTATATCATCAACATAAATTTGTACCAGTATCTTCCTTGAGAATAAATAATGTTGGGTCCACTTTGCCTTTGGAGAAGCCTTTTGAGATGAGATACGATGATAGGAGATCATACCACGCACGTGGAGCTTGTTTCAACCCATAAAGAGCCTTCTTGAGCTTGTACACGTGATTAGAATACTCTGAGTTGACGAATCCATTCAGCTGGCTTACGTAGATATCTTCCCTAAGTTCACCATTAAGAAATGCCATCATAACATCCATTTGGTAGACGATCATGTTCATGTGAGCGACATAGGCAAGGAATAGTCTAATCGCCTCCAATCGTGCAATAGGAGCAAATGATTCTTCAAAGTCAATACCCAAAGCTTGTTTGTAACCTCTAGCAACCAATCTAGCTTTGTTCTTTAACACTCCACCCAACTCGTCGAGTTTAACCTTATACACCCACAACAATGTAAGGATTTCAACGTTGTTGGGTAAAGGAACTAACTCCCACACTTCAAGATGTTGAAATTCATTATGTTCCTCTTGCATGACTTCAATCCAAGATGATTGTGTCATAGCTTGTTGCCAATTTTTAGGCTCAATGTCGGAAAGAAATGCATCAAAGTAGCAATATAATGCATGTTCTTGGAGTTGGTGGCGTGTTAAGACTGGTCGATCAATGTCACCAATAATATTTCAGATTGGGTGATCCTTTGTCCATTTGGTGTTGTGATTTTCAATCCGTGGTGGTCGGGAGTGAACGATTGCAGGAGCTTCCTCCGAGGTAGACGCACCGTTAGGGTTTTCAGGTATTTGTGAACCAAAGAAAGGAAGCTCTTGTAAGTGAGCAATTTCCAAATCGTGATCATAGTGATCCTCTTCAACATCATTAGGAACAAATGGGGGTGATGATTCAGGTGTAGTTTGTGAATTGGTGGGGGATGGGACATCTGGTTCAATAGTAGCAGTAGATGTCTTGGACTGATTTCCATTATCTTGAGCAACAACGTCAGGAATCGGAGCTACTGCTGCAGGTGCTGGAGAATCATTACTAGGTGGATCAAAGAATTCATCAAACATAGGTTGAAATAACTCATCCCACTCGGGCCTCGTAGGTGGTATAAATGATGGAGAAGTAGGATTGTTGGGAGTTAATCCGGAACTAATCGTACCGGTTCCCATCTCATGTAATGCGGGTTCAGAGCTGTGTTGCTCAGAAGTCATTGCTGTCAGCTCATCAAAATCGGCATCCAAAGTTTCTACTATCTTGCCAAGATGACGGTTATAAATTTGGTAAGCTTTCTTTGCAGGTGAGTACCCAATGAAAATTCCAATATCAGCCTTCAGTTGAAGTTTGCCCAAATTCTCACTATTAGTATTTGGATAACACAGTGCACCAAACACATGAAGAAATGAAATATCGGGTTTATGTCCATGAAGTAGCTCATATGGAGTTTTACCATGGCGTTTACGAATGATGGAGCGGTTTTGGGTATAACATGCGGTTGCCACTGCTTCAGCCCATAAGAATAAAGGAGAATTCGCATAAATCAACATAGTTCTAGCAGCTTCCATTAGTGTACGGATACGTCTTTCCACGACACCGTTTTGTTGTGGAGTGCGAGCAACAGAAGTTTCATGTGAAATACCGACCTTTTCATAATAATCTCGTAGAGTTTGATTAACGAACTCAGTTCCATTATCAGTGCGAATGAGGCGAACAGTGGCATTAAGACGTACTTGGATCATCTTTAAGAAAGTAATAATATACTTTGGTGCTTGATCCTTGGATGCTAAAAATTTTACCCATGTAAACCTTGAGAAATCATCCACCATGACGAGGATGTATTTTCTACCACTCACACTAGCCGTACGCATTGGCCCGCAAAGATCCATGTGCAAAAGATACAGTGGTTCTTGGTTGGTGTCTTCAGCTTTAGGTTTGTATGATTTCTTGGTGCTTTTCCCCAAAGAACACGCGAAATATAAATGATCCTTGTCGAACTTAAGTTTTGGAAGACCACGAACAAGTTCGTTTTTAGCCAAATGGTTTATAGCATCAAAGTTAAGATGAGATAACCGACGATGCCACAACCATGACTTGGTCTTAGATGCTTTGGAAAGAAGGCATACAGGAGAGGCGGCCATCATGCTTTGAATGGACAGTGTGTATAGATTATCCCCTCGAGAACCCTTTAACAAATCATTTCCTACAAGATCGCGAATAAAGCAAGTATGTTGTCGAAAAGCCACTTCGAGGTTTGAATCGCAAAATTGTCCTACTGAAAATAAATTATGACCAAGTCCCTCCACATAATATAACCTTGAAATCGTAACATTCCCAATTTGATATTCACTGTAACCCATGATCTTCGCAATATGGTAGTTGCCGAATTTCACCGTTCCTAGAAACTTGCTGACGAAATTTCAGAGCATCGAGCGGTCTCCAGTCATATGCTTTGAGCATCCAGAGTCCAAGTACCAGAGGAGGATTTGGACCACCTGAAAATATCACCAGACAAAGACGATGTATCGGAATCTAGTAGTTCCTCTGTGTTAGCAGGTACAAATATATTTATCTTAGATTTGCTAACTGAAGAATTCTTAGGGCTTCCAGATTTGCTTCCTAAATGCCGGCTTAGATTCTAGTTGTCTAAGATCCTGAGGTACTTCTGCACTGGTAGGCACAATAGTGGGGGCAGACCTAGTTAAAGGGCACTTTTTCCATTTCTTAGTGCTAGTGTTCCTATTTAAAGGACACTGAGACCTAACTTCTGTGGATGTGATCCTAGTTAAAGGGCACGTATTTCCATTAGCAGTGAAGGTCTTACCAGTGGGTTTCCATTGCCAACCAACTTGGGTGAATTTCTTCCCCGTTGGAATCCATTCAAGATTGTTCCTAATTGCATACATTTCATTCACGTGATCAACAAGGCATAAATCATGATGCTTAGAAAACATGCATTCATTACAATTCCAACATCGCAAATTAGATTTCACATTTTGCTTAGGCTGCTGCACAAACGCATGGCCTTTAGTCTTAGTTACATGATTCTTTTTATTCAAACTTGAAATAACATTCCTAGGGTGAACTTCTACTTTCTTCTTCGCAGTCATACTAGTGGAAGGCTTGATCCTATTCTTCTTGTCTTGAGATCCTTTAGCCTTAGTAGATACAATTACTCCTCTAGAAGCCAAGGGAACATTAGTGACAGATTTTGATTTAGCCTTGATGGGTGTGTTTAATATAGGCTTATATCCTGAATTCTTATTGAATGAGTCCTAGCAATGGTAGTGGTTTGTTGTTTAAGTGGTGCAGAACCCGGTTGTCATATGTAATTCAAATGCTCTAAGCATTGTTGTACCTTCTCAATGTAAGCATGGCAGAGTAATAGTGACTATTCATAGGATCAAGTTCATAGAGATCATCTACCACGTCCCTAGCAAGATTCATGTGCTCGACTGCATTCTCCATATATGACTTATATGATAGTGGATTGTTCTTATGGTACGGGTTCTTATAGATCACCACCTTGTTGGTTTTTGGAGCACTAGAGGTCGGGTTAGAGATTGTAGCTGGATTATCAACAACTTCTTGTCCTTTGAGTTGAAGTGTCTCATTTAATTCAGCCAAAACCATGTTTTTGTCTATGAGTTGAATATTTAAGTCAGAGATTTCCTCACACTTATGGTTCAGTTGGTCAACGAGTGACTTTTGCTCTGCCGCATTAATAGCGAAGCGTTCTTCTAACGAACCATAAATTTGTGAAAAGCCCTGCTTTACTTTATCAAACTCCCCTAGCATAAAAGTAATTCTATCTTCTAGGGCATGATTTTTAATCTCTGCAGCCTCTAGTTCCAGTTTCTCTGCTACTGATTCTCTCCTTAAGTCTCATAATTTCTTCCTCTAATGCCTGAACCACCTGAATCATCTTGTCACTAGTCTCAACGGAGTTTTCACAAACATTTGTTTTTAAAAGAGTTTCATTTTTAGAATGATTCTCGATTTCAAGAGATATACAATGTTGTTGAAGCTCATCAAAACGTTTTGAAAGTGAGTGATAAGAATCTTGAAGCTTTAAAAATTCGGTGTTAGATTCATGACAAGAATGATTATCTACATTATTCACAGGTTCAACAATATTCACAGATATATCATGCACATCATCACATTTATTCATAGCAGATGACATCACACAAGCAAATTCAAAAGTAACAACTTGCATCACTTCGAGAGACACTATATGTTCTAAGAATCGGTCATATTCGGACAAAATCTTTTCTTTCTCAATTAAATGTTGTTCATAAGCATCATCCATTTCATAGAAAACTTTTCGAACTTCACCCATTTCGAAACTAATATTTTCCACAAGATCGTAAAAACCCTCTTTAATATTGTCTACAAACAGAACGATCTCTTTCTCAAACACCGTTTTTATGTGTTCGAAAGCCCATTCTCCAGCAGTTTGAGCCGTTGAAGTCGTACATTCCAGGATGACCTTGTCAAACTCGGTTAGGTATCGCTGAATCTCTTCCAAGCTTAGCAATACCGTACTTACCGATGGAAGATTCTTAGGAATTTCCTTAGGTTCGTCTGAATTAACAAGTGTAGGAAGTATACTAAGGCTTTCTCTAGTAGGCATGTAAGCTGGTGTATGGATAAATTCCTTTTGCATATTAAAGGGAGTTCTAAGATCTATTTTTGCATATGTTGCATTAAGTTGTGCATAATCATACTCAGGATATGTAAAAATTACTTTTGACCGATTCTCTTCATGTAGCGACATGCTCTCAAATTCATTTAAAAACACAATCGGATCTAAGACCAATCCTAACTTGGTTGCATCATAAAGTCGTGGGTTGTGGTTAAATGTTTGCTTTGCATACCCCGGGTTAGGTGGTAGGTCTATTAGACGCGATAGATTGAACTCTTGAAAAGAAGAATGAAACAAGTGTACTAAATGTGAAGCAGAGTATTGTTTTAAAAGCAAAATTTCAGTTTTTTTTAACTTTCTCAGACCCCTTAATTTCCGTTTCAACCCTTTTAGACTCGAGAATTTCGAAATCCGTTTGTAGTTTTTGAAAATTATTAACGACTGACTCTTTTTCTTTAAGTTCTTTCGAAAGATTTGCTCTTAAACTCTCAATTTCTAGCAAATTATCCATTTAGACTTTCCTAAACCTATCAAATTCAGGATTGGTTAAGGTAGTGGTCACTGGAGTTAATTCCAAGGTTTTAACCTTTTCCTTATACAAAGCAATCTCGGCAGATAAAGTTTGATTAACACTGAGGGTTTCAAGGACCACATTATTCATTTGGCCAAGCATAGATGCCGACACCATAACCAAATCGGGTTGAGAAAACGAATCTGTATTCGTAATAGCTCCCGGTTGTGGTTCACTCAAAGTCTGCGGACTTGCATAGATATTGTTATCATTGTTTGTCTCCTCGTTTGAGTTACTAACCACCGGAGGCTGTTCCGGATACTCAGACACTTGCTCAACTTGATAAGGTACAATACTAGTATCCGTGGCAGTATTTGGTACCTCAGAAATTGTGTCAGCTCCATAAAGTGAAAGATTTGCCATGAGAGCTGCCTTGGCGGTATTGAGATCATCACAGTCAGAGTCGTATGCATCCAGATCATCACATTGATATGCGGTATTGTTTGTGATGGCTGCTGTGAGACCGTCAGTGTCCGCAACTCCCGGATCTGCGAGAAATGCTAACTCTTCTTCATTGAGCTCACGTCCTTGGGCTTGAGCGTTCACCAAGTAGATCTTCTCCTGAAACAATGTGCTATCCCTTTTCCTCTTGGGCTGCTTACACTCTCTAGCCATGTGCCCTTCCCCTTTGCAGTTATAACATATAATCATCTTCATTTTTCCAGTGTTATTACCCCTTGTAGCAGCAGTGTTAGATGGACGTGCACCAGCATTAGATGAACTTGGTCTCCCCTGAAGTGGTTGCACCATTACTCTGCCATCTTGAATTGTAGCTTGTTGTCGAGAGTTAGAAGAGTTCCTCAACTAATTGTTTGTTGGAGCTGGTCCTCTGTAACCTCGTTTGTTCAATGTTTGAGTGAGGTAAGCAGACATTTGAGCAAGTATATCAGTAAGATTATCCCCTTGTCAAAACTCAGGGACATGAATCTCATCATCACAATAGAATGCTGGTGCTGATTGAGCTACAAGCTGATTTGAAGGAACACTAACATGTTGTGAATAATGAGGTTGAGGAGCCTCATGTTGTTGATAGGTGATGGCAGGGTTTGTTGGAGGTTGATAAGGTTAATACTGTTATGAAGCATAAGGTAACTCATGTGAGTCTCCTTGTGATGATGTTGCTGGTTGCTTGTATTGTTGGTGATAAGATGTAGGCGGTTGTGGCAAGATAAAATATTGTGGGAAGCGTGGTGTTTGATACAATGGTTGATAGGAAGATTGGTGTCCCAAAGTAAACGGAGAGTTGTGATATGACAATGTTGGATGATTTGACATTAATGCCAATGGTTCTTGATAAGATCCTTGAGAGATGCATTTTTGGATCACGTGCTTCTCGTGTTGTTGCAAGAAAGCATAGAGTTGATCTAAATTTGACTTATGCAAATCTCGAATCATCTTAACATCGGTGACATATTGACTCCATTCTTGGGGTAACGTGTTCAAGAACTTTGTGTTTAGTTGAAACTGAGCAATCCTTAGATTATACACGTTCATATCATTCATCAAAGTAGTGAAACGCCAGTAGTAATCGTGAAGAGTTTCCACTGGAATGTATGTAAACCTATCAAACAAGTCATACAATTGACACTCTCGTTCTTGCTTAGTTAGAGAGGTCCCTTGTAACAAAACAGCTAATCGATCCCAAAGATCCTTTGCCACTGTGTGTTCACTTACCATTCTATAGATATCGGGTGGAAGAGCTTGAAGTATTGTCTGAACAACCCTTTCATCTGCATCGGCAATGAGTTTGTTAGCATCTGGTAATTCATGATACAACCTTGGTCGCGTCACATTGTTGACAGTAACTTCTCCCCAATCTAGTGGACCTTTTTCAATGGATTGCAGCATAAGTCTACCATTGGGTTTGCCCATGATGTAAGTTTTCATACGACCTTGCCATGCTTCAAATAAGTCTTTGATGAGCAACGGTGGGCGAGTGTCGGTACCCGAAATGATTGAAATATCGGCAAGAGATGTCATTGTAGGCATAAATGAATGAGGATTCATTTTTGGATCACTTGATAGAAAAAAAAGATTATCTTTTGATCGAGCAATGAAATAAGGTTGTGAAACTGTGTTGTTGTTGATGCTTAGTTTGTGTGTTGGTGAAGAAATCATCAAAATCCCAAATAACTTGTAAGGTAAATTTCAAAGAAATTAACAAATTAACTTCTGAATAAATCTGAAATACTACTTCGGAATCCCTAAACTTGTGAACTTCGGAATGTAGGAAAATGGTGTACTTCAGAATAACCTTCTAAGTGCACTTTGGAATGACTCTTCTAATTCACTTCGGAATAAGGAAAAAGATGACTTACTTCGGAATGAATCTCTGAGTGTACTTCGGAATATGGGAAAATGGTGTACTTCGGAATAACCTTCTAAGTGCACTTCGGAATGACTCTTCTAATTCACTTCGGAATAAGGAAAAGAATACTTACTTCGGAATGAATCTCTGAGTGTACTTCGGAATATGGGAAAATGGTGTACTTCGGAATGAGTTTACTTCGGAATGATTCTTCTGATTCACTTCGGAATAAGGCAAAATGACTTACTTCGGAATAAGTCTTCTAATTCACTTCGGAATTTTGGTTGATGAAGCACTTCAGAATGTTGCTATAAGACGAACTTCTGAATGTTGATCTTCAATACTTCAGTAAAATCAGAAACCCTCGTGATAACTTCGGAAAAATTAGAAACCCTTGTGATGACTTCGCAAAACAGACTCTGTATCCGAAAATTATGATATCTGATATCATTGTTAAGCTAAAAAACACCCCGAAAATCAACAAATAACCAAGAAATTTTGCGATTTTAACCAAATCACTACCACAACTATGTAGATGACTTTTTTACCAACTTTTACCATAAAAAGTACGAAAAAAGTTTCAAGATTTGAGATTTATTATCCTTAAAACACCAAACCCAATAACAATCTAAAAAATAACACAAATCAAACCTTAAATCATCCCATGGCTCTTGATACCAATTGTAGAAAAGTGATAATCTTATAACTAATCAAGAGGATTGTTGTTATTCTAGTGAGAGAGAGTAGAGAGAGAAACAAAGAAACTTTATTAATGTGAGAAATGATAAAACAACCAACACCCCTTTCCATGGTGGAAAGGGGTTTATATACCCAGGTCCTTAAGTGGACATGGGCCTCCGGCCCATGAACATACTCAGAGGTCGGGCTAAACATAAACATTACTTAAACAATACTACAAGCCTATAACTATATTGTTGGAGTGACCGAGAATTTCTTTATACATAAAACGTATTTCCAACAGTTTATATGACGAGCTAACGTTTATTTAATCATAAGCCTCATTTATTTATCAAAATATTAATGTTCTCCGAATGTCTAAGTTTTCATTTTATATTAAGCGTTTCTTTTTCATGTTTTACCTCTATCTTCCAAATTGCGTAACTCTTAAAATATTGGACTTCGATAGACCCGCTTATATTCGAAAATACACAAAACCAAATCATTAACATATTTTCTTTAATAGCAGACTATACTACATATTAAAGATATGAATATCTTGCATTAAAACAAAAGATATGCACATATCAAAAGCACATGTCGACAAATTCAGTTTCATCTCATCCATTGCAATTTGTTTCATCACCTACATGAAATCAAGTGCCAACGTGGCAACTTCATCTTCAGCCGCATCTTTATCGCAAACTTAGTCTCCAAGTTCCGTTGTTATAATCTTCTCACTTCACAACTCCATTAAAACACAACACATACTTTAAAGACTCTCCATTTCTCTCGCATGTCAAGGTAGCAGCAGTAGGGAAGATAAAAAAGGGAGTATCGGCTGCTATAGAAGCCATATTATAAGACGAAGTCCTTAGTTCATCTTATAAAGGATAGTAGGTTCGTTTCCACTCGTTTGACCCACTTTATCTCATGCTACATTCTCATAAGTCCTAACCTTGATCAATACATGCTTATTATAAACCTTAGAACACCTAGCAATCGGTCTTAAAGGTTTCTTAATTCAACTCCTGCTAAAGCAAGTTTATAACTTTAAATAATGAATCATGCCTCTCGGGTCACTTTTGGGCTGTTATAACTCTCTTAACAACCTATGCTAAATTTTTGATATGTTAGACACCACCCAAGATACTCTAGAACCACATAATATCAGCCCCTAATTTGTGTTTTAGCTCATCTAAAAGTCATGTCTAAAACTGTCCCAAAAATAACTGCACATGGCCATTTTCGACTATGGCTGTCGACACCCTTTCTAACCATCACAACTCTAAATTATTAAACACGACTGTTGTCCCATAAATTTAGATAATAGAGCACGAATAAAAGCAAGAAAGTAGATGAAGAAGATGAATTCTAGAGAGAGAAAGTAGTGAGAGAAAGTAGAGAGAATGGTTGGAGAAACTAGGTGATATTAGATTAAGAGAAAATGAAATGAACCAACACCCTTCCTAACATGCTAGGAAGGGTATTTATAGTCCCCCTACATGTGGGCTTGTATGGACTATACTAGATGGGTCGGGCTTTCCTTTAGGCTTTAGTTACTTATGAATGAACTTTAGCTTAAAGTTGAGCCCGTAAAACACGAGTAACCTACTACCTATTACAACGTTCTAAAATACGATACATAATATACCTATGACCGAGCATTCTTGTTTGACTCAGTATTTTGAGGCTAACAATCTCCCCCAATGAGAGATCATTACCCTTTGTGAGAGGTCATTACCCTTTGTCATTTGGAGAATTGTAGAGATTACTAATCTCACCATAAATGAGTCTCGAACGTGTAATGGTAGTCCTTTTTTTCATGCTGTGATCTTTGAGCCTTTGTCGTTGTCTTTCGACTTTGTCTTTTGATCTTGAGATCTTCAAATCATCCTTGACTTGTCTTTGCCTTCTTGCGATCTTGTGTCTTCATCCACATGCTCACACTATTAATTGTTGATATGTCTTCAGGCATGAGTATATGGTTTTGAATCTTTGACTTTGCTGAGTACACCCTGACGTCACCTTCTCGAGACAAAACATAGACACGGACTGAATGGCTTTGACATTCGTCCTAAATCGGTAGCGTTTTACCTCCGGTCGGTGAAGACCGTTATACGATATTAAATACCGTACCTGTGATAGGTAGATCCAGTTAAGAATCTCCTTGACAGGGTTTCGCGGCTGTACTAGCCGTTCTCTTTACTCGATTGTCTCAAAGCAAGACTGCGAACATAAAGAGTGAATCAATTGGATAAATATCCGCTTGATTAAAGTCGTCAATTAAAATTCCTGGAACAAGTGTGATTCATAAGAATCTTACTATTGTTGCTTTCCAGTTAACACAAGCTTGATTCATAAGAATCTCACAAGTCACCTACCGTAGCGCTGTTTGATGTTGACGCTAGAAGGATTTCCATTCGTCACTGTGAATATTAATGAATATCACTCTGAATGTTCTGGCAAGACCATAAAGATATTGCGTAGAAACCTGAAACGAGTTTGAATCAATTCAGAATCAAACCACTGTTGCTTTTCAGTTCTACATATGTTTAAATCATAAAGAATCTTACATATGACCTACCGCAGTGCTGTTTGATGTTAACACTAGAAGGATTTCCACTCACCATTGTGAATACTAAATAGTATCACTCTGAGTGTTCTAGCAATATCACAAGAATATGGCGTAGGACTCTCTTTATCGTCATTTCGTGTGTCCTAATGAGATTTGATTGGTCTCTAGGCTCTAGACTTGATTTGTGCACTTTTAGTGGTCGGAGGCTGGAGCAGATGCCACCTATTCAATATCAACTATCTCGGAATGAGAAAGCTAATAGAAGTCATGTTGTTGTGACAATAAAACAAACTTCTTTTGAGAGAAGCCTACGTAGCTAGGAAAGGGTTGTGCACTTCATCATTGGGTCCATGATGAGATTTTCTTCATGATGTGTTGACCCGGTTTCTGCCTAAGTTGTATGGAGGGCTTCTTTCTTTACACCCTTTATCCTTACATTTCTTTTTCATTCTTCAACCCCTTCAATGCTTACCAAGACATCATTACCAGCACCTTGTTGTGATTGTTCCAGTGCTAGCATCAGTACTTAGTCGGCATTCAGCTACATTCTCATTCTACTCCATCTTTCCGAAGGACTTCTAATAATCTATTGGATTGTCCCTGGGAAGATCCCTCCGGTTCTGGTTGGATCATAGGACTTAAACCTAACAACCCTTTTGACACCAATAACGTCGTGAATTAAAGATGTTGTGGGTATTTGATCATAACCATGAAAACCACTTCAAATGTCTAACAAGATGTTTGAAAAACATTTAACACCTTGATAGTTTTGTCGTTTCAGAAATGCTCCCCCTTCACATGTGCTTCGATAATCGAAAGTGTTTCGCACATGTAGGTAAGAGTTAAAGTGCTTGAGTCTTATATAAGATCACATTTTAATCACATTTTCTCCCCTATCTCTAATATATAAAATCTTTTGATATTAGAGGTACCAAATTTGATTAAAATATATTTTGAAAAATAGTCTTGAAAATCTCCAAGAGAAAGATGTGTAAATCTTTTGCATGAAGTTAAAATGCTCCCCCTCAAAAATTGATCCAATTGAATTGTCATTGTGAGAATGTGATCCACATTTCTCTTTTTGAGGATGGGAGTTGTTGAACACATAATTTTTGAAAGATTTTGAATAATCATTGAAAAATTCTTGAAAAAATTGTGTTTAATGCTTTTTGAAAAATCATATTTCTTTTTGTCGAAAGGTTTTTCTAAAGCATAAACTTGAGTTCGTAGACTTTGAATGTCTTGACGAATCCACTCAAAGTGTAAGAAGATTTCTCTTCTTTTGCTGAGGGTAAGCGCACTAAAGCGTACACTCCCCCGTGAATATTGATCCGGGTTGAAATCTGAAAGTGATTACAAGCCATTGTGTTGAGCTCAAAACATTGAATGTTTTGTGACAAGCTCAACCCAAGATAGATTGCTCTACCCGTTGTTTAGAAATATTATCCAAAATAGACAATTTCCTTTATTAAAAGAAGAAATGACATGTTTTGAAATATATTTACAACTTTCATTCGAGCTTTATGTACATGCCCGTGTTGTTATTGAGCGACATTTCTAGGTATGTCCATATTATCGATACTGAAAGACATGTCGAGAATAATATTTTTGGATTTTGAAAGATTTTTTATATTGTGTTTTGTTTTTATATGTTTTATATTTTTTTATTTTTCTTTTTCAAAGGTATTTACAAGTAGATGTTTGATAGATAAATCAAGCAGGCACCTTTGCCAGGATCTCCAGGTCTGCTGGAGTCAAGCATCTCATACCAATTTGCCTAACGAGGTACTCAAACCTATCTTTTGACAGAGCTTTCGTAAACAAGTCGGCTAATTGGTAATCCGTTCCAACAAAGTATAGTTCAACGATACCTCTTTCAACTTGTTCCTTTATGAAGTGATATCGGACATCAATGTGCTTCGTGCGGGAATGTTGTACTGGATTGCAGGAGATGGCTATGGCCGACTTTGAGTCACAGTACATAGGTACTTTATCAAAATGGAAGCCATAATCCGTGAGTTGTGTTCTCATCTATAGAACTTGAGCACAACACGCAGATAGAGATACATACTCCGCTTCGGCTGATGAAAGTGACGTGCAATCCTGCTTCTTGGAAGACCATACCACAAGCTTATCTTGACCTAGAAATTGTGCACCACCAGAAGTACTTTTTCGTGTATCAAGACACCCTGCATGATCAGAATCTGAATAGGCCGTTAGAAAGAAACCAGTTTCCCTCGGATACCAGAGTCCCAAATGAATGGTATTCTTGAGGTACCGAAAGATCCGTTTAACCTCCTTGAGGTGCTTTTCAGTTGGTCGTGCTTGATATCGTGCACACTAACACGTAGCATGTGAAATATCAGGTCTGCTTACTGTCAAGTACATGAGGGAACCGATCATGGAACGATATCTCGTTTGATCTATGGCATTTCCCTCCAAGTCAGCATCTAGCGATGTGGTTGATAATGGTGTCCCAACGGGGTCACATGAAGTCATACCATGCTTTTTGATTATCTCTTGACAATACTTATCTTGGTTTATGAAGATACCACTTGGGGATTGGTGAACTTGAATTCCTAGAAAGAATTTTAGTTCTGTCACACCCCATCATGGCGGAATATGGGGCGCGACGTATGGATATCATCACAACAATAACGTGTATATAGAGTTAACTAAATGAAATAGAAATGTCATAAAAAAGGTGACACAATGTCATGACAATATCTCAAATAATGTAGGCGTCTAGGTATGTAGGTAACATGCCTACCTCTTACCAAAGACATTCAGATAACACACATCAAACATATAGGTATCAAACAATTTACTAAATCAAAAGACAAAATTAAAATCTAAGAGGAAAGGGATTCCTCCTAATGTAATCCTAGTAGCCTCTATCCTCTAGCCACTTCTAACATCATCTTGCACAACTACCTCACCTGAAAATGACACTAAAATATGTCAACATAAAGTTGGTGAGAACATAGGTTTAAGTTATCTAGAACATCATAAGAAACCTTGACATCCGCTGCAAATAAGTTGAAGAAAAATAATTTATAGTAATGGACCATAATGTGATAATCATGTTACATGCATCCACAACAAAATTTTAACCAAGTACCGATCACATCTATAATTCACAAAGCACACTATAACAATGAGGAAGTATCCCGTCACACACACAAGAACACACACCACACTATCCGGATCTTTCCCACACCACCTGTGGAAGATGAACTATATCCCCGTCGAGATATCTTGACTCCGAAGAGACGATGCACAAGTACTCAGGACGGATCGTGCCCCCGAACCAAGAACTCAGGACGGATCGTACCCCACGAACCAAGAACTCAGAACCAAGAACTCAGGACGGATCGTGCCCCACGCTCCACACACATCACAACTGGTCCCATAGACGCCCATACATCTATGTACCAATCCAAATCATAACACAATCAAGATTCACATATCAAAACACATATCAAAGCACATATGAGAACACTTAAGCACGCAAGTCACACAATAGCAAATTTATGTCCACACATTTTAAAACATAGTACTAAATCATGTTAAAGAACATTGCAAGTGTCATCTCCATCCCATACTGGAAAAACATTTAAAAACGTAGCAAAATGGGACTATGAACTCACCTGATAACACAGCAAGCTAGCACTCCTGCAAACCTATAAAATCATACACGACACCCTTAGCTCAGTTCTTAACACCCAAGTTAAGTAACAATCAAGGAGATGAATCTAATCCCCGAATCCTCGCTATCTAGTTCTCACACTACAAGCTATTCTATACGTAAAAATTCATTTTTCCCGATACGATTTACTAGTCATTAAACGACCACATGAAGTGAACTTAACACCACACATGGCTCCTACCCTACTGGATTTATGTTGTTATATGATCTAAGAACTCCAAAAACCAATTTTACATGCTACTTACACATTTAACCCTTCCGTTTAGTCTCTACGCCAAAAGCCGTTTTCACCAAAACTGATTTTCTGTACATGCTAAATGTTTATCACCAAAAGCCCGACCTAAACACCATAACTTTTATTGAAAACCTCCAGTACTTTCATATATATTATAAAGAGTTCCCAAACTAAAAATCGTTGGCTATCTCATTTGTTTGGTTAGGTTTTGACTCAAATTTCCGAAATCCAAATTTATTCCTGAACAGCGCACTGTTTTTGTAAAAATTGTTTGACGATCTTCCCGAACTCCATTTTCTACTAACCTTACATTATTGAAAAGTAGACTCTCTGAAATTAATTTAAAAAACGAAACTCGACCAAAGGTTCTACCTACTGCCCGGAACAGTCGACACAAGACAGCCCTAAAAATCAGACTGTTTTAGGCCTTTATGCACTAACCCTCTAAACATCATTAATTACCCTTAAATTATTAAACAAGAACCCTAAAATCATTGATAGATATTAATTACTATATTTTCTAGAAAATTAATAAAACCCTAATCATCTCAATGATGGTTAATTAACATTAGAATCATGATTAATTAATAAAAACATGAATTATATTAAAGTTAAATTGATCACTTACCTTGAATCAAGAAAAAATAATGAACCCTAATCATAATTTCGACTCCTCTTGATATCCATGGAAGATTTAGACTTATTTTAGGTTTATTTAGGGTTATTAGTCGTTTTTAGGGGTCTAGGGGTGTTTATATAGGTCTTGGTAACCTTCTGGACAAGTTTAGGTCTAATTAGCACTTTTAAATGGTAATTATCCTATTTTTATTATTTTAATATTTAAAATTTCAGCTATGGGACCCACAAATTCGACTCCCCTTTGTGTTTTATCATATTTACACTCTCCCCCTCCTATTTTATGTTTACTTATACTTCTATACACTTTCGGGACCAAACCGGGCACCCTTTTGTTAATTTTACGACTTTTTACGCGATTTTTGAACTAGCCTTCATTTCTAAAAGTTTCTAAATATAGAAAGTAACTATAAAACTTATCCTAACCATATTATATATACTTAATACATACATACAACATACGATACGTAAACTAAACCTTATAAAAACGCTACCCGAACTTTTCTGCAGTTCATTTCTAAACTCATTTCATTTCATTCCATTTCATTTCATTCCCAACTTATACCATGGTTTACATATTCATGTGAACTCATGAGCACGAACCAACCCCATCACAACATCATATAACGTACCATGTACTACATAAACAATGTCTAACATCATGATAAAGTCTCAAATATGAACACATAACACATAAACGCACACCAAGCACATGATCAACATCAAACAGTCAAAAGTGACAAATCCAAAATCTAGGGTTGTCACAAGTTCGCCCATCATTGACATTTCAAATTTGCTATGCATTACTTTTTCAAACCATTTTGAAAGTTTTGGGTTTGTAGACCCGAAAATAATGTCATCAACATAAATCTGCACAAGCAAAATGTCATCCCCATATTTATAAGTGAACAAAGTTAAATCAATGGAACCTTTTGAGAAACCTTTGGATACCAAAAATTTCGAGAGCTCGTCGTACCACGCCCTTGGAGCTTGCTTGAGTCCATAAAGTGCTTTGTGGAGACGATACACCTTGTCAGGATAATGAGGATTAACGAATCCTTCTGGCTATGTGACATAGAATTCTTCCTTCAAGGGACTGTTAAGAAATGTTGTCTTCATGTCCATTTGATAAACAGTGAATCCCTTATGTGCAGCATAAGCAAGGAAAATCCTGACCGCTTCCATACGAGCAACTGGTGCAAATGATTCGTCAAAGTCAATTCCCTCTTTCTGGCCATACCCCTTAGCCACTAGCCTAGTTTTGTTCTTGATGATCGTGTTTTCTTCATCCATCTTATTTTTCCAGATCCAACGAAGATTTAACGGAATCACATCGTATGGTCTGTCAACAAGTTCCCAGACTTTAAGTCTTTCAAATTGTTAAAGTTCATCCATCATCGATTCAATCCAAGCATGATCAGCCATGGCTTCTTTGATGTTTTTCGGTTCAGTTGTACTCACGGTGAGTGCGAACATACAAACATCGCCATCGGTGGCTAGTTGTCGTCTTGTACGAACAGGCTATGAAGGGTTTCCAATTACTTGAACCAAAGGATGTTATCGGGTACAATGATATGTTGAAGGATTTCGTTGATAGAACATATGCATATTTGACAGATCAACATGGCGAGTAGAAGACTCTCCAGTTTCGTGTACCGGATGGGTTGATAAAGTCGTCATCGTCAGATGATGCAGCGTCTGCTTGATTTGTGTTCTCTGGAGCAATGACAGTAGTTGTGGATGTTGTAGGAGCGATTGTTGATGTGATACTCGCAGGAGGTAAATCTGCAACAACCCGTGTTGAAGTAGATGAAGTTGTATCCTTTTGTTGACGATGATCGGCATCATCATTCTTATCATGAGTGACAGCGGAAGACTTTGATACAACTTGTTTCTCCCCCGTGAAATATTCATCAAACATTGGTCCATATAACATTTCCAACTCTTCAAGTGTCATGTCCACTGTCATATCCGCTCTAGGAATATGTTCAGGAACCAGCTTTGAACTTGACGGTTCATTGCTGTGGTCTTGAGTTCCGAGTTCCGTGCGGTTGTGCATAGAAGTCTTTTGTCGTTGTGGACCGGGACTTAAACTATTTTGTTCAAGTGCCATTTCTTGAAATTCATCAAATCTGATATGAATAGTCTCGACTATCAATTTTGTTCTCTTGGTGTACACTCTGTATCCCTTAGACTGAGTTGCATATCCCACTAAAATGCATGCATCGCCTTTCTCTTTCAACTTGTCCAGATTTTCACCATCTCGAATAATGTAACACGTACATCCAAAAACATGAAGGTGTTTGAGGGAAGGTTTGCGATCATTAATTATGTGATATGGTGTCTTTTCGTGTCTAGGGATAATTAAGGAACGGTTTTGTGTGTAGCGTGCGGTTGATACGGCTTCGGCCCAAAAGAATAATGGTAGTTTTGAAGCAGATAATAATGTTCGAGCAGCCTCAACTAAAGTACGATTTCGTATTTCAACAACTCCGTTTTGTTTAGGTGTTCGAGCAATAGATGTTTCATGTTCAATCCCTTCGGCTTCAAAATATTTCTTCAGAGTTGAATTCAAGAATTATGTGCCTCTGTCAGTACGTACCACTTTTACTTGAGCTTGAAGACCATGTTGTACCAACTTAAGGAAGTTAATGAGAACCTCAGGTGTTTAATCGTTGGACCGTAAGAAGAGGGTCCACGTGTACCTTGAGTAGTCATCAACAATTACCATAACATATTTCTTTCCATTGATGGTTTGAACAGGCATGGGACCACACAGATCTATTTGAAGAAGATCTAACCGTCCTTTAGAGCTTGGTGTAGTCTTTGTCTTGAAACTACTCCGTTTAGCTTTACAAAGCTCACAAGAAGAACAAAGATGATCTTTGATGAATTTCAAGTTAGGAAGGCCTCACACAATATCTTTCTTGGAAAACAAGTTGATGGTACCAAAGTTAAGATGAGATAAACATTGATGGCATAACCAAGCTTGAGTCGTTGAAGCTTTAGCCATGAAACAGATTGGAGTTGAAGATGTGGAGTCTTGTAGTGAAATAGTGTAGAGATCAGTACCCCGTGTTCCGGTAAGTAAGTCATTCCCATCATAATCACGAACAAAACATGTTTTCTTTCTAAAAGCAACCTCCAAATCCACATCACCGAATTGACCAACCGAGAAAAGATTGTGATTGAGCCCTTCGACGTAGTAAACCCTTTTGTTAGTGATATTCCCCTAAACCAAGTCTCCATATCCTAGGATCGGTGTAAATTGATCATTTCCGAATCAGACCGTAGCCAGGAACTTCTCCACGAAGTTAATTAGAAGCTTGAGATTCCCCGTCATGTGCTTCGTGCATCCGGAGTCCAGTATGAAGAGAATTATTTCGATCACCTACAGAAGAATTAGAACAAGGTGGAGCATTTGCTAAATTGGATTACATGTTAGTTGTGATTTCCGATTCATTAGTTTCCCTAGTTTCATCACTTAGAGGCACACTAACGCACGTAGTCACATTTTCTGTCCTAACCTTATGCATCCATTTATATCCTGGAGGACATTGATTAGCAAACCACCATTTCCAAGGCTTGCTAGCATACTCATATAATTCCCTAATTCTGCTTCTAGGGTTCTTAGTGGTGGAGTCTGATGCAATACTTTTCTTAGGGGGGGTTGCACCAGAATGGTTTACTTTGCGTTTGGGTTTTCTAGCACTAATAGGCATCGCAGTATGCTTCTTAGTTCTAGTATCTACGCCTTTGACATTATTCGAAACACACATAGCATGATTAGCATTAGCACACTTTCCACATTTCACACAAACAAACTTAACATTCAAGGCGTTCAAAGTCGAATCATTCAAATCGTCATTACACGCGATTACAGACGTTTTATTCTTTGAAACATTGAAAATCCTAGGGTGGTCTTCTACTGTATTCATCTTCCCTTGACTTTTGTGTTGCCAAACCTTTTCATTCATGCGAGTGCTCTTAAGTTGGGGCCAGCTAACACTATCAGTGGGGACTACTCCTGTAGTAAAAGACACACGTCTATTAGTGTTTCTAGAAGTCTGAGGTGATGGACTTTCTTTGTTGTGTGTAGGTGTAGTGGCCAATCTATACATCCATGGTTTAATCACATTAGTATTCTTAGTGCTTTGTGATCGAATATGTGTTTTGGGAGTATTCTGTGGTAACCTATCCTTCCCATCCGTCTTGGGGGCAAACGCAGGTTTTGCAAATGCATAATTAGAGAAAACAAATGGTTTTCCCAAGACAGAGGGTCTAGTCACTTTTTGCGCATTTGGTTGTCTTACAACAGGTTTCTTAACACTAGGTTCCACAATTTTCCCACCCATCTTAGCAACGAGTTTCTTCAACTCTGCTATCGCTAGTTCCCTGTCTTGTAACTGAGCTTTTAACTCTTTAATTTCCAAATTCTTTTCATTCATTTCACGAAACGCTTTGGAAAGTTATTCTTGCAAGTTATTATCATGTGGAAAACTACCAACGTCTTTTTGCAAAGCAAGTTCAAGAGAATGACAATGTTTTTGAAGGAAATCAGTTTTGTGTTGAAGTAACTCAAAAGCCTTTTTATCAACATTTTCTTTACGTTTCGAAAGCTCAAGTTCAAGATGCTCACATTCTTTGATCTTATCAAGATATTTGCATGCAACATCAGAATATTCATCGATATCAGCACAAGATTGAAGAGTAACACACAAAATATCTTTGGAGAGACATTCTTCTAAGAGTAGATCATATTCGTTTGAAAAATCTGATTTGTCATTGTGGAGTTAATCAATTTCTTTTTCAAGAGACTCAACATATTTCAAATCATCAAACATTTCAGACCGAATCAAGTTTTCAAACTCAAGAACATGTTCTTTTAATATCTTCGTATTTGGTATTACAATTTCTTTCACAAGCACAGTTATGTCGTGAGGAATCTCGGTTTTCCACTTATCCTTTTGACGTTTTTCCCAATCGATTTCGACAATTGATTGAACATTTTCAATGTGGTGTTTAAGAAAACCAAGTGTTTTTATACTTTTGCTTTTAGAAGCATCTAGAGGCAAATAGTTAATATATTTAAAAACATTAGTTTTCCTCTTAGCGACAAACGCTTTCTTCCAGTGAATTCTTCGTTGTTTGCATTCTAAAAACAATTCCACACGGACTTCTGTTTTTGTGGAGTGAAAAGACCATAAAGACTGTTTAGATAAGTATAGTTATATGGTTTGACAATCGTCCTTTTTTAACGTTAATGACACGACATTTGTACCCCTCAAGCTCTTTGGTCTTTTGAAGAAGCTCAGCCCTCTAACTATCAATGGTCTCACTACCTTTTATGAGAGCGGCTTTGCTTTCTTCAATGTTTTGAGTGAGCGCTACGTTTGCCTTCTTTAATTGCTCTTGACTCTTTCTATTTTCATTGACATCTTTTTGTAAACTAGCAATTAAATTAGCAAGCACGACACACTCCTCGTCATCATACTCATTTGCATGTTGATCATCCTCAAACTCATTATTGCACATGTCTGATGAATCGGGTGTGGTATTGCTATCAACCATTTCCATCATACACGTGTCAGTAATTGTTGTTGGTAGATCACTATGCTCATGTGTATCACCAAACACATTATATTCATCATCATGTTGTACCTTATCAATTGGCTCGGTATAAAAGATAGGACCATTGTCATCTTTAGTGACGTTAAGGACATCTTGAATCTTTGCCATGTATGAATAATGTGCCTCGAGTTCTTGGTCAGAGAGTTCATCACCTGTATCGTCAAGCATTTCTCCTTCCTCAGCTGATAACTTGATCCCAACTTCCATTTTCTTGCACAACAGCATCTTTTCCTTATGATAACCATAATCTTTAACCCTCTTTGGCTGCCTACATTCCCTAGCCAAATGCCCAAAACCTATGCAGTTAAAACACTGAATCCCACTTTGTTGCACAACTTGAGTACCAACAGTTTCCCTATTTCCAACAACAATAGCCACCCTCTGATTATCATACTTAGGTTGTCGATCATACTTTGGATTACTCTCAACACGTCTTCGTGTGTCATACCTTAGAGGACTCTGTGCATAGGTGTTCCTCGGGTTTGAAGATGTTCGAAGGTTGTTGTTGGTGGGTTTGTAGATTTTCTTTTATTGCTTCATAATGAAAGCCATTTGTTGCTTGAATTCCCTATCCTTTTGAGCTACTTCTTCATCACTGTCTTCTTCGGATGATTGCTCAGGTGTGGGTGATGGTGCTCTTGCAACTTCTTTGCCTCGGGATCGTGTTGGAGCATGTGACTTGGAGACAGTGGATGATCGTGGTGATGATGATTAAGTAGAGTAGGTCTTTGAAGTACGAGAGTGATAATCTGGGTAATGTTGAGTGGTAGACACCAAAGCAAGTGGATTGGAAACCTTTGCAACTCGTTCAGCTCGAAGTTCATTTTCCTCATTTTGAGATTGTTTCAAAATGTCAAAGAGCTTGTGATATGAAACTTCGTCTAACTTTTGTTGTTGTTTCACCAAGGTGACAAACCGTGTCCACTCTGGTTGAAGTTGCTGTAGAAATTGGACATTGACTTGCATTGTGGAAACTTGCAAGTTGTTTCGGGTCATATCGTTCATCATTTTGTAGAATCAGGAGTAATAAGAATCAATTGATTCCCCATCCTTTGATTTAAACTTGCCAAAGTTCCAAAACATCTTAGTTTTCACATCTTGTTTGTTAAGTGATTCACCTTGTTGCAATCTTTCAATAGCCGTCCACATTTCTTGAGCAGTAGGGCATGCATCAACCATGGAATAAATATAATTTCTAATTCCACTGAGAATTAAGTAGATTGCTTCCTTCTCAGCATTAAACCAAGCACGGTTCTCTGGTGTGAGGTCGTTCCTCTTTTCATCACGTTAATAAGCTGGTTGTTCTTAAGTAGTGTCTGTGGCTGGTACTCTAGGAACTTGAATCCTTGAGAGTTTATAGGATCCTTCCAAAATACATTGCCTTAAAGCATCATCGTTAGGTTTTGTGTCAAGATAACGTAGAAAACGAGATTGCCATTGATCATATCGACCCGGCATAAGCATTGGTGGTCTTCCTTTGTTACCCGCCACCATTATGTTGTTGTTCGTCACACGATATTCGGCAGTAGAATCCATCTCAATATTCTATGAAATGATGAAGTGAATATGGATCTTAATGTGAGAACCCGTACTTTCCCAACATTATTTTATTCTTTTTATTCGTGCTTCTTGAATTTTACCAACGTATTAAGTTTTCTTGTATTGCTATATGTAAATCCTGAGATTTTTAAATTATATTTTTTTTAGTATTTTTCTGATCATCGATAAATACTTTGTATGGAATTATAAATTTTCATTTTATTTTTCCATATTTATTTTAAATAAATGTTTTTGATTTAAAATCACCCGTGTGCGTTTTACAACGAGTTTATTCAAAATCAATGTACAACAAAAATTCCTAGTGATCGCGATACTGACGGATGCCCAAAAGTTTACGTTTATTTATCGATTATTTCGATAATTAATATTTTCGACGATTTAGTTTTAATTACGTATTAAGTCGTGTCGAGAAATCATATAATCATTTTTTTTATGATGCATTGTAACTTTTGAAAAATATTTTTACGAAACCCGAGCCCCGTAAATATTTTTAATATTTACCAATAACCATTTTTTACCCTTTAAAACTATTAATTGTTTTTAAGTCCACAAGTTTCAAAATTAGCAATATTAGCCCCTCCACTTAACCACCATATAAATAGCCTTTTTTTCACTTCACACACACATACACCATTTAATAAAACAAGAACATACAACTCTCTCCCACCTCCTTGTTTTGCCACCACCTTCCCACCCTAAAACACCATCATCCACCATGATTAGATAAAAACAAATTAAAGTCCCATCCCTAAAATCTTAAGGTGATTCCATTGATACCAATTTTTATTACATGCATCAAGTTTGCACAAAGTTATGATTTCATGGTGGATTGATGTTTAAATCATCATACATGTGGTGTTTATGGTAAGATTATGTTGTTTTTATCATAAAAAGTCTTGTTTTTAATCTTTGATTTTTGTTAGATTTTTCATACAAGTGTTTTTAGGAGTGTTTGGTTGATGGGTATGATAGTATACTGATCCTAGAGGTATGGGAATGAGTGGTTTTGGTTGAAAAATTGATTTGACATGTTTTCTAAAAGGGTATTTTGGGACAGCAGCTTTAAACAGATTGTTTCGTGGGTTTAAGGTCTGTGAAAGGCTGATATTATTTGATATTATTGTAGAGTTTTCCGAGACGCTCGTTTCGGTATAAGATAGAGCTTCTAACTCATTACGAGTCAAAAGTTATGCTAGTTTTAGTTTTCGTGTACCGGGAGACGCAAGTCGGCACAATCCGAAATTGTGGCTGATTTTGGGTCGACTCTCGGGGACTTTAGGCTTGGTTAGATAGTTGATACTACTGATTTTCAAAGTTTACAAACTGAGTTTGATGAGTCTAGTAGTGGTTTCAAAAGACGGATTGTCGAGATAGTATTTTTAAAGTGGTCCAAACGGTGTTGCAAAACAAGTGCACAAATCTGTCCTAAAATTGGAGTCGAGTAAAGCGTCGAGCTGATGGATTTTAAAGTGTGAACTTTAGCTCAAATTTTGGTGAGGTCTTATACAGGTTATAAGTGACCTTGAAGCCAATTTTCATGTAAAACGGACAAGTCTAGATAGGGTAGATCGGTGCGTACATTCGGGGTGTACTTGCTGATTTTTATTTTGGACACGTAGTTCAATGCTTGTGTTGCGTGAGTTTGAGTGTTCACCATCGGACATGGTGACTTACTCAAGTGTTTAGTCATTATATAAATGACTTAGCTACTGGTCTAAATAAGGGTAAAGGATAGTTTGACTTGCGTTGACTTTGCGTCGTATGACGGGTCATTTTCAAGTGTTCAAGTGTTTTAACGTGTAGTGTTGGAATAAATGGGTAGTATGAATTCATTTGATTCGTGTCAATGGTTTGAAACGTATATACTTTGAAAACATTTGAGTCATGTTATATTTGGTATATATATCGATATTGAGTTCGAGTCTTAACACGCGCCTTATTGTGATAGGTTGCGGTTTTCGTGTTTTCCCCGGGCATCCATATCGTCGGTGATCGTCTCACTACTTTGTTTCTAATCGGTTGCGGAGTACCGTGATTGACTTAACACGTGGCTAAGGGCCATGAAATTTCTAAGGATCAAGGTGGAGGAATGTTTAATTTGCGTGTTTGGATTAATTCCTACTTGTTATGAAGGTATAGTCACTCCTAGCATTTTAGTTTTGATGTTACTAGTACTTTGATTCTTTTTATTCATGGATTTTGAATTCCTTGGGTGAAACCCACTGAGATTATATATACGTAGGGCATATTAGGACTTAGAACACTTGCGTGACGATTTGTTATAGCCTAAGTGTTGCTTGATTGAGGTTAGGTAGCTAAATGGAGTCGTTTTTGTAGTATGGAAATCACCACAGAAACAAACAGGTCATGGCAAATTTTTTTTAAACATATGACCTTTTTTTTTATTTGAAAAATGGATACCCACTGATGTGATTAGTATGTGTTGAGTTGGATGGAAACGGGAAGTGTCCGGATGAGCCCGAAACGGTCGTTTTACTAAACTAGGTCAAATCTGAATGTTATGCTTAAAACGTGGGTGAATTGACTTGGGTAAAAAGGATTAATTTATGATTTTATGACTTTTTACAGTAGCTACAAATATAATAAAACTTCTCTTTTTGGTTTCGTGTCAAAATCTTTTACCGATTGGGATTTATGCTTAACCTACCGTAAGGTACGAAAGACGTTTACAACTTTCTGTTTTGATAGTCTGTCACTAAAAGTGCATTTCCCGTTGATTGAAAATAGTTCTAGGGCTGTTCTTTCCCAACTTTTAAAGGTAAGAGAAATACCTATACATGTCAAGAAATTTCACCTCCTGTACTATTATAGATTTTTAGATATGACCAAATCTTCACAGCCTTTTTCAGAAAACTGAATGCAGTCCCTTGTTTTGGTTTTTCAAACCGAGTCTTAAACGTGTTCGGAACCCACACATAAATGCTTGGACCATCATACAAGGTTGATATTAGGTTATTACAGTAGGTTCAAGGTGTTGGGTAAAAATTTTAGTTTAAGCTTAGGTCTCGCCATCGCACGCAAGTTACCTAGTCATACTATGTCCCACCACTTCTAAAACGTTATTGCTTCATTGAACGCATTCTTATTACGCGTCACCATTGCATAGGTCCGTGAAGACTTCTTTTTTCTCAGCCCCTTTTACCTTGTGATTACTTACTAAAGGTGAGTTCATAGCCCCTTTTTACTTGAACAATGTTTCTAAATGCGGGGTGAGATTTTACATGGTGGAACACATCCATTTAAAACTGTATACTATCCAGAACTTATATGCTATTCAGACTTGTATGCTTTCCAACAGTTTTCATTGACATTATTGCTTATAGTTAATAGCCTTAAGTTTCCTCTCTTGATCATGAACCGTTAATTGTCCCGTATGCTTTGCGCTAAGCGCGAATGTTGTGGGTGGATCCATCGGGATTGACAATCCCCGTCCCGATTACCTTGACGCACTTACATTTGTTTATACTTGAGTATTTAGGCTGAATACTCCCTAGAGGAACTTACTTTGAGTTAAGTTTCGGTTCATGAACTAAACAGCAATAATATTGGTTTCAGACTATGGTTAATGATCATAACCATTTTCTCTATTTACTTGTTTTACAAATGAATGCTTGTGTTCCACACCTTTATTGCTAAACCTATGAATTTCACTCAACTTTGTGTTGACGATTTTACATGTTTAATCTCAGGTATTATTACTTAGCTTTGCTTGGATGGGAGCCCGCAGGATATTATCGCAGCTTGGAGTTTTCTGTGATGCTTTTAAAAGACTGGTTTTAGTATAAACTGTCAGAAATTTATTATATCTTTTGGGCAACTTTATGTTATAAATCATGATGAAATAATATATCTTTCCGCATATAAAACTCTGGGACCTATGTTTAAAACTCTGATAATTTATGATGTGATATATATGCTTTTATTACGTCAGCTTTGTGTCAACTGTAATTCATTGTTTCTTGTACTATGACGTGTTACCCCCTCGTTGCCTAGTTGTTCCATGTCAGATTTTGGGGGTCTCACAGATTGGTATCAGAGCGATGGTTATAGGGAACTGAGTCGTTTTTCAAAACTTAGTCTATAACCGAAAGTTCAAATATTTTATTGTTTCTAAGTGTCAAACACAGAATTTGCCATTGTTGTTCGATATCTTCGCGGGTAACTCTCTAATCCTTATTATTTACTTTTAATTATCGTTGTAGTATTTCATCTCTTGATTACATTTTGAAATATTACTTTACGCTAATGACGATAATTACTATGTCTTTTCAAAGCCTATGTGCTTCATGAATTATCATTGAATGTTACTGTGATTACATCTGCGTATACTGTATTTCTTGAATTCTTGTTCTTGTGAATTGATCTTATTGCAATGATATTATATCGTTATGACGTTACATACTTGTATTCAGAGCGCGTATGCTGCCGACTTTTCATACTCATTTTTCTGAGTACTATTGCTATTTCATTTATGCGTGATACGACTGACTTTATATGCTCGTTCGGTTTGAACCGTCTGTTTTTCTTGAATCGTTGATACGCGTTGTGCATACTATCGCGATACCATTGTTCGGGATTGAATAAGTGTTGTTTTCGATGAACTTCTGATTTTCATTCTACTACCGTTTGTGTTGCTTTCATTGTTTATTTCCCTTAAAATATCTACTTAGATACGCAGATTTTCTTTCTGACCATTCATAATTGAATGTCTAGTCTATAGACCATTGTGTAGCTCAATGTGTCTCCCAGAAAGACTAAAGGACATCGTGTGAGTCTTACATCTCGAAGAATTTGTTAAATCAGTGCTGAATAATATTGTGGGTTTTCATAATCTTGATTTACCTTTACGCCACCGTTTTACGCGACACTTGTACATGGATTACATCTTACTTCATTGACCATTCTACGTTTCGATTTCAACTTAGAACATCCGTTGTACCTTGAACACATAATCGTCATTTATTATGTGATGATCGTTTGGAATACGATGCTACTTGTATCCTCCCTTTTCATTGAGCCTCTTTGCTCCAGGAATGCCACTTGTTATTGTCCCGTTTCTTTCTCGATATATCTTGTGATTTTGGAAATCATGCCACCAAGAGACCTTTCTGCATTGCATCTTGCAGCCGAAGACACGGATGATATGCGTCGTTTTTTTATGTCTCCGATTATCGTTGGCATTTTTGAACAATTTCTATACTGTGTTTTCTTTACATGACTAATTATACAGTTTACCTTCTTTCGTCTTTTTGGAATCCACAAGTCCTTTGTGTACATTAATTTTGAGTTATCATGAAATCTGGATTTAATTTCAAGCTGTGTCGAAAAATATACTTTGTACGAAAACTTTACAGGAAGTTTAACAGTGTCGAGAAAATATTTTTAGAACTTTAGACATAAAAATATATATATTTCTACATGTTGAAACGTCCGTTTAGGACATAAAATTTGACCAGTAAACTTTAAAATCGAGCAAGTTAAGCTCATTTGAGATTGTAAAATCTAAGAAGTTATTTTCTGAAAAATGCTAAAATATCATTTTGTTAACAAATTTAATGCAAGGGCATTTTCGTCCATTTTTATTCCATTTCAAGTCTCGGGTAAAACTAGAAAGTTGTTCAAAACATTGTTTTACATCGAAATGCATTAGACTTTGAGTCTTAGAATATCGTTTAGTGAGTTAATTGGTCTAGTCAAACCCAAATGTCAAAACTAATAAAAGTTATAAAAAAAACATGGATTGAAGTGTTTTTGCGTTCGTTTGAGCTCGTAAAACTTTAACTAATGATATTTTGTAAACTAAAAACAATGATTGCGTTTGAAAAGAATAGAATAGTAACTTTGAGTTCGGTCATACATGTACCTAGATCTTGAACTTTTGAAATTCGGTAACTTTCTAATATAGAAGCTTTTCGAAGTGATTGTACTATTTGTTAACTGATACCCTACTTTCTTAAAAGTATATTTTTGTCAAATAAATTACGATGTGCACATACGGATTCCTTATTCCTTCTTTTATTTATGACTTATTTGTCATTCCATTGTCTTTCTTTGCTTCTATCGTACCACTGATTTGGACCGAGATTTGAAGATCTTTCTTTCATATCGTTTGTTATCATCTTGACACGTGTCTCCTGACGATTTCGGCTAAACCTCTTGAAACCTAATCACCTTGTAACCATTTTATTGGTTGTCTTGAACTACTCCTTATTTCCCTCTTGTAACCCACTCGCTACTTTATAAACTATTGTCATGTTACCATACAACTCAAACTGGTCTTGTTTGCGAATCATTTTACAAAAGGTTTCATTTGGGCTTTCTTAAATAGTTGACTGCTATCTTATAAAATTAACTTATATTAATTTTACAATGTATTTTCACAAATTGTTCTAATACGGTCTTATAAAGAACCCTTGTAACTATACGAATTGTCGATTTAAAACAGTTAGCCAGTAAATTATTAGCAAATAGTTTCATAAACTATTTTGATTTCTGTTTTTACAAATGGCATTATATACATATTTTAAATAATATGACCTGTAATACTGGTTTGACGAAGATGAGCATCGCATTGCTAGTCCTAAATTATGCATGGCCTGATCACCTATGCTTAATTTAGAAGGAGCCATGCAAGGCCAAATAGTAGTCGCCTTAAATATTTAACCTAGAATCAACTTTTTAGTTATGTTGCTTAAAATGTTTGATAAAATAAAGTTTTGAAAACTTTTACATTTTATGCGAGTAGCAACAGTTTGCAACATACACCTATGAACCCTTATCTTTTCTTGAACAAAATACATGCCTCAAGCACAAATTTCTTTACTCAACGATCCTTGCTTTACTTGTTACCTCATCATCCTCATGATACAATTTTCGTTACCATTTGCCTAAATTCTTACCATTGATACCCGACTTGAAAGTTTCAACGTTGCTATGCTCCTACATCGATTGACCATCTCTATCTATTTTGGTAGACCTTCGAAACGTCTCTGGATGCGATTAGTGATTTATGACTGGACGTGAACGATGATTACGTGTAATTGCCATGATATGTGTTAAGATACTATCGTCTTGAAATTTCATTCGTGTGAATCATGTGTTGATTTCGCCTTTCATTTCTAATGTTGTTCATCTTACTGGAACTTCTCTCAATTAACTTCTTAAGAATTTTATTTGATTCGAAAATTCGTTGTGTGGCTTTTCCCTTTCGATCGTATTTCGACCACCGAGAACTTAATAAGCCGTTATTGGTGACGCAAACCGCACTCGTGAATTAATCTTGCTATAATCCTTGTTTCTTATTATTTTTAATATTGACGTGACTATTCTACCACGTTTGTTAAGAATTGATACGACTTCCGTCTTATTCCTTTGTATATTGCTCGCATACAGATTGTTGACCTTTATATGATTCACATTCGTTGCTGTCTTGTCACCTTTTGAAAACCAGAAACTGTTACGTGTTTATCGTTTGATATCTTAAACACTTTCTTAAATTTCTAAAAAAATTATTATTAATTTTTAAGAACATTTTATACATTTTATCAAATGTTTAAATTACCAAAATAACTGTTTCAAGTTAAGTATCGGATCTATATATCCTCATTGGTAAATTTACCTAATGTTTCAAAAGATATCAAGCTGTATCTTTTAAAGTATTTGATTATATCATACTTTATTGTCAACGTAATGAAATTATTTAAATTAATTTATAATTTCTAACAATGATTCAAAATAACTTGGAAAAAAAATCTGAATTTTCTCTAATGGTGACGATAAACCCGAGTTTTAACTATAATTTAATACAGTCATCCAAAAGTTCTTAAGCCGATCAGGATAACTATCTTGAACTGTTCTACTTTTGCTTTGAAAATCCTGATCAAGAAAAAGATATAGCAACAGCCTACTCCCTAAATATAGATAGTTTGATTTTAAATCACTACACCTTGTGAAATTTTCTTTTAATCAAGGAAATACATAAACTAAGTTTTAAAGTAATACCAAAATCCTAGACAACTGATTGTGACAACTTGTATTTTAAACGATCATATGTTATTCATTTTTCCCTTCTATTTCTCTTGTAGATAGATTCTTACGTTTTAAGATTTTCACGTTTTACAGTTGCACGATTTGCGACCCCTTGTTGATTTACAATCATGGTTCATTTTATGGCACTTTGCCTGTTTAAGCGATTCTTGTGTTCATTCTTGTTAGTTTATCGCATGTATCTCCAACAACTCTATCTCTCAATGTATCTCCGTATTGAAAGATCGTTATCCTAATCCAAGACTGAAAAGTTATACGAAAAGGAGTTAAGAAACTGAAGCATAGTGAATTCTAACCGTTAAGATTCGTCATGGTACGGAAGTTTACCTGGGAAGCAATGAATTTTGTTCTACACTTTGTACCTCCTCTTGTTTGCATCTTCTACTGTTTTCAGGAGAACTCTGGGGACCAGAGTTCCTTTAGGGGGGAAGACTGTGAGAACCCGTACTTTCCCAACATTATTTTATTCTTTTTATTCGTGCTTCTTGAATTTTTCCAACGTATTACGTTTTCTTGTATTGCTATATGTAAATCCTGAGATTTTTAAATTATATTTTTTTTAGTATTTTTCTGATCATCGATAAATACTTTGTATGGAATTATAAATTTTCATTTTATTTTTCCATATTTATTTTAAATCAATGTTTTTGATTTAAAATCACCCGTGTGCGTTTTACAACAAGTTAATTCAAAATCAATGTACAACAAAAATTCCTAGTGATCGCGATACCGACGGATGCCCAAAAGTTTACGTTTATTTATCGATTATTTCGATAATTAATATTTTCGACGATTTAGTTTTAATTACGTATTAAGTCGTGTCGAGAAATCATATAATCATTTTTTTATGATGCATTGTAACTTTTGAAAAATATTTTTACGAAACCCGAGCCCCGTAAATATTTTTAATATTTACCAATAACCATTTTTTTACCCTTTAAAACTATTAATTGTTTTTAAGTCCACAAGTTTCAAAATTGGCAATATTAGCCCCTCCACTTAACCACCATATAAATAGCCTTTTTTTCCACTTCACACACACATACACCATTTAATAAAACAAGAACATACAACTCTCTCCCACCTCCTTGTTTTGCCACCACCTTCCCACCCTAAAACACCATCATCCACCATGATTAGATAAAAACAAATTAAAGTCCCATCCCTAAAATCTTAAGGTGATTCCATTGATACCAATTTTTATTACATGCATCAACTTTGCACAAAGTTATGATTTCATGGTGGATTGATGTTTAAATCATCATACATGTGGTGTTTATGGTAAGATTATGTTGTTTTTATCATAAAAAGTCTTGTTTTTAATCTTTGATTGTTGTTAGATTTTTCATACAAGTGTTTTTAGGAGTGTTTGGTTGATGGGTATGATAGTATAGTGATCCTAGAGGTATGGGAAGGAGTGGTTTTGGTTGAAAAATTGATTTGACATGTTTTCTAAAAGGGTATTTTGGGACAGCAGCTTTAAACAGATTGTTTCGTGGGTTTAAGGTCTTTGAAAGGCTGATATTATTTGATATTATTGTAGAGTTTTCCGAGACGCTCGTTTCGGTATAAGATAGAGCTTCTAACTCATTACGAGTCAAAAGTTATGCTAGTTTTAGTTTTCGTGTACCGGGAGACGCAAGTCGGCACAATCCGAAATTGTGGCTGATTTTGGGTCGACTCTCGGGGACTTTAGGCTTGGTTAGATAGTTGATACTACTGATTTTCAAAGTTTACAAACTGAGTTTGATGAGTCTAGTAGTGGTTTCAAAAGACGGATTGTCGAGATAGTATTTTTAAAGTGGTCCAAACGGTGTTACAAAACAAGTGCATAAATCTGTCCTAAAATTGGAGTCGAGTAAAGCGTCGAGCTGATGGATTTTAAAGTGTGAACTTTAGCTAAAATTTTGGTGAGGTCTTATACAGGTTATAAGTGACCTTGAAACCAATTTTCATGTAAAACGGACAAGTCTAGATAGGGTAGATCGGTGCGTACATTCGGGGTGTACTTGCTGATTTTTATTTTGGACACGTAGTTCAATGCTTGTGTTGCGTGAGTTTGAGTGTTCACCATCGGACATGGTGACTTACTCAAGTGTTTAGTCATTATATAAATGACTTAGCTATTGGTCCAAATAAGGGTAAAGGATAGTTTGACTTGCGTTGACTTTGCGTCGTATGACGGGTCATTTTCAAGTGTTCAAGTGTTTTAACGTGTAGTGTTGGAATAAATGGGTAGTATGAATTCATTTGATTCATGTCAATGGTTTGAAACGTGTATATTTTGAAAACATTTGAGTCATGTTATATTTGGTATATATATCGATATTGAGTTCGAGTCTTAACACGCGCCTTATTGTGATAGGTTGCGGTTTTCGTGTTTTCCCCGGGCATCCATATCGTCGGTGATCGTCTCACTACTTTGTTTCTACTCGGTTGCGGAGTACCGTGATTGACTTACACGTGGCTAAGGGCCATGAAATTTCTAAGGATCAAGGAGGAGGAATGTTTAATTTGCGTGTTTGGATTAATTCCTACTTGTTATGAAGGTATAGTCACTCCTAGCATTTTAGTTTTGATGTTACTAGTACTTTGATTCTTTTTATTCATGGATTTTGAATTCCTTGGGTGAAACCCACTGAGATTATAGATACTTAGGGCATATTAGGACTTAGGAAACTTGCGTGGCGATTTGTTATAGCCTAAGTGTTGCTTGATTGAGGTTAGGTAGCTAAATGGAGTCGTTTTTGTAGTGTGGAAATCACCACAGAAACAAACAGGTCATGGCAAAATTTTCTTAAACATATGAGCTTGTTTTTTTTTTATTTGAAAGATGGATACCCACTGATGTGATTAGTATGTGTTGAGTTGGATGGAAACGGGAAGTGTCCGGATGAGCCCGAAACGGTCGTTTTACTAAACTAGGTCAAATCTGAATGTTATGCTTAAAAGGTGGGTGAATTGACTTGGGTAAAAAGGATTAATTTATGATTTTATGACTTTTTACAGTAGCTACAAATATAATAAAACTTCTCTTTTTGGTTTCGTGTCAAAATCTTTTACCGATTGGGATTTATGCTTAATCTACCGTAAGGTACGAAAGACGTTTACAACTTTCTGTTTTGATAGTCTGTCAGTAAAAGTGCATTTCCCGTTGATTGAAAATAGTTCTAGGGCTGTTCTTTCCCAACTTTTAAAGGTATGAGAAATACCTATACATGTCAAGAAATTTCACCTCCTGTACTATTATAGATTTTTAGATATGACCAAATCTTCACAGCCTTTTTCAGAAAACTGAATGCAGTCCCTTGTTTTGGTTTTTCAAACCGAGTCTTAAACGTGTTCGGAACCCACACATAAATGCTTGGACCATCATACAAGGTTGATATTAGGTTATTAAAGTAGGTTCAAGGTGTTGGGTCAAAATTTTAGCTTAAGCTTAGGTCTCGCCATCACACGCAAGTTACCTAGTCATACTATGTCCCACCACTTCTAAAACGTTATTGCTTCATTGAACGCATTCTTATTACGCGTCACCATTGCATAGGTCCGTGAAGACTTCTTTTTGATCAGCCCCTTTTACCTTGTGATTACTTACTAAAGGTGAGTTCATAGCCCCTTTTTACTTGAACAATGTTTCTAAATGCGGGGTGAGATTTTACATGGTGGAACACATCCATTTAAAACTGTATACTATCCAGAACTTGTATGCTATTCAGACTTGTATGCTTTCCAACAGTTTTCATTGACATTATTGCTTATAGTTAATAGCCTTAAGTTTCCTCTCTTGATCATGAACCGTTAATTGTCCCGTATGCTTTGCGCTAAGCGCGAATGTTGTGGGTGGATCCATCGGGATTGACAATCCCCGTCACGATTACCTTGACGCACTTACATTTGTTTATACTTGAGTATTTAGGCTGAATACTCCCTAGAGGAACTTACTTTGAGTTAAGTTTCGGTTCATGAACTAAACAGCAATAATATTGGTTTCAGACTATGGTTAATGATCATAACCATTTTCTCTATTTACTTGTTTTACAAATGAATGCTTGTGTTCCACACCTTTATTGCTAAACCTATGAATTTCACTCAACTTTGTGTTGACGATTTTACATGTTTAATCTCAGGTATTATTACTTAGCTTTGCTTGGATGGGAGCCCGCAGGATATTATCGCAGCTTGGAGATTTCTGTGATGCTTTTAAAAGACTGGTTTTAGTATAAACTGTCAGAAATTTATTATATCTTTTGGGCAACTTTATGTTATAAATCATGATGAAATAATATATCTTTCCGCATATAAAACTCTGGGACCTATGTTTAAAACTCTGATAATTTATGATGTGATATATATGCTTTTATTACGTCAGCTTTGTGTCAACTGTAATTCATTGTTTCTTGTACTATGACGTGTTACCCCCTCATTGCCTAGTTGTTCCATGTCAGATTTTGGGGGTCTCACACTTAAGTAGATGTGTTGTGATTGAGTTGTGGAAGAAATTCCGAAAATTCTGATTTTTTTTCAGTCCGACAATAAATTCCTCAGTCTGACAAAACGAAAGGCTGAAAAAATTTTGTATCGCCAAATTTTGAAATTGAGTTAGAAATAGCCAAAAACTAGTAGGGAAAAAATTTGATTTTACTTGACCTAATTTTTTTTAATCTTTGTGTAAACTATGTTCCGGGACTAGTCTAGATAGTGGCTAAGTCTAAAAAATACTCAAAAAAATTTAACTAAGCAGATCTCAGTATCCCATCGCAATGTTGTCCCATCGCAATATCCATCACAATATCTGTCGCAATGACCTGTCGCAATGTCTGTCGCAATGACCTGTCGCAATGTCCTGTCTCAATGAACCCTGTCGCAGTAATCCTATCGCAATGACCCTTGTCGCAATATTCAATCGGAATTTCTATCGGAATGTTCACTCTATCGCAATATGGCAAATGAAATTTTGACAGAGTAACGTTTCAATGTGCCTTAATTCCGTCGCAATCCACGATCGCAATGTACGATCGCAATCCACGTCGGAATAAGGAGTATCGCAATAACTGATCGCAAAGTAAACCTTAGGGTTATTGCGATCAAACTGTCATTTCTTGTACTTTCCGATGGAATTCTGTCACAATGGATAAATAAAGTTCGCAACTTTGAGCACAAAATTCGTGTTTTTAACCAAACCAAAATACCCAAATCACTACTACAACTATAGAGAAGATTTGTAGCAAGATGAAGAACACGAAAAAACACAAAAAAAATTGAATCCGAGATGATTTATGGATTAAATCATTCGAATCACATACAATAACAACAACCAATCATAAATCTAACCCATGGCGATTGATACCAATTATTGTCCCATAAATTTAGATAATAGAGCACGAATTAAAGTAAGAAAGTAGATGAAGAAGATGAATTATATAGAGAGAAAGTAGTGAGAGAAAGTAGAGAGAATGGCTGGAGAAACTAGGTGATATTAGATTAAGAGAAAATGAAATGAACCAACACCCTTCCTAACATGCTAAGAAGGGTATTTATAGTCCCCCTACATGTGGGCTTGTATGGACTATACTACATGGGCCGGGCTTTCCTTTAGGCTTTAGTTACTTATGAATGAACTTTAGCTTAAAGTTGAGCCCGTAAAACACGACTAACCTACTACCTATTACAACGTTCTAAAATACGATACATAATAAACCTATGACCGAGCATTCTTGTTTGACTCAATATTTTGAGGCTAACAACGACCACCATGTTTCTTTAGATCTGTTATATCGCCATATAATAGACTACACACACCAAAAATATTAAGTCTCAAATCGATTTCTAAGTCATTCAAATGATAGCCTCAAATTTGTCCCAAAACTTGGCTACATAAAACTTATTTTCAACGTGGTTGTGGACGCTTTTTCACACCATCAAAACTCATGATTTTTGAACATAACCTATACAACTCTTTACATCTGGTATATAAAATTCTTAGAGGCTTTAACATGTCCGAGTTTTAGCCTCTAGGTCGAATTCTAGCCTAGGTAAAAGTCGAGACAAAAGTCGTCCCACAACATGAAATTTTATAAAAATAAATCCAAGTGTTCTAATCTTTAAAAACTTGAGGGGCTGTTTTGTCAATAAGTAATACTTATTAATCATGGAATAAACTTTTCCAATTCTTAAAATTATATTTAGGGACTAAACTTGCCAGTTTTAGAACTTTAGGGACTAATTTTTCCATTTTTAAAACTAAAAGGACTAAAGTGTTAATATCCTTAAATATAAAAATATAAATTGTAAACATATATTTGAAATTGTAATAATTAGTTTTGTTAAAGATTTAAACCCGACTCGATTATCGTTCATTAGCGATTTCAATATTGTACGTGTATATTTCTGAGATGCGTCGTTTTATTTTAGGTCGTCGTTAGAACCTCGGTGCGTCCTGTCTTATCTTATTTCGTCGTTATGCTTTCGTGACTTTTGTGTCGATTGTTATCATCGCTTGGTATCGCTTTCGCTAAGGTGAGTTCATAGCCTCGCATTTAAATATAGTTAGAAATTCTTTATAAACCCGCGAGGGGGATACATGCTATTTTATAAATTGAACACAAGTTGTTTTCGGTATGCTGGACCCGAATGTGATGATAAATTCATAAGTACCTATTGCCATATGAAGTCCCCAAATTTCATGCACTGTTTATTACCTCAGAAGGGTAAGTCGCTAACATACAGGATAAATCTATTGGTCTTGACACCCCTATCCTACGGTCTGTATCCATAAGTGGTACCACCTGAAAGGGATATTATGTATAAGTGGGTCGTTGGTATATGCCAATATTACCTATTTGTAGGGGCGCTGGAGGTTCTGATTTAATTGTGGTTAACGTTCAGTGGCATGAGCTTAATGCATTTATATATATACAACTTGTCTAATCTACAATTTTGAGATGATTAAAAATTCTTGTGATCACCTATTATTCATTTAAACTCTATGAATTCACTCAACCTTTGTGTTAACTTTCTAGCATGTTTTATCTCAGGTTTAAGAGCAGTCGGAGCATGGAGTGGCACGGGATATTTTGAAGGGAATATAATATGGATTACCGTTCAATAAAATTTTTGAAAGTGATATTATTACATTATTGTTGGGACCTATTTCTAAACTCTGATGATTTATTAATCGAATGGATTAAACTTTTTCAAACGCCTCTTTCTGAATCGTGCTCTTTGTACATGTACTTATGACTATGAAGTAGCACCCAAAAGTGGTATTCCGTTGCGTTGTCAAAATTTGAGGGTGTTATATACAATAACAACATCCTTGGAATATTTCAATTCCAAATCTGTAATATCCTAACTACAACTAACGAAGTAGTTGAGTATCTCAAGGGATTAATCAATCATCCTAGAGATGAGCTCAATTGCACATATTACACATGATATAAGGCCTACTAACCGTATAGGTGCAAACCATGGAAATCATGCTTGATACTTTAAGCTACTGCTAACTCACTCTACATCTCCCAAGTGAGTCAAGTATCCAAGCATAGAAGGTTTGAGAGGGTATAAGAATAGAATCACATACGACAAACAAATGTCAAGGCAATGATGCCAAGAACAAACACATATCAAGTAATGATCAAAATAATGATTAATAGGGCGTGTGGAAGGACGAACACGTACCTTAGCCGCAAAGGGCATTCCAAGTCTTCAAGGAACCAATGCAAAGCCCAAACATGACTAAAGTGACTACTAAGTCTTGAAGGACTAGTATCACTCTCATACATATTGGTATCATCATTCAATGATGTTAGAAATTAAAGAAGATGAGTCTTCTATAGGTGTAAGTAACTCAATCCACAATCAATTTAAATAATTAATCTTCATGAGTACCTACACATAGCAAGATTCAAACTAGTAGATACAGTTCAAGAGTAAATCTAAAATTTATAAATACTACTAATTTTGATGAGTTGCTATATTACCAATTAAAAGGCCTATTTTCAATGAAAAAATAGTTTTGACCAAAGAGAAACATCAGTATAACGAAACCTTCTAATTAAAGGAGACAATGGATCGATCTAAGTTTTAAAGTACAATATACTTCAAAGATCTTGAGTGACCATCGCTCTGATACCAATTGTAGAAACTAGAAGGGGGGGGGGAGGGGGTTGAATAGTTTCTCTTCGGTTTATGTCCTAATTAAAATTTCTTTCAATTAGGTTTATCTCAAAACTACCTTTTACTTGAAAGCTTGTTGCATAATGATTAGGTTCAATTCTAATGCATTAACAATGACAAATAGTTGATGTGTATGATATAATAAAGAAAGTAAGTAAAGAGTAAGGAAAGAAACGACCTAATAGGAAGACACCAAGATTTATAGTGGTTCGACAATGAAGCTCTATCTTCGTTCCTACTCCACTCCTCGAGTACATCTTACTTGAGATTTCCACTATATACACAAGCTCCCTTGTTGGCGGATAAAACCTTACAACGTCGCTTACATTATTTTCCGACATTAAGCTAAATGTCGAGACCTAATCTTAGCTAGGACCAATCTACACAACGTTGCCTACTTCACCATTTTATGACATAAGGCTAGATGTGGAGTTCTAATCGAAAGCTAGAACCAATCTTCACAACGTTGCCTACTTCACCATTTTACGACACAAGGCTAGATTTCGTGTTCTAATCGAAAGCTAGAACCAATCTTCACGACTCTTCACTTCGAGGCAAAGTGAGAACTCACAAGACACAACTACACATCACTTTATAGTTTAGTGAGAACTTACAAGACACTACCACATCACATTAGAGTATAGTGAGAACTCACAAGACACAACCACAAGTCACTTTATAGTTTAGTGAGAACTAACGAGACACAACTCTTATAACTCAAAAACACATATCCATGTATACACATGTAACTTGGATCTACACAACACAAATCCAAGTATATACATATACAATAGATTTACACAAGACTAATCCAAGTATTCACTAATACAATGGATTAACATAACTAATCCAAGTATATACAAATACTTTGGATCTACACAAGACACGAATAAAACAAATGATGAACATGACTAGATATTTAGGAGAGGATGATCTTCATCAAGGCTTCATCTTTAATCACGTCACAAGTGTGTGAGTGATATTTTATTTGGACAAGGTAAAGAAGAAGATCAAAGGGATAATCATAAGTAAACATACTTAACACATTAAGTGATCATTTCCAAATGATTAGGAATTAGAAGAGAGAAAGATGACAGAAAGAGTGTCCAAAAAGGGTCGTGGAAAATGCAGATTTGATCCACTATTTATAGGAGACAAAAGCCAACGGCTCTCTGAGCGTGGTTTCTTAATTGTCCTGCGGTTCCTTATCACTATGGAACCGCATAGGCATTTAAAGATCCGTGGGAGTAGACCCCGCTCCCTTTTGTCTTTTAGTGGGGAAGTAATATCTGAGGTAAGTTTTTACCTTCAAATGATATTCTTATGGAATTTGGAATATGCCATATTCAAATTTACATTTTTCATTTTAATAAAACATTTTTCTTAAAAAGGAAGTTTATTAAAAGATCTTTTGTCACATTTGACAAAATGTAAGTTTAGGACTAATCACTTTTATGATCACTAAGCATGATTAAGATATGTTGGTGCAATACTTAAATGATTATTACCTTGATGATAGTGTTTGTTAGATAATTCGTCTTATGATTGTATTTGGCTATAAGTGTCTTTAGTTTTTCGTGATCAAAACTAAGAAAGATTAGTTAACACTAATATTATTTTAGGCACTACTTTACAATAACATGAATGAAAGCTGTAGATCAGAGAACGCAAAGAATGGTACGCAGAACGATAGTAGCATATCTGGGAATGCAAGCAGCAGTTTTGGCAAACAAGGCATCAACTCTGACATAGTCGTCAATAGTACACCTTCCTATGACAATGACCCTGTTTTTAACTCTGAGCTGTTGGAAGAGGTACACAATGATGAATACAATGTGTTTGCCAATGCTAATACGCATGAGCATAGTGATCAAACAAAAACCCTTATTGACACATGTATGACAGAAAAGGTTGATAGCAATACCACACCCGATTTATCAAACATGCGTAATAATGAGTCTGAGAATGATCAAAATGTAAATGAGTATGATGATGAGGAGCGTTTTGCGCTTGCTAACTTAATTGCTAATTTACAAAATTATTTTAAAGAAACTAGAAAGAGTCAAAAGCAATTAAAGAAGGCAAACGCAACACTCACTCAAAACTTTGAAGAAATAAAAGCTATAGTTATAAAATCTAGTGAGCTTCTTGCAAGCTGTAGAGATGAACTTCTTCAAAAAGATAGGGAGCTTGAGGGGTACAAAGGGGGTGTCATTAATACTAACAAGGATCTTTTTGAAAGTAAATACAACGAGACTCTTAAGTTACTAGAACAAGAGAAACGTAATTATAACACCTTTTCAAGTAATGAACGACACAAAGCGTATCTTGCTACCACTAAAGTGAATGAGCTAAGTCAAGTGATTGACTCCCAAGAGGATAAAACTGCACTTGTTAATGAGAAAACTAAAGTGGTTGAAAACTTGAAAAAGGATTTCAAAAATAAACAAGCTAAAGACATTGACAAAGTCGTGGAACTTGAAGAACAAGTTGATTTCTTGAAAAACATTGTTTACAAAACTAATCAATCTATTCAAACCATGAGAATGTTGGCAACTCGTTCGTTTTTTAAGGGTAAAGCTAGTTTTTCAAGTCCTAAGTACCTCGAGCAAGCTCAATCTGAGAACCTGTACATATATCTTAATGAGTCCAAGTGGATCAATCTTGATCGCCTTGTTCTTTGTCCCGATTGTGAAGAGTCAATCATTTTTGAAAAGGAGAGTATATCACAAGTTAATAAATATTTTGTTAAACCATATAATTATGCTTACGAAAACAATCTTTATAAAATTTTCAAAACTTAAACACAAAATTTTTGTGAGCAATTGCTTTTCGAATGTGAACAAAAAAGAATACAATAGAGAAAACCTTTTGCCACTAAGAAAACTAACGTTTCAAGATATATTGGGTACTTTCCTTATAAAGCTTCTATGAGCAAGAGTAAGCAAGTACTTGGTATTGTTTAACAAAACAATGAAATTTTTAAAAATAATTATGGATGAGGACTGGGAACAACGTGAACGATCTAAAGGCAATAAGGAAATTCCTCACGATATAACTGTTCTTGTGAAAACTCTTTTGATTCCGCTTGCCGAAAAAACGAAGAATAATTCTTTGGAATTTGAAAAATTAATTCAGCAAGAAATGTTTGACGATTTAAAATATGTGGAATCTCTTGAAAAAGAAATTGACGAGCTTCAACCTGAAAGAGACGAGTTTTCAAAAGAATATGATCTACTATTACAAGAATGTATCTCCAAAGATATTAGGTGTGTTGTTGTTACATCTTGTGCAGATATAGATGAATATTATGATATTAAAATATCTTGATAAGATTAAAGAGTGTGAACGTCTTGAAACTAAGCTTTCGAAACAAAAAAACAATGTAAATCAAAAAGAGCTTACGCCACTTCAACACCGATATGATTTTCTTAAAAAACATCATCTCTCTTGAACTTGCTTTGCAAAACAAAATAGGCAGTTTTCCAAACGATTATAACTTGCAAGTAAAACTATCCGAATCATTTTGACAAATGAACAAAAAAGGTTTTGAAATAACGGATTTGAAAGCTCAGTTACAAGAAAAAGACATAGCGATTAGTGAGTTGTAGAAACTTGTAGGAAAGATGGGTGGCAAAACTGTGGAACCTAAAACCAACCATTTCACCCTATGTTCCTCCATTTAGAAAACGTACTTTTGCTATACCCAACCATGTGAATGCACCTAGCACTTCTAGGATACCCCTAAGCGTGTGACATTTGCGTCCACAAAGGAATATTTAGGTTCAAATGACTTAGTTCATACCAACAACCTAGAGGATGCTAAAAAATAAGGGAAGATGTAGAAAGCGATAACCGCGTATTCAAAACCTAGTACACCAACTCCTGCTACACACTACTAATGGTAGTAAACCAAAACCTAGGAACCCTTACCAGCAACCTAGGAATTAGCAACCATCAATGAGTAGTCGTGTCTCGAACACTACAACTGAACGATCAGCAAAACCTAGGTACACAAGGACTTTCGTGAATTCCAAATTCCCTGTATGCCCCAAATGTAAAAAGGACATTCGCAATGGAAATCATGATCATTGCATTCTACAATACATATGTGATGTTAAATCTTGTGCCTTTATACAGAGAAGAATGCAGAATCCTATAAGCCTGTTGGGAATAAAATGAGCTAAGTCACTCAGACGCTGACAAGAGTAAATTGGACACTGACAAGAGGAAATGAAGCGCTGACAGATCAAGCATTGACAAGAGATATCCAAGCGCTGACAAGAAGAAGTCCAACCACTGATAGGAATACTTAGTCAACACGTTTATTATTTGAAGTAAAGATATACTCAATATTGTATTTTCAATATTTATCTTCACCTAGAATACTTGATATGTTATCCTTTGTACACGACTCCTTATGTTATAAAAGGATTGTTAGCCTTAAAATTTGAGCGAGTAACGGAATTACAATAGTTTCATAGTCAGGACTTGTAGGGACTAATATTATCACATGTAAGTAGTTCAAGTCCCGAGCTATATATACCCCTCCATACTTCTATGAAGGGATGAGGATTATCATTTCTTTTTTTCCCTTTCTCTCTCTAATAAACACATGCTTGTTGTTTACTCTCTCTTTCTCTCACTAACAATGGCTAAACACCACTTCTATCCTCCCCGACCTCCGGATCATAAACTCGTGTTATTGGTGAATCTAGTTTAACAATTGGTATCAGAGATAACCGGGGGTGTTTCGTGTTTTTGTTCGTGTTTGTGATGGTTGATTCGTAGTCTTTTTTTAAAAGCTCATCCGTATCAACTTTTATATCCGTTTTTTGATCAAGTTGTTTTCCGTTCTCTTTATTTTAAGAGTTCTTTTGTCCTACTTTATTGATATTTGTCCTTTCTGTCTCGTTACCATAAAAATTTTATTTTATCGATGGGTGTCCTTGTCAGCTTAACATTTTTTTCTGGCAATGTCATTTAAAAATCTGGGTTTTTGTGACTTCTTTTTCGATGATGAACAAATCTAAAAAAGGACCAGATCCAGATTTTTCGAAAAAAAAATACCTGTGGATAAGCTTTTGAGTTATTGGAAACATTACGGAATGGAAACATTGCGGAATGGAAACATTGTAGAATGGAAACATTGCGGAATGGAAACATTGCGGTATCGTGTGTTGACAACTTTACGGAATCATGACTGTCAAAAGATTGCGGAATCATGTCAAAAAAAAGTTTGCGGAATGATGTCATGACAAATGTTACCGAGTTGACCGGGTCAACCTAGTTGTGTTGAGATAAATTTTTATGGTTCAAATCAAGATGAGACTAAAACTAAACCTTTATATCAATATCAAATCAAAACAATGATCTCAGATATTTAAACTTGCTCTCAAATCTATAAAGATTCACAAGTTTATTGTACCCATCACTGATCTAGAACATTAAATCGAATTAAATTAATCACATGCATGATCAATTCAATACCTATCCGAGACCTTTAGCATGATCTTGGAGCCTTTGATTCGTATTGACAATTGAATTTTATCAGAAAGACTAGTTGATGGGTTTAGGATTCGATTTGTGCAAGTCAATGATGTGGGTTTTGTATCTATTGATGTTGTGATGATTATCAAGATGGATTTGTGTAAAGGGATGGATGGATTTGCGTTAGATATCTGATTTGGGAGATGATATGTATTGAGAAGAGAGATGAAAAAAAGCGGCAGAGAATTCTAAGTTGGGATTAGGGTTGCTATGACCTAAAGATTAGGTTACAATCCAATATATATCACTAGCCTAACTGTCAGGGACCATGTTTTATCTCTCATTATGAATGGGCCTAGTACAATGGATATTTGGATTTGATCATTTGATGGATGAATGAAATTGAATACGTGTCTCACGAGTTTCAGTGGTCTACATGAGCTTGTGATAAAAAATTTATGATATCCGAAAATTTATTATATTAGGCCGTATAGTAAGAATTGTGTCATAGTCATTATGGTTGATATAATTATGAGCTTTTAAAGAGTTTGGCTGATTATGATGGATGTGCGGATTATGGGGATATGGTGATTACGGGTTCATTCTGACTAAAGAAAGTGCTCGATTTAAAACCTTATTTCTAGAAAAATATTTTCGAGGTCGATCCGCGCATCAGTTGGGCATATAACTGATTTGGGCTTCAAAGTAAAGTTATCTAGACGACGTTGACGATTTCTCATCTCTTTTAGTCAATGTTGGTCTATAGTTAACGACACTCAAACAACAATCAAACAAACAAAACAAACACGAAGACAAAAACAAATAAACACCAAAACGATCCTTTTAAGATTCACTCAAATGTCAAACAGCTAGTTTTCGGAGCAAAGAATGTCAAGTGATTATGAAGTGGATTTGGTATTTGTTATTTGAAGTTGAAGTGGAATTTCACGAAGGTGTCTACTTAATTCATCATCGAGCCTTCTCACCCCCTTTATCGATTGATGATTCACTTGAGCGTTTATGACTGAGACTTGATTTATCTAGTTTCCAATGTCAAGGGGTGGATGGTCGATGACATGGATAACTATCACTTAAGGAGTTACGTTGTAGTGCTCAGTGTCACACTCACATGTAGTTGTGGGTATTTCAAGAGGTGTTTTACATCTTATACTTCTCTTTTCTTTTGTGTATAAGGTACTAAGAGACTTTTCTCTGCACCGTTCGTCAATCAACTAAAGTGCTACGCTTAAGTAACAAATTTGGGGGATTGTACTTCAGTTTTAAGTTTGGAATATCAGGTTTACTTCACCAGTGGTCACTACAGATAACCGAAAGAATACGAGGTTGGTAAGTATAGCCAGAGAGTAAATGAGTAGAGATGTGATCAGCAAACAATTCTCACGAGCAACTTGAGCTACAGAATGTCAACAAAGATACTTCATTGTCTAAGTAAATCTTTCATAGGTTCTCGATCTTTTCAACTGTGAAGATTTCTACTTCATACACGAACATCTCGCGATTCTTATTGTACTTGTCAGATGATGCTTCCGAGTGCTCTTAACCACCATACTTTTAACAAGAAAATCTCACGATTCTGAGCGTACACGTAAGATGATGCTTCCGAGTGTTCTTAACCATCATACTTTTGATAAGAACATCTCGCGATTCTGAGCGTACACGTCAGATGATGCTTCCGAGTGTTCGTAACCATCATACTTTCGACAAGAACATCTCACGATTTTGACCGTACACGTCAGATGATGCTTCCGAGAGTTCGTAACCATCATGGGGGAAGAACGTGTACTTTGGAGTACTTAGTTCAACTTCTAGGGGGAAGTATTCTACAAGCGTGAGAAGATTTGTTGCTGATTTCTTGCATGTTCCCCCAAACACATAATCATGAAGACCAAAAATGTCAAGATAGTAGTTACTTGGTGTGGTTTGCTTCTTCTTCTACAAAATTCCGCTGTGCACTTTAAATGTCAAAGATAGAAGATTGCTCAAGCTACAGATTCTGCTCAAGACAGGGATATTGGTTTGGGGGGAAGCTAATTCAGAAGCTTCGTCCAATAGAAGTTAATGAAGAAAGCTTTTCAAGACATGTAGTATGAATTGGGGGGAAGTTAATCCAGTTCATACATGATACAATGGTTCCTCAATAAGCAAAGACAAAGAGAATTCAAACTGGGGTACAAGTTTTTTCTAGAAGACTTGAAGACAACGACGTCATCCTCAGCATTGGAAGCAAACTTAAAACTGTCATATTTTTGTAGTATTTGTATTTGTTAGGATCATTGTAAGTAATTCCGTATGTCTCCACATTGGGGGAAGATTGTTAGCCTTAAAATGTGAGCGACTAACGGAATTACAATAGTTTCATAGCCAGGACTTGCAGGGACTAATATTGTCACATGTAAGTAGTTCAAGTCCCGAGCTATATATACCCCTCCATACTTCCATGGAGGGGTGAGGATTATCATTTCTTGTTTTACCTTTCTCTCTCTAATAAACACACACTTGTTGTTTACTCTCTCTTTCTCTCACTAACAATGGCTAAACACCACTTCTATCCTCCCCGACCTCCGGATCATAAACTCGTGTTATTGGTGAATCTGGTTTAACAAGGAGGTTGTAGGGTTTGTAGTTTATATACATGATTCAGTATTCAACTTTCATTGTAAGCAAGTTCGATTATCAATCAAAAGTGAAAGTTTGGTTTAATTGTTTTACTTGTTCTTTAGTCTAAGTGTTAATACCGCATAACACTTGGATTGTTCATAACAACAAAGTTTCTCTACGTGTTAAACTTAATTCAATCTCTTTAAACACAAAGCTAATCTATCTAAGTTTGGTATCAACAAGTGGTATCAGAGCTTGTTGAGGAACTTTGATCTGGAAGAACAGTAACCACTAAAAACACCGAAACCCTAAAACAAGAAAAGATGTCTGCTATAGAATCTTCTTCCTTATCAAATCACAACCTAAAAATCCACATGCTCGACCCTGACAAATTTGAACAATGGAAGTTCAATTTTGAACAATACCTTCAAATTCATGATCATACTCTCTGGGAAAAAATTAAACTTGGAAATCAATTTGATAAAGCAGCTAGGATTACTGCTGCTATTGCAGCAAGGACTACTGCTGGTTCTCCTATTGAAGAGCGTAGAGAAAGACCTGAAGATAGAAGAGCTATCTCAACTGTAGATATAGCCAAAAGAAGGAATGACATGAAGACCTTAAGCATTCTCAAACTCTCTTTAGGTCCAAACAATCAGCAGAAGTATAGAAGTTTTGAGTCTGCCAAAGAACTTTGGGCAGCTCTTCAAATCAACTATGGTGGTAACGATGACACTACCAAAGAAAAGAAGAAGCAAATTTTGCATGAATATGCTATGTTTAAAGCTCTTCCCAATGAGAAGCTAAGTGAGGTAAGAAGCAGGCTTCTAGACATCATTAGCAAGTTGACCTTTATGGGAACAGAATATGACGATGAAGCTATCATTACTACTTTCCTTAAAAGTCTTGGTGAAGCGTAGAAAATTGAAGCTAGGTCTATCATTGCTACCAATGCCCATAAGATTTATACTTTTGATGACGTCTATAATAAGTTAAAGATTGTAGAGAATGAAATCTTACTGGATCATGGAAGAAAGTGAACATCTGTAAACATGGCTTTCATCTCACATAGTGAAACTCAAACTAGTGAAAGAGAGTCATATGTACATCCTGTTACTGGATCACCTTATGTCAGCGATGGATCAACCTTTGTCAGCGCCTCACATTCAGACGCTGACACATACAATGTTGACTCACCAAAGCTTAAACCTGCTGGTATTGATCTGGATACAGTATGTGCATACATTGCTGCATTGCCCAATGGTTCCTTGATTACATACGAGGATCTTGAGCAAATCAGTGATGAGAATTTGTAAGAAATGGATATTAAATGGAATATGGCACTTGCAAGCATAAGGGCTAACAGATGGAATAGGAGATTTGGAAGGAAAATGACCTTCAATGCTAAAGACACTGCTGGATTTGATAAATCTAAGGTTGAGTGTTACAACTACCATAGGATGGGTCACTTTATGAAGGAATGCAGATCTCCAAGAAGATTTGATGCTGGAAAGGCTTCAAGCTAAATTATCAAGGTTGAAGATACTAAGACAAAGGCTATGGTTTCCATGCAAGACACTGATGGTGTTGGATGAGACTGGAGCTTTTTGGCAAAGGATGTGGAAGAAAATAAGGCTTTGATTACTGAGAAGGAAGGAGAAGAGCATGTTCACTTTGCTCTTATGGCCAATTCCTCGTCTTCATCAGATAATGAGGTATATGATGATGCTTACTGTAGTAAAGGCTGTCGATTAAACACTAAAAAGCTTAACAAAAAAATTTTAAAGTTAAAATCAGATGTTTTTGATGTAGAATGCAGGCTATCAAATGGCACTTATACAAACTGAAAAGACTGTAGAGGAATATAAGAAAATGGAATTTGACATAAAAGATCAAATTAATGTTTTGTCTCATGATCTTAAAGTTAGTGTTGAACTTAGGGACACTCTGATGAGATCCAGAGGTCAAGTGCAACTTAAGTTAGATGAGGCCATTAAGGATAAAGAAAATGTAGGGCTTAAAATTAAAATTTTTAATAAAGCCAGCCAAACCATAGAAAAATGTGTCAGTGAACAAAGAAACCCTAGGGATATGTCTGGGATTGGGATGAATGAATATGTTGCTGTTCCTCCACCTACTGGGAACTTTTATGGTGTTCAGATAAAAGATCTCTCTTGGACTCGTATTCCAGAAATCTAAGAAGAGGAATTTATTCCTCCACCTAGAGTGCTCACCCCAGTTGAGGAATATCAACAAAAGGTGACTTACCTTGAGAAATGGAAAGTAGACAACCCTTTTCTCTTTGTTAAGGGTGGAATGCTTAGTGAGAGTCCATTTGAGCCTACACCCATTACTGTGAACAACCCTACCACTGGAAAACCTGTTGACCTTGGCTCACCTATTAAGAGAAAACCTAGTGTTAAATATGCTGAAATGTATAGAAAACCTAGGTCACCACAAAGCCAAGGTAGTATTAGTGGGACAGGTTTCTTTCAATCTAGACCTAAGGTTATGTCTAGATAAGCTTGTTACACATGTGGGAGCTTTTCTCACTTGGCCTATAGATGTGTCAGTGTCTCTAAAGTCAACACTGGCAATAGGTCAACCATGGTCAAACCCAGACCTTTTGTCCAACCAAGTCCACAAGTCACTAGACCCGCTCCTTTCTTTACTAAAGGGGCAAATACTCATGGAGAAAGGCCCTTTCAAAAGACCAACACATGGTCTAACAGACAATGGGTTCCTATAGCAAACCCTAACTTTGGCACTGACAAGAACAAATTCAGAGCTGAAAAGACCAAATTCAACGTTGACAGGAACAATTCCAACGCTAACAACTCTAGGTATGGTGTGAAAATGCCACAACAAGCTGGTGTTGGATCTTGTGTTAGACCAAGTAATAATAGGTACTTACAGCCTAAGGGAAAGGGGTCTAAAGCTTCATCTAGTTTAACTTGGAGACCTAAACAAGACCAAAACCCTAATTCTGATGGGATTTCTATGACCTGTAATAGATTTCATTATCTTTTAAAGGTCATTACTAAACCAATTGGGGTAAACTGGGTGTTCAGGCCACAAAGGGATGAACAAGGGGTTGTTATAAGGACAAAATATGTTCTTATTGAACAACCACACGAATCTAAGTTTGCTCAGGCTTGGGTTCCTAAAGAAAACTAATTTGTTTTCTTTATGTGCAGTGTTGATCCCAAACTTAGATCGATTAGCTTTGTGTTAAAGAGATTGAATCAAGTTTAACACGTAGAGAAACTTTGTTGTTATGAACAATCTAAGTGTTATGCGGACCTAACACTTAGAATAAAGAACAAGTAAAACAATTAAACCAAACTTTCACTTTTGATTGATACTCGAACTTGCTTACAATGAAAGTTGAATACTGAAACCTGTATATAAACTACAAACCCTACGACCTCCTTTTATAACATAAGGAGTCATGTACAAAGGATAACTTATCAACTATTCTAGGTAATGATAAATATAGAAAATACAATATTGAGTATATCTTTACTTCAAATAATAAACGTGTTGACTAAGTATTCCTATCAGTGGTTGGACTTCTTCTTGTCAGCGCTTGGATATCTCTTGTCAATGCTTGATTTGTCAGTGCTTCATTTCCTCTTTTCAGCGTCTAATTTACTCTTGTCAGCATCTGAGTGACTTAGCTCATTTTATTCCCAACAATCCTCCCCTAAACTTGATATCTACTCTATTAATCAAGTTTTTGAATAAAAACTAAGTACAAGGAGGATTCTTACAAATACAAATTACTTGTTAATTAGATAGTACACAAATCTAATTAAATCTTTGCCAACATCACTAGTATAATCCATTTCTAGCTGTGTAGACACCATCTTCTTCAAAACATCCTTGGACATAGGATATTGAGCATCCACAAGAAGATACTCTGAAAACTTTATAGTGCTTAGATGGTAAACACCAGCTGCTGAATGTAGACTCCATTGCAATCCACTGATATCATCCAGATCTAACCATATTGGATCTGCTTCATCTGGTTGAATCATCCTTTTGAAGGATGTCCAAATGTTTATTCAATTGACTGAAGTAGGTACTTCAGCCTCATACTTGGTCTTCATCAAATTCCAAAGATCTACCAAGTCTTCTCTATCCAGGCTTGCAAATAATGAGATCAAAGAAGTAAAAGTATGTACCTTCTTGCCATATCTAGTGATCATTCAGAACCCACTTGCATCTTCTTCATAGTTAACTATTGGGTTTCTGAAATCCAAGTGTAATACCTCGCAACATCCGAAGCCTCCAATGGTGAAAGCTTAATGCTCTTTCTGATTACTGCTTCACTAGGATTCAATTGATCAAGAACTGGGAATTCAATGGGAACTCCATTCTTCACTGGTCTTGGTGCAATAGAAGCCCTCTGGATCTGCATATTCTCCTCAATCTCTTCTCTCCTTTCAGCTGAGAGAAGTCTTGGTATTCTCCTCACTAACTCTTACCCAAATTGGATAAGCATGATGTTCTAATTCTTCAAAAGAGATCCTCCTCAATCTATCATAGGTCCATCCACCATGATGACACCTAAGCAACATAAAGTACAACTCCCTTCTATCCCTCTTGAGTTCAGAAAGCACCTTACTAGCCTTGAGCTTCAAAATGACCTTGCAGTCTTCCTGAACTCTTAGCAATATCTCCAAACCCTAAATTTGTCCATTATTGACATATCTGGGTTCTCTTCAACCTTAGACTCCCCTGCAAAATACATTTCTTTAACTTCAGGTATGTCAAAGTCTACTTTCATCTTTAAATCTCTTAGCCTCTCCTTGGCTAAGTCATCTTCCCATATTCCAATCTTTCTGGCTCTTCTAGAATCATCACACTAGAATCTGAGCTTTCATCATCATCACTACCACCCTTAGCTTTCTCTGTGGTAGTCCAATCCTGTTCTTTCTATTGAGCAGCCAAAACATGATCAAAGTGTACATGTGCTGCATTCTTTGGCACCTCAACTTCTTCCAAGATCCCTTTACCCTTATCTTGTGCTCCAATGGCTGGTAAAGTAGTTGTTGGCACCTGTTTAACTACATCCCTAATGATAACTGGTGGTTGGGATACACCAATCATACCTTTGGGTTTGTCAGCGCTTGCTTTGCTCTTGCCAGCGCTCAAACTCTGAATGTCAGCGGCTGACTTTGTAGCTTGTTCCATCATCTCTAAAAATGGCAACTTCTTAGGAGTGAGTAATGAAACATCAAGAACAGGCTTCTCCTTCAAGCTAGTCAAAGCTTCAGCTATTTCTACCTGTTTAATACCAAAAGAACCACCTTCTTCTTCCTGTGAGCCCTTGTCACTAAAATTGAATGGCTCTGTTGGTGCATCCTCCCCCCCTTTGTAAGAATCCTCCCCTGATGAAAGGACTCTTGCCTGCCTCCTCTTAGCATTGGCAGCCTCTAAAGCAACTAGCCCCTCCCTCAATTGCTTGAGTTCAAGGCCTTGACCTATGACAACTTGTACAAGGTCTACATTTTGCTTTTGCAAGCTAATGCAAACCGCCATCAATTCTAAATGAGTATAAGGTTCCAATCTGCCCTCCTCTATGATGGGAATTTGACCTCCCAAAAGAGATTTATCGGGCATGGATGGGGTCTTTATGATGTTGGGACTGTCTTGACCTGCATCTAAGCCAGAGTCAATTGTCCCATCCCCACCCATGTCACCAACCACACTTGTGGTGGTGGTTCTCTCTGCTACATGGCTAGGACCACTAGAGGAGAACACTCCAGCAGTCCTTTGGCATTTTTTAACCTAAAATCGGGTTGTGAAGAAGAGGAAGTGGTTTGAGGGTCTATTTGGGTGTGAGGGGTTGTTTGGGTGTGTGGCAAAATGGTATCAGCGTCTAGATTGGATGTGTCAGCGCCCACATTGTGTGTTTCAGCGCCTGATGGTTGAGGGTCAATATTGTAAGATATTGTAAATCTTGCTTATGTTTAGAGAGAGAAAGAGATAGAATGATGGTGAGAACACACACACTTTTATAGAGAGAAAGTGAAAGAGAAACACCTTCTACTATGTGAAAATAATAAGTGAACCACACCCTCTCCACCTAAGGAGAGGGTTTATATACCAAGCCCATAAGATGGGCTTGGGCTTACAATATTGGGCCGTCCTTATCTTAAGTAATAACTATTACTTTGACTCAAGTGTCTTGTTTTAACATAAGATAAGAACTATGAAAGATTAAAACAACAATACCAATATACTTTTCAACGTATAGACTTTCATTAGAATCAAATAAAGAATCTATAACCCACTTTGTTTGCGGAATAACAAAGTGGTTGAATGAAAATGGGGTTTGATCTCCTCTACTTAAACGTTTAGCCAAAGTTAAACTCTAAGCTCCAATCTAAACGTTCATATGAAACTTTGGCTATATGGTTTTGATGGTATCGAGAGAGAAAGATTTTCCAAAGTTTAAGCTCTTGTATTGGTTACCTTTCTCTCCCAATCTACACTCCTTTATATAGGCAGTGTAAATTAGGGTTTGCACTTTGCATGTACCAATGCATCAGTTTATCCAGTGGGTGGTTGATGCTCATGACGGATAAACAGTACAAAGTACTTAATAAACTATTCTAGGAAAGATAAAGGTTGTACTTATATCTAAGTATACAAGCAACCTACTTTGACTTAAAGTTATCTTTTACCGCCTAATTCAAACCATCAGAATACTGAAGAGTCTTCAGTATCCTAGAGGAGATCGACATCATTCACGTTGGTATTGTCAAGCCAAACTGAACTAAAAGCCCTTCTTCAGTCCTTGTTCTTCAGCAACTAGACCGCCTAGTATTTAAAGTGAAGAATCCTTTGTCTTCTAAGATCACTGGAAGGGGAGTGCTGAACTTTCTTCAGCTTTAAAGTCTTTAGTAGGAACTTTGTTCCTCTGGTCATCCATCAGCAGACTGGCCTTACTGCTGAGCATGAAACACTTAGGGGGATTTTATATTCAAATCCTAGAGTTGCTTCAGGGTCAGTAAATATTGACCCAATAATCTCCCCCTATTTGGATATACAAATAGCCTAAGTCCAATGACAGTAGTAAGTGAGCATAACAACTTCTTCTTACTTGCACTGAACAATTAATAACTTATAAACATCAGATAATCATTTATTCAACAACATTACAAATTACAACAAACATTATTACAAATGATTATTCACTTTTCCTTAGGCCTAAGTTCTTCAATGATGGAAGTCTAAGTTAATGGATCTAAGTTTCTGTGGTCCAATATAGCAAGCAAGCATATGCTGAAGGTTTTAGCAGCATCAGTAAGTCCTGGACCACCATGAAGAGAGTAAAAGATCCTTTGAACATGTTGGAAATACGTTTTACGTATTAGAAATGATCGGTCACTCCAACAATAGTCCATGCTAAAGCTCGTAGTTTAGTTATTTACGTTTATTAAACAAAGCCCAAAACCGAGCCCATGAAGTGTATGGGTCGGCGGCCTAATGTAAACCCAAGCCCATCTCACGGGCTTGGGTATATAAACCCTCTCCTTTGATGGAGAGGGTGTGTGGTTTCATTATTTTTCACATAGTTGTTATTAACTTTCTCTCTCTAAAAGTGTGAAATCCACCATCTTTCTATCTCTTTCTCTCTCTAAATCATAAGCATAGATTTACAATCCTACAAATGGTATCAAGAGCTTGGGATGAAATATAGGTTTGTTTTTTTGTTGCGTTTTGTTTTCTAAACATTTCGTAGTGTGTTGGTTTGTTTTTGCCGAAACTTCAAATTTTTTGGTGTTTGATCGTAGTCTTAAGTAGTGTGACATAGGGATTCGTGTTTAAAGGATTCTTGGTATCTTGGTTTTCTTTAAAACATCATCTTTCTTGGATCAAAATTACAAAAAAGTTGAGTGTTCTTCATTCCGAAATTCAAGCAGTAACATCCATCAGAAAGGACAAGTGAAAAGTGAGCTTCCATCGCAATAACCATAACCATCAGAAAGGGTTTTGGTTCTACATTGCGATAAAGTGGATTTCTTTACTTATTCTGATCTGGGCATTCCGATCGTACTTTGCGATCTGGGATTCCGACGGGTATAAGGAAGTTTTGTTAAGTCGTTACTCTGCTTAAATTTTGTCAGCTACTTTGCGATCTGGGTATTGCGATCTGAGTATTCCGATAGGCTTTGCGATCTGAGTATTCCGATAGGCTTTGCGATCTGGTCATTGCGATCTGAACCATTCCGATAGGTCATTGCGATCTGGACATTAAGATAGTGTGACATTCCGATCTGGCATTCCGATCTAGACATTCCGACAATCCAAAAATTATTCCATAAAAAATTTCGACTCGTGTGTAATTTTGACTTGGAATTTTTGGTTTATCGAGAACATATTTTAAGGGATTTTAACATTGTTTCTCGATTGTAACTCACAGCAACACAAAAATACTTAACCTTATTTCATTGTTCGATCAACTTTGTAAATCTTAACTTATTGAAATGGAGTACACATCTCTTACGGATAAGTCCATCCTTTCGGGTACGGATAATCGTCCACCAATGTTGGTGAAGACTATGTATGAGGAATGGGCTTCCCGAATGGAACTTTATATGTTGAACAAGGAGAATGGACATCTAATTTGGGCATCGGTACTCAATGGACCATTAGATTATGGTACAGTGACGGAAGGTACGACTACTCGTCCTCGCACAACGGGTGAGTTGACTGGAGATATGAAGATTCAAGATAAATGTGATAAGTATGCTACAAACATCATTCTCCAAGCCCTTCCTCCAGATGTCTACAAACTCGTCAGCAAACATAAAGTTGCCAAAGAGTTATGGGATAGAATTCGTGTTCTAATGCAAGGCACCTCGTTAACTAAACAAGAACGAGAGTGTAAGCTTTATGATACTTTTGATAAGTTTGCCTATGTGCCAGGGGAGACTCTCAATGATTACTATCTGAGATTTACCCTATTGTTGAATGAGCTTAATATCTATGGCATGGCAATTCCTACCTTTCAATTGAACACCAAGTATTTGAACACTCCTCCTCCAGAATGGAAAAAATACGTGACGGATGTTAAATTGGCTAAGGACTTGCATAACACCAATGTGGATCAACTTCAAGCTTTTCTTCAACAACACGAATGTCATGTGATCGAGGCTCGGTTGTCTACACCTCAAGTTCATGATCCACTTGCAATGTATGCCTCTCAACAAAACATGGCTTATACTTATCAACAACCATCATACTTGCAGCAGCCACCACCACACATCTATCAGCAACCACAGCAACCATCTTATCAACCACCAATGATGCCACAACAAGAATATCAACAAAGTGTTCATCAACAATCTTTTCCACAGCAACCACCATATCAGACATCACCATCACAAGCCAACACTTCTCCAATGGGCTATACTCCTCAGCAAGGATATTTTCCTATTGAAGCACAACCAGCACAAGCCTTCTACTCTAATGAACTTCCACCAATCCAAGCACCGCTCTTTACTCCAAATAATACGCCAGCTGATGTACTAAACCATCTCGCTGCCTACTTGTCGAAACTTGTTGCAACTAGAGGATTTCAACCAACAAACAATCAGCTCCGCACCTCATCAAATCCTCGACAACAAGCCACTGTTCAAGATGGTCAAGTGACGGTGCAACCTATTCAGGGAAGGCAAAATTCATATGGACCTCCTACAAGGACTGGGAACAATCAAGCTGTGAATTCTCAAGCTAGTGGAAATGGGAGTCCTATTGGTCCTAAGAAGGTTGTGACTTGCTACAATTGCCGAGGACAAGGTCATATGGCTAGGGAATGCACTCAGCCGAAAAGGAGAAGGGATGATGCATGGTTTCGTAAGAAGATGTATTTGGTTGATGCTCAGTCTAAGGGGAAGATTTTGGATTCAGAGGAGTTAGCATTTCTTGCAGTTGTTTCCACTTCTAATGCAGCTTATCAAGCGGACGATCTTGATGCATACGATTCGGATTGTGATGACATTCACTCTGCCCAAGCTGCTCTCGTTGCTAATATCTCTCACTACGGTTCTGATGTCATCAGTGAGGTACCAACCACATCTAATAATATTGATGATAACCAACATCAAGTTGGGCATGAAAATGACAACCTCGAACAGCATTCGGGAACTAGTAACTCAAATGATGTGGTACCCAATTCTACACATTTGAGTGAACCTCAACCAAATTCTATGACGGGTATGGAATCTTATGCTCAACATGATTTGGTAATGGTGCCTAAACATATTATTGATCAAATGCACATGGCACTCCGACAATCCGTAGATACGAATTCCACCCTAACTGCTGAGCTTGCGTTGCATAAAGAAAAGGTCAAAACTTTTGAAATGGTCCCTCAAGAAGAGAAAATAACATGTTTTGAATTTGACCAATTTCGTTTTGAAAAGATTGAACACTTGAAAGAAATAGAATCATTAAAAGCTAATCTTTCCAATGAATTAAAAGAAAAAGAGTCGGTTGTCAATGATTTTCAGAAACTTAAAATGGATTTCGAAACTCTCGAGTCTAAAAATGTTGAATCGGAAATTAATGCTACCAAACTTCTTAAATTCAAAGAACAACAGCTTTTAAAACAATACGCTTCCACAGAAAAGGTTCATCTTTTAACTAAATCATTTAAAGAATTCGAACTTAAGCGTCTTCAAGATTTACCACCTAATCCCGGTTATGCAAAACAAGCTCAGGAATATATTCCCGGTCTTTATGATATGACTATAATTGGCAAATCGAAAGAAGCACCTTATGTTCGTAGTACTGAGGAGACAAAATCACTTGAGGATGAAACTCATTCTAAAATGCTTTCAAAATTCCATACAATTGATTATGATCAACATAAAAAGATCAATTTTCGAAAAAAACACGCATTCGCTTACAAAAGGAATTAGCAGAATTAAAAGTTCTTGTGCCCCAAAGTTTGTCAAATGAAAACCTTCCTAGTACATCTCCTACACTTGTCAAAAAGGATTTAACGAAGTTAATTCCACCGGTAAGTAAGGCGTCCGTTAACTTAAATACGGTTCACCAACACTTAGCCGATTTTGACAAGGTCATTTTGGAACGTACGACGGCCACGGCCATAACGGAAGGTGAATGGAACTTTGAGCACACTAGAGCTGCGTTTCGAGATGAAATTGTTCCGTTTGTAAACAATGTTAAAGCTTGTCTTCGTAATATTGATCAAGATTTGTTTTTGGAAATAGAAGAAGTTAGACGTGTTTTCAATGAAATGGAAGATGCTTATGAAAACAGTTTACTTGAAATAGAACGGGTTTCACGCCATAATGATCTGCTTCTGAATCAAGTGATGTCTCATGATATAGTTTATGTCTGTGTGAATACAAGTGTTGATAATGATTCTATTGTGCATAATGTTGAATCTGTGGATACTGTGGTAGATAGTACTTGTCACAAATCTGGCGCTGAATTTTTAAAGCCTCAAGATTCATATTCATCGCTTTTAAAACGTTTTGATGAGATTCAAACACATTGTATTTCGCTTGAATTCAAGCAACAATTTATTCAAGAAATCTTTGAAACGTCATTCGAAGGTGTTAATATCGATGATGCAAATTTTGAAAAGAATTTTTGATTGAATTTACAATCAAAACAGCGTCAGCCAAGTGACAAAGTTGCTAACTCTTTGCCGATAGAAATAGAGAAATCTAAGGAGCTTAACTGTGTGAACGTACTTGAGGCCGCTGAGAATCTTAAACTGGATCTAGATAATCGAGTTTCCAAGATTTTGTCCAAAATTGATAACTTAAAACAGAAAAATACACGACTCTTCGATTCAGTATAGCCCGCATGTGTTGATACCACTGCACAGAATCAATCATTGATTGAACAATTGAATCGAAAGTCGATGGAAATATCTAATTTGAGGGAACAAATTTGTGATAAGAACCTGGTCTTGGCTGAGTTAAAGGAAACACTTCGTACTCTAAAAGGTAAGCATGTTGTGGATAACACAGCCACTATCTCAGCATCGTCCTCTAGTGCAATCAAAATAACCCTTATAGCCGTCACACCACTTAACAAGGGCCCTAGGACTAAACCATCTCAAACTTTGGTCACTAAAGATAAGGCGGAATCCAAACCAGCTTCTAATATTCCCGTGCTGCCTTCTACAGAAGTAAGCACCACTACTAAGGCTCAAAGATCTAAGATTAAGAGAAACAAGAAGAATGATAGGATCTTGCCCCCATCTAGTAGTCAAGTGAAGAAGAAAGTAGAAGCCCATCCTAGGAATATTATTTCTGTTTTGAATAAAAAGAATCATGTAGCTAAACCTAAAGGCTCTGCGGTTGTGCAGCGTTCTAAGCCTACTGTGAATTCTAATTTAAAATGTTGGAATTGCAATGAATGTATGTTTTCTAGTCGTCATGATTCTTGCCTTATTGACCATGTGAATGAGATGCATGCCCGGAAAAATGGATTAGAATGGAAACCGACTGGGAAAGTGTTAACCCAAGTTGGTTGGATGTGGCGCCCCACTGGTAGAACTTTCACTATAGTAGGAAATACGTGCCCTTTAACTAGGATCACTCCCACTGAAGTGAAGAAAGCGTGCCCTTTAACTAGGAGTACCAAGGCTACCGAAACACAAGCGTGTCCTTTAACTAGGAACACTAACACTATTGTAGGAACCAAGTACCCTTTAAATAGGTCTACTCCCACTGTAGTGCCCGCGAATAATCCAAAACCTAAGAAAGTTGGAACAATAAAACCTATTAGTGCTAAAACTCACATTAGAAAACGCAGGAAATCTAAGGGTCTCAAAATTGTTAGCAATTCTGATAATTCTATATCTGTATCTGCTAACACTCCGGAACCAATTGTTCTCTAGTATTTGGACTCTGGTTGCTCCAAGCATATGACCGGAGATCGCTCTCAGCTCAGAAATTTCGTCAGCAAGTTTCTTGGTACGGTTAGATTTGGAAATGATCATATTGCAAAGATAATGGGTTATGGTGAATATGATATTGGGAATGTTATAATTTCAAGAGTGTATTACGTGGAAGGTCTTGGTCACAACTTATTTTCTGTGGGACAATTTTGTGATGCAAACCTAGAAGTTGCTTTTCGAGAGCATACCTGCTTCATTCGTAATTTGGAAGGGGTTGATTTATTGAAAGGTACTCGAGGGAATAATTTGTATACTTTGTCTCTACAAGACATGATGGCCGCTTCTCCCATATGTCTTCTCTCCAAAGCATCGAAGACTAAGTCATGGTTATGGCATCGACGGTTATATCATCTTAACTTTGACGCTATTAATCACATGGCGAAAAATGAACTTGTTCGTGGTCTTCCTAAACTATCATTTCACAAGGATCATTTGTGTTCCGCGTGTACAATGGGGAAAAGCACTAAGAAATCTTACAAACCCAAGACGGAAGACACCAACCAAGAGAAACTTTATCTTTTGCATATGGATCTTTGTGGGCCAATGCGTGTTGAAAGCCTTAGTGGCAAAAAGTACATCCTCGTTATTGTCGATGATTACTCTCGGTTTACATGGGTGAAATTTTTGAAAGCAAAAAATGAGGCACCTAAATTCATCATCGGATTTCTCAAGATGATTCAAATGCGTCTCAACACTACTGTCCGACGCATTCGTACAGATAATGGAACCGAATTTGTGAATCAAATCTTGTGTGATTATTATGAAGAAGTTGGAATATCTCATGAAACATCCGTTGCTCGCACTCCACAACAAAACGGTGTCGTTGAAAGGCGAAATCGCACACTTATGGAAGCTGCTCGAACGATGTTAATTTACGCAAAGGCTCCATTGTTCTTATGGACAGAAGCAGTATCTACAGCAGTGTACACCCAAAACCGGTCACTAATTCGTAAACGCCATGGTAAAACACCTTATGAGCTTCTCCATGGAAAAGTACCAGATTTATCATATCTTCATGTATTTGGTTCTCTTTGCTATCCAAATAATGATGGTGACAATTTGGGAAAACTTCAACCAAAGGCTGATATTGGTATTTTCATTGGTTACGCCCCCGCAAAGAAGGCATACCGAATCTACAACCGTAACTCTCGCAAGATCCTCGAAACTATGAATGTTGATTTTGATGAGCTGACAGCAATGGCTTCTGAGCAAAGCAGCTCTGAACCCGCACTTCATGAAATGGGACCTAGTAATATTAGTTCTGGTCTTGTCCCAAACAACCCTACTTCATCATCATTTACACCACCTTCTAGGAATGAATGGGATACGTTGTTTCAACCGTTCTTTGATGAATTCTTTACTCCTCCAACTATTGTTGCTACAAAACCTGAGGTAATAGCTCCGGTAACCGAAGTTGTCGCTCCAGCAACCGTTGCACAATCAGATACGTCCGCACCTACAATTGGTCTAGATATGCCATCAACAAGTAATTCTCCACCTCAGAAGAAGCTCCTTCTACAGTTTACTCCAATCCACGGATTCGTGAACATGACAGCAAGTGGACAAAGGATCATCCTATAGATTCTATTATTGGTGACCCTAATCGTGCGGTATCCACATGAAGTCAGTTACAAGAAAGTGCAATGTTTTGTCACTTTGATGCTTTTCTCACTGAAGTTGAACCTAAGACATGGAAAGAAGCTTTTACTCAATCCTGTTGGATAGAAGCTATGCAAGAAGAACTTAATGAGTTTATACGTCTTGAAGTATGGGAACTTGTCCCATGCCCGGATCAAGTGCAGTTACTCACTTTGAAATGGGTTTACAAGGTAAAACTCGATGAGTTAGGCGGAATATTGAAAAACAAAGCTCGACTAGTAGCTCGTGGATACAAGCAATTATTGGGCGTCGACTTTATGGAATCCTTTGCACCTGTTGCCCGTTTGGAAGCTATTAGACTATTCCTCGCTTATGTAGCCCATATGAATATGATCGTCTATCAGATGGATGTGAAGACGGCATTTCTTAATGGTGAAATCAAGGAAGAAGTCTATGTTCAACAGCCGGATGGTTTTGTGAATCCTAATTATCCTAATCATGTGTACAAGCTTAAGAAGGCTCTCTATGGGTTGAAGCAAGCTCCTCGCGCATGGTATGATCTTTTGTCACAATTCCTCATTACGCAAGGCTTCGCTAAAGGCAAGGTGGATCCTACGTTGTTCATTAAGAAACGAGGTAATGATATGATTATGGTACAAATATATGTTGATGATATTATATTTGCAGCCTCGACCCATACCTTATCGGATGAGTTTGGGACACTCATGTCTTCCAAGTTTAAGATGTCAATGATGGGAAAGGTATCATTCTTCTTAGGTCTTCAGATATCTCAGAGTCCCAGAGGCATCTTTATTAATCAATCCAAATATGCCCTTGAATCGCTTAAGAAATATAAGATGGAATCTTGCGACCCCGTGGACACTCCAATGGTGGAGAAATCTAAGCTTGATGCAGATCCACATGGAGTTGCCGTTGATCCGACACTTTATCGTGGAATGATCGGTACTCTTCTGTATATCACAGCCAGTCGACCTGATCTTCAGTTTGCTATATGTATGTGTGCCAGGTATCAAACTAGGCCTACTGAGTTACACTTAGCTACTTTTAAAAGGATCTTTCGATATCTTAAAGGAACCATTAATCGGGGACTTTGGTATTCGAAGGACTCTTCTATTGCACTAATGGCATATGCAGATGCGGATCACGCGGGTTGTCAAGATACAAGGCGTAGCACGAGTGGAACTTTGCAACTACTAGGAGATCGATTAATTAGTTGGGCATCGAAAAGGCAGAAAAGCGCTGCAATTTCAAGTACGGAAGCAGAATACATAGCTATGTCCGGTTGCTGTGCTCAAATTCTTTGGATGAGATCGCAATTAACCGACTATGGTCTAGGTTTCAATAAAATTCCGATGTACTGTGACAACAAGAGTGCAATTGCCTTATGCTGCAACAACGTTCAATTCTCCCGGTCGAAGCATATTGACATTCGCTACCATTTCATCAAGGAGCAAGTGGAAAATGGAGTAATAGAGCTTTACTTTGTCCGATCTGAGTATCAATTGGTGGATATTTTCACGAAGGCTTTAGATCGCGCTCGAATTGAATTTTTGGCCGACAAGCTAGGAATGAGAACTTTCTCGCCTGAGACTCTAAAGGAACTAGCAGATGAAGCGAAAGAATAGTGGTGGTAAAACTATTCTCCGTATCCTTGGTGATCATCTGTATATATTGTTTATATTTTTATCCACAAAAGTAAAATACAAAAATATAAAACCATATAAAAACCATAAAAAATGAAAAATTCATAAAAAATCCAAAAATATTTTTACTTTATTTTTCAAAGGCATGTCTTTTGGTACGATAATATTTACGACTTTAGAAATGTTGATTAATATTGACACGGCGCCATAAATAGATTTCGTACAAAAGTTGTAAATATTTCATAAAACATGCCCTAATGGCTTGTAGTTATTTCAGACTGCAACCCGGTTTTCACATTAAAGTCAAGTATTTCTTATGAAAGCAGTGGCTCTCAACGGGAATTAATTTTCTCGGGCAAGGTTTACTTTAAAACCTTGTAAGGGATCAAGTTTACTTTATAACTTGGTCTAACACAAATATATGTACGTTTCAGTGCATTTATTTGTTAAAACAAGAGAAGTCTTGTTTTTATGAAGCTATCATCTCTACAACCATTGCTATCTACAATTGTTATCTACATACTGAACGATGCGACTACTCAACTGACGACTACAGCTCTTTCGATAGAACACGGGTCAACAATTGAGGGGGAGCAATTTTCAAGCATTCAGAATCTTCGATGCCGAACGTGCCAAATTCACAAGTTGGTGTCAAAACTACAATACCAATCGTACATGTGGTGTCAAGGGATGACTTCAGACGTGACGAGGCGACCAACATATGCTGACAAGAACCATTTGATCTTATCATATGATGTTCTCATCTATCAGGTCCAACCTTGTCAATTTTTCTAATATGGTGAATATGTGATCATGTTACAAATCGGTATCATATCTCATACGTTTGATATCATGAAGATAAAATGGACTTGCATTTTTCTCCCCAAAACCTTTGTTAAAACTTCATTAAATCAATGGATATTAAAAACATCGATTGGGTTAATATTTTTAATATGGGGGAGAAAATGTGATTTAATATGGGATATTATCACAAATGGTTTGACTTAATGTGCTGGCTCATCCCGACATGTGCGAAATGTTTTCGAATATCGTAGCATATGTTAAGGGGGAGCAAAATGGATTTGCTATATCAAAATGGATTTTCATGGTGACATATACTTACCCGAAACCCATTTATTTCACGACGATGAAGATTATGGTGACATAAGGATGGTAGGAAAGGTTAAGTCCTATGATTCTTCCAGAACCAGAGGAATCTTCCCAAGGACATTCCATAGCTAGAAATAGTAGTCCTTAGGAAAGATGGAGAAAGATTGTGAACGTAGCTGAATGCCGACCAAGTACTTAAGTTAGCACTGGAACAATCACAACAAGGTGCTAGTTATGACGTATTGGTAAGCATTGAAGGGGTTGAAGAATGAAAAAGAATTGTAAAGATAAAGGGTGTAAAGAAAGAAGCCCTCCTTACAACTTAGGCAGAAACCGGGTCAACACATATACTATTGAGATCATTTTAATGATTCTTGATATTGAAGACAGACATCATGGACCCAGTGATGCAATGCACAACCCATTCCAGCTAACTCAGATATCTCTCAAAAGGTATTTGTTTTAATCACACGGAGACAACACGTTATCTATTGATTTATTCACTCCGAATAAATTGGTATTGAAAAGGTGGCACTCCTCTCCAGCCTCCGATCACTAAAATCGAAAATGCATGATCGAGTCTAGAGCCATTTGAGATCATCAAATATCTCATTAGGACACACTTTCATAATTCCTTGCTTCTTCACACACTGTGAAAAGTAAGAAAGATCTTAAGAGTCCTACGCAAAATCTTCATGATCTTGCCTGAACATCCGAGTAATACGAAAGTATTTACAATGAAGATGGAAATCCTTCTTGAGCGAATATCAAAAAGCTCATGGTAGGTAACTTGTGCGATTCTTTAAGAATCAAACTTGTGATAACTGGAAAGCAACAGCTGTTTAATTCTTAACTGAATTTAAACACGTTCCAGGCCTCTACGCAATATCTTAGTGATCTTGCCAGAACACTCAGAGTGATACCTTAGTGTTCACAGTGATGAGTGGAAATCCTTCTAGTGTTAACCTCAAACAGCACTTGGTAGGTAACTTGCAAGATTCTATACGAATCAAGCTCGTGACAACTGGAAAGCAACGATGGTGCGGTTCTTAATTGAATTTCACTTGTTCCAGGAACATGAATTGACGGCTTCAAATCATGCGGATAATTTTTTCCAAATGATTCACTCTTTATGTTCGCAGTCAGCTTTGGACGGTCGAATAAAGAGAACGGGTTTACCCGCGAAATCCTGTCAGGAAGTTACTTAATTGAAACTATCCGTCACGGGTACGATATCTAATATCGTCCAAGGGTCTTCACCGACCGGAGGTAAACTGCTACAAATTTAGAATGAAATGTTCAAAGCCATTTCATTCTTGTCCACTTATGTTGCGGCATTTGAAGACGGTGGCGTTGCGGGATCCAAGAAGAAGTCGTCCCCACATGCTTATACTTTATGCACTTAATACCTCATCTAATTCAAGAAAGCCTAAAAGTTAAGTCTTCCGCTGTATCGAACTCTGAAGCTTTCAAGAATTACAAAGGTATAAGTATGTGGGACGTGAGGTCAAGAAGAGGCAAAGATCACAAGCGATGGATGCACGAGATCAAGGCAAGAGAGTAATGCTCAAGATTGATATCAAAGATCACATCAGCATGTTCACCAGAAAAGAAAAAGAAAAGAAAGACGAAGACTACAAGCTCAAGACAAGCATAGTATGCTAGGTTTATTTTATTATTGTAACTCGAGTAACGCCCTTGTTTGGAGTGACCTCCCTTAGGGGGAGATTGTTGGAAATACGTTTTACGTATTAGAAAGGATCGGTCACTCCAACAATAGTCCATGCTATAGCTCGTAGTTTAGTTATTTACCTTTATTAAACAAAGCCCAAAACCGAGCCCATGAAGTGTATGGGCCGGCGGCCTAATGTAAACCCAAGCCCATCTCATGGGCTTGGGTATATAAACCCTCTCCTTTGATGGAGAGGGTGTGTGGTTTCATTATTTTTCACATAGTTGTTATTAACTTTCTCTCTCTAAAAGTGTGAAATCTACCATCTTTCTATCTCTTTCTCTCTCTAAAACATAAGCATAGATTTACAATCCTACAGAACATTCAAGAGAAGTTCATTGTTCATTTCATCAAGATCACTTATGCCCACAAAGTCTTGACGTTCTTGATGATTGAACATAATCATTCCTAGTGCTGGTTCGTCCAGTACATGACCAGGAAGATGATTTTGAAACTGAACAAGGTCTTTGTATTTCTTTGTTGTGACAAAGATGTCACCAACTTTAGGTTGTATCAGATTTGCCCTTTTGTTCAGCTCCAGTATTGGATCTTGATCTTCCAGAGAAGCTTGAGTGTTGATGTTCAGAATTTCACCTAGTCTTTCATGATTTCTCATATAGTGCTTGATTCTGGTGCGAACTTCATCCCATCTCTTGGATTTCCTTTTCTCAATTATCACACTCATTTCCATCCCTTCAGTATAAGAAAGTTCTTTTCCTTGAAATTTTTCTAGTATCTCATCAGTTCCATCACCTCTATAGAACTTGAGATGGATGTCACCTTTGTTGGTCAACATATCAACATTGGTGATTGGTGAATGTTTCTTCTGTTCAGTCTTGTTATACAAAACTTTTCATATAACACTTTCTTCTTGAAGACACTTTCTATTTCAACTCTTCCAATTTGCTCATACAAGCTTAGCTTCAGATCTCTTAGCTTTTCTTCTTGCTAAAGCATGTATAACTTGTTAAGTTCTTTCTGAGTGGCCACTCCAGCGCTGATCAACTTATCATTTAGAGTAAGATCTTTGTTTTTGGGTATTAAAGGAGGTGAACCTTGCGAATCATCATCTTTGGCTGATGAATCCCCTTACCCTTTGCTGGGCTCTTTTCAGTGATGGGTGACTCAATGGATTGTTTCTGAGCCTTCTTTGGGCATGTTTCTAAAAGAGCTGCTGGATTGTGTTTTTCTCCCCCTCAGCAGAAGACTGCCCAGCAGCTTTTGATGGCCTTTCAGCAGGGAAGAAGCCACAAAGATGATCAAGAGTGGTAGTTACCTTGTCCAGCATGGCTGGAACAGTTTCAAGGGCATTTAGCTTCTGCTGAACCTCTTCAGAAATAGTCAGCTTTTGTTTCTCCAACAACGCCACACTATCTTTGATCTTGGACACATAATCACACAAGGTATTAACTTGGCCAGGAACTGGTGTGAATTCTGGTGGAAACTCCATGGAAGCATCGTTGATGGATTCCATTAGAGAGAACATCTCTTGCTTTAGGGAAGTGGTGGTGGCCACATCTTGGACTAAGGGTTTCAAAGCAGCAATGAGGACATCCTTAATTTTTTCAACAGAAGGAGGATGTGGTCTTGCTTTGATAGTTGATATTTCATTGTTGGCAAGCACATTTTCTTCCTTCAGTCTGGCAACCTGTGATTGAAGAATCAACACTTGATTGGTTAATTCTTTTACCTGCTCAGCTCTGGGTGAAAGTGGCAATAGGGTTGCATCAGTATGTTCTTCATCACTGTCATCTAGATTGACTAGAATTCTCTCATTGAACCCAAGTTCTTTCTCCAGATCATCTCCAGACATACTGACAACAAAAGTAGGCAAGTGTCCCACCTTGGCTCCAGTGGTGAGACGCACTTCCTTGGGAATCTTTGGAGCATCAGCATGAGTGTGTGGATCAGTTTCAAGCCCTTCACCACCAGGGTTGGTTTGACCTGATGGATCCTGAGAAAGAGTCCTTGATAAATTTAGATCAATGATAATGCTTTTGGTTCCTTCAGCAGAACCCTGTTGTGGGGGAGCTACATCATTAGAAACAGATAGGCCAGGGTCAGCATCAGCTGTTGGATTTATTGACACATCATTCCCTGATGCAGACTCAGAGTGACAAGTGATAGAAATTGGTAATGAAGTATGACTTGTATTCAGAATGAAATTACTTACCAATGCTGACTCCACACTACTGAGCTGAGGGTGAGCTTTATCTTCACCCTTCTCTCTTAAAGAAGTTGAGAGATGGGTTGCTTGCTGGGCCTCTTTATGCATATCTCCTCCAGCAGAGACTGAAGGTGATGGTTGGCTGGGGTTCTTGTCCTCGGCCAGGGACTTGGTCTTATTCAAAGGATGGCCTTGGGAATCATCATCAATCTTCTTTGAGGAAGATTGTGTGAGGGTTTTCCTCTTTCTGGACCCACGTCTAACCTTCTTGGTATTAATTGACGTTTGCTTCTGACGAGGTCCAGATGAAGCTCCAGGCTTTTTTCCTTGTAGATCCCCTTCTCCAATTGGAGAAGTGTCTTTGGGAGCTTTGTACACTACTGGACCATCTGCTGAGCAGATGTCCAGCATGGGTTGTGTAAGAGGAGGATCGATGGTGCTGACTGGAATGTTCCAGCGAGTAAGATCAAAGGTCTTAAAAATTAGTTGCTCTTTAGTTATTTTTGAAAAATCATTTCCAAGATGGTCAGCAAAAAGGAGAGATACAAATCTGGTGTACACAACGTTTTTCTCTCTAGTCTTTTTCTCCAGCTTCGCATGGAGATCTTCAAAAATAATCCTCCCAAAATCAGCTTTGACCCTCTTGGCCAGACAGTATAAAATGATAGCATCTTTTTGGTTGATCTGGTCAAGACCTCCAGTTTTCCCACCAAACATTCGATGAGTATGGTCATCAATAATTTCCATCTTGGTGGCAAATCACTCCTTTTAACCCCCCCTTTTAAGAAATTTCTTCAGTATACCCAATTTCTTTAAAGAATTTTTAACAACCATAGAATCATCGGGTACTGCTTCATACTCATTAGGGTTTTCCAAATAATCTAACCTCAAAACTTTTCTAAATGATTTTAACCCAAATCTACCATGACCCATTGTGGTAGAATCAAACTCAATGGACTTCTTGTTGTTAGAAGCCTCTACTGTCAACCAAAATTCTTTTAGCACATTTTGAAACATCATACCAGGATCTTCAAATAAAGCATACCTTAAAACACTAATAAGTGTGAAAACACTTATACTTTTACCACTTATTTCCAATAATAACAAGACCAAAACATATATTTTATGTCGTAAAAGTCAGAATTATACGTGGTTTGTGTTTTTATTGTGTTTTAGGACCAAAAGATGAAAAAGAAAGAAAACATGGGCTATCACGGGCTTTTATCGAAGAAAACGAGAAAAGACGAAGTCAAAAGATCAAGAGTGCAAAAAGAACGAAAGTCCAAGGCCTATTCTGAAGATTTATCGAGGAAAAAGTCTAAAGACAGAAGTTTAATGAAGTCGAAGAACTCAAGTCTAATAATAGAAGAGAATTAGAAGACGAGTTCAATTTACATCGACAAATCCCGAGACGACGTCGAGAAAGATAAAGAATTAAAATCGAGTCGAGAAGAAAGAAAGAAAGAAGGAAGCACATGCACCTCCCCATCTCCTATAAATACCCTCCTAATGACACATGAGGAGGGTGTTAGTTAGTGAATTTAGCTAGTTCATTTTTTCTTTCTTTAGTTTTATTTTTAGAGAGAGAAAGTGTTTAACTTTCTCTCACTAGAATTTCATCTTTTCTTTTCTTTCATGTTTAAGCTTTAATTCAATCTTGTATTTTGGAATCATTGATATACAAGTTCAAATTTAAGCTTTTCATCATTAATATCTTTCTACCTTTCTTGATTTTAATTTGTTCTTGATCCAAAATTTTAATGCTTTTTGTTTAATTTTGATGTTTGTGTGATTAAAAAGTTTAACTTTTTAGCCATATCCAAGTTTATACGATTTGAGATTTGAGCTTATCATGCTTATTGGCTTATTGTGTATTTATATTATTTACTTTTAAGTTTTCTTAAAAGTTTAGTCTTTTTTAAAGTTTTATATATAAAGTTCGCTTATTTCGTGTTTTGAAAGTTTTTAAATTTAAGCTTGTTTTCATTCGGTTAAGATTTTATTAAGTGCTTATCCATCTTGCTTATTTGTGCTTATTCATTTTTGCTTATTCTACTTTTGAATCCCATCGTAACTGCTTTAATGTTTTACCCAGTACGATCGAGTAAGTGTGATCGCATAAACCCCTAGGGTTTCTACTTGCGATCCATTGCTGCGATCAAAGCTAAGATCACCAAGTACGATCACTTGGGTGCGATCAATCATTGCGATCCTTGGTCACGATCACTCATTGCGATCGCTGACCATGATCACTTGAGTGCGATCACTCGCTGCGATCACTTGGTTGCGATCGGGGCCACATTTCTAATTTCCATCGCATTGAGTGCGATCGCTTGACCACGATCTAGGCTATGATCGACTGTTACGATCGTAGGCTACGATCACTTGGTGCGATCCACCACTGCGATCTGAGTTACGATCGTGTTACGATCTAACTTTTGTTTTTGTTTTTATCTTAGTTTTCGAATTTAACTTTTCCCGCATTTTTCACTTAGAATTATTTTAAACGAGTTTCGTCTTAGTTTATTTTTAAGTTTTTAAGTTTTTAAGTTTTCAAGTTTTAAATTCATTACGTTTTAGTTTAATTTTTAAAAGCTTTTATTTTACTCAACGACATTTTAATCTTTGCTTTTAGTTTTAAAAAAGATAAACAACCCATTTTATTTTCCACCAAGAACGACTGAGTCGCACTCTTAACTAGTAACCAATTCGAAAATATCGGACGATAACTCTTTCATAACTAAGTAAAATCTAGTTATTAAATGGCGCCGCTGCCGGATCTTTTCGTTAAGATTAACGGTTTTTAGTGAGAGACGCGTTGGATTTTGGGATCCGTTCACTTTTGAACGTTATTTTCCTTGCTTTCAAATTTTCAAAAATCCTAAAAAAAATATAAAATTTTCAAAAATTCAAAAAAAATTGAAAAACATAAAAAAGCCAAAAGTATTTCTTGTCTATTTTCCTTTTTCTTTTGCAGGTGTGTATGCGTACCCGTGCTCGTAAGAAGAAAGCAGCTCAAGCCGAAGTCATTACTCCACCTATTGTCACCATGGACAATCAACCAATGATCGACCTTTTCTAGTAATTTTTAGTTTAAGTTTTTAAAACCTTTTATTTTACTCAATGACATTTTAATCTTTGCTTTTAGTTTAAAAATAGATAAACAGCTCATTTTATTTTCCACCAAGAACGACTGAGTCGTACTATTAACTAGTAATCAATTCGAAAGATCGGACGATAACTCTTTCATGAGTGGATGGTTTAAGAGTGATTTTGGTGATCTTGGGGGTGGAAGATGATTCAGCCATTTATGTTTTTGTGTGTGTTTTGAAAGAGAGAAAGGTTGTGTGTGTTTTATGGATGAAAAGATTTGTAAGTATGGAATGAAATCCAATTGTTAGGGATTATATAAAAACTTTAACTGATTTGTAAAAAGTTTTTAAAACCATTTGAAAGAGTTATAAATCTTTTAAGGTTTCTTTTGAACATTTGGCACAAACTTTCTCATTAATGTTCTGAAAAAAGGTATGATTTTATGTTGCTTTGAACAGTGAAACGCCCCATGTGTCAGGAAGTTGTTTACTATGGATGGAGACGTTTGAAATTTCCTTAATTAACAAATGAAACCTTTTTAAAAGAATGTTTGTTTTATTCACAAGAAATTTAATGCCATTAACTCTTTTGAATCACATTATTAATGAGTTTTAAATGCTGTTTGTTGATGCAAAAGTTGGTTGATCCTTGCTAGACCCGAATTAGGCTTAATTCGGGTTAGCTGGGCTCCGGCTCCTGCACCAAGTGAATTGTTTGGTTGGGATCCTGCACACTAAACAACACGCTTTAGGCTTACCGTAGGAATGTTTCCCACGATTAGGCTCCGGCGTGAGAGTAAGTAATCGGTTTAAGGTTTATATGAGTTTAGAGTACAAGTCGTAATACCTTTGTGGAACCCTTGGGGGTTCCTTTTATAGGCAGTGAAACCCTAGTGGGCTTTCACTGATCCTTCGGCCCCAAGGAAGAGATAAGCACCAGAATTAGAATGATTGTTATCTTCTAATTCTGGTAGTGAATATCTCCTCTTATTGGGATTAAGATATTCCTAGACAGAATATTATTCTGTCTAACCCTATGTCGACCGTGTCGGCCGTACCGGGCCGTGGGCCGCACACATGCGTGCGGTTACTGTTCATCCAAGCCCATAAGCCTGACTGACATTATTCCACCCATCCGTGATGGGCCGGACACGGGTAGTACCCATGGGCCGGGTCCATGACCCGGCTGGGGACTATACGTCATCATGTCCCCCCAGTCTAGTTGTTACAACCGTAGGTGGAACCTCTAGACTACAAAGATGCTCCCGGACGTACCAAGGAAACCATAGAAAAGGACAAATTGTCCAAGAATTTATGTTGGCCGCACGTGGCTACCTGTTTTAAGAAGTTATCTTCTCAATATCTCAGCCGCATATAGCAACCGAGACAAATTAAATATGTCATTAAATGTCAAGTCTTACGTAAGAGCCGCATAACCCGACATGAACAACTGTTCATCTGACTTGTTTGACTGACAAAAGTGCAGACAGTCAGAACCTTGAACAGTGCAAACGTGTGGATCAGATATGACCCGTGGGTCCCACCTGACGTTTCACTTGCCACTTGCCCCCTAGCCACACGATTAGGAATAGTGGCAGACACGTGTCACATATCCAACAGGCTATGACCCATGAGGCAACCCTATAAATAAGCCACCCCTACGGCTGTGTGAAACACACAGTTTATAACCTTCATTTCTGCCATTAAAGCTTTCCTCCTAGCTTGAACCAAATACGCACGGATCCCTTCACACGCAGGTTAGAACACCACGTCCTTACACTCTTTTTTAGTAATGGCTCATAGAAACAGCCCTACCATTGGATCCGTGCTAAATGTCATGACCCAAGACCAATTAAACCATTTTTGTACAAATTATTTCATCCCTACCAACCTACACCCCTCACTTCCTGGCGCCGGAGACCTCATAACTGAGGCTCCAGCGGGCAAGATAGGCCTTTATACTCGCCTGTTTGATGCGGCTAATTACCGCATCCCTTTCACCCACTTTCTCGTAGATCTGCTAGGATATTATGATGTACACATTAGCCAGCTCCACTGCATAGGTGCCTGTAAGATTAGCCAATTCGAGATGCTTTGCCGTGCTAGGAGAATCCCCCCAACCGTAGAGTTATTTAGGTTGTTTTATACCCCCAACTTAGTGAATGGTTGGGTATCTTTCAAAAAACGAGTCTCCAACAGTCCCCAATCACACAACAAACCAATGGATTCACTGAAAAATTGGTATGATCACTACTTTTTTATTGACGCAGTGGTATGGCCGGGTGACTATATTATTAGAACTAGGATACCGCACGACCCCAAGCCGCACACAAGTACATACAATCCTCGCCACTCCCAAGATTTAGATCTAAATAGGACTGGATTCCATAGAAACCTACCCGAATCATTCCTATGCTTGCTAGGAATTAGCCGCAATTACTTTGGTCCTTCCAATAGGTATCCCGTTTTTTGGCGAAGACAGGGCGAAGGTAGGCTAATCATCCGTACGCCAAAAAGAATGTATACATGTATTTGAGTAATAACTAACATACGTTGTTTTGTGCTGGACAGAAATGAACTTTTTTGGACTGTTGCGCCAGGGCGATCCAAGGCTCGTGCCGGAAGGTCTCCGTCCTCTCCGTGAAAATGAACAACCCCTTCTCAAGCACACCCGACCCGTGACGGTTGCCTTGGAAGCCGTGCCTGATCTCCATTCTGACGAGGAGCATGGAGACAACGGCGATGGTGACAATCAGATGAACGAAGGAGGGGCCGGGCCCTCCTCACCACATAGGGAACAACAGGGGGACAATATTGAACGAACCGACTCCAGCATTCGCCGACTGATGGGCGATGATGATGATGAAGTGCAACAATATGTCAACCTGGAAGAAGAGGAGGAAGAGGAAGCCGAGGAGGAGATCGATGAACTAATAGCGCAGCCCGTCGCCAGGCGTACCCGGAAAAGAGGCAACCGTGCGAGAGGGACTGCCTCAGTCGAGATTGGCGAACACAATGCTCCCGCCAAGAGACTTCGAGAAGACCACCCCTTGTATAAATCTGTTGGGAGTGCTACCCAGGGTTCCAAGGCTAACCGGGCCGCCCATGTCGATCCCGTCACTCAAATTGCCCCAACCGCCTCCGAAGTAGCAAGAAGCAATATGTAAGAACCCATCTTAATATGTAAGAATGACAAGTTTTCTTGTAAGCAATACTTAAGATATTTCGTAATACTTGTTTCGCAGGGACAACCAGGCTGGTGCCGCGCCTCCTTCTGACACCCAAGTGGATAAGGGGAAAGGAAAAGCAATGGAAGAAAACCCCACGGCCCCCACAAGGTCCGGTCCCGTATTTGAAGATGGTTCACCCATAGCCTCCCAAGACTTCCCCACGTCCGGCGCCCCCCAACCTTTTAACCCAGTATGGACTATTACCACGGCGTCACGATTGAGGAACGCTGACGAGTGCCGGGAGTACCTCAACAACTGCATACCACCAAGCTTGGTGCAAGAGGTAAACTCGCTCAGTCATGCGGATTTGGCGGATGAGTATAATGGCACTCTGGTACACCAAATGGCGATGGGAACCTCAATGAGGGTTAGGTTTGAAGCCGCACTTGGGCATGTTGACTCTCTCAAGAGGAAAGTTGGACGGAGGGAAAAAATGATTGAAGATAATGAAGCCCAAATCGCTGACCTCCAATCCCAACTAGTTAATGCCGAGGCGACCATCAAAAAACAGTCAGCCCGCGCGAGTGAATACGACCAGCAAGTAACCAACCTTGAGTCTCAACTAGATGCTGCAAACACCAAGGTACATATCCGTGCCGCGCCACCCATATTAAAAAATGAATGTGCTAACACGTTTTTTCCCTATAGGTAGCCACGGCGGAAGCCTCTGCCCACTCGTACTCCAGCCAAGTAGACGTGCTGAACCAGAAACTAGAGGACGCGCACCTGGCCGTCCAAAACATGGAAAAAGTGCAGACAGACCTTGCTGAAGAGAGGGCCGTCATCCAAGAACTGAAAGAGGCAGTTGCCCAAAAAGAGTTGATGATTGATGCCCTTACTGCTGAGCGTGACAATGTACTATGCCCCCAACTGCTAACAGCCATTGCCGGCCGCAGGTGGATGGTTGGGCATGGAGCACGCCTAGCCGTCATGAAGGTGCTAGAGGCCCCGTCCTTTGTACAACAATTCGCCAACCTTGTGTCTGATGGTATTGACCACGGACGACACGAAGGAATGGTTGAGGCCGCTGAGCTGATCATGAAGGGGGGAGACATCGCCCATCATGCCTTCTTTAAACCTAAAGCTGCTAGCAAGATGACTGCCTCTATGGCCGCGATGCGAGATCTACACTACCCAATCCTGGATGAGCTGGAGGCCACCAAAGACGCCCCAAACACTGAAATTATGGAAAAGCTCAGTCTTAGCGCGTCTTCTAATGCTTCCTTTACTCCATCCCCCAGCCACCTGACACTTCCCATACATGAGGACGTAACCAGAATCGTGCTTGCCGAAGAGCCCTTAAGTGTGGTGCTGGAAAGAACTGCGGCTCAAGCCCAGAAGCGGGGAGAAAGTGATGAATGGTTGTCGTGTCTGATCGAAGAGCAAGCAGAAATGGGTAAGTTTCTCCCCTCTATTTAGGATGCTCCTTCTTCATGATCCCTTTGACACTTTGGTTTTGTAATCTATGAATATGTATTGTTTCTATTCGTCCGTGCATGTACACGGCTAACAATATTTATGTTTTGTATATAAGTCCGTGAGTAACCACGGCAATTTTGATATGTTTGGAAACCTGTGTATTTTTACTTGTGTTGAAATATTGTAGCCCAATACTGCATGATATATCACGTCTTATACACAAAGAAAGAAAATACATACAAGTCTATAATTTACTAGACATGCGACGTGCGTCTTTGCTATGCGGAGCACCGTGTGGCGATAGCATATGAAACTTACCCCAACGTCTTGTGAGTAAGGTGTCTAGTAAGGATACATGATCCGTGCGGCTGGGGTTGCATCCCTCTTACGCGGCAAGTTGAATTAGTAGGTTCACTTAATCCTCTTACCCCACCTGGAGGCGTATAGTACATGTACGGTAATTTGAAAGAATGCATACGAATGAAACATGGCATATTATAATACAAGTAAAATTCATACGACTAACAAAGAATCTAACAAAGAAAGGAAAATGATTTGCACGAAACAGGCCGTGGAGCTAGCTAGGCACCACGACATTTTATTAGAACGTTTACACTTTTGTTTGAATAATTACGACAAGTCCTAAAAACAAGAAAGGAAACTTAAACAAACATAAGAAAAACAAACAAAACAAATAACCCGCATGGTTCTTTATTAAGACCGCCTATAGCGAAGTACCCATGCGGAAGCCGTAGCTTTCAAAGATAGCACCTTTTGAGATTGGAGATGTTCCATGTGCGCTCTAGGTCGCGGCCATCCATGTCACGTAACTTGTACGCGCCTCGTCCCAAGTTTTCAGTGACTTCATACGGTCCTTCCCATTTAGGGCCCAGTTTTCCTGTATTCTCCACTCGACTCGCTTCGTTAGCACGATGGACGTAGTCTCCCGGCCGAAAAGAAACACCCTTGACCTTGGCGTCATAATAAGCCTTCATCTTAGCCTTGGACTTAGCCTCATTGATGGCTGCTATTTCCCTTTTCTCTTCCAACAGATCCAGGTTGATTCGCAGTTGTTCATCGTTTGTGACGACATTAACCTCCGCCGTGCGGATGGTAGGCATCCCTATTTCTGCTGGTATAACGGCTTCAGTGCCGTAAGCCAATGCAAATGGGGTATCTCCGTTGGCTGTTTTGATCATGGTTCTATGCGCCCATAGAACGTGTGATAACTCATCGACCCATTTGCCATTTCGTTCATCCAGACGCGCCTTGATTCCATTCCCCAAGCTCCTATTTGCTCGTTCGACAAGGCCGTTCGTTTGTGGATGCTTAACAGACGCGAAGCGCCGTTTGATGTTCAATGATGCACACCAATCTTTGAATGGGTTGTCTGTGAACTGCTTGCCGTTGTCCGAGCTGATTTCTCCTGGTAGACCAAAACGGCACACAATGTGTTCCCACACAAAATTCTTGACCTGCTTACCTGTGATAGACTTGACTGCCTTGGCTTTTATCCATCGTGTGAAGTAGTCCATTGCAACAATCAAGAATTTAACCCCCCCGCAGCTACAGGAAATGGTCCTGCAATGTCAATTCCTCACTTGTAAAATGGCCATGGGGACGTGATAGGTGTAAGCTCCTGCTGCGGGTGCCGCGGTACTGGCCTATGCACTTGGCAATCGTTGCACTTGCGAATCATGTCGCGCGCGTCTCTATGCATGGTGGGCCAATAGTATCCTGTTCGTAAGGCTCGGGCCACCACGGATCGTGGGCCTGCGTGCATGCCGCACAACCCTTCGTGTATGTCACTGATGATGTAAGCCGCCTGGCGTGGTCCAACACACCCCAGCCACGGCTGCAAGAAAGAGCGCTTGTAAAGGATGCCTTCTCGGAGTTCAAAATGTTGTGACTTCCTTTTAATGCGCCTTGCTGCTTTTTCCTCGTCTGGAAGGGTTTCATTAGTCATATAGTTGATGATTGGGGTCATCCACGTAGGTCCCTCCTCCTCAACTATAGCGGCTACCTCCCCTTCCGTGATAGATTTCTCCTTGAGTATTTCCACCAAAACCTGTTTAGACAAGTGAGCGAAGCTCGTGGATGCGATCTTGCTAAGAGCGTCCGCTTTCTTGTTCTCGCCCCTTGGCACCTGATTTATGGAAAACTTACTGAAAGTCGCAATTAACGACTTGACTTTTTCCAAGTACCTGACCATGTTGTCCTCCTTAGCCACATACCCACCTAGAATATGGTTCGCGACAAGCCGTGAGTCCACGTAGGCCTCAAGGTTGCGGACTCCCATTCTAGCGGCGATTTTTAAACCCGCAATTAATGCTTCATATTCCGCTTCGTTGTTGGTGGCCGTGAACTCAAAACGGAGGGCGTATGTGAATTCCATTCCTTCTGGATTCGTGAGGATGAGACCTGCCCCGGACCCGTCGGTACATGAGGATCCGTCCGTGAATAGCACCCAAGGTTCCGTTGGGATCTCGTCTTGCTTAATAATTGGTTCTTCCTCATCCGGCTTCTCGATCAGGAAATCTGCCAAGATCTGGCCTTTAACCGCCGTCCTTGGTCTGTAAGATATATTGTGCCCCCCCAATAGGATGCTCCATTTCTCCAGCCTCCCTGCCACGTCTGGTCAAGAGATAACCTGCTTGATTGGCTGATCCGTAATCACCACAATTGGGTGCGCCTGGAAGTACCGGCGCAACCGCTTTGTAGCAAATACTAGTGCTAACACCAATTTTTCCATGGAGGAATAATTCAGCTCCGCCCCTTGTAGTGTTCTACTTATAAAGTAGACCGGAGTTTGTATTGTATCTCTATCCGTCATAAGTACCGCGCTTATTGCGCCATGAGTAGCTGAGAGATACATAACGAGTTCCTCCTTTGGCCGGGGAGCTACTAGCATAGGGAGAGATGCGAGATGCTGCTTGAGTTGGCCAAAAGCTTCCTCAGCTTCCTTCGTCCAACGGAAGTCTCCCTTTCTAATACACTTCTTGAGTGTCTTAAATAGGGGTAATGACTTCTCTGCGGATTTAGATAGGAATCTATTCAGCCCGGCTAACTTCCCATTCAGGGACTGCACCTCCTTCCGTGTCTGCGGGGACGGTAGTCGTATCACTGCGTCCGTCTTCTCTGGACAAGGTTTGATGCCGTTTGGGTCAATCAAATATCCCAGGAACATTCCCTCTGTTGCTCCAAACATACATTTCTTTGGATTTAACTTCATGTTAATCCTTCTCAGCGTGTCGAATGTCTCCTGGACATCCCGGAGAAGTGCCTCCTCCGTGTGGCTTTTTATCACCAAGTCATCAACATATACTTCCAAGTTGCGTCCTATTTGTGATTCGAAAGCTTTATCCACTGACCGCTGATATGAAGCGCCGGCGTTCTTCAATCCAAACGGCATTTTCGTATAGCAATATACGCCCTGGCTCGTGTGGAACGCCGTTTTTTCTGCATCCTCCTCCGCCATCTGGATTTGGTGATACCCTTTATATGCATCCAAGAAGCATTTGAAAGGATATCCACACAAGGACTCCACCTTCCAGTCGATTTCTGGTAACGGGTAACAGTCCTGTGGGCAGGCCTTGTTCAGATCCGTGAAATCCACACACATGCGCCAACTTCCGTCATGTTTCTTGACCATGACCGGATTAGATAACCACTCGTGGTAGTATACCTCGCGCATGATGCCTGCGTCCACCAGCTTCCGCACTTCCTCCAGTATCACTTGGCTGCGCTCGGGCGCCTGGCCGCGCTTCTTTTGCTTGATAGGTTGGTACCCTTGGCGGATCTGGAGCTTATGCTCTGCTATCGCACGTGGCACACCCGTCATATGTTTTGGCTCCCATGCGAATATGTCCAGGTTTGCACTTAAAAGAGAGCACATGGCCCTTTTACCGCTATCCGAGAGCGCCCCTCCTATGGATACCTCCTGTTCCGGATAGTCAGGGTGAATGGCCACCTTCCAATTGGGTGGTGGTGCCCCATCCTTGGGTGGGACAGGTGGAGCCGGTGTTGTCACGGTGTGACACTCGGATGTTGGTACGACTGTGTTGTAAATAGTAACGATTCCCCCCTCAACGGGGAATTTGATCATTCCGTGTGCCGTAGAGGGTACTGCCCGGATGGCCAAAATGCCTGGTCTGCCTATGATTCCATTATACAGAGAGTGTGAACGTATCACCATGAAGTTCATCCACATCGTAGTGGAATGTTCCTCATTCCCAATGGTGACAAGCAAACGCAATTGCCCTATCGGCCAGATAGTGTCTCCACTAAAGCCAGTAAGCGGCGACGTGGCCGGTACTAATTGGCTTCTTATTTCTGGGCATAACTGCACAAAGCAGTGTTCATACAGTACCTCTGCTGACGATCCTCCATCCACATACATGCGACGAACATTGTGTGTTCCAATGCTTATCTCAATAGTGAGAGGCGCATCAATCACATCGCTTGCTGTGATGGGAGGGAATGAGATTTCCCTGCCGCGTGAAAATTTTTGGCCAATTTTCTGTCTCGTGCGGCGTTGTCTGGATTGGATCATGTATATGGTAGAAGGCTTGTCCTTTTGGGGATCCTTCTTATCATACTTCTTGTTGTTGTCTTTTCCGTCCTTCCAATCCTTAACTAGGTGCTTGAGTTTGCCTGATTTGATTAGTGACTCGATATGCTTCTTGAGCTGGATACACTCCTCCGTGCCGTGTCCTTTGTCATTATGGAACTCGCAGAAGCGACTTCCTTGCCGACGTTCCGGGGGAGTGGTCATTGGGGGAGGCCTTGGAAAGTTCGCCCCTTCAGTCAACAAGATCTCTCGGTAGGACATCTTTAGGGGGGTGAACTTGTCGTCCGACCGTCCGCCTTTGCTTTGGCTCTTATAGTCCGAGCCCTTGTTATTGTTCTGGTTACCTTGACCGCCCGACTGTCTCTGGGACTGGTCATTTGACCGATACCCATTTCCTCGGGATGGTAGGCCGCGGCGACAGCTGTTTCTCCTTCTATGAAATTTCTAACCCTTTCCATGAGGTCATCATATCTCTCTGGACGCTTGTCGTTGAGACGCCTGATCAGTTCTCTGTCTGTTATGGCGTGCATGTAGTCAGAGATTTTCAGGAGTTCTGGCATGGTTCTTGTGCGTGTGCACTCATCATTGAAGCGCTTAGTGAAGGCTTCTGTGGACTCCCCCGGCCGTTGCATGACAGTTGCCAATGAGACCGGATCCCTATTATACTTCTTCCTTTGAGTATAATTGTTCTCAAACGCAGTGCGTAGTTCCGTGAAACTATCAATGCTCCGTGGGGGGAGTGCCTCGAACCAGTCACGGGCGTTTCCAATCAAGGTCGAATTGAACATTTGGCACCATATGGGCATGGGCCATCGCTCAATTTTGGCCTGCGTATCAAATATTTTGAGGTGATCCACAGGATCACCGGACCCATCATAAGTCTTGATACACGCCGGCATGCGACGTTTGGTGTCCTCAGAATAGTTCCGTATGCGGAGGGTGAACGGGTCTTCCCTGGGATCCGCCCATGGCCGGGTGAGCCTAGGGTCATCCCATGGTTCACACCATGGACGCGAGAGATCTTCTGCCTCCGTATCCCGATAGTAAGGACTATCGTAATACCTATCATTGTTTGGTGGTGGTGGAGGGGTGCGCCTAGGTCGGCGACGCTTAGGCGGATGGTCATCTGAATCCTCTTCGGACGGATCCGGGGATGGCGGCGGTGCCCCGTTCTTTGCATATGGACCACTTTTTTGGGATGAGCCAGGAGCTTTTTTCCCAGTGTTCATTCTGTCCCACACACTCGGGCGGCGTGTGGTTCTGGTCAGCTCTCGGTCTGGCCGCTCGGGTGAGCCATCCGACCTTTCTCCTTCTTGAGACTGCGTTAATTCCTGTATAAGGCGATCTCCTATGCGCTCAAACACATTCCGGGGTTGAGGGGTTTCCTCAAAGGTTCCCTGCTCCTGAGGCCGGGTTCTCCTTTTCCTCCGGTTTTGGGAGGGGGTGGTTGGTCCACTGTCACCAAAGTTGAGTCTAGCATGGAGATTCCTCCCCAGATTCAATCTTGATGCGACCCCTGGGACAATCCTTTCGAAGTTCTGAGTGAGAACTCGAGTAAGATCCTCCTCACTGAGTGGTAGGGCTTCCACTTCTTCCTCCGTCGAGGGTCTGCAAGGTTCCTTGTTAGGAGGGTCTGGCGCACTCCCTGGATCAGGGTTGTCCAGGGTTGAAGTAGGCGGGGGTGTCACCGAGATCGTGCTCGTCACCCCCGCGGGTTGAAAACCGCTACGGTTACCCAGCCCGCCTGCGAGGCGGTTAGGTGATTGGTTGGGGATGAGAATCCCTTCCCCTTGGGACTTCCGGTTCCCAGGATTCACATTTCTGGGGTTAGTTGGCGGATGCCCCTTCGTCATTGGAGATTCGAGATGAGGTTTTGTTCTAGCTTAGTGTCGTGGGTCCCACGGATGGCGCCAACTTGTTGATGCAGAATTTGGTTGATCCTTGCTAGACCCGAATTAGGCTTAATTCGGGTTGGCTGGGCTCCGGCTCCTACACCAAGTATATTGTTTGGTTGGGATCCTGCACACTAAACAACACGCGTTAGGCTTAAGTGTGGGAATGTTTCCCACGATTAGGCTCCGGCGTGAGAGTAAGTAATCGGTTTAAGGTTGTAAAACCCGCATGCTTTTACCATGAATAGTGCCCTTAAGATCGTACGTCCTAGATTAAAACTTACCTCATGTAGTATTGATCACATTCATGTGCTAATAATCAAGCAAGTGCATACGTGTATGACATGACAAGTATCGATTACGTACGAACTCATGATAAACAGTTAATAATATATCACGTGAACATAATTAAATCATGATCACCATTTAAAATACTAACTAAAATAATTACGTAAATACTTACAATATAATTACGAGCGTTAAGTTTACGATAAACGACACGTTAGATTAAACAGAAACACTTTAAACACGAGCACGTTTAACCACGAACGAACACGAAACATCGGGACACGAGAAAGGTACGGGTACCCCATGTGGGGCCCCCATACCCACGGCACACATACAAGGAATGGGCCTAGCCCATGGACTTTACAAGTAAAGGGGGGTAAAGAGTTAAACATGTTTTCACTTTTCACTTTCAAGAAAATAAACAAAAACCCTAAAAGAGTTTTTCTCCTCTCCTTTTTCTCCTCTTTGTGCCGCCACATAAACACCACCATTGGAGGGTGTTTGTTTGATTTTGATCTTAAAAACTATTGTGTAATCAGTGTTTGTTCATCCTTTTTCCAAGCTACATAGTGGTATACCTTTCTAACCCTTCTTTTTAATTCTTTTTAGTTCTTTTAATCTTTGATTATTTTCATGAACATGTTATTATTTTTCTTATAAATACAAGGTAATTAATCATTGATCTAACATGTTTTGGTATTAATTAAAATCAAGGAAGGATTTATAAGGGTGTTTGTTTTTAGCCGCCTAGCAAAACAAACCCGAGGGGGGTTTGGTTTGCTATTGCCGCCACCACCAAGACCATTTTTGGTCTTGGTTGGCTCATGTGGGACCCACGGCAGCAAGGAGACACATGTGCCCCGGCTTTGGCCCGGGGTACGGTGTCGAATTCATGCCCGATTCATGGTTCGTTGGTTAATTCATGATTCATGCTACATGTTAATTTTTATGAATTATGAACTTAGGATATAATTAATTAATAACATGAAATATTAATTAAATCATGACTTAGGTTATTTTAATTAGTAGTTTATCATGACATTAATTTAACCTAAGTATTTTATGTTATAAGTTATAATTAATTAATTATTAAAACATGCCTATAATTAATTAATTTAGACATGACTTAGGTTATATTATTATTAATAATAATACACATTTTAACCTAAGTATTTTCATTTCATTTTAATTAAAACATGTTATACTTTAATTAAAATGCTTAACCTATAGTTTAATTAAAATACATGAAATAATAATTAAACTATATACTATATCATATGACTTAAGAAACAAGCTTATAAACACTTAGACTTATATGATAGCTTATGTAACCAGCTTAATTCTAAATATGGAAACTTCTATTTATAGAAACTTAATTAAATAAGGCAACTAATCTAATTATGGAAACCTTCTATATATGGAAATCAATCTATTTCAGGCAGCTAATCTAATTATGGAAACCTTCTATATATGGAAACTTATTTAATTAAGGCAGCTGATCTATTTTTGGAAACTTTCTATTTTTAGAAACTAATCTATTTTAGGCAGTAAATTCTATTTTTGGAAACTTTCTATTTTTGGAAACTTTCTATTTTTGGAAACTTTCTATTTTTGGAAACTTTCTATTTTTGGAAACTTTCTATTTTTGGAAACTTTCTATTTTTGGTAACTTTCTATTTTTGGAAACTTTCTATTTTTGGAAACTTTCTATTTTTGGAAACTTTCTATTTTTGGAAACCTGCTATTTTTGGAAAGTTACTTATTATTACACAGTAAGTATATTAATACATGAAACACCAGTAATACTTAATCAGATAAATCAGAATACTAGATAAACACAGTTTAAGGCTTTAAACAGTGAACCAGGACCTAAAACATACCAAATCAGCTAATATGAGACACAAAACCCAGTACGTAATCAATAAATCGATACTTATACACGTGTGTATTCATGTAGCGTTAGTGATCCAGAAGTAGGAGTCTTTCTTCCGTTCATTCACTGGACTTGAGGTACGGATTCCCGTCCTTTCAGTATGGACATTCTTTCCTTATTAGGATTTCCCCGTATGCAGCCAACTGTTTTCCCCAGCATTTGTTTTATTGTTTTGAACTGCTTATGTTAATTTAGCATAATCTATAGCCATATACAAGCATGACCAGTTTCACCTAGTTATGGAGGTACCATAACCATAGCATTGGAGGCACCGATGTTATGACTTCCCCACGGCGGAGTGATTGCTCGTGGCGTCCCTTTTCAGTTTGGCCATATTATTATATCAGGTGGGGCGTATGGGTGCATCCTAGTTACATGTTTTATTCAGTTTATCATGGTGAATGTGGTGTGTGCCTTGCACCCTTCACAAGGAGCTGATCCCTCCTACCCAAACCAGTATATTGATTAGAGGCATCCCCTCTAATCAGCATGATGAGGTCACCCCTCCAAGTATTCATGCACGTGACCTTTTCATGACCTATATGGGCTATGGTATATATATGTTAGAACAGTTTCACAAGATAAACATAAGGCTTTTCAAACTATAAAACCAGTTTTCTTGATACTTAAACAGTTTACTCAGTACTTAGTCTTCCGCTGTTATATGTTACATGCTTATCCTATATCATGCTTTATTGTACATCCGTGCACTGAGCGTCTTGCTCAGCCGTTTTCCTTTTCATGTTCCCAAAACGGCAGGTACTCAGGGACGCTCGTAGATCTCAAACGTAGGTGCATATGGACTGGAAGCTTTACTGTCTTTCTTTACTTTATGCCTTTCCTTTACTTTGATACAGTTGCTATGGACATTGTTTCGTCCTTTCCTTTTACAGTATTTATGTTTGTGTGTGATGAGCTTTACTTTGGGGTTACCGATGTTTGATTCCGGTATTTCCCTTTTATGGTTGAATAATGCTTAGACATTTATCCTTGTATGCTTTGATGACACGCCATGATTATGCGTAATATTCCATTTCCAAAATGGGGTGTTACAATTATGGTATCAGAGCCAAGGCTTCGACCTGTAGGCTCTCAAATATGACCTGTGATTAGTGGGTAGTCACTACGGTCTTCCTAGAACTGACAGTTGTTTTCATGCATTCATCATTTTTAAGCATACATATACATGTCATTGTTACAGGGTTTTTGACTAAGTAATGGTTGGTACAGGACTGGCCCTATTTAGTCGCATGTGTTTTATCGAAACTTTTAGATTTGGGACCGACCCATAGGCGTCCCCTCGATATGTCTTTTATTTTGAGTGAACTGACCGAAGGCGTTCACTCTCGAGCATCAAAAGTTTTCATAAAACTGCATCATGCATTCGTACAAAGATTTTCTTGCATAAAATTTTTCTCGTGAAATTTTTGGCATAAATTTTTTTTTTATATTTTATGTTGAACTGTTAATCATATGTTTTATGTTATACTGTCAGATGGTTCTCACACGCGAGCAAGAGCAGCTCAATGCTGCAATTCAGGCTGCCATGCAAGCCTTACTTCCTCAACTGAGGAATGACATTCGTGCTGAAGTCCAAGCTGCCAATAATCAGCAGCCGCAGAATCAGGCACCTCCTCCTCCTCCTCCCCCAGTGACACTAGCAGTGTGGTTGGAAAGATTTAACAAGCTCCGTCCTAGAGCTTTCGAAAAGACTGATAGCCCCAGCGATGCTGAAAGCTGGCTGACTCACATTGAGAAAATCTTCAATGCTATGGGATGTGACCCCGCCTTCAAGGCAAGATTGGCATGCTACAGGTTTGAAGGCGATGTACTCAACTGGTGGCTAGCTTTGACGCAGTCAGAAGGAGGTGATGAATGGGTCGCTAGTTTGACATGGGCCCAATTCAAGGAGAGAGTGATGGAACAGTTCTTTCCTAAGGCAGAGCAGGACAAACTCAAGCGTGAATACCACGGGATACGTCAGAGACAGGGCGAGAATAGCAACGAATTCATGCAGCGCTTTCTTCGCCTAGCTGGTTTTCTAGGAGCAGCGGTTGGTACTCCTGAGGAGCAGGCACACCATTTTAGGTGGGCACTTCGCACCTCGGTCGCGAATAATCTGGTATGTGCTACGTTCAATACAGTAGCACAAGTGGCCGACGCAGCAAGAAAGCTTGAGATGTTGCAGGAACGCGATGAGTTCGGGGAAGCTGAAAGACCCGACAAGAGGTAAAACATTTCATGATTCTAGCGTTAACCAGACCGCATCCTATCGTTATATGTTCTTTAATCATCTCTTAAACTGTATCTTCCAGGCAGAAAACTGGGGACCGGTCTCAGCCGGCTACTCAGCAGCAGCCCAATCAGCCCAAAGGAAACGGTCACTCTAACGACCGTTCTGTTGTGGAAAGGCGCAACGGTAATGATAATTACCGTAACAATGCGGGACACTCCAACAACAGCAGGTCCTACTATTTACGCATCTTCTTATGATTTCATGTTATATCTCTCATGCTGACACTATATTAATCTCTACCAGGAACCACGGTAACGGAAGGGACCAGAACCACAGGGGTTCTCAGCCTAACCGTTCAGCTAACACTGGTAAACATCTTATGACGCTTACGTCCTATACTCGTGCATATACTTCATTCTTAACACGTTTTGTCATCAGCAGGCCCTCAGCCAGCAAGGACTCCTGCTGGAGGATTCACTCATCCTCTTTGCAGCACTTGCCATCGCAGACACCCTGGCCCATGTCGTCGTGACTCCGACGCGTGCTACAAGTGCGGCCTCCCTGGCCATCGTATGAGAGATTGCCGTAAGGGTGAAATGGAGGGTACTTCGGGTCATGCTGATACTAAACCGCCTCCTACCACTGGGCGTGTCTACACGACATCGCGCGATCAGGCAAATAAATCTACAGGTACCATTACTGGAATTTTGTATATGTACGGCCAGGCTGCATGTGTTCTTTTCGACACGGGTGCCACTCATTCAGTTATTTTCACTACTTATGCTAAGAACATCAGGACACTTCCCTTGCCATTAGAAAATAAGCTTACCATTTCCACGCCTCTGAGGGACTCTGTATTAATAACTCATGTATACAAGAGTCTTCCTCTAGAGTTTGACGATAAAGTTCGTGCAGTAGATGCACTTCCTCTAGACATGATTGAGTTCGATATGATTCTTGGCATGGATTGGCTATCCAAGCACCATGCTACCATAGACTGCCACTCATATCGAGTGATCTTCGGCGACATTAATGCACCAGAGTACATCCATAACGGGTTCATACCCGGACGGTCTGTACAAGTCATATCTACCTTGCAAGCACGTGCGTTACTGTCACATGGCTGCGAAGGTTATCTAGCTACGGTTCATGACATGGATGCTGAATCCCCATCGATTCAGGATCAACCGGTAGTCTCAGAATTTCAAGACGTCTTTCCAGATGAACTTCCAGGCATACCACCTGCAAGAGAAGTGGAGTTCAACATCGACCTTGTTCCAGGAGCCGAGCCAATCTCTAAGGCTCCGTATCGTATGGCTCCCATAGAGCTAAAAGAACTGAAGGACCAACTGCAGGAACTTCTTGAACGAGGGTTCATTAGACCGAGCGCATCTCCATGGGGCGCACCGGTCTTGTTCGTTAAGAAGAAGGACGGCAGCATGCGACTTTGCATTGACTACCATGAACTTAATAAGATTACCATCCGCAATAGATATCCACTGCCACGTATAGACGATCTGTTTGACCAACTTCAAGGAGCCAAACACTTCTCAAAGATCGATCTAAGGTCAGGCTACCATCAGCTAAGGGTTAAAGAGCAGGATATTGCCAAGACTGCTTTTCGTACCCGTTATGGCCATTATGAGTTTGTGGTCATGCCATTCGGCCTGACTAACGCTCAAGCAATATTCATGGATCTGATGAACAGAATCTTTCATGAATTCCTTGATAAATTTGTCATTGTATTCATCGATGACATCTTGATATTCTCAAAGTCCACGGAGGAACACGAAGATCATCTCCGTACTGTACTACAGATTCTTCGTCAGAAGCAGCTGTATGCGAAATTCTCCAAGTGTGAGTTCTGGTTAAACAAGGTGGCATTCTTAGGTCACATTGTATCAGCAGAAGGGATCACTATGGACCCAGCGAAGGTTGAGGCTATCACTAAATGGCCAAGACTAACATCAGCGACAGAAGTCCGCAGTTTCTTAGGCTTAGCTGGATATTATCGAAGATTCGTGGAGAACTTTTCCCGCCTGGCATTGCCTCTCACCAAACTGATGCGAAAAGGAGAGAAATTCGTCTGGACGGAAGATCGAGAGAAGAGCTTCGAAGACCTAAAGCAGAAGTTAGTATCTGCACCTATTCTTACTCTCCCATCTGGTACAGGTGGATTTCAGATCTATAGCGATGCATCGGGGAAGGGACTGGGCTGTGTTCTCATGCAACATGGGAAAGTGATCGCGTATGCTTCACGACAGCTTAAGCCTTATGAAGAAAACTACCCTACGCATGACCTGGAACTTGCTGCAGTGGTGTTCGCATTGAAGATATGGAGGCATTACTTATACGGAGAATCATGCGATATTTTCACGGATCACAAGAGCTTGAAGTATATCTTCACACAGCGAGAATTGAACATGAGACAAAGGAGATGGTTGGAACTGTTGAAGGATTATGATATTAACCTATAGTATCATCCCGGGAAAGCTAATGTAGTAGCAGATGCACTCAGCAGAAAGTCCGGAATGATAAACGGCATTGAGATCAAGGAACAAAACATAAGGGACTTGGAGCGGCTAGACATCGAGATCATGGTACGTGGGCAGCACGGATACTGGGCGAATCTTAGAGTAGAACCTGAGTTACTGACTAGGATTAAGGAAGCACAGAAGGATGATGGAGAGATTTGGGCGATAATTCAGAATTTGGAGAAGCAGACAGAATTCCGAATGGACGCAGACGGTATCATTTGGCAGGGCACGAGACTTTGTGTTCCTGACAATCCAGAACTCCGGGAAGCATTGTTAGCTGAAGCTCACAGCTCCCCATTTTCTATACATCCTGGGTCGACGAAAATGTACCATGACATCAGACAGCACTTTTGGTGGAGTGGTATGAAACAGGATGTAGCCACGTATGTCTCCAAATGTCTTACCTGTCAGCAGGTTAAGATTGAACATCAGCGATCTGGCGGTCTCCTTCAACCGTTGGATATTCCAGAGTGGAAGTGGGACAAAATCACCATGGATTTTGTTACCGGTCTTCCGCCTACCAAGAAGAAGCACGATGCTATTTGGGTCATTGTTGATCGACTCACCAAATCAGCTCATTTCTTACCGATACGCAAGGAAGATCCGGTAAGTAAACTCGCAGATACTTACAGAAGGGAGATCATGAGACTCCACGGCACTCCCTCCAGCATCGTCTCAGACAGAGATCCTCGTTTCACGTCGCGATTCTGGAAAGGTCTGCAAAAAGCTTGGGGTACACAACTTAAGCTGAGCACAGCCTTTCATCCTCAAACGGACGGACAATCGGAGCGAACAATTCAGACATTGGAAGATATGTTAAGTTCGTGTGCGTTGGAATGGACAGGTGATTGGGACGATTACATCTGTTTAGTCGAGTTTGCATACAACAACAGCTGGCACGCAAGTATCAAATGTGCTCCTTTCGAAATGTTGTATGGCAGAAAGTGCCGCGCTCCAACTTGCTGGGATCAAGTGGGAGAGCGAACACTCGAAGGACCAGAGATTATAGAAATGACCAATGAGAAGATTGAGGTAGCTAAACAGAAGCTACAGGAAGCACGATCACGTCAGAAGAGTTACGCCGATAAGCATCGTAGGGACATACATTTTAATGTGGGAGATCACGTCTTCCTCAAGGTTTCGCCGGCACGTGGTGTTAAACGCTTCAGGATCAAAGGAAAACTCAGTCCTCGGTTCATCGGACCATTTGATATCGTTGAACGAATCAGCGAAGTATCTTACCGATTGGCGTTACCTCCTTTAGCTTTCGCACGTGCATAACGTGTTCCATGTGTCCTTACTCAGAGGGTACAATTATCATCCCCTTCACATGGTTCAGTATCCACTGGAACAGATACGTGAAGATCTCACCTTTATAGAAGAACCCGAACGAGTACTCGACAGGCAAGAACGAGTCATGAGAAGGAAGACGATTCCTTTCGTCAAAATCCTTTGGAGGGACCATACCGAGCGGGAAGCCACTTGGGAAACAGAGGAGTCTATCCGGGCTTCTTACCCTCACTTCATATTTTGAGTTCGGGTATGTCATTTCTTTTCAGCTTACTGTATCTATAATTCGGGGACGAATTATTCTTTTTAGGGGGGAAGAATTGTAAAACCCGCATGCTTTTACCATGAATAGTGCCCTTAAGATCGTACGTCCTAGATTAAAACTTACCTCATGTAGTATTGATCACATTCATGTGCTAATAATCAAGCAAGTGCATACGTGTATGACATGACAAGTATCGATTACGTACGAACTCATGATAAACAGTTAATAATATATCACGTGAACATAATTAAATCATGATCACCATTTAAAATACTAACTAAAATAATTACGTAAATACTTACAATATAATTACGAGCGTTAAGTTTACGATAAACGACACGTTAGATTAAACAGAAACACTTTAAACACGAGCACGTTTAACCACGAACGAACACGAAACATCGGGACACGAGAAAGGTACGGGTACCCCATGTGGGGCCCCCATACCCACGGCACACATACAAGGAATGGGCCTAGCCCATGGACTTTACAAGTAAAGGGGGGTAAAGAGTTAAACATGTTTTCACTTTTCACTTTCAAGAAAATAAACAAAAACCCTAAAAGAGTTTTTCTCCTCTCCTTTTTCTCCTCTTTGTGCCGCCACATAAACACCACCATTGGAGGGTGTTTGTTTGATTTTGATCTTAAAAACTATTGTGTAATCAGTGTTTGTTCATCCTTTTTCCAAGCTACATAGTGGTATACCTTTCTAACCCTTCTTTTTAATTCTTTTTAATTCTTTTAATCTTTGATTATTTTCATGAACATGTTATTATTTTTCTTATAAAAACAAGGTAATTAATCATTGATCTAACATGTTTTGGTATTAATTAAAATCAAGGAAGGATTTATAAGGGTGTTTGTTTTTAGCCGCCTAGCAAAACAAACCCGAGGGGGGTTTGGTTTGCTATTGCCGCCACCACCAAGACCATTTTTGGTCTTGGTTGGCTCATGTGGGACCCACGGCAGCAAGGAGACACATGTGCCCCGGGTTTGGCCCGGGGTACGGTGTCGAATTCATGCCCGATTCATGGTTCGTTGGTTAATTCATGATTCATGCTACATGTTAATTTTTATGAATTATGAACTTAGGATATAATTAATTAATAACATGAAATATTAATTAAATCATGACTTAGGTTATTTTAATTAGTAGTTTATCATGACATTAATTTAACCTAAGTATTTTATGTTATAAGTTATAATTAATTCATTATTAAAACATGCCTATAATTAATTAATTTAGACATGACTTAGGTTATATTATTATTAATAATAATACACATTTTAACCTAAGTATTTTCATTTCATTTTAATTAAAACATGTTATACTTTAATTAAAATGCTTAACCTATAGTTTAATTAAAATACATGAAATAATAATTAAACTATATACTATATCATATGACTTAAGAAACAAGCTTATAAACACTTAGACTTATATGATAGCTTATGTAACCAGCTTAATTCTAAATATGGAAACTTCTATTTATAGAAACTTAATTAAATAAGGCAACTAATCTAATTATGGAAACCTTCTATATATGGAAATCAATCTATTTCAGGCAGCTAATCTAATTATGGAAACCTTCTATATATGGAAACTTATTTAATTAAGGCAGCTGATCTATTTTTGGAAACTTTTTATTTTTAGAAACTAATCTATTTTAGGCAGTAAATTCTATTTTTGGAAACTTTCTATTTTTGGAAACTTTCTATTTTTGGAAACTTTCTATTTTTGGAAACTTTCTATTTTTGGAAACTTTCTATTTTTGGAAACTTTCTATTTTTGGTAACTTTCAATTTTTGGAAACTTTCTATTTTTGGAAACTTTCTATTTTTGGAAACTTTCTATTTTTGGAAACCCGCTATTTTTGGAAAGTTACTTATTATTACACAGTAAGTATATTAATACATGAAACACCAGTAATACTTAATCAGATAAATCAGAATACTAGATAAACACAGTTTAAGGCTTTAAACAGTGAACCAGGACCTAAAACATACCAAATCAGCTAATATGAGACACAAAACCCAGTACGTAATCAGTAAATCGATACTTATACACGTGTGTATTCATGTAGCGTTAGTGATCCAGAAGTAGGAGTCTTTCTTCCGTTCATTCACTGGACTTGAGGTACGGATTCCCGTCCTTTCAGTATGGACATTCTTTCCTTATTAGGATTTCCCCGTATGCAGCCAACTGTTTTCCCCAGCATTTGTTTTATTGTTTTGAACTGCTTATGTTAATTTAGCATAATCTATAGCCATATACAACCATGACCAGTTTCACCTAGTTATGGAGGTACCATAACCATAGCATTGGAGGCACCGATGTTATGACTTCCTCACGGCGGAGTGATTGCTCGTGGCGTCCCTTTTCAGTTTGGCCATATTATTATATCAGGTGGGGCGTATGGGTGCATCCTAGTTACATGTTTTATTCAGTTTATCATGGTGAATGTGGTGTGTGCCTTGCACCCTTCACAAGGAGCTGATCCCTCCTACCCAAACCAGTATATTGATTAGAGGCATCCCCTCTAATCAGCATGATGAGGTCACCCCTCCAAGTATTCATGCACGTGACCTTTTCATGACCTATATGGGCTATGGTATATATATGTTAAAACAGTTTCACAAGATAAACATAAGGCTTTTCAAACTATAAAACCAGTTTTCTTGATACTTAAACAGTTTACTCAGTACTTAGTCTTCCGCTGTTATATGTTACATGCTTATCCTATATCATGCTTTATTGTACATCCGTGCACTGAGCGTCTTGCTCAGCCGTTTTCCTTTTCATGTTCCCAAAACGGCAGGTACTCAGGGACGCTCGTAGATCTCAAACGTAGGTGCATATGGACTGGAAGCTTTACTGTCTTTCTTTACTTTATGCCTTTCCTTTACTTTGATACAGTTGCTATGGACATTGTTTCGTCCTTTCCTTTTACAGTATTTATGTTTGTGTGTGATGAGCTTTACTTTGGGGTTACCGATGTTTGATTCCGGTATTTCCCTTTTATGGTTGAATAATGCTTAGACATTTATCCTTGTATGATTTGATGACACGCCATGATTATGCGTAATATTCCATTTCCAAAATGGGGTGTTACAAAGGTTTATATGAGTTTAGAGTACAAGTCGTAATACCTTTGTGGAACCCTTGGGGGTTCCTTTTATAGGCAGTGAAACCCTAGTGGGCTTTCACTGATCCTTCGGCCCCAAGGAAGAGATAAGCACCAGAATTAGAATGATTGTTATCTTCTAATTCTGGTAGTGAATATCTCCTCTTATTGGGATTAAGATATTCCTAGACAGAATATTATTCTGTCTAACCCTATGTCGGCCGTGTCGGCCGTACCGGGCCGTGGGCCGCACACATGCGTGCGGTTACTGTTCATCCATGCCCATAAGCCTGACTGACATTATTCCACCCATCCGTGATGGGCCGGACACGGGTAGTACCCATGGGTCGGGTCCATGACCCGGCTGGGGACTATACGTCATCACTGTTACTGAGATATGCTGAAGCTGATGGCAATACTTGTGAACTTCAGTGCGTCAGATGAGGCGACAAAACCCCATATACATGTTCACATAAGTGAACAAGACATATGACATTGCACACTCCTCTACTCAGGCCTAGCTACTCAGTTATATTAAAATTTGTTCAGCATTGCTGAAGGAATCTTTTGATGACTGGTGATTATTTGTTCAGCTTCAGTGAATCAGATAAGGCAACAAAACATCATATACACAATCACATAAAGTGAAATAGACATATGACATTGCACACTCCTTTACTCAGACAATGCTACTTAACATTAATCAAATTCTTTTATGAAATGCTGAACCTTCAGGCTTCTTCAGTGAATGTTGAAGGTTCAGGTTTTGTATCATCAATGTTCAGCATACCAAGCTCCATTATCAATATTTTGAAAGTTGGTTCATCCAATGGTTTGGTGAAGATATCAGCCAATTGGTATTGATTGGGGATGAAATGTAATTTAATGTCCCCTTTGACAATGTGATCTCTGATAAAGTGATATCTGATATCAATGTGTTTTGTTCTTGAGTGGAGGACTGGATTATTGGATATTGCAATAGCACTAGTGTTATCACAAATGATTGGTACCTTTTCATATTCTATGTCATAATCAGCCAGTTGGCTTTTCATCCAAAGAACATTGGCACAACATCCAGCAGCTGCCACGTATTCAGCTTTTGCTGAAGACATGGAAACTATTTGTTGCTTTTTAGCACTCCAACACACAAGTTTGCCACCTAGTAATTGGCAGGCACCAGAAGTGCTTTTTCTGTCCAAATTGCAACCAGCATAGTTAGAATCTGAGTACCCCTTTAGATCAAAACCTGAGGATTTTGGGTACCAAAGACCTAGACTTGATGTACCTTTTAGGTATCTGAAGATTCTCTTAACAGCTGTAAGGTGTGATTCCTTTGGATCTGCTTGGTATCTTGCACAAAGGCATTACGTTTTAATTTCCACAAATTGCACGCTTCCCGAAATCTCTGTTTTTACCAAGTGTTTTTCTAGTAATTTTTAGTTTAATTTTTAAAAGCTTTTATTTTACTCAACGACATTTTAATATTTGCTTTTAGTTTAAAAATAGATAAACAACCCATTTTATTTTCCACCAAGAACGACTGAGTCGCACTCTTAACTAGTAATCAATTCGAAAAGATCGGACGATAACTCTTTCATAACTAAGTAAAATCTAGTTATTAAATGGCGCCGCTGCCAGCTCTTTTCGTTAAGATTAACGTTTTTTAGTGAGAGACGCGTTGGATTTTGGGATCCGTTCACTTTTGAACGTTATTTTCCTTGGTTTCAAATTTACAAAAATCCTAAAAAAAAATATAAAATTTTCAAAAATTCAAAAAAAATTGAAAAACATAAAAAAGCCAAAAATATTTCTTGTCTATTTTCCTTTTTCTTTTGCAGGTGTGTATGCGTACCCATGCTCGTAAAAAGAAAGCATCTCAAGCCGAAGTCATTACTCCACCTATTGTCACCATGGTCAATCAACCAATGATCGAGCTTTTGCAATCGCACGTAGAGGGCAACACCGATGCTATTGTCATACCCGAAATTGGAGCCAACAATATTGAGCTGAAATCCGGCTTTATTCAAATGGTCTCTGCTCAACCTTTCTTGGGGCGTTCGCTTGATGATCCTTTTGACCATATAAAAAGGTTTCTTCAACTCACCAATACGGTTAAGTATAATGGAGTTTCACAAGAAGTGATTTGCTTGCAACTTTTTCCTTTCTCTTTAGAGGGACAAGCCCGGAATTGGCTTGATAAGGAACCGCCACAAAATATTCTTACGTGGACGGATTTAGAGACCAAGTTCATTAACTACTTTTTCCCACCCTCACGTACTACCGCTTTGCGGAATGAAATCATTACCTTTGAACAAAAGTATGGTGAGACATTTAGTGAATTTGGGACCGTTTTAAGGAACTTTTAAGAAAGTGTCCACAACATGGTTTCACAAAAGTACATCAAATAAATACTTTTTACAATGGGTTAAGCATGAATGACCAAGATTCACTAAATAGTGCCTCGGGGGTAACATTTTGGTTAAGTCTTCTAATGCCGCATGGGATATAATTGAGAATAAGTCTAGAGTGCAAACCAAGAGTGTTCGAACTAATGTGGCTAGTGCTAGTACTAGTGACGCCGACAAGAGAATTGATAAGCTTACTTCGCTTGTGGAATCACTTGCTGTACAAACCGCCAACAATGCCAAACAATCAATGCCCAAGCTAATGCTTTGAGTCAATCATGTGAAATATGCGGGGGATCTCACTCATACACCGATTGTCCTTCGACTCATGACAATCCGGAAAATGTGTATGCCGCCAACGGTAACTTTTCTACGGGAGGCTATCAAGCACGTCCTTAAGGTGACCGCAATTTGCTAAGTTATCGTTCAAACAACTTCATTTCACCACCCGGTTTTCCCCCTCAAAACCCAAACAACCTCAATCGCAACCATCAAAATCAACCACGTGCTCCAAATCAATATCAAACCCAAAGAAACCCATATCCACCTCAAGGAAACAATCAAGTTTACCAACAACCCGCATATCAACCACCTGCCTACCATGCTCTTCCTCCCACCCAATCCACCGCATTTCATCAAGAGGTTGACACTTACATGAGGACTAATGATGCGATAGTGCATAATCTTCAGCGGCAAATGGCCAACTTGAAAGGAGATCTGGTGAAACAAGGGAATGATCTTCGAGCCGATATGCAAAACTCTTTGAGCAGTCAAACGACTGACTTAAGGGATATGATGACTAGTTTCATCCAAAGTAATCAAGCCTCTGGTTTGGGTTCTCTTCCGAGTAACACTGTTGCTAATCCAAGAGGGGAGATGAAAGAAATCACCACTCGATGTGGAAAAGGTTTAAAGGAACCCTAGCTTCCTACACCTACATCGGTGATTGTGACAAAGGAAAACGAGTCCCCTTCTCCAATTCCTCCACCTTCTATTTCCCCAATTCCTCCACCTTCTACTTCCACCCCTCCACCACCCAAGGATGTGAGTGAGAATTCCATACCAAAGCCTTCATCTCAACCTAATATACCTTATCCCTCAAGGTTGAGGAAAGAGAAATTGAAGAACAAAGATGATATTCAGGTTTCTAACTTTCTTAAAATATTTAAACAACTGAGTTTCAACATCTCCTTTGCTGAGGCTCTCGCTCACATGTCGAAATATGCTAAAATGTTTAAAGATCTTCTCAGTGATAAGGAGAAACTTCTTGATATTGCTCAGACCCAACTTAACGAGAATTGCTCCGCAGTGCTCTTAAGGAAATTACCCACCAAACTTGGTGATCCGGGTCGTTTTCTCATTCCTTGCAACTTCCCCGGGGTAGAGAATTGTATGGCCCTAGCCGATCTAGGTGATAGTATAAACATAATGCCATTAAGTGTTTGGAAACAATTATCTCTACCCGAGCTAGTCCCCACACGAATAACATTGGAATTAGATAACCGTACGGTTGCTTATCCGGTGGGGATTTTCCAAAGATGCCTTCGTCGGTGTCGACAGATTCACCTTTTCAGTGGATTTTGATGTCGTTTACTACGAGATGGACCCCCGTGTTCCATTAATCGTTGGACGTCCATTCTTGAGGACCGGTCGCACTCTCATTGATGTAGCCGCGGTTGAATTAATCATGAGAGTTGGTGACGACAAAATCGTCTTCAACATGGGTAAACTTTCTAAACAGCCTTCTGAAAACGAGAGTGTTAATTTCATTGACGTTCTTGATGAGGATTGTGAAGAACATTTCAAAGACGCTTGTAAAAGTGGTTCTTCTTCTCTAGCCATTGTTGAGACCGTTGCCTCTATTGCTCCATCACTGACTCCATTTGGAGAAAGTGATTTCCTTTTGAAAGAATTTGAAGCAACTTTGGGAGATGTGGACTTACAATATGACGATTCTCCCTCCAATTGGGATGAAGACATTCGTACCATTGAGAAACTTCTCAATGAGGACCATATTTCTCCACCATCTTCTAAGGAAATCTCTATCGATGATCCGAATTTGACTATGCCTTCCATCGAAAATCCTCCGGATTTAGAGCTTAAGGATCTACCGTCTCATCTCGAGTACGTTTTCCTTGAAGACAATAAGAAGTTACCCGTCATCATCGCTAAGGATTTGAAAGAAGACAAAAAATGTCGATTTATCGACGTGCTAAAGAATCATAAGAAAGCGATTGCTTGGAAAATCTCCGATATTCGTGGAATTTATCCTCACTTTTGCACACATAAAATTCTCGAGGACGACTTTAAACCCACTATTCAAAACCAAAGAAGGGTGAATCCCAAGATCCATGACGTTATCAAAAAAGAGGTTATCAAACTTCTTGATGCGGGAATGATCTACCCTATCTCGGATTCACCATGGGTTAGTCCGGTCCATTGTGTGCCTAAGAAAGGCAGAATCACCGTTGTGCCCAATGAAAACAACGAGTTGATTCCTACTCGTCTCGTTACAGGGTGGAGAGTTTGTATAGACTATCGCAAACTCAATGATGCTACGAGAAAGGATCATTTTCCCCTTCCTTTTATGGACCAAATGCTTGAACGTCTAGCGGGTAATAATTATTATTGCTTCTTAGACGGTTTCTCCGGGTATTTTCAAATTCCCATCGATCCTAAAGATCAAGAGAAAACCACATTCACTTGTCCTTATGGAACATTTGCTTACAAAAGAATGCCTTTCGGCTTATGCAATGCTCCTGGGACTTTCCAAAGGTGTATGATGGCTATCTTGCATGACATGGTTGAATAAACTATGGAAGTCTTCATGGATGATTTCTCGGTCTATGGTGATTCTTTCTCTCATTGCCTTGCCAATTTGGAACGCATGCTTAAGCGGTGTGAAGACACTCGCCTTGTTCTAAATTGGGAAAAATGCCATTTCATGGTAAAAGAAGGCATTGTTCTTGGACATAAAATCTCGAAATCTGGTCTTGAAGTGGACCGTGCTAAAGTCGATGTTACTGCTAAATTGCCTCTACCTTCAACCGTAAAGGGTGTGAGAAGTTTCCTTGGTCATGCGGGCTTCTACCGACAATTCATTCAAGATTTTTCTAAAATCGCTCGACCGATGACCCACCTCTTGGAAAAAGATACTCCCTTTATCTTTTCTAAAGAGTGTCTTGAATCCTTCAATCTTCTTAAGGACAAGCTAACTAAGGCACCAGTCTTGGTTACCCCTAATTGGGAGCTACCTTTTGAATTGATGTGTGATGCTAGCGACTTTGCCATTGGAGCGGTTTTGGGCCAAAGAGTGAACAAACACTTCCAACCAATCTATTATGCTAGCAAGACAATGACGGGGGATCAATTGCATTATACCACTATAGAAAAAGAGCTTTTAGCTGTAGTGTATGCCTTTGAGAAATTCCGCCCTTATCTTGTCCTTTCAACCACCATCGTCTATACCGACCATTCCGCGTTGAAGTACTTTTTAACTAAACAAGATTCCAAGCCAAGACTTCTTCGTTGGGTTTTGATCCTTCAAGAATTTAAAATCAAAATTCGTGACAAAAAGGGAGCCGAAAACCTAGCCACGGATCATCTAAGTAGACTTGAGGATCCTTATCAAGGGGATCATCCGAATCAAGAATCAATGACTCTTTTCCCCTTGAGGCCTTCATGTCTATCAATTCCAATCTTGATGACACCCCGTGGTTTGCGTACATTACAAACTACTTAGCGGGTGGAATTCTCAAGGAAGGGTTAACGTCTCAACAAAAGAAAAATTTCTTTAAAGACATTGAACACTATTTTTGGGACGACCCTTACCTCTTCAAACAATGTGCGGATCTTGTCATTCGTCAGTGTGTTGATGGGCCGACAGCTTTACTAATCCTTGAAGCTTGCCATAAAGGACCCACCAGTGGTCACTTTGGTCCCAATTACACCGCGAAGAAATTTTTCGACTTTGGATTCTATTGGCCCACCATTTATCATGACGCTCATGAAATGGTTAAACATTGTGATGCTTGCCAACGCCAAGGCAAGATCACACATAAAGATGAGATGCCTCAAAATTTCATACAAGAATGTGAAATCTTTGATGTATGGGGTATCGACTTTATGGGGCCATTTCCATCATCTAAAGGGAACAAGTACATCCTCGTAGTCGTGGACTACGTATCTAAATGGGTTGAAGCTAAGGCTCTCCCTACGAACGATGCGAGGGTGGTTGTGAACTTTCTGAAGCAGCTTTTTGCTCGATTCGATGTTCCTCGTGCTATCATCAGTGACCGCGGGACTCACTTTTGCAATGATCAATTTGCTCGAGTCATGGCTAAGTATGGTGTCAATCACCATCTTTCCACCGCTTATCATCCTCAAACAAATGGTCAACCCAAGATATCTAACCATGGATTAAAGCGAATTCTTGAGCGTACTGTGGGAGAGCATCGTGCCTCGTGGGCCGATAAGTTAGACGATGCTTTGTGGGCTTTCCGTACCGCATATAAGACGCCGATTGGTTGCACTCCAGATCGTCTTGTGTACGGGAAGGCATGCCACCTCCCTATTGAGCTGGAACATAAGGCATTCTGGGCCTTGAAGTGGTCCAATTTTGACATCAACAAAGCCGGTGATCTTCGGAAGATTCAACTCAACGAGCTAAATGAACTGAGGAATCAAGCTTATGAGAATTCTTTGATCTACAAGGAGAACACCAAGATCATTCATGATGCAATGATTAAGAACCGAGAGTTCCACATTGGTGATCAAGTTTTACTCTTTAACTCTCGGTTAAAGATCTTCTCGGGCAAGCTGAAGAGCCGTTGGTCTGGTCCATTCACCATCGCCAAAGTTTTCCCTTATGGAACCATTGAGCTTTCTCAGCCAAATGGGCCTAATTTTAAAGTGAATGGCCAGCGTGTGAAGTTGTACTTTGGTGAGAACATATCTCATGAGATGATTTCATCCCTCACCACATTTCCCTTGAATTAGTTCTGGGTCGAGTCAGGCTCGTGACTTGGTTAACAAAAACAAGCGCTTCTCGGGAGGCAACCCGTTGATCTATCCTTTACCGTTTTCATAATAAGTGTAGGGGGAGCCCCGTATGTGTTTGTAGTCTTGTTTCTTATGATGTGCAGGGATTAAAGCTTCAAAGAGCACTTTTGATGACATTTGACGACCGTGATCCTGTGTACCCGTCTTCCTGGTTCTATCCTAAACTGTCGTGATTCAATATTTTATATTTTATATGTTCACATTGAAATCACTATAGTTGTCCATTCCTTAGCAAGATTTAAACAAAGTGCACAATGTCATAAGTGTAGGGGAGTTTACTACCACATGCTTAAACATTGAGGACAATGTTTATATCAAGTGTAGGGGGGACTTCTATCGAAGTAAGTGGGCTTTTCCATGAATTTGTCCTCATTTTAAACGGAAAATTAGATTTTTCGACATTTTTCAAAATTTTTAATCTAATTTTGGCCTAGTAGTATAGTAGTATTTTCCTTTGTTATCGTTATTTACTTTCCTTGCTAAAATAAAAGTTTAATAAAGTGGTTTTAAATTTTTCAAAGTCGTGAATATTTTGACTCAACCCGAGTTTACTTATCTAAGTTTACTCTAGCTAGTATCCTTAACGTGTTTACGTCAAGTTTTGCTAGGATTTTATATAGGGAACTTTAAAACGCGAAAGTCTTAACTCTTACGGGTTAAGAACAAAAACTTTTCGCAAGTTCCTATAATTGATCTTAGAAAGTCTCTTATCAAGGGAACTTTAAAAAGCGAATTCTAAACTTGAAAAAGTCTAAGAATTTGCAAGATCCTATAGATGACTTGAAAACCCAAAACTTTGATTTAATTGGCTAAGCATCCACGAGTCTCATTCCTTGAGATTTTAAATTGTGGAGAACGAGAGATGATAGAGTCAATTATAAGTTTGGTATTCTTTCGTGAATTTATGTGAGTTGATTATAAGCTTTTTCTCCCATCGCTTGTTAATAAATATATTTGCAATAAATAAGGTTGTACGATTTGAAAAGTTACTTAGCTTCTAGCACAAGATCATTTAAAAGTTGCTCGGTATTAATTAGAGTTCATAGCCAAGGCATAACTTATTGAAGCGGGATGCGAAGATTGGCGAGTCCGAAAAGGCCCTAACAAGACATTAGGGCTACATTTTGTTGCTAAAGATCCCAAGTGATGTGAAGAATCATTTATCAAAAATCAATATGAAGTATCGAGACACACGACGAAAAGCAAATACTCCCCTAAAGATCTAAGTCCTAAAAGGAGGCGGATCGTTGTATTTCAAAGTCCAAAATAAAGATTGGAGAAAAATGAAGAAGTCGTGGTCCAAGTATGAAGACTCTCTCAAAACTTCAAGTGAAGAAATTCCTATTATGAAGAGAAGACCATAATTTCAAGAACGTCTCTCAAGATTCAAAGTATGAAGTCGCTGCCAAATATCGGTCCGAGAAAGGTCTCAAATCGTGAAGCGAGTTATGCCAAGATATGAACTTTAACAGGTCCCAAGAAGCAGTTTTAAAAGATTTTTTCCTTTAGCTAACTATGGGTTAAATCGTCCCACTTTATTTTCGGCCTAAATAAACTATCGAAATAAGTCAAACAATGTATCCTCGTGATCATTCAAGACAAAATTAAAATATAATAGATACACCTAGGAATAAGGGAGTCTAAGTGAATAATTGGGCCACATGAGTTCGTGTTAGTTTGCTAACTTATAATAACAATGATCTCGTTTTTAAGCTTGATTTGGGGAACGTGAAACTTGAGGATGATGAACATTCATGACGGCCAAAACCCAAATGTAAGTCTTTGATTTCTTTACTTATTTTGAATATATTTCTATCTTTTTAATCTCCTTGAAGTGTAGTATTTAATAAAGGCCAAGGTGGGTTATCTATGATGAGAGATGTAAACTGAGCTTTGAAATTAATGCATTGCATGAGGGCATTGCAATTGTCAAGTGTAGGGGATTTAATAAGTTTGAAAACACTTATCCTTTTGCCACTTATTTCCAATAATGACAAGACCAAAACGTATATTTTATGTCGTAAAAGTCGGAATTATACGTGGTTTGTGTTTTTATTGTGTTTTAGGACCAAAAGATGAAAAAGGAAGAAAACATGGGCTATCACGGGCTTTTATCGAAGAAAATGAGAAAAGACGAAGTCAAAAGATCAAGAGTGAAAAAAGAACGGAAGTCCAAGGCCTATTCTGAAGATTTATCGAGGAAAAAGTCTAAAGACGGAAGTTTAATGAAGTCGAAGAACTTAAGTCTAATTATAGAAGAAAATTAGAAGACGAGTTCAATTTACATCGACAAATCCCGAGACGACGTCGAGAAAGACAAAGAATTAAAATCGAGTCGAGAAGAAAGAAAGAAAGAAGGAAGCACATGCACCTCCCCATCTCCTATAAATACCCTCCAAATTACACATTAGGAGGGTGTTAGTTAGTGAATTTATCTAGTTCACTTTTTCTTTCTTTAGTTTTATTATTAGAGAGAGAAAGTGTTTAACTTTCTCTCATTAGAATTTCATCTTTTCTTTTCTTTCATGTTTAAGCTTTAATTCAATCTTGTATTTTGGACTCATTGATATACAAGTTCGGTTTAAGCTTTTCATCGTTAATCTCTTTCTACCTTTCTTGATTTTAATTTGTTCTTGATCCGAAATTTTAATGCTTTTTGTTTAATTTTGATGTTTGTGTGATTAAAAAGTTTAACTTTTTAGCCATATCCAAGTTTATACGATTTGAGCTTTGAGCTTATCATACTTATTGGCTTATTGTGTATTTAGCTTATTTACTTTTAAGTTTTCTTAAAAGTTTAGTCTTTTGTAAAGTTTGATTTATAAAGTTTGCTTAATTCGTGTTTTGAAAGTTTTTAAATTTAAGATTGTTTTCATTCAGTTAAGATTTGATTAAGTGCTTATCCATCTTGCTTACTTGTGCTTATTCATTTTTGCTTATTCTACTTTTGAATCCCATCGTAACTGCTTTGATGTTTTACCCAGTACGATCAAGTAAGTGTGATCGCATAAACCCCTAGGGTTTCTACTTGCGATCCATTGCTGCGATCAAAGCTAAGATCACCAAGTACGATCACTTGGGTGCGATCACTCATTGTGATCCTTGGTCACGATCACTCATTGCGATCGATGACCATGATCACTTGAGTGCGATCACTCGCTGCGATCACTTGGTTGCGATCGGGGCCACATTTCTAATTTCCATCGCATTGAGTGCGATCGCTTGACCATGATCTAGGCTACGATCGACAGTTACGATCGTAGGCTACGATCACTTGGTGCGATCCACCACTACGATCTGAATTACGATCGTGTTACGATCTAACTTTTGTTTTTGTTTTTATCTTAGTTTTCGAATTTAACTTTTCCCGCTTTTTTCACTTAGAATTATTTTAAACGAGTTTCGTCTTAGTTTATTTTTAAGTTTTTAAGTTTTCACGTTTTCAAGTTTTAAATTTATTACATTTTAAAAATAGATAAACAACCCATTTTATTTTCCACCAAGAACGACTTAGTCGCACTCTTAACTAGTAATCAATTCGAAAAGATCAGACAATAACTCTTTCATAACTAAGTAAAATCTAGTTATTAAATGGCGCCGCTGCCGGCTCTTTTCATTAAGATTAACGGTTTTTAGTGAGAGACGCGTTGGATTTTGGGATCCGTTCACTTTTGAACGTTATTTTCTTTGCTTTCAAATTTTCAAATATCCTAAAAAAAAATAAAAAATAAAGTTTTCAAAAATTCAAAAAAAAAGTTGAAAAACATAAAAAAGCCAAAAATATTTCTTGTCTATTTCCTTTTTCTTTTGCAGGTGTGTATGCGTACCCGTGCTCGTAAGAAGTAAGCAGCTCAAGCCGAAGTCATTACTCCACCTATTGTCACCATGGACAATTAACCAATGATCGAGCTTTTCTAGTAATTTTTAGTTTACTTTTTAAAAGCTTTTATTATACTCAGCGACATTTTAATCTTTGATTTTAGTTTAAAAATAGATAAACAACCCATTTTATTTTCCACCAAAAACGACTGAGTCGCACTCTTAACTAGTAATCAGTTCAAAAAGATCAGACGATAACTCTTTCATGAGTAGTAGGTTTAAGAGTGATTTTGGTGATCTTGGGGGTGGAAGATGATTCAGCCATTTATGTTTTTGTGTGTGTTTTGAAAGAGAGAAAGGTTATGTGTGTTTTATGGATGAAAAGATTTGTAAGTATGGAATGAAATCCAATTGTTAGGGATTATATAAAAACTTTAACTGATTTGTAAAAAGTTTTTAAAACCATTTGAAAAAGTTATAAATCTTTTAGGGTTTCTTTTGAACATTTGGCACAAACTTTCTCATTAATGTTCTGCAAAAAGGTATGATTTTCTGTTGCTTTGAACAGTGAAACACCCCATGTGTCAGGAAGTTGTTGACTGTGGATGGAGACGTTTGAAATTTCCTTAATTAACAAATGACACCTTTTTAAAAGAATGTTTGTTTTATTCATAAGAAATTTAATGCCATTAACTCTTTTGAATCACATGACTGATGAGTTTTAAATGCTGTTTCTCAGATATGCTGAAGCTGATGGCAATACTTGTGAACTTCAGTGCGTCAAATGAGGCGACAAAACCCCATATACATGTTCACATAAGTGAACAAGACATATGACATTGCACGCTCCTCTACTCAGGCCTAGCTACTCAGTTGTATTAAAATTTGTTCAACATTGCAGAAGGAATCTTTTGATGACTGGTGATTATTTGTTCAGCTTCAGTGAATCAGATAAGGCGACAAAACATCATATACACAATCACATAGAGTGAAATAGACATATGACATTGCACACTCCATTACTCAGACAATGCTACTTAACATTAATCAAATTCTTTTATGAAATGCTGAACCTTCAGGCTTCTCCAGTGAATGCTGAAGGTTCAGGTTTTGTATCATCAATGTTCAGCATACCAAGCTCCATTATCAATCTTTTGAAAGTAGGTTCATCCAATGGTTTGGTGAAGATATCAGCCAATTGGTATTGAGTGGGGATGAAATGTAATTCAATGTCCCCTTCGACAATGTGATCTCTGATAAAGTGATATCTGATATCAATGTGTTTTGTTCTTGAGTGGAGGTCTGGATTATTGGATATTGCAATAGCACTAGTGTTATCACAAAAGATTGGTACCTTTTCATATTCTATGTCATAATCAGCCAGTTGGCTTTTCATCCAAAGAACATTGGCACAACATCCAGCAGCAGCCACATATTCAGCTTTTGCTGAAGACATGGCAACTGTTTGTTGCTTTTAAGCACTCCAACACACAACTTTGCCACCTAGTAATTGGCAGGCACCAGAAGTGCTTTTTCTGTCCAAATTGCAACCAGCATAGTCAGAATCTGAGTACCCCTTTAGATCAAAACCTGAGGATTTGGGGTACCAAAGACCTAGACTTGGTGTACCTTTTAGGTATTTGAAAATTCTCTTAACAGCAGTAAGGTGTGATTCCTTTGGATCTGCTTGGTATCTTGCACAAAGGCATGTAGAGAATTGAATTTCAGGTTTGCTTGCAGTTAAGTACATGAGTAACCCAATCATACCTCTATACTGAGTCTCATTGACTGATTGTCCAGTGAGATCAGGTCCTAAGTTGTTAGGGGGTACCATTGGAGTCTTCACTGAAGCACAATTGATATCATACTTCTTCAACAGATCCTTGACATATTTTTCTTAATTGATGGAGATGCCTTGGTTAGATTGTTTAATCTACAGACCAAGGAAGTATGTGAGTTCTCCCATCATACTCATCTCAAACTTGCTGGTCATAAGCTTGGAAAATTGTTTGCAAAGTTTCAAGCTTGTAGAACCAAAGATTATGTCATCCACATAAATTTGTACCAGAATGGTGTCAGTTTTAGATTTATAGATGAACAAGGTGCTATCTATTTTTCCTATAACAAATTTATGTTCAATGAGAAAAGTTGAGAGAGTTTCATACCATGCTCTTGGAGCTTGCTTCAGTCCATACAAAGCTTTGTAAAGCTTGTAAACATGATTTGGGTATTTACTACTCTCAAAGCAAGGAGGCTGGGTAACATAAACTTCTTCTTTTAGGTCACCATTTAGGAATACACTTTTGACATCCATTTGGTAGATTATAAAGTTCATGTAAGTGGCATATGCAAGGAAGATTCGTATGGCTTCCATACGTGCATCTGGAGAAAAGGTTTGATCAAAATCAACACTAGGCTCTTGATTGAATCCTTGAGCCACCAGTCTAGCTTTATTTTTGGTCACTGCATTGGTTTCATCTCTTTTGAGCTTGTAAACCCATTTAGTGCCAGTGGTTGATTTACCATATGGAAGAGGAACCAATTTCCAGACTTCATTTCTTTCAAATTGATTGAGTTCCTCTTGCATGGCATCCACCCATCCAGGGTGTGTGAGTGCTTCAGAAACCTTTGTAGGTTTAATTTCTAAGAGAAAATTTGCATAAAGGCATTCTCCAGATGAAGCAACACTCAATTTCTTTTCCATAGATCTAGTGACTCTACCTTCACCAGGATTACTGATTATGTTCACCAGTTGTATGTGACTATTCTGAGTCCAAGATTTTTGTGGAGCTGGAGAATAGGTACTGGTATCATGATTAGAGCTAGAACTTGGAAGTCCATGACATCGTCTTGGACTTGGAATGTCTCTAGTGTCTACTGAAGGATATTCAGTGTACAAGGGTTCAATCATTGGAGGACTTCCTTCTTGGTCAGAAGAAGCATATCCAAGACCTAATTCCCTAGAGATGATAGGAGAGCTTTGAGCAAGGGGATCAGATTGTTCTTCAACAGCTGCATATGATTGATCATTTTGATCATGTGTGTTAGCATGCTGATTGTTTTGAGACTGGCCATTTTGGTCATTTATGTTTCCTTGCTGATCATTTTGATTATTTTGAGATTGATCATTATTTGATTGACAGCCATCAGTATGTGATACTGAAGGATTTCCTTTTGTAGGACTTGTCATATCTTCAAATGGATCAATATGAGGAACTAAATTGCTTGTTTGATATCTTTGAGAAGGCTCATAATGATTAAATTCATCAGATGGATAATTTTGAGATTCATGTATATGAAGTTCATCATCTGATGGATTTGTAAAAGGGAGAGCTTCAGAACTTTCATTGAATGTGATGTGATAGGTTTCTTCAATACATTGTCTTCTTGTGTTGAAGACTCTGTATGCTTTAGATACTAGGGAGTATCCAAGAAAATAACCATCATCAGATTTTTCATCAAACTTTCCAAGGTAATCCTTGTGATTATGAATGAATATTGGACATCTTAACACATGTAAGAATGAAATGTTTGGAATTCTCCCCCTGAAGACTTCATAGAGAGTCTTCATGTGTCTCTTCACAATAATGGATCTTTTTTGAGTGTAGCAAGCAGTAGCTACAACATCAGTCTAAAAGTGCTTAGAGAGAGCAGATCCAGCAAGCATTGTTCTTGCTGCTTCAATCAAAGTTCTGTTCCTTCTTTCAGCCACACCATTTTGTTCAGGTGTGTAAGGAGATGAGAAATTTTGGGAAATTCCTTTGTCATCACAGAATTTGATCAGTGAGTGAATTCTGAATTCAGGGCCATTGTCAGTTTTGAGTTGTTTGACATGAGTGTCATTTTGATTTTCAACTCTTTTGATGAATGACATAATGGAATCTGGTGCATGGCTTTTCTTTGTTAGAAAATATACCCAGGTGTACCTTGAGTACTCATCAACAATGACAAGTGTATATTTTTCATGACAAATGGCCCTAGGTGATACTGGGCCAAATAAGTCCATGTGAAGCAAATGAAGACTTTCTTTGATTGAAAAAGTTTGCTTTGTTTTGAAACTGGCCCTATGGTGCTTCCCTTTTTCACATGCTGAGCACGGTTTGTCCTTGGAGTAGACAAGTGAGGGAAGACCAATAACAAGATTTTGTTTTGCCAGTGGAGTTATTGTTTTGAAATTGAGATGTGAGAGCCTCTTATGCCAAAGACAATTGGTAATATTGGAGGCTTTAGCAAAGAAGCATGTCTCCTGAGTTGAGTTCATGTTCATGACATAAACATCTTTGACTCTTGGAGCAATCATCACAATTTCATGATTGGAGTTGAAGATTGTACCTTTTTTGTCATCAAACAGCACAAGATACTTTGCATCACAAAGTTGACTTATGCGGATGAGGTTGTGCTTCAATCCATTTACATATGCTACCCTTAAGAAAACTATACCATTGCATTTCACTGAACCAAATCCTTCAGTAGTAGCTGATGAGTTATCACCAAAAACAACTTTAGGACCTTGTTCCTCCTTATACTTGTGTAGATAACTTTTGGTGCCGGTCATATGCCTTGAGCAGCCACTATCTAGGTACCAAATAGGCTTCCTGAGATCACACTGCACAAGTTAAGGAAATGGCCAGTTTTGTTTTGAAACCCACCTTTATTGGGTGGGGGTTTTAGATCTAGAAGGTGTTCTAGATCTGAAGGGTCCTCTTGTTGAGGGTATGTGTGATTGCTCAGAAGAAGAAGAGGTCTGAATAGCTTTAGCTTTCTTAGCCTAAAGGGCTTCACCTCTTCTGAACCACTCTATATGGTTGTGATAAGATGTAGTATGGACATCGCTTCCACAAGTCCCACAACATTTGGCAATAGAGTTTGAATTTCTTGGTTTAATACCTCCTCTGAGTGAGATGATACGATTATGTCCATGAGTGTCATGGTCATAACTTCCACAAATATTGCAAACAGGGTAATAGTGGCAGTCATCTGAGTGATGATTGCCCATACCACAATGAATGCATGGTGGGAAAGGCATATTTCGCCTGGAATGAGATGCTTCAGATTTGTGAGCATCAGCACTTGTTTTGGCCAGCATATACTGAGTGTGTTCACAAGTGCGATGGTCAGTCCTTTCACATTTGGTACAATAAATCACTTTTAGGCAAGTTTCAGTGAGATGGTTATTTAGAACACATAAATCACAAGCCCTTTTAAATTGTGTCTTGTACTTGAGATGATGAGAGTCTGAAGGTTCATCTCTGAACCGTGTTGGTGTTTGCTGCTGCCTGAGTTGCAATTTAAGATCATAGATCTCTTGCATGACAAGAGACATTCTCTCATCTTCCTCAGATCTAGCATTCTTCAATTTTTTTGTTGAAACTGAAGAGGTAGTTCCCATATATGATCCTTCAGCAGGAGCTGAAGAGTTCTTTGAAGTGTCAATTTTGACATTTTTTGAAGAACTACCTTTGTGTGTGGTGTGAGATTTGATGATAGACTGGATAGTTTTGGGTCTAGTAGAGGGTTCAGCACCAGCCAGCTTCTCCAAAGGAGGAAGTGGGGTACTTACTTCATTCTCTATATCATCATCTGAGTCATCCTCAGTAACTGAGGATTCAACTGGTGCTGAAGTGTCAACACATGCTTGTAACTCAGGAAGAATGATTCGTCCAGTGTCATGATTGGGTAAATTCTCTTCACCTGACCTTTCAATGTCAGGGATCGAGCTACCATCCTCATTTGAGGATTTGACAAAGACAATAGATTTGGTGCTGGAGGATCCTTTAGCACAAAGCATTTTCTTCTTTTGAGCAGGTATTTGTTCACTTATGCATTGATTTACCCTATCAGAGTTTCTATGCCAAGATTTAACAATGTCTTTTGCTTCTTTTAGTTCCACTCTAAGAGAGTTATTTTCCTCCAAAATTTCTTTGTCAATTGTTGAAAAGTAAGAATATCAAGTTTAGTTTCTTTTAGCTTTATTTTCTTACTTTCAAAATCTTCAAGTTGTAAAACAAGTTTGTGAAATTTTTCAAGCAAATTGTTTCTTTGCTCTTCAACAAATTGTAGATCAATGCACAAGTAATCAAAGACAAATTTAATGTCATCTTTATCTTCTAATTCAAGAAGAGTTTGTACCTTTTTGATTGTGACATTGACCCATTCTCCATTTTTGGCACTTTCTCTAGTGACAACATTTGAGCTTACCCCTTCATCATCAGCAAGTGCCATTAACACTTTTACATTTACTAACTCATCATCATCTGAAGAAACATCTTCTTCATCCCATTCATATGCTTCAGCAACAAGTCCTTTGTTCTTGTCTTGCTTGGGGTTTTGGGATGAGGAGCTTTCAGTGCTCATTAAGGCCAATCTTGCCTTGATTTCCATGTATTTGGCCTCAAAGTCTTTTGTAGGCCTGAGTTCAACTCTTCTTCGCTAAAATGGAGTAGAAGCAATTTGTTTTGGTTGAAATGATGATTGACCAGTTGGTCTTGATTGAGCTGGTGAGGAATATGAAGGGAGAGATGTTTTTGAATAACAATCCCTAGCATAGTGACCAGTCTTCCCACATTTGTAGCATTCAGTGTCAACTGAAGCTTTTGTGGAGCTGGAGAACTTGCCTCCTTTCTTAAAGAACCTTCTAGACTTGGCCAGAAGAGCTCTTGCATGAAATTCCTCTTTGAGGTCATTCAGATATTCCTCACTAGATCTAATATCTTCCTCATCATTAGTACTATCTTGGTAGTCTTGAATGACAGCTTCACTGAAGAAGGCTGTGGAAAAGGGTGTAGCAATGGTTAATGCTTTACTCTTGCTTGAGCCTTCATAAATCCTATCAACTAGGTTTTCTTCATATTTTAGTTTCCCAAAAAGAGAGGCTAGATCACAATCTTTAATGTGATTAACATTTCTCAAGCTTTGGCAGAAACTGAGCCAGTTCTTTGGCAATGCATTAACAAAAACTGTATTGATTTCAAGTATTGAAAGCTCAACACCATCATTCACAAGTTCATTCATCAGTGATGTGTATCTGGTGAATGTCTGTGTGAGGGTTTCCCCTTCTTTATGCTTGAAGGTGTTGTATTGAAGCTTTAAATCCATGATTCTGGTTTCTTTTACATCATAGGGTCCCTCATGGTAAAGAATAAGGTCCTCCCATGTTGATTTGGCTGTTTTGCAATTTACAACAGAATTCATTTGGTCATCTAGGAGTACAGACATGATGAGACTTTTGAGACGCTGATCAAGGTTAGCAGCTTTTCTTTCATCAGCAGTCCATTGTACTTCAGGTTTTTTATTGTCCCCAACCATGGGAACAAAAGGACCATTTTCAATGATTCCAAGGAATTAAGGTCAATTCCAACCATGTGGACAAGAAACCTCTTCTTCCAATTTGTAAAGTTGGCTACCTCTAGTACACGAGCAGCATTGAGTTGGCCACCCCTATATTCTAGGGTTTATGGTATAACTTGAGCCATTTTGGATCTTGATTTGAAAACTTTTAAATGAGCAGTTTAATAAAATAAGAGTTTAACTAATCAAACTGCTCTGATACCACTTGTTGGTCCCTAGTAATTCGATATTACTTATTATCTTAAGTAATAACTATTACTTTGACTCAAGTGTGTTGTTTTAACATAAGATAAGAACTATGAAATATTGAAACAACAATACCAATATACATTTCAATGTATAGACTTTTATTAGAATCAAATAAAGAATCTATAACCCACTTTGTTTGCGGAATAACAAAATGGTTGAATGACAATGGGGTTTGATCTCCTCTACTTAAACGTTTAACCAAAGTTAAACTTTAAGCTCCAATCTAAACGTTCATATGCAACCTCGGCTATATGGTTTAGTTGGTATCAAGAGAGAAAATTTTTCTAGAGTTTAAGCTCTTGTATTAGTTACCTTTCTCTCCCAATGTACACTCCTTTATATAGGCAGTGTAAATTAGGGTTTGCACTTTGCATGTACCAATGCATCAGTTTATCTTGTGGGTGGTTGATGCCCATGCTGGATAAACAGTACAAAGTACTTAATAAACTATTCTAGGAAAGATAAAGGTTGTAATTCTATCTAAATATACAAGCAACCTACTTTGACTTAAAGTTATCTTTTCCCGCCTAATGCAAACCATCAGAATACTAAAGAGTCTTCAGTATCCTAGAGGAGATTAATACAAATGATTTTGTATGTAAAAGTTATCGTCTCGGTCTTTTCGAATTGATCACCGTTAATCGTGCGACTCAGTTGTTATTGGTGGAATCAAAAGGAAAAAGGTTATCTATTTTAAACTAAAAGAAAAATGAAAAGGTAAATGTAAATGAAAATATCGTTAAGTAAAAGTGGAAGTTTGACAATTAAAACTAAAAATTAAGATTTAAAAATAATGACGAGAAATTATAACTTTAAAAAGTAAATCTAAAAACATTAATAAAAATGCAAACTTGAAAATAAATCTAAGATAAAAACAATTTAAAATATAGTTAAAGAAAATGGCGGGAAAACTAAAGTTTAAAAATTAAAACAGGAAAACAAGAAACAAAACATAAATCGGAATCCCTAAAAGGTTAACAATTCGGAATCCAAACCCTGTCACAATCCGGAATCCAATTGAGTACCTAATTCGGAATCAGAGAAAACTTACTTAGTTCGGATTACCAAATCTGAAGGTAGTTCGGAATGTGTAATCTTCACCTAGTTTGTAATGCTGATAACGGACCTAACTCAGAAAATGAAATCCTAACCTAACTCGGGAAATATAATTTCCTATTTAATTCGGAATGCATCCTCAACCTAATCCGGAATCCACTAGTATGAAAATAATTCGGAATGCACGTTCAAGTCCTAGTTCGGAAAGAGTATCCAAGACGCAATTTGGAATCTGTGAAGAACTTAGTTCGGAATCCAGGTCATGAACTTAATTCGGAATGCTGCATCATGTATGTAGTTCGGAATGGAGAGTTAACACCCAGTTCGGAATAATAGATTTTGAATCTAATTCGGAATAAGAGAAACAAACACTTAGTTCGGAATAAACGAATACTGTACCTAATTCGGGAAAAATGAAAGTTGGACCTAGTTAGGGAAACTAGGGTTCTAAAATTATCCGAACTATAATAAAAATAAGCAAGAACAAAATTAAGCTAAAACCAAATAAGCACTTAACTAAAAGTTTAACCAAATCAAGTTTAAGAAAAAGCAATTAAGCTAAAATTTAAAAACTTTTAAAAACACTAAATAATAAAAATATTTAAAAACAACTTTTTATAAAAATAAACTAATAAGCACTTAATTAAAAATAAGAAAAATAACTCAATAAGCACTAAATCACTATAAGCTATAAAAATCAAACAATACAAGATCAATAAGCACAATCAAACACAAACATCAATCAATCAAAGAACATGAATAACAAACTACATGATTATCTAAATCAAAACAAGATTACAAAGATTAAGAAAGGTAGAATGAGAATAAGTAATTGAAAAAGCTTGAAAATTAAGATGATTAAAGATTCAAATTACAAGATTAATGAAAAAGCTTGAAAAACATTAAGAAAATCTAGAGAGAGAAAGTAAAATTAAACTACTCCTAATTACCTTACAAGAATTAAACTAAAATCTACTAATTATCTAACCCCCCTCCTAATGACACATTAGGAGGGTATTTATAGGAGAGTAAAAAGTTGATGCTTTCTTCATTCTTTCTTCTTGTCTCGACTCGATTTAAATTCTTTGTCTTTCTCGACGTCGTCTCGGGATTTGTCGATATAAATTTAACTCGTCTTATCATTTTCTTCTTTAATTAGACTTGGTTCTTCGACTTCATTAAACTTCCGTCTTTAGACTTTTTCTTCGATAAATGTTAAGAATAGGCCTTGGACTTCCGTTCTTTTTTCACTCTTGATCTTTTGACTTCGTCTTTACTCGTTTTCTTCGATAAAAGCCCGTGAAAGCCTGTGTTTTCTTTCCTTTTCACATTTTGGTCCTAAATCACAACAAAAACACAAACCACGCATAATTCCGACATATATGGAATAAAATACACGTTTTGGCTTGGTTATTATTATAGTTAAGTGGTAAAAGAATGGGTGTTTTCACACCTATCAAATCCTCTACACTTGACCATTGCAATGCCCTCATGCAATGCATTAGTTACAAAGCAAGTTTTACATTTTCCATCATAATCAATCCACCTTGGCCTTTATTAAACACAAGACATAGAAAATTATAAAATATTCAAAAGAAGAAAACAAGTAAAGAGATAAAAGACATACATTAGGGTTTTGAAAATGTCATGAATGTTTATCATCCTCAAGTTTCACGTTCCCCATACCAGGCTTAAAAACAAGATCATTGTTATTATAAGTTAGCAAACTAACATAAACTCATGTGGCCTAATTATTTACTTAGACTCCCTTATTCCTAGGTGTATCTCTTATATTTTATTGTTGTCTTGAATGATCACGAGGATGCATTGCTGACTTATTTCGATAGTTATTTAGGCCGAAAATAAAATAGGACGATTTAATCAATATTTAGCTAAAGGACAAAATCTTTTAAAACTGCTTCCCGAGACCTCATAAAGTTCATATCTTGGCATAACTTGCTTCACGGTTTGAGAGCTTTCTCGGATCGATATTTGGCATTGACTTCATACTTCAAATCTTGAGAGACGTTCAGGAAATAATGGTCTTCTCTTCATAATAGGAATTTCTTCACTTGAACTTTTTGAGAGATTCTTCATACTTGTACCACGACTTCTTCATTTTTCTCCAATCTTAATTTGGGATTTTGATATACAACGATCTGCCTCCTTTTAGGACTTGGATCTATTTATCCTCATACCTTTCTAGGGTCTTTTTGGATAGACTTCTCCATGATCTTTAGGGGAGTATTTGCTTTTCATCGTGTGTCTCGATCCTTCATATTGATTTTTGATAAATGATTCTTCACATCACTTGGGATCTTTAGCAACAAAATGTAGCCCTCATGTCTTGTTAGGACCTTTTCGGACTCGCCAATCTTCGCATCCCGCTTCAATAAGTTATTCCTTGGCTATGAACTCTAATTAATACCGAGCAACTTTTAAACGATCTTGTGTTAGAAGCTAAGTAACTTTTCAAATCGTACAACCTTACTTATTGCAATTAAATTTATTAACAAGCGATGGGAGAAAAAGCTCATAATCCACTCACATAAATTCATGAAAGAATACCAAACTAATAATTGACTCTATCATCTCTCGTTCTCCATAATTTAAAATCTCAAGGAATGAGACTCGTGGATGCTTAGCCTATTAAATCAAAGCTTTGAGTTTTCAAGTCATCTATAGGATCTTGCAACTTCTAAGACTTTTTCAAGTTTTAGAATTCACATTTTAAAGTTCCCTTGATTAACGACTTTCTAGGATCAATTATAGGAACTTGCGAAAAGTTCTTGTTCTTAACCCATAAGAGTTAAGACTTTCGCGTTTTAAAGTTCCCTATATAAAAGCCTAGCAAAACTTGACTTAAACACCTTAAGGATACTAGCTAGAGTAAACTTAGATAAGTAAACTCAGGATGAGTCAAAAGATTCATGACGGTTAAAAATTTAAATCACTTTATTAAAATTTATTCTAGCAAAGAAAGAAAATAACTATAACAAAGGAAAAACTACTAGGCCGAAATAGATCAAAAATTTTGAAAAATGTCGAAAAATCAATTTTTCGGTTAAAACGAGGACAAATACAAGGAAAAACCTACTTAACTTCGATAGAAGTCCCCCTACACATAATATAAACATTGTCCTCAATGTTTAAGCATATGGGAGTAAACTCCCCTACACTTAGGACATTGTGCACGTTTTTTAAATCTTGTTAAGGAAGAGACAACTAAAGTGATTCCTATTTTAATATTGAAGAATATAAAATAGTGAATCAAAAGAATTTAGGATAGAACCGGGAAGATGGGAACACGGAATCACGGGTCGTCAAAAGTCATCAAGAATGGATCTTTGAAAGCTCGAATCCCTGCATATGATAAGAAAGAAAACAACAAACACATAGTAGGGTCTCCCCCTACACTTGTTATAAAAATGGATAAAAATGATAGATATTGCGGGTTGCCTCCAAAGCGCTTGTTTTTGTTAACCGAGTCGTGAGCCTGACTCGACCTTGATTAGCATGGGAAGAAACTTGAAGAATATCCCCCGGGATCAAATACATGGTTTTCATCCATCAAGTAGCACAAGGTTAAGGCGAACAAGGCAAGCCAAAGAAGAGTAGGCAAAGTTCCCTTAAGCAGAGATTGAGCACGGTGGTAGAAAGTAGGATAAAGTGCAAGCATATCTCCACTAGTTCCAAAAATCTTTCCTTTTATTTCATCAGATAGATACTGAGATGGCTGAAGGATTGTGATACCGGGATCGAACACCTTTTCCTTTAGGGGAAAATAAGACTCAGGCTCATTAGAATTTTAAGAAGATCCGCTCATAAATCGCACAATCTCATCCGACGATGGTGGATAGAGAGGTGTCAAAACATAAGTACTGCGGATGCTGGTGTCTTCCGGTTTCTTCTCCTTTGAAACGTGTTTCTTTATATCCGAAGAAGGATAAAGACCAAATTCAAAGTCCAAAGGAGGAGAATCATTCTCATTGGGGAAGTATGTATTAAGGAAAGTGGCAAAATCTTCCTCAAATGAGTAATTATCCAAGTATCAAGAGTGTTTGGTGGAGGATCTTCATCAAAAATAGGAGCAAGGTCATCATGTGAAGAATCACTCGAGAGAGTATCAACATCATCAAAATCATCATAAGTTGGCATGTCTTTATACTCTGAAGCAAAATTATCATAATCATCCCCATCGGAACTAGAATCATAATCATAGTCATCATAGATCGGTGGAGAATCATAAATTGGTGAGGGATCCAAATTGGAGATAGAATCATCAAAATCATCCACATCGTCTTGGAAAAGTGGATTATCATGGCAAGACTCGAAAAGATGATTATCATACACAACAAAATCATCAAGCTATTAGCTAGTTCATGGAAGCTATTAGCTAGTTCATCTTGTTGGGTATTGGGTGTTTTGTAAGTGTTTATGGCTTGTCATAAGCACTAGATTTAGGTGTTTATCAAGCTGTTTAGCTTGAGGTTAATGTGGTACCTTAGCCACATTCCATTTGTACTTCATTGTTTTTTTGGTTAATCTATTTACCGGGGAAACCCATTACCAAAAAAAAATAAAAAAAATTATCAAGCTTAAAACTTTCCAAAGTAGTAGTAAGCTCTTCTTGAAGCAAATTAATCATTTTTGCCGATTCGTTTCCATTTGACTTACTTGTAATCTTCCCCATCTTAAAAACTTGAGCATCATTCCAGAACCTTAAGATTAATTCACCTTCGGCAACATCGACTAAAGCTTTTCCGGTTCTCAAAAATGGCCGTCCAAGTATTAACGGGATACGAGGGTCCATTTCATAATCAACAACAACAAAATCGACCAGAAAAGTGAAGGTACCAACTTCAATAAAGACATCTTCGGCAATACCAACGGGGTATGCGAGAGTTCGATTTGCTAGCTCAAGAGTCATCTTTATTGGTGTAAGGTCGGGTAATGATAGCTTTTTCCAAACACTTAAAAGCATCAGATTAATACTTGCCCCGAGATCGGCTAAGGCATGAAATTCTTCAACCTTGTTAAAAAATGCAAGGCAGCACGAAACGACCAGGATCTCCAAGTTTTTCCGGAAGTTCTTTCAGAAGGACTGCAGAACAGTTTTCATTTAAGCGTGTGTTGACAAACTCAGCCATCTTTTCCTTCTTGTTAAGCAATTCCTTGAATGCTTTGACAAATTTCGGCATTTGGACTAGTGCTTCAACGAGGCTAATGTTGAAATTCATTTGGGAGATCGTCTTCAAAAAGGAAGTGACTTGAGAATCCTCTTTAGTAAGCAATTTGCACTTGTCTAACCGAGAAGGATAAGGGATGTTGGGTTTAGGTGGTGTGGGTGTAGTAGGTAAAGGTTGAGATGTTGAGGGTTGAGAAGTAGAAGGTGGGATTGGTGGAGGGGTTTGCTTAGGTACTTCTTCATTAAGAGGTAGAGACGGTAATGGAGAACTAGTACTAGGTGTGGTAGTAGGAGGGATAAATGGAGGTGGAGGAGGTGTAGATGGAGTAACTTGGGGAGGGATAGAAGGTCCTACTAGAGTTGCTCCACTGCGGGTAGTAATAGCACTCACATTCGCTAGAGGGTTTGTTTCGTTTGTAGACGGAAGAGCACCCTGGGGACGAAGGGCTTGTAACATTTGAACGAATTTCCTATCTGTGGACTCTTGCATTTGTCTATTAGATTCTTGCATTGCTTGCATTATTTTCTTATGTTCATTCAGTTTTTGCAAAACCAAGTCCATTGGCGGATAAGGTAAATTGAACCCTTGTTGTTGAAAACCTTGGTTTGGGTATTGGTTATAAGGTGGAAAACCTTGAGGATTGAAACCTTGGTTTGGAATGCTTTGATTTTGCATGTGATAATTTCCCTGATTTGCATTTGAGCCCCTCACATTGGCATTACCTTGAAAATTAGCTCTTGGTGGCCCTTGGTTGTTTTGGTTGGGTGGGGGTGGTCTTTGTTGAAAGCCGGTTGATTCCAAGTAATTCATCGAGTTGTAAGACAAGTGATTAACATCGACATTAGGCTTGAAATGAACTCTCTCGGTGTTGTTGTAGGCATACACTTCCCTGTGAGATTGATCATAAGCTTTATCACAATTAGCATAAGAGTGTGGCCCACCACAAGTTTCACAAGTTATATTAAGAGCATTTTTGTTTTTGGCATTGTTAACGGCTTGTAAATCAAGTGCTTCAACAACCGAAGTAAGCTTATCAATTCTCTTATCGGTCTCACTAGTACTAGCACTAGCCACATTAGCCCGAACACCCCTAGTTTGCACTCTAGAGTTATTCTCAATAATATCCCACGCGGCATTAGAATACTTAACCAAAATGTTACCCCCCGAGGCACTATTTAGTGAATCTTGGTCATTCATGCTTAAACCATTGTAAAAAGTATTAATTTGATGCACTTTTGTAAAACTATGTTGTGGACACTTTCTTAAAAGTTCCTTAAAACGGTCCCAAGATTCACTAAATGTCTCACCGTACTTTTGTTCAAAGTTAATGATTTCATTCCGCAAAGCGGTAGTACGTGAGGGTGGGAAAAAGTAGTTGATGAATTTGGTCTCTAAATCCGACTACGTAAGAATACTTTGTGGCGGTTACTTTGCAAGCCAATGACGGGCTTTTCCTTCTAAGGAGAAAGGAAAAAGTTGCAAGCGAATTACCTCTTTTGAAACCCCATTATACTTGACTGTATTAGTGAGTTGAAGGAACCTTTTGATATGGTCATGAGGATCATCAAGTGTACGCCCCAAGAATGGTTGAGCAGAGACCATTTGAATGAAGTCGGATTTGAGCTCAAAGTTGTTGGCTCCAATCTCGGGTATGACAATAGCATCAGTGTTGCCCTCTACGTGCGATTGCAAAAGCTCGATCATTGGTCGATTGTCCATGGCGACAATAGGTTGAGTTTCGACGTCGTCTTGAGTTGCTTTCTTCTTACGAGCACGGGTACGCATACACACCTACAAAAGGAAAAGAAAGATAGACAAGAAATATTTTTGGTTTTTTTATGTTTTTTTATTTTTTGGATTTTTGAAAATTTTATATATTTTTTTTTTAGGATTTTTGAAAATTTTTTAAAATTAGACAAGAAAAATAACGTTCAAGAGTGAACGAATCCCAAAATCCAACGCGTCTCTCACAATAAACCGTTAATCTTCACGAAAAGAGCCGGCAGCGGCGCCATTTAATACAAGAGATTTTGTAGGTAAAAGTTATCGTCTCGGTCTTTTCGAATTGATCACCGTTAATCGCGCGACTCAGTTGTTCTTAGTGGAATCAAAAGGAAAAAGGTTATCTATTTTAAACTAAAAGAAAAATGAAAAGGTAAATGTAAATGAAAATGTCGTTAAGTAAAAGTGGAAGTTTGACAATTAAAACTAAAAATTAAGATTTAAAAATAATGACGAGAAATTAAAACTTTAAAAAGTAAATTTAAAAACTTTAATAAAAATGCAAAACTTGCAAATAAATCTAAGATAAAAACAATTTAAAATAGAGTTTAAGAAAATGGCGGGAAAACTAAAGTTTAAAAATTAAAACAGGAAAACAAGAAACAAAACATAAATCGGAATCCCTAAAAGGATAACACTTCGGAATCCAAACCCTGTCACAATCCGGAATCCAATTGAGTACCTAATTCGGAATAAGAGAAAACTTACTTAGTTCGGAATACCAAATCTGAAGGTAGTTCGGAATGTGCAATCCTCACCTAGTTCGGAATGCTGATAATTGACCTAACTCGGAAAATGAAATCCTAACCTAACTCGGGAAATATAATTTCCTATTTAATTTGGAATGCATCCTCAACCTAATCCGGAATCCACTAGTATGAAACTAATTCGGAATGCACGTTCAAGTCCTAGTTCGGAAAGAGTATCCAAGACGCAATTCGGAATCTGTGAAGAACTTAGTTCGGAATCCAGGTCATGAACTTAATTCGGAATGTTGCTTCATGTATGTAATTCGGAATGGAGAGTTAACACCTAGTTCGGAATAATAGATTTTGAATCTAATTTGGAATAAGAGAAACAAACACTTAGTTTGGAATAAACGAATATTGTACCTAATTCGGGAAAAATGAAAGCTGGACCTAGTTAGGGAAACTAGGGTTTTAAAATTATCCGAACTATAATAAAAATAAGCAAGAAGAAAATTAAGCTAAAACCAAATAAGCACTTAACTAAAAGTTTAACCAAATCAAGTTTAAGAAAAAGCAGTTAAGCTAAAATTTAAAAACTTTTAAAAGCACTAAATAATAAAAATATTTAAAAACAACTTTTTATAAAAATAAACTAATAAGCACTTAATTAAAAATAAGAAAAATAACTCAATAAGCACTAAATCACTATAAGCTATAAAAATCAAACACTAAAAGATCAATAAGCACAATCAAACACAAACATCAATCAATCAAAGAATATGATTAACAAACTACATGATTATCTAAATCAAAACAAGATTAAAAAGATTAAGAAACGTAGAATGAGAATAAGTAATTGAAAAAGCTTGAAAATTAAGATGATTAAAGATTCAAATTACAAGATTAATAAAAAAGCTTGAAAAACATTAAGAAAAGCTAGAGAGAGAAAGTAAAATTAAACTACTCCTAATTACCTTACAAGAATTAAACTAAAATCTACTAATTATCTAACCCCCTCCTAATGACACATTAGGAGGGTATTTATAGGAGAGTAAAAAGTTGATGCTTTCTTCATTCTTTCTTCTTGTCTCGAATCGATTTAAATTATTTGTCTTTCTCGACGTTGTCTCGGGATTTGTCGATATAAATTGAACTCGTCTTATAATTTTCTTCTTTAATTAGACTTGGTTCTTCGACTTCATTAAACTTCCTTCTTTAGACTTTTTCTTCGATAAATCTTCAGAATAGGCCTTGGACTTCCGTTCTTTTTGCAATCTTGATCTTTTGACTTCGTCTTTTCTCGTTTTCTTCGATAAAAGCCCGTGAAAGCCCGTGTTTTCTTCCCTTTTCACATTTTGGTCCTAAATCACAACAAAAACACAAACCACGCATAATTCTGACATATATGGCCTAAAATACACGTTTTGGCTTGGTTATTATTATAGTTAAGTGGTAAAAGGATGGGTGTTTTCACACCTATCAGAGATCGACATCATTCAGTTTGGTATTGTCAAGCCAAACTGAACTGAAAGCCCTTCTTCAGTCCTCTAGCAACTAGACCGCCTAGTATTTGAAGTGAAGACTCCTTTGTCTTCTAAGATCACTGGAAGGGGAATGCTGAACTTTCTTCAGCTTTAAAGTCTGCAGTAGGAACTTTTTCCACTGGAAGGGGAGTGCTGGAACTTTGTTCCTCTAGTGGAGCTTTGTTCTTCAATATTCTACCTAACTCGTCGAGTTTCACCTTGTAAACCCATTTCAAAGTGAGTAACTGCACTTGATCCGGGCATGGGACAAGTTCCCATACATCAAGATGTATAAATTCATTAAGTTCTTCTTGCATTGCTTCTATCCAACAGGATTGGGTAAATGATTGTTGCCACGTCTTGGGTTCAACTTCACTGAGGAAGGCATCAAAATGACAAAACATTTCACTTTCTTGTTACTGACTTCGTGATTAGGGTCACCAATAATAGAATCTATAGAATGATACTTTGTCCACTTGTTGTCATGTTCACGAATCCGTGGATTGGAGTAGACCGTAGTAGGAGCTTCCTCTAAGGTGGACGACCCGGCTTGATTAGGGTCGGGAATTGGTACACCAAAGAATGGAAGTTCACGCATTTGAGAGAATTCCAAATCGTGATCATCATCATCCTCTTCATCATCAGTAGGCATGACATGGGTAGTTGTTATATGTGTTGGTTGAGAATTACTTGTTGAAGGTATATCTTGACCAATTGTAGGTGTAGACGTATCTGATTGTGTTTCGGTTGCTGGAGGGACAACTTCGGTTACCGGAGCTATTACCTCAGGTTCTGGAGCAACAATACTTGGACGAGTAAATAATTCATCAAAAAACGCTTGAAACAACGTATCCCATTCATTCCTAGAAGGTGGTGTAAATGATGATGAAGTGGGGTTGTTTGGGAGAAGACCAGAGCTAATGCTACTGGGTCCCATTTCATGAAGTGCGGGTTCAGAGCTGCTTTGCTCAGAAGCCATTGCTGTCAGCTCATCAAAATCAACATTCATAGTTTCGAGGATCTTGCGATTGTAGATTCGGTGTGCTTTCTTTGCGGGTGCGTAACCAAATAAAATACCAATATCAGCCTTTGGTTGAAGTCTTCCCAAATTGTCACCATCATTATTTGGATAGCAAAGAGAACCAAATACATGAAGATATGATAAATCTGGTACTTTTCCATGGAGAAGCTCATAAGGTGTTTTACCATGACGTTTATGAATTAGTGACCGGCTTTGGGTGTACACTGCTGTAGTTACTACTTATGCCCATAAAAATAATGGAGCCTTTGCGTAAATTAACATCGTTCGAGCTGCTTTCATAAGTGTGCGATTTCTCCTTTCAACGACACCGTTTTGTTGTGGCGTGCGAGCAACGGATGTTTCATGAGATATGCTAACTTCTTCATAATACTTACGCAAAGTTTGATTCACAAATTCGATTCCATTATCTGTACGAATGCGTCAGACAGTAGAGTTGACACGCACTTGAATCATCTTGAGAAAATCGATAATGACTTTAGGTGCCTCGTCTTTTGTTGCAAGAAATTTCACCCATGTAAACCGGGAGTAATCATCCACTATGACGAGGATGTACTTTTTACCACCAATACTTCAATACGCATTGGCCCACAAAGATCCATATGCAACAAATAAAGTTTCTCTTGGTTGGTGTCTTTAGTCTTGGGTTTGTATGATTCCTTTGTGCTTTTCCCCATTGTACACGCGAAACACAAATGATCCTTGTGAAATGTAAGTTTAGGAAGACCACGAACAAGTTCGTTTTTCACCAAATTATTAATAGCGTCAAAGTTAAGATGAGATAACCATCGATGCCATAACCATGAATTAGTCTTCGATGCTTTGGAGAGAAGACGTACGGGAGAAGCGGCCATCATATCTTGTAGAGACAAAGTATACAAATTAGTACCTTTCAATAAATCAACCCCTTCCAAATTACGAATGAAGCAGGTATGCTCTCGAAAAGCAACTTCTAGGTTTGCATCACAAAATTGTCCCACAGAAAATAAGTTGTGGCCGAGACCTTCCACATAATATACTCTTGAAATTATAACATTCCCAATATGATATTCACCATAACCCATTATCTTTGCAATATGATCATTTCCAAATCTAACCGTACCAAGAAACTTGCTGACGAAATTTCTGAGCTGAGAGCGATCTCCGGTCATATGTTAAGAGCAACCAGAGTCCAAATACCAGAGAACAATTTGGACCACCTGTTTTCAACAACAACAGTAGACAATGCATTGGAAACTATTGGTTCTGGAGTGTTAGTTGATACAGATATAATATTATCATAATTGCTAACATTTGTGTGACCCTTAGATTTCCTGCGTTTTCTAATGTGAGTTTTACCACTAACAGGTTCTATTGTTCCAACTTTCTAAGGTTTTGGATTATTAGCGAGCACTACGGTGGGAGTAGACCTATTTAAAAGGCACTTGTTTCCTACAGTAGTGTTGGTGTTCCTAGTTAAAGGACACGCTTGTGTTTTGGTAGCCTTGGTACTCCTAGTTAAAGGGCACGCTTTCTTCGCTTTAGTGGGAGTGATCCTAGTTAAAGGGCACGCATTTCCTACTATAGTGAAAGTTCTACCAGTGGGGCGCCACAACCAACAAACTTGGGTTAACACTTTCCGAGTCGGTTTCTATTCTAAACCATTTTTACGGGCATTCATCTCATTCACATGGTCAATAAGGCAAGAATCATGACGACTAGAAAACATACATTCATTACAATTCCTGCATTTCAAATTAGAATTCACAGTAGGCTTAGAACACTGCACAACCACAGAGCCTTTAGGTTTAGCTACATGATTATTTTTATTCAAAACAGAAATAACATTCCTAGGATGGGCTTCTACTTTCTTCTTTACTTGACTACTAGATGGGGGCAAGATCCTATCATTCTTCTTGTTTCTTTTATGCTTAGATCTTTGAGCCTTAGTAGTGGTGCTTACTCTTGTAGAAGGCAACACGGGTATATTAGAAGCTGGTTTTGATTTTGCCTTATCTTTAGTGACTAATGTTTGAGATGGTTTAGTCCTAGGGCCCTTGTTAAGTGGTGTGATGGCAATGAGGTTCCTTTTGATTGCGCTAGAGTACGGTGCTGAGATAGTGGTTGCGTTATCCACAACATTCTTACCTTTTAGGGTACGAAGTGTTTCCTTTAACTCAGTCAAAGCTAGATTTTTATCACAAATTTGTGCCTCAAATCAGATATTTCCACCGACTTTCGATTCAATTGTTCAGTCAATGATTGATTCTGTGCAGTGGTATTAGCACATGCGGGCTTTACTGAATCGAAGAGTTGTGTATTTTTCTGTTTTAAGTTATCAACTTTGGACAAAATCTTGGAAACTCGATTATCTAGATCAAGTTTAAAATTCTCAGCGGCCTCAAGTACGTTCACATAGTTAATCTCCTTAGATTTCTCTATGTCTATCGGAAATGATTTATCAACCTTGTCACATGGCTGACGTTGTTTTGATTGTAAATTCAATTGAAAATTCTTTTGAAAATTTGCATCATCGATATTAACACCTTCAAATGACGTTTCAAAGATTTCTTGAATAAATTGTTGCTTGCATTCAAGCAAAATACAATGTGTTTGAATCTCATCAAAACATTTTGAAAGCGAAGAATATGAATCTTGAAGCTTTAAAAATTCAGCGTCAGATTCGTGACAAGTACTATCTACCACATTATCCACAGATTCAACGTTATGCACAATAGAATCATTATTAATACTTTTATTCACACAGACAGAAAAAATATCATTAGACATCACTTGCTTCAGAAGCTGATCATTTTGGCGTGAAACTCGTTCTATTCCAAGTAAACCATTTTCATAAGCATCATTTATTTCATTGAAAACGCGTCTAACTTCTTCTATTTCCAAAAGCAATTCTTGATCAGCATTGCGAAGACTAGTTTTGTTATTGTTCACAAATGGAACGTTTCGTCTCGAGATGCAGATCTTGTGTGCTCAGAATTCCATTCACCTTCCGTTATGGCCGAAGCCGTCATACGTTCCACAATGACCTTGTCAAAATCGGCTAAGTGTTGGTGCACCGCATTTAATCTATCGGACGCCTTACTTACAGGTGGAATTAACTTAGTTAAATCCGTTTTGACAAGTGTAGGAGACGTACTAGGAAGGTTTTCCGTTGACAAACTTTGGGGCACAAAAGCTGATAATTGAGCTAATTCCTTTTGTAAACGAATACGGGTCTTTTTAGAAAATTGATCTTTATTATGCTCATCATAATCAATCTTATGGAATTTTAAAATCATTTTAGAATGAGTTTCTTCCGCAAGTGACTGTGTCTCCTTAGTACTACGAATATAAAGTGCTTTCTTTGATTTGCCAATTAGGGTCACATCATAAAGACAAGGAATATATTCCTAAGCTTGTTTTGCATAACCGGGATTAGGTGGTAAATCTTGAAGACGCTTAAGTTCGAGTTCTTTAAACGATTTAGTTAAAAGATGAACCTTTTCTATGGAAGCGTATTGTTTTAAAAGCTGTTGTTCCTTGAATTTAAGAAGTTTGGTAGAATTAATTCCCGATTCAAACTTTTTAGACTCGAGAGTTTCGAAATCCAATTTAAGTTTCTGAAAATCATTTACAACCGACTCTTTTTCTTTTAATTCATTGGAAAGATTAGCTTTTAATGATTCTATTTTTTTTAAGTGTTCAATCTTTTCAAAACAAAATTGGTCAGATTCAGAACACGTTATTTTCTCTGCTTGAGGGTCCATTTCAAAAGTTCTGACCTTTTCCTTATACAGCGCAAGCTCGGCGGTTAGGTTTGCATTCATATCTATGGTTTGTCGAACAGCCACATTCATGTTATCAATAATATGTTTAGGCACCATTACCAGATCACGTTGATCATAAGATTCCATACCCGTCGTAGCATTTGGTTGAGGTTCACTTAAATGTGTTGGATTGGATACCGCATCATTTGAGTTACTAGTTCTCGAATGTTGTTCGAGGTTGTCATTTTCATGCTCAACATGATGTGGATTATCATGACCATTATTAGATGTGGTTGGTACCTCACTGACGACATCAGAACCGTAGTGAGAGAGATTATCAACGAGTGCAGCTTAGGCTGAGTGGATGTCATCACAATCCGAATCATATGCATCAAGATCATCTACTTGATATGCCGCATTAGAAGTAGAGACGACTATAATGCCTTCATTATCTGCTGCCCCTGGGTCTACAAGAAATGCTAATTCCTCTAAATCCAAGATCTTTCCCTTTGATTGAGCATCGACCGATACATCTTCTCACGAAACCACGCTGCATCCCTTCTCCTTTTCGGCCGAGTGCATTCCTAGCCATATGACCGTGTCCTCGGAAATTGTAGCAAGTCACAACCTTTTGAGGACCAACATTGCTTCCATTTCCACTAGCTTGAGAATTCACAGCTTGAGCGTTCACGGTCCTTGTAGTGGGTCCATATGAATTTTGCCTTCCTTGAATGGATTGGACCGTCACTTGACCATCTTGAATAGTGGCTTATTGTCGAGGATTTGAAGTTGTGCGGAGCTGATTGTTCGTTGGTGGAAAACCTCTAGTAGCAACAAGTTTTGACAAATAGGCAGTGAGATGGTTTAAGACATCAGTAGGCGTATCATTTGGAGTAAAACCGGTGGTTGAATTGGTGGAAGTTCATTGGAGTAGAAGGCTTGTGTTTGTGGTGCTTCAATTGGAAAATGTCCTTTCTGATGTGCTGGTAGCTGTGGATAAGGTTGTTGAAGAACACTTTGTTGATATGCTTGTTGTGGCATCATCAGTGGTTGATAAGATGGTTGCTGTGGTTGCTGATATGTGTGTTGTGGTGGCTGCTGCAAGTATGATTTTTGTTGATAAGTGTAAGCCATGTTTTGTTGGGGGGACATTTTTTGAGAAGCATACATGGCAAGTGGATCACGAACTTGTGGTGTAGACAACCGAGCCTCGATCACATGGCATTCGTGTTGTTGAAGAAAAGCTTGAAGTTGATCCACATTGGTGTTATGCAAGTCCTTAGCCAATTTAACAGTCGTCGCGTACTTATGCCATTCTGAAGGAAGGGTGTTCAAATACTTGGTGTTTAATTGAAATGTAGGAATTTCCATGCCATAGATATTGAGCTCATTCAACAAGAGAGTAAATCTCAAATAGTAATCATTGAGAGTCTCCCTGGGAACATAGGCAAACTTATCAAATGTATCATAAATCTTACACTCTCGTTCTTGTTTAGTTAACGAGGTGCCTTGCATTAGAACACTAATTCTATACCATAACTCTTTGGCAACTTTATGTTTGCTGACGAGTTTGTAGATATCTGGAGGAAGGGCTTGGAGAATGATGTTTGTATCATACTTATCACATTTTTCTTGAATCTTCATATCTTCGGTCAATTCACCCGTTGTGCTAGGACGTGTAACTGTACCTTCCGTCACTGTACTATAATCTAATGGTCCATTGAGCACCGATGCCCAAATGAGATGTCCATTCTCTTTGTTCAACATGTAAAGTTCCATTCGGGAAGTCCAATCCTCGTACATAGTCTTCTCCAATATTGGTGGACGATTATCCATACCCGAGATGATGGACTTATCCGTAAGAGATGTGTACTCCATTTCGATAAGTTAAGATTTACAAACGTTGATCGAACAATGAGAGAAAGTAAATGTGCTTGTTTTCGTGTGTTAAAGTCGAGAAACTATGTTAAAATCCCCTAAAATTGTCTTCTTGAGAAACCAGAAATTCCACTTCTAAAACAAGTTTATCGAAAATCTTGAAAAATTCCAATAATTCCGCAATGTGTGAAGATTCCTAAATTATTTGCAATGATTTCGCAATCTACTCAAGTAGAAGATTCCGCAATATGCTTAGGAACACAATTCCGCAATACTGAGATGGAAATAATTCCGCAATCTCTAGAAACTTATAATTCCGCAATCCTGATAAAGATTCAATTCCGCAATCTTTCAAACGTATGATTCCGTAATGTGTTCTTGATATGATTCCGCAATATGTAATTTGAAATAATTCCGCAATAAGTGGATTCGATTCCGCAATCAATCAATAATTCCGCAATCCAAAAAAAGAATTAATTCCGCAATGCAACGAATTGATTCGATTCCGCAAAACTTTGATGATTCAAATTCGCAATCCTCTGATTGATTCAATTCTAAAATAAGCTGATGATTCAAATTCGCAATCCTCTGATTGATTCAATTCCGCAATAAGCTGATGATTCAAATTCACAATCAATCACAAGATATTGCGATATTATGTCATATATTGCGAAATGATGCTAAAAATAAGGAACTCGGATTGTACTTTAAGATTTACGAATCTTGATGCCAAAAATGAATCCAAACACCCAAAATTTTGCGTTTTTTAGTGATCCAAGTAACCCAAATCACTAACACGAATATGTAGATGATTTTGGTGAAGATCAAACCACAAAAAACACCAAAAAAAAAATTGGGACGAGGGTATTAAAGATAAAAAACACACGAGATCTATATGAACAAACACATAGACAATAAAATCATCCCATGGCTCTTGATACCATTTGTAGGATATTGTAAATATTGCTTATGTTTAGAGAGAGAAAGAGATAGAATGATGGTGAGAACACACACACTTTTAGAGAGAGAAAGTGAAAGAGAAACACCTTCTACTATGTGAAAATAATAAGTGAACCACACCCTCTCCATCTAAGGAGAAGGTTTATATACCAAGCCCATAAGATGGGCTTGGGCTTACAATATTGGGTCGTCCATACATAACATGGACCGGGCCTTTCCTTGTTAGATAATATTAAGTACTAGACTACGAGCTACTACTTAATATATTGTCGGAGTGACCGAATCTTCTTAAATACGTAAAAACGTATTTCCAACAAATATCCATATGCTGGGGTGATGGAGGGTGTTCTGGTAATGGGTCTGGTTGAGGTTGTGGTTGAGGTTGACGGTTTGCTGCTGCCTCAATGACAGCAAGCATGGCTGAGGTGAGTGGTAAGTCTCTGTATGGCGCTGTATTCATATTTCCAAAAACCGTTTTCTTTTGAACATGGATCGTATAAAAATTTTCATGATCCCTATTGCAGTATCCTTTCATATCAAAAATCATTTATAAAAACCTAGGGTAAGCAATGATGAAACCATTATTAACGGATCAATTAAGCTTACTAGGATATGCATCATGTTCATATGATGTGAATCATAGCGGAACTAGAACATAATACATAAACAAGGTGTTTAAACAACAAACGAATTATCTCCAACGTTTACTTTATTCTAAACGATTAGTTGCACTAAACGATTACAAGTAACCTCTAGGCGTGTATACATTTAATCCCACGCCTAGAACACGAAGACACTTTAGGTTTACATTGTGAATAATTGAATGAATGAAACCTACGGTCCTGTATTCTTTATATACTAGAATACAAGACTTTTCTTACAAGAAATCTAATTACAATGAAGTCCATCCATCTTTCGCACTTTAGTCCTCTTCCTTATGTAAATGGTCTCCATATTCTTGTAATTCCAGATATTTGCATATAAGTCCTCTTGTTTCATTATTGTTTGTTTTGTCTCATCAAATCTTATTCCCAACAATCTTCCCCTATTTGATGATGACAAAACCAAGCTTCAAATCTTGATCACGAATGAAACAAGCTTCCCCTTAAAGTAAGATTTCTTGTAAAATATATCACCACATAAACATAAGTTGTATACCTTGATATTTGAATCTTCTTCCCCTTTTTGTCTCATCCAATAGGGGTATTCTAAAGATAAACAACTAATAAACTCTTCCCCTTAAGTGGTGCATGTAAATGAATCACGAACCATGTAGACTCTAATTGTAGATTACGAATGAAGAAAAAAAAATATAAACTATTTGTTGAAGAAGTGGAATCTCCCAATCTTGTACCTTATATCTTGCACTATCCATGTGACGTCGAACTTATATGAAAACGTTAAAGTATAAGCAGACCTCGATCTCTTGTCAAAATCCTCATCCTTTGTGAGACACTGAGCACGATAATGTAACTCCTTCAAGATATAGCAAGAGAAGATTGCTAGATATGAAAAGTCTCCGTCACCAACAATGTAAGCACGAGCAAGTTACCTTTAAAGTCAGTGCATGGATTCACGACTTTAAGATATGATAAAATACAAACCTGCGAAAAACAACTCCAACACCAAAGAAGCAATAATCAATCATCTTCATCAAAACCTCCAATTTTCAATGAAAATCATCTAAGCATAATATCATCCTCTTCTTTTATGCAACTGCTGCCTCTGTCGGCGTTCTGCTTCTAATCCAAGTCGGTACGTAACCGCAAGGTTAGCCTTGTCACATAATCAAATAAAACGTCATTGCACCAAACACAATCTTCAAAAACAAGCCATAAAACTTGAGATCCTTAGTCACCCAATATATCTTCTGCATGTACTGTCCGATAGCGGACGATACGTGTCAGCGCTTAAAAACTATATATCGGACAACACGCTGTCAGCGTCTAAATTATAACGTGTCAGCGTCTTCTCCGTCAGCGTGTGTGTTATTCGTGTCAGCGGCTCGACTCAGCCGCTGATACCATCTATATAGCTACAACCTCCAACAGTGGACATCGTATAACTATGTTAGTGGCTAAAAACATTACCCAATAAAATACCTTTTTCTAGAGCAGACCACTTCACGTCAAACATTATAACCAAAATGTCTCTTTGTCTGGACAAGATCTCACGTGAACACCAATACTCTTTTCTTTGCAGTCGTTATCCCACTCAACTTGTTGATTCGTTTTTGTTGCAGCAAATCACGGGACACAATATCCTCCATAGAATGTCTTCACGTGATGTATATATATGGACTATTTCTCCTCATCACGGTATATCAATTCCACAACTATAATATCACCCATCACGTGATGACCATAAAAAAATATAGTAACCAGAATATATACCACTTGAATAAAAATTATGGCCTACCTATTATATCCTTTTCAAACGAATCTTGGATGTCACTTTTTCTTTTCTGCCTTGAAACTCATGCGCATAGTACTTTATCGGAGTACTTCCATGGACCACAAAAACTATGAGGGCAGTCATCACATGTGATAATGGGTCCCCATCTGCTTTCATATAACAAGTTTTTTTTTCATGAATCGCTCAAAGAATACCTCTTTTACTTTTGGCAGTTAATAAAAATGAGCAATATATAAAGAATGGACTACCAATCCTTGCAGATGTCACATCTACATCTTTAGATAATAACAACCAATCCAACGATCATAAAATAGTACATATCCCATATTCTTTTCTGCTTGCACGTCCTTGGCAACTTCAAAACACCACGTGACTTGTAATGTAGATAGTAGCAACAAAATCAATCATCATACTCGTTCCTAGATCTAGGTTTATAACAAACCCAAATTCGTATAGCCACTTCACAGCAATCGAAACGCGAACACAAAAACTAACACACTCTTTTTTGTTTTCAAGATCGATCTAGGGTTTAGAGGAAGAAACCCTAAATCTTATTTAATAAAAACAAAAACAGAAAATTTATCCTTCCTTCTGCAGCCAACTTCGACGATCTATAACTCACCCATAACTAATCAGATCGACGATCGCTCTAATGAGATTCAAGACACATGGGTCGAGAACCTACAGCAAAAATTTCACGATGATCCAACGGTTAACGAACGAGTTAACACTGTCTGAAAACGGCTGCGCAGAAAAATTCGACCATAAACCCTAGACGAGTTTTTCTTCTTTTTCACCATTCTTCCACTCAAACACCTTGTTAATCCTAGCATCGAGAGCCATCCGCTCTGATACCAACTGATGAATCCATTATTCACGTATCGATTAAGCTTACTAGGATATGCATCATGTTCATATGATGTGAATCATAGCGGAACTAGAACATAATACATAAACAAGGTGTTTAAACAACATGCGAATTCTCTCCAACATTTACTTTATTCCAAACGATTACTTTCCCTAAACGATTACAAGTAACCTCTATGCGTGTATACATTTAATCCCACTCCTAGAACACGAAGACACTTTAGGTTTACATTGTGAATAATTGAATGAATGAAACCTACGGTCCTGTATTCTTTATATACTAGAATACAAGACTTTTCTAACAAGAAATCTTACAATGAAGTCCTTCCATCTTTTGCACTTTAGTCCTCTTTCTTGTGTAGATGGTCTCAATATTCTTGTAATTCTAGATATTTGCATATAAGTCCTCTTGTTTCATTATTGTTTGTTTTGTCTCATCAAATCTTATTCCCAACAATTGAATGAATGTATCCTTTGCTCTGCACTGAATATAAAAACCTTATGTGGCATACATAAAAGATCCTTTGTTTGTGCATACATAAAAGAAAACCTTATGTCCATATCTTGTATTGTTGGGTCTAAAAGTTGATGTGGAAAAAACTCAAAATGAACAAATATCAAGACATTTGTTCAGAAACGCTGACATATGAAAGCTAGACGCTGACACGTGTATTATAGACGTTGACAAATATCCAACGCTGATGGAATTATATTTAGAGGATATATTCAAGATATTGTAGGACGATATTTAGAATATAGTTTATCTAAATAGAATATTTAGATATTATTCATTCTCATCTCTTGTAAAACCCTAATCCTTACACTATAAAAGGAACCAAGGGTTATAGTTTTGTATAACTTTCATTCACAATGTATACCTAAAGCGCGTGTTTCACTAGACGTGGGATTAGATGTATACACATCTAGTGGTTGTTTATTATTAATATAATGAACAATCGTTTAGTAATCTTTGTGTTCTTTGTGCCTAAACACCTTGTTTAATGATTGTTGTTCTATTCCGCTATGATTGTTTAATCACATAAACAATGGTCATTCCTAGCTGCTAAAAGATCGAGGAAACTTAGGTTTCCACAGTTGGTATCAGAGCCTCGTGGCTCGTGATTCTAGGACCAAAAAGGTATTCGTAATGGTGAGAAGAAAGAAAAACACGTTTAGGGTTTTTCTGGGCGGTTTTGTGTGCGTAACAGTATTCAAAAGACCATAACTTTTTATTGAACCATTCGATCGACACGAAATTTTGTGTGTGTGTTCTACCCACATATATCTAGATGTCCACCGGAGGGATTGTCTAGATTAGTCCTCAATCAAAAGTTATTAGGCGTCGAAGTTCACAGCAGAATAGATGTTTGTTTTTAGGGTTTTGTCTAAAAACCCTAGATTCATTGTTGTTGTTGTTGATTGTGATAGATCATACTAGCTTTGGTGAGTGGATTCATGAATCCATGATGAACCCTAGTATGATCACTTTTCCTTGTTGCTATGTTGATTTTCGTTTTTAGGGTTGGCATAAACCCTAGATTGATCTTTTGAAACATAGTAGCAACCCCTGTTGTGATCGGTTAGTATTAATGATGGTGATCATGTTCTTGATTATTAGGGTTTTTTAGAACCCTAGAAGCTGTGCAAGGATCAAGCACCAAGTTGTTGTTGTAAATTCATATGGCGTTTTAGGGTTTTGTAAACCCTAGATCTATTCTCGTGTAAAGGCAGTAGGTTGGTATGAATGGAATCATTAGTACTGTACCAAGGGAACAATGGTGACGTGATATGGCTGTGATGGTCTGGACATGACATGTTTAAGAGAACTAGTCAACAAAAGGGACGGATATAAAAAGATCAGAGGGGTAAGTATTATTTTTTTAATATTCGTATCTTGTCATGGTCCCAAGAAATCACGTTTTATCTATACTGGTTCTTCACAGGAGGATACGGAAAAGCAGTCCTACATGTTGAAGGGTACTATTTTCTGTTGGGTCAGTATTTACTGACCCTGAAGCAATTCTAGGATTTGAATATAAAATCCCCCTAAGTGTTTCATGCTCAACAGTAAGGCTAGTCTGCTGATGAATGAACAGAGGAACAAAGTTCCTACTGAAGACATTAAAGCTGAAGAAAGTTCAGCACTCCCCTTCTAGTGATCTTAGAAGACAAAAGAGTCTTCACTTCAAATACTAGGCGGTCTAGTTGCTGAAGAACAAGGACTGAAGAAGGGCTTTTAGTTCTGTTTGGCTTGACAATACCAAACTGAATGATGTCGATCTCCTCTAGGATACTAAAGACTCTTCAGTATTCTGATGGTTTGCATTAGGCGGGAAAAGATAACTTTAAGTCAAAGTAGGTTGCTTGTATACATAGATATAAGTACAACCTTTATCTTTCCTAGAATAGTTTATTAAGTACTTTGTATTATTTATCCAGCATGGACATCAACCACCCACTCGATAAACTGATGCATTGGTACATGCAATATGCAAACCCTAATTTACACTGCCTATATAAAGGAGTGTACATCAAGAGAGAAAGGTAACCAATACAAGAGCTTAAACTCTGGAAAACCTTTCTCTCTCGATACCAACTAAACCATATAGCCAAAGTTGCATATGAACGTTTAGATTGGAGCTTAGAGTTTAACTTTGGTTAAACGTTTAAGTATAGGAGATCAAACCCCATTGTCATTCAACCACTTTGTTATTCTGCAAACAAAGTAGGTTATAGATTCTTTATTTGATTCTAATAAAAGTCTATACATTGAAAAGTATATTGGTATTGTTGTTTTAATCTTTCATAGTTCTTATCTTATGTTAAAACAACACACTTGAGTCAAAGTAATAGTTATTACTTAAGTTAATAAGTAATATCGAATTACTAGGGACCAACAAGTGGTATCAGAGCAGTTTGATTAGTTAAACTCTTATTTTATTAAACTGCTCATTTAAAAGTTTTCAAATCAAGATCCAAAATGGCTCAAGTTATACCACAAACCCTAGAATATAGGGGTGGCCAACTCAATGCTGCTCCTGTACTAGAGGTAGCCAACTTTACAAATTGGAAGAAGAGGTTTCTTGTCCATATGGTTGGAATTGAACCTCAATCGCTTGGAATCATTGAAAATGGTCCTTTTGTTCCCATGGTTGGGGACAAAAAAAACCTGAAGTACAATGGATTGCTGATGAGAGAAAAGTTGCTAACCTTGATCAGTGTCTCAAAAGTCTCATTATGTCTGTACTCCCAGATGAACAAATGAATTCTGTTGTAAATTGCAAAACAGCCAAATCAACATGGGAGGACCTTATTCTTTACCATGAGGGACCCTCTGATGTAAAAGAAACCAGAATCATGGATTTAAAGCTTCAATACAACACCTTCAAGCACAAAGAAGGGGAAACCCTCACACAAACATTCACCAGATACAAAGCACAGATGAATGAACTTGTGAATGATGGTGTTGAGCTTTCAAAACTTGAAATCAACATAGTTTTTGTTAATGCATTGACAAAAAGTGGCTCAGTTTCTGCCAAAGCTTGAGAAATGCTAATCACATTAAAGAATGTGATCTAGCCTCTCTTTTTGGGAAACTAAAATATGAAGAAAACCTAGTTGATAGGATTTACGAAGGCTCAAGCAAGAGTAAAGCATTAACCATTGCTACACCCTTATCCACGGCCTTCTTCAGTGAAGCTGTCATTGAAGACTACCAAGATAGTCCTGATGATGAGGAAGATACTAGATCTAGTGAGGAATATTTGAATGACCTCAAAGAGGAATTTCATGCAAGAGCTCTTCTGGCCAAGTCTAGAAGGTTCTTTAAGAAAGGAGGCAAGTTCTCCAGCTCCACAAAAGCTTTAGTTGACACTGAATGCTAAAAATGTGGGAAGAGTGGTCACTATGCTAGGGATTGTTATTCCTCACCAGCTCAATCAAGACCAACTGGTCAATCATCAATTCAACCAAAACAAATTGCTTCTACTCCATTTCAGCAAAGCAGGGTTGAACTCAGGCCTACAAAAGACTTTGAGGACAAATATAGGGAAATCAAGGCAAGATTGGCCTTAATGAGCACTGAAAGCTCCTCATCCAAGAACTCCAAGCAAGACAAGAACAAAGGACTTGTTGTTGAAGCATATGAATGGGATGAAGAAGATGTTTCTTTAAATGATGATGAGTTGGTAAATGTCAAAGTGTTAATGGCACTTGCTGATGATGAAGGGGCAAGCTCAAATGTTGTCACCAAAGAAAGTGCCAGAAATGGAGAATGGTTCAATGTCACAATCAAAAAGGTACAAACTCTTATTGAATTAGAAGATAAAGATGACATTAAATTTGTCTTTGATTACTTGTGCATTGATCTAAAATTTGTTGAAGAGCAAAGAAATAATTTGCTTAAAAAATTTCACAAACTTGTTTTACAACTTGAAGATTTTGAAAGTAAGCAAATAGAGCTAAAAGAAGCTAAACTTGATATTCTTACTTTTCAACAATTGAACAAAGAAATTTTGGAAGAAAATAACTCTCTTAGAGTGGAAATAAAAGAAGCAAATGACATTGTTAAATCTTGGCTTAGAAACTTTGATAGGGTTAATCAATGCATAAGTGAACAAATACCTGCTCAAAAGAAGAAAATGCTTGGTGCTGAAGGATCCTCCAGCACCAAATCTATTGTCTTTGTCAAAGCCTCAAATGAGGATGGTAGCTCGATCCCTGACATTGAAAGGTCAGGTGAAGAGAATTTACCCAATCATGACACTGGACGAATCCTTCTTCCTGAGTTACAAGCATGTGTTGACACTTCAGCACCAGTTGAATCCTCAGTTACTGAGGATGACTCGGATGATGATATAGAAAATGAAGTAAGTACCCCACTTCCTCCTTTGGAGAAGCTGGTTGGTGCTGAACCCTCTACTGGACCCAAAACTAATCCAGTCTATCATCAAGTCACACACCACACACAAAGGTAGTTCTTCCAAACATGTCAAAATTGACACTTCAAAGAACTCTTCAGCTCTTGCTGAAGGTTCACATATGGGAACTACCTCTTCAGTTTCATCAAATAAACTGAAAAATGCTAAATCTGAGGAAGATAAGAGAATGTCTCTTGTCATGCAAGAGATAAATGATCTTAAAATACAATTCAGACATCAGCAAACACCAACACGATTCAGGGATGAACCTTCAGATTCTCCTCATTTAAAGTACAAGACACAATTCAAAAGAGCTTGTGAGTTATGTGGTCAAAACAGCCATCTCACTCAAACTTGCTAAAGAGTGATTTATTGTACTAAATGTGAAAGGACTGATCATCGCACTTGTGAACACACTCAGTACATGTTGGCCAAAACAAGTGCTGATGCTCACAAGTCTGAAGCATCTCATTCCAGGCGAAATATGCCTTTCCCACCATGCATTCATTATGGTATGGACAATCATCACCCAGATGACTGCCACCACTACCCTGTCTGTAATATTTGTGGAAGTTATGACCATGAAACTCATGGACATAATCGAATCATCTCACTCAGAAGAGGTATTAAACCAAGAAACCCAAACTCTATTACCAAATGTTGTGAGACTTGTGGAAGCAATGTCCACACTACATCTGATCACAACCATATAGAGTGGTTCAGAAGAGGTGAAGCCTTCCAGGCTAAGAAAGCTAAAGTTGTTCAACCCTCTTCTTCTTCTAAGCAATCACACATACCCTCAACAAGAGGACCCTTCAGATCTAGAACACCTTCTAGATCTAAAACCCCTACCCAACAAAGGTGGGTTTCAAAACAAAACTGACCATTTCCTTAACTTGTGCAGTGTGATCTCAGGAAGCCTATTTGGTACCTAGATAGTGGTTGCTCAAGGCATATGACTGGCACCAAAAGTTATCTACACAAGTATAAGGAGGAACAAGGTCCTAAAGTTGTTTTTGGTGATAACTCATCAGCTACTACTGAAGGATTTGGTTCAGTGAAATGCAATGGTATAGTTTTCTCAAGGGTAGCATATGTAAATAGATTGAAGCACAACCTCATCAGCATAAGTCAACTTTGTGATGCAAAGTATCTTGTGTTGTTTGATGACAAAAAGGTACAACCTTCAACTCCAATCATGAAATTGTGATGATTGCTCCAAGAGTCAAAGATGTTTATGTCATGAACATGACCTCAACTCAGGAGACATGCTTCTTTGCTAAAGCCTCCAATCTTACCAATTGGCTTTGGCATAAGAGGCTCTCACATCTCAATTTCAAAACAATAACTCTGCTGGCAAAAAAGATCTTGTTATTGGTCTTCCCTCACTTGTCTACTCCAAGGACAAACCGTGCTCAGCATGTGGAAAAGGGAAGCACCATAGGGCCAGTTTCAAAACAAAGCAAACTTTCTCAATCAAAGAAAGTCTTCATTTGCTTCACATGGACTTATTTGGCCTAGTATCACCTAGGGCCATTTGTCATGAAAAATATACACTTGTCATTGTTGATGAGTACTCAAGGTACACCTGGGTATATTCTCTAACAAAAAAAGCCATGCACTAGATGCCATTATGTCATTCATCAAAAGAGTTGAAAATCAAAATGACACTCATGTGAAACAACTCAGAACTGACAATTGCACTGAATTCAGAAATCACTCACTGATCAAATTCTGTGATGACAAAGGAATTTCCCAAAATTTCTCATCTCCTTACACACCTGAACAAAATGGTGTGGCTGAAAGAAGGAACAAAACCTTGATTGAAGCATCAAGAACAATGCTTGCTGGATCTGCTCTCTCTAAGCACTTTTGGACTGATGTTGTAGCTACTGCTTGCTATACTCAAAATAGATCCATTATTGTGAAGAGACACGTGAAGACTCCCTATGAAGTCTTTAAGGGGAGAATTCCAAACATTTCATTCTTACATGTGTTTGGGTGTCCAGTATTCATTCACAATCACAAGGATCACCTTAGAAAGTTTGATGAAAAATCTGATGATGGTTATTTTCTTGGATACTCCCTAGTATCTAAAGCATACAGAGTCTTCAACACAAGAAGACAATGTACTGAAGAAACCTATCACATCACATTCAATGAAAGTTCTGAAGCTCTCACTTTTACAAATCCATCAGATGATGAACTTCATATACATGAATCTCAAAATTATCCATCTGATGAATTTAATCATTTTGAGCCTTCTCAAAAATATCAAACAAGCAATTCAGTTCCTCATATTGATCCATTTGAAGATATGACAAGTCCTACAAAAGGAAATCCTTCAGTATCACATACTGATGGCTGTCAATCAAATAATGATCAATCTCAAAATGATCAAAATAATCAGCAAGGAAACACAGATGACCAAAATGGTCAGTCTCAAAACAATCAGCATGCTGACACACATGATCAAAATGATCAATCATATGCAGCTGCTGAAGAACAATCTGAGCCCCTTGCTCAAATCTCTCCTATCATCTCTAGGGAATTAGGTCTTGGATATGCTTCTTCTGACCAAGAAGGAAGTCCTCCAATGATTGAACCCTTGTCCACTAAATATCCTTCAGTAGACACTAGAGACATTCCAAGTCCAAGACCATATCATGGACTTCCAAGTTCTAGCTCTAATCACGATACCAGTACCTATTCTCCAGCTCCACAAAAATCTTGGACTCAAAATAGTCACATACAGCTGGTGAACATAATAGGTAATCCTGGTAAAGGTAGAGTCACTAGATCTATGGCAAAGAAATTGAGTGCTGCTTCATCTAGAGAATGCCTTTATGCAAATTCTCTCTCAGAAATTGAACCTACAAAGGTTTCTGAAGCACTCACACACCCTGGATGGGTGGATGCCATGCAAGAGGAACTCAATCAATTTGAAAGAAACAAAGTCTGGAAATTGGTTCCTCTTCCATATGGTAAATCAACCACTGGCACTAAATGGGTTTACAAGCTCAAAAGAGATGAAACCAATGCAGTGACCAAAAATAAAGCTAGGCTAGTGGCTCAAGGATTCAATCAAGAGCCTGGTGTTGATTTTGATCAAACCTTTGCTCAAGTTGCACGTATGGAAGCCATACGAATCTTCCTTGCATATGCCACTTACATGAACTTCATAATCTACCAAATGGATGTCAAAAGTGCATTCCTAAATGGTGACCTAAAAGAAGAAGTTTATGTTACCAGCCCCCTGGCTTTGAGAGTAGTAAATACCCAAATCATGTTTACAAGCTTTACAAAGCTTTATATGGACTGAAGCAAGCTCCAAGAGCATGGTATGAAACTCTCTCAACTTTTCTCATTCAACATAAATTTTTCAGAGGAAAAATAGATAGCACCTTGTTCATCTATAAATCTGAAACTGACACCATTCTGGTACAAATTTATGTGGATGACATAATATTTGGTTCTACAAGCTTGAAACTTTGCAAACAATTTGCCAAGCTTATGACCAGCAAGTTTGAGATGAGTATGATGGGAGAACTCACATACTTCCTTGGTCTTCAGATTAAACAATCTGACCAAGGTATCTCCATCAATCAAGAAAAATATGTCAAGGATCTGCTAAAGAAGTATGATATCAATTGTGCTTCAGTGAAGACTCCAATGGTACCCCCTAACAACTTAGGACCTGATCTCACTGGAAAATCAGTCAATGAGACTCAGTATAGAGGTATGATTGGGTCACTTATGTACTTAACTGCAACCAGACCTGACATTCAATTCTCTGCATGCCTTTGTGCAAGATACCAAGCAGATGCAAATGAATCACACCTTACTGCTGTTAAGAGAATCTTCAGATACCTAAAAGATACACCAAGTCTAGGTCTTTGGTACCCCAAATCCTCAGGTTTTGATCTAAAGGATACTTAGATTCTAACTATGCTGGTTTCAATTTGGACAAAAAAAAAGCACTTCTGGTGCCTGCCAATTGCTAGGTGGCAAACTTGTATGTTGGAGTGCTAAAAAGCAACAAACAGTTGCCATGTCTTCAGCAGAAGCTGAATATGTGGCAGCTACTGGATGTTGTGCCAAAGTTCTTTGGATGAAAAGAAACTGACTGATTATGACATAGAATATGAAAAGGTACCAATCTTTTATGATAACACTAGTGCTATTGCAATATCCAATAATCCAGTCCTCCACTCAAGAACAAAACACATTGATATCAGATATCACTTTATCAGAGATCACATTGTGAAAGGGGACATTGAATTACATTTCATCCCCACTCCAATACCAATTGGCTGATATCTTCACCAAACCATTGGATGAACCAACTTTCAAAATATTGATAATGGAGCTTGGTATGCTGAACATTGATGATACAAAACCTGAACCTTCATCATTCACTAAAGAAGCCTGAAGGTTCAACATTTCATAAAAGAATTTGATTAATGTAAAGTAGCATTATTCTGAGTAAAGGAGTGTGAAATGTCATATGTCTATTTCACTCTATGTGATTGTGTATATGATGTTTTGTCGCCTTATCTGATTCACTGAAGCTGAACAAATAATCACCAAGTCATCAAAAGATTCCTTCAGCAATGCTGAACAAATTTTAATACAACTGAGTAGCTAGGCCTGAGTAGAGGAGTGTGCAATGTCATATGTCTTGTTCACTTATCTGAACATGTATATGGGGTTTTGTCGCCTCATCTGACGCACTGAAGCTCACAAGTATTGCCATCAGCTTCAGCATATCTGAGCAACAACATTTAAAACTCATCAATCATGTGATTCAAAAGAGTTAATGACATTAAATTTCATTTGAATAAAACAAACATTCTTTCAAAAAGGTGTCATTTGTTAATTAAGGAAATTTCAAACATCTCCATCCATAGTCAACAACTTCCTGACACATGGGGCGTTTCACTGTTCAAAGCAATAGAAAATCATACCTTTTTGCAGAACATTAATGAGAAAGTTTGTTTCAAATGTTCAAAAGAAACCCTAAAAGATTTATAGCTTTTTCAAATGGTTTTAAAAACTTTTTACAAATCAGTTAAAGTTTTTATATAATCCCTAACAATTGGATTTCATTCCATACGTACAAATCTTTTCATCCATAAAACACACACAACCTTTCTCTCTTTCAAAACACACACAGAAACATAAATGGCTGAATCATCTTCCACCCCCAAGATCACCAAAATCACTCTTAAACCATTCACTCATGTTAACTATCCCATTGATGACATCTTCTTCAAACCAAAAAACATCACCTTGCTTAAACCTAAATTCCATTAAGTCTGTTCCTGGGGAACAAGTTTTGACTTATCTAACCAAAAGTGTTTTAAGGTATGCTTTATTTGAAGATCCTGGTATGATGTTTCAAAATGTGCTAAAAGAATTTTGGTTTACAACAGAGGCTTCTAACAATAAGAAGTCCATTGAGTTTAATTCTACCACAATGGGGATTCATGGTAGATTTGGGTTAAAATCATTTAGAAAAGTTTTGGGGTTAGATTATTTGTAAAACCCTAATGAGTATGAAGCAGTACTTGATGATTTTATGGTTGTTAAAAATTTCTTTAAAGAAATTGGGTATACTGAAGAAACTTTTAAAAAAGGGGGGTTAAAAAGGAGTGCTTTGCCACCAAGATGGAAATTATTGATGACCATACTCATCGAATGTTTGGGGGGTAAAACTGGAGGTCTTGACCAGATCAACCAAAAAGATGCAATCATTTTATACTGTCTGGCCAAGGGGTCAAAGCTGATTATGGGAGGGATTACTTTTGAAGATCTCCATGCGAAGTTGGAGAAAAAGACTAGAGAGAAAAACGTTGTGTACACCAGATTTCTATCTCTCCTTTTTGCTGACCATCTTGGAAATGACTTTTCAAAAATAACTAGAGAGCAACTAATTTTTAAGACCTTTGATCTTACTCGCTGGAACATTTCAGTCAGCACCATTGATCCTCCTCTTACACAACCCATGCTGAACATCTGCTCAGTAGATGGTCCATTAGTGTACAAAGCTCACAAAGACACTTCTCTAACTGGAGAAGGGGATCTATAAGGCAAAAAGCCTGGAGCTTCATCTGGACCTCGTCAGAAGCAAATGTCAATTAATACCAAGAAGGTTAGACGTGGGTCCAGAAAGAGGAAAACCCTCACACAATCTTCCTCAAAGAAGATTGATGATGATTCCCAAGTCCATCCTTTGAAGAAGACCAAGTCCCTGGCCGAGGAAAAGAACCCCAACCAACCATCACCTTCAGTCTCTGCTGGAGGAGATATGCATAAAGAGGCCCATCAAGCGACCCATCTCTCAACTTCTTTAAGAGAGAACGGTGAAGATAGAGCTCACCCTCAGCTCAGTACTGTGGAGTCAGCATTGGTAAGTAATTTCATTCTAAATACAAGTCATACTTCATTACCAATTTCTATCACTTGTCACTCTGAGTCTGCATCAGGAAATGATGTGTCAGCAAATCCAACAGCTAATGCTGACCCTGGCCTATCTATTTCTAATGATGTAGCTCCCCCACAACAGGGTTCTACTAAAGGAACCAAAAACATTATCATTGATCTAAATTTATCAGGGACTCTTTCTCAGGTCAAACCAACCCTGGTGGTGAAGGGCTTGAAACTGATCCACACACTCATGTTGATGCTCCAAAGATTCCCAAGGAAGTACATCTCACCACTGGAGCCAACGTGGGACACTTGCCTACTTTTGTTGTCAGTATGTCTGGAGATGATCTGGAGAAAGAACTTGGGTTCAATGAGAGAATTCCAGTCAATCTAAATGACAGTGATGAAGAACATGCTAATGCAACCCTATTGTCACTTTCATCCAGAGCTGAGCAGGTAAAAGAATTAACCAATCAAGTGTTGATTCTCCAATCACAGGTTGCCAGACTGAAGGAAGAAAAGGTGCTTTCCAACGATGAAATCTCAACTATCAAAGCAAGACCACATCCTCCTTATGCTGAACAAATTAAGGATGTCCTCATTGCTGGTTTGAAACCCTTAGTCCAAGATATGGCCACCACCACTTCCCTAAAGCAATAGATGTCCTCTCTAATGGAATCCATCAACGGTGCTTCCATGGAGTTTCCACCAGAATTCACACCAGTTCCTGGCCAAGTTAATACCTTGTGTGATTATGTGTCCAAGATCAAAGATAGAGTGGCGTTGCTGGAAAAACAAAATCTGACCATTTCTGAAGAGGTTCAGCAAAAGCTAAATGCCCTTGAAACTGTTCCAGCCATGCTGGCTAAGGTAACTTCCACTCTTGATCATCTTTGTGGCTTCTTCCCTGCTGAAAGGTCATCAAAAGCTGTTGGCCAGTCTTCTGCTGAGGGAGAGAAAAACACAATCCAGCAGCTCTTTCAGAAACATGCCCAAAAGAAGGCTCAGAATCAATCCATTGAGTCACCCATCACTAAAAAGAGCCCAACAAAGGGTAAGGGAGAGTCATCAGCCAAAGATGATGATTTGCAAGGTTCACCTCCCTTAATACCCAAAAACAAAGATCTTACTCTAAATGATAAGTTGATCAGCGCTGAAGTGGCCACTCAGGAAGAACTTGACAAGTTATACAGGCTTCAGCAAGAAGAAAAGCTAAGAGATCTGAAGCTAAGCTTGTATGAACAAATTGGAAGAGTTGAAATAGAAAGTGTCTTCAAGAAGAAAGTGTTATATGAAAAGTTTTGTATAACAAGACTCAACAGAAGAAACATCTCACCAATCACCAATGTTGATATGTTGACCAACAAAGGTGACATCCATCTCAAGTTCTATAAAGGTGATGGAACTGATGAGATACTTGAAAACTTTCAAAGAAAAGAACTTTCTTATACTGAAGGGATGGAAATGAGTGTGATAATTGAGAAAAGGAAATCCAAGAGATGGGATGAAGTTCGCACCAGAATCGAGCACTATATGAGAAATCATGAAAGACTAGGTGAAATTTTGAACATCAACACTCAAGCTTCTCTGGAAGATCAAGATCCAATACTAGAGATGAACAAAAGGGCAAATCTGATACAACCTGAATTTGGTGACATCTTTGTTACAACAAAGAAATACAAAGACCTTGTTCAGTTTCAAAATCATCTTCCTGGTCATGTACTGGACGAACCAGAACTAGGAATGATTATGTTCAATCATCAAGAACGTCAAGACTTTGTGGGCATAAGTGATCTTGATGAAATGAACAATGAACTTCTCTTGAATGTTCAAAGGATCTTTTACTCTCTTCATGGTGGTCCAGGACTTACTGATGCTACTAAAACCTTCAGCATGTGCTTGCTTGCTATATTGGACCACAGAAACTCAGATCCATTAACTCAGACTTCCATCATTGAAGAAATTAGGGCTAAGGAGAAGTCAAAAATCATTTGTAATATTTTGTTGTAATTTGTAATGTTGTTGAATAAATGATTATCTGATGTTTATAAGTTATTAATTGTTTAGTGCAAGTAAGAAGAAGTTGTTACGCTCACTTACTACTGACATTAGACTTAGGCTATTTGTATATCAAAATAGGGGGAGATTATTGGGTTAGTATTTACTGACCCTGAAGCAATTCTAGGATTTGACTATAAAATCCCCCTAAGTGTTTCATGCTCAGCAGTAAGGCCAGTCTGCTGATGAATGACCAGAGGAACAAAGTTTCTACTAAAGACTTTAAAGCTGAAGAAAGTTTAGCACTCCCCTTCCAGTGATCTTAGAAGACAAAGGAGTCTTCACTTCAAATACTAGGCGGTCTAGTTGCTGAAGAACAAGGACAGAAGAAGGGCTTTCAGTTCAGTTTGGCTTGACAATACCAAACTGAATGATGTCGATCTCCTCTAGGATACTGAAGACTCTTCAGTATTTTGATGATTTGCATTAGGCGGGAAAAGATAACTTTAAGTCAAAGTAGGTTGCTTGTATAATATAAGTACAACCTTCATCTTTCCTAGAATAGTTTATTAAGTACTTTGTACTGTTTATCCAGCATGGGCATCAACCACCCACCGGATAAACTGATGCATTGGTACATGCAATATGCAAACCCTAATTTACACTGCCTATATAAAGGAGTGTACATCAAGAGAGAAAGGTAACCAATACAAGAGCTTAAACTCTGGAAAACCTTTCTCTCTCGATACCAACTAAACCATATAGCCAAAGTTGCATATGAACGTTTAGATTGGAGCTTAGAGTTTAACTTTGGTTAAACGTTTAAGTAGAGGAGATCAAACCCCATTGTCATTCAACCACTTTGTTATTCCGCAAACAAAGTGGGTTATAGATTCTTTATTTGATTCTAATAAAAGTCTATACGTTGAAAAGTATATTGGTATTGTTGTTTTAATCTTTCATAGTTCTTATCTTATGTTAAAACAACACACTTGAGTCAAAGTAATAGTTATTACTTAAGTTAATAAGTAATATCGAATTACTAGGGACCAACATTTTTAGATACTGTTTGTACTCTACTTTAGTTATGGGACATTCATATGTGAATACTGCCAAGAGAATACAACATCTGCTTGCTTATATGGTCAAATAATAATTAAAAAATGGTCTTTTTTGATGCTTTTGTTCACACGAACAAAGCATGAAGAAAAGGTGGTCCCTGGCTACAATGTATACAATTATTTGACTTATCATATACAAGTTGGAAAAGACAAGCATATCACGTAGGTTGCAATATCAACTTGACACAAGCAAAAGAAAAGTAAGTACGTTTGTTGAGTGTGCTGTACAAAAGAATTGCATCATGGAATTAAGATAACTTGTTATCTTCATCGTAGCACATTGTTCTTCTTATTCTTACACGCTGATAAGAGCTGTAGCCACAAATGGTGTCAGTGGTTGAACGAGACACTGACAAGTAATAAGTCAGGAGCTGACAGAAAGCGCTGACATGTGTTGTCCGAGATACTTTGTCTAAAGCGCTAACAAGTATTGTTCGATATTTGACAATACATATGGTAAAGATATTGGACAGTGAAGGTTATTGGACGACAAAGGAAATGATGCTGTTTAAAATTGGTTAGGTTTTGGCACACAAAACGAGAAGTATTTACACATGAAGGTACATGGCATCTCTATTTTATTCGGAATATCGTTTTGATATTAATGGCTCGGATATTTTTAAAGGGATCAATGATTTTAACGTGAGTTAGCAACAATTTGTGAAGTAATTTGTTGGAGTAATATTTCTTATTTAATCGGGGTAGCCTTGTGAAAGAGTTATCCATTTTTGACTTTTACATACGAAGATATTGTTTCATTGAGACTCGTCATGAAGAGGTGTTGGCTTAAGGGGAAGAATTCTTATGGTAATTTGATGCTTGAAGTAGATTTTCGCGAGTATGTGTTATGTTATATCGCAAATGGATACTTACATTTGTAGATAACTTGTTCGTGCTTACACGGTTGGTGACGAAGACTTGTCAAATCTAGCAATTTTCTCTTGCTATCACTTGAAGGAGTTACATTATCGTGCTTAGTGTCTCACAAAGGATGAGGATTTTGACAAGAGATCGAGGTCTGCTTATACTTTAACGTTTTCATATAAGTTCGACGTCACATGGATAGAACAAGACATAGAACATAGGTTTAGGTTACTCTACTTCTACATCAAAATTATTATAGTTATTTTTCTTCAAGGTCATTACATAGAGCCTACATTTGGAGAATCTTCGGTTGCATACTTTGTTTCCTTCCCTATTGATGTGACAAAAAGGGGAAGACATACATGCTAGACTTGAGGGGAAGCAATTTGAAGATGATGTACCACTTACAAGAGATACACAAAGAGTTTTGCCGACATCAACTAAGGAAAGATTGGTGGGTCTAAAAGTTGATGTGGTAGAAACTCAAAATGAAGAAATATCAAGACGTTTGTTCAGAGACGCTGGCATGTGAAAGCTAGACGCCGACACGTGTATTGTAGACGCTGACAAATATCCAACGCTGATGGAATTATATTTAGAGGATATATTCAAGATATTGTAGGACGATATTTAGAATATAGTTTATCTAAATAGAATATTTAGATATTATTCATTCTTATCTCTTGTAAAACCCTAATCCTTACACTATAAAAGGAACCAAGGGTTATAGGTTTATATAACTTTCATTCACAATGTAAACCTAAAGCGTGTGTTGCACTAGACGTGGGATTAAATGTATACACGTCTAGTGGTTGTTTATTATTAATATAATGAACAGTCGTTGAGTAATCTTTGTGTTCTTTGTGCCTAAACACATTGTTTAATTATTGTTGTTCTATTCTGTTGTGATTGTTTAATCACATGAACAATGGTCATTCCTAGCTGCTAAAAGATCGAGAATTAGGGTTTACAAGAGATAAGAATGAATAAACATCTAAATATTCTATTAAGATAAACTATATTCTGAATATATCGCTATACAATATATCAAATATATCTCCTAAATAGATTCCATTAGCGTCCATATTATGTCAGCGTCTTAAATACACGTGTCAGCGTCTAGCTTTCACGTGTCAGGGTCACCACATAATATGTTCATGTTATCTTCGTTTTGAGTTTCTACCACATGAACTTTTTAGACCCAACAATCCTCCCCTAGTTGATGTCGACAAAACTCTGTGTGTATCTCTTGTAAGTGGTACATTATCTTCAAATTGCTTCCCCTTAAGTCAAGCATGTATATCTTCCCCTTTTGTCACATCAATAAGGAAGAAAACTGTAAAACCCGCAAAAATAAGGTCATATTTTACTCTAATATATAATTTAATTCAAATTTATATTGAATTGATTTATTGATTTTAGTTGATTTTAAATGAGAATCGTTAAACTATAACTTTCGTGAATCTTACGAATGGAATTTATCTGCTAGTGATCGCGATACCGACGGATGTCCAAAATTTTACATTTTATTATCGATGGTTTCGATATTTAATATTTTTTTTATTATTGTCATTTAATTTTTATTTTATTTTAAAAGTATTTTTCGTAATTTACGTTAAACTTTTATGTGTCATTCGTTCATTTGACATATTAATTTATTTTAAGTCATTTATTTATTAAAATAAAAATGTCCTCCGAATGTCGATGTTTTTATTTTATATTGAGCGTTTATTTTTCGTCCTTTACGGGTATTTTTCGAATCGCGTAAATTTTAAAATATCGGGCTTCAATAATACCCGCTTTTACAAATTAGAGGACAAAATTTATAATAAAACTCATCCACTCATTATGATCACATGTATGCTTATTACTTCAATCTAAAGTAACATTTAAGAAAAAAAAATGACGAGAGGACACAATACGTGTCTTATTACAAGCTAATGATCACTTTGTATGTATATAAAAAAGAAAACGTGGCACTTACCTTGTATGTAAAAAAAAACGTGGCATCTTACCATTTCAAAAATCTGCCGACTTTCTTTACAAATTCTATTTTTATACTAACATATAAACTCTAAATAAACTTTCAATTAATTTGAGATCTTACTATAATTAGACATTCATGCTAATGGAAGTTTAACTTTAGTCCCAATACATTAAATTGGTCCTATTAGAGATCGTGGCATCTCGTTTAATTATATTTCGTCGTTGGCTATTATCGATTGATATCGTTTTGCTTCAAGGTGAGTTTATAGCCTCGCTTTTACCTATTTATTATTTTATTAAACCCGCGAGGGGGATACATGCTATTTTATAAAATGAACACAAGTTGTTTTCGGTATGCTGGACCCGAATGAGATGATAAATGCATAAGTACCATTGTCTTATGAAGTCCCTGAATTTCATGCACTGTTAATTACTCGAAGGGGTAAACGCTAATACATATGATAGATCTATTTGGTTTGACAGCCTTATCCTAGGGTTTGTATCCTTGTGAACACCTGAGAGGGATATTATGTATAAGAGGTCGTTGGTATATGACAATATTACCTGTTAGTAGGGGCGCCGTAAGTGACTCGGTTTGACATGTTTGTTAATCTTCAGTGGCATGAGCTTAATGCATTTATCTATATATATGACTTGTCTGTGTGATAAGTTTGAGATGATTAAAAATTCTTGTGTTCACTTATTAATCTTATAAACTCTATAAATTCACTCGGCTTTTTAGTTGAGTTTTTAGCATGTTTATCTCAGGTAATTAAAGATGAATGCTGGAGGTTTGGAATGGACGAGGAGGCAAGCGCTAATGTTTTGGAAAACATGTTTTCGTTCCATTCGGTTATCTTTTACTTTTAAAATGTTTGTGTACTTTTAAAAGACTTGTGTATAAATGTTGGTAACGGTTTGTGGGACCAGTACTCTGATCTTTATGAATGGAACCCTTTATCTAAAAATGTCTCTTTTAGAGTCATTCTTTATATTCTTTTGTGATTGTGCTACTTCTTAACACCCAAATAGTTGGTTCCGCTGTGAGTAAATTTGGGGGTGTTAAAGATTGGTATCAAGAGCTTAAGGTTATAGAGAACTAGGTCTTTCATTTTCAAAAACCTAAACTATAACCGTGTTTTGTGCGCTAAGTCTTCTCGTGTTCCTAGTCCAAGCCTTCAGGTAACTTTTATGTTATTGTTAATGCATATGAGAAGCATTATTGTTAAGTATTTTAATAATAAATACTTTGAGATACTTTGAGATATTCGAGATTTTGAGATATATTGAGATATAAATTATATATGTCGACTTTGAACGATATTTTGATGTACTATGATATGCAAATTGACAAATTTACCTTCTCGTGGCTATTGATCATGAAGAGGATGATGCTAGTGACTAACACGCATATGAGCCACGTGGATCCCCACGTGACCCATATAATAGTAATTACTTTTGTGTTGTGATTTTTGTATGACATATTGATTCATTCATGTTGTGATCAAAAATTTGTACATGTTATGACCATATCATTGTATGAACACTCATGAGTTTTTCTTTGTGTTGTGACAGAATCATACCGCCACGTAGGATGAATCAGGCTGAGGTGAACAGAATTGTTGCTGCAGCTCTTGCAGAAGATCGTGCTGCAAGGAACCAAGCCGGTGGAGCTGGTGGAGCATGAGGAAATGTTGGTCCAATTGGTGTGCCACCTGTTAGAGAATGTACTTTCTCTAGTTTCAAGAAATGTGGGCCGATTAACTTTCATGGTACTGAAGGAGCAGTGGGATTGACTCGTTGGTTTGAAAAGACGGAAAGTGTGTTTAGTATCAGTGACTGTGTGGAAAGGAACAAGGTGAAGTTTGCTACTGCTACACTTCAAGGTCCAGCTTTAACTTGGTGGAATGCTCAAGTAGCTACCTTAGGACTAGAAGTGGCACATGGGAGGTCCTGGACACAGTTGAGAACTATGATGACTGAGGAGTTTTATCCTGCTGAGGAAATTCAGAAAATGGAAGTGGAGCTGTGGAATTTAAGGGTGAAGGACTGCAACCTTGATGCTTATACTCAAGGGTTTAATGAGTTGATTTTGTTGTGTACTGAAACCGTTCCGTCTGAGAAAAAGAAAATTGATGCGTATCTGAGGGGTCTTCCAGAGAATATCAAAGGGGAAACTACATCCTCAAGGCCTACTGTGTTGAATGAAGCTGTTCGGATGGCACATACTTTGATGGAGCAGAAGTTGACTGCTAAGGCTGAAAGAGTTGCAGAAAGCAATAAGAGAAAATGGGAGAACAATAACCAAGGTGGTAGTAGTGGTAACTACAGAAACAACAACAGGGGAAACAACCAAGGTAACAATCGCCATAATCAGTACAACAATCAGAGGCAGGGAAATGCAAGAGCCATGACCAACACACATAATGCAAGAGGTGATCAAGGTGGTAATGCTCCTAATTGTAATAATTGTGGGATTCGACACTTTGGAAATTGTCCACCGAAATGCAACAAGTGTGGAAAGCCTGGCCACAAGGCTAAAGATTGCTGGTGCAGAGGTGTTGCCACGGGTGCAAACACTCAACGTGTTATAACTTGTTATGATTGTGGAGAGAAAGGCCATGTGAGATGGAACTGCCCGAAGAAGAACAATCAAGAAGGAAATGCTGCAGGAAAAGTGTATGCCGTTGGAGGTGCTGAGCAGAACGATGGACCCAACGTCGTGACCGGTACGTTTTTACTTAATAACCGATATGCTAGAGTACTATTTGATTCTGTATCGGATAAGAGCTTTATCAACATAAGTTTTAGTCTTTTATTCGATACTAAACCAGATGAATTAGATACAAAGTATGAGGTTGAATTGGATGATGGTAGGATAACTAGTACTAGTTCTATCCTAAGGGATTGTACTTTGAATATAGTGAACCACTTATTAAAAATTGATCTTATGCCTATTGAGCTCAGTACTTTTGACGTGATTATTGGGATGGATTGGCTAGTTAAGCATGATGCTACCATTGTTTGTGGGAAGAAAGTAGTGCATGTACCTGTTAAGGGTAAGACTTTGGTAGTAAAGGGAGATAGTGGTACGTCTCACTTGAAGGTGATCTCTTGTATAAAGGTGAGGAAGTACATGGAAAGAGGATGCCAATTGTTCTTAGCCCATGTGAGTGGGGCAGAACCTAAGGAGAAGCATTGAGAAGATGTTCCGGTGATTTGTGACTATCCATAGGTATTTCCTGACGACTTGCCAGGACTTCCACCACCTCGACAAGTCGAATTTAAAATTGAACTTGTGCCTGGAGCTGCACCTGTCGCACGTGCACCTTATCGTCTAGCGCCATCAGAAATGAAGGAGTTGGCCGATCAATTGAAGGAATTATCGGAGAATGGATTTATTCGTCCGAGTTCATCGCCTTGGGGAGCTCCAGTATTGTTTGTGAAGAAGAAGGACGGATCGTTCCGTATGTTTATTGATTACCGCGAACTGAACAAGTTGACGGTCAAGAATCGATATCCGCTTCCGAGGATTGACGATCTATTTGATCAACTTCAAGGTTCGAATGTGTACTCAAAGATCGATCTGCGATCGGGTTATCATCAACTTCGCATTAGGGAGGAAGATATACCAATTACCGCATTTAGGACTCGGTATGGTCATTTCGAGTTCCAAGTGATGCCCTTTGGTCTAACTAATGCACCCGCAATTTTTATGGACTTAATGAATCGAGTGTGCAAGCCATACCTTGATAAGTTCGTGATTGTATTTATTGATGATATACTTATCTATTCCAAGAGCAAGGAAGAGCATGGAGAGCATCTGAAGATTATTTTGGAGTTGCTTAAGAAGGAACAATTGTATGCCAAATTGTCGAAATGTGCTTTCTGGCTAGGATCTGTACAGTTTCTTGGTCATGTAATCGATAGTAATGGTTTTCATGTTGATCCAACAAAGATTGAGGCTTTTCGAGATTGGCCTGCCCCAACAACACCGACCGAAGTAAGGCAATTTTTGGGTTTAGCCGGGTATTACCAAAGATTCATAGAGGGATTCTCTTTGATTTCTAAACCACTTACCAAACTAACCCAAAAGAGCAAGACGTATGAATGGGGAAAGGAAGAAGAGGAAGCGTTCCAAATGCTAAAACAAAAGTTGTGTTCCGCACCTATTTTGGCATTGCCTGAGGGATCTGAAGATTTGTGGTATATTGTGACGCATCACATAAAGGTTATGGAGCTGTATTGATACAGAGGGAGAAATTCATCGCTTATGCTTCAAGGCAACTAAGAAAGCATGAAGAGAACTACACGACTCATGACTTAGAACTTGGTGCTGTTGTCTTTGCACTTAGACTCTGGAGACATTATCTGTATGGTACAAAATGTGTAGTATATACGGATCATAAGAGCCTACAACATATCCTGGACCAAAAGGAGCTTAATATGAGACAACGTCGCTGGGTTGAACTCTTGAGTGACTACGACTGTGAAATCCGTTATCATCCCGGCAAGGCGAATGTAGTTGCCGATGCTCTTAGTAGAAAAGAAAGAGAAATGACAAAAAGGGTTAGAGCTTTAGCCATGAGAACTTATTCCGATTTATCTAATCGAATACTTAAAGCTCAAAAAAAAGCAATGAAAGAGGAGAATGTGAGATATGAAGACTTGGGAAGAAGGATGACACCCATATTCGAGATTCGTGATGATGGAATTCGGTATTTTGAGAATCGTGTATGGTTACCGGTATATGGAGGACTGAGAGGTTTAATTATGCACGAGTCACACAAGTCTAAGTATTCGATTCACCCAGGGTCAGATAAAATGTACCAAGACTTGAAGAAGTGCTACTGGTGGCCGAACATGAAGGCTAACATAGCCACTTATGTTAGTAAATGCTTGACGTGTGCTAAGGTGAAGTTTGAGCACAAGAGACCTTCTGGTTTACTACAACAACCTGAAATTCCAGAATGGAAATGGGAGAAGATCACTATGGATTTTGTTTCGGGACTTCCGAGAACTTCTAGTGGTCATGATACGATTTGGGTGATTGTTGATCGGTTGACTAAGTCGGCTCATTTCTTACCGATAAAGAAAACCGATGATTTAGACAAACTTACTCGGTTGTATTTAAAGGAGGTTGTTTGTAGACATGGAGTTCCTTTGTCAATTATTTCAGATCGAGATAGTCGGTTTACATCTGAGTTTTGGAAATCGCTTCAACGATCTTTGGGGACTCAGTTGGATATGAGCACTGCGTATCATCCGAAAACGGACGGTCAAAGTGAAAGGACTATTCAGACTTTAGAGGATATGCTACGAGCGTGTGTAATAGACTTTGGAGGTAGTTGGGATCGACACATACCATTGGTGGAGTTCTCATACAACAACAGTTATCACGCAAGTATCAAGGCAGCGCCTTTTGAGGCACTTTACGGGCGAAAGTGTAGATCACCAGTTGGTTGGTGTGAGGTTGGTGAAAGTCAATTGACGGGTCCTGAATTGATTAGAGAGACAACTGAGAAGATCGTGCAAATCAAGAATCGTTTATTGACTGCCCGTAGTAGGCAGAAGAGCTATGCGGATAAGAGGCGAAAACCATCGGAGTTTGATATTGGCGATATGGTTATGTTGAAAGTATCACCTTGGAAAGGAGTAATTCGATATGGAAAACGAGGAAAGCTTAGTCCACGCTATATTGGTCCATTCAAGATTATTGATCGAGTTGGCCCCGTGGCGTATAAGTTGGAATTGCCGGACAAGTTAAGTGCTATTCACAACACTTTTCACGTTTCTAATCTTAAGAGTTGTTTGGCGGACGAGAATTTAATAATTCCACTGGAGGAGGTTCAATTGGACGACAAAATACATTTCATTGAAGAACCGATGGAGATCATGGATCGAGAAGTGAAACGGCTTAAGCAAAGTCGGATTCCGATAGTTAAAGTGCGATGGAATTCCCGACGTGGACCCGAGTACACATGGGAACGTGAGGATTACTTCAAGAGAAAGTATCCGCATCTATTCGTAGACGGACATAAGGAGAAGTAAGCCCCGGGACGGTGCTTCCCTAAGGGGGTGAGGATGTAAAACCCGCAAAAATAAGGTCATATTTTACTCTAATATATAATTTAATTCAAATTTATATTGAATTGATTTATTGATTTTAGTTGATTTTAAATGAGAATCGTTAAACTATAACTTTCGTGAATCTTACGAATGGAATTTATCTGCTAGTGATCGCGATACCGACGGATGTCCAAAATTTACATTTTATTATCGATGGTTTCGATATTTAATATTTTTTTTATTATTGTCATTTAATTTTTATTTTATTTTAAAAGTATTTTTCGTAATTTACGTTAAACTTTTATGTGTCATTCGTTCATTTGACATATTAATTTATTTTAAGTCATTTATTTATTAAAATAAAAATTTCCTCCGAATGTCGATATTTTTATTTTATATTGAGCGTTTATTTTTCGTCCTTTACGGGTATTTTTCGAATCGCGTAAATTTTAAAATATGGGGCTTCAATAATACCCGCTTTTACAAATTAGAGGACAAAATTTATAATAAAACTCATCCACTCATTATGATCACATGTATGCTTATTACTTCAATCTAAAGTAACATTTAAGAAAAAAAAATGACGAGAGGACACAATACGTGTCTTATTACAAGCTAATGATCACTTTGTATGTATAAAAAAAACGTGGCACTTACCTTGTATGTAAAAAAAAAAAGTGGCATCTTACCATTTCAAAAATCTGCCGACTTTCTTTACAAATTCTATTTTTATACTAACATATAAACTCTAAATAAACTTTCAATTAATTTGAGATCTTACTATAATTAGACATTCATGCTAATGGAAGTTTAACTTTAGTCCCAATACATTAAATTGGTCCTATTAGAGATCGTGGCATCTCGTTTAATTATATTTTGTCGTTGGCTATTATCGATTGATATCGTTTTTCTTCAAGGTGAGTTTATAGCCTCGCTTTTACCTATTTATTATTTTATTAAACCCGCGAGGGTGATACATGCTATTTTATAAAATGAACACAAGTTGTTTTCGGTATGCTGGACCCGAATGAGATGATAAATGCATAAGTACCATTGTCTTATGAAGTCCCTGAATTTCATGCACTGTTAATTACTCGAAGGGGTAAACGCTAATACATATGATAGATCTATTTGGTTTGACAGCCTTATCCTAGGGTTTGTATCCTTGTGAACACCTGAGAGGGATATTATGTATAAGAGGTCGTTGGTATATGACAATATTACCTGTTAGTAGGGGCGCCGTAAGTGACTCGGTTTGACATGTTTGTTAACGTTCAGTGGCATGAGCTTAATGCATTTATCTATATATATGACTTGTCTGTGTGATAAGTTTGAGATGATTAAAAATTCTTGTGTTCACTTATTAATCTTATAAACTCTATAAATTCACTCGGCTTTTTAGTTGACTTTTTAGCATGTTTATCTCAGGTAATTAAAGATGAATGCTGGAGGTTTGGAATGGACGAGGAGGCAAGCGCTAATGTTTTGGAAAACATGTTTTCGTTCCATTCGGTTATCTTTTACTTTTAAAATGTTTGTGTACTTTTAAAAGACTTGTGTATAAATGTTGGTAACGGTTTGTGGGACCAGTACTCTGATCTTTATGAATGGAACCCTTTATCTAAAAATGTCTCTTTTAGAGTCATTCTTTATATTCTTTTGTGATTGTGCTACTTCTTAACACCCAAATAGTTGGTTCCGCTGCGAGTAAATTTGGGGGTGTTAAAGAAACAATGTATGCAATCGAAGATTCCCTAAATGTAGGCTCTGTGTAATGATCTTGAAGAAAAATAAATAAAATAATCTTGATGTAGAAGTATAATAACCCAAACCTATGTTACATATCTTGTACTATCCACGTGACGTTGAACTTATATTGATAGGAAAATATAAGTAGACCTCGATCCCATTGTCAAAATCCTCATCTTTTTTGAGACACTGAGCATGATAATGTAACTCCTTCAAGTGATAGCAACATATCTAGTTGCTAGATTTGACAAGTCTTCGTCACCAAACATTTGAAGCACGAACAAGTTATCATCAAAGTCAGTTGCTGTTGTTGAAGCATAGTTTGGCTAGACTGGATTAACGACTCTCTTGGGCCGCTCGACGTGCTTCTCGGTCCCGAGTGATGCTGCAAACAATAAAAGAACCGGTTAGACGTGGACCCGAGGCCGGAGCCCCGGGGTCCACCTTCGACGGTCAAGTTAGTATCGTGATGATATATTATAGAGAGGTGTGTTTAGAAGAGATAGCCTAATAATCTAGAATGAACCTCCTACCCCTGTTTATATAGGACTAGGGTTTCTTGAAGAATAAGTAAGGTCTATGGGCCGCGGGCCTATTGGTCGCGGGCTTCTTGGGTCGCGCACCCTTTAGGTCGGGCCTTATACCGACTATACGTCTACATGTCCCCCAGTCTAGTATGATATGGTTCCTGACCATGTTATGCTAGACTCATTCATATGTCACACTCACCAAATAAACGTGTATGGCTTGTTGCTAGGATATCCACGTAGTGGGCTACCTTTAGCAAAAAGATGATGGGAAAACTATACGAATAGTGAGCGCAGCCACTATACGTCATCATGTCCCCCTAGTCTAGTATGCGAGGTTTTCACCAAGGTTAATAGACTCTACACCATATCCCCTACCTGTAAGCGTATCCATGTCAAAAGAAATGGGGAACCCGTGTACGTAAGACGGGTGGGTGTGCTCGAATGCTTGGTTTCCCATGTTTAGACGGTAAGGACCCCGTAAAAAGAAACATGTTCTATAGCCGGGGTAACACTGGCATCAGCAAGGTATAATTGTTATTCATCTAGAATGTGAGGATGATAAGAAGGTTTTGTAAAGGTGGAGGTGGAACCCATATGTTGCATCGTGAATACTTTGAAGGCGAACTTCTTATACCCACTGATGATGCAACATAGTCCGAATATCGCATTCGGCTTAAAGCCAACAGAAGACGCACTTCATATGGCATAGCGCAAGGCTATATGGTAATCAACTTAACACATGGCTCGCGATACCTCTTACGTGATAAGTGTGAATACAATATCCGACTTTAGCACACAATAGGTTAGCAAGACCTCTTGCATGCTAAGTGCGAATACAGAGTTTAGCGTATAATGCAACACCGTTGATACCGTATGTGGTATCATTTGCACATGTACCTGACATGCGCGCTCCGGAGAGTCTTGTGGTGGCGGATGACCACACAAGATACCTGATCTTGTAGTAACATAATAGTTACGGTGCGCCTGCATGAACCTGCGGCGGATACTAGTATCATTGATAATGCTGGGGTTGAAACCCTCTTACGTGGGAGGCAGGTCATGTCCTGCATGAACCTGCAGCGGATACCTGATCCGTCATTTTGCGAACGCACGATTCGGCTTAGTACCGGGCTTGCAATGCCCCTTACGTACTTAGTTGTGGACACCTGATCCACAACAGCAGGTTCCTGACCTGACGGATTCGCGCAATAATATTTACCATGCACAAAATAGTATTCTACATGCTTTAAAATATAAATGCTAAATTACAATCAAATAAGATTATATCATTGGTATTGTGATACCCCTATAGCCCCCCAAGTTTAATGGTGCTATATCTACTAGTAGTATTAAACTTATATGTAAAGTATCCGAAAAATTTGAACAAATTTTTAACGCTTACCCCTATGGAACATGGCCCTCTTGGCTTAGGCACACTAGAAAGGTGGTGGATCCCACTTTAACATAGTAAAGATTTATAAAATAAAACACAAGGCGTGTGTTTATTATAAGATTAAACCTCACACACTAATATGGCGAATATGTATGAAATTCGGTTTTAAACAATAATAGGCATAAGATGTTATCAACAAATGTAGAAATACGTACGTCATAATGATGACCGAGGTACGGTTATGAATGGAAAATGTTCAGATAGGCAGTCCAAAATAATTCGTCTTAACGCGCAGATCACTGCGACGAAATTTAAACAAAGCAATACGCTTGATCGCGCGGATTGTCACGACCAAACTAAATAATACATCCAATGGGCGGACCGCCGAGACCGAACTAAATAAAATAATATGTTTGGTCGCGCGGATCGCAACGACCAAATTAAAATATTATGTTTGATCGCGCGGATCGCAACGACCAAACTAAATAAAATAATAAGTTTGCCGTTCGGCGCGCAACGACCAAACTAAATAAAATATTACGTTTGGCGCGCGGCTCGCAGGGACCAAACTAAATAATACATCCGACGGGCGGACCGCCGCGACGGAACTAAATAAAAAAATATGTCTGGTCGCACGGATCGCAACGACCAAATTAAAATATTATGTTTGATCGCGCGGATCGCAGCGACCAAACTAAATAAAATAATAAGTTTGGCGTGTGGCGCGCAGCGACCAAACTAAATAAAATATTAAGTTTGGCGCGCGGCTCGCAGCGACCAAACTAAATAATACATCCGACGGGCGAACCGCCGCGACCGAACTAAAAAAATAATATGTTTGGTCGCGCGGATCACAACGACCAAATTAAAATATTATGTTTGATCGCGCGGATCGCAACGACCAAAATAAAATATTATGTTTAATAGGGTGGACTGACGTGAAAGGACGTGACTCATAACTCCAGATTTTAAAAAATAAAATATTTTAAAAACGTTCGGATGAGTGCGGCTGGACGTACCATCACCGCGAATAAAGAGGATGGGTCGCGATAATGCGAAAAATTAAATTAAAAGATATATATAATATCTACTTACCAATTTTAAAAGATATGAAATATCTTGTATTGATAAACAAAAAATATTGATAGTATTTTTTTTACTTTAAAAGATATGGGTTTATAAATTTGAATATATCAAAATATACCCTTACCCAATTTATAAGATAAATAATATCTTTTAGCAATTTAAATGATATGTGTAATACCCTTTATAAATAATATATTAATTAACGTAAAAGGACGCGGCCCATGTTCGAAGTGAAAAATAAAATAAAATATATCTGATCGTGCGGGCAAGCACGGCTGGACATGCCATAACCACGGATGGGAAATTTTTGAAAACCTTCTGGTCGCGGTTCCATATCGACCCGCGGTTCCTTATCGATAAGGTACCGCCGGTCCTAGATAAGGAACCGCCGGCCACTGTGCACGACAGCATCTTTGCTTTACACTGTTTTCTTAATTTTGTGTAAACCTTGCATGATTTTCAGTAATAAAATGCACATTTCCTAAACTAGTGTATCTAAATTCATTATTCACCTAAAATGATTTTAACCCATTACTAGTTTGGATCATCCCCTCAACCATTTAAACCCACCTTGTTTGCCATGTTCTTCACACATCAAACATACTTCCCTAAACCTTAAACCACCCTAATCAACCATGGTGTGTACCAAAACCTCAAACACTTCCAAGACCTCCACCCCAAGAAAAATACTCAAAATAAGGGTTAAGGTAGCTAAGCCTAACTCTTCACCTTTCCATACACCTAAGAATGAGAATGCTCCTATCCTCATTTCTTCATCACCTTCCCCACCTCTTGCACCATGCAAGACCTCCTCCACCCATGGTACTAACCACTCCATTGGTTCTACCCCCTCTTCATTCAATTCTAGAATGAATGAGCTTTCTTCACCCTTCACTCCAAGTGCACCCTTGGAAGTGACCACACAACCTCAACCAATCCAAAGCATTCCTTTTGGGAATGAATTTGATGACACTTTGGTAACTTCACCATTTACCCCTCACAACTCACCAATTTCACCAACATTGGAGAATTTTCCTCCACACTCACCCATTTCCCCTTTGAGGAACATGCCTCCACTTTCACCCACTTCACCCTTAGAGAACATGCCTCCTCCACCTCCACCCAACTCAAACATCCCAATTTTAGGTGTCCCTCTTTCCCTCCTCTTGGGTGATCCTTACTTTGGGTTTCAACAAACTCATGGTCCTAGATGTCCATGTTGTCTCTACAACCAGTTCCTCATCCAAAACCTAAGGATGGATATGTATGGACTACATAGGGGTTTGCAAGATTTCTTGCTTGCTTTGTTCTCCATGCCTCCTCCTAGGAGATGAATGATGGAGTTCTTTTAATAAAGATTTTCAACAACAAGTCAAAGAAAACCACCTATCTAGATTTAATGATAAGCTAGCTATGTATTAGTTAGTTTTATTTATCTTTGTACTTGTTTCACTAATGAATGTTTCTTGTTGTTGACTTATGGATTTAGCTTTGTGTGATTCTATCCTTTTGTGCACACTAATCAACTTTAATTTGAAATTAAAATTGAACCTAAATCTATCACAACCCCTAAACTTGACTAAAATTGGTTCAAAATGATATCTAAATTATTTTGTCATCCTTTGTCAAGACATTCTTTGTGAATGTGTTGCTTTATGAAACCCTAGAATATTTTGGTTCTAATAGAGGTAAAATTCCAAGATTTGCAACTTTTTGAAAAAGTCTCAGTTTTTCCCAAAACCCAGGAAAAACATGGTTTAAAGTCCTCTGGACGCGGTTCCTTAAAGACCCGCGGTTCCTTAGTGATATGGAATCGCCAGCCCCTATAAGGTACCGCGGCCAGAAAGTGGCTTTTGATGATTTTTTGGTCAAAACCTTTAAAACCCTATTCCCAGTCAAGATTCCTTGTTTACTCAAACTGACTAAACATTCCTTGACACTACACATTTTGTATTCAAATTCTTACCTTGATTACTTTTTACTTATACCCCAACCTTGAGATTTCATTCTCACACCTTCCCAACCTTGAGAATTCATTCTCACATAACCTTGAGATATCATTCTCACACTCTCACAATGCCTAACTCCTACATTCCTAACCTTGACATTTCTTTGTCACAACCCCTCTCACCCAAAGCTTCTTCATCCAAGCTTTCAATGAAACCGAAAATCTCGGTTCGACCCGTTTGGGTTAAGAAGAATGAACCATCTTCGTCCAAACCACCCAAAAACCCTACCTTCTCTCCAATCAAGTATTGGAATGAGACTTATACCATAAACCCCATCACCGGAGCAAAAGAAAATGTTCCACCACCACCACAATCCTTCAATACCCCCAACTCAATGACCTTTCCACCTTCCCAAACCTCACAAGGCATTGTGAAAACACTCCCAAACCCTTTACCCCACCACCACCAAACCTTAAGTTTGATGCCATACCCCCATCAAACGATTTTGTGTTGCATCATGGATCCTCGTGTGATTGTTGCCGATTTCAACAAATTGAACTTGCTCATGTGTATGAGAAGTTAAATTTTCTTGAATTCCTTCTCACTCGACCTACTATTTAAGTTTTCGTTCCGGTGGACAAAACTTCGAATGATGCATCGTCGTCTTTTTAGTTTTATTTTATTTTTAGCAATCTTGGAAAATATCACTATTAGACTAGCTTATGCTTAGTGGTTTATTTTCCATATTTATTGCTTTTAGATACTCATACTATGTGTATGACTATCTTCTTTGTTGTATTTTTTTTTGTAACATTTGTGTTATTTGTGTGCTATCTAATTAGTTCTATTTTGAGTTGATCTTGGTTAAATTTTTACAATTGCTTATGGGTGATTCCATCAATTCTAAAGCTTTAACCCATTGACAAGCTTATCATCTTCATTATATTGAAGTTTGATTTTGTCAATTACTTCTTTGGACATACTTAGCAAAATACTTGCTTCTAATTTGAGATTTCTTCTCTTTCTCCCTCTCAAGTTACTTAGTAGGTAGTGATCATATATACATTGGTGTTTCTTTCCTTTCTACTAACCTTTGTGTAGCATCTCACCTTAGCTCACAAACTTGGTGCCCTAAGCAAGGGGGAGCAACCACCAAGGGGGAGCTACTAGCAAAGTTCGATGCACTTCAAAGACTTATGCTAACCTTTTTGCTACGACAAAGGGGGAGAAATGATAGTGATCAACTAGTTAATAATTCCATAGTTTGTGTTTCTACGTAAATGAGTTTTTCGTTTGTCGTAATCAAAAAGGGGGAGATTGTTAATGCAAGTAATGCCTAAAAACATTATTAGTATTAACTAATCTTTCTTAGTTTTGATCACAACAAACCATACAACACATTTAGTGTAGAAACACAAAATGAATTATTTAACTAACACTATCATCAAGGTAATAATCATATCACTAACCTTTCTTAATCATACTTAGTGATCATCAAAATGATTATCCTTAAAACTCACTTTTGTTAATAAGACAAAAGACTTTTTAATAAACTTTCTTTTTTAGAAAATGTTTTATTAAAATGGAAAATGAAAATTTGAAAATGGCATATTCCAAATGCTGTTAGAATATCCTTTGAAGGGTTCAAATACCTCAGATATTCCCACCCCACTAAAAGACAAAAAACGGAGCGGAGTCTAGTGGCGGTACCTTAAGTACCTACGCGGTACCTTAGCGATAAGGTACCGCGGGGTGAGATAAGGTACCGCGCACAGTAGCCGTTATAGATCCGTTGTAACTTTGTCTCCTTTAAATAGTGGGTCAAATCTCATTTTCCAGTAAGCCTCTTGGACGTTTTTCTCAGCCCTTTTTCTATTTTCTATAGCATAATCATTAGTAAATGATCACTTAATTTGTTAAGGATGTTTACATATGATTATCCTCTTGATCCCCTCCTTTACCATGTCCAATGAGAAGATCACTCACTCACTAGTGTAGTGATAAAGATGAATTTATGAGCTAGTCATATTCATCATGATACCTTTTTGTTTTAGGTCAATCCAATGTATTTATGAATACTTGGACTAGTTGTGTTCATCCAAGTTATTTGTGAATACTTGGATTTGTTGTGTACATCCATTGCATATGTGTTTGCTTGGATTTGTGTTGTGTAAATCCAAGTTACATGTGTGTACTTGTATAAGTCTAGTTGAGTTGTAATAGATTTGATTAGGAGTTCTCACTAAACTATAAAGTGATGTGGTTGTGTCTTGTGAGTTCTCACTAAACTTTAAAGTGATTAGTAGTTGTGTTGTGTGAAGTTCTCACTTAGCTTCAAAGTGAAGAGTCGTGAAGATTGGTTCTAGCTTTCGATTAGAACTCGACATCTAGCCTTGTGTCGTAAAATGGTGAAGTAGGCAACGTCGTGAAGATTGGTTCTACCTTAAGATTAAAACTCGACATCTAGCCTTGTGTCGTTAAATTGTGAAGTAGGCAACGTCGTGTAGATTGGTCCTAGCTAAATATTAGGTCTCGACATTTAGCTTAGTGTCAGAAAATAATGTAAGCAACGATGTAAGGTTTTCTCCGCCGAGAAGGGAGCTTGTGGATATAGTGGAAATCTCGAGTAGGTGTACGCGAGGAGTGGAGTAGAAACGAGGATAGAGCCTCGTTGTCGAACCACTATAAATCTTGGTGTCTTCCCACTAGGTTGTCTCCTTCCTTGCTCTTTACTTATTTCATTATCATTATACTTGTTTATTATTCTTGCTAGTGCATTTCAATTGAACCTAATCATTATGCAACTTAGCTTTAAGTAAAAGATAGTTTTGATACAAACCAAATTGAAAGCAAATTTTAATTTGGTCACCAATCGAAGAGAAACTATTCAACCCCCCCTTCTAGTTTCTACAGAAAATATGAAAGAAAATTGGGAAGTTTCTTAAGTGGAAATTGAGATATGAGAAAACAGATTAAGCACAATATTACAGAAACTTGACATATCTCAGCAGCTTAATGATTTGCTTATTTCTACCTTGTTTTAGAAAACTGTATAATTTACTTGAAAAAGCTAAAATTTCAGATGTTAAGTGAAAGATTAGAACTGGTTTCATACAATTTCATCCAAAAATAAAGAAATGCCAAGTGATTGAAATCAAGAACTTTTTATGAACTAGTGAATTGAAAACTGACCCAAACTATTTTTTGTGCCAATTGCCTTTTTGACTTAAGAATTGACTTGAAAACTACCAAACTTGGTTTATTATGACTTAATGACTAAAATTGAACTAGAATTAACCAAGTAGCAACACTTGAACACTAAGTGAAAGCTTGTACCAAACACCACTTAACTAAATTATAGCAAACTTTTATGAAAGGAATCAAGGCAATTAGCTAAGCTGATTAAAATGACATATCAGACTAAGTTTAACTACTCAAATGAAGTGCAAATAAACCAACAACAAACAATTTAACAAGCTAGAACTCAAATTGAACTAGTAAGCTGAAATGACTGAAAAGCTGATAACAGGATCCAGTTTTAAGCTAATGAACAAGTATAACACTACAATTAAGCGACTCAATCACTAAATTCAGTTCAAAAGCTATCTAAACACACTTGATCATGCAGTCAAACAAGAATTAGCTAGGAATTAAGCAGGCAGACAACAATGCAGTGGAACAAAAATGTAGAACTTAAAACCTTTTAGCATAGGCCTCCATTGATGGAGTAGGTTAGCGCTGAGCCACCTAGATAGTGTTAACCACCACCTTAACACTATCAACTATCTACTCAACCTGCTACAAACATTATCATCACCATTGTTGAACTAGAAAGCTTCAAAATCTGCAAGACTGGTATTGGATGAACATGACAGGATCTAAACAGCTTCAAGTCTTCAAAACTTAGCTAATTATGATCATTTGTGATCACAATAAGCTAACATCAACACAAGGATAACAGAATTGCATGTATGAACAGTAGATGAAGAAGATGAATTGTGAATTTTATTGATTTAGGAATGAAGTTTGTTACAAAGTAGGTAAGGTAGTTACAACTAAGCTAACTAACTCAAGAGCTTGTCAGACTCTTGAGTTGTTTGAGCTAACTAACTAAAAGCTAAGAATGAGAGGAAATGGAGATGTGTGTGAAATTTACGCACACTAACTACTTGTTAAAATGAGAGATTACAATCCTATTTATAGACAAATGTGAGGAAGTTTTTGGAGTTGATGACGTGTTTCCACCATTTGATTTTTGCCACGTGTCACTAAGCTGCTAAATGTTCATCCTCATGTTCTTCAAGAATTGGGGATTTTTGATTCATTAAGTTTGAGCTTAATTGGTTGCATCCAATGTGTTCCTCTCTTGAAAACGATCAACTTTCATGTAGAAAACATCTTCTGAAATCTAGTGTAGCTCAAAATCGCGTCTGGGTTCTTTGTTGAAGAAGAAGAACACGTGTCTCTTTTTGGTTGGGCGAGGAGTGAGCACACGGATTATTATCCAAAATGGATAATGGGATTATTACATGGCCTTCTCTCATTGGTTAGAAAATGGATAGTGGAAGTTTCTGTTTGCTTTGCGGCGCATTTATTGAAAGAGTGAGGTGGCACACTAGTTGGCAATCTGTGTGAACCTTTCTTTGCATTCTCATTGGTTCACAACTATATCACATGGATTGAACTTATTTAATATTTGGAAAATGGCAAATTCAGCCCCTTAAGTATGGCAGAATATCAATATAGGCTAGTAACTTCATTTCTTTGGCATAAATGGTCCTTCTACTTGCATTCTTGATTGATTTGACCCTTTGACTTGGTTGACTGAAGAGTTGACCATGTTTGACTTTCATCTTGACTTTGACAAATTTACACTTTTGATCCTTCAACTTTGGAGTGTTGTCAAGATAGGTCCCTTATCTTTAAAGTCTTGTCATCTTTGATCCTTCTTTGTCTTTTTCATCCAAATAAGCTTGATTTTCTTTTTGTTTTCTTGAAAATGTATCCTTCTTACGTATTTGTACTCAAACACAAAACATACAACATAATTCCGCTTTATAGCACAAAAGTTAGGTATTTTCCTTGTGTTTTAGGGTGATTTGTTGATTAATTGATATGAGTTTTTGCTCATATCAAATCCCCTACACTTGAACATTGCCATGACCTCATACAATGCTATATTTTAAAGCACAAATTTACATTCTCCTCATAATTAATCCACCTTGGCCAATATGGAATGTATCTACACTACTCTACACTATATGATGCATGATTTTGAATTTGAACAATGCAATGCAAAAGAAACAATTCTACTTATATCTTTTTAGATTTTCATTGAAATGGTTTTGATGGAAATAACTCATAAAGAAATCAATGACTTAGATTAGGGCTTTGGTACCATGGATACTTATCACCCTCAAGTTTCACTTTCCCTATACAAAGCTTAAAAATGGGATCATTGCATTCACAAGTAAAAAGTACATCAACTTATTCATGACAATTAAATGTGGAACCGGTTATTATTTGAGCAAATTGCTTTTGGGCGAATTTGTCATTATTTAAAGCGTGAAGTATAAGAAATGCAAAATCCAAAAATAAGGAAGCACGGTCTTAATCCTAAGTAATCCTCTCATCCATTACTTGAAAAACCGCTCACAATTAATATAAGTCCATTTCAAGAATAATAAGTCATTCGCCTTATGTGTAAAATCCTTATGTCATGCATTAATAAGTAGCTACACATTCGCTAAGGAAAGAAAAATAAAACTCACGCAATAATTTACATCTGCCATCTTTTTGAGACTTTGGATCTTCAACCCCGCAACCCGTCAAAGTAATATTGGATTGGAGCAACTATTAAATCCCCGCAACCCGTCAAGGTAATATTGGTATCTAATAGTTACTATAATTAACACTTCACTGCCCCTCTTGTGAGTCTTGTATAATTATTTTTTTCTTTTTTTTTTCTTTTTTTTCTTTTTTTTCTAGACACTCATTTTTTTTTGTAAGCCGCTCTTATTTTTCTTTATTCCTCACAAAGAAAGTTGAAAAGAATAAAAGGAAAAACACCCGCTAAATATTAAGCATGACATAAGTCTAGTACACATAAAACGTTCTAACTTAGAATCTTAAGACGTACTTATATCAACCATGAATGATTAGACAAAAATGCATAAGAGATTACAAACCGATTAAAACCGTTCTTGATTATTTATTAACATATATACATGCGAAGAAATTAGAGGTAAAGAAGAGAAGGGTTTAGCCACAAGTAATTATCATGAAGTTTATCTAGACCTTTTATACTTGCTTCAACTCTATCATTTCACATTCTCCACAAATTTAAAATCTCAAAAAATGAGATTGGTGGATGCTTATCCTAGTAGACCAATGAAGGACTACATGGTTAAGGATACTAGCTAGAGAGTGCTAAGATAATCAAACTCAGGTTGAGTCAAAATATCCAAGGCGGGCCTAATATGTCAAAGAAGTCTAAACTTATTAAACCATGTTTTTATTATTATTTTTTTCTCTTTTATATATTTTTGATGAAAAATAAAAGAAGAAATATATACAATGCAAATGTGTTATGCAAATGAAAAATGATTGATGCAAAAATTATGAATGCATATTTTTGTTGGCCAAAGTAGATCAAAAATTTGAAAAATGTTTTAAAAATTAATTTTCCAAGTTATCATGAAGGTCAATGACATGTTTTAGGTAAGGTCACTTCGATAGAAGACCCCCTACACTTAAGCTAAACATTGTCCTTAATGTTTAAGAGCATGGAAGTATAAAACTTCCCCTACACTTATGACAATGAATAGACTTTGCTTAACCCAAGTTAAGGAAAAATCAACTATAGTGAATTCATTTTTAAAGCACAAGGTGTCTATGAAAGATCACAATAGTAACGAAGTGAACTGGATACAAGGGCCTCCTCGATAAGCTCCAATGCATGAAATGAGTGAGCAACCCTACAAACATCATGAAGACATAAGAAGGTCTATTCCAACACTTCTCAACAAATTGCTATCCTTATTTCTAACCTACAACACTCTAGTTCTAACAACTTCTAAACCTAGTTATTCAAGCTTGATTTAAGGAGTCTCTAGCTTGACTCTTCCCACAATGAATTAATTCATGGGGAAAATGGGGATCTCTTAAACCATTTCAACGGAAATGTCCTCCCCAATATAGTGCTTCACACGGTGACCATTCACTTTTAAATTTGGACCATCGGGTTGTGACAACTCAATAGTTCCATATGGAAATACTTGAGCAATAGTGAATGGACCGGACCATCTCGACTTAAGCTTGCCCGCAAAAAGTTTCAACCTTGAGTTAAAGAGGAGAACCGGTTCTCCAACTTTAAACTCACGGTTCTTGATCTTAGCATCATGCAATTTCTTAGTCTTTTCCTTGTAAAGCAAAGAGTTTTCATAGGAATTGGCTCTCAATTCATCCATTTCATTAAGTTGATCCTTTCTATGTGAACCGGCTTGGTTTAAATCAAAGTTAGCCCACTTGAGAGCCCAAGAAGCCTTGTGTTCTAACTCGAATGGGAGGTGGCATACTTTTCCTTAGACAAGCCTATAAGGGGTACAACCAATTGGTGTCTTAAAAGCCGTCCTAAAATCCTACAAAGCATCATCAAGCTAATCCGACCAAGAAGCTCGATGCTCTCCCACCGTTCTCTCTAAAATTATCTTTAAACCACGATTTGTGACTTCGGTTTGACCATTGGTTTGAGGGTGATACGCGATAGAAAGTCTATGATTAACTCCATATTTCTTCATAACTCTCGTGAATTGATCATTAAAAAAGTGCGTACCACGATCACTTATGATGGCCCGAGGTACACCAAATCTAGCAAACAATTGCTTCAAGAACTTCACAACAACTCTAGCATCATTAGTAGGTAAGGATTTGGCCTCAACCCATTTGGACACATAATCCACTGCAACAAGTATATACTTGTTTCCCTTGGAAGATGGTTAAGGTCCCATAAAATCTATGCCCCATACATCAAAAATCTCACACTCTTGAATAAAATTTTGTGGCATCTCATCACATTGCGTAATTTTTCCTTCTCTTTGACATACATCACAAAATTTCACCATCTCTTAGGCATCTTTGTAAATGGAAGGCCAATAGTAACCCGAATCAAAGACTTTCTTGGCGGTATAGTTGGGCCCAAAATGTCCACCCGTAGGTCCTTTATGACAAGCTTCTAAAATCTTAAATGCCTCGGGCCCATCTACACACCGTCTAATGATTTGGTCCGCACATTGCCTAAAGAGGTAAGGATCATCCCAAAAGTAGTACTTAACTTCCTTAAGAAACTTCTTCTTTTGTTGGGAAGTAAGACCCTCTATAAGCACATTGCCCACAAGATAGTTTGATATATCCGCAAACCAAGGGGTGGCATCCTCTTGAGAAGAGATAGACATGAGCTTCTCTAATGGAAAGGATTCATTGATTTCTTTGTTAGGAAAATCTCCTTGAAAAGGATGCTCAAGTCTACTCAAGTGATCCGCCGCTAAATTCTCGGCTCCTTTCTTATCTTAAATTTCTATCTTAAACTCTTGAAACAATAAAACCCATCTCAAAAGCCTAGGCTTAGCATCTTGCTTTGTCATGAGATACTTGAGAGCGGAATGATCCGTATACACTATGGTTTTGGATAGCACAAGGTATGGTCTAAATTTCTCAAAGGCATAAACTATAGCAAGCAACTCTTTTTCCGTGGTAGTATAATGAAGTTGTGCACCGGTCATGGTTTTACTAGCATAGTGTATAGGTTGAAAATGCTTATTTACTCTTTGACCTAAGACGGCCCCCATCGCATAATCACTAGCGTCACACATAAGCTCAAAAGGTAATTCCCAATTTGGAGAAATCAAAACGGGAGCCTTAGTCAATTTCTCCTTAAGAGTCTCAAATGAATCCAAACACTCTTGGTTGAAAATGAAAGGAGCCTCTTTTTTCAAGAGGTGGGTCATCGGTCTTGCTATCTTAGAAAAATCTTGTATGAAGCGCCTATAAAACCCCGCATGACCTAAGAAACTCCTTACACCTTTAACCGTAGTGGGTGGGGGAAGCTTAGTAATCACATCAATTTTAGCTCGATCCACTTCTAATCCCTTATTGGATATCTTGTGTCCCAAAACAATTCCCTCTTACACCATAAAGTGACATTTCTCCCAATTAAGAACTAAACGTGTTTCCTCACAACGCTTAAGCATTCGTTCTAAATTGGTGAGACATGAGGTAAATGAATCTCCAAAGACGGAAAAGTCATCCATGAAAACCTCCATAGTTTGCTCTATCATATCATGGAAAATTGCCATCATACACCTTTGAAATGTCCCCGGTGCATTACATAAGCCAAAAGGCATTCTCTTATAAGCAAATGTACCGTAGGGACAAGTGAATGTGGTTTTTTCTTGATCCTTAGGGTCAATGGGTATTTTGAAATAACCCGAAAAGCCATCAAGAAAGCAATAGTATTCATTTCCCGCTAAGCGTTCAAGCATTTGGTCCATAAAAGGTAATGGAAAGTGATATTTCCTAGTAGCCTCATTAAGCTTCCTATAGTCAATACAAACTCTCCAACCGGTAACAAGTCTTGTAGGAATTAGCTCATTGTTCTCATTAGGTACTACGGTGATTCCACCATTTTTGGAACACAATGTACCGGGCTAACCCATGGAGAGTCAGAAATAGGGTAAATCATGCCCGCATCAAGGAGTTTGATAACTTCCTTTTTAATGACCACATGGATTTTTGGGTTAACCCTTCGTTGGCATTGAATGGCGGGTTTGTAATCATCCTCCATAAGGATTTTGTGTGTACAAAAATGTGGATCAATTCCCCTTATGTCGGATATTTTCCATGCTAAGTCTTTCTTATGTTTCTTAAGGACTTTTATGAGTTTCTCTTTCTCATCATCTTTCAACTCTTTAGCAATAATAACGGGTAATTGGTCTTTCCCCTCTAAGAAAGCATAATCTAAGTGGGATGGAAGGTCCTTAAGTTCAATTGGAGGTGGACTCTCTATGGAAGGTTTTACTATGGAAGGATCATCATTGGTTACTTCTTGTGGAATGGGTGAAGGAATAGGGTCCTCATTGAGCAACTTTTGGATGGTAAGAATATCTTATTCCCAATTGATGGGAGAATCATCATTACCAAGAAAGTTAGACTCAAATTCCTCCAAGAGGAAATCACTCTCTCCAAAAGGTGTTAAGGAGGGAGCAATTGAGGCCACGGTTTCAACATGGGGCATATCCTCACTATTACTCTTGCAAGCGTCATGAAAATGCTCATCACACACCTCATCTAGCACATCAACTATGTTAATAGTCTCACAAGGTTTAGACTCCTTAACCTCTTTCTTATCACAAACTTTCCCTAAATTAAACACCACTTTCTCATCCTCTACTCTCATAATTAGTTCTCCCTCCGCCACATCTATCAAAGTACAACCTGTTCTCAAAAACGGTCTACCAACAATCAAAGAAACTCTAGGGTCCATGTCATAATCAACCACTACAAAGTCGGCCGAAAATGTAAACTTATCCACACCTACAAACACATCCTCCGTGATACCTACGAGGTAAGCTATGGTACGGTTGGCTAACTCAAGTGTCATCCTAGTGGGAGTAAGCTCGGGAAGAGAGAGTTTTTTCCAAACCGATAAAGGCATGAGGTTAATGATTGCCCCTAGATCCGCCAAAGCCATGCAATTTTCCACACCAGGAAAATTACAAGGTATCAAGAAGCGCCCCGGATCTTCATGTTTAGTTGGTAAGGTTTTAAGTAGCACGACAAAACATTTTTCATTAAGGGATGTGTTGGGCAAATCAACCAAATTTTCCTTGTTGGAGAGTAAATCCTTGAACATCTTAGCAAATTTTGGCATGTAAGCAAGAGCTTCCGCAAAGGAGATGTTTATGTTGAGTTGCTTGAACATCCTTAAGAAATTTGAGACTTGTATATCATCCTTGTTCTTTAACTTGTCCTTTTTCAATCTTGAATTGTATGGAAGATTTGGTTTAGGTGTAGGTGTTGTAGGTGTTGTAGTAGAAGATTTGTCTTTGTTAGCTTCTTCATTGGGAATTGTGGAAGGTAAAGGAGAAGTGGGAATAGGTTGAGAAGGTGTATTTGTTTGAATAGGAGCATTTGGAGGTGGTGAAGTGGATGTAGAAGGCTTATCACATGTAGGAACAAAAGTGGGTTTAACAATAGGAGGTGTAGGAGGTGAAGGATCCTTTGTTGACTTTCCACTTCTTGTTCTAATAGCATTAACATTTGCCCTTGGGTTTGTTTGTGTGTTAGATGGTAAAGCCCCTTGTTGTCTTTGATAGAAAAGCATCATAAATTTCTTATGTGTTTCCTCATGCATTTCTTTCATTCTTTTCTCATTAGCTTGGAACCTCCTTTCATTCTTTTGATTCATTTTGTGAAGAATCTCAATTATGTTATAATCATGTGGCACATTCCCTTGAAAACCTTGGGGTTGGAAAGGTGGAGGTTGATTGTAAAACCCTTGATTGTTGCCTTGAAAGGTATTTCCTTGATTGTGAAAAGTATTTGGTGGTCTATAGTTATTCCCTCGGTATTGTGGCCTTGGACCTTGGTTCCTTTGTAACACTTGAGGGGGATTTTGTTGAAGTTGGGTGGGAGGTTGGGGTGGGAATCTCGATGGTGCAAGATAGTTTTGAGACTTATAAGAAAGGTTATTTTGATTGATGTTGGGTTTGAAATGTTCACGATGTTCCTCTTGGTAAGCATAACATTCCCCTTGATAACCTTGCACCTTATCACATTGTTGATAGGAATGAGGACCTCCACAAGTCTCACATGAAAGGGTAATAGCATGCACATCATTTGTGGAATTTTTCAATGAAAGGCTCTTAATAGCTTGGATCAATTCTTGATGTGCCTTAAAACTCATCTCATGATCCCTATCTATCTTTTGAAGTATCTCTTGGTGACTCTTGAGGAATTGGTTATCGCAAGGTATTTGAGAATTGTTTTGGATAACATGAACTCTTTCTTCAAATTGAGTGTTTGTTTGTACCATTGCTTTGGTCTCAATAATATCCTAAGCCTCTTGAATGGATTTAAGAAGAATATTTCCTCCCGCGGAAGCATTGAGTGAGTCTTGGTGATGAGGTTTAAGGCCATTGTAGAAAGTATTGATTTGGTGAACTTCATCCAATCCATGGTTAGGGCATCTCCTCAATAACTCTCTATACTCCTCCCAAGCATCACTAAATGTTTGACTAGGTTTTTGTTGAAAGCCTATAATTAAATTCCTCAAAGCCGTGGTCTTAGATGGGGGAAAGAACTTGTTCAAAAACTTTGTAGTGAAACCATCCTATGTGGTAATACTCTCAGGTGGTTGTGTATCTAACCAATGCTTAGCCGGACCCTCTAGTGAAAATTGTACCAATATCAACTTAATGGCATCATGGGGAACTCCATTGTACTTATTGGTGTTGTAAAGAGCAAGAAATCTCTTAAGGTGATCATGAGGATTATCATTCTTGTTCCCATAAAAAGGTGTGTTTGAAACCAAGTTAATCATGGATGTTTTTAGCTCAAATGTGTTTGCGGGAATATCGGGTATCTTAATAGCATCGGCATATCCGTGCACATTGGATTGCAATTGCTCCATCAAAGATCGAGTATCAACTCCGGCCATGGCTTCTGGTTGTGGATGAATCAAAGCACGATTCTCGGGATCGGCTTGATGGACGGTGGTGTTCCTACTCTTTCTCTTTTTCTTCCTTTTCGGAGGAAGGGGTTGTACACCAATCGGTATTTATGCACACCCGCGAGTAAGCGTGCAACTCAATACGAGGAATGAGAGAGAAGCTCTCGTGTGACTTTGAAGAGAAAATGATTATCCTCTTCGAGTTTCAATATGAAATATCCACAAGAAAATAATAATATACGTATGTACTACTTGGGTGCAAGACCCCCAATGAAGCCTTCCTTCTTAGAATACTCACAAGTGAACGGGGGGTTAGTTGGCGCGAAGCACTTAAGTACCTATTGACCCTTAGATAGAATTTTATAGCACATCGCCTTTCTATTCACTTAATTGTTTGTATTCTTCGAATTATTGCTTATTGGAAGTATTTATCTATTCTTGCTTTATTTTGTTTGATCGATACACGTGTCAAGGACCGGAACGCCCCTCAACATGGTGTATTGCCTTGGCAATACTTATGGAGAATATGTGTGTTGGTTGTTCTTATACATATACGTATTTACTTATAATAATATATGGAAAATATTTTTGTATTTATGAATTTTTAGAGAAAATACTATATGTACATAAAAACCGAGAGAATCCAATAATATATATTTTTGGGTGCAATCTCTTAGGAAAAAGATTGCTTTTTGGATTTTTTAATTTGTTTGGTCAATTCTTTAGGAAAAGAATTGTTTTTGTTATTTTTTAGTTTTTATGTATTTTTATATTTTTGATTTTTTAATTGTTTTTTATTTATGATACGTAAAAATAACGTTCACTAGGTGAACGGATCCCAAAAGCCAATGAAAACCGTCAATCGATAGTCTCTCGTAAAGTCAAACAAAATCGGCAGCGGCGCCATTTGAAATTGTATATAATTGAAGTTCGTTTTCTCAGTTCTTAACCAATTGAAAGTCCTAACAAAATCGGGTTTATAATCTTCTATGTCTAATTGAACAATCAAGTAAAAATTGCAAAATATTAACTACGTATCCGTAAAACAAATAGTCAATTACCAATTTTTATTCAAATAAAGACAAAAATATAAAACTGTTAATGCAATAATGACTAAAAACGTTACTTGCATTTTTTGGTCTCGCTTAGTTTTGATTACGACAATATGTAAAAACAAGCATTTACGAAATCAACGAAAAACGAATTCTTGAGTTCAAGTATTTTTCATTTTACCCATTTTCACTTAAGGTATGGATAAACAAGTACTAACCTTAATCAAGTGATCAAGTGATTTAATCTTTTCTTAAAACTCACTTTTTATTAAATGTGACAAGTTTTTATTAAACTTTCTTTTTAAGAAAATGTTTTATTAAATTAATTATTTGAAATTTGAAAATGGCATATTCTTATTTGGTTAAGAATATCCTTTCAGGATATTTTTTATATCCAGATAAGACCTCCACCACTAAAGGACAAAAAGGAGCGGAGTCTAGTCCGGCGGTACCTTATCGATAAGGTACCGCGGGCTAAGATAAGGTACCGCGGGTAGATATAGCCGTTGGCCCCTTTGTCCTATAAATAGTGGACCATTCTCAGCTTTTCACCTCACCTCTTTTGCACATTTATTTCCAGATTCAAACCCCTTCTTTAATCACTCAAATCTTTGATCATTTGTTTGATTATTACTTGTTTAAGAAGTGAATCTTGTTCTTTCATCCCTTCCTCTCCAAGTGCAAAGAGAAGAACACTATCCTAGTGAAGTGTTGAGTCCACCACCAAAGATCCATTGAAGATCTAATTTTATACACTTGTAGTTGTGTCATAGTTGTGAATATCCAAGTAGTTGTGTCTATTTGGAAGTTGTGTATGTACTAAGTATAGTTATGTAGATTGGTCCTAGCTACGATTAGGGCTCGACTTTTAGCTTAGAGTCGGAAATTGGTTAAGCGACGTGTACGGTTTTCTCCACCATAAGGAGCTTGTTGTGTAGTGAACTCTCGAGTAAGGAGTACTCGAGGATTGGAGTAGGAACGAGGAGTGAGCTTCGTTGCCGAACCACTATAAATCCTTGGTGTTCGGTTTGATCTTTCTTTACCCTTAACTCTTTACATTCTTTATTCTTTATGCATATACATGTGTTATTATTAGATTAGCTACACTATCATTCTTTATTCTTTGTGGATATATTTTTGTTAGTATTAGTTTAGTTACACTATCATTGTTCATATTTTGCATAAGAAGATTTCACATATTTCCTCAAGCCTAAGTTTTTTGAAAAAGGATTTTTGGAAACCACATTTTAACAAGTAAATTATAAGAAACTATTCAACCCCCCCCCCTTCTAGTTTCTACAATTGGTATCAGAGCGGGTTGCTCAAGAATTTTTAAAGTATATTGTATTTTAAAACTTGAATCGATCTATGGATTCCAACAAGTACCTAGAAGGGCAATCTATGCAAAGACCACCACTTTTTGAAACCGATAGTTTTATTTATTGGAAAAATACATTTGAAACTTATGTGAAATCAAAAGATTTAGATCTTTGGCATGTTATTACCAATGGTGATTTTTTACCCTTTCAATTTAATGAAGTTTCTAAAACAAAAGAATTGGTCACTTTTGACAAAGCTAATGACGATACTAAAAAGAAACTTTCAAAAAATAATGAGGCTAAAATGGTGATTTATAATGCTTTGCCTAAGAAAGAGTATGAAAGAATTTTTATGTGTGAAACCGCTAAAGATATTGTGAACACTCTTTTAGTAACCCACCAAGGTAATAGCCAAGTCAAAGAAAGCAAAATCGATCTTCTTGTCCAACAATATGAACAATTTGTCATCTTAGAAGATGAAACTATTGATAGTGCATTTGCTAGGTTTAAAACCATTATTACTAGTCTAAAAGCACTTGATGAAGGTTTTTCTAGCAAGAACAATGTTAGGAAGTTTCTAAGGGCCTTACATCCAAAGTGGAGAGCAAAAGTCACGGCGATTGAAGAGTCGAATGATCTCTCAACTCTATCACTCGATGAACTCATAGGAAACTTGAAGGTTCATGAGATGATAATTTTGAAGGACTCGGAACTAGTGAAAACCAAGAGTGAAAGGAAATCTCTTGCACTTAAAGCCAAGAAGGCACAAAGTGACCATGATAGTTCCTCGGAAAGCGATGACGAGGAGTATGCATTGGCGGTGAGAGATTTCAAGAAGTTCTTCAAGAGACGAGGCCAACACGTTAGGCAACCCAACTATGACAAGAAACCATTGTCAAAGAATCGGTTTGTCAAGAACAAAAAAGGTGATAGGAATTGCTTTAGATGTGGTGATCCAAATCACTTCATTGGTGATTGTCCAAAGCCCGCTCGTGATAAGAACCACACGGCATTCGTTAGTGACGCTTGGAGCGATAGCGGTGAAGATGATGATGACAACCCCAAAGAGGAGAAATGTCTTATGGCTCACACTTCTAAAGAGGTACATTTCGAAACCGAATATTATAGCAATGATAGTTCCACTTTAGATGATATTGAATTTGAAGGCAAATATGATAGCTTACACAAACTTAGTCTTAAATTCATAGAAAAGAATAAAACCTTAAAATCAACCAAAACTAAGCTTGAAAATGATATCAATGAACTTAGGGAGAAATTGGCTAAACTTGAGAAAAACAAAGAGGTTGATTTTGGTTGCTTAAGTTGTGAGAAACTTAGATTAGAGAATGAAGATCTCAAGAGCACCTCCATTAAATTGGAAAAGTTCATGAAAGGTACTAGTGCTCTTGATGATATGTTAAACAAACAAGTTCATTCTAAGGAAAGACTTGGTCTAGGTTTTAACTCAAATGAAGCCTCAACTAGTGAACCAAAACAAGTCAGGTTTTCACAAAAAACGCCCACTGGACGCGGTTCCAAATTGTATGGCGTGGTTCCTTATCACTATGGAACCGCCGCCATAGATAAGGTACCGCGGCCAAAAGATGAATTTTTTAAAAATCCTGAACTTTCTGAAAAGTCTAAGTTAGATGAAAAACTAAAGCATCTTACGGAATGAGTCATTAAGTAAACCATACTTGACGACAATGCTATTGGTAAGTGCTACAAGCAATTAAGTAAACCTCTCATGGAAAATAGAAGTTTATCTAGACTATCCTCTACTCCACCTAGAGTACGGAATGAGTCTAAGCCTAGAAGTAGAACGACAATGCCTAGAATGGATAATCAAAACAACTCACGACCTAGAAGTAAAACTCCAACACCTAGAAGGAATAATAATAACTCTAAACCTAGATCAAATACACCTAGGAGAAATAATGAACAACAAAATGGTTACATGAATTACTACCCTCCTCCATTTTGTTCTCCATGGGGAATCCCTTCCTCATTCATGCATCCCAACCAAATGCAAGGGATGTTTGAAACTAACAATTTTGGACCCATGAGATATTGGGGACCAAATGTTTGATCTTGTGTGTTGTTACCTAGATATTCTTGGGAATTGATTTGGAGCCCGATGAGTGGATTAAGGATAGTGGATGTTCTAAACACATGACGGGTAATCGAAGTTTGTTCTTGCATTACAAAGCATATGATGGAGGTAACGTCACATTCGCTACTAGTCTACGTGGTAATATCATTGGCAAAGGTACGTTTTCTCTTGACTCCATGACCATTGAAAATGTTGAGCACGTAGATAACATAGGTTTTAACCTTTTAAGTATAGGTCAAATTTGTGATAATAAGTGTAAGGTATGACAGTGAAATCGTAAAAGATGGAAAAGTCATTGGAAAAGGTGTTAGAAAGCATGGGCTTTATGTCATGAAGGTTAATAAGAAGTCAAAAGACAACATATGTCTTGCGACTATAGATGATAGTTCTACTCTTTGGCATAGGAGATTAGGTCACGCTAATATGCGTTTAATTCAATCTTTAGTCTCTAAGGAGTTGGTAAGACACCTCCCCAAGATTAAGTTTGATAGTCACTTTTGTAATGCTTGCAAAGTTGGAAAGCAAATTCACTCAAGTCACAAAGCCAAGATTTTGGTTTCGACCTCTCGGTGCTTAGAGCTCCTACATATGGATCTCTTTGGACCTTCCGCCATACGGAGTTATGGAGGTAACCTTTATACCTTAGTTATAGTTGATGACTATTCTAGATTCACTTGGACTAGATTTTTGGCATCTAAGAATGAAGCTTTCGATCACATCGAAATCTTTAGTCGAAGAATTCAAAATCAACTAGGATGTTCAATTGTTTCTATTAGGACGGATCATGGTAGGGAACTTGTTAATGAAGTGCAATTTGGTGCCTTTTGTGAAGCTCATGGTATTACCCATAACTTCTCGGCTCCTCGCACTCCACAATCAAATAGGGTAGTTGAAAGGAAGAATAGGACTCTCCAAGAGATGAGTAGGACGATGTTAAACGAGCAATCTTTGCCTCAAAATTTTTGGTGCACTGACGTGGACACATCGACTTATATTCTCAACCGAATTCTTATTCGACCCTTCCTAGGAAAGACCCCCTATGAGATTCTTAAAGGTAAGAAACCCTCATTAGAATACTTTAGGGTGTTTGGAAGCAAGTGCTTTATCCTCAACACCAAAGACTACCTTACCAAGTTTGACCAAAAGTCTTACGAAGGTATCCTTTTAGGTTATTCCCAAACTAGTAAAGCCTACATAGTCCTAAATAGAACCACGGGGGTTATTGAAGAATCACTCAACGTAACCTTTGATGAAACCCCTCCTTCACCCAAGACACCACCATTGGTTGATGATGACTTGGATGAATTAGAAGTAGTTAAAGCCAAAGAGGTTAGAAAAATAGGAGTTGAAGACCTTAGTGTTAAAAAGGAAGTAAACATTAAGGAGTCTAGGGATCATACTCTCAATAATGTCATTGGTGACTTAAATCAAAGGACCCTAAGATCTCAAGTCCAAAACCAAAGCAACTTCTTTTGTTTTGTCTCCTTGATTGAACCAAAGAATGTCAAAGAAGCTTTGACGGATGAGAGTTGGGTCATTGCGATGCAAGAAGAATTGAATCAATTCGTTGACAATGATGTTTGGGAACTTGTTCCTCCACCTAGAAGTTCTACCATTATAGGAACCAAATGGGTATTTAGGAATAAGCTAGATGAGAATGGTGTTGTGTCTCGTAACAAGGCTAGACTTGTAGCTCAAGGCTATAATCAACAAGAAGGGATTGATTATGACGAGACATATGCACCGGTAGCTAGATTAGAATCAATTAGAATCCTTTTAGCCTACGCTTGTGCCTTAGATTTTAAGCTTCAACAAATGGATGTAAAGAGTGCATTTCTTAACGGTTTGATCAATGAGGAGGTATATGTGGCTCAACCTCCCGGCTTCATTGATTTTGAGAAACTGGACCATGTTTACAAGCTTAAGAAAGCACTTTATGGACTCAAACAAGCACCCAAAGCTTGGTATGATAGACTTAAAGTGTTTCTTGTTAAACATGATTATACCATGGGAATGGTAGACAATACACTCTTTACAAAGAAGAAAGGTCCTCATCTCATAATCGTACAAATATATGTTGATGACATTATATTTGGCTCAACTTGTCAAGAATTGTGTGATGACTTTGCCAAAATCATGCATGATGAGTTTGAAATGAGTATGATGGGAGAACTTAACTTCTTTTTAGGACTCCAAATTAAACAAATGGACGATGGTATTTTCTTTAGTCAATCTAAGTACGCTAAAGAAATGCTAAAGAAATTTGGATTAGAAGAATCTAGACCAATGAAGACCCCTATGGCCTCGGATACTAAACTCACCGTAGATGATGATTGTGAGTCGGTAGACAACACCAAATATAGAGGTATGATTGGTAGTTTGTTGTACCTAACGGTAAGTCGACCGGATATCATGTTTAGTGTTTGCCTTTGTGCTCGCTTCCAAGAGGCTCCCAAAACCTCTCACCTTGAAGCGGTTAAGCGTATCTTCCGATACATTAAAGGCACTATACATTTAGGATTATGGTATCCTAAAGGAACGGTGTAGAAACCATTGTCTACGTGGACTCGGATCATGCGGGAGACTATGTGGACCGGAAAAGCACTAGTGGAGTTTGTACCTTCATGGGTTGTTGTTTAAGTTCTTGGTTCTCCAAGAAACAAACCGCTCTTGCGATATCCACCACGGAAGCCGAGTATGTGAGTGCCGGAAAAGCATGCAAACAACCTCTATGGATGAAGCAAGCGCTTGTTGATTACGGGATTTCTCTTGATGGTGTTCCTATCATGTGCGATAATAAAGGCGCTATAGACCTAAGCAAGAATCCCGTGCAACATTCGCGAACCAAATTTAACACCCCCAAATTTACACGCAGCGGAATACATCTTTGGGTGCTAAACAATGATACTACAACACATAATTTATAAAGAACGACTCGAAAAGAGACGTTTCAAATTTATCGTTCCTAAAACATTTGTCAGAGTAGCGTAGTCCCAAGACATCGTAACCAAAGTACAACCAAAACAAAAGATTTAAATTGTTTTGAACAAAAGGAACGACAAATGTTCAAAGAGTTTATATTGCAAAGTAGTGCACAACATTCATTCCCGTGGCTTCCAAGCTTCAGCCTTCTTGATTACCTGAAATACATGTGAGAAAATCATCAGCAAAAATGCCGAGTGAATCTATAGGTTTATATAATCATTTTGAACACAAGAAAAGATTATAAATTTGTGGCATGCTTAAAGGCAACAAGCATCAAATAATAATTCGCGTCAACAATAATAATTGTATATAGCATAAATTGCAATAAACTCATGGAACCGAGCCCTTAGACACTCCCATATCAGTCTAATAAGACGAGAGATTTATTAATTGTCGGTTACCTCCAGATTATTGGTACATTGCCGTATACCTGACTTCTTAATACAATATGTTCAAACAGTGTGGAGGTCGGGCCTAAGCTTCTATGACAAGTCCACAAAAACTGAACCGGGGCGGCTTCCCCCATAGATCTATTAACTGTACTAGCGGTTAACCCATCATAGGTTAATTAACGGTCCATAATTGAGGCTTTAACTAAGGCAATCACTTAATGCAATTTAAAGGCAACCACGGGTCCATTCATAGAGGGACAAGCATACCATAAAAATCTTGTGTTCTAAGTAAAAAAAAAACATGTATTCCCCCTCGCGGGTTTTAAAAATATTTGAATGAGCTCAAACGAGGCTATAGACTCACCTTAGTACTTATAGTAGTTGAAGACGATCGCCGACGATAGTAGATGCCCGAAAAACACGACAACCGCAACCTAGCAAATAAGGTGCGTACATTAATAATAGACTCGAGAAATAAATGATACTTAATAAAATCAAGCTCAAGTATAAAATCACGACAACTCGAGAGAAAACGATGCAAGTGGTTCTATTTTACTATCCTATATATTTATTTTATTATTATATGCCTTTAATAAAAATCTGCCGGAACATACCGAATGTCCAAGCCGTTTTCCCATACTTAAACATATCAAATTTTTATGATACTACTCAGAGAACTTACTTACTATATATAGAAAGTCCTCTCAAAAGCCCATTAAAAGATTTTACTTCTAAAGTTCCCTGCCCGACTCATCTTTGAATCACAAAATCCGGACAGTTTAGCGACCTTGACTTACGAAACCATTTTGACCATTCTAAACAACTCCATTTGTAAAACCGCCACTTGATTCTAAAAATAGACTTAAAATACTAAACTTGGAGCCTGAGATCACCCCTTGAATCATTTTGAAACTCATTTTATAGTCCCCGAGATTCGATCCAAATATCGACAACAATTTTCGGATTGTGTCGACACTCGTTTCCCGGTACACAATCATTCAAAACATCATAACTTCGCGCTCGTTTTGAGCTAGAAGCTCTACCTTATATCAAATTGAAGCTAAGGAAATTATCTACAACCCTAGGCAATAAGTTAAGTCATTTTCAAAACATAAAAATTCGGATTTTTCAGTTTACCTACTGCCCAAAATTGACTATTAAAATCTCCCACAAAATCATGTTTTTGATCAATTCTAACAATTTTCCTCATCATCCTACACCCCTAATATCATCATAAACCATTCCTAACACTTGCATCATCATCAAAATCAAAAACCCAAAAATTAAAAATCAACTTTTTAACAAAAACATGGCATGAAAATCTTTTGATCATCATTACTAACACATGCATACAACAAATTTGGATCAAACATAACCAACTTTTGTTGAAAAATTTATATGGTTGCATGTGGATAAAAATGGTACCATTAGAATCACCTTGAAAAATTAGGAGGTGGACTTGTTTTGTTTTGGATGGATCAAAGTTTTGATCAAGAAAATTGATGATTTGTGGTGGTGGTGTTCTTGTGGTGTAAGGCCAAAAGAAGAAAGGAAGGAGAGTGGTTGAGTTTTTATTTTAAAAACATTGTATGTGTAAAATAGTTAGTGGAAATTTTATATATAGTGTAAGGTTAGGGTAGTTTTTGCCAATTTGTGATAGTTTTGGTCCAAAATGTAATAAAATAGTTTAAAAGGGTAGAAAATGTAAATCGTAAATTTAAAAATATTTACGAGACTCGGGTTTCGTAAAAATACTAAAAAGTTTAAACGCACACGAAAATAATAATATAACGACTCGATACGTAATTAAAACGATATCGTCGAAAATATTAAATATCGAAACGATCGATAATAAAATATAAAATTTTAGGCATCCGTCGGTATCGCGATCACTAGTAGTCCTCGTTACTCGTCAAAATATTAAAATATAATATTTAATATCGGTTTCAACTTAAACCGTTAAACATAATAATATTTAACGTTATAAAATACTTCAAAATAATTGAAAATAGAATTAAATTATGACCTTATTTTTACGGGTTTTACATCCTCACCACCTTAAGGGAGCGACGTCCCGGCGCTCAACTCGCCTCATACACGAGTTGTTCACTACCCGGAAGGATGAGGGCATTCCTTATAAAGAAGTCTTCACGTTCCTACGTGAATCTTGATCCACGATCTCCACTGGTTCTTTTACAAAACGCAACTTGTCGTCAAGTTGTATCTCACCAAAAAGGAATAAATAAATCCTTATCCACCAGTCACCCATCAAGTTCGACACATGAAAATTTTATGAATCACACGAAGCTCATTCGATGACAAGAATAGGTGACAGGATTTTCGGGTAAGTCCAGTTAAAAAGAATGTTGCAAATTAAAGGATATCCATCGGTCGGATAGTCATGGACACACATCAAAAGAACTAACAAGAAAAAAAACATTTTCGTCATCGGAGGGTGTTCACACGCGGGTCCCTACTCAAAAGATAATACAAAGACACCATCTCACTTTCGCCAACGCGCATTAAAGTCTCAATAAACATCGTCGTTGAAAGTCAAAAAGATATTATGTAATATATGTTCTACATGATCGGACGTCATCGGATGATGTCGTCTCAAGTTCTCACAACTTACGATCATTTGACTAGATCACATACCACATAAGTACATAAAAATAAAAGGTCGAACAATAACATCAAGTATAGATTTCCATCGTTAATCATCGAGAAAACCTTGAACGAACCCTTGATAATAACCACTTGACTCCAGAGTCTTTCCACTTGCGGTGTCGGCTTCAACATACTCCTCGAGGTCGTAACGAATTTATTAACTCCATTCATTAAGATATTCGGTCCTCAATCATTCCACAAGTACACACATAAATCCTGGTGACACTTATCGTTTCTTCTTATACACTGCTTCCCGAGATTCATTTTAAACTCAGAATAAAATAGTAATCTTCAATACGAGGAACAGAACGAGATAAAAATGACTTCAATAAACGCATAAACGAACAAGATCTGGTAAAATGATTTAAGGTTGACGATTGACGAGGGATCTCGACTCACGTAACCGTAAAACATAATAAATCACAATACTAGAAAAATGAGAGCGAAGAATAAATTATACATTAAAATAACATTTGTCACAATTATCCGTCCCGGATTTGGTATTACCTTAAAACTCAGTTGAGGTACTTTCTTGATAAAGATGATACATCAAAAATAGAAGTAAAATAGTTTCAAAATTTATTTGGTCGTCTTAAGAAACTTTGAAAGAATGACGTAAATTTATTAATTATACTCATATTGATGGTTACGATTTAGAAAATATAATTTCCAAATTAAATCATTGTTAGGAATATAAATTAAACCGGTAATTTCATTACATTAAAAATAAAGTATGATAAGTCAATTAGTTCAAAAGGTAGAACATAATTCTATTCTTAACATTAGTTTTAGTTATACAAAATATGATGTATAAATTTGATTTTTTTCTTGTAATGGTTAATTTGATAATTGAAAATCATTGGAAAATGTATAAACATAAAAATTTTATAATATGTTGTAGAAATACTTAAAGGTGTTTATTATTTCAATATAAACATGGAATATATTCGGGTTTTGAAATGTGACAAGATAACAAACGAATACGAATGAAAATAATAGTCAATAATTAATACGAAATCAATGGTACAAAAGAGAACGAAGCAAATGTCGTATGAATTCTTAAAGAGAATAATAAAATAAAGGCATTGATGGTATGACGATAAGAAATAATAGATTAAACAAGTTGTCAAATTTTGTTAGTGCGGTCGGTGGTTCACCATTATCAACTCATTAACTTAGCAGTGGTCGATACATGATCGGAAATAAGATCCATACAAAAATTTTATTAAAATAAAATTTCTAATAATCACTTGTAATTAAAACAAATCAAATGAACGATGTTAGTGTTTAAAGAGAGAGGTCAAAGCACGGTTCACGAGAGTGGATTTCGAGACAAACGAGAGTGACGGACGTCATCCCGGATATACGGAAATCGCTCAAGTGATAATTCTTTATTCACGTGCGGAGACATTCCAAAAATCTATAAAATCGCATAAAGAACATTGGACGAGAAGGAAGGATAAAATATCGAGACTTTCAAGTCATTTATCAACAGTCAGTAATTAAACGAACGGTCAAAAGAAATCAGTTATAAGACAAAATGAAGTAACAAGTGGAAAAACGATTGTCGAGTAAAAACGTATTCGTAAGCGCGTAATTCGTTCAAGAAAAGGTAAGAAAACGTATGCGGATGCATAGAAATTGCGCTACTTGCATAAGATATAAAGGTTTTCAAAACTTCTTTTCACTTTATTTCATTTTATTTATCTTTATCATAAATACAAGTAAAAAGTTGATTATGATCAAAATTTTTAAGGTGACTACTATTCAGCTTAGCATGGCTCCTTCTAAATTAGACATAGGTGATCAGGCCATGTATAATTTAGGGCTAGCAATGCAGTGCTTCATTTCGTCGAAAAGTATTACGTTTCTTATGTTTATATAAACCATGCCATTTGTAAAATGGAATTTAAAAATAGTTTATAAATTTATAGAATACAAATAATTTGTGAGATACTTAATAAGCAACTTTTAATCTTACGAAAAGTATTTTATAAGACCAAAGTAAAAATAATTGGTGAAAATAATCGTAAAATAATATCATATTTATTTATAATATGACATTATGACAACGTATAAAGTAGTCAAAGGTTAAAAGTGGCAAATGAGCAGGTTTCAAAAGGTTATAAGGTTTAGAAGAAAACGCCATGAGATACGCGATAAGAATTTCAACGAAGAATGTGAAGGCAAAACTTCAAAACTCAACCCAAATCAGTTGAAGGTTAGAGGAAAACGAAAATAAAATAACATCGAATGACAAATGAGTCATATATATGAAAAGAATAAAACAATCCACATGTGTATTCTTTGTAAGATACTCGACACAACATGCTTTTAAGAAAGTATGTTATTCGTTTTTAAATTACACCATTAATCCGGTAATTGCTAATCCTGTACTGTTTCTATTTTTAAACATTTTCACATGCAACTAGTATTCGTTAGTTGTAAAATAATATTTGTTAAAATTTTACGATCTCAAATGAAATCAAAACAGCTTAGAAACATTTAAAACTCATGTTCTGAATTTTCTATCAGATTTAACTTTTAAATATGAGCCGATTAATTGACCCGATAAAAGACATCTCCAAGACTCAGAGTCTAAAGCATTTTGATGCAAAACGACGTTTCAGACGACTTTCTAGTTTTACCCGAGACCTGAAAACCAATGTAAAATGACCAAAATACCCCTGCAAGTTCTGTGCAGGTGTGACTCTTTTTTTTTTTAAAGCATGTTTTACTTTTAAGTTGTGACCTGTTTATACTGCCCCTGCAGTTTCTACATAAAATGTATTTTTCGACACTTTCTAACGGCTCAAAATATATACACACATGTCTTGTGGATTTTACAACAATGAAAAATAAATATCATAATGAGCATCAAATAAAAATATAGTATAATGAATGACATAAGATGCTTCAAGGTATTCAACAGGAAATTTAGGAAGCAAAACGGTGAAAGTCGTTCGTAATTTAGATTTCAAAATGCAATGTAGGCAAATCTCCTTGGTGCCACGATTGTCAAAAACACAAAACATAACAAGAAAAGAATTTAACATTAACATGCTACACTCCGGGAGCGAGAAGGTTAATGAAAAACAAATGATACAATTTTATATAAGTAAAATCGTATTCCAATTCTAGCGCCATAATCTAGACGATGATTTATAAAATGACGATGACGTTACCGAGATATAAGTGAACAATACACTTCGGAGTCGATACATATAAATGTCAATAAATAGCGGTTAGTCTATTCCAAGGACACATTGAGCTACACAATGGTCTAGAAATTACGTTAAAAGACGTCCAGGCACAAATACCCGGAAGACGATTTGGATATCTACGTAGATATCTCAAAGGGTTAAATAATAAAAGTAACGCGCGCAGATGAAGGTATGTAAGGTCATAATATAAAAATTTTGCAATAAAAGCAATTTAAATACTTCAAAAATAAATACAGAAAGATCTTGAAATTCATTGTATTTATTTAAGTTAATCATTAATAAATGATAAACTTTTATCGAAAAGTTTAACGACATAAATATATATCGATAAAGGATTATAGTATTTATTTAGAAATACTTAGCAATAAGGCATACATAATAATGTATACTAAAGTTGTAATCCCAGAAGTAGCTTGAACCTGAAGTCACGCGAAATCATGTGCACCGACTCTTTGAAAAAAATAAAACTGACAGTTATAGTTTAGGTTTTTAGAAAAATACCTAGTTCTCTATAACTCATGGCTCTGGTACCAATCTTTAACACCCCCAAATTTACACGCAGCGGAATACATCTTTGGGTGCTAAACAATGATACTACAACACATAATTTATAAAGAACGACTCGAAAAGAGACGTTTCAAATTTATCGTTCCTAAAACATTTGTCAGAGTAGCGTAGTCCCAAGACATCGTAACCAAAGTACAACCAAAACAAAAGATTTAAATTGTTTTGAACAAAAGGAACGACAAATGTTCAAAGAGTTTATATTGCAAAGTAGTGCACAACATTCATTCCCGTGGCTTCCAAGCTTCAGCCTTCTTGATTACCTGAAATACATGTGAGAAAATCATCAGCAAAAATGCCGAGTGAATCTATAGGTTTATATAATCATTTTGAACACAAGAAAAGATTATAAATTTGTGGCATGCTTAAAGGCAACAAGCATCAAATAATAATTCGCGTCAACAATAATAATTGTATATAGCATAAATTGCAATAAACTCATGGAACCGAGCCCTTAGACACTCCCATATCAGTCTAATAAGACGAGAGATTTATTAATTGTCGGTTACCTCCAGATTATTGGTACATTGCCGTATACCTGACTTCTTAATACAATATGTTCAAACAGTGTGGAGGTCGGGCCTAAGCTTCTATGACAAGTCCACAAAAACTGAACCGGGGCGGCTTCCCCCATAGATCTATTAACTGTACTAGCGGTTAACCCATCATAGGTTAATTAACGGTCCATAATTGAGGCTTTAACTAAGGCAATCACTTAATGCAATTTAAAGGCAACCACGGGTCCATTCATAGAGGGACAAGCATACCATAAAAATCTTGTGTTCTAAGTAAAAAAAAAACATGTATTCCCCCTCGCGGGTTTTAAAAATATTTGAATGAGCTCAAACGAGGCTATAGACTCACCTTAGTACTTATAGTAGTTGAAGACGATCGCCGACGATAGTAGATGCCCGAAAAACACGACAACCGCAACCTAGCAAATAAGGTGCGTACATTAATAATAGACTCGAGAAATAAATGATACTTAATAAAATCAAGCTCAAGTATAAAATCACGACAACTCGAGAGAAAACGATGCAAGTGGTTCTATTTTACTATCCTATATATTTATTTTATTATTATATGCCTTTAATAAAAATCTGCCGGAACATACCGAATGTCCAAGCCGTTTTCCCATACTTAAACATATCAAATTTTTATGATACTACTCAGAGAACTTACTTACTATATATAGAAAGTCCTCTCAAAAGCCCATTAAAAGATTTTACTTCTAAAGTTCCCTGCCCGACTCATCTTTGAATCACAAAATCCGGACAGTTTAGCGACCTTGACTTACGAAACCATTTTGACCATTCTAAACAACTCCATTTGTAAAACCGCCACTTGATTCTAAAAATAGACTTAAAATACTAAACTTGGAGCCTGAGATCACCCCTTGAATCATTTTGAAACTCATTTTATAGTCCCCGAGATTCGATCCAAATATCGACAACAATTTTCGGATTGTGTCGACACTCGTTTCCCGGTACACAATCATTCAAAACATCATAACTTCGCGCTCGTTTTGAGCTAGAAGCTCTACCTTATATCAAATTGAAGCTAAGGAAATTATCTACAACCCTAGGCAATAAGTTAAGTCATTTTCAAAACATAAAAATTCGGATTTTTCAGTTTACCTACTGCCCAAAATTGACTATTAAAATCTCCCACAAAATCATGTTTTTGATCAATTCTAACAATTTTCCTCATCATCCTACACCCCTAATATCATCATAAACCATTCCTAACACTTGCATCATCATCAAAATCAAAAACCCAAAAATTAAAAATCAACTTTTTAACAAAAACATGGCATGAAAATCTTTTGATCATCATTACTAACACATGCATACAACAAATTTGGATCAAACATAACCAACTTTTGTTGAAAAATTTATATGGTTGCATGTGGATAAAAATGGTACCATTAGAATCACCTTGAAAAATTAGGAGGTGGACTTGTTTTGTTTTGGATGGATCAAAGTTTTGATCAAGAAAATTGATGATTTGTGGTGGTGGTGTTCTTGTGGTGTAAGGCCAAAAGAAGAAAGGAAGGAGAGTGGTTGAGTTTTTATTTTAAAAACATTGTATGTGTAAAATAGTTAGTGGAAATTTTATATATAGTGTAAGGTTAGGGTAGTTTTTGCCAATTTGTGATAGTTTTGGTCCAAAATGTAATAAAATAGTTTAAAAGGGTAGAAAATGTAAATCGTAAATTTAAAAATATTTACGAGACTCGGGTTTCGTAAAAATACTAAAAAGTTTAAACGCACACGAAAATAATAATATAACGACTCGATACGTAATTAAAACGATATCGTCGAAAATATTAAATATCGAAACGATCGATAATAAAATATAAAATTTTAGGCATCCGTCGGTATCGCGATCACTAGTAGTCCTCGTTACTCGTCAAAATATTAAAATATAATATTTAATATCGGTTTCAACTTAAACCGTTAAACATAATAATATTTAACGTTATAAAATACTTCAAAATAATTGAAAATAGAATTAAATTATGACCTTATTTTTACGGGTTTTACACCAAACACATAGAAATTAGACACCATTTACTTAGGGATAATGTTCAAAAGGGGAACATTACTATTGAAAAGGTGCCCTCCGAGGACAACTTAGCCGATATCTTCACTAAGCCACTTAAGAGGGAACCTTTTAATTACTCGCGTCTAGGTCTAGGATTAATGGAACATCTTCCTTAAATTCTTTTCTTCTTGTGTGTTTTCTTTTACCACTTTGAGTCCTTGAGTCTTTTAAACTCCTTTTGAAAAATCTTCTCCTCTCCTTTTCAAAATTCTCAAAGTCTCTTTCGAAAATGGTTGAGAAATTCATTTAACATTGTTAATTCAATCTAAAAACGATTTTTCATAGATTCTCGCTATTAATCTAGAGCTTACATAATTCATATGTATGATTCTCTCACACATAGCAAGAACAAGATAGAATCATGGAGGATCATTGTATCATGACTTAAGGTCTTGTCTTACACACCTCCTACATTGATTTTTTAATCCATGTATTTTGGTCAAATCTCTATTTGGTAAGTTTGCATATGTTTTCTTTGTCTATCTTTGCTTTTAAGCATATCCCTATGATAAGTTAGACTAGAAAAATAAGATTTGCTGAAAATTCTTCCTCCAAACACCAAACATTGCTTCTGCAGGCGGTTCCATATGTGAACCGCGGTACCTTATTGATAAGGTACCGCCACCCTAGATAAGGAACCGCCTACAGTGGCCTTCCTTTTTTGGGTTTTTGTCTGAAACTCCAGATTTGCTCCAACATTTTTGAGAATCTTTGTTTCAAACCCTTTGACCACCCCAAAAATACCCTAAGCCTTCCCTATTTAAACCATAAGCATTTTGCATTACTTCACATCCAAAATGTCTTATTCTCCCAATGAAAGCCTTGAATCTCCTCTATTTTCTCCAATTCCTTTCAATCCAAACCCACCCAAGAACACTCTTAATCACATATCTCCTACCAAGAATGTTGATTGTGGAACATCTTTTCTTCCACCACCACCCTTTAGTGTTCTACCTCCTTCTCATGATAATGTCATGCACCATGGAACATATTGTCATTGTTGTCAATATCAACATCTTGCTATGGCACACATCTATGAGGAGTTGAGCTACATCAAGAGTCTCTTAATCAAGCCTCCTCTTCACTTTGATTATGAGATCTCCAACAAGCCACCACCACCACCCTCCGCTATTACCTTGTCTTTCATATAAGCATTGGTTGCTTATCCACAAGACACCAAATTCAAGCAAATCTTAGAATTCTAGAATAACTAGGATTAGATTTATGCTTTTGGCTTGTTTCTTTTTCCATACTTCTTTGTATGATGTTCTTTTAGTAACCTATCTTGGATCTTTGTCTTTGTGTTTTCTTCTCTTTTATTTTTTTTGTGTGACCTATTGCTATATATTGTTGGTTGTTTCTTTTGTTCAACTAACCCTTCTATGTAGCTTGTCATCATATCTCGATTCCTCGGTGCCCCAAGCTAGGGGGAGTAAGCACCAAGGGGGAGTCTTTGCAAAATCCGTTTCTTCAACATCGGCTTACGCAACTTTTTTGCTTCGACAAAGGGGAGAAATGAATAAACTCGTCTTCGAAAATATTGTTTTTGTGTGATTGAGTTTATGTATTGTCGGAATCAAAAAGGGGGAGATTGTTAATGCAACAATGACTAAAAACGTTACTTGCATTTTTCGGTCTCGCTTAGTTTTGATTACGACAATATGTAAAAACAAGCATTTACGAAAACAACGAAAAACGAATTCTTGAGTTCAAGTATTTTTCATTTTACCCATTTTCACTTAAGGTATGGATAAACAAGTACTAACCTTAATCAAGTGATCAAGTGATTTAATCTTTTCTTAAAACTCACTTTTTATTAAATGTGACAAGTTTTTATTAAACTTTCTTTTTAAGAAAATGTTTTATTAAATTAATTATTTGAAATTTGAAAATGGCATATTCTTATTTGGTTAAGAATATCCTTTTAGGATATTCTTTATATCCAGATAAGACTTCCACCACTAAAGGACAAAAAGGAGCGGAGTCTAGTCCGGCGGTACCTTAGCGCCTAGGCGGTACCTTATCGATAAGGTACCGCGGGCTAAGATAAGGTACCGTGGGCAGATATAGCCGTTGGCTCCTTTGTCCTATAAATAGTGGACCATTCTCAGCTTTTCACCTCACCTCTTTTGCACATTTATTTCCAGATTCAAACCCCTTCTTTAATCACTCAAATCTTTTATCATTGGTTTGATTATTACTTGTTTAAGAAGTGAATCTTGTTCTTTCATCCCTTCCTCTCCAAGTGCAAAGAGAAGAACACTATCCTAGTGAAGTGTTGAGTCCACCACCAAAGATCCATTGAAGATCTAATTTTATACACTTGTAGTTGTGTCATAGTTGTGAAGATCCAAGTAGTTGTGTCTATTTGGAAGTTGTGTATGTACTAAGTATAGTTTTGTAGATTGGTCCTAGCTACGATTAGGGCTCGACTTTTAGCTTAGAGTCGGAAATTGGTTAAGCGACGTGTACGGTTTTCTCCACCATAAGGAGCTTGTTGTGTAGTGAACTCTCGAGTAAGGAGTACTCAAGGAGTCGAGTAGGAACGAGGAGTGAGCTTCGTTGCCGAACCACTATAAATCCTTGGTGTTCGGTTTGATCTTTCTTTACCCTTAACTCTTTACATTCTTTATTCTTTATGCATATACATGTGTTAGTATTAGATTAGCTACACTATCATTCTTTATTCTTTGTGGATATATTTTTGTTAGTATTAGTTTAGTTACAATATCATTGTTCATATTGTGCATAAGAAGATTTCACATATTTCATCAAGCCTAAGTTTTTTAAAAAAGGATTTTTGGAAACCATATTTTAACAAGTAAATTATAAGAAACTATTCAACCCCCCTTCTAGTTTCTATAAAAACTATGAAATTTAAGGGCTAAAAATGTAAAATATTGAAACTAATGTGCTTGAAATGTAAATTCAGTTAACTACAAGGACTAACTATTCAAATGTAACAAACTACTAACAAATTGTAACAAAATGCAAAACTAACTAACTGATTTGGTAAAGTTCTGAAAATGAAAGGACTAATTAAATGCAAACCCTAATTAAGTGCAAGTTTAGCTACTAATGCAAACAGTTACACACTTAAGGGACCAAAGTGCAATTAATTGTAAAATCTTATCAAAAACGGGCTAAGACAAGTAATAAGCTCGTTTAAGCAATCTAGTGAACCAAATAAGCTGTAGTAACTTGCAAAAGGCTTAAAACTTGATTTTACATAGGCTTGTAAAAGGATTAAGGCTGAAACTTAGTAAAACTCAAATAAGCAAATCCTAATAAGCCACAATTAAGCTATCTGATAAGCTGAACATGCACAATCTGATTTTCTTGTCAAAACTTGTTAATCAAGCCATAAGAAGCAGGGAATGTCTTGTAAAATTGAAAATGGTCAAGTAATGAATTTGCAAAATGGAAATAGGCTAAATCAAGCTTATTTGACCAACGTTGACCAACTTTTTCAAAAAGTTGAAAATTTCAAAACCTACTCAGGAACACTTTCTAAATGAAAATATGAAAGAAAATTGGGAAGTTTCTGAAGTACAAATGGAGATATGAGAAAACAGATTAAGCAAAATATTACAGAAACTTGACTTATCTCAGCAGCTTAATGATTTGCTTATTTCTACCTTGTTTTAGAAAACTGTATAATTTCCTTGAAAAAGCTAAAAGTTCATATGTTAAGTGAAAGATTAGAACTGGTTTCATACATCCAAAAACAAAGAAATGCCAAGTGATTGAAATCAAGAACTTTTTATGAACTAGTGAATTAAAAACTGACCCAAACTATTTTTTATGCCAATTGCCTTTTTGACTTAAGAATTGACTTGAAAACTACCAAACTTGGTTTATTATGACTTAATGACTAAAATTGAACTAGAATTAACCAAGTAGCAACACTTGAACACTAAGTGAAAGCTTGTACCAAACACCAGTTAACTGCATTATAGCAAACTTTTATGAAAGGAATCAAGGCAATTAGCTAAACTGACTAAAATGACATATCTGACAAAGTTTAACTACTCAAATGAAGTGCAACTAAACCAACAACAAACAATTTAACAAGCTAGAACTCACATTGAACTAGTAAGCTGAAATGATTAAAAAGATGATAAAAGGATCAAGTTTTAAGCTAATGAACAAGTATAACACTACAATTAAGCTACTCAATCACTAAATTCAGTTCAAAAGCTATCTAAACACACTTGATCATACAGTCAAACAAAAATTAGCTAGGAATTAAACAGACAGACAACAATTCAGTGGAACAAAAATGCAGAACTTAAAACCTTTTAGCATAGGCCTCTATTGATGGAGTAGGTTGGCGCTGAGCCACCTAGATAGTGTTAACCACCACCTTAACACTATCAACTATCTACTCAACCTGCTACAAACATTATCATCACCATTGTTGAACTAGAAAGCTTCAAAATCTGCAAGACTGGTACTGGATGAACAGGACAGGATCTAAACAGCTTCAAGTCTTCAAAACTTAGCTAATTATGATAATTTGTGATCATAATAAGCTAACATCAACACAAGGATAAAAGAATTGCATGTATGAACAGTAGATGAAGAAGATGAATTGTAAATTTTATTGATTTAGGAATGAAGTTTGTTACAAAGCAGGTAAGGTAGTTACAACTAAGCTAACTAACTCAAGAGCTTGTCAGACTCTTGAGTTGGTTGAGCTAACTAACTAAAAGCTAAGAATGAGAGGAAATGGAGATGTGTGTGAAATTTACACACACTAACTACTTGTTAAAATAAGAGATTACAATCCTATTTATAGACAAATGTGAGGAAGTTTTTGGAGTTGATGACGTGTTTCCACCATTTGATTTTTGCCACATGTCACTAAGCTGCTAAATGTTCATCCTCATGTTCTTCAAGAATTGGGGATTTTTGATTCATTAAGTTTGAGCTTAATTGGTTGCATCCAATGTGTTCCTCTCTTGAAAACGATCAACTTTCATGTAGAAAACATCTTCTAAAATCTAGTGTAGCTCAAAATCGCGTCTGGGTTTTTTGTTGAAGAAGAAGAACAAGTGTCTCTTTCTGGTTGGGCGAGGAGTGAGCACACGGATTATTATCCAAAATGGATAATTGGATTATTACATGGCCTTCTCTCATTGGTTAGAAAATGGATAGTGGAAGTTTCTGTTTGCTTTGCGGCGCATTTATTGAAAGAGTGAGGTGGCACACTAGTTGGCAATCCGTGTGAACCTTTCTTTGCCTTCTCATTGGTTCACAACTATATCACATGGATTGAACTTATTTAATCTTTGGAAAATGGCAAATTCAGCCCCTTAAGTATGCTAGAATATCAACATAGGCTAGTAACTTCATTTCTTTGGCATAAATGGTCCTTCTACTTGCATTCTTGATTGATTTGACCCTTTGACTTGGTTGACTTAAGAGTTGACCATGTTTGACTTTCATCTTGACTTTGACAAATTTACACTTTTGATCCTTCAACTTTGGAGTGTTGTCAAGATAGGTCCCTTATCTTCAAAGTCTTGTCATCTTTGATCCTTCTTTGTATTTTTCATCCAAATAAGCTTGATTTTCTTCTTGTTTGCTTGAAAATGTATCCTTCTTACCTATTTGTACTCAAACACAAAACATACCACATAATTCCGCTTTATAACACAAAAGTTAGGTATTTTCCTTGTGTTTTAGGGTGATTTGTTGATTAACTGATACGAGTTTTTGCTCATATCAGTTATTATTAGTTAGTTTATGTCACTAAAAGTCCCATTAGCATGAATTATGAACTACCGGGATTTGGTAGACGCTTATGAATATAATAGTACTATTTGGGGAAGATCACCCCAGTTCGCGCCGTGACGGTTGATCCCCGTCGTGCCATATTGAGTGGTAAGCGAATTTATGTATGAGGAGATTTATATAAGCGTGATTATTATGACGACACGCTGTTGTAGATGGGCAAAGGAATTACGGGTTAGCTACCCGTTATTTGTTATAGTAAGTTAGCAATGTCGTGCAGCTTATAATAATCCAACAATGAAAATACTGATGTATGAATTGAATTATAATATATTTCCTGACTAGCAATACGAGGTCTTATTACTGATATTATGTTCGTGTTATGGTTTTACATAACCATTTTCATATAACGGTTTTTATTAAATTCTATACGACGTTATAAAATGTATTGTATGATGTTTTTACGACATTGGTTCGTATAATGGTTTTGAAGGCAAAAGCCTATATTATAATTTACGACAAAGATTCCTATTAAATGTCTTTGGCCTATTTTATGGCCTACGACAAAGAATTGTACAAAAATGATTTTAGATAATGATTATATACAGTTGATATATATATATATATATATATTAATGGGTTTTATTAAACTCTATGAATTCACTCGGCGTTTCGCTGAATTTTTAACATTTTTTTATCTCAGGTACTTGAAGGTAATTCTCGGGAAAAAGACAAGAATTTATGGCCCGCATCAAATAAAATTTCCATTCAAATGTTTTGTAAATTTGTATGACCTACTATGACCTGAGGACCTATGTAATTTGATATTCATGAATGGAAAATGCTTTATTATTAAACGACGCGATTTTTAAGCGTTGTTTATGATTTGAGTAATGTGCTATCCCTAACACCAACGACTCTTCCGCTGAATTAAACCATGAATATTTGGGGGTGTTACAGTTAGGTACTAGAGCTCTCGTTATAGAGAACTAAAGATTTTTAAAATCGAGGTTTTGAATCAAACATTTCAAAAACCTTTTAACTATAAACATTTTACTCAAAATATTTAAAAATCTTTTGACTATAACGATGCCGAAGAATTCCCGAGTTACCGACAAGGCCAGACTGAGAAGTGTTATTTCAATACATATATAACTTGGATTATATATATATATATATATATATATATATATATATATATATATATATATATATATATATATATATATATGTATATATATATATATATATATATATATATATATATATATATATATGTTGTAATTTGATTACATGATTGTTTGATGATTATTTAATACTTATACGAGGTATTTATACGACGTAGATTGTCACAAGAAACCCTAACTCCCCTAGCAAATCAATCGAAGTTATTTTTGTAGGAATTCTAGCTATTCCAGATCTAAACCAAGTTGTGGATATTTATGATCCCAACAAAATGGTTGATATTTGTAAAAATATTGATAACTAGTTGATTGAATCTTGAAGAAGAATTGGCGAGATTAAATCTGATATCGATGTCATGACGATCTTTCCTTATAGAGTGGAGTATGACAAAACATCACCACCTGAAAAGGTGTCATCTGATTTGGTGTCACCCAATTCTTAAATTTGAAATCGAAAAGGTGAATGTTGCACCTGAGGCTGTCATTGGAACCATTACCCAAAAGCCTCATGCCACTAGTACCTTTTCGAAAAGTCTAAGTGAATGTGTGAGTCATTTCATACTAGTGACTCATTTGATAACTATTGTTGTAAGAGCTATAGGATTGGAAATTAAGTGTTATTCATATCGAGCTTTTATTGCCCTTTCAAAGTCTAAGAATAAGGTTGAAAGTATTGGAGAATGAGATAGGATGTCGCATTAAGTATAAGTTGGTTGAAACTTGAATAAAGTCAAATTTAATTTGTATGGAATACGAGATTGTTGAGAGGAAGTCGTTAAGTCCCGTGATTGAATTAAAAAGTTTTAAATGATCGTTGGTTCGTGTTAAGGATTGTTCCTAGGCCATTGTCCAATGACGAGGATGCCCAGTGTCCAAGAAATAGAATCGAAGAAATCTTCTTCTGAAAATTAGGACCGATGGATCTTCCAGGACAGGTGGAACACCTAATGACTCATGTAGATTAGTATTCATTGTAGTATCTTTTAAAATCCCTAACTTAACCGAGACATCAGTTGGTAGAATGAGTCATAGGAATTGTATGACATGGCGACACGTAATGTGTGACGGTACAATTTTTTGCTTGTTTGTGATTAATGAAAAGACTACCTTTGATTGCTAAATCCTACATGTATTGATGTTATCTATCTTTTATTGTTTCATCTTAATGATCGCGTTGGTGATGCAACCATTAAACAAGTACTCATTTCGGATGGAGTTGTGTTGTAGATTCTTCTCTTTGTATTCTCGAGTGCCATCGAGGTCACGAACCTCATGATCATTTGGATAAGCTCATTGTAGCTAGTTCTTGGTGAACAAATCTTCATCACTCTTTTGCAGATCACTCATTGTTTTTATAAGATAAAACAGTGTCCCTTGAGAAAATTGAATTTTCATCACCATAAGGATTATTCAAAGTGAGACTTATAAGTAATACGATACCATCTGGGGGAAGTATGAAATTCTCATTTTTATATGAGTTATTTAAATCGGTACTATTAGTAGTTACTGTCGAAATAAAGTTTTTATTAAACATTTTGTAAATAGAAATGCTTTCATAATGATGAACATTTTGGTAAAATCATTTTATTTTTATTTCATAATTAAATATGAATATATATTCTAAACATGATGACAAAATTTTGATGAACTGAGGATTGCATCGTTAATCCTAAAATTGTATATAGTTGCGCGCCTACGTACAATTTGGAAGGGACCATGCAAGGCTGATTAGTAGTCACCAAGAAATTGTTACTAAACATTACATTTCTTTTTGGAATTGCGAATGATTAAATTTTTATGAGATCTGCAAGAAGTGCAAAATAGGGACATATTGTTAGGGACACCTACATATGTGCCCGTACCATTTATTTTTTCTAAATCGAATTTACTCATATGTGGATATGTCTTAATTGACAATTGATATCCCCTTCTTGTCCAATTCTTTCATGGCAAGATTTTTTAGAAACTTTACTAATTATCGAGTGTTGATACCCGACTGGGTGTATCAACGTTCCTATCATTTCTTTTGATTAGATTTCATTTGAATGACCTGGGTAACGATCCGAGGTGCTTTCTAATGCGTACTCAAATCATGAAAACATGGGATATATTCATGTTCGTTAATGTTTTCGTCTTTATCTGATTTGAAATTATCTCGCGTAATTCATGCATTGACCTTACTCTTTTAATAGCTATGTCTCCAGATATCCTTGAATTTGTGAAGGATTATGAGTTATTATTAGTCTTTTGAGAAGTTCTCATCTTATCAACGGCAATAAAACTAAAAAGTTGGTAGTGCCATTAGAATGGATTGATTGATTATGACATAATGTCATTGTCTTAACTGATGGGAACTCGAGTAGAATTCCCCTAAAAGATAAGATGTTGATTATTAAAAGTGATCTAAATAATTCCTGATGGGTGACCATATCCTGCATTTTGGCTTGAAATTATACCGTGAATGGTTATGAACTAATCATAGATCTAACGATCTAGAAAGAACTTAAAGTAAATTTATTAAAAGATGTCCCCGTTATTTGAAACTTCTGAGGTATTTGCTGATGAATTACCTAGTCTTTCGCCATTAAGGCAAGTTGAATTTGGTATTGACTATATTCCCGGTGCTGCACCTGTGGCATGTGCACTGTACGTCAGCACCATCTGAATCAAAAGAGTTAACGTTCAACTGAGACAGTTGTCGGAGAAAGCTTTTATTCTACCGAGCTCGTCATCATGAAGAGCTATGATGTTATCATTCCTTATATTTATTGATTACCGTGAACTAGGTAAATTGACGATCAAAATTTATATCTATTACCCAAGATGGAGGATTTGTTCGATCATTTACAAGGTTCTAGCGAGTATTCAAAAATTTGATCTACGGCATGATTATCATCAACTTCGCGTCCGCAAAAGAAGATTATCAATTCCAATCACTACATCTAGAACTCGTAATGAACATTATGAGTTTCATGTGATGTCGTTTGGATTGACCAATGCACATGTAGTATTCATAAATTTGGTGAATCACGTGTGTAGGTTGTAACTTGATAAATTCATGCTTGTGATCATTAAGGACCATCTGTTTGTTTCTAAGAATAGAAAGGAGTTAATAATCATTTATAGACTGCCCTCAATTAGCCGAGAAGTGAAAACCTGTACCTTGAGTATTCATCATATGATTTAAAGATTTGACCCTTTACATTATTTGACCGTATGGTAAATGGTAATGAAATCTATGATGACTCTTCAAAGATTAGAGCCATTAAGGCTTTGGGTTATACCAAAAAGAAAGTGCAAAAACATTTTGATAGATATTTTATCAAAGGATTATTACGGGATTATTCCCTCATACCCAGATCATTTAACTAAACTCCCTTAGGAGTAGATGTTTGTGTATACCTCAAGACAACCTAAGAGGGATTGAGGAAACAATTTAAACCATGACTTGAAATTTGGAACGAAAATTTTTGCTCTTCAACTAAGAAAATTTTGACCAAAGTATAAACAAAGATTTTTCGAACATTTACGGATCTTATTAATTATTTTCGATAAATCAACAAAAATCGTGTTAACTAAATCCAAATTTATTTTTTAACACTTTTCCTATAATTGGACGAACTGAGAAATTTAAAACTTTTTACGTTTACGTCTCATAAAATTAAATATTTATTATTTAATTACTAGTAATATTTATCGACGCTTTAAACGTCGGATTGAGCAAAACTAATAAAGATAATAGTTAAGACGAAACTAAAACTTAGAAAATATGAAGAAAGAATTTCTGAGTGAATTTTGGTCATGATAATTGTTTCATCAGGGAAGGTGAATGTTGATACTGACACATCATGTAGAAAGAATAAAGAACCAATTAGGATGTTCTCCTTAGTAATGACCGTGCAGAATAATTTGCCCGACAATTTAAAAATAGCCGATGCTTGTAAAAAGGATAATATAAATAATAAAGAGTTTCGTAGCTAATGAGAACCATTAGAGATGGGAGCTGATGGCGTTAATTGTTTAAAAGGCCGCTTGTGGTTGTCTAAATATGTAGGATTTTAAGATTTAGTCATATTGGAATCTCATAAGATTAAGTATCCTATTCATGCCATTTTTGATTAAATGTATCTTATTTGAAGAAGATGTACTGATGCCTAAATATGAAAGCAGACATCACAACATACGTTGGTAAACATCTAACTTTTGCGAAGGTCAGGGCTAAATGCCAAAATCCATAAGGATTACTTCTACAACTTATAATTCTTGTTTGGAAGTGAGATCTACCACCATTTATTTTTATCATAAATCTTCCAAGGTCATCATCTGAATTTGATTCGATTTGGGTCATCATCGACAGACTGACCAAATCTGCTAATATCATTCCCGTTAATGATAGATTCTTGATGGAGAAGTAGACTCTTTGGTATTTTAAAGGAGTTGTGTAAGCATGGTGTGCCTGTATCGATCATCTCTATCAAGATCCTCGCTTCACATCGAATTTCTAGAGATTTCCTTAAGAATCATTGGGAACGAACCTTGATGAGAGTACTGTTTACCACCCCAATCGAAGGGACGAGGTAAAGTAACGATACAAACACTAGAAGTCTTGTTTTATGTTTAAACAATTGACCTTTGGTAATGAACAGGATAATCGCTTTCCTTTGGATAATTATCGTATTAGGATTGAGATCGAGTCTTGTGAGGATCTATATAAAGAGTATCTGTAGGTAGGAGTTGGGATGGAGATACCCGACCCGCGAGACCTGCAATGATTGTGTAAATTCGGATCTGATTATTGATTGCCAGTAGTGGGCAGGAGGTTATGTGAATATGAAATGTAGATCTTGAAGTGCAGGATAGGTAGCGAAGTTATGCCAAGAATTTTCAACATGGAAAGGTGAATTGATGATCTGAAAGATCGTGGGAAACTAAGTCCCCGTTGTATGAGACCATTAAGATAATGTTAAAAGTTGGTTTGAAAGGCATATAAGTTGGATCTACCCAAGGACTTCAAGGGCTGCATGAATTATGTTCGTATATCGAACTTGATAAAATGTTTATCAAGTGAAAATCTGATTGTTTCTTAATGAAGTTTGGATCGGCGAAAAGTTTCATTCATCAAAAACCCGTGAACATCATGGATAGAGAAAGTAAGTCAACTTAAGCCTGATCGTATTCCCGTAGTCATGTTTGATGAAACTCGCGTATTGTAATGAATTACACTTGAGAGAAAAGACCGAATGTAGAGGAAATGCCCACATGTCTTGATTCTATAAGAAGCGAGTAGTAAAATAAATTGATCTTTGAGGACAAAAATCCTCTTTAGGGGTAACTGCTGTGACAATCCGTCAATTTGAGGTCGTTGTTATATTCTCGAGTATTATTTTAAAATCATTATTTTATTATTAATTTATGAACTCACTCACTTTTGGGAAGAAATAAGGGTTTACTTCTTAAAGTAGCATCGACTACGTCTAAACCAGATAACTCTACGTTACGTGGATACGTTTACTGATATGAGTGATTTTACTCCTATAGTTTGTATCTTAAAACATACAATAAATGCATAAAACCAATGAATATTGCCTTGTGTATGTGTTTTTGTTGTTTAATGTGTGTAGGTACCGAAGTTCGCGAAAACCGGCAAAATCGACACGAGTTTGATGGAAAGATCAGCAAAGCAAAAATCAAGTCCGTTTTTAGTGGATTTAATCTTAACAAAGTTATTTGGGCTTGTGGGACCCACATTTGGATTAATGGGCTCAAAAGCCCATTTATGAACAAGTTATCTACTTTTAACCATAAGTCCAAATTGTATAAACATGGGACGGATTGAGTGATTGATGGGCCCAAGCCCAAGTGATTAACCAAAAAAAATAAAGAAACGAAAGGAGTGTATCATGGGATTTTGGGAACCCATTAGGGTTTGATCAACATTTCATAATTAATAAACGTGTGAAAAGTTATAAACTTTTCATATCTTGGTCAAAGCAATTTACTCACACCAACCGTTTACACACACACACAATTAACTTTCGATATTACCTATGTCTATCTATCTCACCTTTCTCTCTTTCACCTCCCCCAAATAAACCAGTCACATACTATTCACCCTAACCCTAGTTTAACAATAAAAATTGGGGCTTTTATGAATTAAAGTGCGTGTATTACACGCTCTTAAATTAAATGCCAAGAAAAACGGAGCAAGAAGATGGGGAATAATCAATGTCGTGGTCCTTTCTCCTATGTGATTGGATAATACACATCATCCACCTCTAATCATCCAATTAGGAGAGGCCATCTCAGCTATCAACCAGCACAAGAAACAAAAATCCCATCCACGGTGGCAATCCGTGTGAGGATAAATGGATTACAACCCTTGGATGGAAATTGAGAAGAAAGAGAATAAGGAAGATGCTATATTAACGGTCAAGATGAGTATTTGCCTCAACAAATCCTCACCAATAGCCTTGGGGGTTGGCTATAAAAACCCCCATACTCTGTAACTTTAGGCATCCCTTTCTTTACTTTAGTGTTATAATGTTAAATTTAATTTAGTTGTATTTTTCTTTTGAAAAGTGTTGTAACGATTTTAATGATTTATTAAAATTGTTGTTTTCAGTCGATTATCTCTTTTTACTGCGTTTGTTACTTTCTGCCTAAAGTCTAAATCTAAATTAAAGCTAATGTTATAATATAAAAAATATTATTCGATTGAGCTTCCATCATAGTTTATTTTGAATAGTTAAAGTTAGAGGATATGGAAATATAAAAATCTATCCCCACTGGATAAGATAAATAAATAAGTTACTGGTTCGAAAATATAATGGTGGTTCGAGTTAAGTTCGGTTCATGATGTTGAATTTGGTGGATCGATGGTGATGGTGTTGTCATCTTGGTTATAAGGTGGTTTAGCGCCAACCTTCTTCTCAACGGTTCTCCAATACAATGGTCAAGCTCGTTTTTAATTATCTTGCATCTTATTGTTTTATTCTAGTATAAATTTGTTAGAATGTGCTTAACTGAAGTTATTTTAATTGAGTGTGTTTTATATTCTGATTTTATTCGAATTTAATGAATCATATTGTTTCGGTTTATGATGATTATGGATATGCTAGTTTGAAGTTGAGTTATAATAATTTTCTTTGGATAATATGTTGTTGTTTGAGTTAGATATTTAGCTGTTATGTGAATTGGTTTAAGTCTGAAGTTGTTTTTCCTGCATAATTGAATCTGGTTTGCCTGATATTTGAAGGATGTATGCACATCTGTGATGAACGTTAAGTAGTATAACAGTCTGCTATTATTTGATAAGCTGTATGATCTAGGATATTAGATTTTTGCCTAGGACTGTTATTTTTGTTATTATTTAAGTGTATGTTGCTGATATTTGACCTGCTGAAATTTCTAACTAAGCTGGGATTCGTGTTTAGCATATCTGATTTAGGAAATTAGACTTGGGAAAATGTCTTAAGCTGTGATGAGTTCTACTGTTTTTAGATAGTTGCTGAATGATTTTGGTTTTGAGTCGCTAATATTAATAGTTGATATTTCTAGTTGATTTAACTGAATTTAAATCCAGGACTGCTAGATTTGTGTTATAGTTTGCTTGGGAAGTGGTGTTTTGAGTTATTCTGCTGAGTTTTGTACACACAGACTCTTTTAGTCTGTGTGGTGATTCTATTTTATCAGACGTTTAAGGAATATTATCATCAAATGTCACTCCTATGACTGTTTCAATTTAACTGTCAAAGAAATAATATTAAAAAAAAAATTCACAAAATATGTCCATCAATGGAATCGAACCTGTGACCTCCTGGTCACGTACCCAACATGCTAACCATTTGGTCTAACTACTCGTTCTTGTTTAATTACAGCTTCATTATTTAATATAGTTTAATGCATCTAGCTGTCAGCCTTTGAGTTTTATTTTTATACATAGTTTTTATCTATAAAATTTTAATCATTCGTTAAATTTAATTTTATAAAGTTTTTTTTTTAAAAAAATAAGTAAAAATATATTTTATTACTCTAAATTGTTTTTTAGTTAGATTTTAAATAAATTAGTTTTTAAATTGTAGGATTAAAATTAGATAAAAATGGGTTAAATTAGTTAATAAATTTTAAATAGTTTTTAAAATTGTTTAAATAGATTTTAAAATAGATTTAAAAGTGTTCTTAATTAAATAGATTAATTTTAAATAGTTCAATTTTATGTAGTTTTAATAATTGTCCTTTTGATTTAATTTTTGGGAAACGATTCATGCACTTAGGATTTAAAAATTGTAGGATTAATTTTAGATTAAAAACCGAAAACCCATTCAAATCAATTGTCCAAATCGATACAAAACGTCTCAAATTCACTTGATCTTCGTGTACAACGAACTTGGATCATCTACGTGTTTAATTAAATCCGTCTTCGACTTATTTTTGGATTATTACCTTTTCCTAAGGGTAATTTCCAAAATTTTTCCTATATCGTATCTAATTAAAATACATCGACGTTTCCACGACACATCAAAAATTTTGGCACCGCTATCGGGGATCTTGTGTACGATTCGTTTCGTGGAGATTTGTTGATCATTGATTTGAAGACCCTTTCCGTCCTCGGAAAGTTTTGTTATTTTTCTATTATTATATGTATCGTTTTTCGTGTTTTTTGTGATTAATATATTGTATTACGTAGAACAATAAATTTACCTACTTCCAAATAAGACGTTAGTTGGGATTTCATCACCTAGCTATTGTATTCGAATCCAAAACGGAAAAAAGGCAAAATAGATAATTACTAATAAAAAGTTTGAACTCGATTTATACAAACTATAAGGTGGGTATAAGGCGACGTGCTATAAAAGGCCGTCTAAGGAAAAAGGTTTTTAAGTGCTTTGTGCCACCTCGTTTCCCCGCTTGCTTGTGCGTATATTGAGAGGGACGACCGATTATTGGTTTGCCAACTCAAGTAGTATTATATCTTATTTTTGTAGTTTACTTATTGAACCTCGAGACGTTTAGGTTTTCACCTATCGTTTCAAAGTCGACCGAGGGTAGATTACTTCCATAGTAATTATCCTTATTCCTTGCTTTTTTTATCAATCTTTTTTATTGAGCAATACCAAATAAAAATACCAAAAATAATCTTCTTCTTATCTAATTTCTTTTCTTCAATCCTCTTAAATTCTCCTTATTTTGGTTTATGCAATTACGATCTTCTCGACTTTTGATTGATTTAAATAGGCTTGAAAATATTCTTCGTAGAAACAGAAATCGTCAACAACGAATAGTGGAACCCGAGCTTCCACCTATTGTTGTAGAGATGGTCGATAACCGAACAATGGAGGAATTGCTCCGTGCACCCACCGAAGGGTATGGGGAAGAAATCGTTGTGCCGGCTATTTTGGCGGATCATTTTGAGATTAAGACGGGCCTTTTATCGCTCATTTGTGCCGACCAATTTCGTGGCAATGAGACCGATAACCCGCACTCTCACATTCGGAATTTTCTTCGTATTACCTCGACTCTCAAGTTTAGAGATGTGCCGAATGACGCGATTAAGCTCATGCTTTTTCCGTACTCGCTCGAGGGTAATGCTAAGATTTGGTATGAGAAAGAACCACCGGGTTCGATTTTGACATGGGATGATTTAGTGTCTAAGTTACTTCTTTCCACCATCCAAAACAACACACTTTAAGAATGAGATCACTAGATTTGAACAAAAAGTGCATGAATCGTTTGGGGTTGCTTGGGAAAGGTTTAAAGATTTGCTAAGAAAATGTCCACACCACGGTTTCTCAGAATTGCACCAAATCAATACTTTTTATAATGGACTTAATATGGTTGAACAAGATTCTTTAAATGCCGCCGCGGGTGGTAATCTTTTAAGAAAAACATCGAGAGACGCGTGGGGTAATTGAGAATAAGTCTAGAGTGCCATATTCACGAAACACACCGGTTGTTTCCAATGTGAATTCATCTAATACCGAGATTGCTAGATTGGACTCTAAGATTGATAATGGATTTGCTACATTGTTGAATGAGATTAGGAAGAATACTCATGGAACGATTAATAAGGTTGAGAATTTTTGTGTATCATGTGGTGGAGCACATCCGAATTACGCTTGTTCAACCACGGGGTTTGATCAAGCTAGTGCTTTTGTCGCGACGGGAACTTATGGCCCTAACGGTCAAGCTCCTCGTCAAAATCATGTTGCTCCACCGGGTTTTCCACCGGTTCAAAATAGGTACAACAATAGAAACAATGGGAATAATTTTAACCGTGGTAACTAAGGGAATTTAATCAAGGAAATGGGTTTAATGCTAATCAAAACAATCAAGGTTTTCAAGGCAATAACCAAAATGATTTGTCAAGCTACATCAAATCAAATGAGGCAAATATGAAAGCTTACCAAAACAATATTCAAGGACAAGTGGCAACTTTGAAAAATGAGTTTCAAAATACGATCAAGGGACAAAATAACAAGATTGAGCTTAACCAAAACCGTATGGGAAAAGCTTAGAGCAAAGTCAAAGTCAAATGCAACAAAGTTTGGAACAAAGTCAAAACCGTTTTGAGGGAAATCAAGCTAACTTTGAGAACAAACTACTTTCGATGTTTGAAACTTTTATGTGCAAACTCTCCTCTTCTTCGGGTGACTTACCTAGCAATACCATTCCAAATCCAAAGGGTGAGATGAAAGCTATAACCACACGTAGTGGGAAGGCTTTAGACGAACCTTTGCTTCCACATGTGAGTACCTCTCTGGTGAGGGAAGTGGAGCAAGAACCCGAGGTGGTTAAATAAAAGGAAATTCTTATTCCACCAAAGGCAGACCAATTTCCTTTCCAGAACCCGAGCTTCCGAAGACTAAACCCACACTACCCTAACCTTCGAGACTTAACAAAGAGAAGCTCCGCGAAAAGACCAATGCTCAAATGTCTACGTTTCTTGAGGTGTTTAAGAAACTGTATATTAATCTTAGTTTCGCGGATGCATTGCTTAACATGCCTAAGTTTGCTTCAACAATGAAAAGGATGATGAACGATAAAAAGAAATTGGTTGAAATGTCTACATTTTTAAATGAAAGTTGTTCCGCGGTTCTCTCAAAAAAGTTTCCCAAAAAGCTTGGAGACCCCGGTCAATTTTTTATACCATGTGATTTTCCTAATATGGAAGAATGCTTAGCATTAGCCGATCTTGGTGCTAGCATTAATTTGATGCCTCTTTCCGTATGGAAAAGGTTATCACTTCTCGAGCTTACACCTACTAAGATGACTATCGAGCTAGCGGATCGATCGACCACCTTTGCAAAAGGTATAGCCGAGGACGTGTTAGTCAAAGTAGAAAAGCTTATCTTCCCAGCAGATTTTGTAATTTGCGATTATCCCGAAGATTCTCGTGTGCCTCTTATTTTGGGAAGACCGTTTTTAAATATGGCTAGTTCTATAGTTGACATGAGAGCGGGGAAATTGAATTTACGTTTTGATGATGAAAGTATCACACTTTATGTTGGTAATATCTCGAGACCTTCTTCCGAGTACTACGAGGAATCAATCAATCAAATCGATGTGATTGATGTTGCTAGTGAAGAAGTTTCGCAAGATATGCTTGGTTTTTCGGATATTTTCAAAAGTGGCAATCCCACTTCATCGAATCCGATTATCTCTTTGGCTAAACCTCCACTCACTCCATTTGAGGGAGGGGACTTCGTTCTAGAAGAGCTTAAGAATAATGGTCATTCAAAAATCGATAAGGAAATTGATGATTACCTTAGAAAACCATTCAATCCTAGTGAGTTTGATAGTGAGAACTTTGATCCCGAGGGAGATATTGCCTTGATTGAAAAGTTTTTGAATATGGATCCTTTTGAATCACCACCTTTGGATTTAAAAGTTGTGAGTGAAATTGAGACTAAAGTGAAAACATCTATTGAGGAAGCACCCGAATTAGAACTTAAGGAACTTCCCACTAATTTGGAGTATATTTTCTTGAAGGAACGGATAAGTTACCGGTGATTATTGCCAAGGGATTAAAGGAAAATGAAAAGGATGAACTTATTAAAGTGCTTAAGAAACATAAACGGGCCATTGCATGGAAAATCTCCGACATTAAGGGTATAGATCAAAAATTTTGTACTCATAAATTATAATGGAGGAAGATTATAAACCCGTTATCCAAAATCAAAGAAGGGTCAATCCAAAGATTCATGAGGTGATCAAAAAGGAAGTCACTAAACTTCTAGACGCCGGAATGATCTACCCTATCTCGGATAGCCCATGGGTTAGTCCCGTGCATTATGTTCCAAAGAAAGGAGGAATGACGGTTGTTACTAATGAGGATAATGAATTGATTCCTACTAGACTTGTAACCGGTTAGCGTGTTTGTATTGACTATAGGAAGCTTAATGATGCCACTATGAAGGATCATTTTCCATTATGGATCAAATGTTAGAGAGACTAGCGGGAAATGAATTCTATTGATTTTTGGATGGATTTTCTGGCTATTTCCAAATTCCCATTGACCCTCATGATCAAGAAAATACCACATTCACTTGCCCTTATGGAACATTTTCTTATCGTAGAATGACTTTTGGATTATGCAATGCTCCGTGGATGTTCCAAAGGTGTATGATGGCCATTTTCCATGATATGATCGAAAAAACCATGGAAGTCTTCATGGATGATTTCTCGGTTTTTGGGGAGTCTTTCACTTCATGTCTCTCTAACTTGGAAGAATGTTGCAACTTTGTGAGGAAACGAATCTTGTGCTTAATTATGAAAAATGTCACTTCATATGCAAAGAAGGAATTGTGTTAGGACATAAGATCTCTAAGGCCGGTATTGAGGTTGATAGGGCTAAAATCGATGTGATTGCCAAATTACCTCCACCCACCACCGTTAAGGGAGTTAGGAGTTTTCTCGGCCATGCCGACTTCTATAGATGTTTTATCCAAGACTTCTCTAAGATAGCTCGGCCTATGACCCATCTTTTGGAAAAAGAGACTCCATTCCTCTTTTTGGATGAGTGTATTCAAGCCTTTGAGATGCTTAAAAGGAAATTAATCGAATCGCCTATTTTAGCTGCTCCGGATTGGAACCTACCTTTTGAAATTATGTGTGATGCTAGTGATTACGCGGTAGGTGCGGTTTTGGGGCAACGTAAGTCAAAAAATTTCTTGCCTATACACTATGCAAGTAAGACTATGACGGATGCCCAAACCAAGTACACCACAACGGAAAAGGAGTTACTTGCCGTTGTGTATGCTTTTGAAAAGTTTAGACCATATCTCGTCTTGTCTCAAACCATTGTGTATACGAACCACTCGGATATAAAATATCTTTTTAGTAAACAAGATGCTAAGCCGAGGTTACTCCGGTGGATTCTCCTCCTTCAAGAATTTAATGTTGAAATTCTAGACAAAAAAGGAGCCGAGAATCTCGCGGCCGATCATCTATCTCGACTTGAGAGTCCTCACCAAAGCGATCGAGAGAATAAGGAAATCAATGAAACATTTCCTCTCGATACACTTGGTAAGATTGCTTTTCGTGGTGATGATAGTACTCCATGGTTTGCGGACATTGCAAATTACCATGCGGGGAAATTTGTGATCAAGGGTATGTCGTCCCAACAAAAACGAAAGTTTTTCAAGGATATATCTTATTACTTTTGGGACGACCCTTATTTGTTTCGTATGTACGCGGATCAAGTGATTCGTAGGTGCGTGTTTGGTAAGGAAGCTCAAGATATTCTTAAATCTTGTCATGAGTGACCCACCGAGGGACATCATGGTGCCAACGCCACCGCGAAGAAAGTCTTTGATGCCGGCTTCTTTTGGCCTTCCATATATCGTGATGCCCAAGAATTGATCAAGACTTGTGATGCTTGTCAACGTCAAGGAAAGAACTCACAAAGGGATGAAATGCCTCAAAACATTATCCAAGTTTGTGAAATCTTTGACATTTGGGGAATCGATTTTATGGGGCCATTTCCATCATCGAAAGGAAACAAGTATATTCTCGTAGCTGTGGACTATTTGTCTAAATGGGTTGAAGCTAAGGCTTTGCCCACGAATGATGCTCGAGTTGTGGTGAAATTTTTGAAACAACTCTTTGCTCGGTTTGGAACTCCACGGGCTATAATAAGTGATCGTGGGACCCATTTTTGTAATGAACAATTTGAAAAACTTTTAAAGAAATATGGTGTCACTCATCGACTTTTGACGGCTTATCAACCTCAAACGAGTGGTCAAGTGGAGGTTTTAAACCGAGCTCTTAAGAGGATTTTGGAGCGTTTTATTGGAAAAACCGCACTTCATGGTCGGATAAATTGGATGATGCATTGTGGGCTTTCCGTACGGCTTACAAGACGCCAATTGGTTTCACACCATTTAGGTTGGTCTACGGAAAGGCATGCCACTTGCCAATTGAACTCGAACATAAGGCGTATTGGGTTCTTAAGCATTGTAACTTTGATTTGAGGACCGCGGGTGATCATCGCAAGGTTCAATTGAATGAACTAAGTGAATTAAGGGATCAAGCTTATGAAAATTCTTTGAGCTATAAAGAGAAGACTAAGAGAATTCATGACTCTAAGATCAAAAACCGCATTTTCAATGTTGGTGATCAAGTCCTCTTATTCAGCTATAGACTTAAGATTTTCTCAGGAAAGCTTAAATCCCGTTGGTCCGGACCATTCACCATATCACAAGTTTTCCCTTATGGCACCGTTGAGCTAGCTCAAAAAGATGGGCCTAACTTTAAGGTGAATGGTCATCGTGTAAAACATTACTTTGGAGGGGACATACCTACGGAGGTTGTTCCGGATCTTCAAACTTTTCCCTAAGGACCAATGAATGAGGGGATCGAGTCGAGCTCATGACTCGGTTAACAAAAACGAGGTGCCTTGTGGGGGAGTCCCATACATTCTATCTTCTTTATATTTTATAACACTAATAAGGCTTGATCTTTCAAGCTCGTGCTCGTGTTTTGTTGTGTTATGAATCTTAGGTATGACCCTAATCATTGAAGACTCTCGTGTTCGGTTTTTGCCGGTCCACTTTTCCATTTATTTGATTGTCAAAAGGGGCACACTCTCTATCCTTTGATTTTTATCGACTAACTTTTTATCTTGAGGCATAATTAATAAACGACTTATAGATTTGCGTGCTCTTTCCATGTTAGGACTTTCGCATTAGACTCTTCGTGTTTTAGCAAGGGGGTGTTACTCCTGAGCTAAGAAACATTAAGGACAATGTTTGGTTTTAGCATGGGGGATTCAATCGATATAATCGCTTGCAAGTGCTTTTATCGTGTCTAAACGTAATCGTTTTTCTCGTTTTCCATAAAATTTTTAAATTTTAAGTATTATTTTAAGTTTTAATTAAGAAAATAAGTGCTTTTGACACAAATGTAGGCTTTCCGTTGGTGAAAATAAAAATAGTTTTTGACTCGACTCGGTTTTTACCTTAGCTTTTTCCTTAACGTGTTTAAATTAAGTTTTGCTAGGCTTTTATATAGGGAAATTTAAAACGCGAAAGTCTTAACTCATACGGGTTTAAGGACGAGAACTTTCCGCAAGTTCTTATAATTGATCCTAAAAATTCGTTTATCAAGGGTACTTTAAAACGCAAATTCTAAAACTTAAAAAAGTATAAGAAGATGCAAGATCCTATAGATGACTTGAAAACCAAAAACTTTGATTTAATAGGCTAAGTATCCATTGATTTCATATTTTTGAAATTTTACAATATGGAGAACAAGAGATGATATAGTTTAATCATAAGTTTCTAAGGTTAACTCTTCTTTGTGTAAGTATTTTTATGTTTGATTTAATCTCCTCGTATTTATTTTTCACGCTTGAATAATAAATTGCTTAATAAATGAAGTTTTTAGCTGTTTAGGCTTAATATCTTAACTCGTAACTCCTTCTTTTTCTTCCCTTGTAATTAAAGTGAGAACACAATAAGGGCGTCAGCGTCATAGACTTTTGATCATGGGATTGCGGAAATTTGGCTTACTATAAATATCATAATAATAAGAATAATAAATAAAAACATGTTCTCTATGAGCCTTCGGGTGGGAGTCATGTAGCACTAACCTTGTCATTAGAGCCTTAGGGTGTATGGCATGGGGACGTATTTAATAAAAATTGCTTCATCATCATGAGCCATAAGGTGGGATGGTGAATGTCAATTCCCTTATTTTTGTCCAAGGAGCCTTCGTGTGTGGATTTTAAATAAGGAGCACAATTGCATCTTAATGAGCCACAAGGTGATATTATGTAGTTGTTGCTAACTCCATTAATAAGGTCATAATTGACTTTGGAGGTTTTATTGTTGCTTTTAAGTAGTCCTATTAGCCAAATTTCCGGTCCGGGGATTTATCCCTCAAATCGTGTTAAGTTATTCTTGATGTGGACTTTCTTTAGTGACAACGGTTTTTGAAGTCGAGGTTTGGTTTTGAGTGTTGAGTTTACATCGTTCTTGCCTTCATTTTTGGACTAATAAATATCAAATAAGTCAAATGAGCCTTTGGGTGAATGAAAAATAAAATCTAGAGATACAATTAGGAGGAGATTGAGTTTAACACAAATTACTTGTATGAGTTGTTTTAATTTTGGGGCTTATGATTGACAATGATCTTGTTTTTAAACTTGACATGGAAAAGTGAAAAGTCGAGGACAATGAATCTATTTGAGTTTTATGATTCTAAAAGTTATTTTTCATAATGAAAGTTTTACATTATGTATTTGCAATATAAAGTCTCAAAAGTTGAATAAAAGTGTAGTTAGTATTTTATTTTATCATTGCGTGAGGACACGGCAATTGCTTAGCAAGGGGGGGGGGGGGGGGTTTTGATATGAGTGATTTTACTCATATCATTTGTATCTTAAAACATACAATAAATGCATAAAACCAATTAATATTGCCTTGTATATGTGTTTTTGTTGTTTAATGTGTGTAGGTACCGAAGTTCGCGTAAACCGACAAAATCGACACGAGTTTGATGGAAAGATCAGCAAAGCCAAAATCAAGTCTGTTTTTAGTGGATTTAATCTTAACAAAGTTATTTGGGCTTGCGGGACCCACATTTAGATTAATGGGCTCAAAAGCCCATTTATGAACAAGTTATCTACTTTTAACCATAAGCCCAAATTGTATAAACATGGGACGGATTGAGTGATTGATGGGCCCAAGCCCAAGTGATTAACCAAAAAAATAAAGAAACGAAAGGAGTGTATCATGGGCTTTTGGGAACCCATTAGGGTTTGATCAACATTTCATAGTTAATAAACGTGTGAAAAGTTATAAACTTTTCATATCTTGGTCAAAGCAATTTACTCACACCAACCGTTTACACACACACAATTAACTTTCAATATTACCTATGTCTATCTATCTCACTTTTCTCTCTTTCACCTCCCCCAAATAAACCAGTCACATACTATTCACCCTAACCCTAGTTTAACAATAAAAAATGGGGCTTTATGAATTAAAGTGCGTGTATTACACGCTCTTAAATTAAATGCCAAGAAAAACGGAGCAAGAAGATGGGGAATAATCAATGACGTGGCTCCTTTCTCCCATGTGATTGGATAATACACATCATCCACCTCCAATTATCCAATAAGGAGAAGCCATCTCAGCTATCAACAAGCACAAGAAACATAAATCACATCGACGGTGGCAATCCGTGTGAGGATAAATGGATTACAGCCCTTGGATGGAAATTGAGAAGAAAGAGAATAAGGAAGATGCTATATCAACGGTCAAGATGAGTATTTGCCTCAACAAATCATCACCAATAGCCTTGGGGGTTGGCTATAAAAACCCCCATATTCTGTAATTTTAGGCATCCCTTTCTTTACTTTAGTGTTATAATGTTAAATTTAATTTAGTTGTATTTTTCTTTTGAAAAGTATTGTAACGATTTTAATGATTTAATAAAAGTGTTGTTTTCAGTCGATTATCTCTTTTTACTACGTTTGTTACTTTCTGCCTAATGTCTAAATCTAAATTAAAGCTAATGCTATAATATAAAAAATATTATTCAATTGAGCTTCCATCATAGCTTATTTTGAATAGTTAAAGTTAGAGGTTAGGGAAATATAAAAATCTATCCCCACTGGATAAGATAAATAAATAAGTTACTGGTTCGAAAATATAATGGTGGTTCGAGTTAAGTTCGGTTCAGGATGTTGAATTTGGTGGATCGATCGTGATGGTGTTGTCATCTTGGTAATAAGGTGGTTCAGCGCCAACCTTCTGCTTAATGGTTCTCCAATACAATGGCGCCGCTGCCGGCTCTTTTCGTGAAGATTAACGGTTTATTGTGAGAGACGCGTTGGATTTTGGGATCCGTTCACTCTTGAACATTATTTTTCTTGTCTAATTTTCAAAAATTTTCAAAAATCCTAAAAAATCAAAAATTTCAAAAATACAAAAACATTTAAAAAATCATAAAAAACATTTCTTGTTCGAAAGTTTTGCACCAAAAATATTCTTCTTGCTTATCTATTTTGTTTAATGGATTCGTTTGTTGACTGTGTAGGGTGTGGAAGACCATCTTCTGGTAGTCAATCCTGTCAATGGTGTTCATGCAAACGGTGTGTGATAGTTGTAAAATCACACTTGTTTAGGAAAACAAGGCAATAATATATAGGGTAAGCACGACGATTTAGGAAAACCGTGTGTAAATGACCCTAAAGGTGAGTTCGTTCTCTCGAGGAGGCACGTGTGTTGTGTAATGAATGATTGATTATGTTTTTGATTATTATGAGAAGAAAAGAAGAGAAAATGACGAAGACGAAAAAAAAAATAGAAAAATAAGGCGAAAACACTACTAGAAAGTTACGACGTAGAACGTAAAAAGTGCAAAATTTAAAATTTTACCCTAAAAATTCTTAAAAATTACTAAAAATCCACAATAATATTCTAAGAGTTTACAAAAAATCCAAAATTGCCAAAACCTTTTAATTAATTTAATAATGACTTTTTAATGCTAATTAAAGCCCTAAAAATCACTTTTAAATATTAAAAAGCCCTAAACAAGATTTTATAATTTTTAAACCTCAATAATGACCTAATTAAACTAAAAACTATTTTTAAAAATTTTAAAACCAAATTAAACTATTTTTAAACACTAAAAAACTATTAAAAATTATTAAATCTTAAATTAATTCTAAAAATTAATTGAAAAGCCTAAAAATTATTCTACAAATGGGAAAAGTCCTAATTAATGATAAAGAACCTAGGAAAAATGAAAAAGAAATAAAAATAAAACTTTTTATTTTAATGAATAAAATAATAATAAAATAATCTTAAAAATAAAAAGTTTTCAAATAAATTCTAAAAAATTCTCAAAAATCCTAAATATTCTAACTAAGACAAAAATGCAAACCAAATTTCCTGAAACCTATTAAATAATTTTATATTGAATTTTAAAGTTGCTTAAAAACCCTAAAATCTTATAAAATTAAAAATAAGCCAAATTGAAAACCTAATAAGCTGTAAACCTCAAAATATTATTTTAAAAGCTAAAATTATTTTTCCTAAAAATTAAAACTCTTTTTTCTATTTTTTAATGATTTAATAAAACACGGCTAATAAATAAATTATAAAAAATAAATAAAGAAAAGGAAAAATCAACTTTTATGCCAGAAAAATCCTAATTACTAACTATAACCTAGGAAAAATAAAAACAAGCAAAAAAGTTGAACCAATAAGCTCAAATGAGCTTATTTGCTCAACTTTTTATATTGAAAAAGGGAATTTGAAAAAAGGTTAAGTAAATAACCTTTGCACCCTTGGTCAGTAAAAGACCCAAGGGCGCAATGGTTAAGTATGAGTGTGTTGAGTGTGGTGGCGGGGGTTCGAGCCTGAAGAACCCCTTTTTGCACTTTATATATTTTTTTTTTCTTTTAACCTTCACCCAACACTGCTAACACTTTAGCCTTGTAACACAATCCAAATTCACTTTTATATCAAAGATTAACAAGATTTTAAGACCAAATCGTATCCAGGTTCAACTGATGAACAAAAACAGGTTGTGCTATGGTTCTTGCTTTCTTCACAATTGAATGAACACCAAGAGGACTTGGTGGTGAGTTTTTGTGGAGGTTATGGAACAAAGGGCACCCCTACACTCTTTCTGAGTGTAGGGAGTCACATTAAACAGAAAACCAACACTTAGCAACCAATATGATCAAAAACAAAGCATACAAAAACTCAACAAGTTTCTGTGATCAAATTCTAAGTCTGGTGGGCTTTTTGACACACTAGATGCACACAAATGAGTTTCAGACTACCAGCTTTTGCATACAAGCTCACCAACTAACACCAAAATGACCTACAATCCTATATCTCCCTATATCTTAACAGATTGCAAAATCTTGGAACAATTTATGATCAAAATAGGCAGAAAAATGGCTATGCAATTTTTGCTATGCTAATTTCACTTTTTGACACTCAACTTAGCTAAAACTTGCACCAATCCAAGACTAAGATTAACTATAAACCTAACACAATCCTAATTAAGCTCTCTAACATGTTTTAGAAAACACAATCAAGATTTCTACCCTGTTAAAACCCGTTTCCAAACACCCTTTTAAATCTTGAAAACGTTTTTTATCAAACCAAATCACTTAAAAACTAATCCAAACTAATCCTATGAACATCTAACATGCATACAAACTTCATATGAGCAATTACCACCCAATTAAAACAACACTAACATGCAATTCAACAAATCACTTAAAACTTCACTTTTTTAAACAGAAAAACTCAAACAAGGGTTTTACCTTGTTGGTCTTACATCCAAGACCAACTAGGGCTGTTTTAGCCCTCTCCAATACAAACGGGTGTATGCTGATCCTCTAATCAACAACACATCAAGGCCTGCCAAAGAAAAATCAAAAGCAAAACACAAATATATAACCAATATTTTGTTTTCTTTTACTTTCTTAAAAATCTTTTCTAAATACTTTGAAACTTAACACACACGTTTTAAAATCACTCAAAATTTCACAAATCAAAGTCCTTTTCCACTTTCACTTCCAAGAAATGAGATTTATAAAAAATGAGAATAATTTCAAAACCTTTGAAAAACTTTAATCACTCAAAACCTTTCACAATTTTAATGGAACTCAGTTAATTGCATTACCTATACCAACTTTTCAAAACAAATACAAAAGGAATTACACTTGAGATTATCAAACACCAACTTTATAAATTTTTAAAAAAAAGATTACAAAGGAATTTGCAAAAAACTGGAACAAGGGCTTACACATGTTGTAAGCTCCTTAAATACTACTAGATAGAAGATTCTAGTTACAAAAACCCTAAGATATGAAATCCCTAACATGCCCTTTGAATTTTCAGTCAAATTTGCCTTCACGTGATTGATGTTGATGCACAGCTGTAGCTAGTTTGTCTTGAACTGATCAGGAGCGTTCATTCAAGCTTTGGGAGCACGAAAACCATCTTGGCTGTTGATTGGTATGCAGGATTCGTTTTTTGCCCAAATAGGTGAAGCAGGGGACAAACGTGGGGACCATTTGGGTGGAGGGAAATGGGTTTTGTGAAGTGGGATTGGGTGAGGGTATGTTTAATCATGAATCTGGAGTAGATTAGGGAAAACCCCTTTGAATTAAAGATTTTAGGAATTTAGGGTTTATGGGTTTTGGGTGATTAAGAACAGGTTTTAATCTGTTTAGTGGGTGATTATATTTAAATGGGTGTTATGGAGGGAAGATTAAACAAATGGTTTAATAACCTGGTGGTGGATTCTGACGTGGGTGGTGGGAAGGATTTGATTGGCTGAGGGTTTAAGGAAGATGACGTGGCGAAAGGTGAGTGGTGAGTGGGGTTAAGGTTGTCGGCCAGTAAGGAGTTAAATGAAGGTAGGGTTAAATGAGTTTGGGAAGTTGGCAGCTTTGGTCCCCATGGTTAAGTCCTTCCTTTAACAGCTTTTCAAAGTTAATCCTTCATCTTTTACACCATTAGTCCTCTAGGATTTGCAAACTTAGTCCTTGTGTTAACAATTGGCATTAAACTTGTAACTTAATCCATTCCAAGGGCTTTTCTTGCATATTTATGAAACTTTAGGGACCCCACACTCATATTAATGGATAATTGAGGGGTATAAAGTGTCATTCTTCAAAAGTAGAGGGACCAATCTTGCCAAATCTTCAATTCTTCAAGGTCATTTTTGGAAAATTCAAACTTGGGCCCGGTTCATTGTGCGACTTCGTTTCCCGTGTTCGTTTTTGATTGATTCTTGTGATCTTTTGCCAATTCCTCAATATCCGTACCTAAAAATACACAAGTAACAAACACGAGCATATATTTGGCATATTTCATGATTTTTAATGCATTTAAAGGCCGTTTTTGATGATGAGATCATGTATAAAAGCCATCTCATCACTCCCCCATACTAAACCATTGCCGTGCCCTCACGCAATGCTAAGAATAAAGTATCAAAGCATCTCCAAAATTTAATTTTATTCACTTTTATTGAAATGATACACTACACTATTACTACTACTTGTGCTTTTAGACATAATGTATGATTTTCATCGCAAAATGGGACGTTTAGGTTCATAGAATAAGAACACGTGAATGCTTCGTTAGAAATAATTTCGTCGTCCTCGATTTTCACCTTAATTCCATGCCAAGCGTGCAACGAGATCATTGTCATTATAAGTTAGTAATGCTAACACTACTCATATGCCCTAATCACGTACTTATTCTCCCATTATTCCTAAGTTGTATCTCTTATATTTTATTTTGTCTTAATGATCACGAGGATACATTGTTGACTTATGCGATAATAGAGATTTAGGTCTAAAAATAGAGTCCTAACGGTGTAACCAAGACCATCAAATCAATAACCCCTCCTAATAGACAACGATGTTAAAAAATTAAGTTGACAAGAAGAATCGATAAACACGGTTTTATAACGGTTTTGAACATGAGACTTATTACCAAGACTTTTATATGCCCCCTAACGGAAGGACCTTATTATCTTTGGTTTACCTCCATCTTTTATTCAACTTCGCCATGAAGCTTTTATTATGACTTCGGTCTTGCCTTGCCTTTTATTATCCGCCATCATCGGTGGTTTTATTAGCCAAAGACGTATATCCTCACGCTAAAGCGAATTTTGGATCTTTAAAGCTTCGAAGATTAAGGCTTGATTCACTTTCAATTTTTGCATAGATTTTAGGCCTTGTGGGGCTTCAAATTGTTTGCTAGATTTAGGTGAGCACTTGAAATCTTATTATTGGGTGAAGCTTTCGATTATTGGGGTGCCAATACTTCAAAACCGTGACGCTGACGATACCTTAATGTCTTCCCAATTTAATTACACGGAAGCTACTAGAAAAGACTAGAAACCCAACAATCAAAACTAAACCGCTAAATCAATATTTATTAAGCAAAAATATTTACATGCGGAGGGAGAATAAGCAAACAACGAGAACACATGAGTTTTTGAAAGAATACGAGTACTCTACGTTTAGCATAGTAACTTATAATTAACTCTATCATTTCTCGTCCTCATTTAAGAGACTTAGCCTAATGTGTAGTTAAGGAATCAAAGCTAAGTGCTCAACACGCACGGTCGAGTCAAAAATTACTCTTATTCTCGCCATCGGAAAATCTACATTCGTGCCTTAAACACTTATGAAAAACTAGAAAAAATTTTAAAATTTGGCCATTTTTAGCCTTATTTTGCAACAAAACGATAACAAAACGATAAACTTTGGAAAGCGTGAAGGTTTGGCAAGGCAAGTATCTATTCACCCCCCCATACTAAAGTTAAACATTGTCCTCAATGTTTCGAGTCTAGGGGTACAAACACCCCCATACTAGAGACGTTATCGAATGCCTAATCTAGCATGGAAAGGGTGTAGCCATTAAGTAATAGCCGTTTATGAAGTGTGCTAAAAACCTAAGGTTAGAACATAAAAGGATATATCATGATGTGGATATTGGGAAAGGCTTCCAAAGCAAACGATCGAGTGCTCCCATGAAACGAACACGAGAGGCTCCAATCGTGAAGATGATGATCTAAAAGACACAATGCACAAACAACCACGGAACAAAGGTTGGAAGGGCACAAATCCCCTCACATTAAACTAATTAGAAAGCAATAATATGTACATGGATAAGCATGGGTCTCCCCCACGAGGCACCTTGTTTTTGATAACCGAGTCAAAAGCTCGACTCGAATCCCCATAAATGTGATCATTTAGGGATAATCATGGTATGGTCAATTTTTGGTGGGGCTTACATGATAAACAAGGCCCAAAAGTACGTGGAGTACTTTAAAAATCCGATAAACGTATACCGGGGTCAAAGATAGCGTCCTCGTTTTCGAATGAAAGACGAGACAACACAACTCCAACACAAATCCCAATGGGATAGAAGAAAATAGGAGAGAAGAAATAGAAGGGTGGGACAATGGGTAAGGCAAAACATTGAGCTACTCGAGGTAGACTCGCACCAATCAAATGAAAAGATTTTCCATTTATTGCATCGGTGGAAGACCGAGATTTCCCTATATAAGCAATTCCAGGATCAAATATCTCGTCCTCGGTGGAGAAAGGGGAGGGAACATAAGGGGCTTCCCCCACACTTGGTCCACACAAAGCATCGTCAAAAGGAGAAGACGAGCTTGTAGTACTCAAGACACGCGGTGATGACGGAGTTAGAATAGTAGAAAAATCTTTTAAATTAGATTCAAAATCTTTTCCTTTTTCATCTTTAACACTCTCCTCGTGAAAACCCGATTTAATTATGTCAAAAATATTTGGTGTATCTAAAACAATGTTTGTCACACTAAAAATTCTCACATTTTGAAAACGTTTTGGTTTAGGTGGTGGCAAGTTTTCAAATCTTTTGTCAACGAAGAAAACCTCCCCATCGGGATCAACGTATTCATCATCCGAAGAATCACTCGAGATTGGAATCATAGGCTTAACACTCTTAACCTCCATCGGCGGAGGGGACGGAACTCCATTTTTATCAACTCCTAAAACTCTATTTGAAATCTTTTGACAAATGTTTTTGGTGGAATCGACATTGTACAAAGATGTGATCGAATAAACATGAGAAAGAGTGGAGTTTTGGGTTGCATTAATGACGAGTTCTTCCTCATTGAAACGAAGAGTGATTTTTCTTGCATGCACATCGATAAGTACTCTCGAGGTATCCAAAAAAGATCGACCTAAAATTAACGGAACTTTAGGATCGATGGGAATATCAACAACAATGAAGTCCACGGGATAATAGAATTTCCCAACTTTCACAAAGACGTCCTCGGCAACTCCACAAGCTAGAATCGTAGAATGATCGGCCATTTTGATTGACATTCTTGAAGGAGTGAGATTTGGGAGATTGAGCGATTTAAAAATCTCAAGAGGCATCAAATTAATACTAGCACCAAGATCGGCCAAGGCGTAGCATTCTTCCATGTCTTGTATAGCACATGGGATTAAAAACTTTCCAGGATCACCGACTTTTTGAGGTATGCGGCTTAGAAAAACCAAAGAACAACTAGACGATTTTTGCAATTTCTCTTTGTTATTCAACATACTTTTGAAGTTCGCAGCAAATCGAGGCATCATGACTAAGGCGTCGGCAAAACTTATATTAAAATGCAAGTCACGAAACATTTTCATAAAAAGTTCAAATTGATAATTATTTCGTTCATGTGCCTTTTCCTTGTCTCGTCTTGATGGGTAGGGTAAAGGTGGTGTGGGTTGGGGCAAATTAGGCATAGGCATCGGCCTTGGAATCTCGGGTTCCATTATGGGTATTGGTTCAACCGTAGGTGTGGTTTGAGCGGTACTTCGTGGGCTTGTAATGTGCTCCTTTTCAACCACAACCTCGGGTTCTTTCTCTTTTTCCTTCTCCATAGAAGTACTTGGACGAGAAATGGGTTCTTTGAAAGTTTTACCACTACGAGTGGCAATAACCTTCAATTCTCCTTTCGGGTTCACGATGGTATCACTAGGAAGACCACCCGAAGAAGAGGGCTTACACATGATAGCTTCAAACATCTTAGCCATACGATCTTCAAACTTAGATTGCCTAGCATCCGCTTTTAACAATTCTTGCTTAATCTCATGTTGTCCTTGCTCCATTTTTTGTTGATTTTGTTGGAGTCGTGTGACATTTCCTTCCATTTTATTAGCATGAGTTTTAAGTTCATTAGCAAGTTCGTTTTTAAGCTTATTTTTCAACTCGGATCTTAAGCTAATCATCTCACGTTACATGTTGTCAAACTTAGCATCATTAGCCTTAGCATAATCTAAAAATTCTCCTTGCAAATTTTTAGTGTGAGCATTTTGAAAACCTTGAGTAGGAGTTTGAAAATCACGGTTTTGGTTTTGGTTTGAAATTTGCCCATTTCCACTTTGGTAATTACCTTTGTTATAATTCCTTTGATTTCCTTGGTAATTTCCACCTTGATTGTTGTTTCGATAGTTATTAGCATTTTGATTTTGTGGAGCTTGATTTGAACGTGAACCTTGACCGATTTGGTTATAAGTTCCCGTGGCTACATAAGCATTCGAAGTGTTACCATCCGCGGTAATGCACTCGGAAAAATCATGAGCTCCACCACATGAAATACAACTCTTAGCAACCGCTTTAACCGAAGCGGTGTTTGAAGCTTCTTGAGCTTTCCAATGAGACATAAGAGTCGAAAACCTATCGAAAAACCGATTCTCCTCATTTGCTTCATCTTGCAAGGCATTAATGGAACGAGACGATGACGAGCCCAAATTGGCAACACTCGGTGTGTTACGAGGGCTATAGACCTTAGACCTATTTTCTATGATTTTCAAAGCCTCATTGGTCGTTTTGCACAAAAAATTACCACCCGCGGCGGCATTTAAATAATCTCGTTCATGTTCATTAAGCCCATTATAAAAAGTGTCAATTTGATGCAATTCGGAAAAATCATGGTGTGGACATTCATGTAACATTTCTTTAAATCTTTCCCAAGCCATTGAAAAACTTTCATTTGGTCTTTGTGTAAAACGTGAAATCTCGTTTTTCAAATGTGTTGTCTTAGATGGTGGAAAAAATTGATTCACAAATTTAGACACGAGATCGGCCCATGTCAAAATCGAATTCGGCGGTTCTTTCTCAAGCCAAATCTTGGCGGGTCCATCTAACGAGTAAGGAAACAACATCATCTTAATGGCATCGTGTGGTACATCCTTAAACTTGCTTGTCGCGGTGAGACGATTAAATTGCCTAATGTGATAATGTGGGTTGTCTTTTTCATGACCGCGAAACTTGTTTGCTTGAAGCATAGACATTAAACCCGTCTTGATCTCAAAGTTCTCCGCAAGGATGGCGGGAATCACAATGTCCTCTCCAAAACCCTCGGTGGGTGCTTGAAGCAACTCCATCATAGTACGATTAGCCATGATAGCTTCTTGTTCTACAATAGGTTCCTCACTTGGAGACTCCTCACTAGAATGAGCTTTAGTAGGAGTTTTGTTCTTGCGTCTACGTGCACGTTTTGCTTGATTACGAGTGAGCATAAACGTCACGTACAACGTGGAGACGAGCAAAGAAGATTCTTTTTGGTTTTTTGTGTTTTTTCAATTTTTTTGTGGTTTTTGATTGTATTAACTTTTTGGAAATTGGTGAATGTATTAAGTAGACAATGAGTCCACAAATCTCCTCACTAATCAAATCTCTTGATTAAAAAGGCCTCAAGGAATGAAAACGATCACGTGGAGTGAACGCCTTCGATGACTTTAGAACGATGGTGGAACACCAAATCGTTCAAGAGGGTTTAATCAAATGAAACCAAGAAAATATATATGATATGTAATAATACTTTGGGCGGCAAAACCCTCGATTCACTCTCAAAATCAAATACGCACAAGCAAGCGGAGGAAACGAGGCGGCGCGAAGCACTTAAGAGCCTTTTTCCTTTAGGTTGTGAAATACAACCGCCTTATACCCACCTTATAGTTTGTATTATCAAGATTAAGCTTCACGAAAGTATTTATCTATTTTTGCCTTTTTCTTTGGTTTGAGATTCGAATACAATGATCGAGTGATGAAATCCCGAATCAAGGTTGTGATTGCTCACGTATTTGGAGTACTTGTGTATTTATTGTTCTACGTATACATTATAGTAATAGTATTCACACAAAAACCGAAAAACGATAATACGTATTAATAGAGTGCTATTAATACAATTATATTTATGGCTAATATAGAAAACAACAATTTTCAATCAAAACACAACACGCCTCCCCGGCAGCGGCGCCATTTTGATAGTTGTAAAATCACACTTGTTTAGGAAAACAAGGCAATAATATATAGGGTAAGCACGACGATTTAGGAAAACCGTGTGTAAATGACCCTAAAGGTGAGTTCGTTCTCTCGAGGAGGCACGTGTGTTGTGTAATGAATGATTGATTATGTTTTTGATTATTAATGAGAAGAAAAGAAGAGAAAATGACGAAGACGAAAAAAAAATAGAAAAATAAGGCGAAAACACTACTAGAAAGTTACGACGTAGAACGTAAAAAGTGCAAAATTTAAAATTTTACCCTAAAAATTCCTAAAAATTACTAAAAATCCACAATAATATTCTAAGAGTTTACAAAAAATCCAAAATTGCCAAAACCTTTTAATTAATTTAATAATGACTTTTTAATGCTAATTAAAGCCCTAAAAATCACTTTTAAATATTAAAATGCCCTAAACAAGATTTTATAATTTGTAAACCTCAATAATGACCTAATTAAACTAAAAACTATTTTTAAAATTTTTAAAACCAAATTAAACTATTTTTAAACACTAAAAAACTATTAAAAACTATTAAATCGTAAATTAATTCTAAAAATTAATTGAAAAGCCTAAAAATTATTCTACAAATGGGAAAAGTCCTAATTAATGATAAAGAACCTAGGAAAAATGAAAAAGAAATAAAAATAAAACTTTTTATTTTAATGAATAAAATAATAATAAAATAATCTTAAAAATAAAAAGTTTTCAAATAAATTCTAAAAAATTCTCAAAAATCCTAAATATTCTAACTAAGACAAAAATGCAAACCAAATTTCCTGAAACCTATTAAATAATTTTATATTGAATTTTAAAGTTGCTTAAAAACCCTAAAATCTTATAAAATTAAAAATAAGCCAAATTGAAAACCTAATAAGTTGTAAACCTCAAAATATTATTTTAAAAGCTAAAAATTATTTTTCCTAAAAATTAAAACTCTTTTTTCTATTTTTTAATGATTTAATAAAACACGGCTAATAAATAAATTATAAAAAATAAATAAAGAAAAGGAAAAATCAACTTTTATGCCAGAAAAATCCTAATTACTAACTATAACCTAGGAAAAATAAAAACAAGCAAAAAAGTTGAACCAATAAGCTCAAATGAGCTTATTTGCTCAACTTTTTATATTGAAAAAGGGAATTTGAAAAAAGGTTAAGTAAATAACCTTTGCACCCTTGGTCAGTAAAAGACCCAAGGGCGCAACGGTTAAGTATGAGTGTGTTGAGTGTGGTGGCGGGGGTTCGAGCCTGAAGAACCCCTTTTTGCACTTTATATATTTTTTTTTTCTTTTAACCTTCACCCAACACTGCTAACACTTTAGCCTTGTAACACAATCCAAATTCACTTTTATATCAAAGATTAACAAGATTTTAAGACCAAATCGTATCCAGGTTCAACTGATGAACAAAAACAGGTTGTGCTATGGTTCTTGCTTTCTTCACAATTGAATGAACACCAAGAGGACTTGGTGGTGAGTTTTTGTGGAGGTTATGGAACAAAGGGCACCCCTACACTCTTTCTGAGTGTAGGGAGTCACATTAAACAGAAAACCAACACTTAGCAACCAATATGATCAAAAACAAAGCATACAAAAACTCAACAAGTTTCTATGATCAAATTCTAAGTCTGGTGGGCTTTTTGACACACTAGATGCACACAAATGAGTTTCAGACTACCAGCTTTTGCATACAAGCTCACCAACTAACACCAAAATGACCTACAATCCTATATCTCCCTATATCTTAACAGATTGCAAAATCTTGGAACAATTTATGATCAAAATAGGCAGAAAAATGGCTATGCAATTTTTGCTATGCTAATTTCACTTTTTGACACTCAACTTAGCTAAAACTTGCACCAATCCAAGACTAAGATTAACTATAAACCTAACACAATCCTAATTAAGCTCTCTAACACGTTTTAGAAAACACAATCAAGATTTCTACCCTGTTAAAACCCGTTTCCAAACACCCTTTTAAATCTTGAAAACGTTTTTTATCAAACCAAATCACTTAAAAACTAATCCAAACTAATCCTATGAACATCTAACATGCATACAAACTTCATATGAGCAATTACCACCCAATTAAAACAACACTAACATGCAATTCAACAAATCACTTAAAACTTCACTTTTTTAAACAGAAAAACTCAAACAAGGGTTTTACCTTGTTGGTCTTACATCCAAGACCAACTAGGGCTGTTTTAGCCCTCTCCAATACACACGGGTGTATGCTGATCCTCTAATCAACAACACATCAAGGCCTGCCAAAGAAAAATCAAAAGCAAAACACAAATATATAACCAATATTTTTTTTTCTTTTACTTTCTTAAAAATCTTTTCTAAATACTTTGAAACTTAACACACACGTTTTAAAATCACTCAAAATTTCACAAATCAAAGTCCTTTTCCACTTTCACTTCCAAGAAATGAGATTTATAAAAAATGAGAATAATTTCAAAACCTTTGAAAAACTTTAATCACTCAAAACCTTTCACAATTTTAATGGAACTCAGTTAATTGCATTACCTATACCAACTTTTCAAAACAAATACAAAAGGAATTACACTTGAGATTATCAAACACCAACTTTATAAATTTTTAAAAAAAAGATTACAAAGGAATTTGCAAAAAACTGGAACAAGGGCTTACACATGTTGTAAGCTCCTTAAATACTACTAGATAGAAGATTCTAGTTACAAAAACCCTAAGATATGAAATCCCTAACATGCCCTTTGAATTTTCAGTCAAATTTGCCTTCACGTGATTGATGTTGATGCACAGCTGTAGCTAGTTTGTCTTGAACTGATCAGGAGCGTTCATTCAAGCTTTGGGAGCACGAAAACCATCTTGGCTGTTGATTGGTATGCAGGATTCGTTTTTTGCCCAAATAGGTGAAGCAGGGGACAAACGTGGGGACCATTTGGGTGGAGGGAAATGGGTTTTGTGAAGTGGGATTGGGTGAGGGTATGTTTAATCATGAATCTGGAGTAGATTAGGGAAAACCCCTTTGAATTAAAGATTTTAGGAATTTAGGGTTTATGGGTTTTGGGTGATTAAGAACAGGTTTTAATCTGTTTAGTGGGTGATTATATTTAAATGGGTGTTATGGAGGGAAGATTAAACAAATGGTTTAATAACCTGGTGGTGGATTCTGACGTGGGTGGTGGGAAGGATTTGATTGGCTGAGGGTTTAAGGAAGATGACGTGGCGAAAGGTGAGTGGTGAGTGGGGTTAAGGTTGTCGGCCAGTAAGGAGTTAAATGAAGGTAGGGTTAAATGAGTTTGGGAAGTTGGCAGCTTTGGTCCCCATGGTTAAGTCCTTCCTTTAACAGCTTTTCAAAGTTAATCCTTCATCTTTTACACCATTAGTCCTCTAGGATTTGCAAACTTAGTCCTTGTGTTAACAATTGGCATTAAACTTGTAACTTAATCCATTCCAAGGGCTTTTCTTGCATATTTATGAAACTTTAGGGACCCCACACTCATATTAATGGATAATTGAGGGGTATAAAGTGTCATTCTTCAAAAGTAGAGGGACCAATCTTGCCAAATCTTCAATTCTTCAAGGTCATTTTTGGAAAATTCAAACTTGGGCCCGGTTCATTGTGCGACTTCGTTTCCCGTGTTCGTTTTTGATTGATTCTTGTGATCTTTTGCCAATTCCTCAATATCCGTACCTAAAAATACACAAGTAACAAACACGAGCATATATTTGGCATATTTCATGATTTTTAATGCATTTAAAGGCCGTTTTTGATGATGAGATCATGTATAAAAGCCATCTCATCAGTGTGGAATGGATATCCCTAATTACGAATTTGGCCGTTGTCTATCGTGCAATTCGATCAATTCATATTTCAATTCATTCTTCTCTTCTAATTACACTATTTCACCCTCTCCCATATGTGACGATCCATATCAACAAAATGCACTGGGTTTCTCTCCATACCCGTGTTGCAACTATTGTGGGGGCCCTCACGATACTTCTTATTGTCAACCGATGAATTACTTTGAACCAAATCCATGCTATGATTCCGGTTTTTATAATTTTGAGCCCCCACATTACTCCCTCGATCATCAACCTTCTGTTGGAATGAGTGAAGAAGAATGAGCCATTTTTTTGAATACACTTCTATACGTTCAACAAGAATTAGCAAGCATACGCGAAGCAAGGGAGGAAGAAAAGCACATCAACAAGAGCAAGTATCTAATCTTAGTGATTATACTCCTCCTCTTGTGCGTCCATACTACTATTATGATGATGACGAGGATGATATCTATGATCTCAACCCATCTTCTGAGATTACTACTCCTACTCTTGATATCCGAAATGCGTCTAAGGATTGTGATTCATCGAGTGAGATTAGTGAATTTTGTCTCGACAACTTATTTGAGGAGGTTTGTGATGTCCCTACTTTTGCGGAGCTTACGGACGAGGTCGCTCTTAATGATGATGATTTTTCTCCATGCTATGAGAATTTCACTTTTGAAATTTCTCCTTCTCCTCCGGGAAATGAAGGCGATGTTGATTTATTCTCTCCGACATACGAGAAGTTCACCACTGAACTTTGTCTTGTAGATGAGGTGGAAGACGTTATTCGTTGCGACAAATTACTGAAAGTTCATCTTCTTATTGCTAAAATTGAAGCGTTGAATTCTGCTCCTATTTCGGAGTCTTTACCTCCGTCTATTACTTCAGTTGAGAATAATGATACAACTATGGAGGAAATTGACATTCTCTCAATACCTCCGGGCATTGATGATGATGATACGGAGGGGGATATTATTTTAGATAATTTGCTCCATGAAGATATTGTCCCAAGTCCCCCTCCCGAGCACCTTTTATCCTAACCTTTAGAAACCATTACCGAGGATGAGTGCTTTGACTCGGGAGGTGACATTGGCTATTTTATGAGTGATAACATTACGGCTTTGCCGCTTGGTCAACATCCATTTCCTTTGGGGGATGAAAATGTTCTTCCTTTACCCACCCCACCTCTCGTGGATCATGATCTCACATACTTTTCGTATGTTGAGAGGACTTTTCTACCCTTTAAGACTTATCCTCCAGCCTCTCCTTTATTTATGTCCTACGGGAACGAGGACAAGGTCTTTGATCCCGGTATTACATTCGAGGCTTCCCCATGGACCATTTAATTCGGGGACGAGTCAGGCTCGTGACTCGGTTAACAAAAACAAGTGCTTCTCGGGAGGCAAACCGATTATCTCTCTATCTTTATCTGTTTTTATAATAAGTGTAGGGGGAGACCCTAGTATGTGTTTGTTGTTTTCTTTCTTATCATGTGCAGGTATTCGAGCTTTCAAAGATACATTCTTGATGACTTTTGACGAACCGTGATCCCGTGTTCCCGTCTTCCCGATTCTATCCTAAAATCTTTTGATTCATTATTTATCATTTATTATTGAAATAGGAATCACTTTAGTTGTCTCTTCCTTAGCAAGATTTAAACAACATGCACAATATCCTAAGTGTAGGGGAGTTTACTCCCACATGCTTAAACATTGAGGACAATGTTTATATTAAGTGTAGTGGGGACTTATATCGAAGTTAAGTGGGCTTTTTCATTAATTTGTCCTCATTTTAACCGGAAAATTTGATTTTTTGACATTTTCAAAATTTTTGATCTATTTTGGCCTAGTTGTATTTACCGTTGTTATTGTTATTTTCTTTCTTTGCTAAAATAAATTTTAATAAAATGGTTTTAGTTTTGAACGTCATGAATCTTTTGACTCAACCCGAGTTTACTTATCCAAGTTTACTCTAGCTAGTATCCATAACGTGTTTAAGTCAAGTATTGCTAGGCTTTTATATAGGGAACTTTAAAACGCGAAAGTATTAACTCTCACGGGTTAAGAACAAGAACTTTTTACAAGTTCCTATAATTGATCCTATAAAGTCGTTTATCAAGGGAACTTTAAAATGAAAATTCTAAACTTGAAAGAGTCTAAGAAGATGCAAGATCCTATAGACGACTTGAAAACCCAAAACTTTGATTTAATTGGCTAAGCATCCACGAGTCTTATTCCTTGAGATTTTAAATTTGGAGAACGAGAGATGATAGAGTAAATTATAAGTTTGGTATTCTTTCATGAATTTATGTGAGTTGATTATGAGCTTTTTCTCCCATCGCTTGTTAATAAATTTAATTGCAATAAATAAGGTTGTACGATTTGAAAAGTTACTTAGCTTCTAGCCCAAGATCGTTTAAAAGTTGCTCGGTATTAATTAGAGTTCATAGCCAAGGCATAACTTATTGAAGCAGGATGCGAAGATTGGCGAGTCCGAAAAGGCCCTAACAAGGCATGAGTGCTACATTTTGTTGCTAAAGATCCCAAGTGATGTGAAGAATCATTTATCAAAAATCAATATGAAGGATTGAGACACACGACGAAAAGCAAATACTCCCGTAAAGATCATGGAGAAGTCTATCCAAAAAGGCCCTAAGAAGGTATGAGGATAAATAGATCCAAGTTCTAAAAAGAGGCGGATCGTTGTATATCGAATTCCCAAATAAAGATTGGAGAAAAATGAAGAAGTCGTGGTCTAAATATGAAGAATCTCTCAAAAAGTTCATGTGAAGAAATTCTTATTATGAAGAGAACACCATTATTTCATGAACGTCTCTTAAGATTTGAAGTATGAAGTCAATGCCAAATATCGATCCGAGAAAGGTCTCAAATCGTGAAGCAAGTTATGCCAAGATATGAACTTTATGAGGTCAGAGAAGCAGTTTTAAAAGATTTTGTCCTTTAGCTAACTATTGATTAAATTGTCCTACTTTATTTTCAGCATTAATAACTATCAGAATAAGTCAACAATGCATCCTCGTGATCATTTAAGACAACAATAAAATATAAGAGGTACACCTAGGAATAAGGGAGTCTAAGTGAATAATTGGGCCACATGAGTGATTGTTAGTTTGCTAACTTATAATAACAATGATCTCGTTTTTAAGCTTGGTATGGAGAACGTGAAACTTGAGGGTGATAAATATTCATGACAATCCAAAACCCTAATGTAAGTCTTTAATCTCTTAATTTGTTTTTCTTCCTTTAATTATGTCTTATGTTTAATAAAGGCCAAGGTAGGTTAATTATGATGAAAAATATAAATCTTGCTTTATAACTAATGCATTGCATGAGGGCATTGCAATGGTCAAGTGTAGGGGATTTGATAGGTGTGAAAACACCCATCCTTTTACCACTTAATTATAATAATAACAAAGCCAAAACGTGTATTTTATGTCGTAAATGTCGAAATTATGCGTGGTTTGTGTTTTTATTGTGTTTTAGGACCAAAAGATGAAAAAAGGAAGAAAACACGGGCTTTCACGGGCTTTTATCGAAGAAAACAAGAAAAGACGAAGTCAAAAGATTAAGAGTGCAAAAAGAACGGAAGTCCAAGGCCTATTCTGAAGATTTATCGAAGAAAAAGTATAAAGACGAAAGTTTAATGAAGTCGAAGAACCAAGTCTAATTAAAGAAGAAAATTATAAGACGAGTTCAAATTATATCGACAAATCCCGAGACGAAGTCGAGAAAGACAAAGAATTTAAATCGAGTCGAGACAAGAAGAAAGAAGGAAGAAAGCACCAACATTTTACTCCTCCTATAAATACCCTCCTAATGTGTCATTAGGAGTTGGTTAGTTAGTTTTAGATTAGGAGTAGTGTAGATTTACTTTCTCTCTCTAGTTTTCACTTTCTCTCTCTAGATTAATATGTAGAATCTTTAATCTTTATGTTTTAATTGTTGAATCTTATACTTCTAATCAAGATTTTACTTTTAATCTCATCATTCCTTTCTTGTTTCGATTTGATTAATTTAGTTTTATTGATTTGGTTGTGTTTTTGAGTTTTTGATAGATTTGATTAAGTGGTTTTTGATTGATTTGGTTTTCATTCTTAGTTTTATTGATTTGGTTTGATTGATTGTTGTTAGTTGATTATTAGTGGTTAGTTTAGTTTAATTTTTAGATTGATATTGGTTGATTTTGGTTAAATTCGTGGATCTTAGAAATTTTCGTCACTGTTAAGTTTTTTCCAGTTTTTCCCGAATGAGTCAATTTTACCGAACCAGTTAATTTTCCCGAGTGAACATATTTTCCCGAACCAACAATATTTCCCGAATCAAGTATTTTTACCGAACCAAAAATAAAAATAAAATACCGAACAAGCATGAAAATCCCGAAAAAAAACAAAATACCGAACCAAATTGGAATCCCGAATGAAGGATGATTTACCAAATGAAGGATGATTTACCGAATAAAGGAATTCCCGCAAAAAACATTTACCGAGCCAAACCATTTCTTCGGAATATCCGAACAAACATATATTCCGAATGAAGTGAAATATAGATTGAGCAGCCAGCTAGGCTGCTTGCTTGAGCAGGCTGCCTGCTTGCTTGTTTCTTGTTCCGCAATCGTTTAGTTTAATCTGAAAGTTGTTCCGATTTTAATTTTGAAAGTCACGTATTTTTAGTTGAATTTTTCGTCAATTTTTAATATTAGTATTTTTCCCAAAAGTTTATGTTTTATCTTTTATTTAGTACCCGCTTTAGGTTTTGCCTCGTTTAGCTTTAAAGTACCCTCTTAGTTTTATTTTCTCCTTTTTCATTAAGATAACTTTATTTTCGGATCGATAGTTAATTTCGTCTTTTAGTTTTATTTTTATTAATTGTTTCGCTTTAATTTACGTTTTATTATTTGTTTGGTTTCTTTTTAAAATAGTTTTATAATCCAATAGTTAACCATCTCATCCATTACTTGAAAAAACCACCGATAATTAATATAAGTCCACATCAAAATTTTAAGTGATCACCTTATACGTGCCAAGCTTATGCTTTGTTTAGATTAATGGCTACTCGCTAAAAAAATAAAAGAAAACTCACACAATAAATTATATCCGCCGCCTGTTGGGAATTATTTGTAAGTGTCAAGTACCATTAGTGTTATTGAAGTACTTGTTAGTTCTCTTTCAAGTAACATTAGTGTTAACGCGGTACATAGTAAGTACTGCTACTTATAAAGTAAGTACTGCTATATTGATTAGGACGAATATATCTTTGTATAAGATATGTCATAGTTATAGTTAGAGTATATCTTATGTGATATACTTAAATAGTTAGAATATTGATAATATATCGTCTGTGATATAGTTATCTTTATAGAATATTCTAAGGTTTCTAGGGTTCCTTACTCTATAAAAGGAACATAGGTACAATGTCATTTATGTACCTCATTCAAGTCAATTAATAAGAGAATCGAATAGTTAAAAGTAATTATGTTCTTCTGTGCTTTATAAGTTAGATTCCGCATAACTTATTTAGCTTGAGTAAGAGTTCTCGAAGTGTTTTAGTTTGATTACAAACTACTATACTAGTTCTTAACAGAATATAGATCTAATCAAAGGGATCAACAAGTGGTATTAGAGGTTGTTGAGAAACTCTGAAAAAGAAGAACACAACCCCAAACACTCCACTCACACTAAAACTTAATGTCTCAACCTGGTGATGACCCTCACTTGGAAGATATTCCAGATCCTGATCCAATACCACAGGGACAGCCTCAAGTTGTGCATCCTGCACCAACACAAGGTGTTCAAGCCGTAAACGCTGTAGTTACCTCTACAACTACAACACCTTCTCATACTCTTTCTGTTGTCAAACTCACAGTGCTCAAAGGTGACAACTATGAGACATGGGCTATGCAGATGGAACATTACTTGAATCACACAGATCACACTTTGTGGCAAGTTATCAAGAATGGGAATACACCTAAGAAGCTATACTGGTTGCCTGATGGTACATGCTATGCTCTACTTGCTGTGACTGCTGAGGAGGTACAAGCAGAGATCAGAGAAAGAAAGGCCAGAAGTGCTTTGGCTATGGCACTTTCAGAAGACATCTTACCTAGCTTTCATCACTATAAGGATACAAAGGCTATGTGGGAGGCTATCAAACTTAGATTTGGAGGTAATGACAAATCTAAGAAGATAAAGAAGATTGTTCTGAAACAAGAATTCGATAACTTCTCAATATCCAGTATAGAAGGGATCCTTGGTGGCTATGGAAGGTTCAGTAAGTTGCTTATTCAATTGGCAGTTTATGGACAAATTATTCCCAACGAAGAAGCCAATCTGAAATTCTTAAGGAGTGTTCCACAAGAGTGGAAAGCAATGGCTATGCACTTCATCACAAGAGATGATCTGGATGAAATTCCTTTTGATCATCCCTACAACAATCTTAGAACGTACGAGATGGATGTAAAAGGCATTGAGGTGACTAAGGCAGCAACAACAACAAAGTCTAACTTGGATTTTGTGTCAGAAGGTAATAGCGGTACTTACTTTCATAATACCGCTAGTGGATCAAGCAGCGATACATACTTCACAAATACCGCTGGGGGACTTACAAGCAGTACTTACCCACAAAGTACTGAAGGCAGCCCTATAGTCTCTCAAAATCCGCAAGGAAGATCTTCACCATTGTTTAGTGACAATGATGCCTTCTCATTCTTTGCTGGACAAGATAACAGGCCAAGACTAACACTTAATGACTTGTTCCAAATGGATGATGCTGATGCTGAAGAGATGGATGTAAAACCCGTAAAATAAGGTCATAATTTAATTCTATTTTCAATTATTTTGAAGTATTTTATAACGTTAAATATTATTATGTTTAACGGTTTAAGTTGAAACCGATATTAAATATTATATTTTAATATTTTGACGAGCAACGAGGACTACTAGTGATCGTGATACCGACGGATGCCAAAAATTTTATATTTTATTATCGATAGTTTCGATATTTAATACTTTCGACGATATCGTTTCAATTACGTATCGAGTCGTTATATTATTATTTTTCGTGTGCGTTTCAAACTTTTAAAAAGTACAATCTAACATTTTCAGGTAGTGAAATATTTTCTCGTATAATATTTTGAAACTTATTTTTGTGTTGGTTGATGAACTCACAATTTACGGATTTAAATTTGGGCTTACGTGCATAACTTAGCGTACTTTACGACTAAATCGGAAACCTTAGGATTACGTATTTACGTTTTTGAACTCCGTTTTTGATGAGACAATTTTTGTTGGATTCGTTTTGTGACGTTGATTCATAATTTATAAAAACGTTTTTTGTGAAACGACCCGAGGGCACGTAAATCGAGAAAACTAGAATCGAGGAATACCCGTAAACTAGTGATATGGGACAAAATGCATTGTCCCACCCCACTAGCTTAAATGGGATGGCACCAACATGACACCACAACCATATGTGGCATCATGTTAGCTACAAACTTACAAGTGTAAGTAAGCTTACTCTTTAAGCTTACAAATTTCCCACTAACACAAAACCATTAACCACTTTTCACACATACCATTTACTTACATGCAAACAACCTCAAATCCTCTCAAAACCTTCCACCATTGCCATCCATATTCAAGCTACAAACACCCCTTTTGATCTTTTCTAGTCATGAAATACATGTTTACTAGCTCTATCATGGAGTTATCTTGAAGCCTTGATCATTTGGTGGCCATATTAACAACATTGGAGGTGATTTGCTTGTGTCCTAGGGCTGATTTCTCAACTATTGTTCTTGGTGTTTGATGATCTTGGAGTTACTTGTGGTGTTCATCAAGTTCTTGTCTTCCAAAAATAAGAAATACACTTGGTTGGTAAAGAAGATCATCCTCTCCATTTTCTCTTGTTATTTTTGTAAAGAACAAATGTATTTTCTTTCTTATTTTATATGTATATGATGTATATATGATGATAAAAATGTTGTGTGGGGATCAAGTGTTGATAAATATGCTTAAAAATGTTAATAACCATGAGAAATAAGGCTAAAATCATGATTATTTAGTTGGCTGTATAAAAACAGTATATAACTAAAACTTGAACTGATAAAATTGCATGGTATGATCCATTTACAGTAAGTACAAGATGTTATACACATGTGAGAGTTGGCCATGCAATGGAATCAATATAATGAGTGAGATATGATCAAAACAAGTTGGGTGTTCTAATCTGAATAAGCAGTTTTGTAGGGACTGTTAAGGCAAGATAAACTTAAAATGAGCAGTAGCTATAACTAAGTTAAATGTAGCACATAATATGAAGAACATGTCACCCAAAAATGAGATTCTAATTCATTATATAACTCTAGATATGATAAAAATGGTGAATATGAAGATAAAAATCAGATTTTGAGAATTAATGTTTATTATTATTATATAAGCACTCAAATTTTATTGTATAAAATGTAAAATGAAAACCCACTAACTTATGAAACTTATTTATATAAATATGTAAAAGTTTAATTAAATGGATAACTTATATAAATGGTAGTGGAATAATACTTATAAGTAATAAAAACTATAAACTTGATTTTTACGACTTTTTCGGCTATTACCGTTAAATTAACGTTTTTCGCCAATTAAAACTTAGACGATCAAACCCGTCTAATGTAAAGTTTTTAAAAGTCATATACTGATATATAAGTAACTAATACAAGTAAAAACCGATAAAACCCGAACTATAGGACATACGGACATTAACGAGCTAACTAAGCATATTGGACTAATAATTGGACTAAATAAGTTAACCACTTATAAAAAGAACTTATTGGGCTTAACCCATTTGGGCCCAACATGGAAAGTATAGATACTGATAATATAGGTATAAAATGGATTAAAACAAGTTAAAGAACTTATACTAAGCTTATTGGACTCAAAATAGGTAGTAAAACTAGTAAACTAGTAAAAAGTACCAATACGTAAACACTAAAATGAGTAAACAAGGATATATAAACCCACTTGATCATCATCATATGTACAAAATCATCATATGTATATTTTTATTTTGATAAAAGTCATTAGACAAGAGTCTAAGACCGATAATTATTTATATAGGTTTCCGTGACCGAAGCACGCCCGTAGCCGATAATCCGCCTTTCATTATCAACGTGAGTCTATAGCCTCGCTTTATACTAGTTATTAAATGATTTTAAACCGGCGAGGGGGAATACATGTTTTATAAACTTAGAACACAAGATTTTTATGGTATGCTTTGTCCCTCTATGAATGGACCCGTGGTTGCCTTTAAATTGCAATAAGTGATTGCCTTAGTTAAAGCCTCAATTATGGACCGTTAATTAACCTATGATGGGTTAACCGCTAGTACAATTAATAGATCTATGGGGGAAGCCGCCCCGGTTCAGTTTTTGTGGACTTGTCATAGAAGCTTAGGCCCGACCTCCACACTGTTTGAGCATATTGTATTGAGAAGTCAGGTATACGGCAATGTACCAATAATCTGGAGGTAACCGACAATTAATAAATCTCTCGTCTTATTAGACTGATATGGGAGTGTCTAAGGGCTCGGTTCCATGAGCTTATTGCAATTTATGCTATATACAATTATCATTGTTGATGCAAATTATTATTTGATGCTTATAAGCATGCCACAAACTTATAATCTTTGCTTGTGTTCAAATTGATTTCATAAACCTATAGATTCACTCGGCATTTTTGCTGATCGTTTTACTCACATGTATTTCAGGTAATCAAGAAGTGGAAGCTTGGAGGTCACGGGGAATGAAGTTGTGCACTGCTTTTGTTGTTCAAACTCTTTGATTTATTTATCGTTCCATTTTCAAAACAAACCAATATGTTGTTTTAACTTATCTTTTGGTAACGATTACTTGGGACTACGCTACTCTGACAAATGTTTTAGGAACGATAAATCTAAAACGTCTCTTTTCGAGTCGTTCTTTATAAATTATGTGTTGTTGTATCATTGTTTAGCACCCAAAGATGTATTCCGCTGCGTGTAAATTTGGGGGTGTTAAAGATTGGTATCAGAGCCATGAGTTATAGAGAACTAGGTCTTTTTCTAAAAACCTAAACTATAACTGTCGGTTTTATTTTTCAAAGAGTCGGTGCACATGATTTCGCGTGACTTCAGGTTCAAGCTACTTCTGGGATTACAACTTTAGTATACATTATTATGTATGCCTTATTGCTAAGTATTTCTAAATAAATACTATAATCCTTTATCGATATATATTTATGTCGTTAAACTTTTCGATAAAAGTTTATCATTTATTAATGATTAACTTAAATAAATACATTGAATTTTCAAGATCTTTCTATATTTATTTTTTAGCTATTTAAATTGCTTTTATTGAAAAAAAATTTATATTATGACCTTACATAACTTCATCTACGCGCGTTAATTTCATTGTTTAACCCTTGTGATATCTATATAGATATTCAAATCGTCTTCCGGCTGTTTGTGCTTGGACGTCTTTTAACGTAATCTCCAGACCATTGTGTAGCTCAATGTGTCCTTGGAATAGACTAACCGCTATCGTGTGAGTCATACATTTTGAAACATTTCTTAAAATAGTGTTGAATAATACCATGGATTTTCATAATATTTTGTTGATTTTTATTATCGTTTTACACGACATGCGAAGATTTAATTCGTTGACATTTATATGTATCGACTCCGAAGTGTATTGTTCACTTATATCTCGGTAACGTCATCGTTATTTTATAAATCATCGTCTAGATTATGGCACTAGAATTGGAATACGATTTTACTTATATAAAATTGTATCATTTGTTTTTCATTAACCTTCTCGCTTCCGGAGTGTAGCATGTTAATGTTCCATTCTTTTCTTGTTATGTTTTGTGTTTTTGACAATCGTGGCACCAAGGAGATTTGCCTACATTGCATTTTGAAATCTAAATTAGGAACGTTTTTCACCGTCTTGCTTCCTAAATTTCGTGTTGAATACCTTGAAGCATTTTCTGTCATTCATCATGCTATATTTTATTTGATGCTCATTAAGAGATTTATTTTTCGTTGTTATAAAATCCACAAGACATGTGTGTATATATGTATATATTTTGAGCCGTTAAGAAGTGTCAAAAATACACTTTATGCAGAAACTGTAGGGGCAGTATAAACAGGTCAATACTTAAAAGTAAAACCTGCGTTTTTAAAATTAAATAGTCAAACCTGCACAGAACTTGCAGGGGTATTTTGGTCATTTTACATTGGTTTTCAGGTCTCGGGAAAAACTAGAAAGTCGCCTGAAACGTCGTTTTGCATCAAAATGCTTTAGACTCTGAGTCTTGGAGATGTCGTTTATCGGGTCAATTAATCGGCTCATATTTAAAAGTTAAATCTGATAGAAAATTCAGAACATGAGTTTTAAATATTTCTAAGCTGTTTTGATTTCATTTGAGATCGTAAAATTTTAACAAATATTATTTTACAACTAACGAATACTAGTTGCATGTGAAAATATTTAAAAATAGAAACAGTACAGGATTAGCAATTACCGGATTAATGGTATAATTTAAAAACGAATAACATACTTTCTTAAAAGCATGTTGTGTCGAGTATCTTACAAAGAATACACATGTGGATTGTTTTATTCTTTTCATATATATGACTCATTTGTCATTCGATGTTATTTTATTTTCGTTTTCTTTTAACCTTCCATTGATTTGGGTTGAGTTTTGAAGTTTTGCCTTCACATTCTTCGTCGACATTCTTATCACGTGTTTCATGGCATTTTCGTCTAAACCTTATAATCTTTTGAAACCTTAACAACTTGTAACCATTTCATTGGTTGTTTTATGAGCTACTATTTGCCACTTTTTGCAAAACTTTGACTACTTTATACGTTGTCATAATGTCACCTTATAAATAAATCTGATATTGTTTTACGATTATTTTCACCAATTTTTTTTACTTTGGTCTTATAAAATACTTTTCGTAAGATTAAAAGTTGCTTATTAAGTATCTCACAAATTACTTGTATCCTATAAATTTATAAAATATTTTTAAATTCCATTTTACAAATGGCATGGTTTATATAAACATAAGAAACGTAATACTTTTCGATGAAATTGAGCACTGCATTGCTAGCCCTAAATTATACATGGCCTGATCACCTATGTCTAATTTAGATGGAGCCATGCTAGGCTGAATAGTAGTCCACTTAAAAATCTTGATAATAATCAACTTTTTACTTGTATTTACGATAAAGATAAATAAAATGAAATAAAATGAAAAGAAGTTTTGAAAACCTTTATAATTTATGCAAGTGGCGCAATTTCTATGCATCCGCATACGTTTTCTTACCTTTTCTTAAACGAATTACGCGCTTACGAATACGTTTTTACTCGAAGATCGCTTTTTCACTTGTTACTTCATTTTGTCTTATAACTGATTTCTTTTGACCGTTCGTTTAATTACTGACTGTTGATAAATGACTTGAAAGTCTCGATGTTTTATCCTTCCTTCTCGTCCAATCTTCTTTATGCGACTGGGTAGATCTTTGGAATGTCTCCGCACGTGAATAATGAATTATCACTAGAGTGGTTTCCGTATATCCGGGATGACGTTCGTCACTCTCGTTTATATCGAAACCCACTCTTGTGAACCGTGCTTTGACTTCTCTCTTTAAACACTAACATCGTTCATTTGATTTGTTTTAATTACAAGTGATTATTAGAAATTTTATTTTATTAAAATTTTTGTATGGATCTTCTTTCCGATCATGTATCGACCACCGCTAAGTTAACGAGCTGATATTGGTGAACCATCAACCGCACTAACAAAATTGACAACTTGTTTAATCTATTATTTCTTATCGTCTTACCATCAACACCTTCATCTTATTATTCTCTTTAAGAATTCATACGATATTTGTTTCATCCCCTTTTGTACCATTGATTTCGTACTAATTGTTTACTATTATTTCCATTCTTATTCGTTTGTTATCTTGTCACATTTCGAAACCCGAATATATCCCATATTTATTTTGAAATAATAAACACCTTTAAGTATTTCTACAACGCATTATAAAATTTTTATATTTATACATTTTTCCAATGATTTTCAGTCATCGAAATAATTATCATAAGAAAAAGGTCAAATTTATACATCATATTTTGTATAACTAAAACTAATGTTAAAAATAAAATTATGTTCTACCTTTTGAACTAATTGACTTATCATACTTTATTTTTAATGTAATGAAATTACCGGTTTAATTTATATTCCTAATAATAATTTAATTTGGAAATTATATTTTCTAAATCGTAACCATCAATATGAGTATAATTAATAAATTTACGTCATTCTTTCAAAGTTTCTTAAGACGACCAAATAAATTTTGAAACTATTTTACTTCTATTTTTGATGTATCATCTTTATCAAGAAAGTACCTCAACTGAGTTTTAAGGTAATACCAAATCCGGGACGGATAATTGTGACAAATGTTATTTTAATGATAATGTATAATTCATTCTTCGCTCTCATTTTTCTAGTATTGTGAATAATTATGTTTTACGGTTACGTGAGTCGAGATCCCTCGTCGATCGTTAATCTTAAATCATTTTACCACATCTTGTTCGTTTATGCGTTTATTGAAGTCATTTTTATCTCGTTCTGTTCCTCGTATTGAAGATCACTATTTTATTCTGAGTTTAAAATGAATCTCGGGAAACAGTGTATAAGAAGAAACGATAAGTGTCACCAGGATTTATGCGTGTACTTGTGGAATGATGGAGGACCGAATCTCTTAATGAATGGAGTTAATAAATTCGTTACAACCTCGAGGAGTAAGTTGAAGCCGACACTGCAAGTGGAAAGACTCTTGTGATTAAGTGGTTATTATCAAGGGTTCGTTCAAGGTTTTCTCGATGATTAACGATGGAAATCTATACTTGATGTTATTGTTCGACCTTTTATTTTTATGTACTTATGTGGTATGTGATCTAGTCAAATGATCGTAAGTTGTGAGAACTTGAGACGGCATCATCCGATGATGTCCGATCATGTAGAACATATATTATGTAATATCTTTTTGACTTTCAACGACGATTTTTATTGAGACTTTAATGCGCGTTGGCGAAAGTGAGGCAAGTTGAGCGCCGGGACGTCGCTCCCTTAAGGTGGTGAGGATGTAAAACCCGTAAAATAAGGTCATAATTTAATTCTATTTTCAATTATTTTGAAGTATTTTATAACGTTAAATATTATTATGTTTAACGGTTTAAGTTGAAACCGATATTAAATATTATATTTTAATATTTTGACGAGCAACGAGGACTACTAGTGATCGCGATACCGACGGATGCCAAAAATTTTATATTTTATTATCGATAGTTTCGATATTTAATACTTTCGACGATATCGTTTCAATTACGTATCGAGTCGTTATATTATTATTTTTCGTGTGCGTTTCAAACTTTTAAAAAGTACAATCTAACATTTTCAGGTAGTGAAATATTTTCTCGTATAATATTTTGAAACTTATTTTTGTGTTGGTTGATGAACTCACAATTTACGGATTTAAATTTGGGCTTACGTGCATAACTTAGCGTCCTTTACGACTAAATCGGAAACCTTAGGATTACGTATTTACGTTTTTGAACTCCGTTTTTGATGAGACAATTTTTGTTGGATTCGTTTTGTGACGTTGATTCATAATTTATAAAAACGTTTTTTGTGAAACGACCCGAGGGCACGCAAATCGAGAAAACTAGAATCGAGGAATACCCGTAAACTAGTGATATGGGACAAAATACATTGTCCCACCCCACTAGCTTAAATGGGATGGCACCAACATGACACCACAACCATATGTGGCATCATGTTAGCTACAAACTTACAAGTGTAAGTAAGCTTACTCTTTAAGCTTACAACTTTCCCACTAACACAAAACCATTAACCACTTTTCACACATACCATTTACTTACATGCAAACAACCTCAAATCCTCTCAAAACCTTCCACCATTGCCATCCATATTCAAGCTACAAACACCCCTTTTGATCTTTTCTAGCCATGAAATACATGTTTACTAGCTCTATCATGGAGTTATCTTGAAGCCTTGATCATTTGGTGGCCATATTAACAACATTGGAGGTGATTTGCTTGTGTCCTAGGGCTGATTTCTCAACTATTGTTCTTGGTGTTTGATGATCTTGGAGTTACTTGTGGTGTTCATCAAGTTCTTGTCTTCCAAAAACAAGAAATACACTTGGTTGGTAAAGAAGATCATCCTCTCCATTTTCTCTTGTTATTTTTGTAAAGAACAAATGTATTTTCTTTCTTATTTTATATGTATATGATGTATATATGATGATAAAAATGTTGTGTGGGGATCAAGTGTTGATAAATATGCTTAAAAATGTTAATAACCATGAGAAATAAGGCTAAAATCATGATTATTTAGTTGGCTGTATAAAAACAGTATATAACTAAAACTTGAACTGATAAAATTGCATGGTATGATCCATTTACAGTAAGTACAAGATGTTATACACATGTGAGAGTTGGCCATGCAATGGAATCAATATAATGAGTGAGATATGATCAAAACAAGTTGGGTGTTCTAATCTGAATAAGCAGTTTTGTAGGGACTGTTAAGGCAAGATAAACTTAAAATGAGCAGTAGCTATAACTAAGTTAAATGTAGCACATAATATGAAGAACATGTCACCCAAAAATGAGATTCTAATTCATTATATAACTCTAGATATGATAAAAATGGTGAATATGAAGATAAAAATCAGATTTTGAGAATTAATGTTTATTATTATTATATAAGCACTCAAATTTTATTGTATAAAATGTAAAATGAAAACCCACTAACTTATGAAACTTATTTATATAAATATGTAAAAGTTTAATTAAATGGATAACTTATATAAATGGTAGTGGAATAATACTTATAAGTAATAAAAACTATAAACTTGATTTTTACGACTTTTTCGGCTATTACCGTTAAATTAACGTTTTTCGCCAATTAAAACTTAGACGATCAAACCCGTCTAATGTAAAGTTTTTAAAAGTCATATACTGATATATAAGTAACTAATACAAGTAAAAACCGATAAAACCCGAACTATAGGACATACGGACATTAACGAGCTAACTAAGCATATTGGACTAATAATTGGACTAAATAAGTTAACCACTTATAAAAAGAACTTATTGGGCTTAACCCATTTGGGCCCAACATGGAAAGTATAGATACTGATAATATAGGTATAAAATGGATTAAAACAAGTTAAAGAACTTATACTAAGCTTATTGGACTCAAAATAGGTAGTAAAACTAGTAAACTAGTAAAAAGTACCAATACGTAAACACTAAAATGAGTAAACAAGGATATATAAACCCACTTGATCATCATCATATGTACAAAATCATCATATGTATATTTTTATTTTGATAAAAGTCATTAGACAAGAGTCTAAGACCGATTATTATTTATATAGGTTTCCGTGACCGAAGCACGCCCGTAGCCGATAATCCGCCTTTCATTATCAACGTGAGTCTATAGCCTCGCTTTATACTAGTTATTAAATGATTTTAAACCGGCGAGGGGGAATACATGTTTTATAAACTTAGAACACAAGATTTTTATGGTATGCTTTGTCCCTCTATGAATGGACCCGTGGTTGCCTTTAAATTGCAATAAGTGATTGCCTTAGTTAAAGCCTCAATTATGGACCGTTAATTAACCTATGATGGGTTAACCGCTAGTACAATTAATAGATCTATGGGGGAAGCCGCCCCGGTTCAGTTTTTGTGGACTTGTCATAGAAGCTTAGGCCCGACCTCCACACTGTTTGAGCATATTGTATTGAGAAGTCAGGTATACGGCAATGTACCAATAATCTGGAGGTAACCGACAATTAATAAATCTCTCGTCTTATTAGACTGATATGGGAGTGTCTAAGGGCTCGGTTCCATGAGCTTATTGCAATTTATGCTATATACAATTATCATTGTTGATGCAAATTATTATTTGATGCTTATAAGCATGCCACAAACTTATAATCTTTGCTTGTGTTCAAATTGATTTCATAAACCTATAGATTCACTCGGCATTTTTGCTGATCGTTTTACTCACATGTATTTCAGGTAATCAAGAAGTGGAAGCTTGGAGGTCACGGGGAATGAAGTTGTGCACTGCTTTTGTTGTTCAAACTCTTTGATTTATTTATCGTTCCATTTTCAAAACAAACCAATATGTTGTTTTAACTTATCTTTTGGTAACGATTACTTGGGACTACGCTACTCTGACAAATGTTTTAGGAACGATAAATCTAAAACGTCTCTTTTCGAGTCGTTCTTTATAAATTATGTGTTGTTGTATCATTGTTTAGCACCCAAAGATGTATTCCGCTGCGTGTAAATTTGGGGGTGTTAAAATGGATCTCAAATGGCAAGCTGCTATGGTGTCAGTATGATCTAATAGGTTCTTCAAGAAGACTGGAAGGAAGATGACAGTTTATCCTAATGAGCCATTGGGATAGGAGAAGTCTAAAGTTGAATGCTATAACTGTGGAAGAAATGGACACTTTGCAAGGGAATGCACTATAGACAAGGCTGAGACTAGCAGTCAAAGTCCAAGAACGGCTATAGAACCAGTCCAAGAATTACTGAAATCTTTCCAAAAGGAAACAATAGGAATCCCAAAGGAACCAAAGCATTGGTGACTTTAGATGGAGTGGTGAACTGGACTGAAGATGATGAAGAAGAAGAGCTTGGTTTGATTGCTCTCTCACATGAAGATACCGAGGTACATCCTTGTTCTAAAGACTGTGTTTTTAAATTTAATAGCTTAAAAGTAGAACTAGATGAACAATATCAAAAAGTCCACACATGCACTGTAGAATTAAATGCTTTTAAACATGGTATTTCTAAGTTAGAAGAAAATATAGTTTTGTTAAAAAGGGTCAACAAAACTATGAAGAGAAAATAAGAATTTTAACTCTTTGAATGAGGGAAAAAGATGTGAAAATTAAAGCTTTTGAAAGACAACTTTTGAAAGTATCTTCAGAAAATGAAGCTTTAAAATCTAGTCTTAATAATGAAAGGGAAGTGATTAATCATTAGAAAAAGTCCTCTAAAGGATTGGGTAAACTGATTAATTCACAAATGGGGTATTATGATAAGTCAGGCCTAGGATATATTGAGGACCAACCTGGGATAACTTTAACTGACAAGGACTTATCATAGGGGATTTATGATAGTTCCAGTGAGTCAGATAATACACCTAAAAATGATAGATATGCTGAAGGAATGAAGGCAGTTCCTCCATCATTATCAGGAATTTTTATGCCCCCTAGTAATGATACAAGCATAGAGTTAGAAGAACCAAAGGTTGTTAATACTTCAAACTCTAGTACTTTGCCCCAAGATAAGACTGTTATGACCAAGAACATTGTTTATCCACCTCTAATGAACAATTTTGTTTCTGAAGAGTGTAAAACTAGTTCTGCTCCCAAGCAGGTAAAAACTCTTAGCAAGACATTAGATAATGATGTAAAACATAATAAAACCAAGAGGGGTGGGATAGGTTTTGAGAAAGTTAAGTCAAAACAACCTTTTGGGTTTTCTTTGAGAAGAAAAGGATGTTATGTTTGTGGTAGTCTAAGTCATTTTATCAAAGATTGTACTTTGCATAAAGATAAAATTATGAAACAAAAGGCTGCACAAAAAGTCATGAGAAACAGTAATGGAAAAAATGCACAGGTTAATAGGCAACAGAGATTTAAAGATGACAAACCTAAGTTTGATCATTCAAAAAGGGTAGCTAAAAAGGTTAAAAATAACTCTACCAAAAATTTTGTTCCTAGAGCAGTACTTATGAAACAAGGTCTAGTACCTTTGAAGTCTGGTAAACTAAGTACCCGGCAAGTCTAGGACTACAAGTACTGCTAGACCAAACTCAAGTACCGTTGGTTCAAAGTTTGTTAAACCAAAGTTCCCCAAGACTTCTAAGAATGTTATTGAGAAAGCCAAAACATCTAGAAGTAAGCCTAATAACAAACCAGTGAAAATGTGGGTTCCTAAAAGATAAAAACCATGTGTTAAAGCAAGTACTGCTAAAGCAGTACTTAAGGAAAAGAAGTCTGAGTACATAGAGTCACCCTATGTCTTTGACTACATAACTGAAACCATGAAGTATAAGAGCAAAAGCAACATTACTGGAAATGCTTCTGAACAGACTCTTAAGTATGTAGGTCCCACAAGATCCGAGCCAAATGTGGCTTGGGTTCCTGTTAAAAACAAATAAATTTTGCTTATGTGCAGGGGCATATAATTGATGAATTGAAAGATAAAGGTATAGTAGATAGTGGATGCTCAAGACACATGACAGGGAATAAATATTTCCTTGCTGAATTTGAAGAATTCATAGGTAGACCAGTAGCCTTTGGAGGTAGCAAAGGTAGAATTACTAGCAAAGGTAAAATCAATACAGGGAAGTTGGAATTTGAAGATGTGTTCTTTGTGAAAGAATTGAATGAATTCAATCTCTTTTCTGTATCACAAATGTGTGATAAGAAGAACAAGGTGCTATTCACAGACACAGACTGCTTGGTGCTGTCCAAAGACTTTGAGATGCCTAAAGAATCTCAAGTACTGCTTAAAGTACCCAGGCAGGAAAATATGTACACCTTTAATCTTCATACTATTACTCCAACATGTGGTATTACATGTTTGCTAGCTATGGGTTCTTATGATGAGTCCAATTTATGGCATAGAAGGATAGGTCATGTGAATTTCAAGAATCTTAACGGATTAGTGAATAGGAATTTCGTTAGAGGGTTACTAACAAATCTTTTCAAAATGATTTCATATGTGTTGCTTGTCAAAAAGGTAAACAACATAGAGCCTCTTGTATGACCAAGATTGTGACAATCCGTCAATTTACGATTGATATTTTATTCTCAAATATTATTTGAAAATATTATTTTAATGTTACAATATGAACTCACTTATTTTTGGGAAGAAATTTGGATTTACGTCTTGAAGTAGCATCGACTACGTTTAAACCGGAGGATTCTACCTTACGTGCTTACGTTTACATACACCGTCTTTGGTGACAGTCCGACATTTCAGAAAATAAATTTATCCGTAAATATTATTTTGGAGTTTAAATTTGTGTTGGTTCATAAACTCACAAATTTACGAGAAGAGATTAGGACTTACGATTTTATTTTAACGTCCTTTACGACTAAACCGGAAACCTTAGGATTACGTATTTACGTTTTCGAACTCCGTCTTTTATGAGATAATTTTTATTGGATTCGTTTTGTGACGTTGATTCATAATTTATAAAAACGTTTTTCGTAAAACGACCCGAGGGCACGCAAATCGAGGAAACTAGAATCGAGGAGTACCCGTAAATAAATGGGATGAGACAAGTGGGACACTTGTCCCACCCCACTCCCAAAACCGGCCTTAAGTAGCTAGTAACACCTTTAGGTGTCAAAGATTTTAAACAAGTTATACACTTGTCATGTAAGGCTTAGCTTGTAAGCTAACCTTACACAAAACCATCAAACCACTTTCTCCAAACCATTCTCTCCATTTTCACATGCAATACCACACACACAACTCTCTCATCCCCTCCTTCTTGCCGTCCATACTCCCCACAAACCACCATCACTTGATCAAAATTAACCATGAAATCTCTTGTTATTTGCATACATATTGAAGCCCTTTTGAAGCTCTCTTGAATGGTGGTGATTATAACATCCATGGAGGAGTTTCCTTGGTGTCTTGAGGCTGATTTTCCACAAGGTGTTTATGAAGAATGGTGGTCATGAAGATGGTCTTGGTGCATCATAAGTTTCTCCATCAAAAATCCATGTTTTGATCAACCTACATCATCATGGTGGTATAAAGATTGTCCTCCTCATCTTCTTGTTATTCTGATTATGTAAACATGTATTTTATTTCCTATTGTATATATTTATGATGATTATATGATGATAAAAATGTTATGTGGGGATTTGTTGTTGATAATCATGGATAAAAAGATGAAAAACTATAAGTAAAAATGGGTAAATCTTGTGTAAATAATAGGCTGTATAAAAACAGTAAAGAACCATATGGTAAACTGATAAAATGATGAAATAGAATCCATTTACAGTAAGCTATGGGTCTTGTACACATGTGAGAGTTGTCCATGCAATGGAATCAAAATAATGAGTGAGATATGATCAAAACAAGTTTAGGGTATAAATCTGAGGTTACTGTTTTGGTCGATTTTTAGAAAATACTTAAAGGATGATTCAACAGTAGCTATAGAAGAGTTAAATGTAGCACATATCATGTAGTTTATGTGATAAAAATTAGCTTCTATCTCCATATAGAACTCAAGATATGGCAGTTTTGGTGAAAGTAAAGATAAAAATCAGATTTTTGGAAATAATGTTTATTATTATTATATAAGCACTCACATTATAATGTATAAAATGTAAAAGTATAAACCCACTAACTTATAAAACTTATTTATATAAATGTATAAAAGGTTAATTAAATGGATAAATTATATAAATGGTGGTAAAATAATATTTATAAGTAATAAAAACTATAAACTTGATTTTTACGACTTTTTCGGCTATCGCCGTAAAATTAACGTTTTTCGCCAAATAAAACTTAGACGACCAAACCCGTCTAATGTAAAGTTTATAAAAGTCATATACTGATGTATAGATAACTAATACAAGTAAAAACCGATAAAACCCGAACTATAAGAAATACGGACGTTAACGGACTAAATTAACGTTATTGGACTAATAATACAACAAAAATGGACTAAAACACTTATAAACTTATCATTTGGGCTTAACCTATTTAGGCCCAACTTGTAAAGTGTAGATACTGATAATGTAAGTATAACAATGATTAATACAAGTTAAGAACTTATAATAGGCTTATTGGACCTAAAACACGTAAATAGGTAAAACGAGAAAACTAGTATAAAAGTTATCGACACATAACTCTAAAATGAGTAAACGAGAATATGTAAACCCACTTGATCATCATATATATATAATCATCATATGTATACATAATTGATATTTTTATAAAGTCATTGGACGAACGTCTAAGACAGATTATTATTTATATAGGTTTCCGTGATTGAAGCACGTACCGTTCATCCGAATTGCCGATAACCCGTCTTCCCACATCAACGTGAGTTCATAGCCTCGCACTCTTTTAAATGTTTTTATAAATGTTTTATAAACCCGCGAGGGAGATAACATGTTAGTTTTTATTAAATAGGACACCATTTGTCCCGATTGATTGTTTATTGGTTTGGACCCGAATGATTGAATGACCCGATTGTATGACCCGATAAATGATTAAAGGACCCGATAGATGAAATTAAATGGATTATTAAAGTTAGGTTATGTCACTAAAAGTCCCATTAGCATGAATTGTGAACTACCGGGAGTTGGTAGACGCTTATGCATTTAATAGTACTATTTGGGGACGATCACCCCAGTTCGCGCCTTGACGGTTGATCCCCGTCGTGCCACATTGATTGGTAAGCGAATTTATGTATGAGAAGATTTCCATAGCGTGACCTTTGTGACGACACGCTACTTTAGATGGGCAAAATTGGTATCGGGTTAGCTACCCGTTGTTGGTTTAGTAAGGTAACAATGTCATGCGGCTTATAATAATCCAATCACCAAAATATTACTAGACGCTCCGAATTACGATGTATTGCCTGACTAGCAATACTGGGTCATACTATTGATATTATGTTTGTGTTTTGGTTTTCATAACCATATTCATATAACGACTTTTATTTGATTTTATACAACGTCATAAGACGTATTGTATGATGTTTTTACGACATTGGCTCGTATAACGATTTTTAAGGCAAATGCCTATATTATGATTTTCGATAAGGATTTGTATAAAAATGATTTTGGCTATTTTATGGCCTATCAAAACGATTTGTACAAAATGATTTTCAGTAATACTTTTATACTCATATTATATTGATGGAATTTATTAAACTCTATGAATTCACTCGGCGTTATCGCTGACCTTTTCTTTTAACATGTTTTATCTCAAGTACTTGAAGGTAATTCTCGGGAAGACAACAAGAATTCATGGCCCGCACCTAAACTATATTTTCCATTCAAATACTTTGTAAAACTTTGTATGAAATAATATGACTTGGGACCGATGTAACTTTGCTGTTCATGAATGGAAATGATTTATTATTAAACGACGCGATTTTTATGCGTTGTCTATGATGTGAGTAATGTGCTATCCCGTAACACCAACGAGTCTTCCGCTGTACTGAGTTGTGTAAATTTGGGGGTGTTACAGTTTGGTACCAGAGCTCTCGTTATAGAGAACGAAAGATTTTTAAAACTAAGGTTTTGAATAAAACATTTCAAAATCTTTTAACTATAAACATTTTTCTAAAAATGTCTAAAAATCTTTTGACTATAACGGTGCCGAAGAATTCCCAAGTTACCGACAAGGCCAGACTGTGAAGTGTTATTTTAATATATATATATATATAACTTGGATTATATATATATATGTTGTAATTTTATTACATGATTGTTTGATGATTATTTTGATATTTATACGAGGTATTTATACGACGTAGATTGTCACAAGGAACCCTAAATCCCCTAGTAAATTAATCGAAGCTATTCTCGTAGGAATTCTAGCTATCCTAGATCTAAACCAAAGTGTGGACATTTATGATCCCAATAAATGGTTGATATTCGTAGAAATGTAGATATTAGTTGATTGTGATATTGAAAAAGAATTGGCGAGATTAAAACTGATATCGATGTCATGACGATCTTTCCTTATAGAGTGGAGTTTGACAAAACACTACCACCTAGAAAGATGTCATCTGATTCGTTGTCATCCAATTCTTAGATTGAAATCGAAAGGGTGAATGTTGCACTTGAGGCTGTTATTGGAACCATTACCCAAAAGCCTCATGCCACTAATACCTTTCCGAGAAGTCTAGTTGAATGATCAAGTCATTTCATATTAATGACTCATTTGATAATTGTTGTTGTAAGAGTTATAGGATTGGAATTAAGTGTCGTTCATATTGAACTTTTATTGCCCTATTAAGGCCTAAGAATAAGATTGAAAGTATTGGAGATTGAGGTAGGATATCGAATTGAGTATAAAATTTGTTGAAATTTGAATAAAGTAAAATTTAACCCATATGGAATAATAAATTGTTAAGAGGAAATCGTTAAGTTTTGTGATTGAATTATAAGGTTTTAATTGATTGTAGGTTTGTGTTAAAAGTTGTTCCTAGGCCATTGTCCACTGACGAGGATGCCCAGTGTCCAAGAAATAAATTGAAGAAATCTTCTTCTGAATTGAGACCGATGGATCTTCTGGGACATGTGGAACACCTAATGACTCTTGTAGATTAGTATTCATTAAGGTATCTTTGAAAATAATCCCTAACTTAACTGAGACATCAGTTGGTAGGATGAGATATTGGAATTGTATGACATAGTGACACATAATGTGTTACGGTACAATTTGACTTGTTCGTGATTAATGAAAATACTACCTTTGATTGCTAAATTCTACATGTATTGATATTATCTATCTCTTATTGCTTCATCCTAATGTTCGCATTAGTGATGCAACCATTGAACAAGTACTCATCTTGATTTGAGTTACGTTGTGGATTATTCTTTCTGAGTGCCATCGAGGTCATTAACCTCATGATTATCTGGCTAAGCTCATTTCCTATCGTATTGTAGTTAGTTCTTGGTGAACAAGCTTTCATCACTCTTTTGCAGATTACTCATTGTTTTTATAAAGTTAAAACGGTATCCTTTGAGAAAATTTAATTTTCATCACAATAAGGATTATTCAAAGTGAGAATTATAAGTGATTGATATCAAAATGAAGTTGTTTATGAAAAGCTTTGGAAAACTTAACTGTTTTCATAACAAAGAAAATCTTTGTAAATTTATTCTTGATTCTTATCTAAGAATTAAGCATGAAAATGATTTTACTATAAACATGGATGATAAAATTTTGACGAACTGAGTATTGCATCGTTAATCTTGAAATTGTATATAGTTGCGCGCCTACATACAATTTGGAATGGACTATGCAAGACTGATTAGTAGTCACCATAAAACTAATGAATAAACACTAAATTTTCTTTGAAGATTGTGAAAGATTAAAAATTTTATGAGATCTGCAAGAAGTGAAAAATAGGGACATAGTGTTAGGGACACCTACACATGTGCCTATAGCATCTATTCTTCTGAGTCGAATTTACTCATCCGTGGAATTTGTCTTATTTGACAATTGACAATTCTTTCTTGTCCAATTCTCCCGTAGTGAGATTCTTAGGAAAAATATCTGATTACCGAGTGTTGATACCCGACTAGATGTATTGACATTATCACCATTTCTTATGATTTGATTTCATTTGAATGACCTGGGTAACGATCCAAGGAGCTTTCGAATGCGTACTCAAATTATGAAAACATGGAATATTTCATATTCGTTAAATGTTTTCGTTTGTATCTGATTTGAAATTTCTATCGCGTAGATTATGCGTTGACCTTACTCTGTTAATAGTAATTATGTCTCCATATTTGCGAAGGATTATGAGTTATTATTAGTCTTTTGAGAAGTTCACATCTTATCGACGGCAATGAAACTGAAAAGTTGGTAATGCCAGTAGAATGGATTGATTGATTATGACATGACGACATTGTCCTAATTGATGGGAACTCGAATTGAATTCCCCTAAAAGATAAGATGTTGATTATCAAAAGTGATCTAAATAATTCTTGACGGATGCCCGTATCCTGCATTTAGACTTGAGATTATACCGTGAATGGTTGTGAATTAGTCATAGATATTATAATCTAGAAAGAACCTAATATGAATTTATTAAAAGATATTTATCTTATCTGAAACTTTAGGAAGTATTTGTTGGTGAATTACCTGGACTTTTGCCATTAAGGCAAGTAGAATTTGGTATTTGATTATATTCCCGGTGCTGCACCTATGGCTTGTGCACTGTACGTCAGCACCATTTAAATTAAAGGAATTACCGTGCAACTGAGCGTTGTCGGAGAAAGATTTTATTATACAAAGCCTGTCATCCTGAAGAGCTATGGTGTTATCTTTCCTTATATTAGATTACTGTGATTGAGTAAATTGACAATCGAAAACGAAATCCATAACTCGAAATGGAAGATTTGTTCGATCATTTACAAGGTTCTAACAATTTGATCCATGGCATGGTTATCATCAACTTCGCATCTGCGGAAAAGATTATCTATTCCAATCACTATATCCGGTACTTGTGATGAACATTATGAGTTTCACTTGATGTCATTTGGATTGACCAATGCACACGTAGCATTTATAAATTTGGTCAATCACGTGTGTAGGCTGTAATTTGATAAATTCATGCTCGTGATCATTAAGGACCAATTGTTTGTATATAAGAATAATAAAGAGTTAATAATTAGTTATAAATTGCCCTGAATTGGCCGAACAGTGTAAACCTGAACCTTAAATAATTAACACGTGATTAAAGACTTAATACTTTACATGATTTGACTATGTGATTAAAAGGATAATGGAATATAAATTGACTCTTCAAAAATTAAGAGCCCTTTTAAGACTTTGGATTTTACCAAAAAGAAATGGAAATATGTTTTGACGAATGTTTTAACAAAGGATTTTTAAAAGGGATTATTCCCTTATACACAAACCATTTAACTAAACTTCTGTTTAGGGGTAAATGTTTGTGTTTACCTTAAAGACAACCTAAGAAGAATTGAGAATACTATAGAATTTATTACTTGAAATTTGAAACGATAATTTATGCTTTCAACTAAGAAAACTTTGACCAAAATATAAACAAAGATTTTTCAAATATTTACAAATCTTATTATTATTTTCGATAAATCAACAAAAATCTTGTTAATTAAATTCAAATTTATTTTGAACATTTTATATAATTGGTCGAACTAAGAAATTTAAAACTTTTACGTTTACGCTTCATAAAAATTAACTAATAATTATTTAATTAATTATAATAATTATCGACACCTTAGACGACGGATTGAGTAAAACGGATAAAAATGATAGTAAAGACGAAACTAAAACATAGAAGATATGAAGAAAGAATTTTGAATAAATACGGTTGTGATATTTATTTCATCAGGACAAAGTGAACATAATTAATGACGCAAAATATAGAAAGAATATCTGAATGAATTGTGGACATGATAATTACATCATCATAAGAAGTGAATATAGATACTGACGCATTATGTAAAAAGAATAAAGAACCAATTAGGATGTGTTCCTTAATAATGAAGGTGCAAAATAAATTGCGGAACGATATAAAAATAAACAATGCTTATTAGAAGAATAATATAGATTATAAAAGAGGTTCGCGGCTAATGTGAACAATTAAAAATTGAGAAGCCGATAGCGCTGAATGTATAATAGGCCACTTATGGTTGCCTAAATATGGAGATTGTGAGATATAGTTATGTTGGAATTTGTAAGTATAAGTATTATATGTATGTCATTTTCGACGAAAAGTATCCTTGTCTGAAGAAGTTGTACTGATGACGAATTATGAAGGCAGACATCGCCTCATACATTAGTAAACGTCTAGCTATTGCAAAGGTCATCATCTGAATTTGATTCGATTTAGGTCATCGTCGACAGACTGACCAAATCTGCTAATATCATTCCCGTTAATGATAAATGCAAAAGAGTTATGTAAACATAGTGTGCCTGTATCGAACATCTAAATCAAGATCCTCGCTTCGCATCGAATTTCTAGAGATTTGCTCAGAAATCATTGAGAACGAACCTTGATGAGAGTACTATGTACCATCCCAAATCGAAGGGACGAGGTAAAGTAACGATACAGAGTAATATAAGTGTTGTTTTATGTTTGAATGAATGACCTTTGGTAATAGACCGTATAATCGTTTTCCTTTGGAGAGATTATCATTGATAATCATCGTATTACGATTGAGATCGAATCTTGTTAGGATCTAAATATTAGGGCATCTGTAAGCAGGAGTTGAGATAAGGACACCCGACTTACACCCATTGTGAGTCGGACATGTCTTTTGGGTTTAAGGTTTCCTATGATGGCGAACCTATCCTTGCAAAATACCCGACCCGCGAGATCTTAAATGATTGTTGAAATTAGGATCTGATTATTGACTGCCGGTAGTGGGCAAGAGGTTATGTGAATGTGAAATGTAGATCTTGAAGTGCCAAATGGGTGGCGAAGTTATGCCAAAAATTTTAACCTTGGAAAAATGAATTCATGATCTGACAAATCATGGGATATAAGTCCCCCTTGTATGGGACCATTGAGATGATGTAAAAGTTGGGATTGAAAGGCATATAAGCTGGATCTACCCTAGGACTTCAAAGACTGCGTGAATTATGTTTCGTATATCGAACTTGATGGAATATCTATCAAGTGAGAATCTGATTATTCTTAGTAAAGCTTAGATCGGCGAAAAGTTGCATTCATCAAAAACCCGTGAACATCATGGATAGAGAGAGTAAGTCAACATTAAGCCTGATCTTATTCCCTAGTTATGTTTGATGAAACTCGCGTATTATAATGAATTACACTTGTGAGAAAAGACCGGATGTGGAGGAAATACGCACATGGCTTTAACTCTATAAGAAGCAAGTAGTAAGGTAAGATGATCTTTGAGGACAAAGATCCTGTTTAGGGGTAAATGCTGTGACAATCCGTCAATTTACGATTGATATTTTATTCTCAAATATTATTTGAAAATATTATTTTAATGTTACAATATGAACTCACTTATTTTTGGGAAGAAATTTGGATTTACGTCTTGAAGTAGCATCGACTACGTTTAAACCGGAGGATTCTACGTTACGTGCTTACGTTTACATACACCGTCTTTGGTGACAGTCCGACATTTCAGAAAATAAATTTATCCGTAAATATTATTTTGGAGTTTAAATTTGTGTTGGTTCATAAACTCACAAATTTACGAGAAGAGATTAGGACTTACGATTTTATTTTAACGTCCTTTACGACTAAACCGGAAACCTTAGGATTACGTATTTATGTTTTCAAACTCCGTTTTTGATGAGACAATTTTTATTGGATTCGTTTTGTGACGTTGATTCATAATTTATAAAAACGTTTTTCATAAAACGACCCGAGGGCACGCAAATCGAGGAAACTATAATCGAGGAGTACCCGTAAATAAATGGGATAAGACAAGTAGGACAATTGTCCCACCCCACTCCCAAAACTGGCCTTAAGTAGCTAGTAACACCTTTAGATGTCAAAGATTTTAAACAAGTTATACACTTGGCATGTAAGGCTTAGCTTGTAAGCTAACCTTACACAAAACCATCAAACCACTTTCTCCAAACCATTCTCTCCATTTTCACATGCAATACCACACACACAACTCTCTCCTCCCCTCCTTCTTGCCGTCCATACTCCCCACAAACCACCATCACTTGATCAAAATTAACCATGAAATCTCTTGTTATTTGCATACATATTGAAGCCCTTTTGAAGCTCTCTTGAATGGTGGTGATTATAACATCCATGGAGGAGTTTCCTTGGTGTCTTGAGGCTGATTTTCCACAAGGTGTTTATGAAGAATGGTGGTCATGAAGATGGTCTTGGTGCATCATAAGTTTCTCCATCAAAAATCCATGTTTTGATCAACCTACATCATCATGGTGGTATAAAGATTGTCCTCCTCATCTTCTTGTTATTTTGATTATGTAAACATGTATTTTATTTCCTATTGTATATATTTATGATGATTATATGATGATAAAAATGTTATGTGGGGATTTGTTGTTGATAATCATGGATAAAAAGATGAAAAACTATAAGTAAAAATGGGTAAATCTTGTGTAAATAATAGGCTGTATAAAAACAGTAAAGAACCATATGGTAAACTGATAAAATGATGAAGTAGAATCCATTTACAGTAAGCTATGGGTCTTGTACACATGTGAGAGTTGGCCATGCAATGGAATCAAAATAATGAGTGAGATATGATCAAAACAAGTTTAGGGTATAAATCTGAGGTTACTGTTTTGGACGATTTATAGAAAATACTTAAAGGATGATTCAACAGTAGCTATAGGAGACTTAAATGTAGCACATACATGTAGTTTATGTGATAAAAATTTGAGCTTCTATCTCCATATAGAACTCAAGATATGGCAGTTTTGGTGAAAGTAAAGATAAAAATCAGATTTTTGGAAATAATGTTTATTATTATTATATAAGCACTCACATTATAATGTATAAAATGTAAAAGTATAAACCCATTAACTTATAAAACTTATTTATATAAATGTATAAAAGGTTAATTAAATGGGTAAATTATATAAATGGTGGTAAAATAATATTTATAAGTAATAAAAACGATAAACTTGATTTTTACGACTTTTTTGGCTATCGCCGTAAAATTAACGTTTTTCGCCAAATAAAACTTAGACGACCAAACCCGTCTAATGTAAAGTAAAAGTCATATACTGATGTATAGATAACTAATACAAGTAAAAACCGATAAAACCCGAACTATAAGAAATACGGACGTTAACGGACTAAATTAACGTTATTGGACTAATAATACAACAAAAATGGACTAAAACACTTATAAACTTATCATTTGGGCTTAACCCATTTAGGCCCAACTTGTAAAGTGTAGATACTGATAATTTAAGTATAACAATTATTAATACAAGTTAAGAACTTATAATAGGCTTATTGGACCTAAAACACGTAAATAGGTAAAACGAGAAAACTAGTATAAAAGTTATCGACACATAACTCTAAAATGAGTAAACGAGAATATGTAAACCCACTTGATCATCATATATATATAATCATCATATGTATACATAATTGATATTTTTATAAAGTCATTGGACGAACGTCTAAGACCGATTATTATTTATATAGGTTTCCGTGATTGAAGCACGTACCGTTCATCCGAATTGCCGATAACCCGTCTTCCCACATCAACGTGAGTTCATAGCCTCGCACTCTTTTAAATGTTTTTATAAATGTTTTATAAACCCGCGAGGGAGATAACATGTTAGTTTTTATTAAATAGGACACCATTTGTCCCGATTGATTGTTTATTGGTTTGGACCCGAATGATTGAATGACCCGATTGTATGACCTGATAAATGATTAAAGGACCCGATAGATGAAATTAAATGGATTATTAAAGTTAGGTTATGTCACTAAAAGTCCCATTAGCATGAATTGTGAACTACCGGGAGTTGGTAGACGCTTATGCATTTAATAGTACTATTTGGGGACGATCACCCCAGTTCGCGCCTTGACGGTTGATCCCCGTCGTGCCACATTGATTGGTAAGCGAATTTATGTATGAGAAGATTTCCATAGCGTGACCTTTGTGACGACACGCTACTTTAGATGGGCAAAATTGGTATCGGGTTAGCTACCCGTTGTTGGTTTAGTAAGGTAACAATGTCATGCGGCTTATAATAATCCAATCACCAAAATATTACTAGACGCTCCGAATTACGATGTATTGCCTGACTAGCAATACTGGGTCATACTATTGATATTATGTTTGTGTTTTGGTTTTCATAACCATATTCATATAACGACTTTTATTTGATTTTATACAACTTCATAAGACGTATTGTATGATGTTTTTACGACATTGGCTCGTATAACGATTTTTAAGGCAAATGCCTATATTATGATTTTCGATAAAGATTTGTATAAAAATGATTTTGGCTATTTTATGGCCTATCAAAACGATTTGTACAAAATGATTTTCAGTAATACTTTTATACTGATATTATATTGATGGAATTTATTAAACTCTATGAATTCACTCGGCGTTATCGCTGAACTTTTCTTTTAACATGTTTTATCTCAGGTACTTGAAGGTAATTCTCGGGAAGACAACAAGAATTCATGGCCCGCACCGAAACTATATTTTCCATTCAAATACTTTGTAAAACTTTGTATGAAATAATATGACTTGGGACCGATGTAACTTTGCTGTTCATGAATGGAAATGATTTATTATTAAACGACGCGATTTTATGCGTTGTCTATGATGTGAGTAATGTGCTATCCCGTAACACCAACGAGTCTTCCGCTGTACTGAGTTGTGTAAATTTGGGGGTGTTACAAAGATTGTCAATATTGTGACAAAGCCTTTGCAACTTTTACATATGGATTTGTTTGGTCCAGTTTCTGTAAGAAGCATAAGTCATAAGACCTTTTGTCTAGTCATAACTGATGATTATCGTAGATTCAGTTGGGTTTTCTTATTAGCTCTTAAGAGTGAAACCAATGAATTACTTAAGGATTTTATCACTTTAGATGAAAAGAAGTTCACTAAACAAGTCTTAATCATTAGGACAGATAATGGGACATAATTCAAGAATGCTGAATTTGATGAATTTTGTAGGTCTGAAGGCATTAAGAGATAATTTAGTAATCCTAGGACTCCACAAGAAAATGGAGTAGCTGAAAGGAAGAATAGGACACTAATTGAGGCTGCTAGAACTATGCTGGCTGATTCTCTTTTGCCAAATACATTTTGGGCATAAGCAATCAATACTGCATGTAATGTGTTAAATAGAGTCTGAGTGACTAAGCCTCAAAACAAAACACCTTATGAACTTTTGACTGGTATTAAGCCAACAATAAGTCATTTAAGACCTTTTGGGTGTCATGTGTCTATACTAAAATACTCTTGATCATTTGGGGAAGTTTGATGGAAAATCTGATCCAGGATATATTGTAGGATATTCATTGCAAAGTAAAGCATATAGGGTTTACAATTTGGCATCTAAAAAGGTTGAAGAAAATGCCCATGTTAATTTCTTAGAAAATAAACCCAATGTCCCAGGAATAGGTTATGCTTGGATCTTTGATTTAGATTATCTAACTAATTCCATGGATTATTATTCTGTGCAAAAGGATTGTCAAACTAACAAAGCAGGTAAGGAGTCTGGTACAACTAATTCAGGTACTCAAGTAGAAGCTTCTTCATCAGATGATGATGTTCACATCTATGTACCTAGTATGCCTACTGTTACTCTCATGTCTTCTACTCCCAAGAAGCAAACTATGCCATTAACAAATGATCAAGCCTCCCAAGAGCTTCAGAGGATTCAAGATCAAGAAAAGAATGCCACATCTGCTAATAAGCATTCAGGAGAAGAATCTTTTGAGTCACAACACTCAGCAATACATTCTACACCTAGCGGTGCCTCATCTGCAAGTACTGCTAAGGCAAATTCTGTAAAGTCTGCTGATTCATTAGAAGATATTTTACAAGCTATGGACGATGAAGACATGTATGCTAGTCTAGCTAAAGGAATCTTCTCTAAAGCTTCCTATGATGAGCAGGGTGCAGTAACTGATTTCAACAATTTGGAAACTAGAATTCCAGTCAGTTCTATTCCTACTCACAGAGTCAACAACAACCATCCCACTACACAGATTATTGGAAATCCCAAGTCTGTTGTGCAAACTAGAAGACAACTTCAAGCCAATACTGAAACTCATGCACTTGTGAGTTATGTCAAACAACAACAGAGAACTGATCATAAGGATACTCAGCATTGTTTGTTTGCCTATTTCTTATCACAAGTAGAGCCCAAAAACATTTCTCAGGCTCTTAACGAAGAAAGTTGGGTAGATGCCATGCAACAAGAATTAACACAATTTGAGCGACAAATGGTTTGGATTCTTCTGTATCTTCCCTCAAGTAAGAGAGTAATTGGTACTAGATGGGTTTTCAGGAACAAAAAGGATGAAAGAGGAATTGTTGTGAGAATCAAGGCAAGGCTTGTTGCTCAAGGCTATAGACAGGAAGAAGGGATAGACTATGATGAGGTTTTTACACCAGTGGCAAGGATAGAAGTCATTAGGTTATTTTTGGCCTTTACATCATATATGGGTTTTATAGTCTATCAGATGGATGTGAAAAGTGCCTTTCTTTATGCTACTATTTCAGAGGAGGTATATATTTTACAACTCCAGGTTTTGTAGATCTTAAGTTCCCCAACGGAGTCTACAAGGTTATCAAAGCACTTTATGGTCTGCATCAGGCTCTAAGGGCTAGGTATGCAACTTTATCCAATTTTCTGTTAGAGCATGCGTATAGGAGAGGGACCATTGACAAAACTCTGTTCATCAAGAAGAATGCTAAAGATATTATTCTAGTATAAGTCTATGTTGATGACATCATTTTTGGTTCCACCAAGAAATCATGGTGTGAAGAGTTTGAGGCTTTGATGAAAGGAAGATTTCAGATGAGTTCTATGGGAGAACTTACTTTCTTTTTGGGACTACAAGTCAAACAAAGGAAAGATGGAATATTTATCAGTCAAGATAAGTATGTTGCTGAAATCTTGAAGAAATTTTCATGTATGGATACAAGGAGTACAAGAACACTTTTTTAAGCTAAGAAGTCTTTGTCAAAAGATGAACATGGTGAAAATGTTGATATTCATCTATACAGGTCAATGATTGGTTCATTGATGTATCTTACTGCTTCAAGGCCAGATATTACGTTTGTTGTGTGTGCCTGTTCAAGGTTCCAAGTTAATCCAAAGGTGTCACATCTACATGCTGTGAAGAGGATTTTTAAGTATATTAAAAGTCAACCTAATTTAGGATTATGGTATCCTAGAGATTCAACCTTTGAATTGGAAGCTTACTCAGATAGTGATTATGCTGGAGCTAATCATGATAGGAAATCCATAACAGGAGGTTGTCAATTTGTAACACCCCCAAATATTCATACATTAGTTAAGCGGAAGAGTCGTTAGTGTTACGGGATAGCACATTACTCAAATCATAGACAATGCTTAAAATCGCTCGTTTAATAATAAAGCATTTTCCATTCATGAATATCAAATTTACATAGGTCCCAAGTCATAGTATTTCATACAAGTTTTACAAAGCATTTGAATGGAAATTGTTATTTAAGTGCGTTCCATGAATTCTTGTCGTCTTCCCGAGAATTACCTTCAAGTACCTGAGATAAAACATGTTAAAAGAAAGGTCAGCGAAAACGCCGAGTGAATTCATAGAGTTTAATGAAATCCATTAATATATCATTGGTATAAAATTATTACCAAAAATCATTTTGTACAATTCTTTGTCGTAGGCCATAAAATAAGCCAAAAACATTTTATACAAATCTTTGTTGTAAATCATACTAAAGGCTTTTGCCTTCAAAACCATTATACGAACCAATGTCGTAAAAACATCATACAATACGTTTTATAACATTGTATAGAGTTAAATAAAAACTGTTATATGAATATGGTTATGTAAAACCAAAACACGAACATAATATCAATAATAAGACCCCGTATTGCTAGTCAGGCAATATATTGTAATTCAATGCGTATAGCAGTATTTTCGTTATTGGATTATCATAAGCCGCATGACATTGCTACCTTACTATAACAAACAACGGGCAGCTAAACCGAAACTCATTTGCCCATCTAAAATAGCGTGTCGTCACAATAATCACGCTTATATAAGTCTTCTCTTACATAAATTCACTTAACAATCAATGTGGCACGACGGGGATAAACCGTCAAGGCGCGAACTAGGGTGATCTTCCCTAAATAGTACTATTATATGCATAAGCGTCTACCAAATCCCGGTAGTTCACAATTCATGCTAATGGGACTTTTAGTGACATAATCTAACTTTAATAATCCATTTTATTTCATACATCGGGTCATATAATCATTCATCGGGTCATATAATCATTCGGGTCCAAATCAATAAACAAACAGTCGGGACAACTGGTGTCCTATTTTTATTAAAAGTAACATGTTATCTCCCTCGCGGGTTTATAAAACATTTCTTAAAACATTTAAAAGAGTGCGAGGCTATGAACTCACGTTGATTGGGAAAGGCGGTTATCGACGATTTGGATGTACGATACGTGCTTCAATCACGGAAACCTAGACAAATAATACTCGTCTTAGACTCTTGTCCAATGACTTTTATAAAAACAATGGCTATGTATATATGATGATATCATGGGTATGATGATGATCATGTGTGAGTTTATATCTTCATTCAATCATTATAGTGTTATGTGTTAGTCAAATTTTTGACTAGTTACACTAGTTTCACTCCAATTCCATATTAAGGCCCAATAAGCCCATTAAACTCCAATACTTTATATTAGCCCATTCATACTTTTTAATACCAGGCCTTTACTCATATGTTGGGTCCAAGTTGGTTAAGCCCAATGAGTATGCCCATTAGTGTTTATCCAAACTAGTTGGGTCAATAGTCCAATAAGGCTACTTTAGCCCGTTAATGTCCATAAGTTATAAAGCTAGGGTTTTATCGGTTTTTACTTGTCAAATGTACTTAAACATCAGTATGTGAGTTATAAAAAGTTTACATTAGACGGGTCCGACCGTCTAGGTTTTAATTGACGAAAACTTTAATTTTACAGTTTTAGCCGAAAAGACGTAAAACTTATGTTTATAGTTTTATAACTTATAAACTTACCAAATTTTCATTTTTATAAAATGTTAATTTTATTTATCAAAGTAAATAATTATTTATATGTAATATATAAGTTAGTGGGTTTTTAGGTATACTTTTTATATTATATTTACTTGAGTGCTAATATTATACTATATACTTTATTTTACAAATCTGATTATTATTTTCACTTTCACCATTTTTACCATATCTTAAGTTCTACAAGGAGATAGAATCTCATTTTTGGACACCATAAACTACATGATATATGATACAATTAACTCAGGTTTAGCTTCTGCTCAATCTATCTCTAAATGTCCCTAACAGTCCGTCCAAAACAGACTACTCAGATTTGTACTTCAATATTGTTTTGATCATATCTCACTCATTATAAAGATTCCATTGTATGGCCAACTCTAACATGTGTACAAGTCTTATAACTTACTGTATATTAATTCATCTATTCCATTTTATCAGTTTAACATAAGGTTCTTTACTGTTTTTATACAGCCTACTTATTTAAGCAAGATTTTACCACTTTTACATGTAGTTTTCAATCTTTTTATCCAAGTTTATCAACACATGATCCCCACACAATATTTTTATCATCATATATCATCATATACATATACATTAGGAAAGAAAATACATTTTACATTTACAAAAATAACAATGAAAATAGGAAGGATGATCTTGTTTACCAACAAAGATTATAACTTGACTTTGGATGACAACACTTGGGATACACCAAAACTATCTTCAAGATCACCAATCTCCAAGAACTTCTTGTAGAAAATCAGCCCTAGGACACAATCAAATCTCCTCCTTGGATGTTAAAATCACCACCAATCAATAGAGCTTCAATAGGTTTCCATCATATGTGTGAATAACACAAGATATTATGGTTAAAATTGATCAAATAAGGGTGTTTATGGATGAGATTGGACGGCAAGGAGGAATGGGGTGAGAGGATTTTGGTGGTTTGCATGAGTGAAAATAAGAGAGTGGCTTGGAGTGAATGGTTTTGAGTTAAGTTACTAGTTTTCAAAGTGGCTAGGACAAGTGTCCTAGCTTACTTTGTAAGCTTGACACATGAGGTATGTTGTTAGCTTGTTTTAGCCGTCCCATATTGGGGGTGGGGCAAAAGTGGTTTTGTCTCATCCCCAATTATTTACGGGTACTCCTCATTCTAGTTTCCTCGATTTACGTGCCCTCGGGTCGTTTTACGAAAAATGTTTTTATAAATTATGAATCAACGGCACAAAACGGATCTAATAAAAATTGTCTCATCAAAAACAGAGTTCAAAAACGTAAATACGTAAGCCTAGGGTTTCCGGTTTAGTCGTAAATGACGTTAAATTATGAACGTAAGTCCTAATCTCTTCTCGTAAATTTGTGAGTTTATGAACCAACACAAATTTAAATTCCAAAATAATATTCACGAATAAATTTATTTCTTGAAATGTCGGACTTTCACCATAACGATGTATGTAAACGTAAGCACGTAACGTAGAATTCTCCGGTTTAAACGTAGTCGATGCTACTTCAAGACGTAAATCCAAATTTCTTCTCAAAAATGAGGAGTTCATATTATAACATTAAAATAATGTTTTTAAATAATACTTGAGAATAAAATATCGACCATAAATTAACGGATTGTCACAGCATTTACCCCTAAACAGGATCTTTGTCCTCAAAGATCAATTTATCTTACTACTCGCTTCTTATAGAGTTAAAGCCATGTGGGTATTTCCTCCACATTCGGTCCTTTCTCACAAGTGCAATTCATTACAATACGCGAGTTTCATCAAACATAATTATGGGAATAAGATCATGCTTAATGTTCACTTACTTTCTCTATCCATGATGTTCACGGGTTTTTGATGAATGCAACTTTTCGTCGATCTAAACATTATCAAGAAGTAATCATATTTTCACTTAATAGACATTATATCAAGTTCGATATATGAAACATAATTCACGCAGCCCTTGAAGTCATAGGGTAGATCCAGCTTATATGCCTTTTAAACCAACTTTTTACATCATCTCAATGGTCCCATACAACGGGGACGTATTTCCCATGATCTTTCAGATCATCAATTCATTTTTCCATGGTGAAATTTTTTGGCATAACCTCGCTACCCATCCTGCACTTCAAGATCTACACTTCATATTCACATAACCTCCTGCCCACTACCGGCAGTCAATAATCAGATCCTAATTTCAACAATCATTTCAGGTCTCGCGGGTCGGGTATTTTTAAGGTTAGGTTTGTCATCATAGGTAACCTTAAACCTAAAAGACATGTCCAACTCACAATGGGTGTATGCTGGGTGTCTTCCTCCCAACTCCTGCTTACAGATGCTCTAATATTTAGATCCTCATAAGATTCGATCTCGATCCTAATACAATAATTATCAATGATAGTCTCTCCAAAGGAAAACGATTATCCCGTTCATTACTAAAGGTCAATCATTCAAACATAAAACAAGACTTCTAGGGTTTTGTATCAGTACTTTGCCTCGTCCCTTCGATTGGGGTGGTAAACAGTTCTCTCATCAAGGTTCGTTCCCAATGACTTCTGAGCAAATCTCTAGAAATTCGATGCGAAGCGAGGATCTTGATAGAGATGATCGATACAGGCACACTATGTTTACAAAAATCCTTTAAATACAAAAGAGTCAATTTCTTCATCGAGAATCTATCATTAACGAAAATGATATTAGTAGATTTGGTCAGTCTGTCGACGATGACTCAAATCGAATCAAATTCAGATGATGACCTTTGCAATAGTTAGACGTTTACTAATGTATGAGGCGATGTCTGCCTTCATAATTTGCCATCAGTACAACTTCTTCCGATAAAGATATATTAAATCAGAAATGACGTGAATAGAATACTTAATCTTATGAGATTCCAACATGACTAAATCTCAAAATCTCCATATTTAGGCAACCACAAGTGGCCTTTAAAACATTTAACGCCATTGGCTTCTCAATTCTAATGGTTCACATTAGCCGCGAACCCCTTTTATTATCTATATTATCCCTTTTTACAAGCATCGGCTATATTTTAAATTGCTCGGCAATTTATTTTGCACAGTCATTATTAAGGAACACATCCTAATTGATTCTTTATCTTTTCTACATAATGTGTCAGTAATTACATTCACTTTCCCTGATGAAATAAATATCATGACCGTATTCATTCAAAATTTCTTTCTTCATATTTTTTAAGTTTTAGTTTCGTCTCAACTATTACTTTATCAGTTTTGCTCAATCCGATGTTTAAAGCGTCAATAAATATTATGAGTAATTAATAAATATTCAATTTTTATGAAACGTAAACGTAAAAATTTTAAATTTCTTAGTTCGACCAATTATATAAAAATGTTCAAAATAAATTTGAATTTAATTAACACAATTTTTTTGATTTATCGAAAAGAATTAATAAGATTCATAAATGTTCGGTCTAACACCCCACCAAATGCTATGCGCAGCGGAACTACAACATTTGGGTGCTAGGCAGTTATCATCGCACACAAGATATATCGAACGACTCCAAAGAGACGTCAAATTTAAACTTAAATTAAAAATTGTTAAAAATGTACTTGTCTACGGTTTTCCAACCCCAAATGATACAACAGAGTTTTGCGTTTTGGTCTTCAAGTATCTCAACCCCAAAAGATTCAGTTTTCACAACAACATGACATAAAGTTTAAAAATGTTCAAGTAATAACGGGAGGAAAAACAAGTAGACTCCAAGCCATACACACAACTTCCATCCAATGCATGCTCCATGCTACACTTCATCGGTTACCTGAAACACATGCTAAATTTGGTCAACGAAAACGTTGAGTGGAATTCATAGGTTTTACAATTCATTTTGAACATATGTGAAGTAAAAACCATTCACGATCATTCATAGACTTGTCGATCAAACAATCTATATTCAAGGTACTGAGAATTGTGTTTAAGCTCATGACACTAAACCGTTAACTCAATCACCCGCGTAATAATTACCAGCGTGATTCAGATGAAACCAGTGCCCCTACTAAGGCATCAGTTGCAATTATACCTTATCTCTTATCACAAATTATCCGTCCGCAGGGGGTATCAACGTACTAGCCCTCGTCTCGGATAGGGTAGTCAACCCCATAGTACTATCACTTTGTATAAGCGGCTATTTATAATCCATGCTAGGACTAAACAATAGTTAATATTTCATGAATTTAGGGCCTTTTGCAACTAGGTACTCAACACAATTTCAAGGCAACATTCGGGTCCAACAATCATTCATGACATATGTTCATTTTGAAAACTAGCATGCATTTCCCTCGCGGGTAAAACAATTTGAAATAATAATAAGCGAGGCTATAAATTCACACCTTATATAACAAGTAGTCGATAGTTCGAGTGACGGTCACTGACGACGATGAGGATGCCCGGGTAAATCAACACCTATCAAACCAATAACGCGTAATGAGTAATCTCATTTATAAACCTTAAGGTACTGTATATAATACATACATATTAGTCACTTGTGATAATTACAACTCACGCCAAAACAAAACAAACAAGTGTTACTCGTTTCATACCATTCGTCCATGTTATTAACGTTATTCATTTTTACACATTTTTCGCTGATACTTACCAAAAGTACGGACTGTTTTACTAGACTTAACCCTTTTTATAAAAATTAAGAAAATTCTCAAAAATACTTTAAGACCTGTAGAAAACACATATTTAATCCCATTAAAAGTTTTCGCTTTTACGACCCGTTACTCAACACTTTACCAAAACTACGTTTTTCGGACTGAAATTGTACTTTGACCAAGTCGGACTCATTTGACCCGTTTAAAATACTCCATTGACCCTTTTGACACCTAAGTCCTATAGTAGGCTCAAATATGCAGGTTTGAGACCAAAAATCAACCTTTGACCATTTACCAAACTAAACCTATAGTCCCCCGGATTTGACCTAAAACCAAGCATAATTTCGGATTATGACGGTTTTCATCTCCCGGTACACGAATTTCAAAACGTCGTAACTTTTGACTCGTTAGGATTCGTAAGCTCTATCTTATACCAAATCGAAGCTAAGAAGATGCTCTACAACTACATCCTAACCACAAGACCTGTTTACAAAATAATTTTACGAAAACACCTCAAACTTTCTGCCTAAAGTTACCTATACCAAAATCATACCAACGCTCGTTTTCAAACCCATTTATCAACACTAGACATCATCCTAAGCACTCCTAATCATATCCAAACACTCTAATCAGTCCTAAACCCCTATTAATCAAAATCATCATAAAACCCAATCACAAAAATAAACATGCAAATGGTTTTACCCATTTAAAAACATGTAAAAACAAACATGCATACAATATCCATCATCAAAACAACAACCACCATGATCCCCCAAACACCCCCTTGTGCCGTGTGGTTTGGGTGATCAAAACCCATCAACCAAATTGATTTTGGTTGATTTGTTTAGTGATTTAACATCATTCATCCATGAATTAAACATGCAAAAGCCTAATTAACATCAAAATAAACTTTTGAAAATTCTTTAATTTTTGGAAAAATTCATGTTAATGCATGTTAGATTAAAACATGGATTAACACTTACAAAAGGTTTTTAGGAAGTGGTCTTTAATTGGAATTAATCAAAAACCAAGAAAAATTGAAGGTGGTGGTGGTTTGGTGATGTTGGCCGGCGGCCTAAAGAGAGAAGAAGGAAGGGATGGGTTTTTTTTTTCTTTTTGAAATGTTTAGTGTGTGTGTGATTTTTCCTTTTGTGCATTTGGGAGGGACCTTGGTGCAATTTAGGCTTTCTTTTGTCCTTAAGTAAAAACGACCTTATAAGTTTGCGGGATTGACTCACTAGTCATTTTAGAAAATTTTACGGGAGTCGGGGATCATCCCGAACACTCCAAAATACTTTTAGGACACTTTAAATGTACCCGGAAAGCAATAAAACTCACCCGACTCGACTTAACACGAACCGAAAGTAAAATTCTTGGAAAATTACAATATCGATAAAACGACAATAATTATAGAAATTTGGGCATCCATCGGGATCGTACTCGTCATCGTCCTTCTTAAATCGTCAATCGTCAAAATTACAACCTCGAACATCGGTTTCAACAAAAATAATAAAATATATAGCAAATAAAATTTATTAAAAATTTCAAAAATAAGCGTAATTTAGGGTAACGTAAGTGACCTCGGTTCTAGGGTTTCACATCCACCCCTCCTTAAAGAGAGCGACGTCCCGGCGCTCGCCTCTTCTTATACTCACATTTCGTGCCGCTGGAACAGATGAGGATACCTTTCCTTGAAAAAGTCCTCACGTTCCCAAGTGTATTCCGGTCCACGCCTAGAATTCCATCGAACCTTCACAATGGGAATTCTACTATGCTTCAGTCTCTTGACCTCTCGGTCCATAATTTCCACGGGTTCTTCCACGAAATGCATTTTGTCGTCCAGTTGAATCTCGTCCAAAGGAATCACCAATTCCTTATCCGCCAAACTCTTCTTCAGATTTGATACATGAAACATGTCGTGAATAGCACTAAGCTCGCTCGGCAACTCTAACTTATACGCTACTGGTCCAATTCGTTTAACGATCTTAAATGGTCCAATATGCCTCGGACTCAACTTTCCTTTCTTCCCAAAACGAATTACACCCTTCCACGGCGAAACCTTAAGCATAACCATATCTCCGACTTCAAATTCCAACGGTTTTCTTCTGTTATCGGCATAACTCTTCTGTCGGCTTCTCGCAGCAAGTAGTCGGTTCTTGATTTGCACAATCTTCTCTGTCGTCTCCAAAACCATTTCGGGTCCAGTCAATTGACTTTCTCCTACTTCACTCCAACACACAGGTGATCTACACTTCCTTCCATACAACGCTTCGAATGGTGCAGCCTTGATGCTCGCATGATAACTATTATTATACGAAAACTCCACTAAAGGCAAGTGGCGTTCCCAACTTCCTCCAAAATCAATCACGCATGATCGGAGCATGTCCTCCATCGTCTGAATAGTCCGTTCACTCTGGCCGTCAGTCTCCGGGTGATAAGCCGTGCTTAAACTTAATTCAGTGCCCATCGCACTTTGAAGCGATTTCCAAAATTCCGAAGTAAACCTACTATCGCGATCCGAAATGATCGATAACGGTACTCCATGTCTGCAAACGATCTCCTTCACGTACACACTGGCCAGTTTCTCCATACTGTCCGTCTTCTTCATAGGTAAGAAATGAGCAGATTTCGTCAATCTATCCACTATTACCCAAATCATATCACATCCACTAGGAGTTCTGGGTAAACCCGTCACGAAATCCATAGCGATTCTCTCCCATTTCCATTCTGGGATATCTGGTTGTACCAACAGCCCAGACGGCTTCTTATGTTCGGCTTTAACCTTCGCACAAGTCAAACACTTACTAACGCAACGAGCAATATCCGCCTTCATATTCGGCCACCAATAAACTTTCTTCAGGTCATGATACATCTTATCCGATCCAGGATGTATCGAGTACTTCGACTTATGAGATTCGTTCATAACCAAATCTCGTACTCCAGGCTTTCCTTCCTCGGATGGACACAACGGTAACCAAATCCGATTCTCGAAATATCTCAGCCCGTCTGACCTAATCACAAAAAGGGGTTTCAACATTCTTCCCAAGTTCTCAGCATCAACATTCTCTTTCATTAATCCCCTCTCTTGAGCCTTCAGTATTGTTTCGGTTAAATCAACACTCTCAGTCATCACTAAAGCTCTGACTCTCAAAGGTTTCTCTCGATCCTTCCTACTAAGTGCATCTGCTACGACATTCGCCTTACCAGGATGGTAGCGAATTTCACAGTCATAGTCACTCAGTAATTCTACCCATCGTCTCTGTCGCATGTTCAACTCCTTTTGGTCTAAAATGTACTGCAAACTCTTGTGGTCAGTGAATACAACACACTTCGTCCCATACAAATAATGTCTCCACAATTTCAACGCAAAAACCACAGCTCCTAATTCCAAATCATGCGTCGCGTAGTTCTCTTCATTATTCCTCAGTTGTCTCGACGCGTAAGCAATCACCTTCTCACGCTGCATCAACACAGCTCCATAACCCTTACGAGATGCGTCACAATACACTACAAAGTCTTCGGTTCCTTCAGGTAATGACAATATCGGCGCAGAACATAACTTGTCCTTGAGTGTTTTGAAAGCGAATTCTTCCTCTGTTCCCCATTCATACACTCTATTCTTCTCGGTAAGCTTTGTCAATGGCTTCACAATCAACGAAAATCCTTCATGAATCTCCGATAATACCAAGCTAAACCAAGGAATTGTCGAACTTCAGTCGGCGTTGTCGGTGCCGACCATTCCCTGATCGCTTCGACCTTGGCAGGATCCACGCGAACTCCTTTGCTATCAATTACGTGACCAAGGAATTGCACAGACTCTAACCAAAACTCACACTTCGAGAACTTCGCATACAACTTCTCTCTCTTCAGCAGATCCAATATTTTTCTCAGGTGCTTCTCGTGCTCTTCCTTACTCTTAGAGTAAATAAGAATATCATCAATAAAAACAATGACAAACTTATCTAGATACGGCTTGCATACTCGATTCATAAGGTCCATGAATACAGCAGGCGCGTTTGTCAACCCAAACGACATCACTCGAAATTCGAAGTCTCCATACCGCGTACGAAAGGCAGTTGTACGAATATCCTCCTCTCTCACACGCAGTTGATGATACCCTGACCTCAAGTCGATCTTTGAGTATACACAGGAACCTTGCAATTGATCAAACAAATCGTCAATCCTCGGCAATGGATACCGATTCTTAACCGTCAGCTTGTTGAGTTCTCTATAGTCAATACACATCCGAAATGACCCATCTTTCTTCTTCACAAACAACACTGGCGCTCCCCATGGTGACGAGCTTGGTCTAATAAATCCCTTATCCATTAACTCCTTCAGTTGATCCGATAACTCCCTTAGCTCTGATGGTGCTAATCGATAGGGTGCACGCGCAACTGGTGCAGCTCCCGGCACCAAATCGATTCGAAACTCGACTTCACGGGTGGGTAATAAACCCGGCAACTCGTCTGGAAAAACTTCTGGATATTCGCAGATTACAGGTACCTCTTCAATCTTCATCTCTAAGTCACCATCACTAGAAACTTGTGCCAAAAACACATCGCATCCATCTTCTACATACTTCATCATTTTCAAACAAGAAATCACCTTCAAACGATAAGTGCATTCATCTCCCTTCACAGTCAAGACTTTATTCCTCAACGGGATCTGAACTTCTCTCTCCACAGACGATCATGGCACTATGCGCCATCAGCCAATCCATTCCCACGATCACATCAAACGATCCTAGCTCTATGGGCATTAAGTCAATTTCAAAAGCGTAATTACCTAACTTTAAGGTACACCCTTTCAGTATAGAATTTGTACTAACGATTTTCCCATCGGCTAATTCCACGTTATAACTAGTCGTTAACAATACCGGTTTTCTATCGATATGACGACTAAATTTAACATCTACGAAACTCTTGTCGGAACCAGAATCAAACAAAATACTAGCATAACAAGCGTCTAGCAAAAACGTACCGGTAACCACGTTAGGACCTTGTGGTTTATCAACCGTCCCTACTTGATACACAGCAGCAGCATTGTTACCTCCTTGCTTGTTCCCAACCTTCGGGCAATTTCCTTGCTTGTGTCCTCTTTCTCCACATCCATAACAACCCATCACTCTCGTAGCATTCGCCCCAGTGGCTACCCCCTTTGTTCGGCAATCAGACATCCTATGGCCCGCTTTTCCACATTTGCCGCACGCAGGTGGGCAACTCCCTACATGGTACAAGTTGCATCGACCACAGTGGGGATTCACCTTCGCTCATCTGGGGTTTATAACAGCTCTCATCCCTTCATTCCTGCGCTGGTTGAACTGGTGACTGCGGTTCTGACCATTGTTGTTACGGTTTCCACCTCGGCTTTGACCCTGGGATTGATTGCTCTGTGCTGCCTCCCACTTCCTCTTATTTCCTTCAGCAATGAAGTTCTTCTTGTCTTGGAGTTTGACATCCATCAACGCGTGAGCCATCTGGACCGCTTCATCAAACGACCCAGGCTTAGACGAAGTCGTTTCACCCTTGATATTACTGGACAGACCTTTGATGTACTGTTTCATCTTCTTGTTATCATCGGCAAAGGCCTCTGGACACAAAAGGCTTAATTCATTAAACCTCCTGGTGTAAGCAGTGATATCATTGTTTCTCAAAGTCAGGTGCCTCAACTCATCTTCCAATTGACCCAGCTCCTCTTCAGGACAGAACTTCTTGGTCAAAAGAGCTTTAGTAGCAGTCCATGTTCTTGCATTCGCTACTGCTAACCCAACAGTGGCTACTTGGGTGTTCCACCAACTCAATGCGTCGTCAAGAAAAGTAGCAGCCGCAAACTTGACCTTGTTCGCCTCTGAGCAACCACTAATCTCAAAAGTACTCTCGACCTTTTCTAACCATCTCCTGAGTTCTAGAGCTCCACCAGTTCCACGAAATTGCGTGGGACCGCATTTCATAAAACTAGAGTAATTACACTCTCTTGGGGCTTGCTGTCTCCCCACATTTCTGCCTTGGTCTGGGTTTCTCCCTGCTCGGTCTGCTTCTAGCGCATTCGCAATGGCTTCCTGAATCATCGTGTTCACACGGTCAGCTGTTAGCTTTGGAGGCATGGTGCGTTATCAAATACACCTCTCTGCAAAGACAGGGAAAAATAGAAAAACAATGTAAGTATACACATCAAGATTAAGATGGATTTCTCTTTCAAGACATAATATAAATACAACGACACATCGCTAAAGAGTTACTAATATTCATCAATTCACATCACAAAAGAGCAAATTAAAGACATATCACAGATCATGAAAGGTAAACATGGATTGTATTGATAATCAACCAAAATTGTGACAAGTATTGCCACTAAAACCATTCACCATAAAACTTAAGTCCTCAAGTTTTTCGTCACAATGCCATCATACAAAAGTCTAAAATAGTTCTATTACAACGATCAAAGATAAAATACAAGACAAGCAACTAGTCATGTGGTGATCCACACGACCTCTTGGATGGCGGTTCATCATCATCCTCCTCAGGTTCTTCGTCGCTATCTTCCTCGTCCACTTCATCCATCTTCCTCTTTCCTTTGTCGTTCGGCCCACATTCAGTCGCCTTCTTCGTCCCTGACGTAGACCTACACTCAACCGCTACATGATTTCCCACAGTGATACAAACACCTCTGGCAGGTGGCTGGATCATGAAGTCATTAGCTTCCATTTCCATGTCGTCCACAAATCTCCAATCTGGGGGCAAGGATGCTCTCACTCGATGCTCCCAACTCTGCATCCTAGTCAATCTCTCTTGATCTTCCCTAACTCGATCAAGACTGGCGCTCAAGTTCGCGATCATCGATCTTAGACTGTTGATATCACTCTTGTTTGCATTTCCATCAAACTCGATCCTTGAAGTTCTTGCCAATAGCCTTTGGTGTGCCCTTTCATTCTGATCAAACCTCTTGATTACCCTGGTCTCCACCACAAACCGCTCATACATCAACCTATCCATCCTCCTCAAACGACCTTCGGGATCCCAGTAGTGTCTTGGTCTCGGAAAATAGACCCTCGCGATATTCTCATGAATAGATTGTGATTTAGATGAATTGCTGGCTTCTGCACCACTCCCATTACTTACTCGAACAAACCCTGGCACTGTCCTCAGGTAGTCCTTACAATTTTCCATCGGGCGACGAAAGGGTTGCTGCTCATATCGGTCGGTTGGAGGCACTTCATAACCCTTTGGCGAATTTGGAGATTGAAATAATTCAGGTTCGGTCTGACCGACAGCATTCTCGGGAATTCCAACATCCACCGGTTCCTCGGGCTCTTCCTCAGAATCCTCACTACCATCGCTACTGATACTGAAGTTGTCCACGTCACTTTTGTCACTGTCATTTCCCGGCTCTACTGCTTCTTCTGGAGCGATCCATCCATTGTCATTATTCGGCGGGTTCGGAGGAAACGGTCCCCCTTCGTGTCCTACGACATAATCGTCTCCATTTCCATTAGGCGGTACCTCGGCCATTCCTGCAATAACAGAGAATTTTGGAGGGTACGTAAGATTACTATTCAATATTTATAAATGCATGCATGCAAATGCAATGCAAAGGTGGTACACATGCCCAAAATGCGATAATATGATGCTCATGCATAAGTAATACAAGAATTACGATAACGGGTATTCCACGTATAATTTCAACGTTTACATATAGTAGTTTCCATATCTACGTAATAATTACCCACATATATACTTCAACTCAAAAGTATACATCAATACCATGAATACAAAAATAAACCTTACCGGAGCCATGCAGGATAGTTGTGTGCGCTTGGACAATTTCTTACGACACCAAAAGTTATAGTTTAGGAATTTTCAAAATGACCTAGTTCTCTATAACTCATGGCTCTGATTACCAATCTCTAACACCCCCACCAATTGCTATGCGCAGCGGAACTACAACATTTGGGTGCTAGGCAGTTATCATCGCACACAAGATATATCGAACGACTCCAAAGAGACGTAAAATTTAAACTTAAATTAAAAATTATTAAAAATGTACTTGTCTACGGTTTTCCAACCCCAAATGATACAACAGAGTTTTGCGTTTTGGTCCCCAAGAATCTCAACCCCAAAAGATACAGTTTTCACAACAACATGACATAAAGTTTAAAAATGTTCAAGTAATAACGGGAGGAAAAACAAGTAGACTCCAAGCCATACCCACAACTTCCATCCAATGCATGCTCCACGCTACACTTCATCGGTTACCTGAAACACATGCTAAATTTGGTCAACGAAAACGTTGAGTGGAATTCATAGGTTTTACAATTCATTTTGAACATATGTGAAGTAAAAACCATTCACGATCATTCATAGACTTGTCGATCAAACAATCTATATTCAAGGTACTGACAATTGTGTTTAAGCTCATGACACTAAACCGTTAACTCAATCACCCGCGTAATAATTACCGGCGTGATTCAGATGAAACCAGTGCCACTACTAAGGCATCAGTTGCAATTATACCTTATCTCTTATCACAAATTATCCGTCCGCAGGGGGTATCAACGTACTAGCCCTCGTCTCGGATAGGGTAGTCAACCCCATAGTACTATCACTTTGTATAAGCGGCTATTTCTAATCCACGCTAGGACTAAACAATAGTTAATAGTTCATGAATTTAGGGCCTTTTGCAACTAGGTACTCAACACAATTTCAAGGCAACATTCGGGTCCAACAATCATTCATGACATATGTTCATTTGGAAAACTAGCATGCATTTCCCTCGCGGGTAAAACAATTTGAAATAATAATAAGCGAGGCTATAAATTCACACCTTAGATAACAAGTAGTCGATAGTTCGAGTGACGGTCACTGACGACGATGAGGATGCCCGGGTAAATCAACACCTATCAAACCAATAACGCGTAATGCGTAATCTCATTTATAAACCTTAAGGTACTGTATATAATACATACATATTAGTCACTTTTGATAATTACAACTCACGCCAAAACAAAACAAACAAGTGTTACTCGTTTCATACCATTCGTCCATGTTATTAACGTTATTCATTTTTACACATTTTTCGCCGATACTTACCAAAAGTACGGACTGTTTTACTAGACTTAACCCTTTTTATAAAAATTAAGAAAATTCTGAAAAATACTTTAAGACCTGTAGAAAACACATATTTAATCCCATTAAAAGTTTTCGCTTTTACGACCCGTTACTCAACACTTTACCAAAACTACGTTTTTCGGACTGAAATTGTACTTTGACCAAGTCGGACTCATTTGACCAGTTTAAAATACTCCATTGACCCATTTGACACCTAAGTCCTATAGTAGGCTCAAATATGCAGGTTTGAGACCAAAAATCAACCTTTGACCATTTACCAAACTAAACCTATAGTCCCCGGGATTTGACCTAAAACCAAGCATAATTTCGGATTATGACGGTTTTCATCTCCCGGTACACGAATTTCAAAACGTCGTAACTTTTGACTCGTTAGGAGTCGTAAGCTCTATCTTATACCAAATCGAAGCTAAGAAGATGCTCTACAACTACATCCTAACCACAAGACCTGTTTACAAAATAACTTTTACGAAAACACCTCAAACTTTCTGCCTAAAATTACCTATACCAAAATCATACCAACGCTCGTTTTCAAACCCATTTATCAACACTAGACATCATCCTAAGCACTCCTAATCATATCCAAACACTCTAATCAGTCCTAAACCCCTATTAATCAAAATCATCATAAAACCCAATCACAAAAATAAACATGCAAATGGTTTTACCCATTTAAAAACATGTAAAAACAAACATGCATACAATATCCATCATCAAACCAACAACCACCATGATCCCCCAAACACCCCCCTTGTGCCGTGGGGTTTGGGTGATCAAAACCCATCAACCAAATTGATTTTGGTTGATTTTTTTAGTGATTTAACATCATTCATCCATGAATTAAACATGCAAAAGCCTAATTAACATCAAAATAAACTTTTGAAAAATCTTTAATTTTTAGAAAAATTCATGTTAATGCATGTTAGATTAAACCATGGATTAACACTTACAAAAGGTTTTTAGGAAGTGGTCTTTAATTGGAATTAATCACAAACCAAGAAAAATTGAAGGTGGTGGTGGTTTGGTGATGTTGGCCGTCGGCCTAAAGAGAGAAGAAGGAAGGGATGGTTTTTTTTTTATTTTTGAAATGTTTAGTGTGTGTGTGATTTTTCCTTTTGTGCATTTGGGAGGGACCTTGGTGCAATTTAGGCTTTCTTTTGTCCTTAAGTAAAAACGACCTTATAAGTTTGCGGGATTGACTCACTAGTCATTTTAGAAAATTTTACGGGAGTCAGGGATCATCCCGAACACTACAAATTACTTTTAGGACCCTTTAAATGTACCCGGAAAGCAATAAAACTCACCCGACTCGACTTAACACGAACCGAAAGTAAAATGCTCGGAAAATTACAATATCGATAAAACGACAATAATTATAGAAATTTGGGCATCCATCGGGATCGTACTCGTCATCGTCCTTCTTAAATCGTCAATCGTCAAAATTACAACCTCGAACATCGGTTTCAACCTAAATAATAAAATATATAGCAAATAAAATTTATTAAAAATTTCAAAAATAAGCGTAATTTAGGGTAACGTAAGTGACCTCGGTTCTAGGGTTTCACATTCGGAAAATCTTTAGTTATACTTTGGTCAAAATTTTCTTAGTTAAAAAAGCAAAAATTGTCGTTTCAAATTTCAAGTCATGGTTTAAATGGTTTCCTCAATCCCTCTTAGGTTGTCTTGAGGTATACACATACATTTACCCCTAAAGGAGTTTAGTTAAATGATTTGGGTATAAGGGAATAATCCCTTAATAATTCCTTTTATAAACCATTTGTCAAAACATATTTGCACTTTCTTTTTGGTATAACCCAAAGCCTTAATGGCTCTAATCTTCGAAGAGTCAATACAGATTCCACTACTATTAATCACACGGTCAAATAATGTAAAGGATTAGTCTTTAATCACATGTTAATTATTCAAGGTACAGGTTTTCACTACTCGGCCAACACAGGGCAGTCTATAAATAATTATTAACTCCTTCCTATTCTTATAAACAAACTGATAGTCCTTAATGATCACAAGCATAAATTTATCAAATTACAGCCTACACACGTGATTCACCAAATTCATGGATGCTACATGTGTATTAGCCAATCCATTCCACATCACGTGAAACTCATAATGTTCATTACGAGTTCTGGATGTAGTGAAAATAATCTTTTTCGCGGAAGCGAAATTGATAATAACCATGCCGTGGATCAAATCTTTAGAACATACGCTAGAACCTTGTAAATTATCGAACAAATCTATTATCTTGGGTAGTGGATATAGATTTTGATCATCAATTTAGCTAGTTCACGGTAATCAACAAATATAAGGAATGATAACACCACAGATCTTCATGATGACGAGCTTGGTAAAATAAAAGCTTTCTCCGAAAAATCTCTCAGTTGTACGGTAATTCTTTTAATTCAGATGATGCTGATGTATAGTGCACATGCCACAGGTGCAGCACCAGGAATATAATCAATACCAAATTCAACTTGCCTTAATGGCAAAAGTCTAGATAATTCACCAGCAAATACCTCCTAAAATTTTAGATAACATAAACATCTTTTAATAAATTTACTTTAAGTTCTTTCTAGATTACAAGATCTATAACTTGTTCACAACCATTCATGGTTTAATTTCAAGTCTAAATGCAGGATATGGTCATCCATCAAGAATTATTAGATCTCTTTTGATAATCAACATCTTATCTTTTAGGGGATTTCTACTCGAGTTCCCATCAATTAAGACAATGTCGTCATGTCATAATCAATCAATCCATTCTACTAGCACTATCAACCTTCCAGTTTCATTACCGTCGATAAGATGTGAACTTCTCAAAATACTAATAAGAACTCATAATCCTTCACAAATTCAAGGATATATGGAGACATAGCTAACATCAAAAGAGTAAGGTCAACGCATAATCTACGCGAGAGAATTTCAAATCAGATACAGACGAAAACATTAACGAATATGAATATATCCCATGCTTTCATGAACTTGAGTACGCATTCGAAAGCTCCTCGGATCATTACCCAGGTCATTCAAATGAAATCAAATCAAAAGAAACGATAGGAACATCGATACACCTAGTCGGGTATCACCATTCGGTAATCAGATACTTTTCAAAAGAATCTCATTACGAGAGAATTGGACAAGAAGGGGAGGTCAATTGTCAAATAAGACAATATCCACAGATGAGTATGTTCGACTTAGAAGAATAAATGGTACGGGCACATATGTAGGTGTCTCTAACAATATGTCCCTTATTTTTTTCACTTCTTGCAGATCTCATAAAATTTAATCTTTCACAATCTTTAAAGAAAATTTAGTGTTTATTGATCAATTTTATGGTGACTACTAATCAGCCTTGCATGGTCCTTTCCAAATTGTATGTAGGCGCGCAACTATATACAATTTTAGGATTAACGACACAATACTCAGTTCGTCAAAACTTTGTCATCATGTTTAAAATATATATATTCATGCTTAATCATGAAAAGAAAAAATCAAATGAATTTACAGAGATGTTCTTTGTTATGAAAACAATTAAGTTTTCCAAGGTGTTTCATAAACAACTTTATTTCGATAATGATTATTTATAAGTCTCACTTTAAATAATCCATATGGTGATGAAAATTCAATTTTTATCAAGGGACACTATTTTAACTTTATAAAAACAATGAGTGATCTGCAAAAGATTGATGAAAACTTGTTCACCAAGAACTAACTACAATATATCAAGAAATGAGCTTAGCCAATTAATCATTAGGTTCATGACCTCGATGGAACTCAAAAGAGAATAATCCACAACGTAAATCAATTCGAGATGAGTACTTGTTCGATGGTTGCATCAGTAATGCGAACATTAGGATGAAGCAATAAAAGATAGATAACATCGATACATGTAAAATTTAGCAATCAAAGGTAGTCTTTTCATTAATCACAAACAAGTCAAAATTGTACCGTAACACATTACGTGTCACTATGTCATACAATTCCAAGAACTCATCCTACCAACTGATGTCTCAGTTAAGTTAGGGATTTTTAAAAGATACCACAATGAATACTAATCTACAATAGTCATTAGGTGTTCCACCTTTCCCAGAAGATCCATTGGTCCTAATTCAGAAGAAGATTTCTTCGATTTATTTCTTGGACACTGGGCATCCTCGTCATTGGACAATGGCCTAGGAACAACCCTTAACACGAATCAACAATCAATTAAAACCTTATAATTCAATCACAGGACTCAAGGACTTCCTCTTAAAGATTTCTTATTCCATACGAGTTAAATTTTACTTTATTCAAGTTTCAATCAATCTTATACTCAATGCGACATCCTACCTCATTCTCCAATACTTTCAACCTTATTCTTAGACCTTGAAAGGCAATAAAAGCTCAATATGAACAACACTTAATTTCCAATCCTATAGCTCTTCATCAATAGTTATCAAATGAGTCACTAGTATGAAATGAATCACACATTCAATTAGACTTCTCGGAAAGGTACTAGTGGCATGAGGCTTTTGGGTAATGGTTCCAATGACAGCCTCAAGTGCAACATTCACCCTTTCAATTTCAAATTTAAGAATTGGGTGACACCGAATCAGATGACACCTTTCCAGGTGGTAAGGTTTTGTCAAACTCCACTCTATTAGGAAAGATCATCATGACATTGATATCAGATTTAATCTCGCCAATTCTTCTTCAAGATCATAATAAGTACTATCAACATTTCTACAAATATCAACCATTTTTTGGGATCATAATTATCCACAACTTGGTTTAGATCTGGAATAGCTAGAATTCCTACGGGAATAGCTTCGAATGATTTGCTAGGGGAGTTAGGGTTTCTTGTGACAATCTACGTCGTATAAATACCTCGTATAAGTACTAAAATAATCATCAAACAATCATGTAATCAAATTACAACATTTATAAATATATATATATATATATATATATATATATATATATATATATATATATATATATATATATATATATATATATATATATATATATATATATATATATAGATTTTAGTTAAAGTAGTGTAGTATCTTATAATTGTTAAAATAAAAAGTGTTTCGGACCTTTAGATATACTAGTTGAATTAAGATGACACTAATCTCATTAAAATAACATTAAATTATTAATTAATTTCATTTCTATGTATGTTAAGAGATTCATAAAAAATGGTCTCTTGAATTTAACCATATTTATTACCCTTATTAATTGTAATAACTTTAAATGCATGATATTAATTGGAAAAAAAACACAACCATATTTTTTGTGAAAACGTATCCATATTGTACTAATATGTACTTGTAGTTTTAGTTTTTTTTTATGTTGTATCATGTTTTAATTTCTATAATTCTGGACAAGTTATGTTATTCATATTATATTAAGTTATACTTACGGATATCGATTGGTACATGATTATTTTTTATTTTTTTAGGTAGTGTACGGGTTAAATGTCAAATATGTATCATCATGTTCGTAATTTTGGATGTGGCATAAATTGTATATATTTTTTGTATATCATTTTCTTGTTGATGTATCATATTATTATTTTGTAAAATATTGAATATGTGGTTGTTTACACTTGTAAAGATTACTATTTAGAGATGATGTATCAACATTTTGCTACGTATCAAGTCTACCTAATATAAAGAATAAAAATATATAAAAAAATAATAAATATGTAGATGTATCAAGAAAAGCTATTATTTAAAAGTTTAGTTAAATAAAAATTAAATATTGTTTAAAAATAAATAGTATTGTTTAAATGAAAATTAATTTTAGGTTTATTTATTAATTGTTGTTACTTGACTAGATATATGCTACATTAATGCAACTCAACTATTATTAATTTCATTTAATACTAACTAATTAAATTCAATGGTCCATACTACTTTTCATTTTAACAATTTTAAAAAGCTACACCATATTAACCTAACTTTATATTATATATAGGTATAATTATGATTTGGAACCACACTTTTTAATCCAGTCATATCCCAGTCACATCTTTAAACCAATAGGATTTAAGAAATTCCTAGAAAATCTCCATTTTCCACTTTTTTGTGATTTGAAATCGCAATTTTCTGAAACTGTGTTTTGGAAACGTTCTTTTGGAACTTTTCTGAAACTGCGTTTTGGAAACGCTGTTTTGGAAATTGCGTTTTCGAAACAACGCATTTTTGAAACCTGCGATTTCCAAAACGCTGTTTTTGAAAATTGCATTTTCGAAACGCAGTTTTTGCTTATTTCTGTTTTTTATTAAAAAAATATGCCATTTACAAGAAATGAACATATGACCTTTCGTTTAGGGGTAATCAAACTTACCAACTTGCTATAGTAAGGTTTTTGTTTAATTGTTACTAACCCATATACTTAAACTCACTAAAACTGAATACCTTTATTTTTTGTTTTTTTCGAAATATTATTATTGGTTTTATTTTTAAGTTTCATTTTTTTTATTTTCTAACTTTCAGATTAAAAACATGTTTATTTCAACTTTTTTTCAATATTTTCCAAAAATCATGAAATTTCTATTTTCTAATTTTTTTTTTATAGAAACTAGAAAACCCCATTTTACCGTTTTCTTTTTCTTTTCTCAAATACAAATAAAACATGTTCACATTTTTTATCGTTTTGACAGCTTCTAACGTTTTTGTCACTTTTCTTTACGTCTCTTCATTTTTCACGTTTTCGCCACTTTTTTTACATTTTTGTAAATTTTTTTATGTCTTCGTCACTTATTTTTACGTTTTGGTTAGTTTTTCACGTTCTTGTCAGTTTTTTACGTTTTCATCAGTATATTTACGTTTTCATAAGTTTTTTTAAGTTTTTTTCTTCAATTTAGTATGTTTTCGTTACTATTTTAACGTTTTCATCAGTAATTTTAAGTTTTCGTCATTATTATTACGTTTTCGTTCGAACTTTTACGTTTTCGTCAATATTTTTACGTTTTGTTAGATTTTTACGCTTATGTCATAATATATACGTTTTCGTCCGAATTTTTACTTTTTCGTCTGATTTGTTACTTTTTCTTCCGATTTTTTACATTTTCTTCAGTATTTTACGTTTTTGTCTGGTTTTCTATGTTATCGTTTGATTTTTATACGCTTTTTTCCGATTTTTTTACGTTTTGTCAGCTTTTTTATGTTTTCCCGATTTGTTTACGTTTAAGTCAGGTTTTTTACGTTTTCGTCCGAGTTTTTTGTTTTCGACCGATTTTTTTGTTTTGGTCTAATTTTTTACGTTTTCATCAGCGTTTTTTACGTTTTTCATTAGTATTTTTACGTTTTTGTCAGTAATTTTACATTTAAATCTGTATTTTTACATTTTTGTCATTATTTTTACGTTGTTGTCCAAAATGTGCAAAACATTCTAAGCAAAACGTGAAAAACGCTGATGAAAACGTAAAAGATGCTGATGAAAACGTAAAAAATGGACGCAACATTAAAATACAGACAAAAATATTAAAATACTGACGAAAACGTAAAAATTTGAACGAAAACGTAAAAATACTGACGAAAAGATATAAATATTGAAGAAAACGTAAAAATGCGGACGATAACGTAAAATTAATGACTAAAACGTAAAATTACTAACAAAAATATAAAATTACTGATGAAAACATTAAACTGTTGAGAAAAACGTAAAAACGCTGACGAAAACGTAAAAACACCGATGAAACGCTAAAAAGTTGGACGAAAACGTAAAAAAATCGGGCGAAAACGTAAAAGCATGATGAAACCATAAAAAATCAGAAGAAACCGTAATAATAATGATGAAACAAAAAAAGTTGATGAAAACATAAAAAAACTTGATGAAAGCGTAAAAGAACTTACTAAAACGTGAAAACAGAAGACCGAAAAAAACAGATTAAAACATAAAAAACTAGCAAAAATGTGAAAAAGGTTGATCATGAAAAAAATGATAGAATATAGTTTCGTCTAAACATTGTTCTCTTTTTTAGAAAATGAAATATGCCATCTAAACGGGTGTTCAAGATTTTTAACTCTACCCTAGAAACGAAAACTTTTTTTCTCTAGAAGTTTAGAAGCAGAAAATTATGAAAAGTTTTCCACAACTACACAACCCCTTTATTTTATTTTATTTTAATTTTTGAAATATTTTTATTAGTTTTTCTTTTTAAGTTTCAAAAATTTTTATTGTCTAAATTCCGTATTAATTTTCACAACTCAATAATTATCCGAGTGTAAAGGTTTACACATGTAAAAATTGTCATGGAGTAATATAAATTAAAAACAAAAATTGCAGTCGGGTAAAAATATATTTAAAGACCCAAAATAACAATTGCTATAAGAAATTAATATAACGTTGTTGTTGTAAAATTTGGTATTTCTTTTATGGTTTATCCAAGTGTAAAGATTTTTGTTTTCATTAATGCGTGTTTGTGAGGTTTAGACATAGAATTTATTTTATTAATTTACAAAATATACTTTTTTAAAATTAAGATTGAATTTTAAATCTTTTAAAAATATTTATTTTTAATATAAATTTAAGAATCATATTATAGCAAATATATCAGGTTACAGTTTCACCACCGGGTCAACCCGGTCAAGTCACCGGGTAACGAGATCGATCATTGTGTCAACCTGATTGAGTCACCGGGTCACGGGTTCATCATCAGTGGTTCGTTCATATAAAAAAACAACCCCGTCCTTTGACCAGAAATAAACGTTGCTTAAGCGTAAACTATAACTAAAATATAGTAAAGGTTAAATTAAAAATTCAAGAAACTAAAAATGCACAACAATAAACCCTTTGGAACAAGAAAAAAAAACGACCCGCCCGTTGGGGGTTACGACGCTAGTGTATATATATATATATATATATATATATATATATATATATATATATATATATATATATATATATATATATATTAAAATAACACTTCTCAGCCTGGCCTTGTCGGTAACTCGGGAATTCTTTGGCACCGTTATAGTCAAAAGATTTTTAGACATTTTGAGAAAAATGTTTATAGTTAAAAGATTTTGGAATATTTTATTCAAAACCTTGTTTTTAAAAAATCTTCCGTTCTCTATAACGAGAACTCTGGTACCAAACTGTAACACCCCCAAATATTCATACTTTAGTTCAGCGGAAGAGTCGTTGGTGTTACGGGATAACACATTACTCAAATCATAGACAACGCTTAAAATCGCATCGTTTAATAATAAAGCATTTTCGATTCATGAATATCAAATTTACATAGGTCCCAAGTCATAGTATTTCATACAAGTTTTACAAAGCATTTGAATGGAAATTGTTATTTAAGTGCGGGCCATGAATTCTTGTCATCTTCCCGAGAATTACCTTCAAGTACCTGAGATAAAACATGTTAAAAGAAAGGTCAGCGAAAACGCCGAGTGAATTCATAGAATTTAATGAAATCCATTAATATATCATCGGTATAAAATTATTACCGAAAATCATTTTGTACAATTCTTTGTCATAGGCCATAAAATAAGCCAAAAACATTTTATACAAATCTTTGTTGTAAATCATACTATAGGCTTTTGCCTTCAAAACCATTATACAAACCAATGTCGTAAAAACATCATACAATACGTTTTATAACGTTGTATAGAGTTAAATAAAAACCGCTATATGAATATGGTTATGTAAAACCAAAACACGAACATAATATCAATAATAAGACCCCATATTGCAAGTCAGGCAATATATTGTAATTCAATGCGTATATCAGTATTTTTGTTATTGGATTATCATAAGCCGCATGACATTGCTACCGTACTATAACAAACAACGGGTAGCTAAACCGAAACTCATTTGCCCATCTAAAACAGCGTGTCGTCACAATAATCATGCTTATATAAGTCTTCTCATACATAAATTCGCTTACCAATCAACGTGGCACGACGGGGATCAACCGTCAAGGCGCGAACTGGGTGATCTTCCCCAAATAGTACTATTATATGCATAAGCGTCTACCAAATTCCGGTAGTTCACAATTCATGCTAATGGGACTTTTAGTGACATAACCTAACTTTAATAATCCATTTCATTTCATACATCGGGTCATATAATCATTTATCGGGTCATATAATCATTCGGGTCCAAATCAATAAACAAACAATCAGGACAACTGGTGTCCTATTTTTATTAAAACTAACATGTTATCTCCCTCACGGATTTATAAAACATTTCATAAAACATTTAAAAGAGTGCGAGGCTATGAACTCACGTTGATTGGGAAAGGCGGTTATCGGCGATTTAGATGTATGATACGTGCTTCAATCACGGAAACCTAGACAAATAATACTCGTCTTAGACTCTTGTCCAATGACTTTTATAAAAACAATGGCTATGTATATATGATGATATCATGGGTATGATGATGATCATGTGAGAGTTTATATCTTCATTCAATCATTATAGTGTTATGTGTTAGTCAAATTTTTGACTAGTTACACTAGTTTCACTCTAATTCCATATTAAGGCCCAATAAGCCCATTAAAGTCCAATACTTTATATTAGCCCATTCATACTTTTTAATACCAAGCCTTTACTCATATGTTGGGCACAAGTGGGTTAAGCCCAATGAGCAAGCCCATTAGTGTTTATCCAAACTAGTTGGGTCAATAGTCCAATAAGGCTACTTTGGCCCGTTAATGTCCATAAGTTATAAAGATCGGGTTTTATCGGATTTTACTTGTCAAATGTACTTAAACATCAGTATGTGAGTTATAAAAAGTTTACATTAGACGGGTCCGACCGTCTAGGTTTTAATTGACGAAAACGTTAATTTTACGGTTTTAGCGGAAAAGACGTAAAGCTTATATTTATAGTTTTATAACTTATATACATAAGAAATAGTCATTTTTATAAAATGTTACTTTTATTTATCGAATTAAATACTTATTTATATGTAATATATAAGTTAGTGGGTTTTTAGATATACTTTTTATATTATATTTACTTGAGTGCTAATATTATACTATATAATTTATTTTACAAATCTGATTATTATTTTCACTTTCACCATTGTTACCATATCTTGAGTTCTACAAATAGATAGAAGCTCATTTTGTACACCATAAACTAAATGATATGTGATAAAATTAACTCAGTTTTAGCTTCTACTCAATCTATCTCTAAATGTCCCTAAGAGTCCGTCCAAAACAGACTACTCAGATTTGTACTTAAATATTGTTTTGATCATATCTCACTCATTATAAAGATTCCATTGTATGGCCAACTCTCACATGTGTACAAGTCTTATAACTTATTGTATATTAATTCATCTATGCCATTTTATCAGTTTAACATAAGGTTCTTTACTATTTTTATACAGCCTACTTATTTAAGCAAGATTTTACCACTTTTACATGTAGTTTTCAATCTTTTTATCCAAGTTTATCAACACATGATCCTCACACAATATTTTTATCATCATATATCACTAGGAAAGAAAATACATTTTACATTTACAAAAATAACAATGAAAATGGGAAGGATGATCTTGTTTACCAACCAAGATTATAACTTGACTTTGGATGACAACACTTGCGATACACCAAAACTATCTTCAAGATCACCAATCTCCAAGAACTTCTTGTAGAAAATCAGCCCTAGGACACAATCAAATCTCCTCCTTGGATGTTAAAATCACCACCAATCAATAGAGCTTCAAGAGGTTTCCATCATATGTGTGAATAACACAAGATATTATGGTTAAAATTGATCAAATGAGGGTGTTTATGGATGAGGTTGGACGGCAAGGAGGAATGGGGCGAGAGGATTTTGGTGGTTTGCATGAGTGAAAATGAGAGAGTGGTTTGGAGAGAATGGTTTTGAGTTAAGTTACTAGTTTTCAAAGTGGCTAGGACAAGTGTCCTAGCTTACTTTGTAAGCTTGACACATGAGGTGTGTTGTTAGCTTATTTTAGCCATCCCATATTGGGGGTGGGGCAAAAGTGGTTTTGTCTCATCCCCAATTATTTACCAGTACTCCTCGATTCTAGTTTCCTCTATTTACGTGCCCTCGGGTCGTTTTACGAAAAACGTTTTTATAAATTATGAATCAACGGCACAAAACGAATCTAATAAAAATTGTCTCATAAAAAACGGAGTTCAAAAACGTAAATACGTAAACCTAGGGTTTCCGGTTTAGTCGTAAAGGACGTTAAATTATGAACGTAAGTCCTAATCTCTTCTCGTAAATTTGTGAGTTTATGAACCAACACAAATTTAAATTCCAAAATAATATTCACGAATAAATTTATTTCCTGAAATGTCGAACTGTCACCAAAACGGTGTATGTAAACGTAAGCACGTAACGTAGAATTCTTCGGTTTAAACGTAGTCGATGCTACTTCAAGACGTAAACCCAAATTTCTTCCCAAAAATGAGTGAATTCATATTATAACATTAAAATAATATTTTTAAATATTACTTGAGAATAAAATATCGACCATAAATTGACGGATTGTCACACAATTCATAGGCAAAAGACTCATATCATGGCAGTGTAAGAAGCAAACCATTGTTGCTACTTCTACAACTGAAGCTGAATATGTAGCTGCTGCTCATTATTGTGGACAAGTACTTTGGATTCAAAATCAGTTGTTAGATTATGGGTTCAACTTTATGAACACCAAGATTTACATTGATAATGAAAGTACTATATGCATTGTCAAGAATCCAGTATTTCACTCCAAGACCAAGCATATTGAAATAAGACATCACTTCATAAGAGATGCCTGTGACAAGAAGCTTATTCAAGTCTTGAAGATTCATACAGACAACAATGTAGCTGATTTATTGACCAATGCATTTGATGCAAAGAGATTTGAATTCTTGGTGACATATATTGGTATGCTCAACCAATAGACTGCTGCATATGTTGAGGGGAGGTAACAGCTGTACAATTTTTATGCTAGTTTTTATTGTATAGTCTATGTTTTTGTGTTTTTGATGTGATTGCAGGTTGATAGAATAAGATAAAAGAGGTTCTTATGATAGTGGAATGCATGAACTGGTCAAAATTGTGAGGTACCGTGATGGATCCAAGTACCGCTAGCATAAGTCCAAGTACCGAGTATGTTCCATGTACCGCTACATGTCCGTTGTACCGTTAAGGGTCTCTTTTGTAAATTTGGCGGTTTCTTCGCGCTTAGGTTTGTTATTTACTTAAATACTTACTCCAATTACACAATTGATTCACCTAATCTTTTATTTTTATCTCTTGATTCTATAACCTTCTATCTATTTTTTCGTTCATCAAAAATATTAATGGCTGCTTTACAAGTGATCTCTAAGCATAATTTGGTTGCGAATCTTGCTCTGAATGATGACTCTCTTGGATTCCATGAGATTCTTGGATTCTTATCTCGAAGTCATGTTCGTTTCGCACTCACTATAAGTCCCATTGTCTCTGTTTCCATTGTTGAACAATTTTGGAACACTGTTGTGTTAGGTACTCGGTTTGATCAACCTTGCATTAAGGCTAGGGTAAATAATAGGAACATATATGTAACCGAGGTACTGCTAAGGGCTAGTTTGAGATTAAATGATGCAAATGGACTTAGTATGCTTAATAATACAGAGATACATGATGGCCTTGCAGCCATGGGCTATGAGGATGGTAGGGAAAGTCTTACTTTCTTTAAAGATTTGTTTTCACCTCAATGGAAATTGCTTTTTCATGCCATTATTCACTATTTGAGCTCTAAAAGTACTTCTTCTGATCGAATTCTTGCTGCATTGGCATCAGCTGGTATTTGTCTAGCAAATAACAGGGTTTTTAATTTTTCAAGATTAATTTTTGAAGGCATGACTAGGAATTTGGAAGGAAATAAGAAGTTTTTAATGTATCCTAGATTCATTCAGACTTTAGTTAGTGACCAAATCCCTAACCTACCAGAGTTAACTGATACATGGGATGTTCCTACATTCACAAAGAGAACTTTCTCTTTCTTGACCAAACAAGCCAATGCCTTTAAAGGAACTGTTACACCATTGTTTGCTCATATGTTAGCCCAACCTGCCAACCAAGAAGGTGAGGAACTTAGCAATGCTAGTGCTTCTCAGCAAACTCCTTCTAACCAGAGTTCCCATTCCTCAGAAGATTCTCAATCTTCTTCTCACAATATTGGTGTTCAACCAAATACTGATGAGATGATCCATACACTTGCTGCTTCCATTGCTGCTAGTGGTTCACCACCAGCACAGGCACCAGAGGTGATGGATGTTACAAATTTAACTACATTGTGTACTAGTTTGTCCCAATAGGTACAGGTGTTGCAAAAGGAAAAACTTGTTCAAGACAAGAAATTTGCTGAATTAGAGGCTAGCCTAATCAAGTTGAGGAATAAAGTATCACCTTGGATGAGGCAACATAGGTCTTTTCAGAAAGCTGTACTTAAAAAGCAAAGGTTCAGAAACCACAAGAAAAGGCAACTAAATGCAACCAAACAGGGGAGGAATTATGAAGAACAAATACCTTCTTCTGATAATTAAACAAGGGTCTCTTGAAATGACATCAATTTTAAGTTGGATGATGATGTCATTGGGAATTATGAAGATGTAACTGGTTTAGAGACTGGTGTGGATGAACCTACAAACATGGAGTTTCAATAGGAAGAACCAAAGCCTACTCATGAGGATCCATAAATTGAAGAAATGGTGGTAACTCAGCCAGAGCCACAACCTCAATCGCCACAACTTTAAGTGAATTGAAGTACTTTCTATGAGAAGCTTGAGGAGATTAATGTTCAATTTCCTATATCTTTAACTCCACCACCACAAAGACAATTCTGTTTTCACAAGAAACAGTCTTTGCAAGTACTGTCAAGATCAAGAGTGACCAATGAATCAGACAAGACCAAAGAGGTGCAAGTTGAAAGGATAATTTCAGTGGAAGAAAGGGTATCTGGAGATACACAAGTGATTGAAGAAACAAGTGTGTCTAATACTGGTGAAGTCAACATTGTTGAAGATCCAAGTACTGCTAAGCTAATTAAGCTGACTGCAAGTACCGCTGACTTTGTTGAAGACCCAAGTACTGCTAAGCCAACTAAGCCGACTGCAAGTACCGCTGGTGATCATCTTTCACTGGAAAGTCAAACTCCTTTTGAAGAGAATGAGACTTTAGCCCAAATACTGCTTGACATAAGAGAAAAGAATTCAACTGAGAAAGCAAAACAAGCATAGGTAGAGAAGAAGACACAACAAGAAGTTCTTGCCAAAAAGGATCAAACTAAAGGTAATAAAGTTCAAGCTTTACACCCTACTAAAGGTATAGTTATTCAACGACAAGCTGATGAGAAAAGACCTTTGAAGCTGAAGAAGAAGTTACCTAAGATTAATCCAAAGGATAAGGGGAAGAAGCAAATACAATCAGAATCTGAAAATGATAGTGATTCAGATGAAGATATCAGCAAAGTCATGAATAGATTTAATCAACTAGACTATGATGAGGAATATGCTCTCAGAATGCAAGCTCAAATTCATGAAGAAGACTTGCAAGAGGAACTTGAAGCAAAGCATCATTTGCTAGAAACTAGGAGAATACAACAAGAATGGAACATACAAGAGTATGATAGGATTCAAGCTAAATTACATGCAAGTGAGCTTCTTGTAGACTCATTGTTAGCTGAAGAAAGAGATGCTTATGATGAAGAAGAGAAATCAAAACTGACTGATGATCTGGTAAGGGAGCAAGAAAGATTCTTTGTTGAAAAGAGAAGAAGAGAAAAGATTAAGCCTCCAACTACTATGCAGATTAGGAATCAAATGATGACATTTCTCAAGAAAGTTAAGCATTTCACTCATACTGAGTTGGTCAAGAATAATTTTGAAGAAATCAGGACTTTGTATGAACAACATAAAAGAGCTGAATTGAATTTTTTTGAGATTGGATCTGAAGCAGATAGGATAGCTGTTGAAAAAGCTAGAAGACATCTGCAACAACAAAGGCAATTTGGAAGTGATCCTAGAATTGAGCCAAGTACTGATGAACCTACAACTACATCTCCACCTATCAAGACCACATATGTGAGAAAGAATAGAAATGAGAAGGTAAGTTCGAAAGAGGAAGAGACTGCTCAAAGAATGAATGAATGAGATAAAGCTCAAGATGTTGACAAGACTGAAAATGTACAAGCAGTACATACACAGTCAATAGTACATACTAAAGAAACGGTACATACAAACTTGGAAGAATGTTCATTGGAATTTGAAGGAACCTCCAAGGGTGTTAAGAGGAAAAGATCAACAAAGAGGAAGTAGAAAGCCAAGAAAAAGGCTAAGTCAACAACAGAAGATAGTGATGATGATGAGAGCTTGAAAAAGTACTTGAAGATAGTAAAATTTGAAGATCAATGTATTGATACAAAGATTTTTGGAAAGAGGTCATATATTGCTAGATGGATATACTCTATGGATCAAGGACTGGAAGCTCATGGAATACAAAGAACTGATGGCACAACAAGAATATTCAGACTTTTGGAAGATATTCTTCATATTCTTGACAGAAAAGATATTCAGGATCTTTTTAGGTTAGGTCAAGAAGCCAATGTAGGTAAAACTGAGGTATCACTATTGTATAATGAATTGCTCTTCATGTATGAACCACACAACTGTGATACAGAAATGTTGAAGGAATTAGAGAATCAGGTTCCTAGTTACTAGAGATATTATAGGTCATGTGGATTGCATATTTTGGATATAGATGATGTTACTTACTATATGCTACAAGAGAAGAGTTATCCATTTGGACGAAGATTGTTGGAAAGAATGTTGGAACAGTAATTGGAAGTCATAGAAGAGTCTGTTGATGCTTTAGAGTTGATCAGAATGGTTAAACAACAAATCAAGGATTTGAAAGATGAGGAAGAAGCTGAGAAAGAGCTTTAAGTGTTTGACTTTCAGTCACACTTCACAAATGGTTCTCAGTTCACCATGTCTAACACACATAAGAACTGGCTAGTCCATAAGCAAACGGTTTATGGAAAAGACATCTCAAATCCGTTGAAAGCTGGTAGTTTGCTAAAAACTATATGGTTCTGACTCACCTTGTTTCGAGACAAAGAGTTGGCTAGTCCTAGACAAACGGTACTAGGTAAAGACCTAATCAAATCCATTGATGGTTGACAATTTACCAGAAATTGTAGGGTTATCAGTACACCTTATTCTTTATGAATAAAGTATTGGCTATTCTAGAGTGTACGGCTAACTGGTAAAGAATATATCAAATCCGTTGATAGCTGGTGATTTGCTAAAAATCATGAACCAATACAGATTGATTTTTGTTGTTAACTGTTTTATTTCAGATATGAAGATTGCAAGCAAAGAAGTATTCAAGAAAAGATACTTAGAAAGTTTAGTCTTATCAAATCAAGACTGAAGTTCATGATTCAGAGTTCATAGATTTAACTCAAGAAGACAATTACTGTTGCTGCAAAGAAAATTGAATGTTTACAAGACACAAGAAGATCATAAGGTGAAGACAAAGATGATGCTTGAAGATTATCTTATCAGAAGAAGATCTACATTGAAGTGTTTGGCTACATTCAGTTGGATACATATACAAATTACCAAGTTTAATCCAAGGATGAACAGATGACTGAAGACATGTATTCTAAATACATCCAGTACAAAGAGAAACAAGAAGACAACAAGTTATCATTCTTGTTTAGGGGAGGATTGTTGGGAATTATTTGTAAGTATCAAGTACCGTTAGTGTTATTGAAGTATTGGTAGTTATCTTTCAAGTACCGTTAGTGTTAACGCGGTACATAGTAAGTATTGCTACTTATAAAGTAAGTACTGCTATATTGATTAGGACGAATATATCTTTGTATAAGATATGTCATAGTTATAGTTAGAGTATATCTTATATGATATACTTAAATAGTTAGAATATTGATAATATATCGTCTGTGATATAGTTATCTTTATAAAATATTCTAAGGTTTCTAGGGTTCCTTACTCTATAAAAGGAACATAGGTACACTGTCATTTATGTACCTCATTCAAGTCGATTAATAAGAGAATCAAATAGTTAAAAGTAATTATGTTCTTCTGTGCTTTATAAGTTAGATTCTGCATAACTTATTTATCTTGAGTAAGAGTTCTCCAAAGTGTTTTAGTTTGATTACAAACTACTATACTAGTTCTTAACAAATTATAGATCTAATCAAAGGGATCAACACCACCTTTATAAGACCTTGGATCCTCGATCCCATAATGCGTCAATGTAATATTGGACCGGAAAAGTTACTACCACACTCCCACAACCCGTCAAGGTAATATTGGAGCATAATAGAAACCTTACACATCACTGCCCCTTTTTGGAGTCTTTATTCATAAATATTTTTTTTCTATATTTTTTTCTCACTCTTTTTTTCTCACTCTTTTCTTTCTTATTCCTCACTAATAAATTAACACCACGCCATTTATTTAACCAAAGTAAAAGGTTAACACGTATAAAGATCTCAAACTAAAACCCCAACGTGTACTTATATTAACCACAAATGATTAGTCAAAAATGCATAAGAGACTAAAAATTGGAAAAACCATTCTTGATTATTTAGTAACAATTATATAAGGCATTGACAAGAAAGTAAAGGTTACGAAAGAGGGTAAAATAGCCACAAGTAATTAATATGAAGTTTATCTAGTCCTTTACACTTACTTAAAATCTATCATCTCTCATTCTCCACAATTTAAAATCTCAAATAATGAGACTCGTGAATGCTTATCCTAATAAATCGAGTTAACGATTTACGTGGTTAAGGATACTAGCTAGAGTAAGATTGAATAAGCAAGCTCGGGTTGAGTCAAAATATTCATGATGGGCCTAATATATCAAAGACATATAAACTTGTTAGACCATATCCTTTATTATATTTTTTTCTTTTTATTTGATTTAGGAAGAATTAAAAAGAAAAAATACAATGCAAGGTGTATGAAAATGAAAATGATATGCATAAATGAATGCAATATTTTTGTAGCCAAAATAGATCAAACATTTGAAAAATGTTGAAAATTTTAATTTTCCCAATTATCATGAAAGCAAAGGCAATGGTCCAGGCAAGGTCACTTCGATAGAAGTCTCCCCTATACTTAAGATAAACATTGTCCTCAATGTTTAAGAGTATTAGAGTATAAACTCCCCTACACTTATGACATTGCTTACTTTGTTTAACTCGAGCTAAGGAAAAGGCAACTAAAATAAATTAATTTTAGACATGTTTGAATATCACATTAGCAAAAACAAATCAAAGTGAACCGGATACACGGGCCTCCTCCATAAGCTCCATGAATGAAATGAGATAGAGAAACCCTAGAAACAAACACCAAAAGAAGAAGAAAGGCATACACTCCTCCACTTAATCTCCTATAACACACTCTTATTGATGGAAAAGATCTAAGGAATCTAAACCTAGTTATTCGATGCTTGATTTTATTCTCAAAGTCTCTAGCTCGACTTGAACCATCAAGGAGAATGAAAGGTATCCACTCTGAAGCAGATCTCACATGAACACTCAAACTTAGAACGTTGCCATTTACGATGAGATTTAAAATAGTTGTTAGCCCTAAAATGTGAGCGCCATTTACGGAATTACATTAGATTTAAATAGGCAAGACACAGAGGGGTTATTACTGTTAAGTTGTCAAAGTCACTCTTTCTCGGGCCTATATATACCCCTACATACTTCCATGTAGGGGTGAGGATAATTATTTGTATATTATTATTTGTCTCTCTATAATGCATACACTTCTTTCTTCTTGCTACTTTCTCTCTCTAAAAATGTCTAAATACTTATTGTTTCCTCCCCGACCTTCAGATCACCCTTTGTTGCTTTGAATCTTATAAGTTAACAATATTTGCCTCGATAAATGGACTGGTCTAACGTGTCTCAAGTTTTCACCAACGAAAGCTCTCATGTAGTAAACACACCAGGATTAAATACATAGTTACTATCTCTACACTCGATCAACTCCAAAATAGGTAGCATGAACAAAGTAAGCTCATATGAGAATCCCATATCAATAGAAGTCACACTCTAATGTGAAGTAGATAAAAACCAAGATTTCCCAAAAATACAGATCCCAGGATCAAAAACCTTTCCCATGGGAAAATAAGAAGACGAGCTCGTATCAACCATAGAAAATCCCCCCTTAGCTAACAAAGCATAATGAGACAATGAAGGTGTAGGAATTAAAACATTCATAATGATTATCTCCATGTCGTGCTCCTCATCATTATCAAAGGGTGGAAGATCTCCATAGAAGGCATATTGAAAGGAGGATCAAGAATAATAGTTCTTGTGGAGGAGGTGTAGGCTCTATGTTCCCATAAAGCAATGTTTCAATAAGACGAATCTCCCTTTCCTAATTAGAAATACTATCATCGACCTTTATATCAATATTTGCAAGAGGAGCCTCTATGGTGGCATCAATATCCATAAGAGAGTCCAAACCAAAGGTTTTTGGTGCTAAAGGTGTCTTAGGTGGAAGGTCATCAATCTATAAGAGCATAGGATCTTCTTCATTAATAACCAACTCCAAGGGGGAAAGGGTGGGAATAGAAAGCTCAAAAGTAGGTGTATCAATGAGGGAATCAATCTTAGGAAGGATATGATCATGAAAAACGATAAGTGTAGCCTCAAAAACCGTTGAAGAATGAGCAATAAAGGTTTCTTCTTCTATGGACTCATCATTAGGTTCTTCACGCTCCTCAAAATTTGGATTATCAAAACATGTTTTAAAAAGAGGGTTTGAATGCATCACAAATTCATTAGAAAGAGTAGGTGATTCATCTTCAGAAGTAAATGACTCATCACGATTAGAATAATCATCAAAAGGGTCCTCACAAGAATCATCAAAAGAATCATCATCACTCATGGTGTCAAGCTCATAAGGTTGGAGAGGAGAAGATCTCAGTGTATATGTGGGTGTCAACACCTGAGGTGGAGTAAAACTCATGATAGTCTCAGGGCCTTGTCTCTCCCTTATTTGCGGAGAGATGGAAGGTTCCACATTGTCTATAGGAGAAAACTCTTCATCCAAATTAGGAATATTATCTTGACAAGACAAGTCATCGGATAATATCTCATAAGATACTTCACTAGAATCACGTTCATCCTCCTCCTCTTGTGTTAAATCTTGTAAAAACTCTTCCTTGGTGTCATTATCCCTTTCTTTGAAAAATTCATCAAGATTGAAATCACATCATTAGTAGTATCATGAATGTCATCATGTGATAATATCTCAATATGATCATGGAGAGAAGAGGTATCACTATAAGGCTCATCACATGGTATGTTAGAAATACCCTCAAGATCTCTTGGGATTAGGATAACGTTAACAACACTAGAGGTGATTAATTCATCTAAATTGTTGATCATATTAGTGTTAAGAAGCTCGTCCCCTATGGTTAAAGAGGTGTTAGGTTCCTCGTGAGATAAAGGTGAGGAAGGTGTGTCATCGCGAAGCGTCATACAAATCGAAGTATTCTCATCATCGTCATGAAAGAATCTATAAGACATACGAGCACGAGTAGCAAGATATTCTTCTTCACACGCTTGACGATATTCATCACAATAGTGTCATCCTCAACATCTACTCTCAAAGACGGCTCAGTATCATAAGGTAAATCATCTTTAGGTCTAAGGTTTTGCAAGATTTATGTTTGCATAAGGGCTAATTTCCTATTGGTTTCCTCTTGCATTTGGTCAAGTGCTTGCATCATAAGTTGAAAAGTGTATTGACTATAGCTTTGAAAAGTTCCTTGATTTTGAAAGTCTTCATGATTATAATCTTGAAAATTCCCTTCATTTTGAAATCCTCTATGATTTGAAAATCCTTGATTATGAAAGGTTTCTTGATTATAGCCTTGAAAATTTCCATCATTTTGAAAACCTTCATAGTTTGAAAATACTTGGTGTTGATATAGCCCATTAAAGTTTTGGTTTTGAAATGATGGTTGAGTTGTGATGGAAAAACGGAATATCCTATATAGTCATTACAAGTATAATCCATTTGAAAGTTAGGTTGAAAATTAGGGTTCCCGGTTCCATTGTAAGCATAGGACTCCCCATAATGGCCATTGTTTTGAACACACACATAATTTTCATGTGGACCACCACAAATCGAACAAGGCGGATAAATAGCGTTGGCGGATTGTTGTTGCAACATCTCCTACATAGAACGATTATCCATGTGTGGCAATGTGACGTGAATGAAATGGCTGAATGTATATACAAGTGAATGACGTTAACTCTTCCTCGTGGGAGGAAGTGGTACACCAAGCGGTATGTTTACACGTGTGTGAGAACACGTGTTAGTAAACTTGATACAAGGCTTTTGAATGGGTTCAGATTTTTTTTCTCGGAATCTTCTCAAATTGATTCACAACTCAAAGTGGAATGATTTGTTCTTGGTGACAAATAGGGGGTTTGGTTTTCTATTCTATTAAAAAGATAAATGAATGAAGTAAATAAAGATTTAAACCAAAACAATTACTTAAATAAAACTAGAATTTAAATTAAACAATTAAATGATAAAGCAGTAAAATAAACTCACTGAAAACTAGCTCTATTCGGAATAATAGTCCTACTCGGAATAAGTGGTGCTATCTGGAATATATGACCATGCGGAATAAATGGCTATGAGGAATAAAAGGCTTATTCGGAATAACTGTCCTATCTGGAATAAATGTGGCTACTCGGAATATATGCCATCCGGAATATTAATGCTATTCGGAATATTGGACTATGCGGAATAACTGCTCTATGCGGAATAAACATGCTATGCGGAATATTGGACTTACTCGGAATAAATTGGCTATGCGGAATAATTGCTATATGCGGAATATACGACCATGCGGAATAAAGTGCAATTCGGAATAAAAGGGTTACTCGGAATATATTGCTACTCGGAATAATCGACTACCCGGAATTAAAATGCTATGCGGAAGAATTGGCTATTCGGAATAAAGGACCCTATCCGGAATATGCAAATATTCCGAATAAGGGACAAGGCAAACAGACTATCCGGAATAATTAAGCTATTCGAAATATCTGGGGAATTGAAGAACAGTAAACAGCGAGAAAACAGGGGAACACAAATTTATCAAAAATCAACCAAGTTTTTAACCAAATCTTAAACAAAACTAATAACAAATCATCTACTATCTATAAACATCAAATCCCAATCACAAAAACACAAAACCCATTAACTTTTGAAGATCAAAATCAACCAAACTAGAACTTTAAAACTTTGATTAAAAAGAGAAGATGAACAAGATGAAATGGAAAGCTTATATTGATGATTAAGGTTTAAACAGTCAAAGGAAAAAAATTAAAAGCTTACAAGATGAAGGATTCAACAAAAATGAAATATCACCAACACCTTAGTGGTGTTGGCTTCCTACGAAAGAAAAGAAGAAATTGGGAATGAAAAACTAGTGAATATGTGTGAGAGGTTTTCCTTATATAGGCTAGTGGTTGGTTGGTGAAGTGGGCTTTCTTCCTCTCTTCTTGTCTTCTCGTCTTTTCAGAAAAGTTGACGTTTTCGATTCTGATTCGGGATTTGTCGATGATTAAATTCAACTCGTCTTTTAATTTCTTCGTTTAATAGACTTGAGTTTCTTCGACATTTGTAAATCTTCCATCTTTGGTCCTTTTCTTTGATAAATCTTCAAATAGGCCCATTGACTTCCAATCTTTTGCATTTCTTGGACAAAAGACTTCGTCTTGAGTCTTTTTCCTCGATAAAACCCGTGCAATCCCATGTTTTCTTCACTATTCATCCGGTTGACTCTGAAAACACAATAAACACAAAAACCACGCATAATTCCAAACAAATGATATTAAACACGCGTTTTGGTCTTGTTTTAGAAAGAAATAAGTGGTAAAAGGATGGGTGTTTTCACACCTATCAAATCCCCTACACTTAACCATTTCCATGCCCTCATGCAATGCTTTGTGATAAAGCAATTTTACATTTTTCTCATAATCAATCAACCTTGGCCTTATTAAAATACTACTAAACAAAAATTAAAGTACTAAGAGAAATTAAAACTTTAAAGTAAACAAAAGGATAGAAAACCATTTTCACTTGAAAATAGCTATATGGAAATAACTTGCAAAGAGATCAAGGACTTACATTAGGGCTTTGGTGCTGCGAAGATTTATCATCCTCAAGTTTCATGTTCCCCAAACTAAGCTTAAAAACGAGATCATTGTTATTATAAGTTAGCAAATCAAACACTTACACACATGGCTTAATTAAATGCTTAAACTCCCTTATTCCTAGGTGTATCTCTTATATTTTATTTTTGTCTTAGAATGATCATGAAGATGCATTTTTGGACTCATTTCGATAGTTTATTTAGACTGAAAGCAAAGTAGGATGATTTGATCAATAGTTAGCTAAAGGACAAAATCTCTTAAAACTGCTTCTCGGGATATCAAAAAGTTCATATCTTGGCATTACTCGGTTCACGATTTGAGACCTTTCTCGGGCCGATATTTGGCATGTACTTCATACTTCATATCTTGAGAGACGTTCTTAAGATAATGGTCTTCTCTTCGTAATAGAGTTTTGATAGGTGTGAAAACACCCATCCTTTTACCACTTATAACTGGCTAAAACGAGACCAAAACGCATGTTTAATATCATTTGTTTGGAATTATGCGTGGTTTTTGTGTTTATTGTGTTTTCAGAGCCAACCGGATGGATAATGGAGAAAACATGGGATTGCACGGGTTTTATGGAAGAAAAAGACTCAAGACGAAGTCTATTGTCCAAGAGATGCAAAAGATTTGAAGTCACTGGGCCTATTTGAAGATTTATCGAAGAAAAGGACCAAAGATGGAAGATTTACATATGTCGAAGAAACTCAAGTCTATTAAACGAAGAAATTAAAAGACGAGTTGAATTTAATCGACGACAAATCTTGAATCAGAATCGAAAACGTCAACTTTTCTGAAAAGACGAGAAGACAAGAAGAACGGGAGAAAGCCCACTCACCAACCAAAGACAAGGACTATATAAAGACCACCCCTTCACACTTTTTGAAGTTTTTCATTCCCAGTTTTCTTTCTTTTCTTCCGTAGAAAGCCAACACCATTAAGGTGTTGGTGATTTTTCATTCTTGTTAAATCTTTAATTTTGTAAGTGGTTAATCTTTCCTTTTGTTTACTTTACATTAATCTATTAATTTAATCCTTCCATTTCATCTTATTCATATTGTTCTTTGATTTAAAGTTAAAGTTCTTATTTGGTTGATTTTGATCTTCAAAAGTTACTGGGTTTTGTGTTTTTATTGATGGGATTTGTTGTTTATGGTTAATAAATGATTAGTGATTAGTTTTGTTTAAGTTTTGGTTAAAAACTTGGTTGGATTTTGGTAAAATCGTGTTCCCCTGCTTTGTCTGTCGCCTGCTGTTCTTTGTTTCCCCATGTTCCGAACCAATTTTCTAGAAAAAGTTCCGAACCAGTTGTCTTGCTTAAAGTTCCGAACCAGAGAAATCTTCCGAACCAGAAAAATCTTCCGAACCAAAAGAAAACTTCCGAACCAGAAAAATCTTCGAACCAAAAGAAAACTTCCGAACCAGTTTTAAGGCAAAAGTTCCGAACCAATTTTTGTTAAAAAAGTTCCGAACCGATTTTTATGCAAAAGTTCCGAACCGATTGTTTTACTAAAAATCTTTCGAACCAATTTCTTTAAAAGTTCCGAACCGGAACTTTTAAAAAGTTCCGAACAAAGAAAACTTCCGAACCAGTGGAAAAAAGTTCTGAATCGGAACTTTTGTAAACTTCCGAACAAAACAATTAGTTCCACCAGCCTAGGTGCCTGCCAGCTTACTAACGTTTCCCGCCAATTTCACCTGGCTGCCTGGCAGCTTCCAGCAGCTAGCCTGCTAGCTTGTTTATTTAATAGTATTGTTCCGTAATTGTTTAGTTTTATCTGAAAGTTGTTCCGATTTCATTTTTGAAAGTTACGTATTTTTAGTTGAATTTTTCGTCGATTTTTAGTATTAATATTTTTCGTAAAGTTTAAGTTTTATCTTTTATTTAGTACCTGCTTTAGGTTTTGCCTCGTTTAGCTTTAAAGTATCATTTTAGTTTTATTCTCTCCTTTTTCATTTAATAAACTTTATTTTCGAGTCGATAGTTAATTTCGTCTTTTAGTTTTATTTTTATTAGTTATTTCGTTCTAAATCTACGTTTTATTATTTTTATTGTTTTGTTCTTATTAGTTAATTGTTTTTAGCTTATTCTTATCACTTTATGCTTTTAATCCTTTTAGTAGAATAGAAAACCCAAACCCCCTATTTGTCACCAAGAACAATCTTTCCACTTTGAGCTGTAATCAATTCGAGAGGATTCCGAGATAATCCTGAACCCATAGTAAATCATAGTATCAAATGGCGCCGCTGCCGGCTCTTCTCGTTAAGATTAACAGTTTTTTGTGAGAACTTGGATTTTGGGATCCGTTCACCGTGAACGTTACTTTTTCATAAAAACTTTCAAAAACCCTAAAAATTATAAAATTTTCAAAAAATCCTAAAAAGTAAAAAACATAAAAAAGGCAAAAATATTTCTTGTTTGCTTTGTTAGTTCTTTTGCAGGTGCATGCGTACACGATCAACGTCTTATCAAGAGCCCGAGCCTCTCGAAGACTTATACATGGCCGGTGTACACAACAACAATAACAATCCACCTCAAAACAACAATAATAACAACAACAATAACAATTCACCTCTCAACAACAATAATAACAACAACAATGAACCTCTACCGGACAATCGCCCTATGATTGAACTGTTACAAGCACATGTGGAGGGCAACAATGATCCAATTGTCATACCCGCGATTGCAGCCAACAACTTTGAGCTCAAATCCGGCTTTATTCAGATGGTCTCTGCTCAACCATTCTTGGGGCGTACCATTGATGATCCTCATGACCACATCAAAAGGTTCCTGCAACTCACGAATACGGTCAAATTCAATGGTGTTCCACAAGAGGTAATCCGTTTACAACTTTTTCCCTTTTCTTTAGAGGGACAAGCCCGACATTGGCTTGCAAAGGAACCGCCACAAAGTATTCTGACGTGGACGGATTTGGAGACCAAGTTTATAAACTACTTTTTCCCACCCTCTCGTACTACCGCTTTGCGGAATGAAATCATTTATTTTGAACAAAAGAACGATGAGTCTTTTAGTGAATCTTGGGACCGTTTTAAAGATCTTTTAAGAAAGTGCCCACAACATAGTTTTACCAAAGTGCACCAAATTAATACTTTTTCTAATGGTTTAAGCATGAATGACCAAGATTCACTAAACAGTGCCTCGGGGGGTAATATTTTGGTTAAGACTTCTAATGCCACTTGGGACATTATTGGAAATAAGTCTCGTGTGCAAACCAAGAGTGTGCGGACCAATGCCGCTAGTGCTAGTACTAGTGACAACGACAAGCGACTTGACAAAATTACTACGCTTCTTGAATCGCTTGCCGCCCAAACCGCCAGCAACACCAACAGCATCAACGCTAAAAACGCTCAAGTCAATGCTGTCAGCCAACCATGTGAAATATGCGGTGGTCCTCACTCTTACACCACTTGTACCACCACCCAAGACTACCCTTATGAGAATGTTAATGCAGCATACGGTACCTATCCTTCGGCCGCTTATCAAGGTCGTCCTCAAGGTGACCGCAACTTGCTTAGCTACCGCTCAAACAACTTTCTTTCCCCGCCCGGTTTTCCTCCTAACAACCCAAACCAACAACAAAACCTCAATCACCCTCCTCAACAACAACAACAACCTCGTGCACCATACCAACCACCTCAAAGACAACCATATCCACCTCAACGAAACAACCAAGTTTACCAACAACCTGCTTATCAACCACCCGCCTACCATGCTCCCCCTCCCAACCAACCCACCGCATTACACCAAGATGTTGAAACCTACATGAGGACCAATGATGTGATTGTGGAAAATCTCCAGCGGGAAGTGCTCAACTTGAAAGCAGACATTGTGAAACAAGGAAACGATCTTCGAGCTGATATGAGAAACACTTTGGCAAGTCAAACGAATGACATAAGGAACATGATGGCTGGTTTCTTCCAAGGTAATCAATCCTCTTCTTCGGGTACTCTTCCGAGTAACACCGTTGCGAATCCAAGAGGGGAGATGAAAGCAATCACCACTCGCAGTGGCAAAGGTACCAAGGAACCCGAGCTTCCTATACCTCCACCGGTGATTGTGACTAAGGAAAACGAGTCACCTGCTCCTATTCCTCAACCTTCTACTTCCCCAATTTCTCCACCTCTTACTTCTACCCCTCCTCCACCCAAGGATGTGAGTGATCCTTCGATCCCAAAGACTTCCTCTTCTTCCGATATACCTTATCCATCAAGGTTGAGGAAAGAGAAGCTCAAAAGCAAGGATGATACTCAAGTTTCGAACTTTCTAAAAATGCTTAAACAATTGAATTTTAACATCTCCTTCGCTGAGGCTCTCGCTCATATGCCTAAATACGCGAAAATGTTCAAAGATCTTCTTAGCGACAAGGAGAAGCTTCTTGATATTGCTAACACCCAACTTAATGAGAATTGCTCTGTAGTGCTCTTAAGGAAATTGCCAACCAAGCTTGGTGATCCGGGTCGCTTCTTAATCCCTTGCAACTTCCCGGGAGTAGAGAATTGCATGGCCCTAGCCGATCTAGGTGCCAGTATTAACTTAATGCCCTTAAGCGTTTGGAAGCAATTATCTCTCCCTGAGCTAGTCCCCACCAAAATGACTTTTGAATTGGCTAACCGTACGGTTGCTTGTCCAGTGGGGATAGCCGAAGACATTTTTGTAGGATTCGACAAATTCATTTTTCCTGCCGATTTCGTCGTGGTCGACTACGATATGGACCCTCGTGTGCCATTAATCGTTGGTCGTCCATTCTTGAGGACCGGTCGCACTCTCATCGATGTTGAAGTGGGTGAGCTTATCATGAGAGTGGGTGACGATAAAATTGTCTTCAACATGGGAAAGCTTTCTAAACAGCCTTATTCATACGAGAGTGTTAATTGTATTGATGTTCTTGATGAGGCTTGTGAAGAACACTTCAAAGATGCTTGTAAAAGTATTCCTACCTCTCTTCCCAATGTTGAGACCGTTTCCTCTATTGATTCATCACTATCTCTATTTGGAGAAAGTGATTTCCTTTGGAAAGATTTGGAAGCCACCATGGGAGATGCGAACTTAGAAAATGACGATTCTCCCACCGATTGGGATGAAGATATTCGCCTCATTGAGAACCTCCTTAAAGAAGACAATATTTCTCCACCATCTCCCAAGGCTATTGCTATCGATGCCCCGACTTTGAATACGCCTCCCATCGAAAATCCTCCGGATTTAGAACTTAAGGAGTTGCCGCCCCATCTCGAGTACGTGTTCCTTGAAGATAAGAAGAAGTCGCCCGTCATCATTGCTAAGGACTTGAAAGAAGAAGAGAAATCTCGCCTCATCGCCGTGCTTAAAGATCATAAGAAGGAAATTGATTGGAAAATTTCTGACATTCGCGGAATTGATCCAAACTTTTGTACTCACAAGATTCTCATGGAAGATGACTTTAAACCCGTAATCCAGAGCCAAAGAAGGGTTAATCCTCGCATTCATGACGTCATCAAACAAGAGGTTATCAAAGTTCTTGATGCCGGCTTGATTTACCCTATCTCGGATTCACCTTGGGTAAGTCCCGTCCATTGTGTGCCCAAGAAGGGCGGAATAACCGTTGTTCCCAATAAACACAACGAGTTGATTCCCACTCGTCTCGTTACTGGGTGGAGAGTTTGTATTGACTATCGCAAACTCAATGATGCCACGAGAAAAGATCACTTTCCTCTTCCTTTCATGGATCAAATGCTCGAGCGTCTTGCAGGTAATGACTATTACTGCTTCTTAGACGGTTTCTCTGGGTATTTTCAAATTCCTATCGATCCCAAGGACCAAGAAAAGACCACATTCACTTGTCCTTACGGAACATTTGCTTACAAACGCATGCCTTTTGGTTTATGCAATGCTCCTGGGACGTTCCAAAGGTGTATGATGGCTATCTTCCATGACATGGTGGAAGACACTATGGAAGTATTCATGGATGATTTCTCGTTTTATGGCGATTCTTTCTCTGCTTGCCTTGCCAATTTAGAACGTATGCTGAAGCGGTGTGAAGACACTCGCCTTGTTCTTAATTGGGAAAAATGCCATTTCATGGTAAAAGAGGGCATCGTGCTAGGACACAAGATCTCCAAAGCCGGTCTTGAAGTGGACCGTGCTAAAGTCGATGTTATTTCTAAGTTGCCTCCACCTTCAACCGTGAAGGGTGTGAGAAGTTTCCTCGGTCATGTGGGCTTCTAACGTCGCTTTATCAAAGATTTTTCTAAAATCGCTCGCCCGATGACCCACCTCTTGGAAAAAGATATTCCTTTTATCTTTTCCAATGAGTGTATTGAAGCCTTCAACTTGCTTAAGGATAAGCTTACTAAGGCACCGGTCTTGGTTACTCCGAATTGGGAGATTCCCTTTGAGTTGATGTGCGATGCTAGCGATTTTGCTATTGGAGAGGTTTTGGGCCAAAGAGTGAACAAACACTTCCAACCAATCCATTACGCTAGCAAGACAATGACGGGGGCTCAATTGCATTACACGACAACCGAAAAAGAGCTTTTAGCTGTTGTCTATGCTTTTGAAAAGTTTCGCCCCTATCTTGTCCTTTCTACCACCATCGTTTATACCGATCATTCCGCGTTGAAGTACTTGTTAACTAAACATGATTCCAAACCAAGACTTCTTCGCTGGGTTTTGCTACTTCAAGAATTTAAAATCAAAATTCGTGATAAGAAGGGAGCTGAAAACCTAGCCGCGGATCATCTCAGTAGACTTGAGGATCCTTACCAAGGGGATCATCCGAACAAAGAGATCAATGACTCTTTTCCCCTGGAGACCTTAATGTCTATCAACTCGACTTCTGATGAAACCCCGTGGTTTACGGACATTGCAAACTACTTGGCGGGTGGAATTCTCGTCGACGGGTTAACATCCCAACAAACGAAGAAGTTCTTCAAAGACATTAAGACTTACCTTTGGGATGACCCGTATCTATTCAAACAATGTGCCGATTTGATTATTCTCCGATGTGTTGATGGACCGGCAGCTTTAGAAATCCTTGACGCTTGCCACAAAGGACCCACCGGTGGTCACTTTGGTCCCAACTACACCGCCAAAAAAGTGTTTGATTCGGGATTTTATTGGCCCACCATCTATCGTGACGCTCACGAGATGGTTAAACATTGTGATGCTTGCCAAAAACAAGGCAAGATCACACATAAAGACGAGATGCCTCAGAATTTCATTCAAGAATGTGAAATCTTTGACGTTTGGGGTATCGACTTTATGGGGCCATTCCCTTCATCTAAAGGAAACAAATACATCCTTGTAGCCGTTGACTACGTTTCAAAGTGGGTTGAAGCCAAAGCTTTACCCACTAATGACAAGGGTGGTTTGTAACTTTTTGAAATCGCTATTCGCTAGATTCGGTGTGCCTCGTGCCATTATTAGTGATCGCGGGACTCATTTTTGCAATGATCAATTTGCAAGAGTCATGGCTAAGTATGGTGTAAATCATCGTCTTTCCACCGCATACCACCCACAAACTAATGGCCAGGCTGAAATATCCAACCGAGGATTAAAGAGAATTGTTGAACGAACCATGGGAGAGCATCGTGCCTCATGGGCTGATAAACTTGATGATGCTTTGTGGGCTTTTCGTACTGCATACAAGACTCCGATTGGTTGTACACCATATCGTCTCGTGTACGGAAAGCATGCCACCTCCCCATTGAGTTGGAGCACAAGGCTTACTGGGCCTTGAAGTGGCCTAATTTTGATATCAACAAAGCCGGTGACCTACGCAAGATCCAACTCAATGAGCTGAATGAACTCCAGAATGAGGCTTATGAAAATTCTTTGATCTATAAGGAAAAGACTAAGCTCATTCACGACTCTAAGATTAAAAACCGAGAGTTCCAACTTGGAGACAAAGTTTTGCTCTTTAACTCTCGGTTGAAAATCTTTTCGGGCAAGCTGAAATCTCGTTGGTCCGGCCCATTCACCATTGCCCAAATTTTTCCATATTGTACTCTCGAGCTCGCTCAACCTAATGGACCTAATTTTAAGGTGAATGGCCAATGAGTGAAGTTGTACTTTGGTGAGGACATATATCAGGAGATGATTCCATCCCTCACCACGTTCCCCATGAACTAATTTTGGGTCGAGTCAGGATCGTGACTCGGTTATCAAAAACAAGCACTCCTCGGGAGGCAGCCCGAGTATCTATCCTTTTCTGTTTTAACATCCTAAGTGTAGAGGGACCTCTATAGGTGTTTGTGTTTGTGTGGTGATGTGATTACAGGGATGAATGCACTTTTGGAACCTTTGAAGAACCGTGCTCTCGTGTTATCCGAAATGCGGTTCTATCTCTCAACTATCTTGATTCAATTTTCTTCATACTCACATTTGAAATTGATCACTTTAGTCGTCTCTTCCTTAGCTTGATTTAACCAATGTGCACAATGTCATAAGTGTAGGGGAGACTTTTCCCACATGCTTAAACATTGAGGACAATGTTTATCTTAAGTGTAGGGGGACTTCTATAGAAGTTTTAAGTGGACTTTTCCATGAAAATGCCTTCATTTAACCGGAAAATCATCTTTTTCAACATTTTCAAATTATTTATTAACTTTGGATATATAGTCAAAAAATTTAAATTTTTATCATTGCTTTCATATGTATATATCCCGCAATAAAGTCAAAAATATTAATAAAGTGGTGTAGCTAGTTTTGAAGTCTTTGACATATTAGGCCCGCTGCGATTATTTTGACTCAACCCGAATAGACTTATCCAAGTTTATTCTAGCTAGTATCCTTAACCATGTAGACCTTAATTGGTTTATTAGGCTAAGCATCCACGAGTCCCATTACTTGAGATTTTAAATTGTGGAGGACGAGAAATGATAGAGTCAATTATAAGTCGGTATTCTTGCACAAGCTCACTTGGTGTAATTATTTGCCTATTCTCCCATCACTTGCTAATAATTTATCTGCAATAAGTAAGGTCGTACGATTTGAAAAGTTACTTAGCTTCTAGCCCAAGATCGTTTAAAAGTTGCTCGGTAATGATAAGAGTTCATAGCCAAGGCATAACTTATGAAGCGGGGCGCGAAGATTGGCGAGTCCGAAAAGGCCCTAACAAGGCATGAGGATTCAATCTTATTGCTAAAGATCCAAGGTGATGTGAAAAGCATTATTCCCAAAATCAATATGAAGGATCAAGACTCACGACGAAAAGCAATCAAATCCCGTAAATATCATGGAGAAGTCTATCCGAAAAGACCCTAACAAGGTATGAGGATAAATAGATCCAAGTCCGAAAAGGAGGCGGATCGTTGTATCTCAAAATCCCAATTAGCGATTGAAGAAATAATCATGAAGTCGTGGTCAACAAAGTTGGAGTACCCCTCAAAAGTCTCCAAGTGAAGAAACTCTATTAACGATGAGAAGACCATTATCTCAAGCACGTCTCTCAAGATATGAAGTATGAAGTACATGCCAAATATCGGCCCGAGAAAGGTCTCAAATCGTGAACCGAGTTATGCGAAGATATGAACTTTTTGATATCCCGAGAAGCAGTTTTAAGAGATTTTGTCCTTTAGCTAACTATTGATCAAATCGTCCTACTTTGCTTTCAGCCTAAATAAACTATCAAAATAAGTCCAAAAATGCATCTTCATGATCATTCTAAGACAAAAATAAAATATAAGAGATACACCTAGGAATAAGGGAGTTTAAGCATATAATTAAGCCATGTGTGTAAGTGTTTGATTTGTTAACTTATAATAACAATGATCTCGTTTTTAAGCTTAGTTTGGGGAACGTGAAACTTGAGGGTGATAAATCTTCGCAGCACCAAAGCCCTAATGTAAGTCCTTGATCTCTTTGCAAGTTATTTCCATGTAGCTATTTTCAAGTGAAAATGGTTTTCTATCCTTTTGTTTACTTTAAAGATTTTAATTTCTCTTAGTACTTTAATTTTTGTTTAGTAGTATGTTAATAAAGCCAAGGTTGATTGATTATGAGAAAAGTATAAAATTGCTTTATCACTAAGCATTGCATGAGGGCATGGCAATGGTTAAGTGTAGGGGATTTGATAGGTTTGAAAACACCCATCCTTTTACCACTTATAACTGGCTAAAACGAGATCAAAACGCGTGTTTAATATCATTTGTTTGGAATTATGCGTGGTTTTTGTGTTTATTGTGTTTTCAGAGCCAACCGGATGGATAATGGAGAAAACATGGGATTGCACGGGTTTTATGGAAGAAAAAGACTCAAGACGAAGTCTATTGTCCAAGAGATGCAAAAGATTTGAAGTCACTGGGCCTATTTGAAGATTTATCGAAGAAAAGGACCAAAGATGGAAGATTTACATATGTCGAAGAAACTCAAGTCTACTAAACGAAGAAATTAAAAGACGAGTTGAATTTAATCGACGACAAATCCCGAATCAGAATCGAAAACGTCAACTTTTCTGAAAAGACGAGAAGACAAGAAGAACGGGAGAAAGCCCACTCACCAACCAAAGACAAGGACTATATAAAGACCACCCCTTCACACTTTTTGAAGTTTTTCATTCCCAGTTTTCTTTCTTTTCTTCCGTAGAAAGCCAACACCATTAAGGTGTTGGTGATTTTTCATTCTTGTTAAATCTTTAATTTTGTAAGTGTTTAATCTTTCCTTTTGTTTACTTTACATTAATCTATCAATTTAATCCTTCCATTTCATCTTATTCATCTTGTTCTTTGATTTAAAGTTAAAGTTCTTATTTGGTTGATTTTGATCTTCAAAAGTTACTGGGTTTTGTGTTTTTATTGATGGGATTTGTTGTTTATGGTTAGTAAATGATTAGTGATTAGTTTTGTTTAAGTTTTGGTTAAAAACTTGGTTGATTTTTGGTAAAATCGTGTTCCCCTGCTTTGTCTGTCGCCTGCTGTTCTTTGTTTCCCCATGTTCCGAACCAATTTTCTAGAAAAAGTTCCGAACCAGTTGTCTTGCTTAAAGTTCCGAACCAGAGAAATCTTCTGAACCAGAAAAATCTTCCGAACCAAAAGAAAAGTTCCGAACCAGTTTTAAGGCAAAAGTTCCGAACCAATTTTTGTTAAAAAAGTTCCGAACCGATTTTTATGCAAAAGTTCCGAACCGATTTTTTTACTAAAAATCTTCCGAACCAATTTCTTTAAAAGTTCCGAACCGGAACTTTTCAAAAGTTCCGAACAAAGAAAACTTCCGAACCAGTGGCAAAAAGTTCCGAATCGGAACTTTTGTAAACTTCCGAACAAAACAATTAGTTCCACCAGCCTAGGTGCCTGCCAGCTTACTAACGTTTCCCGCCAATTTCACCTGGCTGCCTGGCAGCTTCCAGCAGCTAGCCTGCTAGCTTGTTTATTTGATAGTATTGTTCCGTAATTGTTTAGTTTTATCTGAAAGTTGTTCTGATTTCATTTTTGAAAGTTACGTATTTTTAGTTGAATTTTTCGTCGATTTTTAGTATCAATATTTTTTCGTAAAGTTTAAGTTTTATCTTTTATTTAGTACCCGCTTTAGGTTTTGCCTCGTTTAGCTTTAAAGTACCATTTTAGTTTTATTCTCTCCTTTTTCATTTAGTAAACTTTATTTTCGAGTCGATAGTTAATTTCGTCTTTTAGTTTTATTTTTATTAATTATTTCGTTCTAAATCTACGTTTTATTATTTTTATTGTTTTGTTTTTATTAGTTAATTGTTTTTAGCTTATTCTTATCACTTTACGCTTTTAATCCTTTTAGTAGAATAGAAAACCCAAACCCCCTATTTGTCACCAAGAACAATCTTTCCTAATCAATTCGAGAGGATTCCGAGATAATCCTGAACCCATAGTAAATCATAGTATCAAATATCAGCTCTTGTTTCATCACGTTCACTTGCGGGTATTGGATCAGTAGTATCTGTGGCTGGTCTTGGAGGAATTGAGATCTTCTTGAATATATATGGTCCATGAGTAATACATTTCGTCAAGGCATCACTATTAGGTCTTGTATCAAGGTATCGTATGAAACGTGATTGCCATTGAGCATACCGACCAGACACAAGCATTGGTGGTCTCTCTTTGTTACCCGCCACCATGATGTTGTTGTTTGTGACACGATACTCTTGAGTAGAATCCATATCTAGAGACTTGAAATCGATAAAGTGAAAATGGATCTTAAGTAGATGTTGTGATTGGTGTTGTCGAGAAAAGATGTTGAAATCCCCTAAAAATTATCTTCACAAGAAACCAACAATTCTAAAGCGAAAAAATTACTCGAGTTAAAAATTTTCAAAAACAAAAATTTTCGAAAATTAATGAAGAATTCACAATGGTGTGAATAATTCCGCAATAGTGGATGAATTTCGCAATTAATGAAATAATTCCGCAATTACTCAATAGTTAAAATCCGCAATTCCCTTAGAGTCACAAGATTCCGCAATTCCCACAAAAGTATGATTTCGCAATCCCCAGAATTACAAGATTTCGCAATCTCCTTAAAGTGAAAATCCGCAATTGTGTCAAAGTACAATTCCGCAATTCAAAGTACAATTCCGCAATTGTGTTGATGTACAAATCCGCAATACTGTTAAAGTATAATTCCGCAATTCTTTAAAGGATGATTTCACAATCCTTTTACTAACACAATTTCGCAATTTTTGCACGAATTCCGCAATGAAGATAATTCTGAAATTATACAAAGATTTCGCAATAAGAGACAAAGTTGCGAATTTAGGACAAAGTTGCGAATTTGTAACAGAATTTCCTAAAAAATAGGAACAAGGATGAACACTTATGAAATTCGTGATTTCACACAAAAAAACAAGCCAAACACCACAAAATTTCGTGTTTTTAACCGATCTAAGTAACCCAAATCACTACCACGCCTATGTAGATGATTTGTCTACTCACTAACACCACAAAAACACAAAAAATTTGATGATTCGAGCTTTAATGTGAAGAAAAACTCACGAACACAATAGGAAAATCAAAACCAATCACGTATCTACCCATGGCGATTGATACCAAATGTTGTCCTATAAATTTAGATGATTATAGATAGAAAATAGATGAAAAGAGATGGATTCCTAGAGATAGAAAGTAGTGAGAGAAAGTAGAGAGAGAAAGTAGAGAGAAAGAGATGTTTAACTTGGTGAATATTAGATTAAGAAAGAATAAAGTAAACAACCAACCCTCCTAACATGCTAGGAGGGTAGTATATATAGTCCACCCACATGCGGGCTCTAAAAGGCTATATATTGGGCCGGGCTTGTCTTTTGAACTTAAAGTAGTTTAAATCCAAGCCCGTGAACCACGACTATTTAACTATCTATTACAACTTTCTAATAAATAATACAATAGAAACCTATGACCGAACATTCTTGTTTGACTCAATATTTTGAGGCTAACATAACATACTCGTGACCCTTACAAAGCAGTTATATTTTATTTTTTTGGGGTAAAACAGATATGTTTTGTTTGAATTCAAATCAGCACGGTAGTTTTATTCTTTCTAAAATTTAAAACCACACAAAAAAACTCAAACTTCAGTTCATAGACTATCTACCTTATTATCTATCTGATGCTGATCACAAAACTAGCATGGAAAAACATAATACCATTCGTAAACATCATCGACTTACTAACATATGTAACAACATGCGCGGTGATAAAGAAAATGTTGCTCCTGAAGCTTCACAGTTTCCACAACGATAATCGCCATACACTTTTCGATCAATACCAATAATGGATGCTATCTCATGTATGTTTATAAAGTGAATTTGGTTGTGTAAACATGTTTAACATTAGTTGTATGTATTGATCTAATATTAATTTTAATTAGTATAATAATACCAAGGTACTTTTAAACTTTATTAAATTGTTACAAAGTTTGATATTACGTAGATCCTTGTCGGGCTACAACATCAACATTCAGTAATCCAACCACTGAAGCAAGGAAGTTGAGGAAAATAATCATGAACAACAAAGGACAATATATTCAAAGAAAAGGTCAGATTTGTTTCTCTTTTATTATTAAACTCTCTAAAATCTAACAATATATTATGCCATGTCATATGATTAAATGAGATACATAAAACACAACGCAGTGTGAGTAACAATCCATGATTAAATGAGATACATGATGATGTTCGTTTGTAAGTCTTATTTTTTATTCAAGATATTACCACACAAATGACTATAAACATAAACACGGGCAATTATACCCTTTCATGTATAGCATAGCTTAATGGTAAGTCCAGTTCGTTCCACGGGATTGTTGTTATCAAAACATAAAACAATTACCTCTAGAGTGTCACAAGTTCTAAAGATATACTTAACAATTGGTATTAAAGGGTGCGTTTGGCTAAGGTCATAACCGTATGATAGATAGGTAGCAATGATGAATATAATCACATAAACAATGTAAGACAACATACTGATTACTAGTCGTGCATGCAACATCTAATTGATATGTCAAGAATCTGACTAAAGACTTTGTTATACCAACAACATTAAGAAAGGTTTATGCTTGATTTCGATAACTAAGGTAGTACATGAGATTATGCAAGAGTTGGTATATGTTTTAATCTACTAATCGCGACAAAAGTGATTAACAAGATTCATTTACTAGATGACATGAAGCTCATCCATTCACATGAGTACTAGTCAATGATCATGGATGAATCCAACATATAACAATTGTCTTACATAGTAACATATAATACACGAGCATCCAAATCACACTTATATTCAAGAACCCAGGGAAAAAGTGCGCCACACAAAACTAATTGTGCGCCGCACTTTGCCCCAACAAAGCTAATAATCGCATCTTCTAATAAGGGTATTAAACCTTAACCAAGTGCACATCACACTACTCCATATAACTAGTAAACAAGATCATTTCAACTATATGTAAATCAAAGTAAAATATTAACATAATTGAAATAAGAATTATACCACAAGGTTATTTTAATAATTGATCCAAAGGATTTATAAGTTTTTGAACTTATTACAAATGGCTAGCAACACTTCTAAGTTCCTTGTTCCAACACCAATACCATAAACCAACTAAGGTTTACTAACTCTAGTGAGTATGATCAAGGATTTGGAAAAATCCTTGATTATTATATTCTCCTAAACAATGGAGAAAAGTGAGGAATGATATATTTTATGCCTGGCCTATGGGTCTATTTATACTTGCATTTTCGTAGGTTAGAAACCCTGGAAGTATATCAAAGGTTCTCCATAATAGCCATGCATAATTGCACTTAATTATGTAACCAGCAAAATGTGCACCACACTTTTCCAAATGTGCGCCGCACTTCTTCAGGTGTAAATGTGTGCCGCACTTTCTAGTTTGTGCACCGCACTTCTTGTAATTCTCCAAAATCGGGGTACTTAGAATGTGCGCCACACTTTTCCAATTGTGTGCCGCACTTTGGCTCCATTTCAGCATAATTCCATCTTTAGCCCCATTATTATTTATTTCTTCATTATTTTCCTTCATGGTTTCTTCCTTAGCTACAATACAAACAATATCCTTTATTAGTATCAATTCAACACATAATTTATTTATTTACATAGCAAACAAGGACAAATGCATCATTACAAACATGTATAAATGAGGCGTTATCACATTCCCCCATACTTAACTTCTTGCTTGTCCTCAAGTAAGGTAAAAATATAGTTTTAATAAGTGTCGAAAGAATAGGTAAAGCCAACAATCGAAAACAAAGATAACGTCATAAAACACCTCACGAAGTAGATATTTTTATTTCACACACTCTCCTTATTATGGGTAGATTATCGCTCAATAGCACGGTCATGAAAAGTAAATTACCAAAGGCGTGTGCAAGGAACTAAACTAAACCAAATTTGGCGTAAGCACCAAGTAAAATATCAAAATAGGTATTTTTCAAAAACTTCTATTACCACCGCATGTTTTAAAGAATAATACATCATCTTTTATCATGTTGTTGCTTCGCGAATAACTCAAAACTTCTTAGGCTTCCCTTTGCCTTTTATTCTTTTTTTTCGACAATCTTTCTTTTGGGAGAACATTCTTTCCCCCATACTTATGATATACTATCATATCGCAATATGGTTTTCAACAATATATAATCATCTTAAAACATCGGCAAAACTTTCAATCTTTTCTCTTTTCTTTATTTTTCCTCTTTATCATTTAAAATACCTTTTATCATAGAAGTATGATCCCACTATGGTCTCGTAAAGATTACCAAGCACAAGTTCTAGAATTAAACTAATCATCGGCACACACAATTTGAAATGTAAGAATGCTTACGAAAAAGATCCTCACAATTATGAATAAAGTATTGTGTAAATAACGTTATCAATTCCGAGTCAAAATAGCTTTACAATTCTAAGAATTATCAATCCTTCGACAAAAACTCTTTTTTTTAAAGTGTACAAAAATTTTAAAATTCGCCCAAAAGTGCGGCGCACTTTTTGAAATGTGTGGCATATTCTGGGTACAAAAAATTCAGAAAACTGAATTTCTTAAAAACAAGCTTTTATTCGATCTTATTTTCACTCAATCAACCCCCATACTTATTATAAACATTGTCCCTAATGATAAACATAAAGAAAAAATAAAAATTAGAGGAAAATAAGAATAAGACTCCCCTTTTATTCCAAGTCCTAAGCGAAGCCGAGATCTTCAACCTTCTCCTAAGTTCGCCTTGGCTAGCTTATTTTCTTTAAGTTAACACAAATAATATATAGAAACATATTTCACATACCAAATGAAAAATAAAAATCCACACACAAAGTATTAAGTTGTCCTAAATGCCAACAAAGGCATATTACAAAGCCCAAATAAATTGTTTTCAAATTGTTTTCAAATGTGACTAACACAAAAGTCACACACATACGAGGCTTTACATATCCTCTTCAGTTTCATCATTCCTTGGAGCTTGAGATGGGTGAAAATGTGGTGGATAGGGTGCTGGTTGTTGGGTGTAGTAGAATGGCTCGTGGTGATATCCAGGTGGTCCATAAGGTCCACTCATTGGAAAAAGATATTGTTCCGCCATCCTCTCAAAAACTGGAGCGTATCGATCCATACTATAACATTGGCGCTCCATCATAAACCCAAGTTGGTCTTGCCTAACCTCCATCCTTCCCATTCTATCACAAAGATCTTGGAGTGATGCACGAGGAGCTCACGCCATACCTACACGAGGTGCTCTAACAGGCGTGTCTTCTCGGATCAATCTTCCATCCGCTCCAATCAAATCTCTCAAGGTAATTCGGTCATTGGTTTCACAAACAATCGGTGTACTAAGACTACTCACAACTTGATCACTTAAAAGCCCCTTTCTTCGAGCTAACCTGGTCACAAATTGTCAACACACAATCATACTACCCGCTTGACTCCCATGACCTTTTCTTTTCATCCATTTTGCTATCACCCAAGCTACATTAGCCTATTGCTCACGGTTCTTGTCCCTAAACATGCTCTATAACCACAAATCATTCTTTTGTATTTTATCATACCACGTGGTTCTTTGGCAAACGGCATAAGCAATCATCTTTTGAAGCACTTTCAAAAGTGGACTAGAAATTCAAGTGGCCGAGCTCCTAGATAAGCTCAATGGATCCTCATCCGGGAAAATTGATGCCCAAAATTCATTAGCATTAAAATTTCCATGATTCACGTTCCCCTCCTTGGAGATATACCTCAAATCCTTCCTCCCTTTGCTCATCTCTATTATACAACTCCAAGTACTTAGCAAATTCTTTCAAAGTTAAAGAATGTCCCTTCCCACAAAGTCTAAAATTCAAAATCTTCTTAGTCAACAACTCATCTCCTTCGGCATCCTCATCAAAATGAAAAGTAGAGAAAAACTCAAGAACAAGCTCCGCATAGATTTTATCCATACAAGTAAAAGCACGTATCCAAGCAATGGATTCAAATAGGACTTCATTACCTCCAGCCTCTATCACTACTATCTTAAGCATCTCCCTTATTTGAGCTTCACAACCAAGCTCGTTCAAAACTCCAAAATCCACAATGCTAGGGTACAAAAATTTGTTTTGGCAATAAAAGACTAAGAGAATTATTGTAGATAGTTTTGGTATCATTAGTGCATCTAGGACAGTTCAAAAATTGGTGATTCGGTGTTCCCATGAGTGCGGCACTTGCCGATTCGGTAGGCCTTCGCTTCTTTCCTCGGCTTGACGAGCCGGTTTAATAATTTCCAGAACCTGTATTCTACAAAATTTCATCACATAACAAACATGTATTAACATTAGATAAGCGTTAGGGGTAAACGGTGTCCCTATGATCGTGTTCTAATTACTCTGTTTGTTTTCCAAACAAAAAGTGCGGCGCACAATTTGGAATGTACGACGTACTTTCTGGGGAAATTTCATAAAAGTGTGGCGCACAATGTATAAAGTGCGGCGCACATTCTGGGTATTGCAGCATATGTCGGGGTAACACTAGTAGCTAACCATCCGCGAACTAAATGGTTACAAACTAATAACAATGGCTAGAATCGAACACTAACCCATTCCCAGTTCGTTCTAATCCACGACATTGCTTCATCTCTAAGGTTTTCAAAAACCCTTTTTTTTATGTTTTTCAGTTTTATGTAACAATAATCTAATCATTTCTTAATCTATTTCTACATTCCTAATTCCTAATTGAATTATAATTCGTTCTTCAATTACTAAGAACCCTAATTGAAAATTAATCAAAAATTAAAAACTAATTAATTTAAACAAATATGAATCAAATATAAGAACTTACCCTAGACATGATCTCGAATGTGAAATTGGAGCAAAGACTCGAAAATATTTTTGGTGATGATTAAATATCGTCAGGTGGTTTTTGTTGTTTTTGTGTGTTTTTTTAGGTTTCTAATGAGAAGACAGGATATATATACAAAAAATCCGCCCAGAAGTGTGATGTGATCGTGATAGTATAGTGATAATTAGATATGTTAGAGGGTAAATTAGAAAATTACCTTTAGGAAAAAGTAATAGACTAATATTACCAAAGACGAATTCAATTAAACACGTGGGTGAACCAAGTTCGTTGTACACGAAGATCTTATGAATTTGAGACGTTTTGTTTTGATTTGGACAATCGATTTGAATGGTTTTTCGGTTTTTAAACTAAAAATTAAATCTACCAATTTTAAACTATTTAATTTTAACCTAAAGTGCATGAATCGTAAACCCCAAAATTATTTAAATCTATAAACAATTACTTAAAATTTGGACTATTAAAATTTATACTATAAAAAAAAGCTATAGAAATTAATCCATTTATTAAAAATAACTTTAACACTCTTTTAGAAATATAATTAAACTTTTACTTTACTTTATATTTATAACACCCCCAACAAATGCTATGAGCAGCGGAACTACAATATTTGGGTGCTACGTAGTTATCATCACACATAAGCTATATTAAACGACTCAAAGAGACGTAAAAGTTTAAACATAAATTTAACATTATTAAAAACATACAAGTCTACAGTTTTCCAAATCCAAAGATAATACAAAACAGAGTTTGCGTTTTGGTCCCCATTGAATCTCAACCCAAAAGTACATTTTCGTTCACATGACATAATATAAAATATTTAAGTGCTAAAAGGGAAGAAAAATAATGTAGACCGCCAAGCCACAACAACTTCCATCCTTGCATGCTCCGCTGCTATCAATCTTGGTTACCTGAAACACATGCTTAAAACCGTCAACACAAAGGTTGAGCGAATCTATAGGTTTATCAAATCATAGGTTGAACATAAGTATTTAAACCAATCATGACCGTTCAATAGCATTGTCGTACTCACAATCTATTATTCAAGGATATTATCTTTAGCAATAGCTAATAAATGTGTTTAAGCTCGTGACACTAATCCGTTAACTCAATCACCGCGTACATTTACCGGCATGATTAAGATGAAACCAGTGCCCCTTCTAAAGGCATCAGTTGCAATTATACCTTATTTCTTATCACAAGTTATCCGTCTGCAGAGGGTACTCAACGTACTAGCTCTCGTCTCGAATAGGGTCGTCAACCCCATAGTACTATCAGTTGTATAAGCGGCTATCTCCAACCCACACAAGGGCAAGACAATAGTTAATAGTTCACGAATTTAGGGACTTTTACAACTAGGGACTCAACACAATTCAAGGCAACATTCGGGTCCAACAATCATTCATGACTTATGTTCTTTTCATTTAAATAGCATGCATCCCCCTCTCGGGTAAAAACGTTTGAAATAGGTAAAGAGCGAGGTTAGACTCACCTGGCGTAGTAGTAGTGGTTCTAGCGAAGACGTAACGAGAAATGTCACCGACGACGTGGATGCCCGGGAAAATCTAACACTTGACCTAAAAATCAAGGTAAGTAAACCAAATCAATACTCCGTGTACATTATTGTACTAAAACACACTCATATGAAAGCACTTAATGCTTATGAAAACTCACGCCAAAACCAAACAAGTAGTTGTTACTAGACTTATACCATTTACCTACGTAATTAAAGTTGATTCCCATTTTATAGATTTACCGGTACTTACCAAAAGTACGGGCTGTTTGCTATGACTTAAGAACCTATATAAATTTCAAGAAAATTCACAAAAATACCTCATGACCTGTATAAAACCCATATTTAATCCCATGAAAAGTTTTCACTTCTATGACTCGTTACACATCACATTACTAGATGTACACATTTAGGACTGATTTTGCACTTTGACCATTTTGGACTTGTTTGACCCATTTAAAATACACCATTGACCAATTCAACACCTAAGTCTAAAAATAGACTCACAAATGCAGATTTGAAACCAAAAATTAACTTTCAATCATTTACCCAACTCTATATATGGTCCCCGGGATTTGACCCAAAACCAAACATAAATTCGGATTATGTTGATTCTCATCTCCCGGTACACTAACTTTCAAAATAGCATAACCTTTGACTCGTTTGGAGTCGTAAGCTCTACCTTATACCAAAACGAAGCTAAGAAAAATCTCTACAATTACATCCAATGTTTATGAGCTGTTTACAAAGTTAAACCCACGAAAAACATGCTTGATCAATCTGCCTAAATTTTCCACTTTCAAAATAAATTCAAAACTTGTTTCCAATCCATCCAAACATCACCTAAACCTATATTAACCCCTTATACCCATTCCCAATCACCCAAACAGCCTATAACACTATGACAATCGAATCTCATCAAAACCTAAAGCTTAAATCATACATGCAATCAAATTAAATCAACTAGAAATGATAAAAACATGTTTTTAAACAACAACCCACAACAAAAATCATCAAACATCAAAAGTCAAACCAAAACCCCCTTTAGCCGTGGGGTATGGTGACCAAAACACCGAATAAAATGAGCCCCCAACTCGTTTTATTGATGAATTAACATTATATACACATGAATTAAACATTTGTATGGTTTAATTAGATCAAAATCCGTTTTTTGAAAAATCATAATTTTTAGAAAAATCAAGTTGTTGCATGTTTGTTTTTGTTGGTGGGATTTACTTACAAGATGATTATAAGGGATGGTTTTTGATTAGATTTGTCAAAAACCTAAAAAAATGATGGTGGTGGTGGTTGTGTGGTAGGTGGCCGGCGGTGATGGAGAGAGAGGGGAGAGGAGAAGAAAAGAATTTTGAAACGAATTTGTGAGGTGTGTTTTTCCTTTCCTCCATTTTGTAAAAATTTGAGGGACCAAAGTGGCAACTTTTGCTATCTTTTGGCCTTAGATTTAAATGACCATTTAAAGAGCGAGATTTTGGCTAAATGACGGGTTTTAAGTTTTTGCGGGAGTCGGGTTTCACAAAGATTACTTTCCAAAGGTTAAAACGCACACAAAACGAATATACACATGGTTCTGACTCGACTTAACACGTAATAAAAATAAAATCTCGAAAAACTAAAATATCGATCAATCGATAATAAAAGGTAAATTTTGGGCATCCGTCGGTATCGTAGTCGTCATCGGTTCTTCTTAAATCGTCAAATGTTAAAATTACGACCGTAAACTTTGGTTTCAACTTAAACCGTCAAATATATATCAAACGAAATTTCTTAAAAATTTCAAAAATATTCATAAAATAGGATTAAATAAACGACGTTGGGCTCGAGATATCACATCCTCAAGTGAGTCGCAACTAAAGAGAGAGGCTCATACTGAACAACTCTTGAGACAATAACTTAGCATCATACGACACTTTCACTGGTATCACATCCTCCCCTCCTTAAGGGAGCGACGTCCCGGCGCTCTCCGGTTCTTATACTCGCATTTCGTACTACTAGAAAGATGAGGGTACTTTTTCCTAAAGGGGTCTTCACGTTCCGATGTGGACTTCGGTTCACGTTTCAGGTTCCATCACACCTTCACCATGAGTATTATACCTTGCTTCAATCTCTTAACATCTCGATCCTTGATCTCCACTTCAATTTCTCAAATTCTTCCTACGGTTATCGACACGTCTCTTCTCACAGCTTCTCACGGTTAGCAAGTGATTCTTAATCTACACCCTCTCTTCCGTAGCCTCTCGAATCATTTCAAGTCTATTCAACTGACTTTTTCCTACTACATTCTATCCAACTGGCGATCTATATTTTCATCATCATAATTCCTCAAAGGCTGCAGCTTCAATGCTACCATGGTAAATGTCGTTGTACAAAGATACCACCATGGCATGTGTCGGTCTCAACAGATATCAAAATCAATCACACACGTTCGGAGCATGTCTTCCAACGTTCGAATCGTCCTTTCACTTAGTTTCATCATCTCATAAAAATAATTACCCACAAAATAAAATCGCACGGGTCACACATAACCCCATCGAAAATGTTCAGAATATACAAGACGAAGTAATTAATACTAGTCATACAAAATCACCTTAATCGCAATATTATGTACATACAAACCTATTTCGTCAAAAACGAATTCATCGATACGGTAATCATTCGCCGTATACATAACTCTCTCGAAGACATCACAATCCAATCAAACACAAAAGCCATTATGAAACACATACAACCACATTACGACATGTTTGCAACATAGCCTAACCATGCCAAGCCAATCAGTTTAATCAAGTTAACTCATGCTTGCTAATCAGCCAAGCCATGATAAAATAAGAAATATTGACAGGATACCGGATGAGTCCAGTCAAAAGAAAATTGCAAGTTAAAGAAGGTTTACGAGCTTGCCAGCTATGGATGCATATCCAAAAAGAAATAAAATACATAAATATGTCATCTCAGGGCGCTCACCCATGGATTCATACACAGAAGATATTACAAGAACACCATCTCACTTTCGTCCCAACCGTGGTCAAAATCTCAATAAGCATCATCGTTCCTAACGAAAAAAATATATTACATGACACGTGTTCTCCATGATCGGACGCCATTGGACAATGTCGTCTCAAGTTCTCACAACTTTCGATCACTCGACTAAATCACATACAACATAAATACATAAAAGGAAAGGGTTTAGCGCCTAAACATCAACTATGGCTATCTATCGTTTAACCATCGATGATCAAAGAAAATCCAGTCAAGCAAAGAGGATTCCTTACTTTGAATAAACGAAGGCGGAAAATGGAATTGTCTTCCAACTACCGATGCACAGTTGGTAAACTTCAACAGTTTATCTCGTGTCGTTGACATATCAAAAGAACAAGAAAAGAAAATATATAAAGTATGATACATTTGATGTAGGAGAAGTCTTCGTCATTTCCCTCAGAGTTATTCAAACTCGGATTTCCTCTACTTCGGCAGTCTTCTATTTTTGTTAAAAACTCTTCTCAGTGTCGATACGAGCCCCTTTGGTATTTCATCAACACCCTCGTGATTCCGATGAAATTCGCATGTTACATTGAACTCATAAAACATTTTCCAAAATTACTCGGTCAAGGTGACTTGCCAAGTCAACGCCAAACAAAAGAAGAGATTTCAAGGAATACAAGAAAATTCAAATTTTTCTTTAGGAATCAAAGAGAATACGATTACTTGTATAAGGATCCACCATTTTTGAAACGTTCTCATCCAAACATTTATCAAAAACACTACCGGTTTTAAAGATGACCAATTGATTTGAAACTACATTGCGCTTCCTAAACTATGCATAATTAGCTAGATCATGCATACTTAAGGACCAAGCAACGACAACCAACAAAATAGGACTCTTCCCTAATTATGCATAGTTAGCTAAGCTGTCAATAATTGAGGATCGAGTGACGACACAAACATTACTATTACACGCCAAACATGACTATGAAAGTTTTCGACCTAGTCTTCAAAATAATTAAATCCTTTGAAATGAAATTTGAAATGGGAAAAATATTGCTACCATCATTTTAAGGAACACATCAAACATTTTTCGTCTACTTTGGAAACATACATTACTTTGCCTATTTATGAGAAAAATGAATAAATAATTAAGTAAATAAATCGACACCATTTACATTTGGTCAAACGAAACATTTCACACTCATACATATTTTCAGAATAGACTACTCACCAATCAATGGTAAGGTGGTTCAGGATTAAAGATCATTGCAAGCACAAAAAGTAATAAAATCAAAAATCAATGAGATCGAACTAGGTAAACAAGCAATATAATTGCCGACTGAAATTAACTACATTAGAATGAAGATACTTTGAAGATATGACAAGAGTTTCAGAATAATCAACGGCAATCTACGAATACATAGAGTAAAAGTTGAATATCAACACAAGCGTCAAAAATAAAACAACGATCATAATTCCCATCGTCTCAAGTTGCACACACATTCCACCAAGGGTATACGGGGAGAGGAGAATAATCACTTGGTCGAATAGAAACAATTTCACCAGGAAGGTCGAGTTCTTTCACCTCTACAATTTGGTAAAGCGGCTTCGCCTCCTAGCTTTTGTTCAATATAAATAAATAACCAATTTAATGAAGATTTATAGCATCATTCAAGTAAATACAGAATTTGAGGTTCCATTAACCGAAAGAAGAAAAGTCACGACGTCCATGAAGAGGACAAAAATACACCGGGTGACATACTCTCATTATCAAGTACTAGCGAAGTAGCAATCCAAAAATAGATATAATAATAATTGTTTCATACCATAGACAATATTAAAATAAACAATCACATGACTACTCAAGTTTAGATATAGACTTGTAAAATCAAAGAAGTGATGTTGTACGATTGAACCATCGTGACTCAAAATATTACGTCTTAAGAAAATAATACAAATATGCGTTTGTTGGGTAATCCATTTGCATTTTCTAGTTACTCTTACCTTGTATATTGTAGAGCGATCCTTTGCATATTTTTAATTTATGTTACACCGTTAAAGAATTTATACCTTTCATGTTTCAATCTTTACAAAGTTTTTATTTCTAAAAAAATTATAATCTCTAGGAAATTATTAACATTAGTAGGTGTGGTGACTTCGGTTATCATAATCGACAAAATCATTAGGTTTGAAAATCTCCATACTTGTGTCAAAATCTCATTAATGTTCATATCTTAAGTACCAAAAATGTATACAGTAAGAATTTTCAAAGTTTTACGTTATTATTATTACGACTTACCTTACCACATATATATACGTATCGAACACGACTCAAATTAGTCCAATTGACTCTTAAAATTAACCTTGACTTTTTATTACACACATGTTTTCCTTACAACTGATTTGTTAAATCATATTCGCGCAATTCGACTCAGATGCTAAAGAGGTTTCACGTAGTATTATCTCGGATACTTACTGATTTTAGTCGACACTCGAATCTCAATAACAATAATAAAATAAATAATCAAAGTGCTTATTTCAATTATTTCCAAAATATATAAAATTCAACCTTTAATCCTTAGCCCGTTATCAAACGATTTTAAAATTAACACATCTCGCAGTAGAGTAAAATGACGTTCCATCAACATTTAAAAATTCGTTTCAAGCGTTAGAATTTCTCACTTAAAGTGTATATTCCGATTTTGTCCCATGTTAATCACTACAAGGAGTTATGAGTTCCATTTTATGCCAATGCGTTCATAAATATAACTTGACCTCATGTTTAAGATAAAACCAGTTTTACAAAGTCTCTAGCTCCAAAATACATGACCAATTTTTCTACTCGTGTTCTATATTACAAATTATGCCAAAAGTTTGCTATATTGACCCGAAAATTAACTCATATCAAGCCCACAGCTACATATACTCGGATAGTCATATCGTAAATTTTATTATAACTCCTTTCTCAAATTAAATTAAACAAAATCTTAACAAATCCATCACAAGCTTCTAGTATCAAATTATTAATATATGAAAACAAGGATTTTACAAGTAATACAAATTACTTATTACTATTTACCAACCAAAGTTGAAGGAAAAATAATTTCACATTGTCACTTTACTCTCTATAAGAGTTTTACTTGTTACAAGACATATCATAGGTCATTTTTATCCAAAAATTTCATTCACCATTTATTTAATATGTAAAACACTTTATGTTTAAATCATTCGATCAACAAAGTTTAATGCTTATTTAACTCACAAAAATGCCGGACCTCGTCATGTATAATATCGAATTCAAAATAATGAAACAACAAAACAAAATGAAATAAACGAAGCGAGAATACGTATGTCAACTAAGTGTTGTTATCGGCCTCGGATGAGTCTCGAAATCGTACACCACAAAATTAACACAAACCAACCAAATTTCAAGTTATCGCGATTGGTCACAACTCTAGTCTATCCTTAAAACGCATATTTAAATCCAAGTAGGATGATAAAAACGATTAAATAGCGATACGCCTCAACCATGTTTCATAATATACACACATGATTCGCCGCTACGATGCACGCATCATTGATTATACTTCGTCTATTGTTATAGTTACGCGAACTAATATATCAAAACCATTAGGGATAAAGGAAATAAAATAATATATATAGGTAAATTACGTTCCAAAAAGAAGAAGTCCCAAAAATGACACATCACGGTGCGATAACGACAATCGAGATCGATCTAGTCAATATACAATATGTTAAGAGGCGTTATTTACGTATCTAGAGTATCAAAATAGGTTCAAACTCGGTTATTCGATCAATAAATTAATTACCAAGATTGAAAATTAGCGGTAAGGCCGAATTATCAACAAAACCGCATTGTAAAATGTACAATAATCACGCAAGGACCATTGCTTCGCGTGCAATGCCTTTAAATACCATAGTATATATATATACTTATACATACAATCATTGCTACATACACGTAGGATTACAACGCAGTGTTGCCATGTAATGCAATGTAGCCCATTATGCCAAATACATGCAACATATAAGATAATCTTACGAGAATTTGTAAATTATGATAATAAGTACTCAACGTACAAAACAATATATCTTAATATATATCATAGTATTTACTTACTAAATACTAGGGAATTCGTGTCAGTTTGAGGGATACATCTAAAATATAAAGCAATGCTAAAGAAATCTTACCGGAGCCATGCAGGATAGTTGTGTGCTTGGACAATTTCTTACGACACCAAAAGTTATAGTTTAGGATTTTTCAAAATGACCTAGTTCTCTATAACTCATGGCTCTGATTACCAATCTATAACACCCCCAACAAATTCTATGCGCAGCGGAACTACAACATTTGGGTGCTACGTAGTTATCATCACACATAAGCTATATTAAACGACTCAAAGAGACGTAAAAGTTTAAACATAAATTTAACATTATTAAAAACATACAAGTCTACAGTTTTCCAAATCCCAAGAAAATACAAAACAGAGTTTGCGTTTTGGTCCCCATTGAATCTCAACCCAAAAGTACATTTTCGTTCACATGACATAATATAAAATATTTAAGTGCTAATAGGGAAGAAAAACAAAGTAGACCGCCAAGCCACAACAACTTCCATCCTTGCATGCTCCGCTGCTATCAATCTTGGTTACCTGAAACACATGCTTAAAACTGTCAACACAAAGGTTGAGCGAATCTATAGGATTATCAAATCATAGGTTGAACATAAGTATTAAAACCAATCATGACCGTTCAATAGCATTGTCGTACTCACAATCTATTATTCAAGGATATTATCTTTAGCAATAGCTAATAATTGTGTTTAAGCTCGTGACACTAATCCGTTAACTCAATCACCCGCGTACATTTACCGGCGTGATTAAGATGAAACCAGTGCCCCTTCTAAAGGCATCAGTTGCAATTATACCTTATTTCTTATCACAAGTTATTCGTCCGCAGAGGGTACTCAACGTACTAGCTCTCGTCTCGGATAGGGTCGTCAACCCCATAGTACTATCAATTGTATAAGCGGCTATCTCCAACCCACACAAGGGCAAGACAATACTTAATAGTTCACGAATTTAGGGACTTTTACAACTAGGGACTCAACACAATTCAAGGCAACATTCGGGTCCAACAATCATTCATGACTTATGTTCTTCTCATTTAAATAGCATGCATCCCCCTCGCGGGTAAAAACGTTTGAAATAGGTAAAGAGCGAGGCTATAGACTCACCTGGCGTAGTAGTAGTGGTTCTAGCGAAGACGTAACAAGAAATGTCACCGACGACGTGGATGCCCGGGAAAATCTAACACTTGACCTAAAAATCAAGGTAAGTAAACCAAATCAATACTCCGTGTACATTATTGTACTAATACACACTCATATGAAAGCACTTAATGCATATGAAAACTTACGCCAAAACCAAACAAGTAGTTGTTACTAGACTTATACCATTTACCTACGTAATTAAAGTTCATTCCTATTTTATAGATTTACCGGTACTTACCAAAAGTACGGGCTGTTTGCTATGAATTAGGCACCTATATAAATTTCAATAAAATTCACAAAAATACCTCATGACCTGTATAAAACCCATATTTAATCCCATGAAAAGTTTTCACTTCTATGACTCGTTACACATCACATTACTAGACGTACACATTTAGGACTGATTTTGCACTTTGACCATGTTGGACTTGTCTGACCCATTTAAAATACACCATTGACCAATCCAACACCTAAGTATAAAAATAGACTCACAAATGCAGGTTTGAAACCAAAAATTAACTTTCAGTCATTTACCCAACTCTATCTATGGTCCCCGGGATTTGGCCTAAAAACCAAACATAAATTCGGATTATGTTGATTCTCATCTCCCGGTACACTAACTTTCAAAATAGCATAACTTTTGACTTGTTTGGAGGAGTCGTAAGCTCTACCTTATACCAAAACGAAGCTAAGACAAAGCTCTACAATTACGTCCCATGTTTATGACCTGTTTACAAAGTTAAACCCACGAAAAACATGCTTGAACAATCTGCCTAAATTTTCCTCTTTCAAAATCAATTCAAAACTTGTTTCCAATCCATCCAAACATCACCTAAACCTATATTAACCCCTTATACCCATTCCCAATCACCCAAACAGCCTATAACACTATGACAATCGAATCCTCATCAAAACCTAAAGCCTAAATCATACATGCAATCAAATTAAATCAACTAGAAATGATAAAAACATGTTTTTAAACAACAACCAACAACAAAAATCATCAAACATCAAAAGTCAAACCAAAACCCCCTTTAGCCGTGGGGTATGGTGACCAAAACACCAAATAAAATAAGCCCCCAACTTGTTTTATTGATGAATTAACATTATATACACATGAATTAAATATGTGTATGGTTTAATTAGATCAATATCCGTTTTTTGAAAAATCATAATTTTTGGAAAAATCAAGTTGTTGCATGTTTGTTTTTGTTGGTGCGATTTACTTACAAGATGATTATAAAGGATGGTCTTTGATTAGATTTGTCAAAAACCTAAAAAAAAATGATGGTGGTGGTGGTTGTGTGGTGGGTGGCCAGCGGTGATGGAGAGAGAGGGGAGAGGAGAAGAAAAATAATTTTGAAATGAATTTGTGAGGTGTGTTTTTCCTTTCCTCCATTTTGTATAAATTTGAGGGACCAAAGTGGCAACTTTTGATATCTTTTGGCCTTAGATTTAAACGACCATTTAAAGAGCGGGATTTTGGCTAAATGACGGGTTTTAAGTTTTTGCGGGAGTCGGGTTTCACAAAGATTACTTTCGAAAGGTTAAAACGAACACAAAACGAATATACACATGGTTCTGACTCGACTTAACACGTAATAAAAATAAAATCTCTAAAAACTCAAATATCGATCAATCGATAATATAAGGTAAATTTTGGGCATCCGTCGGTATCGTAGTCGTCATCGGTTCTTCTTAAATCGTCAAATGTTAAAATTACGACCGTAAACGTTGGTTTCAACTTAAAGCGTCAAATATATAGCAAACGAAATTTCTTAAAAATTTCAAAAATATTCATAAAATAGGATTAAATAAACGACGTTGGGCTCGGGATATCACATCCTCAAGTGAGCCGCAACTTAAGAGAGAGGCTCATACTGAACAGCTCTTGAGACAATAACTTAGCATCATACGGCACTTTCACTGGTATCACAATATTAAACAAAATCAATTTTTTTTAAAACTATTTTAATTTAAATCTAAAATAAAAAAAATCTAAATATTAAAGAAAACTAATTAAACTTTTAAATTTAATGAAAACATTTTTATTTTTATTTTTATTTTATTATATTATATCCTTTATCTAAATAAAACTAATTTGCAAAATTGATTAAAACTATGAAATTAAACTTAATTAAAAACTGACACGAGTAGGCTGTCTATATAAATCCAAAAAGGCGAAATTAAAACTAAGAGACAACCTAGTTGAACTGGTTATCACGCTGGGTAAGTGAAGGGCAGGTCTCGTGTTCGAGACCTGCAAATGACAAATTTTTGTGAAAATTTTCTTTTTGACAAATTAAACTACACGTCACAGGAGGTGACTTTTAGTTACAAATTATATGGAAAGAAACTGATAAGGATATCAGTTATTGAGTTAATCAGAACAATGGATTCTGATAACATTTGAAACTTAACAAAACCAAAAAACAGTAAGCACAAATCTTAAATATCAGATAATATCATCCAAAACCAAAACAGACCATGACGAAATAAACTTGTATACAACAAGATTAGACCAAACAAAGGCTTATGGCAACATAAATAAGACCAGCAGCTCTAGCAACTCGAACACGCAGCATGCCATTAAAAACAACGACAGATGAACAGTTACCAGTAACGCAATAGCAAGCAACAGTTCGAAAATCAAGTGAATGCTAAAGCCAATCTAATGCAACAACCAGGCTAAATCTATCACAGCTATGATGTATTTAACACTAAACTGATATGCTAAACCGACATTTAAAACACTGAGCTCAAGCAAACATCAACAAAATCTTAGTAAATAAAAACTCTCAGATAACAGATTCAGCTGAAAACTAAGCAGATTAAAAGACTTACACAGATTCAACATCCAATACACAGATCCATATCTTATTCAGACTTGTAGAAATATCAGACAGATTCTAAAATACGAATTCATAACTCAATAAACTACCAATTAAACTAGACAGTCATTTTAGAATAACTTCAAACGAAACAGTGCACTAACTCAAATCTAACATCATTAATTTAACTACACTTAAGCAGATTAAAGCACAAGAACAAAATAACAAGCTAATCAACTGAATGAGCACAAACTAACAGATCAAAATCATCATCAAAGCAGATTAAACATTAAAATCATAACAAATAAAATTCATTCATTGTACTAAATAGATTCATAAACATAAACAAATAAAATAAAAGAAAGTGAAACCTATTGGAGATTTCCGTTGAGCAGAAAGTTGTGCTGAACAACCTTAATGAACCGAATCACCATGATCGACCACCATCTTCGAACACAAAACACCATTCGAACTCCTTTGAAACCCAAATTCGATGCAACAATACTTTTAAAGTTTAACAGTGGGTTAGAATTTTCCCTTCTAATATTTTTTTTAATTATGCAATTAAGCTATAATTTAAGCTTAAACAAATAACATGTTATTAATTATATCATTAGTTTTAAAATGATCAGTAATTTAATTCCTTTCACCGAAAACTAGAGCAAATCGTAAGAAATAGTAGACTGAAATTCAAAGCTTTTATTAAATCAACAATCTCATTACATTATTTGAAAAATTAAAATTACAAATCCCTAAAACTAAATTGACATAACAACATTAAATGAAAAGAAAGGGATGATTACATGAATAAAAATAGGGGTATTTATACTTGAAGTAGAGGTGAGGGTTGTTGAAGAAGAATGATTTTGAGCCATTGGATCTTCTTTCTCTTCTTCTCTCTCTTGGTTGTTTTGATCAGATGGTTGATATTCGCACAATAGCACACGGATTGCCAACGTGGCAATCCCTTGTGCTAGTTGTGCTTTCTAGATGCTGAGGTGGCCTCTCTTGATTGGATGAGTGAGGAATGGTCAGGTGTTTCATCCAGTAATACGGTGCCACGTCCCAAGCGTCAATCCACTTCTTTCTTCCGAAAACTTGGGGGATTTAATTCTCCCAAGTGTGAATCATACGTGTGAAGTAAAAAGCCCAATTTTTATTGAGTTTACTTAGAATTAGGGTTTTGGGGAATAGTGGTATTTACAGGTTTTGGGTGAAGGAAGATGAAACATATAGAAGATATCGAAAGGTTATTATATTTGTGTGTGGTGGAAAAGTGAGTGGTCGTTTATTTATTAATAAAAAAGGTGTAGGGTGAATAAACGTGTGAAGTGAATAAAGAGTTGTTTGACCAAGTAATAGTTAAACGCGTTATTCCATCCGTTTCTTTCCCTCTTTGTTGATGGGCTTGGAGCCCAAAAATGAATACTTCCCATCCGTTACATTCACATGAGTTTATCAATCCGTCGCTTTGAATACATTGATTTGGACTTTGAGTCCAATTTAAACTCGTTTATTATAGCAAATGGTATTGGGCCTTTGAGTTACTTCCATCCATTTCTTCATTGTAATTAACAATTGGGCCTGGATTTGGGCTTGTAAACCGAAATTGGATAGTTCATTTCCTCAAATGGGCTTTTGGGCCCATTTACCCAAATGTGGGTCCCACTTGGCCCATTTTCTTGCATAAATATCAAGTCCACTAAAATCGAGCTCGAATCTTGGCTTTGTCGATCTTTTCTTCAAACTTGTGTCGGTTTGGTTGGTTTTTGCGATCTTTGGTACCTACACACATGAAACACAAAACAAGCATATACAAGGCATTTTTCAATGATAATATGCATTTATTGTTCGTTTTAAGATACAAATGATATGAGTAAAATCACTCATATCAAACTCCCCCTTGCTAAGCAATTGACGTGTCCTCACGCAATGATAAAATGAAACACTAACTACACCATTAATCAACATATTGACACTTTATTTTGCAAAGACATAATGTATTGCTTTCATTATTCGAAAAATAACTTTTAGGATCATAAAACTCAAATAGATTCATCGTCTCCGACTTTTCACTTTTCCATGCCAAGTGCAAAAACAAGATCATTGTCAATCATAAGCCCCAAAATTAAACCAACTCATACAAGTAATTTGTGTTAAACTCAATCTCCTATTATTCCTAGTTGTATCTATAGATTTTATTTGTCATTCACCCAAAGGCTCATTTGACTTATTTTGATATTTATTAGTCCAAAAATGAAGGCAAGAACGGTGTAAACTCAACACTCAAAACCTAACCTCGACTTCAAAAACCGTTGTCACTGAAGAAAGCCCACATCAAGGATAACTTAACACGATTTGAGGGATAAATCCCTGGACCCGAAATTTGGCTAATATGGCTACTAAAAAGCAAAAAGAAAAACCTCCAAAGTCGATTATGACCTTATTAATGGAGTTAGAAACAACTACATCATAACACCTTGTGGCTCTTTAAGATGCAATTGTGCTCCTTATTTAAAATCCACACCGAAGGCTCCTTGGACAAAAACAAGGGAATTGACAACACCATCCCACCTTATGGCTCATGATGATGAAGCAATTTTTATTAAACACGTCCCCTCACCATACACCCTAAGGCTCTAATGACAAGGTTAGTGCTACATGACTCCCACCCGAAGGCTCCTAGAGAACTTGTTTTTATTTATTTTTCTTAATTAATATGATATTTATAGTAAGCCAAATTTCCGCAATCCCATGATCAAAAGTTCATGACGCTAACTGATATTGTGTATAATGCAGTTCGTTTTTCTCAGTTCTTGCTAATTGAAAGTCCAATCAATATCGGGTTTTTAACTGTTTTTGGTTGTTAATTTTTTTTTTGGATATTCTATTTGCTAATTCAAAAAAAGCCTTGCAAAACTGAAAAATATTACCTACTTATATGTAAAACATCGTGCAAATACCAAGTTTTTATTCAAGTAAATTCAAAATTGTAAATTTTAAAACTAAAAGTACTGAAAATATAAATTCTATGAAAATTAAATGCTTAAAATGTAAAGTCTAAAAAGTATAAGGACTGAAAATGTAAAACAGTTAACCAAAAGGATCAAAAATGTAAACTATGTAACAAACTAACCAAATTTGTAACAAATCACAAAACTGCTAACTAAAATTTAACAAAAATCAAACTATAAGGACTTGTTTAGTGCAAACCCTAATAAAGTGTAAGTTTAGCCAAGATTTAAAACTGTTTAATACACTAGGGACCTTAGTGCAATTTTGAAAACCTTTTAAGCAAAAACGGGTTCTAGTGACAAATAAGCTCGTTTGAGCTTATTACTGAACCAAATTCAGTCAAACCAATTGCAAAACACTTAGTATTCAAAATAAGCTAGACCTGTAAGAGAATTTTGGCTAAAAGTGTCTAAAAAGCAAATAAGCACTTCACAATAAGCTCAAAATAAGCTCTAGGAAAATCTGGACATGCACAACTGGATTTTTGTGCTTAAACTGGTTAATGAGCTTTAATGATGAACGGGAAATCAACTCTTAACAAAATTCATCAAGTAATAAGCATGGAAATCGAATTAAGCTGAAAATGGCTTATGTTGACCAGGCGTTGACAAATTTTTTTGACAAAAAGCTGAAATTCTCAAAATTCATCCAACAACATCTACTAAGTGATAATGTGAAAGAAAATAGCCAGGTTAATGAAGTAGATTGTGAGATATGAAAAAGCTGTTTACAAGTTACAGAAACTTGCCTTTCCTCAACAGTCTATATTTTTGCTTATTTCTCCTAGCTTAATGGATACTGTATCAAATGCTTATAGACTATTAAACTTCATATATTGGACTAGCTTTGAGAACTGGTTTGGTTAACTTTCATCAAGAATCCAGTAAATGGCAAGCAAATGACATTGATAACTTTTTTAAAGCAAAACTGACTAAATATTGACCCAATCCTTTTTCTTGCCAATTGCCTGTTTGACCTAAAATATGACTTGAAAATGACTCAATATGACTTGTTATCACCTAGTGACTGAAAATGAACATTAACTTGCCAAAATCCAATACTTGAAAATCAACAATCAGTTAAAGCCAAACACTACTTTATCTGAAATTTATGAAAATTTACAAAGACTTATTGAGTTCTAGTTTAAGCTGAGTGAAAAGCTTTATCAAACCAAACTAAGTGTTCAAAATGAAATGTATAAAAGCTGTTTGCAAGTAATGAACACTACTAGAACTCAAATAAGGCAGGTAGACTAAAAGTAACTGAAATAAGCTATAAGCTAGATCAATTATCAAAACAATAAGCAGATAAGCAAAACTAAGGCTACAAACTACTAGAATCAGATAAAGATCAAGCTAAACAGATTTTATCATGCATTCACCAAGATTTAAGCTAGAATTGAAGCATGCAATTGACAAGTTGAGTGGAACCAAAAATAAGAGGCATAAGCACCTTGTGAAGATACCATTGAGCAGTAGAGGAGTGTTGTACTCTCTATTCTAGTGCTAACCACCACCTTAGCACTAGACTCAACAATCTACAATCAACAAAATGCTACAAATCAACTAGAATCAACATCATGGTCTGAACTCATCTCATTTGCTATGGATTTGAACTGAAATCAACAAACAGCTACTATCTTCACTCCAAAGTCAGTTATGATCCATATTTGATCATAACAACTTAATGCAGCAACTCAAGTATCAATGGAAGCAAGAATGAGCAGTAAAGATGAAGAGAAAATTTGGCGGGAAAAAAATGAATTTGAATTTTGTTAATGGAATTCAGTTACAAAGCTGTTGAGAAGGTACTAACTAACTAACTAACTCAAGAGTGTGTCAAACTCTTGAGTAGTTTAGCTAAGAAAGGAAAATGATGAGAGAAAAATGTAAATGTGTGTGTTATTCACACTTACAACTACACATTACAAATGAAGACCTAAACTGCTATTTATAGACTTGAGAAGGAGGTTTGTTGGGGTTGGTGACATGTTGGGACCAATCCCAGGTCTCCACGTGGCACAATTCTGCTCCCTTGAATTTGTAGGTATGAACATGAATTGGGGCTTTTTGATTGAGTTGATTTGATGTTAATTGACCTTGACCAATGGATTCGTCTCTCAAAAATAAGCAACTTTGATGTTTATAACTCTTCATGAAATCCACTCTAGCTCAAAAACGATCCTGGGAAATTTTGCTCGTTTTAAGATGACACGTGTCATGATTTGAATGGCTGAATGGGACTCACACGGATCACACTGTTCTAATTCGCCCATTTATTATTTCGGCGCTAGTGGATATTTAATGCACATGATGTGGCAATCCGTGTTATTGATTCTTTAGCTTCTCATTGGACAATAGCTATTTTACACGGATTGAACTAGTATTAATTTCCAAAATTGGTAGATTTAACCCCTAGATTTTGGCATCTTGTATCTTTGAGCTTGTAACTTCATCTCTTTGGCATTTTTAGCCCTTCAAATTCCATTCTTGAGCAAAATTGGTCCTTTGACTGAGTTGACTTGAGAGTTGACCTTGTTTGACTATGATCTTGACTTTTTACAATATTTACACTTTGGTCCTTCATCTTTGGCAGTTTGTCAAGATAGGTCCTTGCACTTCAAAGTCTTGTCACTTTTGATCCTTCTTTGTCTTTTTCATCAGATTAAGCTGGATTATTCCTTGTTTGCTTGAAAATGCATCCTTTTACCTACACAAGTGTACACAAACACAAACATACCACATAACACTGTTTTTGCAAGATAAATTGGTATTTTGCTTCATGTTTTAGGGTTATTTGTTGATAAATTGATATGAGTTTTAGCTCATATCAAATCCCCTACACTTGAACATTGTCATGTCCTCATGCAATTCTATATATTTTAAAGCACAAATTTACATTTTCCTCATAATTAACCCACCTTGGCCATATGGAATGCATCTACACTACTCTAAACTACATTATGCATGATTTTGACTTTTAACAATGTAATGAACAAAATTCAATTCTATCTATATCTTTTTGGTTTTTCTTGAAATGGTTTTCATGGAATTAACTCATAAAGAATTCAATGGCTTAGATTAGGGCTTGGGTACCATGGACATTTATCACCCTCAAGTTTCACTTTCCCCATACCAAGCTTAAAAATGGGATCATTGCATTCACAAGTAAAAAGTGCATCAACTTATTCATGACAATTAAATGTGGAACCGGTTATTATTTGAGCAAATTGCTTGTGGGCAAATTTGTCATTTATTCAAGTGTGAAGTATAAGAAGTGCAAAATCCAAAAATAAGGAAGCACGGTTTTAATCCTAAGTAATCCTCTCATCCATTACTTGAAAAACCGCTCACAATTAATACAAGTCTGTTTCAAAAATAATAAGTCATTCGCCTTATGTGTAAAATCCTCATGTCATGCTTTCATAAGTAGCTACACACTCGCTAAGGAAAGAAAAATAAAACTCACGCAATAATTTACATCCGCCATCTTTTTGAGACTTTGGATCTTCAATCCCGCAACCCGTCAAGGTAATATTGGATTGGAGCAATCTATTGAATTCCCGCAACCCGTCAAGGTAATATTGGAACTCAATAGTCACTATAATTAACACCACACTGCCCCTCTTGGGAGTCTTGTATTATTTTTCTTTCTTTTCTTTTTCTTTTTTTTTCTAGCCACTCATTTTTTGTAAGCCGCTCTTATTTTTCTTTATTCCTCACTAAGAAAGTTTAAAAGAATAAAAGGAAAAACACCCGCTAAATATTGAGCATGACATAAGTCTAGTACACATAAAACGTTCTAACTTAGAATCTTAAGACGTACTTATATCAACCATGAATGATTAGACAAAAATGCATAAGAGATTACAAAACAATTAAAACCGTTCTTGATTATTTATTAACAATTATATATATGCGAAGAAAATAGTGGTAAAGAAGAGAAGGGTTTAGCCACAAGTAATTATCATGAAGTTTATCTAGCCCTTTTACACTTGCTTCAACTCTATCATTTCCCATTCTCCACAAATTTAAAATCTCAAATTATGAGATTGGTGGATGCTTAGCCTAATAGACCAATGAAGGACTACATGGTTAAGGATACTAGCTAGAGAGTGCTAAGATAAGCAAACTCAGGTTGAGTCAAAATATCCATGGCGGGCCTAATATGTCAATGAAGCCTAAACTTGTTAAAACCATGTTTTATTATATTTTTCTTCCTTTTTATATATTTTTGATGAAAAATAAAAGAAAAATATGCAAATGTGTTATGCAAAATGATTAATACAAAAATTATGAATGCATATTTTTGTTGGCCAAAGTAGATCAAAAATTTGAAAAATGTTGAAAAATCAATTTTCCATGTTATCATGAAAGACAATGACAAGTTCTAGGTAAGGTCACTTCGATAGAAGACCCCCCTACACTTAAGCTAAACATTGTCCTCAATGTTTAAGAGCATGGAAGTATAAAAACTTCCCCTACACTTATAACAATGAATAGACTTTGCTTAACCCAAGTTAAGGAAAGGAAAACTATTAGTGAAATCATGTTTAAGCACAAGGTGTCAATGAAACATCACTATAGTAACAAAGTGAACCGGATACAAGGGCCTCCTCCATAAGCTCCAAAGCATGAAATGAGTGAGCAACCCTACAAACAACATGAAGACAAAAGAAGGTCTCCCCTACACTTATCTCCAAGTCTATACCTTTATTTCTAACCTACAACACTCTAAACCTAGTTATACGATGCTTGAGTTAATGAGTCTCTAGCTCGACTCGTCCCTCAATGAATCAATTCATGCGGAAAATGGGGATCTCTTGGACCATTTCAACGGAAATGTCCTCCCCAAAGTAATGCTTAACACGGTGACCATTCACTTTAAAATTTGGACCATCGGGTTGTGACAACTCAATAGTTCCATATGGAAACACTTGAGAAATAGTGAATGGACCGGACCATCTCGACTTAAGCTTGCCCGCAAAAAGTTTCAATCTTGAGTTAAAGAGGAGAACCGGCTCTCCAACTTTGAACTCACGATTCTTGATCTTAGCATCATGCAATTTCTTAGTCTTTTCCTTGTAAAGCAAAGAATTTTCATAGGCATTGGCTCTCAATTCATCCATCTCATTGAGTTGATCTTTCCTATGGGAACCGGCTTGGTTTAAATCAAAGATAGCCCACTTGAGAGCCCAAGATGCCTTGTGTTCTAACTCAAATGGGAGGTGGCACGCTTTTCCATAGACAAGCCTATAAGGAGTACAACCAATTGGTGTTTTAAAAGCCGTCCTAAACGCCCACAAAGCATCATCAAGCTTATCCGACCAAGAAGCTCGATGCTCTCCCACCGTTCTCACTAAAATTCTCTTTAAACCACGATTTGTGACCTCGGTTTGACCATTTATTTGAGGGTGATACGCGGTAGAGAGTCTATGATTAACTCCATATTTCCTCATCACTCTCGTGAATTGATCATTACAAAAGTGCGTACCACAATCACTTATGATGGCCCGAGGTACACCAAATCTAGCAAACAATTGTTTCAAAAACTTCACAACAACTCTAGCATCATTGGTAGGTAAGGCTTTAGCCTCCACCCATTTGGACACATAATCCACCGCCACAAGTATATACTTGTTTCCCTTAGAGGATGGAAAAGGTCCCATGAAATCAATGCCCCATACATCAAATATCTCACACTCTTGGATAAAATTTTGTGGCATCTCATCACGTTGCGTAATTTTTCCTTGTCTTTGACACACATCACAAAATTTCACTATTTCATGGGCATCTTTGTAAATGGAAGGCCAATAGTAACCCGAATCACAGACTTTCTTGGCGGTATAGTTGGGCCCAAAATGTCCACCCGTAGGTCCTTAATAAATGAGATTTTACTAGTTGAAAGTTCGTTATTCTCGGTATCTCCTCGAATTGATTTCTGGTTAATTGTGTGAGATTAGTTGTTCTTGGTGAATCAAAGATTTTTTGTTTTGGTAAAATAAATGTGCAAGACTTAAAAATAAAGGACGGGAAATTAAAACTAAAACTAGTTGAAACGTAAACGGTGAAATATTTAAAACGTGAAAAGTAAATGACGTAAAATTAAATGACGTAAAATTAAAACTTAACGAAAAGTAAATTGACAATTAAATAAAAATGAGGACTTAATCAAAATAGACTAAAGATAAAACGAGTGAAGAAGCGGAGAAACAACAAACTTAACACTAAAACAAAACAAAACATTCCGATCGGAATACACCCGATCGGAATGGTGCCATGTCGGAATATTAAAAGGAGCTCCGATCGGAATATAGGAAAATGGTGCATGATCGGAATATGTTCCACCGTCGGAATGTAGACACCACCCAATCGGAATATTAGAAATAAAGGTTCAAATCCGAATGCCCAAAATTAAGCTAATCGGAATATAGTAGAAAAATGCAATCGGAATACACAAACGAGATTCACAATCGGAATGCCAAGGCCACAATCGGAATCTTCCAAAACCCTTTTCCGATCATACGATCGGAAAGAGGGTGCTGTGCTCAGAATACCCCAATCGGAAAAGGGTTTACACCCTTTCCGATTAGCTCCTATGATCCGAAAAATAAGCTAAGGCTTTAAGCTATTTGATTAAGCTAAAACCAAAGCTAACACGAATCAAGAAATGGAAATGAACTAAATAAGCACGAACATCAACTTATCAAACTTAAAATAAACACTTTTTAAATCAAACTTTTAAGATGAATACTTTTAAGAAAACTTGAAATCAAATAAGCATTAGAATGAAATAAGATCAAAGATGAACATGAATCAAAGATAAGCAAAGTAAGAAAGGTAGAAGAAGATGATTAAAAATAAGAGCTTGATTAAAAGAAAAGATTTCAAGATTAAAAGACTTACTAGAATTGAAGAAATTAAAAGTGCTTAACAAGAAATTGAAATACAAGAAATGAAAATGGTGGAAAGGGTGGTTTGTCAAACCACCCAACAACTTGAAAATGAAAGGAGACTAAACTATATATAGGGGTGATTAGGGAGGAGCTTAGGAAGCTTCCTCCCTCTTTCCTCTTTGCCTTAATTGCACACTTAAGTCCTTTTCTTCTTTATCTTTTGTTAATCTTGGACTTTGTCTTGGGATTTCTTTAACTCGTCTTGATTTTTCTTTATAAATAAGACTCGAGTTCTTCGGCTTTTTAGTAAACTTCCGTCCTTTAACTTTTTCTTCGATAAATCTTCAGAATTGGTCTTGGACTTCCGTTCTTTTTCCACTCTTGATTTTTTGACTTCATCTTTCGTCTTTTTCTTCGATAAAAGCCCGTGAATGCCGTGTTTTCTCCACTTTTCACCTTTTCGTCCTAAATCACAACAAAAACACAAACCACGCATAATTCCGACATAAATGACATAAAATACACGTTTTGGCTCGGTTATTATTGCAATTAAGTGGTAAAAAGGATGGGTGTTTTCACACCTATCAAATCCCCTACACTTAACCATTGCAATGTCCTCATGCAATGCATTAGTTACAAAGCAAGTTTACACTTTTCATCATAATCAATCCATGTTGGCCTTTATTAAAGAGATAGAAAATTATAAACATTCAAAGTAAAGAAATTAAAAACATACCTTGGGTTTTGGAAATGTCGTGAATGATCATCATCCTCAAGTTTTCACTTTCTCCAAACCAAGCTTAAAAACGAGATCATTGTTATTATAAGTTAGCAAACTAATACGAACTCATGTGGGCCAATTACTCACTTAGACTCCCTTATTCCTAGGTGTATCTCTTATATTTTATTGTTGTCTTGAATGATCACGAGGATGCATTTTTGACTTATTTTGATAATTATTTAATCCGAAAATAAAGTGAACGATTTAATCAAAAGTTAGCTAAAGGACAAAATCTTTTAAAACTGCTTATCGGGACCTCATAAAGTTCATATCTTGGCATAACTCGCTTCGCGATTTGAGACCTTTCTCTGATCGATATTTGGCAGGGACTTCATACTTCAAACCTTGAGAGACGTTCATGAAATAATGGTCTTCTCTTCATAATAGGAATTTCTTCACTTGAAGTTTTGAGAGATTCTTCATATTTGGACCACGACTTCTTCATTTTTCTCCAATCTTTACTTTGGACTTTGATATACAACGATCCGCCTCCTTTTAGGACTTGGATCTATTTATCCTCATACCTTGTTAGGTCCTTTTTGGATAGACTTCTCCATGATCTTTTGGGAGTACTTGCTTTTCGTCGTGTGTCTCGATCCTTCATATAGATTTTCGATAAATGATTCTTCACATCACTTTTGGATCTTTAGCAACAAAATATAGCCCTCATGCCTTGTTAGGGCCTTTTCGGACTCGCCAATCTTCGCATCCCGCTTCAATAAGTTATGCCTTGGCTATGAACTCTAATCCATACCGAGCAACTTTTAAACGATATTTGGCTAGAAGCTAAGTAACCTTTTAAATCGTACAACCTTATTTATTGCAGATAAATTTATTAACAAGCGAAGGGAGAATAGGCTTATAATTAACTCACATAAATTCCCGAAAGAATACCAAACATATAATTGACTCTATCATCTCTCGTTCTCCACAATTTAAATCTCAAGTAATGAGACTCGTGGAAGCTTAGCCTATTAAATCAAAGTTTTGGATTTTCGAGTCGCCTATAGGATCTTGCAAACTCTTAGACTTTTTCAAGTTTAGAAATCGTATTTTAAAGTTCCCTTGATAAACGACTCTCTAGGATCAATTATAGGAACTTGCGAAAAGTTCTTGTTCTTAACCCGTGAGAGTTAAGACTTTCGCGTTTTATAGCTCCCTATATAAAAGCCTAGCAAAACTTGACTTAAACACGTTAAGGATACTAGCTAGAGTGAACTTAGATAAGTAAACTCGGGTTGAGTCAAAAGATTCACAACGTTTGAAATTAAAACCACTTTATTGAAATTTATTCTAATAAGGAAAGAAAATAACTATAACAAAGGAAAATACACTACACAATTAGGCCAAAATAGATTAAAAATTTTGAAAAATGTCGAAAAATTGATTTTTCGGTTAAAATGAGGACAAATACAAGGAAAAGACCACTTAACTTCGATAGAAGTCCCCCCTACACTTAAGATAAACATTGTCCTCAATGTTTAAGCATGTGGGAGTAAAGTCCCCTACACTTATGACATTGTGCACTTTGTTTAAATCTCGTTAAGGAAAAGACAACTAAAGAGATTCCTATTTTAATAATGAGAAATATAAAATAGTGAATCAAAAAGAGTTTAGGATAGAACCGGGAAGAAGGGAACACGGAATCACGGTTCGTCAAAAGTCATCAAGAGTGTGTCTTTGAAGCTTTAATCCCTGCAAATGATAAGAAAGAAAGCAAGAAACACCACGGGGCTCCTCCCTACACTTATGGTAAAGATAGATAGATAATTGGGTTGCCTCCCAAAAAGCGCTTGTTTATATTAACCGAGTCACGAGCCTGACTCGTCCCCGAATTAAATGGTCCATGGGGAAGCTTCGAATGTGATACCGGGATCAAAGACCTTGTCCTCGTTCCCGGTTGACATCAACAAAGGAGAGGCGGGGGGATAAGTCTTGTATGGGAGAAAGGTCCTTTCAACATACGTAAAGTATGTGAAATCAAGATCCACGGGAGGTGGGGTGGGTAAAGTAAGCACATTGTCCTCCCCCAAAGACAATGGAGGCTGAGCAAGCGGCAAAGCCGTATTGTTATCAATCATAGCATAATCAATGTCACCTCCCGGGTCAAAGCACTCATCCTCCGTGATGGTGACTAAAGGGGAGGATGAAATGTGCTCGGGAGGGGGACTTGGGACAATATTTTCCTACAGCAAATTATTAAAAATAATGTCCCCCTCCATATCATCGTCATCATTACCTGGTGGTATGGAGTGAATGTCGATTTCTTCCGGCAATGGGTCATTATCTTCAACGGGAGGAATAGAAGGAGGCAAAGACTCGGAAAGAGGAGGAGAAGTCAACGCTTCGATTTGAGCAATAAGAAGGTGCACTTTCCGTAATCTATCTCGAAGAAGCACGTCTTCCACCTTATCCACAAGATCATGTTCATCGATGAACTTCTCGTAAACCGGAGAGAATAAATCGTCATCACCCGCATCTCCCGGTGGAGATTGAGAAATTTCAAAAGTGAAATTCTCATAGCTTGGAGAAAAATCGTCATCATTAGGATCTGCCGCTTCTGTGAGAGCAACGTCGTCCTCAGGCTCCATAGCAGCTGGTATGTCACAAACCTCATCATCAAACACTTTATCAAGACCAACATCACTAAACTTACTCAATGTATCACAATCCTTGGACATATTTGGGATATTGAGAGGAGGGATGACAATAGCACTAGGACATTGAGCAGTAAGATCATTCCAAGAAATAGTAGGCTCATCGTCATCATCATCATAATAGTATGGATACACCGGGGGAGGAGGATAAGTCTCGATATTCGAAATTTGCTCCTGTCGTTGATCCTCTTGATATTTTTCGATGATCTTATTCCAAGCTTCTTGAATTTGTTGACTTTGTTTAGCAAGAGTGGCCCATTGTTCGTGGGAGCTCAAATGTTCGAATGAGGGTTGATGATCGATGGGGTGCTGTGGGGGCTCAAAATGTTGAAAACCTGAATTATAGCATGGTTGTGGCTCATAGTAGTTCATCGGTTGAGAAGAATTAGAAACCGGGTTTGGTTCATAATAATCCATTTGTGAAGAAAACTGAGGACACGGATTTTGCTCATAATAATTCATTGGTTGACAATAATAGGTATCGTGAGGACCCCCACAGTTGTTGCAAACCGGGTATGGAGAAAACTCAGGTGCGTCTTGTGGATAGCTATTTTCATTGTCATAATTGTACCCCGGTTCTTGCCCGTGACCATACGGGTATCGAACCGGGCACGAAACATGCCAATGAGAATCGCTTCCACAATAGATGCACGGGGGAACAGGAGGTGGGTTCAAAAAGAATGAATTAGTCGAGTTGCACAAGGGACAAAATCCGTTTTGTGTGTAGTCGATATCATTTCCGCACCGCTCACATGTACACCATTGACAAGAGTTGTTCCCAGATAATTGTTTCCCACACCGGACGCAATGGACATAAAAATCCATAAAGAAGGATAGATAAGCAAGAAGAATATTTTTGGTGCAAAACTTTGAAAAAGAAATGCTTTTTATAATTTTACAAATGTTTTTGTAATTTTTGAAAATTTTTGGACACGAAAAATAACGTTCACAAGTGAACGGGTCCCAAAATCCAAGGCGTCTCTCACAAAAAACTTTCGATCTTCACGAAAAGAGCCGGCAGCGGCGCCATTTTAATAAATGAGATTTTACTAGTTGAAAGTTCGTTATTCTCGGTATCTCCTCGAATTGATTTCTGGTTAATTGTGTGAGATTAGTTGTTCTTGGTGAATCAAAGATTTTTGGTTTTGGTAAAATAAATGTGCAAGACTTAAAAATAAAGGACGGGAAATTAAAACTAAAACTAGTTGAAACGTAAACGGTGCAATATTTAAAACGTTAAAAGTAAATGACGTAAAATTAAATGACGTAAAATTAAAACTTAACGAAAAGTAAATTGACAATTAAATAAAAATGAGGACTTAATCAAAATAGACTAAAGATAAAACGAGTGAAGAAGCGGAGAAACAACAAACTTAACACTAAAACAAAACAAAACATTCCGATCGGAATACACCCGATCAGAATACACCCGATCGGAATGGTGCCATGTCGGAATATTAAAAGGAGCTCAGATTGGAATATAGGAAAATGGTGCATGATCGGAATATCTTCCACCGTCGGAATGTAGACACCACACAATCGAAATATTAGAAATAAAGGTTCAAATCCGAATGCCCAATATTAAGCTAATCGGAATATAGTAGAAAAAATGCAATCGGAATACACAAACGAGATTCACAATCGGAATGCAAAGGCCACAATCGGAATCTTCCAAAACCCTTTTCCGATCATACGATCGGAAAGAGGGTGCTGTGCTCGGAATACCCCAATCGGAAAAGGGTTTACACCCTTTCCGATTAGCTCCTATGATCCGAAAAATAAGCTAAGGCTTTAAGCTATTTGATTAAGCTAAAACCAAAGCTAACACGAATCAAAAAATGGAAATGAACTAAATAAGCACGAACATCAACTTATCAAACTTAAAATAAACACTTTTTAAATCAAACTTTTAAGATGAATACTTTTAAGAAAACTTGAAATCAAATAAGCATTAGAATGAAATAAGATCAAAGATGAACATGAATCAAAGATAAGCAAAGTAAGAAAGGTAGAAGAAGATGATTAAAAATAAGAGCTTGATTAAAAGAAAAGATTTCAAGATTAAAAGACTTACTAGAATTGAAGAAATTAAAAGTGCTTAACAAGAAATTGAAATACAAGAAATGAAAATGGTGGAAAGGGTGGTTTGTCAAACCACCCAACAACTTGAAAATGAAAGGAGACTAAACTATATATAGGGGTGATTAGGGAGGAGCTTAGGAAGCTTCCTCCCTCTTTCCTTTTTGCCTTAATTGCACACTTAAGTCCTTTTCTTCTTTATCTTTTGTTAATCTTGGACTTTGTCTTGGGATTTCTTTAACTCGTCTTGATTTTTCTTTATAAATAAGACTCGAGTTCTTCGTCTTTTTAGTAAACTTCCGTCCTTTAACTTTTTCTTCGATAAATCTTCAGAATTGGTCTTGGACTTCCGTTCTTTTTCCACTCTTGATTTTTCGACTTCATCTTTCGTCTTTTTCTTCGATAAAAGCCCGTGAATGCCGTGTTTTCTCCACTTTTAACCTTTTCGTCCTAAATCACAACAAAAACACAAACCACGCATAATTCCGACATAAATGACACAAAATACACGTTTTGGCTCGGTTATTATTGCAATTAAGTGGTAAAAAGGATGGGTGTTTTCACACCTATCAGTCCTTTATGACACGCTTCTAAAATCTTAAATGCCTCGGGCCCATCTACACACCGTCTAATGATTTGGTCCGCACATTGCCTAAAAAGATATGGATCATCCCAAAAGTAGTACTTAACTTCCTTAAGAAACTTCTTCTTTTGTTGATAAGTAAGACCCTCAATAAGCACATTGCCCACAAGATAGTTTGCGATATCCGCAAACCAAGGAGTGGCATCCTCTTGGGAAGAGATAGACATGAGATCCTCTAATGGAAAGGATTCATTAATTTCTTGATGTGGTAAATCTCCTTGAAAAGGATGCTCAAGTCTACTCAAGTGATCCGCCGCTAAATTCTCGGCCCTTTTCTTATCACGAATTTCTATCTTAAACTCTTGAAGCAAAAAAACCCATCTCAAAAGTCTAGGCTTAGCATTTTGTTTTGTCATAAGATACTTGAGAGCGGAATGATCCGTATACACTATGGTTTTGGAAAGCACAAGGTATGGTCTAAACTTCTCAAAAGCATATACTATAGCAAGCAACTCTTTTTCCGTGGTAGTGTAATGAAGTTGTGCACCGGTCATGGTTTTACTCGCATAGTGTATAGGTTGAAAATGCTTATTAACTCTTTGTCATAAGACGACCCCCACCGCATAATCACTAGCGTCACACATAAGCTCAAAAGGTAATTCCCAATTTGGAGAAACCAAAACGGGAGCCTTAGTCAATGGTTAAAAATGAAAGGAGCCTCTTTCTCCAAGAAATGAGTCATCGGTCTAGCTATCTTAGAAAAATCTTGTATAAAGCGCCTATAAAATCCCGCATGACCTAAGAAACTCCTCACACCTTTAACCGAGGTGGGTGGGGGAAGCTTAGCAATCACATCAATTTTAGCTCGATCCACTTCTAATCCCTTGTTGGATATTTTGTGTCCTAAAACAATCCCCTCTTTCACCATAAAGTGACATTTCTCCCAATTGAGCACTAAACGTGTTTCCTCACAACGCTTAAGCATTCTCTCAAGATTGGTGAGACATGAGGTAAATGAATTTCCAAAGATGGAAAAGTCATCCATAAAAACCTCCATGGTTTGCTCGATCATGTCATGGAAAATCGCCATCATGCACCTTTGAAACGTCCCTGGTGCATTACATTGGCCAAAAGGCATCCTCTTGTAAGCAAATGTACCGTAGGGACAAGTGAATGTGGTTTTTTCTTGATCCTTAGGGTCAATGGGTATTTGGAAATAACCCGAAAAGCCATCAAGAAAACAATAGTACTCATTTCCCGCTAAGCGTTCAAGCATTTGATCCATAAAAGGAAGCGGGAAATGGTCTTTCCTAGTTGCCTCATTGAGTTTTCTATAATCAATACAAACTCTCCAACCGGTCACAAGTCTCGTGGGAATAAGCTCATTGTTCTCATTTGGCACCACGGTGATTCCACCCTTCTTTGGAACACAATGAACCGGGCTAACCCATGGAGAGTCGGAAATGGGGTAAATCATACCCGCATCTAAGAGTTTAATCACTTCTTTCTTAATAACCTCATGGATTTTTGGGTTAACTCTCCTTTGGTTTTGAATGGCAGGTTTATAATCATCCTCCATAAGGATTTTGTGTTTACAAAAATGTGGATCAATTCCCCTTATGTCGGATATTTTCCATGCTAAGGCTTTCTTGTGTTTCTTAAGGACTTCAATAAGTTGCTCCTTCTCATCCTCTTTCAACTCTTTAGCAATAATCACAGGTAATTTGTCTTTGCCCTCTAAGAAAGCATACTCTAAGTGGGATGGAAGGTCCTTAAGTTCAATAGGAGGTGGACTCTCTATGGAAGGTTTTACTATGGAAGGATCCTCATTGGTAACTTCTTGTGGAATAGGAGAAGGAGTAGGGTCCTCATTGAGCAACTTTTGGATTGTAAGAATATCTTCTTCCCAATTAATGGGAGAATCATCATCACCAAGAAAGTTTGACTCAAATTCTTCCGAAAGGAAATCACTCTCTCCAAATGGTGTTAAAGAGGGAGCAATTGAGGCCACGGTTTCAACATGGGGCATCTCATCACTAGTACTCTTACAAGCATCATGAAAGTGTTCATCACACACCTCATCTAACACATCAACAATGTTAATAGTCTCACAAGGTCTAGACTCCTTAACCTCTTTCCTATCACAAACTTTCCCTAACTTAAACACCACTCTCTCATCTTCTACTCTCATAATTAGTTCTCCTTCCGCCACATCTATCAAAGTACGACCCGTTCTCAAAAACGGCCTACCAACAATCAAAGGCACTCTAGGATCCATGTCATAATCAACCACTACAAAGTCGGCCGGAAATGTAAACTTATCCACACCTACAAACACATCCTCCGCTATACCTACGGGGTAAGCTATGGTTCGGTTGGCTAGTTCAAGAGTTATCCTAGTGGGAGTGAGCTCGGGAAGAGAGAGTTTTTTCCAAACCGATAATGGCATGAGGTTTATGCTTGCCCCTAGATCCGCTAAAGCAATGCAATTTTAAACACCGGGAAAATTACAAGGTATCAAGAAGCGCCCCGGATCTCCAAGTTTTGTTGGTAAGGTTTTAAGTAACACCGCGGAACAATTTTCATTAGGGGATGTGTTGGGCAAATCAACTAATTTTTCTTTGTTGGAGAGTAAATCCTTGAACATCTTAGCAAACTTTGGCATATAAGCAAGAGCTTCCGCAAAGGAGATATTGATGTTGAGTTGCTTGAACATCCTTAAGAAATTGGAGACTTGGATGTCATCCTTGTTCTTTAACTTGTCCTTTTTCAACCTTGAAGGATATGGAAGAGTAGGTTTTGGTGTAGGTGGAATAGGTGTGGTAGTGGAAGATTTGTCTTTGTTAGCTTCTTCATTGGGAAGTGTGGAAGGTAGAGGAGAAGTAAGAATGGGTTGAGAAGGTGTGTTTGAGTGAATAGGAGCATTTTGAGGAAGTGAAGTAGAGGTAGAAGGCTTGTCACAAGTAGGAGCACAAGTGGGTTGAACAATAGTAGGTTTAGGAGGTTAAGGATCCTTTGTGGTTGTTCCACTCCTTGTTGTAATAGCATTAACATTTGCCCTTGGATTAGTTTGTTTGTTGGAAGGTAAAGCCCCTTGTGGTCTTTGATTTTATGCCATTAAAACCCTATTGGTTTGTTCCTCCGCTATACGTTTCATTTGGTCATTCATTTTCTTCTCAATTTCTTAGAACCTCCTTTCATTCTCTTGATTCATTTTGTGCAAGAAATCCATTGTGTTATAATCTTGTGACACTGATACACGGTTTCTGACACCCGTATAAAAATTAAAGATTAACTTCGTGTTCTCGGAATCTTAACGAATTGATCTAGGCTCCTATGTGTGACTTAGTTGATCTTTGGTGAAAAAGAATATTTTTGGGTGATTTTAAATTTAAATGCAAAGACTTAAAAGTAAAAGTGCTCTTAAAGTAAATCTAAGTCTATTTAAAGTAAAGGAGCAAGTATTAAAAGCGAGACTGAAGTAAATGACGTAAACTTAAATCTATCTAAGGCAAACTTAAAGTGCAACTAAAACTAAGGCAAGTCTAAAATAAAACTAAGGCAAATAATCTAAAAGTGCAATAAAATAAAAGACAAGAAAAATAAAGCTTGAAAATAAAAATCAAAGACGAAAACTAATAAGAACCTGAATACAGCTCATTCGGAATAAACCTTCGTTTGGAACAATCACTCGTCCTAAATGTCACCTTTGGTTGAAATGATTCTTCTTCACTTGGAATATTACCAAAATCCTTGATCCAGAACAAATTGATCTGAATATGTCACTTATCCAAAACAATGCTTCGTTCGGAACTTACTGATTCGGAACTCTCACTTGTTGCCTTGATTCGGAAGTATTAGGTCACCCCTTGATTCGGAAGTTTCCGGATGAAGCTCTTTGATTCGGAAGTTTAGAACTTCCGAATGAACAACCTTGATTCGGAAGTTTTGACTTCCGAATGAGCAGCCTTGATTCGGAACTTTGGTCCTTGATTCGGAACTTTGAGTTGATTCGGAACTTTTGAAAAGTTCCGGATGAAACCCTTGGTTCGGAACTTTGGAGTTCCAAATGAGTATGTTTGGTTCGGAAGTTTTCACTTCGTCCGGAACTTTGAAAGTTCCGGATGAACAAGTTTGGTTCGGAAGTTTTTCAAATCCCAAATCTTCCGGATGAAGCCTTGATTCGGGACTTTAGAAGTTCCGAATGAACACTTTCCTTTGTCTTGGTTCGGAACTATATCTGGAAAGATCAGAAACAAGCAAACATTCCCGAAGAACAAGGAAACAGTAGCAGCAAGAAAATAACAATTTAACGAAAATCAAACTCACAGATAATTATAAATAGTAACGAATCATCAGATAAACATCAACAAACAATTAAAAACATGAAATCAACCAACTTTAACCACAATAATCAAAAACCACTTAGATCAAAATAAAAGCATGAACATGAACATAACATAAACACAACAAATCAAAGAATAAGAAAGGTAGATAAGAGATTGACAAGATAAAATAAAGATTTGACAAGAATTAAAATGAAAACTTACTTGGAATTAAATGGTAATTAAGGTGCATAACATGAATTTAAATGACATGAAAAGTAAATGACAATATATGAAAATGGTGGAAGACTAATTGTCACCTTAGCCAACCAGAAAGAAAAGTAATCAAGCCTAATCTATTTATAGGGGAGGATTAAGGAAGCTTCCTCCCCTCTTTCCTTTCTTCTTAATTACAAGTTTAAGTCCCTCCTTTTATTAATCTTCATTAATTGCGTCATTAGTCCTTTTCTTCTAATCTTCTTTAAACTTGGACTTAAGGGACTTTTGGCTTCGGGATTTCTTCGAACTCGTCTTTAAATTCTTCAATAAAATAGACTTGAATTCTTCGGCTTTTGATAAACTTCCGTCTTTTGACTTTTTCTTCGATAAATCTTCAGAATTGGTCGTGGACTTCCGTTCTTTTTGCACTCTTGACTTCTTGACTTCGTCTTTTATCCTTTTCTTCAATAAAAGTCCATAAATGCCCGTGAATGTCCGTGTTTTCTCCATTTTTCACCTTTTCGTCCTAAATCACAACAAAAACACAAACCACGCATAATTTTGACATAAAAGACATAAAATACACGTTTTGGTCCGGTTATTATTGTAATTAAGTGGTAGAAAAGATGGGTGTTTACACACCTATCAAATCCCCTACACTTGACCATTGCAATGTCCTCATGCAATGCATTAGTTACAAAGCAAGATTACACTTTCCATCCTAATCAATCCATGTTGGCCTTATTAAAGAGATAGAAAATTAAAAACATTCAAAGTAAAGAAATCAAAAGCATACCTTGGGTTTTGAAAATGTTATGAATAATCATCATCTTCAAGTTTTCACTTTCTCCAAACCAAGCTTAAAAACGAGATCATTGTTATTATAAGTTAGTAAACTAACACGAACTCATGTGGGCCAATTATTCACTTAGACTCCCTTATTCCTATGGGTATCTCTTATATTTTATTATTTGTCTTGAATGATCACAAAGATGCATTGTTTGACTTATTTCGATAGTTATTTAGTCTGAAAATAAAGTGCACGATTTAATCAATAGTTAGCTAAAGGAACAAATCTTTTAAAACTGCTTCTCGGGATATCAGAAAGTTCATATCTTGGCATAACTTGGTTCGCGATTTGAGACCTTTCTCGGGCCGATATTTGGCAGCGACTTCATACTTCAAATCATTGAGAGACGTTCATGAAATAATGGTCTTCTCTTCATAATTGGAATTTCTTCACTTGAAGTTTTGAGAGATTCATACTTGGACCACGACTTCTTCATTTTTCTCCAATCATTATTTTGGACTTTGATATATAACGATCCGCCTCCTTTATTGACTTGGATCTATTTATCCTCATACCTTGCTAGGGTCTTTTCGGATACACTTCTCCATGACTTTTGGGGAGTTTTTGCTTTACGTCCTGTGTCTCGATCCTTCATATTGATTTTCTATAAATGATTCTTCACATTACTTTGGATCTTTAGCAACAAAACATAGCCCTCATGCCTTGTTAGGGCCTTTTCGGACTCGCCAATCTTCGCGCCCCGCTTCATAAGTTATGCCTTGGCTATGAACTCTCGTCATTACCGAGCAACTTTTAAACGATCTGGGGCTAGAAGCTAAGTAATTTTTCAAATCGTACAACCTTATTTATTAGCAAATAAATTATTAGCAAGCGATGGGAGAATAGGCTTATAATTAACTCACATAAATTCACGAAAGAATACCGAACTTATAATTGGCTCTATCATCTCTCGTTCTCCACAGTTTAAAATCTCAAGTAATGAGACTCGTGGATACTTAGCCTATTAAATCAAAATTTTGGGTTTTCGAGTCGCCTATAGGATCTTGCAAATTCTTTGACTTTTTCAAGTTTTAGAAATTGCATTTTAGAGTTCCCTTGATAAACGACTCTCTAGGATCAATTATAGGAACTTGCGAAAAGTTCTTGTTCTTAACCCGTGAGAGTTAAGACATTCGCGTTTTATAGCTCCCTATATAAAAGCCTAGCAAAACTTGACTTAAACACGTTAAGGATACTAGCTAGAGTAAACTCGGATTGAGTCAAAAGATTCACAACGTTTGAAAATTAAAACCACTTATTAAACATTTATTCTAGCAAAGAAAGGAAATAACTATACAAAGATGACAACTAATAGGCCACAATAGATTAAAAATTTTGAAAAATGTCGAAAAATTGATTTTCCGGTTAAAATGAGGACAAATACAAGGAAAAGACCACTTAACTTCGATAGAAGTCCCCCCTACACTTAAGATAAACATTGTCCTCAATGTTTAAGCATGTGGGAGTAAGCTCCCCTACACTTAGGACATTGTGCACGTTGTTTAAATCTCGCTAAGGAAAGGATAACTAAAGAGATTCCTATTTTAATATTTGAGAAAAAATATATAAAATAGTGAATCGAAAAGAGTTTAGGATAGAACCGGGAAGAAGTAGAACACGGAATCACGGGTCGTCAAGAATCATAAGAGTGGATCATTGAAGCTCGAATCCCTGATTAAGAAGTGAGGAGAGGAAATAGCAATCCAAAGGGTCCCCCCCCCCTACACTTATGGTAAAGAAAGCGAAAGGATAGATGCATGGGTTGCCTCCCAAGAAGCGCTTAATTTTTGTTAACCGAGTCGTGAGCCTGACTCGACCTTGATCATCAACGGAAGTAGCATGAAACAAATCCACCCGGATCAAAGACATAGTTTTCATCCATCAATAAGCAAGAGCTTAAGGCGAACAAGGCAAGCCAAAAGAGAAGTGGCAAGGATCCCTTAAGCAGCGATGGAGCACGGTGGAAGCAAGGGTGAAATGGTGCAAGCATGTCTTCAAGATTTCCAAAGATTTTTCCTTTTATTTCATCAGGTGGATACTGAGATGGCTTAAAAAGTTCAATATCGGGATCGAACACTTTTTCCTTCAGGGGAAAATAGCACTCAGGTTCAGCCGAGTGTGAAGAAGATCCGCAAAGAAGCACAACCTCGTCCTCAGAAGGGGACAAAGAGGTGTCAAATCATACGTGCAACGGATTTCGGTGTCGACCGGTTTCTTCTCCTTTGACAAAATGCTCTTCAAATCCAAAGTAGGATCAAGACGATAATCTTCAAAGTCATAAGGAGGGGCATCACTCTCATGAGGGAAGTATGTGTTGAGAAATTCAGAGAAATCTTCCTCAAATGAATAATCGTCCAAAGTAGGATCGAGTGATGGCGGAGGATCTTCATCATGTGAAGAATCGCTCGATAGAGTATCAGCCTCATCAAAATCATCGAAAGTGGGTAGCTCGGGATACTCAGAAGTACAATCCAAATCATTCGAGTCTGAGCTAGAATCATCATCATCATAAGCATCGAAGACCGGTGGAGAATCAAAAATGGGAGAAGCGTCCAAAGTAGGGAGAGAATCATCCACATTATCTTCAAAGAGTGGATTATCAGTGGAAGACTCGAATAGAGGATTGTCATAGACGGTAAAGTCATCGAGCACATTTATCATATTCACTGATTCTCGGCCTCCAAAGGATTTGCCTGTAAGCTTCCCCATTTTAAAAACTTTAAAATCATCCCCGACTCGTAAGATTAACTCACCTTCGGCCACATCTACTAAAGCACGTCCGGTTCTCAAAAATGGCCGACCAAGTATTAAAGGAATACGAGGGTCCATTTCATAATCAACTACGACAAAATCGACCGGGAAAGTAAAGGTGCCAACTTTGATAAACACGTCTTCGGCTATACCAACGGGGTAAGCGAGAGTGTGATTTGCAAGTTCGAGAGTCATCTTTGTTGGAATGAGATCGGGTAATGATAGTGTTTTCCAAACACTGAGTGGCATAAGATTAATACTAGCCCCGAGATCAGCAAGGGCAGTAAATTCTTCAGTTTTGTTGAACACGCAAGGCAACACAAAACGACCGGGATCTCCAAGCTTTTCCGGAAGTTCTCTAAGAATGACTGCAGAGCAGTTTTCATTTAAGCGTGTGTTGACGAGTTCAATCAGCTTCTCCTTCTTGTTAAGCAATTCCTTAAATGCTTTAACAAATTTGGGCATGTGGACAAGTGCTTCAAGAAAGCTAATGTTGAAGTTCATTTGAGAAAGCATCTTAATATAGCTAGTCACTTGAGCATCATTCTTAGTTAGCTCGTTGGTCTTGCCTATGCGAGAAGGGTATGGGATTCTAGGTTGATAAGGGTTAGGTGAAGGTGTAGTTGGTGAAGGTTGTGATGTTGAAGGGTCTTTCCGAGATACATCGTCATGACGAGGCGGAGACGGTAATGGTGTACTACTACTAGGTGTAGGAGGAGTCGGGATACATGGTGGTGGAGGAGGTGTAGATGATGGTGGTGGGGTAGGCGGATCGACAATGGTAAGTCCACTACGCGTAGTTATAGCACTCACATTAGCTCGCGGATTAGTGACGGTGTTTGAAGGTAGAGAACCCGAAGAAGAAGAAGAAGGTTGAGCTTCGGGCAAGAAACTAGCCAACAGATTCTTTAATTCAGTTGTTTGAGTGATGAAGGAAGATTGAAGATTTTCACGAACCTCGGTTCTGATGTCATTACCTTGCTTCAAGATATCTCCTTTCAAATTGATTATTTGGCTCTGTAGATTCTTGATTTGCTCACCTTGAGTTCTCATGATTGTGTCAACATCGGGATTAATGGGTGGGTGTTGTTGGGTGGGTGGTTGATAAGGGTTAGAAGCACGAGGTGGGATTTGGTTGCTTCTATTGTAGTTGTTGGCGGGATTTTGGTTTTGAGGAGAAAAACCGGGTGAAAGGTAATTGTTTGAACGGTAGCTCAGCAGATTTCTATCCCCTTGTTGTCTAGCTTGGTAATTTTCCGGTGAATAATTACCGTAAGCAGCATACACATTTTCCGGATTTCCTTGTGTCAAAGGACAATCGGTGTATGGGTGAGGACCGCCACATGTTTCACAAGGATTAGCAACTGCTTTAACTTGTTGTTGTTGTTGTTGTTGGTTTGAAGCGAGAAGCGTAATACTTTTGCTCATTTCAGCCATCATGCGGGTGAGTTCGGTCATCTCAGGGGTTGTTGAGGTTGAGGAAACATTGACTCTCGGTTTGTTTCTAGAAGAAGCAGAGGAATCCCAGTTCTTGTGGTGAGTAGTCATGTTCTCAATTAACTCTCTACACTCCTCGGGTCGCCTTTTCATGAATGTGCCACCGGCGGCTGCATTGATCGTATCACGATCTCGAAAAGTCAATCCGTTGTAGAAAGTATCGATCAAGGTGACCGGAAGCATGTTGTGGTTTGGACAACGGTCGATCAAGACATTATATCTCTCCCATGCATCAAAAAGAGATTCATCGGGGTCTTGCATGAAACCGCTGATCTGATTGCGAAGGCTTGTGACCATGGATGGTGGAAAGTAGCGCGAAAGAAAGCGTTGAGTCATATCATCCCAAGTGTGAATAGAATTCTTCGGGAGACGATCAAACCATTTCTCGGCATGATGTGATAAAGTATGTGGGAAGAGTTGTAGGCGGAGAACATCCATTGTGGCCCCAGGCAACTTCATGCTTTGGGTGATTGTAATGAACTTGTCGAGGTGTTTGTTGGCATCATCATCAGGCAATCCTCTAAATGGGTTTGTTTGTACTTGCTGAATCATGTGATGTTTCAACGAAAACTCAGGAGCGTTGATTTGCATTGGCGCAATCGGTCCTCCTCGTCCAAACATTGTTGGTTGACAAAGTTCCTCCATGGTCCGAAGATCGGGCTGTGGAAGAGCATTGTTGTTATTATTATTATTCAGGTTCGGTGGAATGTTGTTGTTATTAACACCTGCCATATCTAAATCTTCTTGAGGCTCGGGCTCTTGATAATTAGAAGATCTAGTACGCATACACCTGAAAATGCAAAAGAAAAAGAAACCAAACACAAAAACAATATATATACACAATAAAGATAAAATCTTTTTGGATTTTTGAAATTTTTAATTTTTATGGTTTTTTTTTTATCAATTTTTAATTTTTATGATTTTTTGAATTTTTTAGGCAAGAAAAATAACGTTCACAAGTAAACGGATCCCAAAAAGCAACGTGTCTAGCACAGAAAACTGATCTTAACGAAAAGAGCCGGCAGCGGCGCCATTTGATACACGGTTTCTGACACCCGTATAAAAATTAAAGATTAAGTTCGTGTTCTCGGAATCTTAACGAATTGATCTAGGCTCCTATGTGTGACTTAGTTGATCTTTGGTGAAAAAGAATATTTTTGGGTGATTTTAAATTTAAATGCAAAGACTTAAAAGTAAAAGTGCTCTTAAAGTAAATCTAAGTCTATTTAAAGTAAAGGAGCAAGTATTAAAAGCGAGACTGAAGTAAATGACGTAAACTTAAATCTATCTAAGGCAAACTTAAAGTGCAACTAAAACTAAGGCAAGTCTAAAATAAAACTAAGGCAAATAATCTAAAAGTGCAATAAAATAAAAGACAAGAAAAATAAAGCTTGAAAATAAAAATCAAAGACGAAAACTAATAAGAACCTGAATACAACTCATTCGGAATAAACCTTCGTTTGGAACAATCACTCGTCCTAAATGTCACCTTTGGTTGAAATGATTCTTCTTCACTTGGAATATTACCAAAATCCTTGATCCGGAACAAATTGATCTGAATATGTCACTTATCCAAAACAATGCTTCGTTCGGAACTTACTGATTCGGAACTCTCACTTGTTGCCTTGATTCGGAAGTATTAGGTCACCCCTTGATTCGAAAGTTTCCGGATGAAGCTCTTTGATTCGGAAGTTTAGAACTTCCGAATGAACAACCTTGATTCGGAAGTTTTGACTTCCGAATGAGCAGCCTTGATTCGGAACTTTGGTCCTTGATTCGGAACTTTGAGTTGATTCGGAACTTTTGAAAAGTTCCGGATGAAACCCTTGGTTCGGAACTTTGGAGTTCCGAATGAGTATTTTTGGTTCGGAAGTTTTCACTTCGTCCGGAACTTTGAAAGTTCCGGATGAACAAGTTTGGTTCGGAAGTTTTTCAAATCCCAAATCTTCCGGATGAAGCCTTGATTCGGGACTTTAGAAGTTCCGAATGAACACTTTCCTTTGTCTTGGTTCGGAACTATATCTGGAAAGATCAGAAACAAGCAAACATTCCCGAAAACAAGGAAACAGTAGCAGCAAGAAAATAACAATTTAACCAAAATCAAACTCACAGATAATTATAAATAGTAACGAATCATCAGATAAAGATCAACAAACAATTAAAAACATGAAATCAACCAACTTTAACCACAATAATCAAAAACCACTTAGATCAAAATAAAAGCATGAACATGAACATAACATAAACACAACAAATCAAAGAATAAGAAAGGTAGATAAGAGATTGACAAGATAAAATAAAGATTTGACAAGAATTAAAATGAAAACTTACTTGGAATTAAATGGTAATTAAGGTGCATAACATGAATTTAAATGACATGAAAAGTAAATGACAATATATGAAAATGGTGGAAGACTAATTGTCACCTTAGCCAACCAGAAAGAAAAGTAATCAAGCCTAATCTATTTATAGGGGAGGATTAAGGAAGCTTCCTCCCCTCTTTCCTTTCTTCTTAATTACAAGTTTAAGTCCCTCCTTTTATTAATATTCATTAATTGCGTCATTAGTCCTTTTCTTCTAATCTTCTTTAAACTTGGACTTAAGGGACTTTTGGCTTCGGGATTTCTTCGAACTCGTCTTTACATTCTTCAATAAAATAGACTTGAATTCTTCGGCTTTTGATAAACTTCCGTCTTTTGACTTTTTCTTCGATAAATCTTCAGAATTGGTCGTGGACTTCCGTTCTTTTTGCACTCTTGACTTCTTGACTTCGTCTTTTATCCTTTTCTTCAATAAAAGTCCATAAATGCCCGTGAATGTCTGTGTTTTCTCCATTTTTCACCTTTTCGTCCTAAATCACAACAAAAACACAAACCACGCATAATTCCGACATAAAAGACATAAAATACACGTTTTGGTCCGGTTATTATTGTAATTAAGTGGTAGAAAAGATGGGTGTTTACACACCTATCAGACACATTTCCTTGAAAACCTTGAGGTTGGAAAGGTAAAGGTTGAGCATTAAATCCTTGATTTGGTGGATAAAAGTTATTTGCTTGAGGTTGAAATTGATTGGGTGCCTTGTAGTTATTTCCTTGATAAGGTGGTGTTTGCCCTTGATTCCTTGGTAAAATTTGAGGAGGATTTTGTTGAATTTGGGTGGGTGGTTGGGGTGGGAATCCCGGTGGAGTAAGATAGTTTTGGGACTTGTAAGAAAGGTTATTTGGATTGATATTTGGCTTGAAGTGTTCACGATGTTCCTCTTGGTAAGCATAGCATTCCCCTTGATAAACTTGCACCTTATCACATTGTTCATAAGAATGGGGACCTCCACAAGTTACACAAGAAAGGGTAATGGCATTCACATCATTTGAAGAATTGTTCAATGAAATGGTCTTAAAAGCTTGAAGTATTTCTTGTTGGACCTTCAAATTCCTCTCACTATCTCTATCCATCTTTTGAATGATCTCTTGTTGAAACTTGAGGAGTTGGTTATCACAAGGTATTTGAGAATTGTTTTGGATAACATTAACCCTTTCTTCAAATTGATTGTTTGTTTGAACCATTGCTTTAGTCTCAATGATGTCCAAGGCCTCTTGCATGGATTTAAGAAGAATATTCCCTCCCGCGGAAGCATTGAGTGAATCTTGGTGATGAGGTTTAAGGCCATTATAGAAGGTATTGATTTGGTGAACATCATCCAATCCATGGTTAGGGCCTCGCCTCAATAACTCACTATACTCTTCCCAAGCATCACTAAAGGATTGACTAGGTTTTTGTTGAAAGCCTATAATTAAGTTCCTCAAGGTCATGGTCTTAGATGGAGGAAAGAACTTGTTCAAAAACTTAGTGGTGAAACCATCCCATGTAGTGATACTATCGGGTGGTTGGGTGTCTAACCAATGCTTAGCGGGTCCCTCTAGTGAAAATGACACTAACATCAACTTAATAGCATCATGTGGAACTCCATTGTGCTTAATGGTATTGCAAAGAGAAAGGAATCTCTTAAGGTGAGCATGAGGATCATCATTCTTGTTACCATAGAAAGGTGATTGTCAAACCATAGTAATCATAGACGTGTGTAGCTCAAATGTATTTGCGGGAATGTCGGGAATCTTAATAGCACTAGCATATCCATGAACATTGGTTTGCATAGGTACCATCAAAGAACGATTATCAACAGCCATGGCTTCTTGTGGTGGAGGAGTCAAAGCACGATTCTCGTGATCGGCTTGATGGACGGTGGTAGTCTTACTCTTTCTCTTTTTCTTCCTTTTCGGAGGAAGAGGTTGTACACCAATCGGTATTTGTGCACGCCCGCGAGTGAGCATGCAACTCAATACGAGGAATGAGAGAGAAGCTCTCGTGTGACTTTGAAGAGAAATGGATTATCCTCTTCGAGTTTTAATATTAAATATCCACAAGAAAATAACAATCTATGTATATACTACTTGGGTGCAAGACCCCCAATGAAGCCTTCCTTCTTAGAATACTTACAAGTGAACGGGGGTTAGGTGGCGCGAAGCACTTAAGTACCTATTGACCCTTAGATGACATTTTATAGCACATCGCCTTTCTATTCACTTAAATGTTCGTATTCTTCGAATTGTTGCTTATTGAGAGTATTTATCTATTCTTGCTTTATTTTGTTTGATCGATACACGTGTCAAGGACCGGAACGCCCCTCAACACGGTGTATTGCCTTGGCAATACTTATGGAGAATATGTAGATTGGTTGTTCTTATACGTATACGTATTTACTTATAATAATATATGGAAAATATTTTTGTATTTATGAGTTTTTAAGAGAAAATACTATATGTACATAAAAACCGAGAGAATCCAATAATATATATTTTTGGGTGCAATCTCTTAGGAAAAAGATTGCTTTTTGGATTTTTTAATTTTTTTCGTCAATTCTTTAGGAAAAGAATTTTTTTGTTAATTTTTTAGTTTTTATATATTTTTATATTTTTGATTTTTGATTTGTTTTTTATTTATGATACGTAAAAATAACGTTCACAAGGTGAACCGATCCCAAAAGCCAATGAAAACCGTCAATCGATAGTCTCTCGTAAAGTCAAAGAACCGGCAGCGGCGCCATTTGATATTGTGTATAATGCAGTTCGTTTTTCTCAGTTCTTGCTAATTGAAAGTCCAATCAATATCGGGTTTTTAACTGTTTTTGGTTGTTAATTTTTTTTTTGGATATTCTATTTGCTAATTCAAACAAAGCCTTGCAAAACTGAAAACTATTACCTACTTATATGTAAAACATCGTGCAAATACCAAGTTTTTATTCAAGTAAATTCAAAATTGTAAATTTTAAAACTAAAAGGACTGAAAATGTAAATTCTATGAAAATTAAATGCTTAAAATGTAAAGTATAAAAAGTATAAGGACCGAAAATGTAAAACAGTTAACCAAAAGGATCAAAAATGTAAACTATGTAACAAACTAACCAAATTTGTAACAAATCACAAAACTGCTAACTGAAATTTAACAAAAATCAAACTATAAGGACTTGTTTAGTGCAAACCCTAATAAAGTGTAAGTTTAGCCAAGATTTAAGACTGTTTAATACACTAGGGACCTAAGTGCAATTTTGAAAACCTTTTAAGCAAAAATGGGTTCTAGTGACAAATAAGCTCGTTTGAGCTTATTACTGAACCAAATTCAGTCAAACCAATTGCAAAACACTTAGAATTCAAAATAAGCTAGAACTGTAAGAGAATTTTGGCTAAAAGTGTCTAAAAAGCAAATAAGCACTTCACAATAAGGTCAAAATAAGCTCTAGGAAAATCTGGACATGCACAACTGGATTTTTGTGCTTAAACTGATTAATGAGCTTAAATGATGAACGGGAAATCAACTCTTAACAAAATTCATCAAGTAATAAGCATGGAAATCGAATTAAGCTGAAAATGGCTTATGTTGACCAGGCGTTGACCAAATTTTTTGACAAAAAGCTGAAATTCTCAATATTCATCCAACAACATCTACTAAGTGATAATGTGAAAGAAAATAGCCAGTTTAATGAAGTAGATTGTGAGATATGAAAAAGCTGTTTACAAGTTACAGAAACTTGCCTTTCCTCAACAGTCTATATTTTTGCTTATTTCTCCTAGCTTAATGGATACTGTATCAAATGCTTATAGACTATTAAACTTCATATATTGAACTAGCTTTGAGAACTGGTTTGGTTAACTTTCATCAAGAATCTAGTAAATGGTAAGCAAATGAAATTGATAACTTTTTTAAAGCAAAACTGACTGAATATTGACCCAATCCTTTTTCTTGCCAATTGCCTGTTTGACCTAAAATATGACTTGAAAATGACTCAATATGACTTGTTATCACCTAGTGACTGAAAATGAACATTAACTTGCCAAAATCCAATACTTGAAAATTAACAATCAGTTAAAGCCAAACACTACTTTATCTGAAATTTATGAAAATTTACAAAGACTTATTGAGTTCTAGTTTAAGCTGAGTGAAAAGCTTTATCAAACCAAACTAAGTGTTCAAAATGAAATGTATAAAAGCTGTTTGCAAGTAATGAACACTACTAGAACTCAAATAAGGCAGGTAGACTAAAAGTAACTAAAATAAGCTATAAGCTAGATCAATTATCAAAACAAAAAGCAGATAAGCAAAACTAAGGCTACAAACTACTAGAATCAGATAAAGATCAAGCTAAACAGATTTTATCATGCATTCACCAAGATTTAAGCTAGAATTGAAGCATACAATTGACAAGTTGAGTGGAACAAAAAATAAGAGGCATAAGCACCTTGTGAAGATACCATTGAGCACTAGAGGAGTGCTGTACTCTCTATTCTAGTGCTAACCACCACCTTAGCACTAGACTCAACAATCTACAATCAACAAACTGCAACAAATCAACTAGAATCAACATCATGGCCTGAACTCATCTCATTTGCTATGGATTTGAACTGAAATCAACAAACAGCTACTATCTTCACTCCAAAGTCAGTTATGATCCATATTTGATCATAACAACTCAATGCAGCAACTCAAGTATCAATAGAAGCAAGAATGAGCAGTAAAGATGAAGAGAAAATTTGGCGGGAAAAAAATGAATTTGAATTTTATTAATGGAATTCAGTTACAAAGCTGTTGAGAAGGTACTAACTAACTAACTAACTCAAGAGTGTGTCAAACTCTTGAGTAGTTTAGCTAAGAAAGGAAAATGATGAGAGAAAAATGTAAATGTGTGTGTTTCTCACACTTACAACTACACATTACAAATGAAGACCTAAACTGCTATTTATAGACTTGAGAAGGAGGTTTGTTGGGGTTGGTGACGTGTTGGGACCAATCCTAGGTCTCCACGTGGCACAATTATGCTCCCTTGAATTTGCAGGTATGAACATGAATTGGGGCTTTTTGATTGAGTTGATTTGATGTTAATTGACCTTGACCAATGGATTCGTCTCTCAAAAATAAGCAACTTTGATGTTTATAACTCTTCATGAAATCCACTCTAGCTCAAAAACGATCCTGGGAAATTTTGCTCGTTTGAAGATGACACGTGTCATGATTTGAATGGCTGAATGGGACTCACACGGATCACACTGTTCTGATTCGCCCATTTATTATTTCGGCGCTAGTGGATATTTAATACACATGATGTGGCAATCCGTGTTATTGATTCTTTGGCTTCTCATTGGACAATAGCTATTTCACACGGATTGAACTAGTATTAATTTCCAAAATTGGCAGATTTAACCCCTAGACTTTGGCAGCTTGTATCTTTGAGCTTGTAACTTCATCTCTTTGGCATTTTTAGCCCTTCAACTTCCATTCTTGATCAAAATTGGTCCTTTGACTGAGTTGACTTGAGAGTTGACCTTGTTTGACTATGATCTTGACTTTTTACAATATTTACACTTTGGTCCTTCATCTTTGGAAGTTTGTCAAGATAGGTCCTTGCACTTCAAAGTCTTGTCACTTTTGATCCTTCTTTGTCTTTTTCATCAAATTAAGCTTGATTATTCCTTGTTTGCTTGAAAATGCATCCTTTTACCTACACAAGTGTACACAAACACAAACATACCACATAACACTGTTTTTGCAAGATAAATTGGTATTTTGCTTCATGTTTTAGGGTTATTTGTTGATAAATTGATATGAGTTTTAGCTCATATCACTGACACCCTTAATGTGTTCTCACTTTAATTACAAGGGAAGAAAAAGAAGGAGTTACGAGTTAAGATATCAAGCCTAAACCGCTAAAAACTTCATTTATTAAGCAATTATTATTCAAGTGAGGAAAGTAAATACGAGGAGATTAAATCAAACACAAAAATACTTGCACAAAGAAGAATTAATCTTAGAAACTTATGATTAAACTCTATCATCTCTTGTTCTCCATATTGTAAAATTTCAAAAATGTGAAATCAATGGATACTTAGCATATTAAATCAAAGTTTTGAGTTTTCAAGTCATCTATAGGATCTTGCATCTTCTTATACTTTTTCAAGTTTTAGAATTTGCGTTTTAAAGTTACCTTGATAAACGACTTTCTAGGATCAATTATAGGAACTTGCGAAAAGTTCTTGTTCTTAATCCGTATGAATTAAGACTTTCGCCTTTTAAAGCTCCCTATATAAAAGCCTAGCAAAACTTAATTCAAATACGTTAAGGAAAAGCTAAGGTAAAAACCGAGTCGAGTCAAAAACTATTTTTATTTTCACCAACAGAAAGCCTACATTCGTGTCAAAAACACTTGTTTTATTTATTAAAAACTTAAAATAACACTAAAAATTTAAAATTTTATTGAAAAATGAGAAAAACAATTACGTTTGGACACGACAAAAGCAATTGCAAGCGATTATATCGATTGACTCCCCCATGCTAAAACCAAACATTGTCCTCAATGTTTCTTAGCTCAAGAGTAACACCCCCTTACTAAAACACGAAGAGTCTAATGCAATATCCTAGCATGGAAAGAGCACGCAAATCTATAAGCCGTTTATTAGTTATGCCTCAAGATAAAACGTTCGTCGATAAAAATCAAGGGATAAAGAATGTGCCCCTTTTTGGCATTCAAAGAATGGAAGATCAAGTGGACCGGCAAAAACCGAACACGAGAGTCTTCAAATATAAGGGTCATACCTAAGATTCACAACACAACAAAACATAAGCACGAGCTTGAAAGATCAAGCCTTATTAGTGTTAGAAAATAGAAAGAAGATAGATTGTATGGGACTCCCCCACAAGGCACCTCGTTTTTGTTCACCGAGTCATGAGCTCGACTCGATCCCCGCATTTATTGGTCCTTAGGGAAAGTTTGAAGATCCGGGACAACCTCCGTAGGTATGTCCCCCCTCCAAATTAGTGTTTCACACGATGACCATTCACCTTAAAGTCAGGCCCGTGTTTTTGAGCTAGCTCAACGGTGCCATAAGGAAAAACTTGTACATTGGTGAATGGTCCGGACCAACGGGATTTAAGCTTTCCCGAGAAAATTTTAAGTCTAGAGTTGAATAAGAGGACTTGATCACCAACATTGAAAATGCGGTTATTGATCTTAGAGTCATGAATCCTCATAGTCTTCTCTTTATAGATCAAAGAATTTTCATAAGCTTGATCCCTTAATTCACTTAGTTCATTCAATTGAACCTTGCGATGATCACCCGCGGTCCTCAAATCAAAGTTACAATGCTTAAGAGCCCAATACGCCTTGTGTTCGAGTTCAATTGGCAAGTGCCATGCTTTTCCGTAGACCAACCTAAATGGTCTACAACCAATTGGCGTCTTGTAATCCGTACGGAAAGCCCACAATGCATCGTCCAATTTATCCGACCATGAAGTGCGATTTTCTCCAATAGAACGCTCCAAAATCCTTTTAAGAGCTCGGTTTGAAACCTCCACTTTGCCACTCGTTTGAGGGTGATAAGCCGTCGAAAGTCGATGAGTGACACCATATTTCTTTAGAAATTTTTCAAATTGTTCATTACAAAAATGGGTCCCACGATCACTTATAATAGCCCGCGGAGTTCCAAACCTAGCGAAAAGTTGTTTCAAAAATTTCACCACAACTCGAGCATCATTCGTAGGCAAAGCCTTAGCTTCAACCCATTTAGACAAATAGTCCACGTCTACGAGAATGTATTTATTTCCTTTCGAAGATGGAAATGGCCCCATAAAATCGATCCCCCACATGTCAAAGATTTAACAAACTTGGATAATGTTTTGAGGCATTTCATCCCTTTGTGAGTTCTTTCCTTGACGTTGACAAGCATCACAAGTCTTGATCAAGACTTGGGCATCACGATATATGGAAGGCCAAAAGAAGCCGACATCAAAGACTTTCTTCGCGGTGGCGTTGGCACCATGATGTCCCCCGGTGGGTCCTTCATGACAATATTTAAGGATATCTTGAGCTTCTTTGCCATAAACGCACCTACGAATCACTTGATCCGCGCACACACGAAACAAATAGGGGTCGTCCCAAAAGTAATAGGAAATATCCTTGAAAAACTTTCGTTTTTGTTGGGACGACATACCCTTGATCACAAACTTCCCCGCATGGTAATTTGCGATGTCCGCAAACCATGGGGTACTATCATTACCACGAAAAGCAACCATACCAAGCGTCTTGAGAGGAAATGTTTCATTGATTTCCTTGTTCTCTCGATCGCTTTGGTGAGGATTCTCAAGTCGAGATAAATGATCGGCCGCGAGATTCTTGGCTCCTTTTTTGTCTAGAATTTTGACATTAAATTCTTGAAGGAGGAGAATCCACCGGAGCAACCTCGGCTTAGCATCTTGTTTATTAAGAAGATATTTGCTATCCGAGTGGTCCGTATACAATATGGTTTGAGACAAGACGAGATATGGTCTAAACTTTTCAAAAGCATACACAACGGCAAGAAACTCCTTTTCCGTTGTAGTATACTTTGTTTGAGCATCCGTCATAGTCTTACTTGCATACTGTATAGGCAAGAAATGTTTTGATTTACGTTGCCCCAAACCGCACCTACCGCGTAATCACTAGCATCACACATAATTTCAAAAGGTAGGTCCCAATCCGGAGCAACCAAGATTGGAGATTCGGTTAATTTCTTTTTAAGCATCTCAAAGGCTTGAATACACTCATCCGAGAAGATGAAAGGAGTCTCTTTTTCCAAAAGATGGGTCATAGGCCGAGCTATCTTAGAGAAGTCTTGTATAAAACGTCGATAGAAGCCGGCATGGCCGAGAAAACTCCTAACTCCCTTAACGGTGGTGGGTGGAGGTAATTTGGCAATCAGGTCGATTTTAGCTCTATCAACCTCAATACTGGCCTTAGAGATCTTATGTCCTAACACAATTCCCTCTTTGTACATGAAGTGACATTTTTCATAATTAAGCACAAGATTCGTTTCCTCACAACGTAGCAACATTCTTTCTAAGTTAGAGAGACATGAAGTGAAAGAATCCCCGAAAACCGAAAAGTCATCCATGAAAACTTCCATGGTTTTCTCGATCATATCATGGGAAATGGCCATCATACACCTTTGGAACGTCCCCGGAGCATTGCATAGTCCAAAAGGCATGTGACGATAAGCAAATGTTCCATAAGGACAAGTGAATGTGGTCTTTTCTTGATCACAAGGGTCAATGGGGATTTGGAAATAGCCGGAAAATCCATCCAAAAAGCAATAGAATTCATTTCCCGCTAGTCTCTCTAACATTTGATCCATAAAAGGTAATGGAAAATGATCCTTTCTAGTGGCATCATTAAGCTTCCTATAGTCAATACAAACACGCCAACCAGTCACAAGTCTAGTAGGAATCAATTCATTATCCTCATTAGTAACAACCGTCATTCCTCCTTTCTTTGGAACACAATGCACGGGGCTAACCCATGGACTATCCAAGATAGGGTAGATCATTCCGGCGTCTAGATGTTTAGTGACTTCCTTTTTGATCACCTCATGAATCTTTGGATTGACCCTTCTTTGATTTTAGATAGCGGGTTTATAATCATCCTCCATTAGAATTTTATGAGTACAAAATTTTGGATGTATACCCTTAATGTCGGAGATTTTCGATGCAATGGCCCGTTTATGTTTCTTAAGCACTTTGATAAGTTCATCATTTTCATTTTACTTTAATACCTTAGCAATAATCACCGGTAATTTATCCGTTCCTTCAAGAAAGGCATACTCCAAATGAGTGGGTAGTTCCTTAAGTTCTAATTCGGGTGCTTCGTCAATAGATGTTTTTACTTTAGTCTCATTATCACTCACAACTTTTAATTCCATAGGTGGTGATTCAAAAGGATCCATATTTAACAATTTTTCAATCAACGCAATATCTCCCTCGGGATCAAAATTCTCACTATCTAACTCACTATGGTCGAATGGTTTGCTAAGGTAATCATCGATTTCCTTATCGATTTTTGAATAACCATTATTCTCAAGCTCTTCAAGAACGAAGTCACCTCCCTCAAATGGAGTGAGTGGAGGTTTAGCCAAAGATATAATAGGATTCGATGAAGTGGGATTGCCACTTTTAGAAGTATCCAAAAAACCAAGCATATCTTGCGAAGCCTCTCCACTAGAAACATCAATCACATTGATTTGATTGATTGATTCCTCGTCGTCCTCGGAAGAGGGCTTCGGGATATTACCAACATTAAGAGTGATACTTTCATCATCAAAACGTAAAGTCAATTTCCCCTCTTGCATGTCAACTAAAGAACCGACCGTATTTAAAAACGGTCTTCCCAAAATAAGAGGCACACGAGAATTTTCCGGATAATCACAAATTACAAAATCCGCTGGGAAGATGAGCTTTCCTACTTTGACTAACACGTCTTCGGCTATACCTTTTGGAAAGGCGGTCGATCGATCCGCTAGCTCGATAGTCATCTTAGTAGGCGTAAGCTCGCGAAGTGATAACCTTTTCCGCACGGAAAGAGGCATCAAATTAATGCTTGCGCCTAGATCGGCTAAGGCTAAGCATTCTTTCATATTAGGAAAATCACATGGTATCAAAAATTGACCGGGGTCTCCAAGCTTTTTGGGAAACTTTTTGGAGAGAACCGCGAAACAACTTTCATTTAGGGATGTAGATACTTCAACTAATTTCTCCTTATCGTTCATCAACTTTTTGATTGTTGAAGCAAACTTAGGCATGCTAAGCAATGCATCCGCGAAAATAAGATTAATATACATTTTCTTAAACACGTCAAGAAACGTAGAAACTTGAGCATTGGTCTTTTCGCGGAGCTTCTCTTTGGTAAGTCTCGAAGGGTAGGGTAGTGTGGGTTTAGTCTTCGGAAGCTCGGGTTCCGGAATAGGCAATTGGTCTACCTTTGGTGGAATAGGAATTTCTTTTTCTTTAACCACCTCGAGTTCTTGCTCCACTTCTCTCACCGGAGATGTACTCACATGTGGAGGCAAAGGTCCGTCTAAAGCTTTCCCACTACGTGTGGTTATGGCTTTCATCTCACCCTTCGGGTTTGGAATGGTGTTACATGGTAAGAAACCCGAAGAAGAGGAAGGTTTGGTCATAAAAGATTCAAACATCAAAAGCAATTTATTTTGACCTTGTTCCATACTTTGTTGCATACGATTTTGACTTTGCTCAAAAATTTGCTCAAATCTTTGTTCAATTCTTTGTTGGTTAAGCTCAATCTTATCATTTTGCCCTTTAATCGTATTTTGAAACTCATTTTTCAAAGTTGCCATTTGTCCTTGCATATTATTTTGAAAAGCCTTCAAATTTGCCTCATTCGTTTTAATGTAGCTTGACAAATCATTTTGGTTATTGTAAAAACCTTGATTGTTTTGATTAGCATTAAACCCATTTCCTTGATTAAAATTCCCTTGGTTACCACGGTTAAATTATTCCCATTGTTTCCATTGTTGTACCTATTTTGAACCGGTGGAAAACCCGGTGGAGCAACATGATTTTGACGAGGAACTTGACCGTTGGAGCCATAAGTTCCCGTTGCGGAAAAAGCATTAGCTTGATCAAACCCCGTGGTTAAACAAGCATAATTAGGATGTGCTCCACCATACACAAAAACTCTCAACCATATTAATCGATCCATGAATATTCTTCCTAAGCTCATTCAAAAGCGTGTCAATCTTAGAGTCCAATCTAGCAATCTCGGTATTAGATTAATTTACATTGGAAACACTCGGTGTGTTTCGTGAATATTGCACTCTAGATTTATTCTCAATTATACCCCACGCGTCTCTCGGAGTTTTTCTTAAAATATTACCACCCGCGGCGGCATTTAAAGAGTCTTGTTCAATCATATTAAGCCCATTATAAAAAGTATTTATTTGATGCAATTCGGAGAAACCGTGGTGTGGACATTGTCTTAACATATCTTTAAATCTTTCCCAAGCAACCCAAAACGATTCATGCACTTTTTGTTCAAATCTAGTGATCTCGTTCTTAAAGTGTGTTGTTTTGGACGGTGGAAAGAAATAATTCATGAACTTAGACACTAAATCATCCCATGTCAAGATCGAACCCGGTGGTTCTTTCTCATACCAAATCTTAGCATTACCCTCGAGCGAGTACGGAAAAAGCATGAGCTTAATCGCGTCATTCGGCACATCTCTAAACTTGAGAGTCGAGGTAATTCGATGAAAATTCTGAATGTGAGAGTGCGGGCTATCGATCTCATTGCCATGAAATTGGTCGGCACGAATGAGCGAACCCGACTTAATCTCAAAATGATCCGCCAAAATAGCCGGCACAACGATTGCTTCCCCATACCCTTCGGTGGGTGCACGGAGCAATTCCTCCATTGTTCGCTTATCGGCCATCTCTACCACAATAGGTGGAAGCTCGGGTTCTACTATTCGTTGTTGACGACTTCTATTTCTATGAGGAATATTTTCAAGCCTATTAAAATCAATCACAAGACGAGAAGAACGTAATTGCATACACTACAAAGACGAGAATTTAGAGGATTAAAGAAAAGAAATTAGACAACAAGAAGATTATTTTTGATATTTTATTTGGTATTGCTCAATAAAAAATGATCGATAAAAAACAAGGAATAAGGATAACTACTATGGAAGTAAATTACCCTCGGTCAACTTTGAAACGATAGGTGAAAACCTAAACGTCTCGAGGTTCAATAAGTAAACTACAAAAATAAGATTTAATACTACTTGAGTCGGCAAACCAATAATAGGTCGTCCCTCTCAACATACGCACAAGAAAGCGGGGAAACGAGGTGGCACAAAGCACTTAAAAACCTTTTTCCTTAGACGACTTATAGCACGTCGCCTTATACCCACCTTATAGTTTGTATAAATCGAGTTCAAACTTCTTATTAGTATTTATCTATTTTGCCTTTTATTTTTGTTTTGGATTCGAATACAATAGCTAGGTGATGAAATCCCAACTAAGGTCTATTTGAAAAGTATGTAATTTATTGTTCTACGTAATACAATATATTAATCACAAAAATACGAGAAAAACGATACATACTATATAATAGAAAAATAACAAAACTTTCCGAGGACGGAAAGGGTCTTCAAATCAACGATCAACAAATCTCAACGAAAACAAATCGTACACAAGATCCCCGGTAGCGGCGCCAAAATTTTTGATGTGATCGTGATAGTATAGTGATAATTAGATACATTATAGGGTAAATTAGAAAATTACCTTTAGGAAAAAGTAATAGACTAATATTACCAAATACGAATTCAATTAAACACGTGGGTGAACCAAGTTCGTTGTACACGAAGATCTTATGAATTTGAGACGTTTTGTTTTGATTTGGACAATCGATTTGAATGGTTTTTCGGTTTTTAAACTAAAAATTAAATCTACCAATTCTAAACTATTTAATTTTAACCTAAAGTGCATGAATCGTAAACCCCAAAATTATTTAAATCTATAAACAATTACTTAAAATTTGGACTATTAAAATTTATACTATTAAAAAAAACTATAGAAATTAATCCATTTATTAAAAATAACTTTAACACTATTTTAGAAATCTAATTAAACAAAATCTATTTTTTTAAACTATTTTAATTTAAATCTAAAATAATAAAAATCTAAATATTAAAGAAAACTAATTAAACTTTTAAATTTAATAAAAACATTTTTATTTTTATTTTTATTTTATTATATTATATCCTTTATCTAAATAAAACTAATTTGCAAAATTGATTAAAACTATGAAATTAAGCTTAATTAAAAACTGACACGAGTAGGCTGTCTATATAAATCCAAAAAGGCGAAATTAAAACTAAGAGACAGCCGTTGAACTGGTTATCACGCTGGGTAAGTGAAGGACAGGTCTCGAGTTCGAGACTTGCAAATGACAAATTTTTGTGAAAAAATTTCTTTTTGACAAATTAAACTACACGTCACAAGAGGTGACTTTTAGTTACAAAGTATATGGAAAGAAACTGATAAGGATATCAGTTATTGAGTTAATCAGAACAATGGATTCTGATAACATTTGAAACTTAACAAAACCAAAAAAACAGTAAGCACAAATCTTAAATATCAGATAATATCATCCAAAACCAAAACAGACCATAACGAAATAAACTTGTATATAGCAAGATTAGACCAAACAAAGGCTTATGGCAACATAAATAAGACCAGCAGCTCTAGCAACTCGAACACGCAGCATGCTATTAAAAACAACGACAGATGAACAGTTACCAGTAACGCAATAGCAAGCAACAGTTCGAAAATCAAGTGAATGCTAAAGCCAATCTAATGCAACAACCAGGCTAAATCTATCACAGCTATGATGTATTTAACACTAAACTGATATGCTAAACCGACATTTAAAACACTGAGCTCAAGCAAACATCAACAAAATCTTAGTAAATAAAAACTCTCAGATAACAGATTCAGCTGAAAACTAAGCAGATTAAAAGACTTACACAGATTCAACATCCAATACACAGATCCATATCTTATTCGACTTGCAGAAATATCAGACAGATTCTAAAATACGAATTCATAACTCAATAAACTACCAATTAAACTAGACAGTCAATTTAAATACCTTCAAACGAAACAGTGCACTAACTCAAGTCTAACATCATTAATTCAACCACACTTAAGCAGATTAAAGCACAAGAACAAAATAACAAGCTTATCAACTGAATGAGCACAAACTAACAGATCAAAATCATCATCAAAGCAGATTAAACATTAAAATCATAACAAATAAAATTCATTCATTATACTAAACAGAGTCATAAACATAAACAAATAAAATAAAAGAAAGTGAAACCTATTAGAGATTTCCGTTGAGCAGAAAGTTGTGCTGAACAACCTTAATGAACCGAATCACCATGATCGACCACCATCTTCGAACACAAAATACCATTCGAACTCCTTTGAAACCCAAATTCAATCCATCAATACTTTTAAAGTTTAACAGTGGGTTAAACCTTTCCCTTCTAATCAATTATTCAATTAAGCTATAGTTTAAGCTTAAACAAATAACATGTTATTAATTATATCATCAGTTTTAAAATGATTAGTAATTTAATTCCTTTCACCGAAAACTAGAGCAAATCGTAAGAAATAATAGACTGAAATTCAAAGCTTTTATTAAATCAACAATCTCATTACATTACTTGAAAAATTAAAATTACAAATCCCTAAAACTAAATTGACATAAAAACATTAAAGGAAAAGAAAGGGATGATTACATGAATAGAAATAGGGGTATTTATACTTGAAGTAGAGGTGAGGGTTGTTGAAGAAGAATGATTTTGAGCCATTAGATCTTCTTTCTCTTCTTCTCTCTCTTGGTTGTTTTGATTGGATGGCTGATATTCGCAAAATAGCACACGGATTGCCAACGTGGCAATCCCTTGTGCTAGTTGTGCTTTCTAGATGCTGAGGTGGCCTCTCTTGATTGGATGAGTGAGGAATGGTGAGGTGTTTCATCCAGTAATACGGTGCCACGTCCCAAGCGTCAATCCACTTCTTTCTTCCGAAAACTTGGGGGATTTAATTCCCCCAAGTGTGAATCACACGTGTGAAGTAAAAAGCCCAATTTTGATTGAGTTTACTTTGAATTAAAGTTTTGTGGAATAGTGGTATTTACAGGTTTTGGGTGAAGGAAGATGAAACACATAGAAGATATCGAAAGGTTATTATATTTGTGTGTGGTGGAAAAGTGAGTGGTCGTTTATTTATTAATAAAAAAGGTGTAGGGTGAATAAACGTGTGAAGTGAATAAAGAGTTGTTTGACCAAGTAAAAGTTAAACGCGTTATTCCATCCGTTTCTTTCCCTCTTTGTTGATGGTCTTGGAGCCTAAAAATGAGTACTTCCCATCCGTTACATTCACATGAGTTTATCAATCCGTCTCTTTGAATACATTGATTTGGACTTTGAGTCCAATTTAAACTCGTTTATTATAGCAAATGGTATTGGGCCTTTGAGTTACTTCCATCCGTTTCTTCATTGTAATTAACAATTGGGCCTGGATTTGGGCTTGTAAATCGAAATTGGATAGTTCATTTCCTCAAATGGGATTTTGGGCCCATTTACCCAAATGTGGGTCCCACTTGGCCCATTTTCTTGCATAATTATCAAATCCACTAATATCGAGCTCGAATCTTGGCTTTGTCGATCTTTTCTTCAAACTTGTGTCGGTTTTGCCGGTTTTTGCGATCTTTGGTACCTACACACATGAAACACAAAACAAGCATATACAAGGAATTTTTCAATGATAATATGCATTTATTGTTCGTTTTAAGATACAAATTATATGAGTAAAATCACTCATATCAAAGTGCGGCGCACTTTCTGGAATGTGTGGCGCACATTCTGTGCATCCAGACATGTTCACTGTATTTTTAATTTTTTAAGTAGACAAAACACAAAATTTAAAAAGAAAACCTCCAATTTCATTCGATAGAAATAAAAAGACACTAGGGAGAACATTCCCTACTTCTAAGACCATCCTAAAACTTCTAGGACTCTTAGATATTACTTCGTTTTATTGATTATCTACATACAAAAAGATAAAAATGCATAAAAGTAACTAAGAGCCAATGATGCACTCCTCTTTTCTTCCTTTCCTCTTAGTTGTAGCAGAAATTTAGAGGTGACATGATATCACTCTCCGTGTAACGTCCCGAGACCTCTCTATTGGTGTCCTTTGTCTCGTACACTTTTTCGTACCTCTTTCCACATGGATCAACAATGACTGTGGCAATATGCCATTCACTATCTCCATCTTTAGCAATATGCTCAAATTCTCGCTTGTTCCCCACTTGCCAATCTTTGTATTTCAATGATACGGGAAGTACTCCAAGCATCCCCACAATTTTCTTGTACATACAAATATCAAAGAAAGGGTTATGGTAGCTCATTTCACTTAGTGAAGCATCAAATAGTTCTTCCGGTTTCGTCCATGGTTGCAAATGTGGACCATAAATCGACATACCGTTTTCATCTCTGTTCATGGTGTAGTACTTATCATCTTCATCATCACTATCATCATGTTTTTTCGCTTTTAGCACATTATATGTTTGATGGACAAACCCATCAAAGCTAGTCACGATAGCTTTTCCAACATCTACCTTTGCACCAACGGTGTGCAAAAACTTCCTTCCAACCACTAGTTGAATGTCTCGATCAATAGGAATATCGAGAAGCATAAAATCGGCTAGTATTGTGTTTGTCCCTATTTGGCATAGAACTCCAAATAAACGCCCAAATCCCTCCGCGTAGGAGTGATCAAGCATTTTTATTCGATCAAACCTTGGTTTGACTCTTCCAACATCTAACATTTTGAAGATTCCAAGTGGCATGATATTAAAATTCGAACCGGTGTCTACCAAAGCATTGTATGTAGTTTTACCTTCCAACCTTATAGGTAGGACAAAATAACCCGGATCTTCATTTTCTTTCATTACTTTGTTTTCACGAGGCATTTGGATTGCCATATCCTCATATTCCGAGGTTAATCCATCTTCAGTCTTCAACTTATCAAGCAAGACCCCATCAACAATCATTTTATACTTATCACTATATTTTAGTGTTTCAATGATTGGTTGATTCATGTTTAACAACATCACTCTTTCTTCAACGTCTTCCCTTAATTCTTCCATTGTTAGTTCTTCTCTAGTTAAGGGTTTATTTATGGTGAGAAAATGTTCTTCACCATTATAGTTCAATTTGTAAGCATGAGCGGGATGTTTTCCTTTGTTTCTTTTGCCTTTTCCTATATTACAAACAAATCTAGGAGCATCAACTCCCTCGTTTTCAATAGGTGCTAATTCATCAAAGTCGAGATTATCAAGTATCTCGTCAATTTCTTCTAAGTCCAAGCTTTCATGCACTTTTGGCCATAAGGTGAGTATGCCACAAGTGATATCAATTTGTGCATTGGCTTGCTTTAGGAAAGATCTCCCAAATATTGCACACGGTTTACTGTCATCTTCTTCCGGATTGACGAAGAAGTCGACGAAAAACAATTCGTCTTTGATCATAACAATGAGTTTCTTATCTATTTCTTTGTCCCCATTACGATGCGTTTTGTAGGTTAAGCCAAGCTCCACTACAAATTCATTGATAACAAAACTTCTCTCCATTTCCAAGTCAACTTGCCCATCATAGGCAAATTTACCTTCCACATGACAAGGCATTGAGTATTTTTTGCTAGGTGTCAAGTCTTCCAAACGATAGAAAGTTAGGACCTTTTGAATCCCACTATCGGTTGTGTCCTTATATTCAGATCATGTCCATTCTCCATCCAATTCAATCTTATCATTTGGGCTAATATGCTCATCCACTCCTAAGCATAGCCTACCCAAGCTAGTGTTTGGATCCATCTTAAAACAAAAACACATCAAAAGAAATATTAGTATGTTAGTGACATAAAATCCAAATGACATTTCATATCCTGTAGTCTTAAGGCAACTTATTAGTTTTGATGAAAATATCTTTTTAAATGTGTTATAAGCAAATTCTGTGTTATGCTTTTCTAGTGGTGCGGCGCACTTTTAAGAAGTGCGGCGCACTTTTGCGCGGCACAGAAATGCTGGCGCACTTTTGAGAATGTGTGGCGCACTTTCTGCAAAAAAAATTTTGTTCACAACTTATGATCTATATACCAATCAAACAATGTTATAAGACTTTTTTCATAGTACTTCCTTAACAAGTAGTCAATATAAGAAATAGTGACCAAATTTTGTAAGATGTTCTCAAGTATTTTGCAAGAAATAACTATTTTTTCATTTCCGTTTGTTTCCTCATTTTCTTGTATCTCAAGGTTTTAAAAAAATCCAGAAAAATTACCACAAATCATGATAAATATCAAATAAGACATACCAAATCAAATTATTCTACCAAAGATTAAATTAAATAGAAAATAAATTTTTGAAAGAAAATATTTTTGGTTTTTCTTGAAATGCAATATTAACAAACACAAAAGCTCAAAAAGCATAAGCACACATAAAGCAATTCTCATGTTTTCTGCAGTAAGTGTTGAGAATAAAAGGTTTTGGTGATGTTTTGGGATTGCTTCTACCAAAATTTTGCAAATTCGTACCAAATGTGCGGCGTATTTTTAGAAATGTGCGGCACACTTTTTAACTTTTTTGTTAAAAACTTTTTCAGATTGCCAGAAATCTGTACGGCTATTTAGAATTTTTGTTTACCAACTATTTCAGAATGTGTCAAAATAAATAACTAATCAATCCCCGACAGCGGCGCCAAAAACTTGATGTTTGTTTGCAAGTGTTAATTTTTATCCAAGATATTACCACAAAAATGACTAGAAACATAAACACGGGCAAGTATACCGTTTCATGTATAGCATAGCTTAATGGTAAGTCCAGTTCGTTCCACGGGATTGTTGTTATCAAAATATAAAACAATTACCTCTAGAGTGTCACAAGTTCTAAATATATACTTAACAATTGGTATTAAAGGGTGCGTGATATGAGCAAAAACTCATATCAATTAATCAACAAATCACCCTAAAACACAAGGAAAGTACCTAACTTTTGTGTTATAAAGCGGAATTATGTGGTATGTTTTGTGTTTGTGTATAAATAGGTAAGAAGGATACATTTTCAAGCAAACAAGAAGAAATCAAGCTTATTTGGATGAAAAAGACAAAGAAGGATCAAAGATGACAAGACTTTGAAGATAAGGGACCTATCTTAACAACACACCAAAGTTGAAGGACTCAAAGTGTAAATTTTCCAAAGTCAAGATAAAAGTTAAACATGGTCAACTCTTCAGTAAACTAAGTCAAAGGGTCAAACTTAACAAGAATGCAAGTGGAAGGACCAAAAATGCCATTAAAATGAAGTCCCTAGCTCATTTAGATAATCTGCCTAAGTTCAAGGGCTAAACTTGCCAAAAATTCACTCAAAATAGTCTTAATCCGTGTGACTTGGTAATGAGCCAATAGGAATGCAAGGATTTTTGAACATGGATTGCCAGCAAATGGGACACATCACCAGCTCATTAATGCGTCGAAAAGCAACTGTAATCTCCACTTACTTAATTTCTAGCCAATCAGGTCATGGCATGCAATAATCCATATATCCAAAAATGGATTATGATCCGTGTGATAAACTTTCATCTGACCAAATACTGCCACGTATCACCTTCTTCCCCAAATGAACCCAGGAACGACTTTGAGTTCTACTTCATCTCAGGGAAAACTTTAAACATGAAAAGTGTGTATTTTTGAAGGACGAATTCAACCCAAATGCTTAATTACCCTAAAAATCAACCATGAAGAAAAGCCCAATTCCAAGTTCATAACGGCTATTTCCAATTGGCAGATTGAGGACACTTGGCAGCAGTTAATTGGATGGGACACGTCATCAGCTTCAACCACTTCTCACATTTTGTCTATAAATAGGGAATAACCCCCTCATTTGTACATGTAGCCTAAGTGTGAAATTTTCACACACTTTACCTTTTCTCTCTCTCAATCCTAGCTAGTAGTTGTTAGCATAACGACCTCAAGAGTCTGACAAGCTCTTGAGTTAGTTATTGTAGTTGTAACCTCTTTACCAGCATTTGTAACTAACTTTCACATTCAAGCAATAAAATTTCCCTCCTTTTTCCTTCAATCTACTATTCTATACCTGCATTACTGTTACTCTTGTGCTGTTATAAGCTACTTGTGATCACCATTGATCATAAGAAGTTTTTGTTGAAGACTAGAAGCTGTCCAATCTTGTTCCTATTCCAAGAAGTTGTTTTGTTGATTTTGAAGCAGAATTGTGCAAAAAATGGTGATGATAATGATTGTAGCTGTTGATTAGTTGGTATATAGTGTTAAGGTGGTGATTTTACACTATCTAGGAGGCTCAGCGCCTACCTACTCCATCAGTGGAGGCCTTTGCTAAAAGGTTTCATAAGTTTCTGATTTTGGTTCCACTAAACAGCAATGGAATGCTCAATTCTAGCTTAATTTTTACTTGCTGATCTAATAAAGTGTGATTTACTTGTTCTTAGATTGATATGATATTCAGTAGTTATTTGTTAGTTTGTTAGTCACTTGATAACTTAATCTTGATTACTGAACTTCATTTCATCAGTTACTTTGCCTTGATTTAGCATATTGAGTTCTAGCTGGCTTAACTGTTTGTTCTTGGATCATTTGTACTCTATTTAGTTCATAAAGTTTGAGTAGTTATCAGTTTTGAATCAGTACAACCAATTTCTTAGTTTTCATTCATAAATAGTTGATAAAATTCAGTAAACTAGTGTTTGGATTTAGCTGTCATTGTTGCTTAAGTGTTGTTAATTGGATAAACTTTGGTACATTTACATTCCTTTAATCATTTTGAACAAGGTTTTAGTAGTTTTAAAGTCAAAAAGTAAGTCAAAAAGGCATTTGGTTGTGAAAAAGGTTTGGGTCAGTTTTAGCTTAAATAGTTCATAAAAAGTAGCTGATTTCAATTGCTTGCCATTTGTTCAATTCTTGATGAAAATGATTCAAACCAGTTCACACTTGTCCATTAACATCTGAATATTGAGTGCTTATAAGGAAACTATACAATTTTAAGATTCAAGAGAGAACTAAGCTTTTTATTAAGCTGCTGAGCAAATGCAAGTTTTTGTAAACCAAGTCCAATATGATTTCTTGAACTAGCAAATCTACTTCATAAACCTTGCAATTTTATTTCATATTCTTGTTTAGATAGTGTTCTTGAGTAGATCTGGAGGTTTTGAACTTTTTCAAAATTTTGGTCAACTTTGGTCAATAAGCTAGTTTTAGCTTATTTTCAATTTCTTAATTCATTACTTGATCAATTTTTTTTAAAAGACATTCCAGACTCTCTATGGACTGATAAACAATATTCAGCTCAAAAATCCGTTTGTGCAAGTCTGGCTTATTAGATAGCTTATTTGTGGCTTATCAAAGTCGGCTTATTTGAGTTTAACTGAATTTCCAGCCTATTCCTTTTACAAGCCTAAGTGAATTTGGATTTTAAGCTGTTTACAACTTGTTTGAGCTTATTTGGTCCATTCTAGAGCTTAAACGAGCTCATTAATCCAACTAGCCCGTTTTTGTTAAAAATTCCCATATAATTGCACTTAGGTCCCTATAGTTTGTCACTGTTTGTATTGAGGGCTAATATTACTTGTTTTTAGGGTTTGCTTGGAATTAGTCCTAATCTTTTCAAGACTTGTCAAATTCAGTTAGTAGTTTTAAAATTAGTTACAATTAGTTAGTAGTTTGTTACTATTTGCATAATTGGTCCTTGTAGTTTCTGATTTTTACATTTCAAGCATTATAGTTTCAAGCATTTAGATTTTTAGCACTTTAATTCCATAGATTTACATTTTTGTCCTTATTTGAATAAAAATTTGGTAATTGCTAATTGTTTTACGGATACGTAGTTAATATTTTGCACATTTTTACTTGATTGCGCAATTAGAAATAGAAAATCCAAATAACCCTATCAACCAAAAACGATCATAACCCCGATGTGCTATAAAATGCCATCTAAGGGTCAATAGGTACTTAAGTGCTTCGCGCCACCTAACCCCCCGTTCACTAGTGAGTATTCTAAGAAGGAAGGCTTCATTGGGGGTCTTGCACCTAAGTAGTACATACGTATACTATACTTTCTTGTTGATATTTCATATTGAAACTCGAAGAGGATAATCCTTTTCTCTTCAAAGTCACACGAGAGCTTCTCTCTCATTCCTCGTATTGAGTTGCATGCTCACTCGCGGGCGTGCACAAATACCGATTGGTGTACAACCCCTTCCTCCGAAAAGGAAGAAAAAGAGAAAGAGTAGGAACACCACCGTCCATCAAGTCGATCCCGAGAATCGTGCTTCGATCCATCCACAACAAGAAGCCATGGCCGGAGTTGATACTCGACCTTTTATGGAGCACTTGCAATCTAATGTGCAAGGATATGCCGATGCAATCAAGATACCCGATATTCCCGCAAACACATTTGAGCTAAAAACATCCATGATTAACTTGGTTTCAAATACACCATTTTATGGGAACAAGAATGATAATCCACATGATCACCTTAAGAAATTTCGTGCTCTTTGCAACACCATTAAGTACAATGAAGTTCCCCATGATGCCATTAAGTTGATATTGGTGCAATTTTCACTAGAGGGTCCGGCTAAGCATTGGTTAGATACACAACCACCCGAGAGCATTACCACATGGGATGGTTTCACTAAGAAGTTTTTGAACAAGTTCTTTCCCCCGTCTAGGACCACGACTTTGAGGAACTTAATTATAGGCTTTCAACAAAAACCTAGTCAAACATTTAGTGATGCTTGGGAGGAGTATAGAGAGTTATTGAGGAGATGACCTAACCATGGATTGGCTGAAGTTTACCAAATCAACACTTTCTACAATGGCCTTAAACCTCATCACCAAGACTCACTCAATGCTTCCGCGGGAGGAAATATTCTTCTTAAATCCATTCAAGAAGCTTGGGATATTATTGAGACCAAAGCAATGGTACAAACAAACACTCAATTTGAAGAAAGGGTTCATGTTATCCAAAAGAATTCTCAAACACCTTGTGATAACCAATTCATCAAGAGTCACCAAGAGATACTCCAAAAGATAAATAGGTATCATGAGATGAATCTTAAGGCAAATCAAGAATTGATCCAAGCCATTAAGAGCCTTTCATTGAAAAATTCCACCAATGATGTTCATGCTATTACCCTTTTATGTGAGACTTGTGGAGGTCCCTATTCCTATCAACAATGTGATAACGTGCAAGGTTATCAAGGGGAGTTTTATGCTTATCAAGAAGAACATCATGAACATTTCAAGCCAAACATCAATCCAAATAACCTTTCTTACAAGTCTCAAAATTACCTTACTCCACCGGGATTCCCACCCTAACCGCCCACCCAATTTCAACACAATCCCCCTCAATTGTTACAAAGGAATCAAGGTCCAAGACCACAATACCAAGGGAATAACTACAAGGAACCTAACAATTTTCAAAATCAAGGAAATAACTTTTATCCACCAAATCAAGGATTTAATCCACCACTCCCACCTTTCCCAAATCAAGCATACCCTCAAATCCCAAATCAAGGATACCCTCAACTTCAAAATCAAGGATATGGGATACAAGAGACTCATGAGTATGTTGAGAGGAGAATTCGTGAAAGAGAAAAAAAGAATGAATGACCAAATGAAACTTTCAATGGAGGAGCAAACTAAGAGGCTTTTGGTAGCATTTAATCAAAGACAACAAGGGGCTTTACCATCTAATACACAAAGAAACCCGAGGGCAAATGTCAATGCCATTACAACAAGAAGTGGAAAAACAACAAAGGATCCTTCACCTCCTACACCTTCTAGTGTTAAACCCACTTTGGTTCCCTCTTGTGATAAGCCTTCTACATCCACTTCACCACCTCCAAACTCTCCTATTTCATCAACCACATCTTCTCAACCTATTCCCACTTCTCCTTTACCTTCCACAACTCCCAATGAAGAAGCTAACAAAGACAAATCTTCCACTACAACACCTACACCTAAACCAAATCTTCCTTACCCTTCAAGATTGAAAAAGGACAAGTTAAAGAACAAGGATGATATACAAGTCTCAAATTTCTTAAGGATGTTCAAGCAACTCAACATAAACATCTCCTTTTCGGAAGCTCTTGCTTACATGCCAAAATTTGCTAAGATGTTCAAGGATCTACTCTCCAACAAGGAAAAATTGATTGATTTGCCCAACACATCTCTTAATGAAAATTGTTCTGCCGTGTTACTCAAAACCTTACCAACAAAACTTGGAGATTCGGGTCGCTTTTTGATACCTTGTAATTTTCCCAGGGTGGAAAATTGCATGGCTTTGGCGGATCTAGGGGCAAGCATAAACCTCATGCCTTTATTAGTTTGGAAAAAACTCTCTCTTCTCGAGCTCACTCCCACTAGGATGACACTTGCGTTAGCCAACCGTACCATAGCTTACCTCGTAGGTATCGCGGAGGATTTGTTTTTAGGTGTGGATAATTTTACCTTTACGTCTGACTTTGTAGTGGTTGATTATGACATGGACCCTAGAGTTCCTTTTATTGTTGGTAGACCGTTTTTGAGAACGGGTCGTACTTTGATAGATGTGGCGGAGGGAGAACTAATTATGAGAGTCGAGGATAAGAAAGTGGTGTTTAAGCTAGGGAAAGTTTGTGATAGGAAAGAGATTAAGGAGTCTAAACATTATGCGACCATTAACATAGTTGATGTGCTAGATGAGGTGTGTGATGAGCATTTTCATGACGCTTGCAAGAGTAATAGTGAGGATATTCCCCATGTTGAAACCGTGGCCTCAATTGCTCCTTCTTTAACACCTTTTGGAGAGAGTGATTTCCTCTTGGAGGAATTTGAGTCCAACTTTCTTGGTAATGATGATTCTCCCATCAATTGGGAAGAAGATATTCTCAATATCCAAAAGTTGCTCAATGAGGACCCCATTCCTTCGCCCATTCCACAAGAAGTCACCAATGATGATCCATCCATAGTTAAAACTTCCATAGAGAGTCTACCTCCACTTGAACTTAAGGACCTTCCATCCCACTAAGAGTATGCTTTCTTAGAGAGAAAAGACCAATTACCCGTGATCATTGCTAAAGAGTTGAAAGAGGATGAGAAAGAGAAACTCATAGAAGTCCTTAAGAAACATAAGCAAGCCTTAGCATGGAAAATATCTGACATAAGGGGAATTGATCCACATTTTTGTACACACAAAATCCTTATGGAGGATGATTACAAACCCGCCATTCAAAGCCAACGAAGGGTTAACCCAAAAATCCATGAGGTCATTAAAAAGGAAGTTATCAAACTCCTTGATGCGGACATGCTTTACCCCATTTCTGACTCTCCATGGGTTAGCCCGGTACATTGTGTTCCAAAAAAGGGTGGAATCACCATAGTACCCAATGAGAACAATGAGCTTATTCCTACGAGACTTGTTACCGGTTGGAGAGTTTGTATTGATTATAGGAAGCTCAATAAGGCTACTAGGAAAGATCACTTCCCATTGCCTTTTATGGATCAAATGCTTGAACGCTTAGCGGGAAATGAGTACTATTGCTTTCTTGATGGTTTTTCGGGTTATTTTCAAATACCCATTGACCCTAAGGATCAAGAAAAGACCACATTCACTTGTCCCTACGGTACATTTGCTTACAAGAGAATGCCTTTTGGCTTGTGTAATGCACCAGGGACATTTCAAAGGTGTATGATGGCAATTTTCCATGATATGATTGAGTAAACTATGGAGGTTTTCATGGATGACTTCTCCGTCTTTGGAGATTCATTTACCTCTTGTCTCACCAATTTAGAACGAATGCTTAAGCGGTGTGAAGAAACCCGTTTAGTTCTTAATTCGGAGAAATGTCATTTTATGGTGAAAGAGGGAATTGTTTTGGGACACAAGATATCCAATAAGGGACTAGAAGTGGATAGAGATAAAATTGATATGATTGCTAAGCTTCCCCACCCACTACGGTTAAAGGTGTAAGGAGTTTCTTAGGTCATGCGGGGTTTTGTAGACGCTTCATATAAGATTTTTCTAAGATAGAAAGACCGATGACTCACCTCTTGGAAAAAGAGGCTCCTTTCATTTTCAACCAAGAGTGTTTGGACTCTTTTGAGACTCTTAAGGAGAAATTGACAAAGGCTCCCGTTTTGGTTTCTCCAAATTGGGAATTACCTTTTGAGCTTATGTGGGACGCTAGTGATTATGCGGTGGGGGTCGTGTTAGGAAAAAGAGTGAATAATCATTTTCAACCTATACACTATGCTAGTAAAACCATGACCAGTGCACAACTTCATTATACTACCACGGAAAAAGAGTTGCTTGCTATAGTTTATGCTTTTGAGAAATTTAGACCATACCTTGTGTTATCCAAAACCATAGTGTATACGGATCATTCCGCTCTCAAGTATCTCATGACAAAGCAAGATGCTAAGCCTAGGCTTTTGAGATGGGTTTTATTGCTTCAAGAGTTTAAGATAGAGATTCGAGACAAGAACGGATCCGAGAATTTAGCGGCTGATCACTTGAGTAGACTTGAGCATCCTTTTCAAGGAGATTTTCCTAATAAAGAAATCAGTGAATCTTTTCCATTAGTGGAGCTCATGTCTATCTCTTCTCAAGAGGATGGCACCCCTTGGTTTGCGGATATTGCAAACTATCTTGTGGGGAATGTGCTTATAGAGAGTCTTACTTCCCAACAAAAGAAGAAATTTCTCAAGGAAGTAAAGTACTACTTTTGGGATGATCCTTACCTCTTTAGGAAATGTGCGGAACAAATCATTAGACGGTGTGTAGATGGGCCCGAGGCATTTAAGATTTTAGAAGCTTGTCATAAGGGACCTACGGGTGGACATTTTGGGCCCACCTATACCGCCAAGAAAGTCTTTGATTCGTGTTACTATTGGCCTTCCATTTACAAAGATGCCCAAGAGATGGTGAAATTTTGTGATGTATGTCAAAGACAAGGAAAAATTACACAACGTGATGAGATGCCACAGAACTTCATTCAAGAGTGTGAGATTTTTGATGTGTGGGGCATAGATTTTATGGGACCTTTTCCATCTTCTAAGGGAAATAAATATATACTCGTAGCGGTGGATTATGTGTCAAAATGGGTTGAGGCCAAAGCCTTACCTACTAATGATGCTAGAGTTGTTGTGATGTTTTTGAAGCAATTGTTTGCTAGATTTGGTGTACCTCGGGCCATCATAAGTGATCATGGTACGCACTTTTGTAATGATCAATTCACAAGAGTGATCAAGAAATATGGAGTTAATCATACACTTTCTACCACGTATCACCCTCAAACCAATGGTCAAACCGAGGTCACAAATCGTGGTTTAAAGAGAATTTTGGAGAGAACGGTGGGAGAGCATCGGGCTTCTTGGTTGGATAAGCTTGATGATGCTTTGTGGGCTTTTAGGACGGCTTTTAAGACACCAATTGGTTGTACCCCTTATAGGCTTGTCTATGGAAAAGCATGCCACCTTCCATTCGAGTTAGAACACAAGGCTTCTTGGGCTCTCAAGTGGGCTAATTTTGATTTAAATCAAGCCGGTTCACATAGAAAGGATCAACTTAATGAAATGGATGAACTGAGAGCCAATGCTTATGTGAAACTCTTTGCTTTATAAGGAGAAGACTAAGAAATTGCATGATGCCAAGATCAAGAACCGTGAGTTTAAAGTTGGAGAGCCGGTTCTCCTCTTTAACTCAAGATTGAAACTTTTTACGGGCTAGCTTAAGTCGAGATGGTCTGGTCCATTCACTATTGCTCAAGTATTTCCATATGGAACTATTGAGTTGTCACAACCCGATGGTCCAAATTTTAAAGTGAATGGTCACCGTGTGAAACACTATTTTGGGGAGGACATTTCCGTGGAAATGGTCCAAGAGATCCCCATTTTCCCAATGAATTAATTCATTGTGGGAAGATTCGAGCTAGAGACTCCTTAAATCAAGCTTGAATAACTAGGTTTAGAGGTTGTTAAATCTAAAGTGTTGTAAGTTAGTAATAAGGGTAGGAAATTGATGAGAAGTGTTGGGGAGACCTTCTTTTGTCTTCATGATGTTTGTAGGGTTGCTCACTCATCACGTGCTTTGGAGCTTATGGAGGAGGCCCTTGTATCCGGTTCACTTTGTTACTATTGTGATCTTTCATAGACACCTTGTGCTTTAAAAATGAATTCACTATAGTTGATCTTTCCTTAACTTGGGTTAAGCAAAGTCTATTCATTGTCATAAGCGTAGGGGAAGTTTTATACTTCCATGCTCTTAGACATTGAGGACAACGTTTAGCTTAAGTGCAGGGGGGTCTTCTATCGAAGTGACCTTACCTAGAACTTGTCATTGAATTTCATGATAACATGGAAATTAATTTTTCAAACATTTTTCAAATTTTTTATCTACTTTGGCCACCAAAAATATGCATTCATAATTTTTGCATCAATCATTTTTCATTTGCATAACACATTTGCATTGTATATATATCTTCTTTTGTTCTTTATGAAAAGTTGAAAAAGAAAAAAAATATAACAAAGTGTTAATGCAAGTGATGCCTAAAAACATTATTAGTGTTAACTAATCTTTCTTAGTTTTGATCACAACAAACCATACAACACATTTAGTGTAAAACACAAAATGAATTATTTAACTAACACTATCATCAAGGTAATAATCATATCACTAACCTTTCTTAATCATACTTAGTGATCATCAAAATGATTATCCTTAAAACTCACTTTTGTTAATATGACAAAAGACTTTTTAATAAACTTTCTTTTTTAGAAAATGTTTTATTAAAATGGAAAATAAAAATTTGAAAATAGCATATTCCAAATGCTGTTAGAATATCCTTTGAAGGTTTCAAATACATCAGATATTCCCACCCCACTAAAAGACAAAAAATGGAGCGGAGTCTAGTGGCGGTACCTTAAGTACCTACGCGGTACCTTAGCGATATGGTACCACGGGGTGAGATAAGGTACCGCACACAGAAAGCCGTTATAGATCCGTTATACTTTGTCTCCTTTAAATAGTGGGTCAAAGCTCATTTTCCAGCAAGCCTCTTGGACATTTTTCTCAGCCCTCTTTCTATTTTCTATAGCATAATCATTAGTAAATGATCACTTAAATTGTTAAGGATGTTTACATATGATTATCCTCTTGATCCCCTCCTTTACCTTGTCCAATGAGAAGATCACTCACTCACTAGTGTTGTGATAAAGATGAATCTATGAGCTAGTCATATTCATCATGATACCCTTTTTGTTTTAGGTCAATCCAATGTATTTATGAATACTTGGACTAGTTGTGTTCATCCAAGTTATTTGTGGATACTTAGATTTGTTGTGTACATCCATTGCATATGTGTTTGCTTGGATTTGTGTTGTGTAAATCCAAGCTACATGTGTGTACTTGGATAAGTCTAGTTGAGTTGTAATAGATTTGATTAGGAGTTCTCACTAAACTATAAAGTGATGTGGTTGTGTCTTGTGAGTTCTCACTAAACATAAAAGTGATTAGTAGTTGTGTTGTGTGAAGTTCTCACTTATCTTCAAAGTGAAGAGTCGTGAAGATTGGTTCTAGCTTTCGATTAGAACACGACATCTATCCTTGTGTTGTAAAATGGTGAAGTAGGCAACGTCGTGAAGATTGGTTCTACCTTAAGATTAGAACTCGACATCTAGCCTTGTGTCGTTAAATTGTGAAGTAGGCAACGTCGTGTAGATTGGTCCTAGCTAAAGATTAGGTCTCGACATTTAGCTTAGTGTCGGAAAATAATGTAAGGAACGATGTAAGGTTTTCTCCGCCGAGAAGGGAGCTTGTGGATATAGTGGAAATCTCGAGTAGGTGTACTCGAGGAGTGGAGTAGAAACGAGGATAGAGCCTCGTTGTCGAACCACTATAAATCTTGGTGTCTTCCCACTAGGTTGTCTCTTTCCTTACTCTTTACTTATTTCATTATCATTATACTTACCTATTATCCTTGCTAGTGCACTTGAATTGAACCTAATCATTATGCAACTTAGTCTCAAGTAAAAGATAGTTTTGATACAAACCAAATTGAAAGTAATTTTAATTTGGTCACCAATCGAAGAGAAACTATTCAACCCCCCCCCCCCCCCCCATTCTAGTTTCTACAATTGGTATCAGAGCGATGGTCACTCAAGATCTTTGAAGTATATTGTACTTTGAAACTTGGATCGATCCATTGTCTCCTCAAATTAGAAGGTCTAGTTGTACTAAAGTTTCTCTTTGGTCAAAACTATGTTTTCTTTGAAAATAGGTCTTTTAATTGATAATATTGCATCCCACTTAAGATTAGTAGCCTTTATGCATTTTAGATATACTCTTGAAATGTATCTACTAGTTTGCATCTTGCTTTGTGTAGGTACTCATGAAGATCAATCACTTAATTGGTTGTGGATTGAGTTACTTGCACTTGTAGAAGAATCATCTTCATTGATCTTTAACATCTTTGAATGATGATACCAAGATGATTGGGAATGATACTAGTCCTTGAAGACTTAGTACTCATCATAGTCATTGATTGGGCATAGCACTTATTCCTTCATGGATTGCTCTTTGTGGCCAAGGTACGCTTTCGTTCTTCCACACGCCCTTTGATCATTCTTTTGATCATTACTTGACTATGTGCTTGTTCTCGGCATCCTTGCCTTGACATCCATTTGTGGTTGGTGCTTCTTTTCCTTTATCCTCTCAAACCTTCATTGCTTGGATACTTGACTCACTATGGTGATGTAGAGTGAGTTAGTAGAAGCTTAGAGTATCAAGCATGATTTCCATGGTTTGCACCCATACGGTTAGTAGGCCTTTTGTGGGAGAGTAAGTGAATTAATACCTTGCTCATATTTTGGTTTAGACTAAGACTATTATTTAAAGTGATCTTAGTCTATACTTGAATAATTGCTTTGTGCTTATTCATTACCAAAGCCGTTTAACGTTTCGCCGGAAAGGCACGTCTTAAACCACTATATATGACACAAGCTCTTCGCTACAACTATTTGAAGATTGTAATTAATCCCTTGAGCATTGATCCTAGTCTTGATTCACTTCCTTTGACTTCTCTCCACTTAGTCGTTTTGCTACGAGTAGTCGTTTGTCCGTTTCGGTTCTTTTCGATCTTGATTTAACTCGTAATCCTTCATTAAGGCATATTGCTTAGTGTTATGATGATCCAATGATATTCTAAAAGGCTCATGATTTAATTTTAAGTATTTTAGAAAAAATTGGTTTTCAAAATTTGACGTTTTTAATAGATAAAAACCTGCCTCTGTAGGTGGTTCCTTATCTCTGCGGCTCAAACCCGCGGTTCCTTATCGATAACATACCACGGGCAGTAAGTTTTGTCAGAGCGCCAGTTTGAGTTTTTTATTCTTTTTCAAACCAAACTCTCTCTCTCCCAAAAACACACAGCCGACGGCTTTTACCTTTTCCACCATTGTTGAAGCTTCCAAAACCTTCAATCACTCAAATTAATTGATTCCAAGTTGTGGGTTTCACTCATCCTTCATCTAACATCAATTAATTGTAAGTATTTTCTTTCAATTTCATCTATTTTGTTCTAGGGTTCATCCTTTCATAATTGGGGATTTTTAAAATTGAAATTGAATTAAAACCTTAATGGGAATGTGGGTAGACATGGTTATTTTACTATGATTCCTAGGTTGATATTCATTAAGATTTCACTAAACCCACTTGTAGAACAAATCCGAATTTAGGCTAAATATTTTTGGTTGAATGATGGATTTGAGATGAACCCATGAACAAGTAGGTAATGACATTGTTAATGCTTACCTAAAAACCTTGTTTTGAAAAACCAATGTTTGAATCCCTTGTTGATCTAACATAGATCATGTGTTCTTGGTTAATGATGGAATATACACATTGTGAACATGAAAATGATATGGATTCAATCCTATGTTTGTCAAGAAATTGATATAACACATTTTCATTTTTCGTTTTCTTTTTTAATTTTCATATGAGTGATTGGGAATATTTTTGTGTGTATTTAGGTACTTAATCAGGCCTTCTCAATATCAAAAAGATCATCAATACACTAGACAATACATGCCAAACCTCTCCCAAACCTATGCTTCCCCCCAACATCAAAACGCTTGTCCATCCATTTCCACTCGTTGTTTCCATGAGGGTAGAGTCGTTGACAAGGAAATAACGGGTTATGACTATATCCAATCTATGTTTGAGCTTTCGGGGTTTGATTGCTTGCTCAACATAGAAGAAGATATTTACCCCTTATTCCTTCTTGAATTCTTTAGCACCTACTCCATGCTTGAATACAATGGAGAAATTTTCATTCGTTTCGTGTTGAATGATCAATTGATTCAATACTCCCTCGAAAACTTTGGTCAAATTCTCGGTGTGCCATATGAAGGCACTTGTCGTTTTACGGATAAATGGAGACTTGATGCTCTCTTGGAATCCTTCGATAAACCTCCAAATGACCTCACCGAAATTGATCTAGAGTTCATCCTTGACATCATCTCGAAAGAGCGTGATGGAAACGTTGTGAGAAGCCTTCATTCAAATGTACAAAATATGAATCGATATGAAGTGCTCTCTCGCGACCTTAAGGATTTTATGGTCCAATGGGCCAATATACTTAGGGTGAATGTCTTTTGTCTTGGTGGAAACCGAGATCATATCCCGGCGTGTATGGTGCATATGTTGAGTTGCATCTTTACATCCACCAAGTACAACTTGGCATTCTATATCGCTCGACGAATCAATTATGCCCTTTTGAAGCCCAAGACAAACCTTCCCTATGCTATGCTTCTAACTCTCCTTTTCAAAAGGGTTGCTCATGATTTTCCCCACCTTGATCTTTCTCGCTTCTACCCGGTTCATCAGGTTATTTTGCCTATTCAAGAGGCATATCCAAGAAAGACAAGAAGTGATCGAGGATCCAGAAAATCTGATCATCAAGAGATGGATGATGAGGACATGGACATGCCAACAAGTGACGGTGATGGCATAGGTACTAGTTCTCATTTCCACTCTTCGAGTAATTCCCATCCATCCTCTAACCCATTCGAGGATGAATTTGAATACTTAGCTCATCCTCCTCATCATTCTAGTGAAGTACCGGAAGATCTCAATATGGAGCATCTTTACCGTGAAAACCTTAGAACTCGAGGGGAATTGCACGAACACCGGGTTGAATCAAGAAAAGGTTTCAAGTTCTTGGGGAATATGATCAAGGGATTGGGGAAGAAGAGAAGGTGAAAGCTTTGAATCCTTTCAAAGAATACATGTTGGTAAACATGTAATGTTGAACATTTTATTTTATCTTGGATGTGTATTAACTTATGATTGCATGTTTGAATTATAATTTATCTTGATCCTTAATGTTAATTATGCCATCATGTTTGTGATTTACATAGCTTTGTGCATGCCTTTTGATAGTTAGCTTATTAGATTATGATCTGTAGTTAACTTTGGCTTGTGAATCCTTTTGGAAAAATCTGGGTTTATCAAAAACTGGGATGGGAAATTTTTGAAAGCCATCTGTTCGCGGTTCCATATCGACCCGCGGTTCCTTATCGATAAGGTACCACCGGTCCTAGATAAGGAACCGCCGGTCATTGTGCATGACAGCTTCTTTGCTTTACACTGTTTTCTTAAATTTGTGTAAACCTTGCATGATTTTCAGTAATAAACTGCACATTTCCTAAACTAGGTTACCTAAATTCATTATTCACCTAAAATGATTTTAACCCATTACTAGTTTGGATCATCCCCTCACCCATTTAAACCCACCTTGTTTGCCATGTTCTTCACACATCAAACATACTTCCCTAAACCTTAAACCACCCTAATCAACCATGGTGTGTACCAAAACCTCAAACACTTCCAAGACCTCCACCCCAAGGAAAACACTCAAAATAAGGATTAAGGTAGCTAAGCCTAACTCCTCACCTTTCCACACACCTAAGAATGAGATGGCTCCTATCCTCATTTCTTCATCACCTTCCCCACCTCTTGCACCATGCAAGACATCATCCACCCATGGTACTAACCACTCCATTGGTTCTACCTCTTCTTCATTCAACTCAAGAATGAATGAGCTCTCTTCTCCCTTTACTCCAAGTGCACCCTTGGAAGTGACCACACAACCCCAACCAATCCAAAGCATTCCTTTTGTGAATGATTTTGATGACACTTTGGTGACTTCACCATTTACCCTTCTCAACTCACCCATTTCACCAACCTTGGAGAATTTACCTCCACACTTACCCATTTCCCCTTTAGGGAACATGCATCCACTTTCACCCACATCACCCTTGGAGAACTTGCCTCCTCCACCTCCACCCAACTCAAACATCCCAATTTTGGGTGTTCCACTTTCCCTCCTTTTGGGTGATCCTTACTATAGGCTTCAACAAACTCATGGTCCTAGTTGTCCATGTTGTCTCTACAACCACTACATCATCCATAACCTAAGGATGGATATGTATGGACTACATAGGAGGTTGAAAGAGTTCTTGCTTGTCTTGTTCTCCATGCCTCCTCCTAGGAGATGAATGATAGAGTTTTCTTAATAAGAGTTTTCAACAAAACCAAGCCTAAGAAAACTACTTATCTAGATTTAATGTTAAGATAGCTATGTATTAGTTAGTTTTTATTTGTCTTTGTACTTGCCTCATTAATGAATGTTTCATGTTGTTGTTTTATGGATTTAGCTTTGTGTGTTTCTATCCTTTTGTGCACACTAATCAACTTTAATTTGAAATTAAAATTGAACCTAAATTTATCACAACCCATAAACTTGACTAAAATTGGTTGAAAATGATATCTAAATTATTTTGTCACCCTTTGTCAAGACATTCTTTGTGAATGTGTTGCTTTATGCAACCCTAACATATTTTGGTTCTAATAGAGGTAAATTCTAAGATTTGCAACTTTTTGAAAAAGTCTTAGTTTTTCCTAAAACCCAGGAAAAACATGGTTTCAAGTCCACTGGACGCGGTTCCTTAAAGTCCCGCGGTTCCTTAGCGATATGGAACCGCCGGTCCCTATAAGGTACCGCGGACAGTAAGTGGCTTTTGACGAATTTTTGGTCAAAACTTTAAAAACCCTATACCCTGTCAAGATTCCTTGTTTACTCAAATTGACTAAACATTCCTTGACACTACACATTTTGTATTCAAATTCTTACCTTGATTACTTTTTACTTATACCCCAACCTTGAGATTTCATTCTCATACCTTCCCAACCTTGAGAATTTATTCTCACATAACCTTGAGATATCATTCTCACAATCTCACAATGCCTAACTCCTACATTCCTAACCTTGACATCTCTTTGTCACAACCCCACTCACCCAAAGCTTCCTCATCCAATCTTTCAAAGAAACCGAAAATTTCGGTTCGACTTATTTGGGTTAAGAAGAATGAACCATCATCGTCCAAACCACCCAAAAACCCTACCTTCTCTCCAATCAAGTATTGGAATGAGACTTATACCATAAACCCCATCACCGGAGCAAAAGAAAATGTTCCCCCACCACCACAATCCTTCAATACCCCTCAACTCAATGACCTTTCAACCTTTCCAAACCTCACAAGGCATTGTGAAAACATTCCCAAACCCATAACCCCACCACCACCAAACCCTAAGTTTGATGACATACCCCCATCAAATGATTTTGTGTTGCATCATGGATCCTCGTATGATTGTTGCCGATTTCAACAAATTGAACTTGCTCATGTGTATGAGAAGTTGAATTTTCTTGAATTCCTCCTCACTCGACCTCCTCTTTCAAGTTTTCATTCTGGTGGACAAAACTTCGAATGATGCATCGTCGTCTTTTCAGTTTTTTTTTTGCAATCTTGGAAAATATCACTATTAGACTAGCTTATGCTTAGTGGTTTATTTTCCATATTTATTGCTTTTAGATACTCATATTGTGTGTATGACTATCTTCTTTGTTGTGTCTTTTTCCTTTATGTAACCTTTGTGTTTGTTGTGTGCTATTTCATTAGTTCTATTTTGAGTTGATCTTGGTTAATTTTTACAATTGCTTATGGGTGATTCCATCAATTCTAAGATTTTACCCATTGACAAGCTTATCATCTTCATTGGATTGAAGTTTGATTTTGTCAATTACCTCTTTGGACATACTTAGCAAAATACTTACTTCTAATTTGAGATTTCTTCTCTTTCTCCCTCTCAAGTTACTTAGTAGGTAGTGATCATATATACATTGGTATTTCTTTCCTTTCTACTAACCTTTGTGTAGCATGTCACCTTAGCTCACAAACTTGGTGCCCCAAGCAAGGGGGAGCAACCACTAAGGGGGAGCTACTAGCAAAGTTCGATGTTCTTCAAAGACTTGTGTTAACCTTTTTGCTATGACAAAGGGGGAGAAATGATAGTGATAAACTAGTTAATAATTCCATATTTTGTGTTTCTACGTAAATGAGTTTATCGTTTGTCGTAATCAAAAAGGGGGAGATTGTTAATGCAAGTGATGCCTAAAAACATTATTAGTGTTAACTAATCTTTCTTAGTTTTGATCACAACAAACCATACAACACATTTAGTGTAAAACACAAAATGAATTATTTAACTAACACTATCATCAAGGTAATAATCATATCACTAACCTTTCTTAATCATACTTAGTGATCATCAAAATGATTATCCTTAAAACTCACTTTTGTTAATATGACAAAAGACTTTTTAATAAACTTTCTTTTTTAGAAAATGTTTTATTAAAATGGAAAATGAAAATTTGAAAATAGCATATTCCAAATGCTGTTAGAATATCCTTTGAAGGTTTCAAATACCTCATATATTCCCACCCCACTAAAAGACAAAAAACGGAGCGGAGTCTAGTGGCGGTACCTTAAGTACCTACGCGGTACCTTAGCGATATGGTACCGCGGGGTGAGATAAGGTACCGCGCACAGAAAGCCGTTATAGATCCGTTATACTTTGTCTCCTTTAAATAGTGGGTCAAATCTCATTTTCTAGCAAGCCTCTTGGACGTTTTTCTCAGCCCTCTTTCTATTTTCTATATCATAATCATTAGTAAATGATCACTTAAATTGTTAAGGATGTTTACATATGATTATCCTCTTGATCCCCTCCTTTACCTTGTCCAATGAGAAGATCACTCACTCACTAGTGTTGTGATAAAGATGAATCTATGAGCTAGTCATATTCATCATGATACCATTTTTGTTTTAGGTCAATCCAATGTATTTATGAATACTTGAACTAGTTGTGTTCATCCAAGTTATTTGTGGATACTTGGATTTGTTGTGTACATCCATTACATATGTGTTTGCTTGGATTTGTGTTGTGTAAATCCAAGCTACATGTGTGTACTTGGATAAGTCTAGTTGAGTTGTAATAGATTTGATAGGAGTTCTCACTAAACTATAAAGTGATGTGGTTGTGTCTTGTGAGTTCTCACTAAACTTAAAAGTGATTAGTAGTTGTGTTGTGTGAAGTTCTCACTTAGCTTCAAAGTGAAGAGTCGTGAAGATTGGTTCTAGCTTTCGATTAGAACTCGACATCTAGCCTTGTGTCGTAAAATGGTGAAGTAGGCAACGTCATGAAGATTGGTTCTACCTTAAGATTAGAACTCGACATCTAGCCTTGTGTCGTTAAATTGTGAAGTAGGCAACGTCGTGTAGATTGGTCCTAGCTAAAGATTAGGTCTCTACATTTAGCTTAGTGTCGGAAAATAATGTAAGCAACGATGTAAGGTTTTCTCCGCCGAGAAGGGAGCTTGTGGATATTGTGGAAATCTCGAGTAGGTGTCTCGAGGAGTGGAGTAGAAACGAGGATAGAGCCTCGTTGTCGAACCACTATAAATCTTGGTGTCTTCCCACTAGGTTGTCTCTTTCCTTACTCTTTACTTATTTCATTATCATTATACTTACCTATTATCCTTGCTAGTGCACTTGAATGAACCTAATCATTATGCAACTTAGTCTCAAGTAAAAGATAGTTTTGATACAAACCAAATTGAAAGTAATTTTAATTTGGTCACCAATCGAAGAGAAACTATTCAACCCCCCCCCCCTTCTAGTTTCTACAATTGGTATCAGAGCGATGGTCACTCAAGATCTTGAAGTATATTGTACTTTGAAACTTGGATCGATCCATTGTCTCCTCAAATTAGAAGGTCTATTTGTACTAAAGTTTCTCTTTGGTCAAAACTATGTTTTCTTTGAAAATAGGTCTTTTAATTGATAATATTGCATCCCACTTAAGATTAGTAGCCTTTATGCATTTTAGATATACTCTTGAAATGTATCTACTAGTTTGCATCTTGCTTTGTGTAGGTAGTCATGAAGATCAATCACTTAATTGGTTGTGGATTGAGTTACTTGCACTTGTAGAAGAATCATCTTCATTGATCTTTAACATCTTTGAATGATGATACCAAGATGATTGGGAATGATACTAGTCCTTGAATACTTAGTACTCATCATAGTCATTGATTGGGCATAGCACTTATTCTTTCATGGATTTCTCTTTGTGGCCAAGGTACGCTTTCGTTCTTCCACACGTCCTTTGATCATTCTTTTGATCATTACTTGACTATGTGCTTGTTCTCGGCATCCTTGCCTTGACATCCATTTGTGGTTGGTGCTTCTTTTCCTTTATCCTCTCAAACCTTCATTGATTGGATACTTGACTCACTATGGTGATGTAGAGTGAGTTAGTAGAAGCTTAAAGTATCAAGCATGATTTCCATGGTTTGCACCCATACGGTTAGTAGGCCCTTTGTGGGAGAGAAAGTGAATTAATACCTTGCTCATATTTTGGTTTAGACTAAGACTATTATTGAAAGTGATCTTAGTCTATACTTGAATAATTGCTTTGTGCTTATTCATTACCAAAGCCGTTTAACGTTTCGCCAGAAAGGCACGTCTTAAACCACTATATATGACACAAGCTCTTCGCTACAACTATTTAAAGATTGTAATTAATCCCTTGAGCATTGATTCTAGTCTTGATTCACTTCCCTTGACTTCTCTCCACTTAGTCGTTTTGCTACGAGTAGTCGTTTGTCCGTTTCGGTTCTTTTCGATCTTGATTTAACTCGTAATCCTTCATTAAGGCATATTGCTTAGTGTTATTATGATCCAATGATATTCTAAAAGGCTCATGATTTAATTTTAAGTATTTTAGAAAAAATTGGTTTTCAAAATTTGACGTTTTTCATAGATAAAAACTTGCCTCTGTAGGCGGTTCCTTATCTCTGCGGCTCAAACCCGTGGTTCCTTATCGATAAGGTACCGCGGGCAGTAAGTTTTGTCAGAGCGCCAGTTTGAGTTTTTTATTCTTTTTCAAACCAAACTCTCTCTCTCCCAAAAATACACAGCCGAAGGCTTTTACCTTTTCCACCATTGTTGAAGCTTCCAAAACCTTCAATCACTCAAATTAATTGATTCTAAGTTGTGGCTTTCACTCATCCTTCATCTAACATCAATTAATTGTAAGTATTTTCTTCAATTTCATCTATTTTGTTCTAGGGTTCATCCTTTCATAATTGGGGATTTTTAAAATTGAAATTGAATTAAAACCTTAATAGGAATGTGGGTTGACATGGTTATTTTACTATGATTCCTAGGTTGATATTCATTAAGATTTCACTAAAACCCACTTGTAGAACAAATCCGAATTTAGGCTAAATACTTTTGGTTGAATGATGGATTTGAGATGAACCCATGAACAAGTAGGTAATGACATTGTTAATGCTTACCTAAAAACCTTGTTTTGAAAAACCAATGTTCTAATCCATTGTTGATCTAACATAGATCATGTGTTCTTGGTTAATGATGGAATAGACACATTGTGAACATGAAAATGATATGGATTCAATCCCATGTTTGTCAAGAAATTGATATAACACATTTTCATTTTTCGTTTTCTTTTTTGATGTTCATATGAGTGATTGGGAATATTTTTGTTTGTATTTAGGTACTTAATCATGCCTTCTCAATATCAAAAAGATCATCAATACACTAGACAATACATGCCAAACCTCTCCCAAACCTATGCTTCCCCCCCAACTTCAAAACGCTTGTCCATCCCTTTCCACTCGTTGTTTCCATGAGGGTAGAGTCGTTGACAAGGAAATAACGGGTTATGACTATATCCAATCTATGTTTGAGCTTTCGGGGTTTGATTGCTTGCTCAACATAGAAGAAGATATTTACCCCTTATTCCTTCTTAAATTCTTTAGCACCTACTCCATGCTTGAATACAATGGAAAAATTTTCATTCGTTTCGTGTTGAATGATCAATTGATTCAATACTCCCTCGAAAACTTTGGTCAAATTCTCGGTGTGCCATATGAAGGCACTTGTCGTTTTACGGATAAATGGAGACTTGATGCTCTCTCGGAATCCTTCGATAAACCTCCAAATGACCTCACCGAAATTGATCTAGAGTTCATCCTTGACATCATCTCGAAAGAGCGTGATGGAAACGTTGTGAGAAGCCTTCATTCAAATGTACGAAATGTGAATCGATATGAAGTGCTCTCTCGCGACCTTAAGGATTTTATGGTCCAATGGGCCAATATACTTAGGGAGAATGTCTTTTGTCTTGGTGGAAACCGAGATCATATCCCGGCGTGTATGGTGCATATGTTGAGTTGCATCTTTACATCCACCAAGTACAACTTGGCATTCTATATCGCTCGACGAATCAATTATGCCCTTTCGAAGCCCAAGACAAACCTTCCCTATGCTATGCTTCTAACTCGCCTTTTCAAAAGGGTTGCTCATGATTTTCCCCACCTTGATCTTTCTCGCTTCTACCCGGTTCATCGGGTTATGTTGCCTATTCAAGAGGCATATGCAAGAAAGACAAGAAGTGATCGAGGATCGAGAAAATCTGATCATCAAGAGATGGATGATGAGGACTTGGACATGCCAACAAGTGATGGTGATGGCATAGGTACTAGTTCTCATTTCCACTCTTCGAGTAATTCCCATCCATCCTCAAACCCATTCGAGGATGAATTTGAAGACTTAGCTCCTCCTCCTCATCATTCTAGTGAAGTACCGGAAGATCTCAATATGGAGCATCTTTACCGTGAAAACCTTAGAACTCGAGGGGAATTGCACGAACACCGGGTTGAATCAAGAAAAGGTTTCAAGTTCTTGGGGAATATGATCAAGGGATTGGGGAAGAAGAGAAGGTGAAAGCTTTGAAGCTTTTCAAAGAATACATGTTGTGTGACAATCTGTCAATTTATGGTTGATATTTTATTCTCAATATTTATTTGAAAACATTATTTTAATGTTACATTATGAACTCACTTATTTTTGGGAAGAAATTTGGATTTACATCTTGAAGTAGCATCGACTACGTCTAAACCGGAGGATTCTACGTTACGTGCTTACGTTTACATACACCGTCGTTGGTGACAGTCCGACAATTCAGAAAAATAAATTTGTCCGTGAATATTATTTTGGAGTTTTAAATTTGTGTTAGTTTATAAACTCACAAATTTCTGAGAAGAGATTAGGACTTACGATTTTATTTTAACGTCCTTTACGACTAAACCGGAAACCTTAGGATTACGTATTTACGTTTTCGAACTCCGTTTTTGATGAAACAATTTTTATTGGATTCGTTTTGTGACGTTGATTCATAATTTATAAAAACATTTTTCGTAAAACGACCCGAGGGCACGCAAATCGAGGAAACTAGAATCGAGGAGTACCCGTAAATAAATGGGGATGAGACAAGTGGGACACTTGTCCCACCCCCAAAACCGGCCAAGCTTTAGCTACAACACATCATATGATGTGTCAAAGTGTAGCTTAACACTTACATGTGTAAGTAAGCTTACACATTAAGCTACTTCTACCATCAAAACAACTAGCCTTCAAACCACTTCACCATTTGCAACATGCAAACCACCCTCAAAATCCTCTCAACTCTCTCACCTAGTTCGTCCCATCCTCACCCATAAACACCATTTTCATCAAAAATCAACCATGAAATCCTATGTTATTTCTACATATGTTGAAGCCCTCTTGAAGCTCTCTTGAATGGTGGTGATTATAACATCCATGGAGGAGTTTTCTTGGTGTCTTGAGGCTTATTTTCCACAAGGTTTCTATGAAGAATGGTGGTCATGAAGGTGGTCTTGGTGCATCACAAGTTTCTCCATCAAAATCCATGTTTTGATCAACCTACATCATCATGGTGATATAAAGATTGTCCTCCTCATCTTCTTGTTATTTTTGGTTATGTAAACATGTATTTTATTTCCTATTGTATATATTTATGATGATTATATGATGATAAAAATGTTATGTGGGGATTTGTTGTTGATAATCATGGATAAAAAGGTGAAAAACCATAAGAAACAAGGTTAAAATCTTGGTTAAATTTGATGGCTGTATAAAACAGTAAAGAAGTAAGTCATAAACTGATAAAATGATGAAGTGGAATAGATTTACAGTAAGCTATGGGTCTTGTACACATGTGAGAATTGGCCATGCAATGGAATCATTGTAATGAGTGAGATATGATCAAAACAAGTTTAGGGTATAAATCTGAGGTTACTGTTTTGGATGATTTTTAGAAAATATTTAGAAGATGATTCAACAGTAGCTATAGAAGAGTTAAATGTAGCACATATCATGTAGTTTATGTGATAAAAATTCGAGCTTCTATCTCCATATAGAACTCAAGATATGGCAGTTTTGGTGAAGATGAAGTTAAAAATCAGATTTTTGGAAATTAAAGAATAATACTATTATATAAGCATTCACATTTTAATATATAAAATGTAAAATAAAAACCCACTAACTTATAAAACTTATTTATATAAATATATATAAAAGGTTAATCAAATGGATAAATTATATAAATGGTGGTGAAATAATGTTTATAAGTAATAAAAACTATAAACATGATTTTTATGACTTTTTCGGCTATTGCCGTAAAATTAACGTTTTTGTTAAATAAAATTTAGATGGTTGGACCCGTCTAATGAAAACTTTATAAAACTTATATACTGATATATAGACATGTATAACAAGTAAAAACCGACAAAACCCGAACTATAGGGCATACGGGCATTAACAAGTTAAATAAACATATTGGACTAATAAATGGACTAAATAGGATAAAAACTTGTAAAAAGAATCTATTGGGCTTAACCCATTTAGGCCCAACTTGGAAAGTATACATACTGATAATATAGGTACAAAATGGATTAAAATAAGCTAAATAACTTATAATAAGCTTATTGGGCTTAAGACACGTAAACGGGTAAAACTAGTAAACTGATATAAAAGTTATCGACATATAACACCAAAATGAGTAAGCGAGAATATGTAAACCCATTTGATCATCATATATATATAATCATCATATGTATACATAATTGTTATTTTTATAAAGTCATTGGACATGAGTCTAAGACCGATTATTATTTATATAGGTTTCCGTGATTGAAGCACGTACCGTACGTCCGAATTGCCGATAACCCGCCTTCCCACATCAACGTGAGTTCATAGCCTCGCACTCTTTTAAATGTTTTATAAATGCTTTATAAACCCGCGAGGGAGATAACATGTTAGTTTTTATAAAATTTTGGACACCATTTGTCCCGATTGTTTGTTTATTGATTTTGGACCCGAATGATTGAATGACCCGATTGTATGACCCGATAAATGATTAATGGACCCGATAGATGAAATAAAATGGATTATTAAAGTTAGGTTATGTCACTAAAAGTCCCATTAGCATGAATTGTGAACTACCGGGAGTTGGTAGACGCTTATGCATTTAATAGTACTATTTGGGGACGATCACCCCAGTTCGCGCCTTGACGGTTGATCCCCGTCGTGCCACATTGATTGGTAAGCGAATTAATGTATGAGAAGATTTCAATAGCGTGACCTTTGTGACGACACGCTACTTTAGATGGGCAAAATTGGTATCGGGTTAGCTACCCGTTTTGGTTTTAGTAAGGTAACAATGTCATGCGGCTTATAATAATCCAATCACCAAAATATTACTAGACGCTCCGAATTACGATGTATTGCCTGACTAGCAATACTGGGTCATACTATTGATATTATGTTTGTGTTTTGGTTTCATAACCATATTCATATAACGGTTTTTATTTGATTTTATACAACGTCATAAGACGTATGGTATGATGTTTTTACGACATTGGCCCGTATAATGATTTTTAAGGCAAATGCCTATATTATGATTTTCGACAAGGATTTATATAAAATGACTTTGGCTATTTTATGGCCTATTACAAAGATTTGTATAAAACGATTTTGGGCTATTTTACGGCCTATTATAATGATTTGTACGAATTGATATTTGGTACTAATTTTATACCAAAGTTATATTGATGGAATTTATTAAACTCTATGAATTCACTCGGCGTTATCGCTGACCTTTTCTTTTAACATGTTTTATCTCAGGTACTTGAAGGTAATTCTCGGGAAGACAACAAGAATTCATGGCCCGCACTTAAACTATAATTTCCATTCAAATACTTTGTAAAACTTTGTATAAAATAATATGACTTGGGACCGATGTAACTTTGATGTTTATGAATGGAAATGCTTTATTAATAAACGACGCGATTTTTATGCGTTGTCTATGATGTGAGTAATGTGTTATCCCGTAACACCAACTAGTCTTCCGCTGTATTGAGTTGTATAAATTTGGGGGTGTTACAGTTTGGTACCAGAGCTCTCGTTATAGAGAACGAAAGATTTTAAAACCCAAGGTTTTGAATAAAACATTTCAAAATCTTTTAACTATAAACATTTTTCTAAAAATGTCTAAAAATCTTTTGACTATAACGGTGCCGAAGAATTCCCGAGTTACCGACAAGGCCAAGACTGAGAAGTGTTATTTTAATATATATATATATAACTTGGATTATATATATATATATATGATGTAATTTTATTACATGATTGTTTGAGGATTATTTTAATTTTTATACGAGGTATTTATACGACGTCGATTGTCACAAGTAACCCTAAATCCCCTAGTAAATTAATCGAAGCTATTCTCGTAGGAATTCTAGCTATCCTAGATCTAAACCAAGTTGTGGATATTTATGATCCCAACAAATGGTTGATATTCGTAGAAATGTAGATATTAGTTGATCGTGATATTGAAAAAGAATTGGCGAGATTAAATCTGATATCGATGTCATGACGATCTTTTCTTATAGAGTGGAGTTTGACAAAACGTTACCACCTAGAAAGATGTCATCTGATTCGTTATCATCCAATTCTTAAATTTGAAATCGAAAAGGTGAATGTTGCACTTGAGGCTGTTATTGGAACCATTACCCAAAAGCCTCATGCCACTAGTACCTTTCCGAGAAGTCTAGTTGACTGATCAAGTCATTTCATATTAATGACTCATTTGATAATTGTTGTTGTAAGAGCTAATAGGATTGGAAATTAAGTGTTGATTCATATTGAGATTGTATTGCCTTTACAAGGCCGAAGAATAAAGATTGAAAGTATTGGAATATAAGGTAGGATGTCAAATTGAGCATAAAATTGGTTGAAACTTGAATAAAGTAAAATTTAACTTGTATTGGAGTATGAAATTGTTAAGAGGAAGTCGTTAAGTTCTGTGATGGAATTATAAGGTATTAATTGATTGTAGGTTCGTGTTAAAGGTTGTTCCTAAGCCATTGTCCACTGACGAGGATGCCCAGTGTCCAAGAAATAAATTGAAGAAATCTTCTTCTGAATTGGGACCGATGGATCTTCCGGGACAGGCAGGACACCTAATGACTCTTGTAGATTAGTATTCATTGTGGTATCTTTTAAGAATCCCTAACTTAACTGAGATATCAGTTGGTAGGATGAGTTCTGAGAATTGTATGACATATTGACACGTAATGTGTTACGGTACAATTTTGACTTGTTTGTGATTAATAAAAAGACTACCCTTGATCGCTAAATTCTACATGTATTGATGTTATCTATCTTTTCTTGCTTCATCTTAATGTTCGCATTAGTGATGCAACCATTGAACAAGTACTCATCTTGATTTGAGTTACGTTTGAATTATTCTTTTTGAGTGCCATCATGGTCATGAACCTCATGATTAATTGGCTAAGCTCATTTCCTATTATATCGTAGTTAATTCTTGGTGAACAAGCTTTCATCACTCCTTTGAAGATCGCTCATTGTTTTTATAAAGATAAAACAGTATTCCTTGAGAAAAATTGAATTTTCATCACTAAAAGGATTACTCGAAGTAAGATTTGTAAGTGATTGTTATCGAAATGAAGTTGTTTATAAAACACTTTGGAAAACCTAATTGTTTTCATGATAAAGAAAATCTTTGTAAATTTATTCTTGATTCTTATTAAGCATGAAAATCTTTTTATTATAAACATGATGATAAAATTTTGACGAACTGAGTATTGCATCGTTAATCTTGAAATTGTATATAGTTGCGCGCCTACATACAATTTGGAATGGACTATGCAAGGCTGATTAGTAGTCACCATAAAACTGATTAATAAACACTACATTTTCTTTGAAGATTGTGAAAGATTAAATCTTATGAGATCTGCAAGAAGTGAAAAATAGGGACATAATGTTAGAGACACCTACATATGTGCCTGTAGCATCTATTCTTCTGAGTCGAATTTACTCATCTGTGGAAATTGTCTTATTTGACAATTGACAATTCTTTCTTGACCAATTCTCCCGTAGTGAGATTCTTAGGAAAAGTATCTGATTATCGAGTGTTGATACCCGACTGGATGTATCGACGTTCCTATCATTTCTTTTGATTTGATTTCATTTGAATGACCTGGGTAACGATCCGAGGAGCTTTCGAATGCGTACTCAATTTATGAAAACATGGGATATATTCATATTCATTAAATGTTTTCGTCTGTACCTGATTTGAAATTCTCTCGCGTAAATTATGAGTTGACCTTACTCTTTTAATAGTAGTTGTGTCTCCATATATCCTTGAATTTGTGAAGGATTATGAATTATTATTAGTCTTTTGAGAAGTTTACATCTTATCGGCGGTAATGAAACTGGAAAGTTGATAATGCCAGTAGAATGGATTGATTGATTATGACATGACGACGTTGTCTTAATTGATGGGAACTCGAGTAGAATTCCCTAAATGATAAGATGTTGATTATCAAAAGTGATCTAAATAATTCTTGACGGATGACCATATCCTGTATTTAGACTTAAAAGTATACCGTGAATGGTTATGAACTAGTTATAGATATTGTAATCTAGAAGAAGCTAATATGTATTTATTAAAAGATGTTTATCTTATCTGAAACTTTAGGAAGTATTTGTTGGTGAAATACCTAGACTTTTGCCATTTAGGCAAGTTGAAATTGGTATTGACTATATTCCCGGTGCTGCACCTGTGGCTTGTGCACTGTACATCAGCACCATCTGAATTTAAGGAATTACCGTACAATAGAGAGTTGTCGGAGAAAGATTTTATTATACCAAGCCTGTCATCCTGAAGAGCTATGGTGTTATCTTTCCTTATATTTATAGATTACCGTGACTGAGTAAATTGACAATCGAAAACGATATCCATAACTCGAAATGGAAGATTTGTTCGATCATTTACAAGGTTTTTAAGATTTGATCTGTGGCATGGTTATCATCAACTTCGAATCCGCGAAGAAGATTATTTATTCCAATCACTACATCCGGTACTTGTAATGAATATTATGAGTTTCACGTGATGTCGTTTGGATTGACCAACACACATGTAGCATTCATAAATTTGGTGAATCACGTGTGTAGGTTGTAATTTGATAAATTCATGCTCGTGATCATTAAGGACCATTTGTTTGTATATAAGAATAATAAAGAGTTAATAATTAGTTATAAATTGCCCTGAATTGGCTAAACAATGAAAACCTATACCTTAAATATTTAACGTGTGATTAAGACTTAATTCTTTACATGATTTAACCATGTGATTAATAGATAATGGAAGCTATATTGACTTTTCAAAGATTAGAACCATAAACGCTTAGGGATTAAAAACTTAATCCTTTACATAAAATGACCATTGGATTAATAATGGTAAGATGTATGCATATAGACTCTTCAAAAATTAAGAGCCCTTTTAAGACTTTGGATTTTTCTAAAAAGAAATGGAAATATGTTTTTACAAATGTTTTAACAAAGGATTTTAAGGGATTATTCCCTTATACACAAACCATTTAACTAAACTTCTGTTTAGGGGTAAATGTTTTTGCATACCTTCAGACAACTTAAGAAGGATTGAATAAATCATTTAAACCATGACTTGAAATTTGAAACGATAATTTTTGCTTTTCAACTAAGAAAATTTTGACCAAAAGTATAACCAAATATTTTTCAAATATTTACGAATCTTATTAATTATTTTCGATAAATTAGCAAAAATCTTGATAATTAAAATCAAATTTATTTTGAACATTTTAATATAATTGGTCGAACTAAGGAATTTAAAACTTTTACGTTTCATAAAAATTAACTAATAAATATTTAATTAATTATAATAATTATCGACGCTTTAGACGACGGATTGAGAGAAACTGATAAAAATAATAGATAAGACGAAACTAAAACATAGAAGATATGAAGAAAGAATTTTTGAATAAATACGGTTTTGATATTTATTTCATCGGGAAGGTGAACGTAATTACTAACGCATAATATATAAAGAATATCTGAGTGAATTGTGAACATGATAATTATATCATCATGAGAAGTGAATATAGATACTGACATATTATATAAAAAGGATAAAGAACCAATTAGGATATATTTTTTTAATAATGAAGGTGCAAAATAAATTGCCGAACGATATAAAAATAAACGACGTTTGTAAGAAGGGATAATATAGATTATAAAAGAGGTTCGCGGCTAATGTGAACCATTAAAATTATGAAGCCGATAGCGTTAAATGTTTTAAAGGGCCGTTTATGGTTGCCTAAATATGGAGACTGTGAGATATAGTTATGTTGGAATTTGTAAGTATAAGTATTATATGTATGTCATTTTTGACTAAAAGTATCCTTGTCTGAAGAAGTTGTACTGACGGCAATTATGAAGGCAGAGATCGCCTCATACATTAGTAAACGTCTAGCTATTGCAAAGGTCATCATCTGAATTTGATTTGATTTGGGTCATCGTCGATAGACTGACCAAATCTGCTAATATCATTCCCGTTAATGATAAATGCAAAAGATTTATGTAAACATAGTGTGCCTGTATCGAACATCTATATCAAGATCCTCGCTTCGCATCGAATTTCTAGAGATTTGCTCAGAAATCATTGAGAACGAACCTTGATGAGAGTACTATGTACCACCCCAAATCGAAGGGACGAGGTAAAGTAACGATACAAGGTAAAGTAAGTGTTGTTTTATGTTTGAATGATTGACCTTTGGTAATAGACCGTATAATCGTTTTCCTTTGGAGATATTATCATTGATAACTATCGTATTAGGATCGAGATCGAATCTTGTTAAGATTTAGAAATTAGAGCATCTGTAAGCAGGAGTTGAGATGAAGACACCCGACATACACCCATTGTGAGTTGGACATGTCTTTTAGATTTAAGGTTTCCTATGATGGCGAACCTATCCTTGCAAATTACCCGACCCGCGAGATCTAAATGATTGTTGAAATTAGGATTTGATTATTAACCGCCGATAGTGGGCAAGAGGTTATGTGAATGTGAAATGTAGATCTTGAAGTGCCAAATGGGTAGCGAAGTTATGCCACAATTTTTAAAACTTGGAAAAATAAATTCATGATCTGACAAATCATGGGATATAAGTCCCCGTTGTTTAGGACCATTGAGATGATGTAAAAGATTTGGTTTGAAAGGCATATAAGCTGGATCTACCCTAGGACTTCACAGACTGCGTGAATTATGTTTCGTAAATCAAACTTGATGGAATATCTATCAAGTGAAATTCTGATTATTCTTAATAGAGCTTAGATCGGCGAAAAGTTGCATTCATCAAAAACCCGTGAACATCATGGATAGAGAAAGTAAGTCAACATTAAGCCTGATCTTATTCCCGTAGTTATGTTTGCTGAAACTCGCGTATTGTAATGAATTACACTTGTAAGAAAAGACCGAGTGTGGAGGAAATACCCACATGGCTTTAACTCTATAAGAAGCGAGTAGTAAGATGATCTTTGAGGACAAAGATCCTGTTTAGGGGTAAATGCTGTGACAATCCGTCAATTTATGGTTGATATTTTATTCTCAATATTTATTTGAAAACATTATTTTAATGTTACATTATGAACTCACTTATTTTTGGGAAGAAATTTGGATTTACATCTTGAAGTAGCATCGACTACGTCTAAACCGGAGGATTCTACGTTACGTGCTTACGTTTACATACACCGTCGTTGGTGACAGTCCGACAATTCAGAAAAATAAATTTGTCCGTGAATATTATTTTGGAGTTTTAAATTTGTGTTAGTTTATAAACTCACAAATTTCTGAGAAGAGATTAGGACTTACGATTTTATTTTAACGTCCTTTACGACTAAACCGGAAACCTTAGGATTACGTATTTACGTTTTCGAACTCCGTTTTTGATGAAACAATTTTTATTGGATTCGTTTTGTGACGTTGATTCATAATTTATAAAAACGTTTTCCGTAAAACGACCCGAGGGCACGCAAATCGAGGAAACTAGAATCGAGGAGTACCCCTAAATAAATGGGGATGAGACAAGTGGGACACTTGTCCCACCCCCAAAACCGGCCAAGCTTTAGCTACAACACATCATATGATGTGTCAAAGTGTAGCTTAACACTTACATGTGTAAGTAAGCTTACACATTAAGCTACTTCTACCATCAAAACAACTAGCCTTCAAACCACTTCACCATTTGCAACATGCAAACCACCCTCAAAATCCTCTCAACTCTCTCACCTAGTTCGTCCCATCCTCACCCATAAACACCATTTTCATCAAAAATCAACCATGAAATCCTATGTTATTTCTACATATGTTGAAGCCCTCTTGAAGCTCTCTTGAATGGTGGTGATTATAACATCCATGGAGGAGTTTTCTTGGTGTCTTGAGGCTGATTTTCCACAAGGTTTCTATGAAGAATGGTGGTCATGAAGGTGGTCTTGGTGCATCACAAGTTTCTCCATCAAAATCCATGTTTTGATCAACCTACATCATCATGGTGGTATAAAGATTGTCCTCCTCATCTTCTTGTTATTTTTGGTTATGTAAACATGTATTTTATTTCCTATTGTATATATTTATGATGATTATATGATGATAAAAATGTTATGTGGGGATTTGTTGTTGATAATCATGGATAAAAAGGTGAAAAACCATAAGAAACAAGGTTAAAATCTTGGTTAAATTTGATGGCTGTATAAAACAGTAAAGAAGTAAGTCATAAACTGATAAAATGATGAAGTGGAATAGATTTACAGTAAGCTATGGGTCTTGTACACATGTGAGAATTGGCCATGCAATGGAATCATTGTAATGAGTGAGATATGATCAAAACAAGTTTAGGGTATAAATCTGAGGTTACTGTTTTGGACGATTTTTAGAAAATACTTAGAAGATGATTCAACAGTAGCTATAGAAGAGTTAAATGTAGCACATATCATGTAGTTTATGTGATAAAAGTTTGAGCTTCTATATCCATATAGAACTCAAGATATGGTAGTTTTGGTGAAGATGAAGTTAAAAATCAGATTTTTGGAAATTAAAGAATAATACTGTTATATAAGCATTCACATTTTAATATATAAAATGTAAAATAAAAACCCACTAACTTATAAAACTTATTTATATAAATATATATAAAAGGTTAATCAAATGGATAAATTATATAAATGGTGGTGAAATAATGTTTATAAGTAATAAAAACTATAAACATGATTTTTACGACTTTTTCGGCTATTGCCGTAAAATTAACGTTTTTGTTAAATAAAATTTAGATGGTTGGACCCGTCTAATGAAAACTTTATAAAACTTATATACTGATATATAGACATGTATAACAAGTAAAAACCGACAAAACCCGAACTATAGGGCATACGGGCATTAACAAGTTAAATAAACATATTGGACTAATAAATGGACTAAATAGGATAAAAACTTGTAAAAAGAATCTATTGGGCTTAACCCATTTAGGCCCAACTTGGAAAGTATACATACTGATAATATAGGTACAAAATGGATTAAAATAAGCTAAATAACTTAGAATAAGCTTATTGGGCTTAAGACACGTAAACGGGTAAAACTAGTAAACTGATATAAAAGTTATCGACATATAACACCAAAATGAGTAAGCGAGAATATGTAAACCCATTTGATCATCATATATATATAATCATCATATGTATACATAATTGTTATTTTTATAAAGTCATTGGACATGAGTCTATGACCGATTATTATTTATATAGGTTTTCGTGATTGAAGCACGTACCGTAAGTCCGAATTGCCGATAACCCGCCTTCCCACATCAACGTGAGTTCATAGCCTCGCACTCTTTTAAATGTTTTATAAATGCTTTATAAACCCTCGAGGGAGATAACATGTTAGTTTTTATAAAAGTTTGGACACCATTTGTCCCGATTGTTTGTTTATTGATTTTGGACCCGAATGATTGAATGACCCGATTGTATAACCCGATAAATGATTAATGGACCCGATAGATGAAATAAAATGGATTATTAAAGTTAGGTTATGTCACTAAAAGTCCCATTAGCATGAATTGTGAACTACCAGGAATTGGTAGACGCTTATGCATTTAATAGTACTATTTGGGGACGATCACCCCAGTTCGCGCCTTGACGGTTGATCCCCGTCGTGCCACATTGATTGGTAAGCGAATTAATGTATGAGAAGATTTCAATAGCGTGACCTTTGTGACGACACGCTACTTTAGATGGGCAAAATTGGTATCGGGTTAGCTACCCGTTTTGGTTTTAGTAAGGTAACAATGTCATGCGGCTTATAATAATCCAATCACCAAAATATTACTAGACGCTCTGAATTACGATGTATTGCCTGACTAGCAATACTGGGTCATACTATTGATATTATGTTTGTGTTTTGGTTTCATAACCATATTCATATAACGGTTTTTATTTGATTTTATACAACGTCATAAGACGTATGGTATGATGTTTTTACGACATTGGCCCGTATAATGATTTTTAAGGCAAATGCCTATATTATGATTTTCGACAAGGATTTATATAAAATGACTTTGGCTATTTTATGGCCTATTACAAAGATTTGTATAAAACGATTTTGGGCTATTTTACGGCCTATTATAATGATTTGTACGAATTGATATTTGGTACTAATTTTATACCAAAGTTATATTGATGGAATTTATTAAACTCTATGAATTCACTCGGCGTTATCGCTGACCTTTTCTTTTAACATGTTTTATCTCAGGTACTTGAAGGTAATTCTCGGGAAGACAACAAGAATTCATGGCCCGCACGTAAACTATAATTTCCATTCAAATACTTTGTAAAACTTTGTATAAAATAATATGACTTGGGACCGATGTAACTTTGATGTTTATGAATGGAAATGCTTTATTAATAAACGACGCGATTTTTATGCGTTGTCTATGATGTGAGTAATGTGCTATCCCGTAACACCAACTAGTCTTCCGCTGTATTGAGTTGTATAAATTTGGGGGTGTTACATGTTGGTAAACATGTAATGTTGAACATTTTATTTTATCTTGGATGTGTATTAACTTATGATTGCATGTTTGAATTATCATTTATCTTGATCCTTAATGTTAATTATGCCATCATGTTTGTGATTTACATAGCTTTGTGCATGCCTTTTGATAGTTAGCTTATTAGATTATGATCTGTAGTTAAATTTGGCTTGTGAATCCTTTGGGAAAAATCTGGGTTTATCAAAAACTGGGATGGGAAATTTTTGAAAGCCCTCTTGTCACGGTTCCATATCGACCCGCGGTTCCTTATCGATAACGTATCGCCGGTCCTAGATAAGGAACCGCTGGTCACTGTGCACGACAACATCTTTGCTTTACACTGTTTTCTTAAATTTGTGTAAACCTTGCATGATTTTCAGTAATAAACTGCACATTTCCTAAACTAGGTTACCTAAATTCATTATTCACCTAAAATGATTTTAACCCATTACTAGTTTGGATCATCCCCTCACCCATTTAAACTCAACTTGTTTGCCATGTTCTTCACACATCAAACATACTTTCCTAAACCTTAAACCACCCTAATCAACCATGGTGTGTACCAAAACCTCAAACACTTCCAAGACCTCCACCCCAAGGAAAACACTCAAAATAAGGATTAAGGTAGCTAAGCCTAACTCCTCACCTTTCCACACACCTAAGAATGAGATGGCTCCTATCCTCATTTCTTCATCACCTTCCCCACCTCTTGCACCATGCAAGACATCATCCACCCATGGTACTAACCACTCCATTGGTTCTACCTCCTCTTCATTCAACTCAAGAATGAATGAGCTCTCTTCTCCCTTCACTCTAAGTGCACCCTTGGAAGTGACCACACAACCCCAAACAATCCAAAGCATTCCTTTTGTGAATGACTTTGATGACACTTTGGTGACTTCACCATTTACCCCTCTCAACTCACCCATTTCACCAACCTTGGAGAATATACCTCCACACTTACCCATTTCCCCTTTAGGGAACATGCATCCACTTTCACCCACATCACCCTTGGAGAACTTGCCTTCTCCACCACCGCCCAAGTCAAACATCCCAATTTTGGGTGTTCCACTTTCCCTCCTTTTGGGTGATCCTTACTATGGGCTTCAACAAACTCATGGTCCTAGTTGTCCATGTTGTCTCTACAACCACTACATCATCCATAACCTAAGGATGGATATGTATGGACTACATAGAAGGTTGCAAGAGTTCTTGCTTGCCTTGTTCTCCATGCCTCCTCCTAGGAGATGAATGATGGAGTTTTCTTAATAAGAGTTTTCAACAAAACCAAGCCTAAGAAAACTACTTATCTAGATTTAATGTTAAGCTAGCTATGTATTAGTTAGTTTTTATTTGTCTTTGTACTTTCCTCATTAATGAATGTTTCATTTTGTTGTTTTATGGATTTAGCTTTGTGTGTTTCTATCCTTTTGTGCACACTAATCAACTCTAATTTGAAATTAAAATTGAACCTAAATCTATCACAACCCCTAAACTTGACTAAAATTGGTTCAAAATGATATCTAAATTATTTTGTCACCCTTTGTCAAGACATTATTTGTGAATGTGTTGCTTTATGCAACCCTAGCATATTTTGGTGCTAATAGAGGTAAAATTCCAAGATTTGCAACTTTTTGAAAAAGTCTTAGTTTTTCCCAAAACCCAGGAAAAACATGGTTTCAAGTCCACTGGACGCGGTTCCCTAAAGTCCCGCGGTTCCTTAGCGATATGGAACCACCGGTCCCTATAAGGTACCGCAGACAGTAAGTGGCTTTTGACGAATTTTTGGTCAAAACTTTTAAAACACTATACCCTGTCAAGATTCCTTGTTTACTCAAATTGACTAAACATTCCTTGACACTACACATTTTGTATTCAAATTCTTACCTTTATTACTTTTTACTTATACCCCAACCTTGAGATTTCATTCTCATACCTTCCCAACCTTGAGAATTTATTCTCACATAACCTTGAGATATCATTCTCACAATCTCACAATGCCTAACTCCTACATTCCTAACCTTGACATCTCTTTGTCACAACCCCACTCACCCAAAGCTTCCTCATCCAAGCTTTCAAAGAAACCGAAAATTTCGGTTCGACCTATTTGGGTTAAGAAGAATGAACCATCTTCGTCCAAACCACCCAAGAACCCTACCTTCTCTCCAATCAAGTATTGGAATAAGACTTATACCATAAACCCCATCACCGTAGCAAAAGAAAATGTTCCCCCACTACCACAATCCTTCAATACCCCTCAACTCAATGACCTTTCAACCTTCCCAAACCTCACAAGGCATTGTGAAAACATTCCCAAACCCATAACCCCACCACCACCAAACCCTAAGTTTGATGCCATACCCCCATCAAACGATTTTGTGTTGCATCATGGATCCTCGTGTGATTGTTGCCGATTTCAACAAATTGAACTTGCTCATGTGTATGAGAAGTTGAATTTTATTGAATTCCTCCTCACTCGACCTCCTCTTTCAAGTTTTCGTTCTGGTGGACAAAACATCGAATGATGCATCGTCGTCTTTTCAGTTTTTTTTTGCAATCTTGGAAAATATCACTATTAGACTAGCTTAAGCTTAGTGGTTTATTTTCCATATTTATTGCTTTTAGATACTCATATTGTGTGTATGACTATCTTCTTTGTGTCTTTTTCCTTTATGTAACCTTTGTGTTTGTTGTGTGCTATTTCATTAGTTCTATTTTGAGTTGATCTTGGTTAATTTTTACAATTGCTTATGGGTGATTCCATCAATTCTAAGATTTAACCCATTGATAGGCTTATCATCTTCATTGGATTGAAGTTTGATTTTGTCAATTACCTCTTTGGACATACTTAGCAAAATACTTACTTCTAATTTGAGATTTCTTCTCTTTCTCCCTCTCAAGTTACTTAGTAGGTAGTGATCATATATACATTGGTGTTTCTTTCCTTTCTATTAACCTTTGTGTAGCATGTCACCTTAGCTCACAAACTTGGTGCCCCAAGCAAGGGGGAGCAACCATCAAAGGGGAGCTACTAGCAAAGTTCGATGTTCTTCAAAGACTTGTGCTAACCTTTTTGCTACGACAAAGGGGGATAAATGATAGTGATAAACTAGTTAATAATTCCATATTTTGTGTTTCTACGTAAATGATTTTATCGTTTGTCGTAATCAAAAAGGGGGAGATTGTTAATGCAAGTGATGCCTAAAAACATTATTAGTGTTAACTAAACTTTTTTAGTTTTGATCACAACAAACCATACAACACATTTAGTGTAAAACACAAAATGAATTATTTAACTAACACTATCATCAAGGTAATAATCATATCACTAACCTTTCTTAATCATACTTAGTGATCATCAAAATGATTATCCTTAAAACTCACTTTTGTTAATATAACAAAAGACTTTTTAATAAACTTTCTTTTTTAGAAAATGTTTTATTAAAATGGAAAATGAAAATTTGAAAATAGCATATTCCAAATGCTGTTAGAATATCCTTTGAAGGTTTCAAATACCTCAGATATTCCCACCCCACTAAAAGACAAAAAACGGAGCGGAGTCTAGTGGTGGTACCTTAAGTACCTACGCGGTACCTTAGCGATATGGTACCGCAGGGTGAGATAAGGTACCGCGCACAAAAAGCCGTTATAGATCCGTTATACTTTGTCTCCTTTAAATAGTGGGTCAAATCTCATTTTCCAGCAAGCCTCTTCGACGTTTTTCTCAGCCCTCTTTCTATTTTCTATATCATAATCATTAGTAAATAATCACTTAAAATGTTAAGGATGTTTACATATGATTATCCTCTTGATCCCCTCCTTTACCTTGTCCAATGAGAAGATCACTCACTCACTAGTGTTGTGATAAAGATGAATCTATGAGCTAGTCATATTCATCATGATACCCTTTTTGTTTTATGTCAATCCAATGTATTTATGAATACTTGGACTAGTTGTGTTCATCCAAGTTATTTGTGGATACTTGGATTTGTTGTGTACATCAATTGCATATGTGTTTGCTTGGATTTGTGTTGTGTAAATCCAAACTACATGTGTGTACTTGGATAAGTCTAGTTGAGTTGTAATAGATTTGATTAGGAGTTCTCACTAAACTACAAAGTGATGTTGTTGTGTCTTGTGAGTTCTCACTAAACTTAAAAGTGATTAGTAGTTGTGTTGTGTGAAGTTCTGACTTAGCTTCAAAGTGAAGAGTCGTGAAGATTGGTTCTAGCTTACGATTAGAACTCGACATCTAGCCTTGTGTCGTAAAATGGTGAAGTAGGTAACGTCGTGAAGATTGGTTCTACCTTAAGATTAGAACTCGACATCTAGCCTTGTGTCGTTAAATTGTGAAGTAGGCAACGTCGTGTAGATTGGTCCTAGCTAAAGATTAGGTCTCGACATTTAGCTTAGTTTCGGAAAATAATGTAAGCAACGATGTAAGGTTTTCTCCGCCGAGAAGGGAGCTTGTGGATATAGTGGAAATCTCGAGTAGGTGTACTCGAGGAGTGGAGTAGAAACGAGGATAGAGCCTCGTTGTCGAACCACTATAAATCATGGTGTCTTCCCACTAGGTTGTCTCTTTCCTTACTCTTTACTTATTTCATTATCATTATACTTACCTATTATCCTTGATTGTGCACTTGAATTGAACCTAATCATTATGCAACTTAGTCTCAAGTAAAAGATAGTTTTGATACAAACCAAATTGAAAGTAATTTTAATTTGGTCACCAATCGAAGAGAAACTATTCAACCCCCCTTCTAGTTTCTACATAAAGGACATGGTTTAACAAATTTAGATTTCTTTGACATATTAGGCCTGCCATGGATATTTTGACTCAACCTGAGTTTGCTTATCTTAGCATTCTCTAGCTAATATCCTTAACCATGTAGTCCTTCATTGGTCTATTAGGCTAAGCATCCACCAATCTCATTATTTGAGATTTTAAATTTGTGGAGAATGGGAAATGATAGAGTTGAAGCAAGTATAAAAGGGCTAGATAAACTTCATGATAATTACTTGTGGCTAAACCTTTCTCTTCTTTACCTCTATTTTCTTCGGATGTATATATGTTAATAAATAATCAAGAACGGTTTTAATTGGTTTGTAATCTTTTATGCATTTTTGTCTAATCATTCATGGTTGGATAAGAAAGAGTTTAAGGAGGTGTTGAGCAAAAATTGGAATGTGGGTGTTAAAGGTTGTGCTATGTTTAGACTTGTGAAGAGGCTGAAAGCCATGAAGTTTTTTATGAGACAATTAAATAAGGAGAATGGTAATGTGTTTAATAAAGTGAAAGAGTTGAAGTCGGAGCTTGAGAGAGTTCAGATTGATCTGGAGAAAGACCCGTCGGATAGTGAGTTAAGAGAAGTGGAGAGTGTTTATGCTTGTGCGTACAAGCAGGCTATGGAAGATGAAGAAAAGGTTCTCTTACAGAAGACGAAAATTGAATGGCTCAAAGATGGTGACACGAACAACAAGTATTTTCATAATGTGATTAAAGGTAGAGTGAGTAAAAATAGGATTCAAGTTATTTACGATGATGATGGTAAGGCTTTTTACGGGGATGAAGTTGCGGATAAATTTGTTAAACATTTTAGTTCTTTTCTTGGTAAATGTGGTGAGGTGTTTGAGATTGAAGACCCGGGCAGTTTATTTGTGAAGAAGCTTAACATTGATAAAGCTGTGGACTTGATCAAGCCTGTATCTGAGGGTGAAATTAAAGCTGCTCTTGCCAGTATTGACGATAATAGAGCTTCTGGACCGGATGGTTATAAGCCTAAATTCTTTAAAGCGGCCTGGGAGGTTGTGAAGGATGATGTGTGTAAGGGGGTCAGAGAATTCTTTAGTAGTGGTAAAATGCTCAAACAGGTTAACACTACTCTTATCTCTCTTATTCCTAAGATCCCTATTCCTGCTAAAGTTACAGACTTTATACCTATCTCTTGCTGTAATATAGTCTATAAAATTATAAGCAAAGTTATCACCAATAGGCTTAAATTAGTTCTTAGTGAACTTGTTGATGTTAATCAGAGTGCTTTTATACCTGGGAGGCTGATTAGTGATAATATTTTGTTAGCTCAGGAATTCATGAAGGGGTATGGATGGGATTGTGGGATTAGGAATTGTGCTTTTATGATTGATATTCAGAAAGCGTATGATACGGTTAGTTGGAGCTTTATGAAATGTTGTCTTAAGGAATTTGGCTTTCATCCTGTTATGATCCACTGGATTATGACATGCCTTGAGACTGCTTCTTTTTCGATTTGCATTAACGGGGAAACTCATGGTTTTTTTAAAGCTAAGAGAGGGCTTAGGCAGAGAGACCCAATTTCGCCGTACCTATTTACTTTGGTTATGGAAGTTTTAAATTTAATGGTTAAGAGGCATATTAGGCTTGATAGAAGATTTATATATCACTCGGGGTGTCAGAAGCTTAAAATTAATAGTTTATGTTTTGCTGATGATTTATTAATCTTGTGTCATGGTGATATGGTGTCGGCTTCTATCTTAAGGAGAGGTTTAGATGAATTTGCTTTGGCTTCTGGTTTGTACCCTAGCATGACGAAAAGCAATGCTTTCTTTTGTAACATTCCTGATAATGTCAAAGAGGATATTCTTATGGTTATGCCTTTTGCCATTGGTGAACTGCCAATTAGGTATTTAGGTGTGCCTCTAGTTTCTAAGATGATTACAAAGAGAGATTGTAGTTACCTTCTTGAAGTGATTCAAAATAAGCTTAATAGTTGGAAGAATAAATGTCTTTCTTTTGCTGGTAGATTACAATTGATTGCTGCGGTTTTATCTTCGATGCAAGTATATTGGGGGTCATTATTCATTCTTCCGTTAGCTATTTGTGATGATATTGATAATTTGCTTAGTAATTTTTTTATGGGGGAATGATAGGAAAACGGGTGCCTTAGTTAGTGTCAAATGGGAAGATGTTTGTAAACCTAAAAATCAAGGTGGCCTTGGTTTAAAGTCGATGCATAGTTGGAATAATGCGTTAATGATTAAACATTTATGGAACATTTTATGTGACAAGAATTCAATCTGGGTGAAATGGATTAAAATCCATAAGCTTAAGGGTCGAAATTTTTGGGATATTAAAATTGTTAGGGGTATGTCTTGGTGTTGGAAACACATTCTTAGTCTTAGAGATAAGATTAGCGAGTTTGTGTTTAATAAGTTAGGAAATGGTAGAAAATGTAATATCTGGTTTGATAGATGGCATCCTAGGGGCCCACTTAGCAACTCAATTGATAAGATATCTATTGATCAAGCTGGGTTATCTGTTAATGCTAAGGTGAAGGACATGATTAGTGATAATTCTTGGAATTGGCCTATTAATTGGATTGGCGAGTTTAATGGTGTTTTGGATATTCCTGTTCCTGAGCTTGTTGATGGCAAAAGAGATATTGTTGTATGGATGGACAAATATGGGAAGGAGCAAAGATTTAGTGCCACGGAAGTATGGAAAAATCTTAGGAATGAGTGCCCTGAGGTGACTTGGTATAAGCATGTTTGGTTCTCTCAATGTATTCCAAGACATGCCTTTATTACTTGGTTAGCGATTAAGGGTAGGCTTAAGACTAGGGATAGGCTGTCAAAATGGTTTAATGTTAGTAATACGGGATGTTTTCTATGTGGTGGTAATTTGGAGTCCCATAGTCACCTTTTCTTTGCATGTAGCTATTCTAAACGTCTTTGGGGAAGACTGAAACCTATGGCTCGCATGGATAATATCAGTAACATTTGGCCGAGTGTGATTTCTGGTATTGTTAATTATCCTCCGAGGAACAATATTTGGAGTGTTATCCAAAGGCTTGTTTTTTTCTCTTGTATTTGTTATATTTGGCAGGAAAGAAATAATAGGAGGATGGGTATGACCCATAGAGATGTGGTGGTTTTGTTTAATTTGATTACTAACAAATATTAGACTTAAGCAGCTTACTCTCAGGGTTAAACCTTCTAACAATGTTTCTAAGGCTGCTAATATTTGGAGTGTGAGCATGAATATGGGAAGTAATGACAGCCTCAATGGGAGGGCTGAGAGGGGTGATAAAATTGTCTTATAATGTGTATTTTATGTTGTGAGGTGTGGGTTTGCTGGTCTCATGGTGGGACTGGCTTTTGGAATTGTAACAGGAATTGGGTTCACATCTGTCTAATCTATGATGTAGAGGTTTTGTTTAATAAGTTTTGCAGGTTGATGTGGTTCTGCTGTAAGCTTGTTACCAGTTATGATACATTGGTTGCTGCTTTTGATGGCTGTCTGGTGGCGGAATTATGTTCTGATATGCTCTTTGTTGGAGTCTGGGGAGGACATTTTTGGATGTTACGGGTTAGCTTGATGTGCTATTAGTGGACTCTGGTTAGTTCTCTTGGAAAGGTATGCTATGTTTTTCAAGAGCGTGCTGAAAGATGTGCCGCCTTGTTTGGCATGGTATTACTTTTCTTTGAGTTTCTTTCCATTGAACATATTTTTAGTTTCCAAGCTTATGTTTTGATGCTTTGTCCTCCTTTTCACTAACCAGTTATCTGCTTAATGTTGTGATGATAGATAATTTGGTCGTGGCATCATGAGAGGATTTATGGTTAGTTGTACTCTTTCCTCCTTCTATGGTTTCCCATTGGGTTTTACATAGTTGGAGGTTTTGAGGAGGCAATAACCATAATGTGATACTCTGGCACCTCTCCATTTATTTTCCTGCGTATGATCTGATGGCGTCTTTGTGTAGGTTTGCTATTGCCTGCATTACTGTCTTTATAGTTATGTTGTGGGGTTTTCCATGGGGGATGGATTGGTAGTTGTTGGTTGCTTCCCTTTGTGGTTGAATCAAATCTGCCATGTATTCTGAAATGGTTCTCACACATAACTATAAAACAGTCCTTTATATTGGTGTGCCATAGGTTTGCAGGTTCTTGGTCTTTCCTTTGTGATCAAGTGTTGTTGGTATGAGAAGCAGCTTTTTGTTTTTTTTGGTTGCTTAAGTTTCTGAGCATGGGACTTGTCCATGTCCTGTTTATTTTGTTAGTGTTATGTTTGTTAGGGATATGTACTCTTATGTTTTTTGCTGCCCTAAGCTGTTTAATTGGGGGGTGTCCCAATTAAATTTTTGTTAAGCTTTTGGGTTTGTGTACTCTACCTTTGTGGCGTTTTTCTTAATTAATTTACCGTTAAGAAAAAAAATAAGTACGTCTTAAGATTCTAAGTTAGAACATTTTATGTGTATTAGACTTATGTCATGCTTAATATTTAGCGGGTGTTTTTCCTTTTAATCTTTTCAACTTTCTTTGTGAGGAATAAAGAAATATAAGAGCGGCTTACAAAGAAAATGAGTGGCTAGACAAAAAAAAGAAAAGAAAAAAGAAAAGAAAAAAAAGTAATAATTATACAGGACTCCCAAGAGGTGCAGTGAAGTGTTAATTATAGTAACTATTAGATTCCAATATTACCTTGATGGGTTGCAGGGATTTAATAGTTGCTCCAATCTAATATTACCTTGACGGGTTGCGGGATTGAAGATCCGAAGTCTCAAAAAGGCGGAGGATGTAAATTATTGCGTGAGTTTTATTTTTCTTTCCTTAACGAGTGTGTAGCTACTTATTAATGCATGACATGAGGATTTTACACATAAGGCGAATGACTTATTACTCTTGAAACGGACTTATATTAATTGTGAGCGGTTTTTCAGGTAATGGATGAGAGGATTACTTAGGGTTAAAACCGTGCTTCCTTATTTTTGGATTTTACATTTCTTATATTTCACGCTTTAAATAATGACAAATTTTCCCAAAAGCAATTTGCTCAAATAATAACCGGTTCCACATTTAATTGTCATGAATAATTTGATGCACCTTTTTACTTGTGAATGCAATGATCCCATTTTTAAGCTTGGTATGGGGAAAGTGAAACTTGAGGGTGATAAGTGTCCATGGTACCAAAGCCCTAAATTAAGTCATTGATTTCTTTATGAGTTATTTTCATCAAAACCATTTCAAGAAAATCCAAAAAGATATAAATAGAATTGTTTCTTTTGCATTGCATTGTTCAAAATCAAAATCATGCATCATGTAGAGTAGCATAGTGTAATAACATTCCATATTGGCCAAGGTGGGTTAATTATGAGGAGAATGTAAATTTGTGCTTTAAAATATAGCATTGTATGAGGTCATGGCAATGTTCAAGTGTAGAGGATTTGATATGAGCAAAAACTCATATCAATTAATCAACAAATCACCCTAACTTTTGTGCTATAAAGCGGAATTATGTGGTATGTTTTGCGTTTGTGTATAAATAGGTAAGAAGGATACATTTTCAAGCAAACAAGAAGAAATCAAGCTTATTTGGATAAAAAGACAAAGAAGGATCAAAGATGACAAGACTTTGAAGATAAGGGACCAATCTTGACAACACTCCAAAGTTGAAGGACTCAAAGTGTAAAGTTGCCAAAGTCAAGATAAAAGTAAAACATAGTCAACTCTTCAGTCAACTAAGTCAAAGGGTCAAACTTAACAAGAATGCAAGTGGAAGGACCAAAAATGCAATTAAAATGAAGTCCCTAGCTCATTTGGATAATCTGCCTAAGTTCAAGGGCTAAACTTGCCAAAAATTCACTCAAAATAGTCTTAATCCGTGTGACTTGGTAATGAGACAATAGGAATGCAAGGTTTTTTGAACATGGATTGCCAGCAAATGGGACACATCACCAGCTCATTAATGCGCAGAAAAGCAACAGTAGTCTCCACTTACTTAATTTCTAGCCAATCAGGTCAGGCCATGCAATAATCCATATATCCAACAATGGATTATGATCCGTGTGATAAACTTTCATCCAACCAAATACTGCCACGTATCACCTTCTTCCCCAAATGAACCCAGGAACGACTTTGAGTTCTACTTCATCTCAGGGAAAACTTCAAACATGAAAAGTGTGTATTTTTGAAGGACGAATTCAACCCACATGCTTAATTACCCTGAAAATCAACCAAGAAGAAAAGCCCAATTCCAAGTTCATAACGGCTATTTCCAATTGGCAGATTGAGGACACTTGGCAGCAATTAATTGGATGAGACACGTCATCAGCTTCAACCACTTCTCAGATTTTGTCTATAAATAGGGAATAACCCCCTCATTTGTACATGTAGCCTAAGTGTGAAATTTTCACACACTTTACCTTTTCTCTCTCTCAATCCTAGCTAGTAGTTGTTAGCATAACGACCTCAAGAGTCTGACAAGCTCTTGAGTTAGTTATTGTAGTTGTAACCTCTTTACCAGCATTTGTAACTAACTTTCACATTCAAGCAATAAAATTTCCCTCCTTTTTCCTTCAATCTACTACTCTATACCTACATTACTGTTACTCTTGTGCTGTTATAAGCTACTTGTGATCACCATTGATCATAAGAAGTTTTTGTTGAAGACTAGAAGCTGTTCAATCTTGTTCCTATTCCAAGAAGCTGTTTTGTTGATTTTGAAGCAAAATTGTGCAAAAAATGGTGATGATGATGATTGTAGCTATTGATTAGTTGGTATATAGTGTTAAGGTGGTGGTTTAACACTATCTAGGAGGCTCAGCGCCTACCTGCTCCATCAGTGGAGGCCTTTGCTAAAAGGTTTCATAAGTTTCTGATTTTGGTTCCACTAAACAGCAATGGCATGCTCAATTCTAGCTTAATTTTTACTTGTTGATCTGATAAAGTGTGATTTACTTGTTCTTAGATTGATTCTGATATTCAGTAGTTATTTGTTAGTTTGTTTGTCACTTGATAGCTTAATCTTGATTACTGAACTTCATTTCATCAGTTACTTTGCCTTGATTTAGCATATTGAGTTCTAGCTGGCTTAACTGTTTGTTCTTGGATCATTTGTACTCCATTTAGTTCATAAAGTTTGAGTAGTTATCAGTTTTGAATCAGTACAACCAATTGCTTAGTTTTCATTCATAAATAGTTGATAAAATTCAGTAAACTAGTGTTTGGATTTAGCTGTCATTGTAGCTTATGTGTTGTTAATTGGATAAAATTTGGTACATTTACATTCCTTTAATCATTTCGAACAAGGTTTTAGTAGTTTTAAAGTCAAAAAGTAAGTCAAAAAGGCAATTGGTTGTGAAAAAAGTTTGGGTCAGTTTTAGCTTAAATAGTTCATAAAAAGTAGTTGATTTCAATTGCTTGCCATTTGTTCAATTCTTGATGAAAATGATTCAAACCACTTCACACTTGTCCATTAACATCTGAATATTGAGTGCTTATAAGGAAACTATACAGTTTTAAGATTCAAGAGAGAAATAAGCTTTTTATTAAGCTGCTGAGCAAATGCAAGTTTCTATAAACCAAGTCCAATCTGATTTCTTGAACTAGCAAATCTACTTCATAAACCTTGCAATTTTACTTCATATTCTTGTTTAGATAGTGTTCTTGAGTAGATCTGGAGGTTTTGAAATTTTTCAAAATTTTGGTCAACTTTGGTCAATAAGCTAGTTTTAGCTTATTTTCATTTCCTAATTCATTACTTGATCAATTTTCTTCTTAAAAGACATTCCAGACTCTCTATGGACTAATAAACAATATTCAGCTCAAAAATCCGTTTGTGCAAGTCTTGCTTATTAGATAGCTTATTTGTGGCTTATCAAAGTTGGCTTATTTGAGTTTAATTGAATTTCAAGCCTATTCCTTTTACAAGCCTAAGTGAATTTGGATTTTAAGCTGTTTACAACTTGTTTGAGCTTATTTGGTCCATTCTAGAGCTTAAACGAGCTCATTAATCCAACTAGCCCGTTTTTGTTAAAAATTCCCATATAATTGCACTTAGGTCCCTATAGTTTGTCACTGTTTGTATTGAGGGCTAATATTACTTGTTTTTAGGGTTTGCTTGGAATTAGTCCTAATCTTTTCAAGACTTGTCAAATTCAGTTAGTAGTTTTAAAATTAGTTACAATTAGTTAGTAGTTTGTTACTATTTGCATAATTGGTCATTGTAGTTTTTGATTTTTACATTTCAAGCATTATAGTTTCAAGCATTTACATTTTTAGCACTTTAATTCCATAGATTTACATTTTTGTCCTTATTTGAATAAAATTTTGGTAATTGCTAATTGTTTTACGGATACGTAGTTAATATTTTGCACATTTTTACTTGATTGATTAATTAGACCTAGAAAATCCAAATAACCCTATCAACCAAAAACGACCATAAACTCGATTTTGTTAGGATGTTCAATTAGTTAAGAATCGAGAAAACGAACTTCAATTTACACAATTTTAGTGTGTTTGGCTAAAGTCATAACCATATGATAGATAGGTAGCAATGATGAATATAAGCACATAAACGATGTAAGACAACATACTGATTACTAGTCGTGCATGCAACATCTAATTGATATGACAAGAGTCCGACTAAAGACTTTGTTATACCAACAACATTAAGAAAGGTTTATGCTTGATTTCGATAACTAAGGTAGTACATGAGATTATGCAAGAGTTGGTATATGTTTTAATCCACTAATCGCGACAAAAGTGATTAACAAGATTCATTTCCTAGATGATATGAAACTCATCCATTCACATGAGTACTAGTCAATGATCATGGATGAATCCAACATATAACAATGGTCTTACATAGTAACATATAATACATGAGCATCCAAATCACAATTATATTCAAGAACCCAGGGAAAAAGTGCGCCGGACAAAACTAATTGTGCGCCACACTTTGCCCCAGCAAAGCTAATAATCGCATCTTATCATAAGGGTATTAAACCTTAACCAAGTGCACATCACACTACATAATAACTAGTAAACAAGATCATTTCAACAATATGTAAATCAAAGTAAAAGATTAACATAAATGAAATAAGAATTATACCACAAGGTTATTTCAATAATTGCTCCAAAGGATTTATAAGTTTTTGAACTTATTAAAAATGGTTAGCAACACTTCTGAGTTCCTTGTTCCAGCACCAATACCATAAACCAACTAAGGTTTACTAACTCTAGTGACTATGATCAAGGATTTGGAAAAATCTTTGATTATTAGATTCTACTAAACAATGGAGAAAAGTGAGGAATGATATATTTTATGCCTGGCCTATGGGTCTATTTATACCTGCATTTTTGTAGGTTAGAAACCCTGGAAGTATATCAAAGGTTCTCCATAATAGCCATGCATAATTGTACTTAATTTTGTAACTGCAGCAGAATGTGCGCCACACTTTTCCAAATGTGCTCCGCACTTCTTCAGATGTAAATGTGCGCCGCACTTTCTAGTTTGTGCGTCGCACTTCTTGTAATTCTCCAAAATCGGGGTACTTTGAATATGCGCTGCACTTTTCCAATTGTGCGCCGCACTTTAGCTCCATTTCAACATAATTCCATCTTTAGCCCCTTTATTCTTTATTTCTTCATTCTTTTCCTTCATGGTTTCTTCCTTAGCTACAATACAAACAATATCCTTTATTAGTATCAATTCAACACATAATTTATTTATTTACATAGCAAACAAAGAAAAATGCATCATTACAAACATATATTAATGAGGCGTTATCACATGATTAAGAGAGATACATGGAAAAGGTCATATGAAACTTAAACTTGTTTCATTTTCGTATTAGACTGTATAATATCTAAAAAAATATGTGTAGGTTCTACGGCATCAACGCAAAGAGTTATCAATCCATCATTAAATGAGATACATGGAACTCAACACAGTAATCCATCGGAAGCCAGGACAAGAAGGCGATTAATTATCAACAATAAAAAAGCAAAAGATGGTTGTGTCCAATCACCAAGCATCACACGAAAACCAAATTTAAATGGTTTATCTATACATAATTTGGCTAATACTAATGCGTATACCAATAGGAGAACTCCACTCAGAGATGTTCATGGTATTTGTTCCTACTCATGCTTTTAGTTTATAATGTAAAGTTTAATGTACCCTACACAAATATATATAATTCATATTTTTAAAGTATCATATACAAAGTATTCTATGTTTATATGTGAAATGCATTATATATTGTTGTTATGTTTACAATCTTTATCATGATCAGGTAGACATAGAAAATATCGTAAAGGCATTGCTACTACTCATGGTCAACCGAATGATCGAAATTCAGTTGATGGTGTAAGCGTGGACTTAGATAACAAACGATTTTCTGGAATTTCATCAGGTTTATCTCTATTCTATTTTGTTATAACATACCTGTTAATCAATGTCATAAGCTTGACATGTAAGATAACTGAGTGTAACTAATACCTATGAATTACATATTTACCTCGAACTATATTGATCTTGGCGATCCTATGTATGAATGCTCTAAATGTGCTGCCATGCTATGGGAATTAGAGAGTAAAAGAGGAATGAACCAGTCGACGACTACTGGTTTTTCATTATGTTGCTTACATGGGAAGGTGAAATTAAAAGAACATGATAAGCCTATTCCACCTTTATTGATGAATCTTTTATCTAATAATCATCCGTTGAGTAAGCATTACATTCAAAATATCAGACGGTACAACATGATGTTTACATTTACATCAATAGGTGCCAAAGTTGACAAGTCAACTAATAAAGGGAAGGGGCCTTATATTTATAGAATTCAAGGTCAGAATTTTCATAGAATGGGCAGTTTGGTTCCGGTTAACAACGATACACCTAAGTTCTATCAACTTTACATCTATGATACTAAAAACGAAGTTTCAAACAGAATAAAGGCTAGCAGCAGATGTTTTGTTGTTAACCAGAACCAAACTGCCCATTCTATGAAGGAGAATTTTAAAGAATAAGTGAACTACATGTGCTGTATTTGGGTTTACAATATCCGTTAATATATGCAAATGGTGAAGATGGATATCAGACAGATATTGAACATGCTGAAGATTCGTGTTCTAGAACAAAAAAAGTAACAATCAGAGAATGGCTAGCATATCAAATTCATATAATGGCTGGTATTCATTGTTGCATAATTCACGTAAGCTTTACCAACAATTTTGTGTTGATGGATATACAATGGTAGAGTCACAATTCCTTTTTTATGCGGCGTGAGCAGAAAACTCTTAGATGTACTTCATATTCAAAATTAACGAGTGCTATTAATAATGGAGAAACAAGTACAACAAGACTCGGGAAAGAAATTTACTTGCCATCTTCGTACACCGGTGGAGCAAGGTAAATGTTACAAAATTATTTGGACGCCATGGCTATATGCAAATACTATGGCTACGCCGATTTTTTATATAACATTCACTTGCGAAACAAAGTGGCCAGAAATCAATAAATTTATGGCTGCAAGAAATCTTAAACCAGAAGATAGGCCAGAGGTTGTATCGAAGGTGTTCAAAATGAAGCTTGATACATTAATGAAAGATTTAAAGACCAACAAGCTTTTTGACGTGTAGAAGCAGGTGAAATTCAATTTTGGAATTTATATTCATAACCAAAATTATGTCTTATGACAATGCTAACGTTGAAAAACTAAACTAACTATTCTTATTCTCCTTATGGTGCAGTTGTGTATACCGTGGAGTTTCAATAACGAGGACTTCCTCACAGTCATATATGTTTGTTTTTGCACGCAAATGACAAGTTACCAGATCCTGAACATATTGATCAAGTAATATCAGCCGAAATTCCAGATAAACTCATTGATCCTAAAATATATGAATTGGTAAGTGATTTTATGATGCACGGTCCATGTGGTCCAGGTCATTCGTACAGCGTGTGTATGAACGATAAGAAAAAAATGTTCGAAAAAATTTCCTCGGAAATTTTGTCAGGAAACTAAAATTGATGAGGATGGATATCCGGTGTATAGCCGACCTGATAATAGTAGAACGGTTACGAAATATGGAACCGAGCTGGAAAACAGATACGTTGTTGGATACAACAAAGTGTTGCTGAAAAAAATATCAAGCGCATATCAATGTAGAATGGTGTAACCAAGTTGGTTCAATAAAGTATTTGTTCAAATATATTAACAAAGGACATGACAGAGCGAGTGTTGCGGTTGTGGATGAAGAGCTAGATGAAATTAAAGAGTATTACGACTATCGATATCTATCATCCTGTGAGGTGGCATGTAGAATTTTTCAATTTGATATTCATGAAAGGGCTCTTCCAGTTGAGCGATTACCTTTTAATTTACATGGTGAACAAATTTTTTTTATGAAGGTAGTTGTATTGAAGATATTGTCAACAACCCAACGGTCAACGAGACTATGTTCAGTGAGTGGATGGAAGCCAATAAAATATACGACGAAGCAAAAGAGTTGACATATGTTTAATTTCCTAGCAAATTTGCGTGGAAGCAATATATAAAGAAGTGGAGGCCAAGGAAGAAAGGATTTAGCCTTAGAAGAGTGCATCATGTATCACCATCTACTGGTGATTCATACTTTTTCAGAATTCTTCTAAACAGACAGAAAGGCCCTACGTCATGGGAAAAAATCCATACAGTTAATGGTGTTTTATTCGAAACTAATAAAGATGCTTCCTATGCCATGGGATTGTGTTAGCCTCAAAATATTGAGCCAAACAAGAATGCTCGGTCATATGTTTATTATGTATCGTATTTTAGAATGTTGTAATAGGTAGTATATTAGTCGTGTTATTACGGGCTTAACTTTAAGCTAAGGTTCATTAATAAGTAACCAAAGCCCAAAAGGAAAGCCCGACCCAAACCATATAGTCCATAAAGAAGCCCGCATGTGGGTGGACTATATATACCCTTCCTAGCATGTTAGGAAGGGTGGTGGTTCATTTGTATTCTCACTTCTCAATCTAACATTCACCTAGTTCAAACCATTTCTCTCTACTTTCTCTCACTACTTTCTCTCTCTAGAATTCTTCTCTTATCTACCTTTCTTTCTTTAAATTCGTGATTATACAATCATATATTAGGGACAACAATTTGTATCAATCGCCATGGGGTAGTTTTGTGATTGGTTGTTGCGTTTACATTTGATTTATTTGCTTTAATCCTTCTTTCATCCACGAATTCAAGATTTTTCTTGTTTTTTAGTGTTTTTCGATTCGTATACCTTCTTGATTCGTGCAATTGTGACTTGGGTATCTTGGTTTTTGGCTTAAACACAAGTTTTTTGAATCAAAAGTTGAAAATTTCTTGTTTTTTCATCTTTCCGAAATTCTAGCTTGTACCACCATCAGAAAGAACAAAAGAGGGGTTTGATCGCAATAACCAACTGGTTCCACTTTGCGATCTAAGGATTCCGATACCTTATTCCGATCTGGACATTCCGATCTGGGATTCCGACGGTTTCAAGGGACTTTTGAGTCGTTACTCTGCCAAATTTGTTTTAGACACATTCCGATCTGGACATTCTGATCTGAACATTCCGATCTGAACATATTCCGATCTGAACATATTCCGATCTGAACATTGCGATCTGGATTACGACAGTACATTGCGATCTGGGATTCCGACAGTGCATTGCGATCTAAGCCACATTCCGATGAACATTCCGATGGACATTCCGATGGACATTCCGATGACTTGTTTAGCTAAACTTTGTTCGATTATTTTTTCGACTTAGCCACCATCTAGACTAGTTTCGTAATATCGTTTACACGAAGATTAAAAAAAAAAAAAAAGTTTTTTGGCGGGAAAACCATTTTAAAATTTATTTTTTCCTAGACCATTTTTAGGCCATTTATGCTTCGATTATAAATTTTGGCGATGCGAAAAATTTTTCGACCAAAAATTCAAATTTTCGGACCAAAATTCAAAATTTTAGGCCATTTTTATGTTTTATTTTTGTAAAATTTTTTCACTTTTCAAAATTTTTCCCTATTAGTTTTTGGCTATTTCGGACTTGATTTCAAAATTTGGTAAGACAAAATTTTCTGTTTACCGTTTTGTCGGACTAAGGAATTTATTGTCGGACTGAGAAAAAAAATCGGAATTTTTCGAAATTGCAACCACAACCCAATCACACCATATCTACTTAAGATCCAAAGTCACTTCATCAACTGAGAAACCATCATCATGGAAACGAGCAATACGTGTTCAGACAGAGAAGAACGAGAGATGCAACTACAAGAACAAGTCCTTAAACAACGTTGTATGCAAGCTTTCAGTGATCTTAAAACGAATCTAAAACGTCTAGAAAGAGAGACCTTCTCGTACAATCCTTTGTATATGCGTGCTTTTCATTCCTTTTTCGGAAATGATCATCGCACGTTCACTTATGACTTAAGAGACCACTTGAAGAATCTTGAGAATGAATTACTCAACAAAAACCTTCATGAGACAAATTCCAAGAATGCCTTCAAAATACTTAGAACATCATTTCAACCATTCTTTGCTTCACAGCTATTCAAGAATCCCAACTTTGAGTCAGAAGTTCGAGATGCAAATCAACACTTCAAAGACTACACTACAATGGAAGCAAAATCATTCAGAGATTTGATATTTGGAAACATGGAATCAATTGAGAGGCTTTTGGATAAACGCCTACTTCATGCAAAAGACATGATCAAGAAGATGATTGACAAAAGGCTGAAAATGCAAGAGTGCACGGTGGCAAAGATTCATGTAGTGGATACGAGTCCAGTCTCAACTGTAAGTAACACGACAATATCGAGTAATGCAACTGACAGCTACAGAACAGGGAAAACAACGCATGGTGAGCAGAATGAACATAACAGCTCAGGGACAGACAACAGCAGCTCTGACAAACAACACATCGACTCTGAGAATGTCATCAGCAATACACCTTCCTATGATAATGGTCCTGTTTACGATTCCGAGCCATTGGAAGAGGTACACAATGCTGAATTTAATGTGTTTGCCAATGCCAATACGCATGAGCATAGTGATCAAACAACAAACCTTATTGACACATGTATGACGGAAAAGGTTGATAGCAATACCACACCCGATTCATCAGACATGTGCAATAATGAGTTTGAGGATGATCAACATGCAAATGAGTATGATGATGAGGAGCGTGTCGCGCTTGCTAATTTAATTGCTAGTTTACAAAAAGATGTCAATGAAACTAGAAAGAGTCAAAAGCAATTAAAGAAGGCAAACGCAGCGCTCACTCAAAACTTTGAAGAATGGAAAGCCGCTCTAATTAAATCTAATTAGACCCTTGAAAGTAATAGGGCTGAGCTTCTTCAAAAGACCAAAGAGCTTGAGAGGTACAAGGGCAGTACGTTAAAAAGTCAAAAGGACGATTTTGAAAACAAATATAATACAACTCTTGAGTTATTAGCCAAAGAGAAGCGGCAATATAATGTTTTCCTAATGGATGAACGTCAAAAAACGTACCTTGCCAATACCAAAGTTAATGAACTTGAACAAAAGCTCTCTATGACCACTACTGATTCTGCTAAAATTCTTGAGGATAAGAAACAAGAGGTAGATGCGTTAAAACAAGACTTCAAAAGTAGATATGATAAAGAAACTGAAAAGGTAACGAAATTAGAAGCACAAGTCGAATTTTTGAAGAACGTTGTTTATAAAACGCATGATTCTATTCAATCTGTAAGAATGCTAGCACCTCCATCGATGTTTAAGGGTCAAGCTAGCTTTGCAAGTCATTACCTTGCCAAAGCTCAACCTGTTAGTGCCAATATTGAAGAGACTGCCCTTTGGGATGATGATAGTCAACCACTTGTCAATAAGGAGTTTGTGAAACCATATAATTATGCTTATAAGAATAGTCTTTATGGTCTTTTCAACAAACAAACTCAGAAAACTCGTGAGGAAGTGTTTCTAGAATGCAAACAAAAGAGAATTCAATGGAAGAAAGCATTTGCCCCTAAGAAATCTAATGTTTACAAATACATAAACTACCTTCCTCTAGATGAATCTAAAAGCAAGAGTAGGAAAACATTAGGTATTCTTAAACACCACATAGATAATGTTAAACCTATTGTTGAAAGAGACTGGGCAAAACGTGAAAATGCTGAGTGGACACGTCCGATTCCTCAAGATATTACCTTGCCTGTGAAAGAACTCTTAATTCCAAACACGTCATTGATTAAAGAAACTGTCCTTCAACTTGAGGAGTTCATTCGGACTGAAATGTTTGATGACTTAAAATATGTTGAATCTCTTGAGAAACGCATAGATGATCTTCAAATAAAGAAGTCTGATTTCTCAGATGAATATGATTTACTCTTGCAAGAATGCGTTTCTAAAGATGTTATGTGTGCTTATTTTACATCTTGTGCTGATATTGATGAATATTCTGAAGTTGCATGCCAATATCTTGATAAGAGCAAAGAATGTGAACGTCTTGAAATTGAGCTTTCGAAACGTAAAGAAAATGTTGACAAAAAGGCTTTTGAGTTACTTCAACACAAAACTGATTTCCTTCAAAAACATTGTCATTCTCTTGAACTTGCTTTACAAAAAGACGTTGGTAGTTTTCCACATGATAATAAATTGCAAGAAAAACTTTCCCAAACGTTTCGAGAAATGAATGAACAGAATTTGGAAATTAAAGGGTTGAAAGCTCAATTACAAGACAGGGACAGAGCGATAGCAGAGTTGCAGAAACTCGTTGCTAAAATGGGTGGAAAAATCGTGGAACCTAAAGTTGTGAAACCTGTTGTTCGACAACCCAATGCCTACAAGGATCCAAAGCCGTCTATCTTAGGAAAACCGACTCCGTTCTCCAATTCTTCTCATATGAAATCTAGGCTACCCCCTAAGACTGATATGCAACCAAGTGTTCCAAAACCATCCATATCACCCTATGTTCCCCCATTTAGAAAGCATACTGTTGCTAAACCCACCATGTGAATGCACCTAGCACTTCTAGGACTCCTCCAAAACGTGTGACATTCACGTCCACAAAGGAATCTGTAGGTTCAAATGACCTCGTTCATACCCACAACCTAGAGGATGCGAAACAAAAAGGGAAGATTCAGAAAGACAAACCAGTGTATGAAAAACCTAGTTCACCAAATCCCGCTAGAGTTCCACACACTCCTAATGGTCGTCAACCAAAACCTAGGATCCCTATTCAGCAATCTAGGAATTGGAAACCATCCATGAATAGTCGTGTTTCAAACACTACGCCTGAACGATTTGGAAAACAAAGGAATACAAGTGCTTTCGTGAATCCCAAATTCCCTGTATGTCCCACTTGCAAAAAGGGCATTCAAAATGGAAATCATGACCATTGCTTTTTGCAATACCTCTATGAGGTCAAATCTCATTCCTTTGAACAGAGATCGAATACAGAATCCCATAAGACAACAAGGAGATACAAACCCGTCGTAAAGAAAAGCAACCACACCAAATCTGAAACGTGGATTCAACAAGGACATAGTTTCTCTCCAAAGAAGTCTTCCGCTGTGCAAGAGAAAGCTACTCCTAAATCTAGTCTTCAGTGGAAACCAACGGGTCGGATCTTCACAGAAGTTGGTCTTAAGTGGATTCCAATAGAGAAGAGTGATGACACCTGCACCAGCACTAATGCTACTGTTCTACACGCTGAAAAGGAATTTGTTACTCCTAATTCTAGTATTTGTGCAAATTCTTCTTCTGTGATTGCAGGTACAACATCGGATTCTGAACCCACTTCTCCTTCTTCAAAGGGTTCCAATTCTGTACATTCTATATCACCCTCTTCTGCTGTACAAAAGTCTATTTTGGATTATTTTCGAAAAACTTGAGAAAACACAAAAATATAATAAAATGTAAATATCCATAGAAAAACAAAGTAAAAAAAATGGAAAAACTTTCAAAAGACCAAAAATATTCTTTTCGACATGTCTTTCAGTATCGATAATATGGACATACCTAGAAATGTCGCTCAATAACGACACGGGTGTGTACATAAAGCTCGAATGAAAGTTGTAAATATTTTTAAAAACATGTCATTTCTTCTTTTAATAAAGAAAATTGTCTATTTTGGACAAATATTTCCAAACAACGGGTAGAGCAATCTATCACGGGTTGAGCTTGTCACAAAACATTCAACGTTTTTGAGCTCAACACAATGGCTTGTAATTACTTTCAGATTGCAACCCGGATCGATATTCACGGGGGAGTGTACGATTTAGTACTCTTACCCTCAGCAAAAGAAGAGAAATCTTCTTACACTTGAGTGGATTCGTCAAGACATTCAAAGTCTATGAACTCAAGTTTATGCTTTAGAAAAACCTCTTCGACAAAAAGAAATAGGATTTTTCAAAAAGCGTTGAACACAATTTTTTCAAGAATTTCTCAATGATTATTCAAAATCTTTCAAAAATTGTGTGTTCAACAACTCCCATCCTCAAAAAGCGAAATGTGGATCATATCCTCACAATGACAATTCAATTGGATCAATTTTTGAGGGGGAGCATTTTAACTTCATGCAAAAGATTAACACATCTTTCTCCCAGAGATTTCAAGACTATTTTTTCAAAATATATTTTAATCAAATTTGGTATCTCTAATATCAAAAGATTTTATATATTAGAGATAGGGGGAGAAAATGTGATTAAAATGTGATCTAATATAAGACTCAAGCACTTTCACTCCTACCTACATGTGCGAAACACTTTCGATTATCGATGCACATGTGAAGGGGGAGCATTTCTAAAACGACAAAACTAGAAAGGTGTTAAATGGTTTTCAAACACTTTGTTAGAATTTAAAGTGGTTTTCATGGTTACGATCAAATACCCACAACATCTTTAATTCACGACGTTATTGGTGTCAAAAGGGTGGTTAGGTTTAAGTCCTATGATCCAACCAGAACCGGAGGGATCTTCCCAGGGACAATCCAATAGATTATTAGAAGTCCTTAGGAAAGATGGAGTAGAATGTGAACGTAGCAGAATGCCGACTAAGTACTGATGCTAGCACTGGAACAATCACAACAAGGTGCTAGTAATGATGTCTTGGTAAGCATTGAAGGGGTTGAAGAATGAAAAAGAAATGTAAGGATAAAGGGTCTAAAGAAAGAAGCCCTCCATACAACTTAGGCAGAAACCGGGTCAACTCATCATGAAGACAAACTCATCATGGACCCAGTGATGTGAAGCACAACCCTTTCCTAGCTACTCAGGCTTCTCTCAAAAGAAGTTTGTTTTATTGTCACGGAGAACAACATGACTACTATTGACTTTCTCACTTCGAGATAGTTGATATTGAATAGGTGGCATCTGCTCCAGCCTCCGACCACTAAAAGTGCACAAATCGAGTCTAGAGCCAAGAGATCAATCAAATCTCGTTAGGACCCACGGATGAAGATCAAGAGAGTCCTACGCTATATCCTTGTGATATTGCTAGAACACTCAGAGTGATACTACTTAGTATTCACAATGATGAGTGGAAATCCTTCCAGTGTTAACATCAAACAGCACTGCGGTAGGTCATATGCAAGATTCTTTATGAATTGAACATGTGCAAAACTGAAAAGCAACAGTGGTTTGATTCTGAATTGATTCAAACTCGTTTCAGGTTTCTACGCAATATCTTTATGGTCTTGCCAGAACATTCAGAGTGATATTCATTAATATTCACAGTGACGAATGGAAATCCTTCTAGTGTCAACCTCAAACAGCGCTACGGTAGGTAACTTGCGAGATTCTTATGAATCAAGCTTGTGTCAACTGGAAAGCAACAATGGTAAGATTCTTAATGAATCAAACTTGTTCCAGGAATTTGAATTGACGACTTTAATCAAGCGGATATTTATCCAATTGATTCACTCTTTATGTTCGCATTCTTGCTTTGAGACGGTCAAGTAAAGAGAACGGCTAGTACAGCCGCGAAACCCTGTCAAGGAGATTCTTAATTGAATCTACCTGATCACAGGTACGATATTTAATATCGTATAACGGTCTTCACCGACCGGAGGTAAAACGCTACCGAATTAGGACGAATGTCAAAGCCATTCAGTCCGTGTCTATGTTTTATCTCGAGAAGGTGGCGTCACAGTGTACACAGCAAAGTCAATGATTCAGAAACCACATACTCATGCCTAAAGACATATTCAACAATTAATAGTGTGAGCATGTGGATGAAGACACAAGATCGCAAGATGGCAAAGACAAGTCAATGATGATTTGAAGATCTCAAGCTTAAAGACAAAGTCGAAAGACAACGACAAAGGCTCAAAGATCACAGCATGAAGGAACAAGACTACTATTACACGTTCAAGACTCATTTATGGCGAGATTAGTAATCTCTACAAATTTCCTAAATGACTAAGGTTTATGACCTCTCATTGGGGGAGATTGTTAGCCTCAAAATATTGAGCCAAACAAGAATGCTCGGTCATATGTTTATTATGTATCGTATGTTAGAACGTTGTAATAAGTAGTATATTAGTCTTGTTATTACGGGCTTAACTTTAAGCTAAGGTTCATTAATAAGTAACCAAAGCCCAAAAGGAAAGCCCGACCCAAACCATATAGTCCATAAAGAAGCCCGCATGTGGGTGGACTATATATACCCTTCCTAGCATGTTAGGAAGGGTGGTGGTTCATTTGTATTCTCACTTCTCAATCTAACATTTACCTAGTTCCAACCATTTCTCTCTACTTTCTCTCACTACTTTCTCTCTCTAGAATTCTTCTCTTATCTACCTTTCTTTCTTTAAATTCGTGATTATACAATCATATATTAGGGACAACAGATTGTTAGATGATGATAAGGAATATATAGATGGAATTAAAGAAGCAAGTTTCTGGAGAGCAGCTCATTATCTATGATCGATGTTTGTAATGTTAATAACATCATATACGGTAAGAAAGGCCAAACATGTTTGGGAATGTACATGGACGATGCTGTTTGAGTATATAGAGTCAATGCAAAGAAGAATTCTTGATAGATCAGGTATTTTTAAACGTGTATGAAACGTAATCAATCTGTAACTAACTAAAATTGTATTAATGGACACACTTTGTGACTGATTACAATAAAGGAGTAATAAAATATAACATGATGTTTTGATTATATGTTTAAAATCATATATAAATAATTGTGGTAAAAATATGTGTTTAGGAAAACAAGGTATATATTGTAAGTATTAAGCGAGATGATTTAGGAAAATCAATTGCTAATGACCCACGTAAGTTCGTTCACCAAGGAGGACTAAAGTGTGTGTTTAATTTGTATGATTTTGGATTAATATTGATGAAAGAAAAAGGGGAAAAGAAAATGACGGATTACGGTGAAAATTACACTAAGGTGTAAAAACATAAAACCGTGAATAGTGACAAAATAAAAATTTTACTCTAAAAATTCCCAAAAAATTACCAAAAAAAAAATTCCTAAAAAGAAAATAAGGGTTTACAAATGATCAAAACTTTTTCAAACCTTTTCAGTTAATTAAGATTTAATATTTAAATGCTAATTAAAGCCCTAAATATCAAATAAATTAACAAAAATCCTAAACAAAGATATTTCAATTTATAAACCTCCAAAATAACTTAAATAAGCTAAAAACTATTTTTCCAAAATTTTAAACCTATTAAATCTATTTAAAAACCCTAAAACAATTTTTAATAATAAATTAATAAAAAAAATTCAAAAATTATAAATTTTTTTAAAAACTTGAAAACTAACTTATTTTAACCTAAAAACAGAAAATGAAAGTGAAGTTACCTAAGTACCCCTATTGGGCTCTCAAATGGGTCAAAAGTGAAAACAGTCCACCTTAATGGGCTTTTTAGCCCAATAAGCAAAAAGTCAACCAACTAAGCCCAAAAAGCACAGTCTTACTTAAAATCTGATTTTAAACAAAAAACTTTAAAGGCCCAAAAGCTGAAAGTGAGCTTATCACAGCTTAATAAGCACTCAGCTTATTCTTAATGGGCCAATAAGCCCATTAAGCCATAAGCTAATGCCATAAGCCGAAAATTTACACACATCATTCTTTTGTGATTATAAAGCAGATTGCAAAAAGAAAATTTGAAAAATCTCAATAAATAAGCCTGAAATAAGCAAAAGCTCTCTATAGAAAACGACAAAATAGTCGTTTTTGAGTTCTAGGCTGATTCAAGAGCTGATTATTTTTGAAAAATGTTCTAAATGGCTTAACTAAGAATAATCAACAATAAAATTTCCAAAAATCCAAGTCAAATAAGCTTTAGAAGCAAATAAGCACTCTGAAAAAAGCCAAATAAGCTAGTTTTCTAGTAAAAGCTTAACCAAATGAGCTACAAACTTCCAATATTGATAATAAGCTGAGAAAAATAACACCTATCACAAAATATAAGTTGTTGCACTCACCAATAAGCTAAACTGGAAAACAAGCAAAATTGAGCTTATTTGACCAAAAGTCAAAGTATTCCAAATGTTACCAAATTAACAGGGCTTGTTTTTGAGCTTGTTTTGAGCACTTTTTGTGAAGGATTCAAGGCTGAATCCTATGAATCAAGTAGGTCAGTTAGCCAAATGATTTTAGTTTTAGTACAATTAAGGCCAATAAGCCAGTGGGCTTATGAGCTGATGAAATAAGCTGCAAACACTTAGCACACCACTAGTAGGCAACAATGAACAAGTATAAAGCAAAAAAAAAACACATAACTCAGTTCAAGAATAGCAAAATCACATAGCATACATATCACAGATGTACTTGACCAAAAAGTTGAGATTCAATAAGCAATATCTTTTTCAAAAAGCCACAAAAATGTGAAACCAGGTTATGCAGAGATAAACACCAACATGAACTACAAGCAAACCAAGTTTCAAACTTTAAATCAAACAAACAAACAATTTATCCTCTCTGATGTGTTTGACCTATTTTCAAGTGAAAAAGTGGTGAACATGAAAACTTCTTGTTATATGTTTTCAACACTTAGCATACACCAAATAACACTTAAAATGAGCAACCAATAGCAGCAAGAACAAAGGAACCAAAGGCCAAAGACCTTAACCCCTAGCAACAGGCAAATCAAAACAATCCTTTATACCACTGATTTCAAAGCAATTTTTGATTTTAACCTTTGAGCATGCAAAATTATGACTCATATAACTTACTACCAACCTATGTGACAGATTCAAGCACAAAGAACACAACTTTCAAGCATGAAACTTCAAATCACATAGCATACAATATTTAAGCAGAAAAATGAAGGATTGAGTATTCAAACCTCCAAGATGTACATCCACACCTTGGAATCAAAGAGCTTAGGTGCTAGCTTAACAAGCACCATATTTCCACTGCTAAGAATAAGAAATCGGCACAGCTAAAGGCTTGAACTTAGGGTTAGCACAAGTAATATGAATAAAGGTGACAAAAGACCAAGTCTTTGCAACACTTAGGTTCCCACAAGGCTTGAATCATACCTTAAGGCCTCACTACCCCTTAATCAGTCAAGATTAGGAGGTTATGATCACCCTTAAGCTCAAATAAGCAAGCTGCTAAACCACTAGCAAACCACTTGACAGATTTTGTTAAGAAAACTATGAAACACACTTCCAAATTGTTTAAGCACTTTAAATGTGACTTATTTTAATTAAAGAAACACCTCAATGGACAATCTTTCTCCAAGCCAGACCAATTTCTTTATCACACAAAGAACAAGGGATTCACAGGCATATAAGAGAACTTTGGACTTGTTCAAGGTTTTGTTTAAGTAAAAAAACGTGACAACAAAAGCTTAACACAATAACAAGAATATGGAACTCAGTTTTTTAATCATAACACAATACCACACTTTCGTAAATCAGAAAAGGGGCTTTACAAGGCTTGACAAAGTAAAACTGAGAACAAGAACTAAGCTACTCAACTAATGGCCTTATATAGACCTTACAATGGTTCTAGAATGCTAAGAAAACAATAAAACCCTAGCTACTGAAGTTCCAAGTATACCCTTGTTAACTTTTTGAGTTTGGAAGTCTTGTGAAAATTTCTTGGCGTTTGTTGATGCTGAGTTGTTATGGAGCAATCCTAGGCATCTAATGATGTGTAGGGACCAAGAAAATGCCTTTGGTCGTTGGATGGAACTTTTGGTTTGGGCTATATGTTGAAGACAAATATGGAGTGGGTAGGGGAGCCACGTGTAGCACTCTTGGGTGATGGGGGGGACCAAAGTGGGGTTTGGGTTTTGTTTAACGTGTGATTAATCATAAATCTAGAGATGGTTATGGGTTAATTGTTGCTTAATCACAAATGCCCAATTTGTGTTCTTGGTTAAGAACACATGTTTTGATCTTGATTGGGTTTAATAAACATGTTAGGTGCCTAAATTCAAATAGGATTAATTAATATTAATCCGTTGGTTAGTGGATGGGTGATGTGGAGAAATGGTGGGATCTGATTTGTGGAAAGGGTGAGTGGGGTGAGGTGGCAGGCTGTGGTTGGTCTGTCTTGGCAGATTATACCCCTTACCTTCTATCTTCTCTTCATTTACAACTTAGCAGCTTGAAACTCCAAATCCTTTGTTAACTAAGTTTCATTCTTCACACTTTTGCCCCAAAAACTTTCCAAAAGGTATTTAAAGGACTTGTTTGTCATTTCTTGATAATTTGAAGGACCAAACTTATTCTTTCTTGTATCTTGAAGGTCTTCATGGTATGTTTGACTTTGAGGAGGACCAATATTGACAAGTCTTCATTTTGTGAGGACCAATCTTGCCAATTCTTCAAAGTTGAGGGACTCTTTTGTAATTTTGACAAACTTAAGGGACCAAACTTGTAATTATGAATATAAAAGGGTATTAAGTGTTATTTCTTCAATGATGAAGGACCTTTCTTGTATATCTTCAAATCTTCAAGGACTTTTTCTTAGAAAATCATAACTTAGGCCCGGTTCATTGTCCGGCTTCGTTTCTCGTGTTCGTTTTTGCTTGTTTCTTGTGATTTTTTATCTTTTTCACGATATCCATACCTAATATACACAAGTAAAAAATACAAGCACATAATATGGTATTTTATGACGTTTTTAACATTTTAAAGCTCAAAAAGAACGATGAGATCATTGTCGTGCCCCCACCCAATTCTAGAATAAAGAATCTAAGCATCTCCAAAATTCATTTATCATTGACTTCTATTGAAGCGTAAACTTGCTACACTACTACTACTTGCTACTACTTGCGTTTTAGACATAATGTATGATTTTCATCGCAAAATGGGACGTTTAGGTTCATAGAACAAGAACACGTGAATGCTTTGTTAAATAATTTCGTCGTCCTTGATTTTCACCCAATTCCATGCCAAGCGTGTAATGAGATCATTTTCATTATAAGCTAGTAATGCTAACACTACTCATATGCCATAATCACGTACTTAGACCCCCTTAATCCTAATTGGTATCTCTTATGTTTTATTCTTGTCTTGAATGATCATGAAGATACATTTTTTACTTATGCGATGATAGAGATTAAGGTCCAAAAATAGAGTCATAACGGTGTAACAAAGACCATCGAATTAATAACCTCCCCTAATAGACAACGATGTCAAAAAATTAAGTCAACAAGAAGGATCAATAAACACGGTTTGATAACGGGTTTGAACATGAGACTTATTACCAAGACATTTATACGCCCCCTAACGGATGGGCCTTATTATCATAAGTTTACCTATATCTTTTATTCAACTCTACCATGGAGCTTTTATTATGACTTAGGTCTTGCCTTGCCTTTTATTTAACCTCGCCATGAGATGTTTATTATGGCCAAAGACGTATATCCTCACGCTAAAGCGAATTTTGGATCTTTAAAGCTTCAAAGTTTAAGGCTTTCACTTTCAATTTTGCTTAGATTTTTCGGCCTTGTAACCTTCTCATTTTTGCTTGATTTAGGTGAGTGAGCACATAAAATTATTATTGGGTGAAGCTTTCGATTATTCGGGGTGCCAATACTTCAAAACCGTGATGCTGGCGATACCTTAATGTTTTCCCAATTTAATTACATGGAAGCTATTAGAAAAGATTAGAAACCAACAATCAAGACTGAACCGCTAATTCAATACTTATTAGCAAAATGTATATACAAGCAAAGGGAGAATAAGTAAACAATTAGAACACATAAGTTTTTGAAAGAATACGAGTACTCTATGTTTAGGATAGTAACTTTTATAGAACTCTATCATTTCTCGTCCTCATTTAAGAGACTTAGCCTAATATAAAGTTAAGGAATCGAAGCTAAGTGCTCAACACGCACGGTCATGTCAAAAATTACTCTTATTCTCGCCATCGGAAAATCTACATTCGTGTCTTTAAACACTTATGAAAACATGAGAAATTTTTTATAATTTGGCCATTTTTGGCCTTATTTTGCAACAAAACGATAAACAAAAAGATAAACTTTGGAAAGCGTGAGGGCGTAAGCAAGGCAAGTATCTATTCACCCCATACTAAAGTTAAACAGTATCCTCAATGTTTCGAGTCTAAGGGTGGAACACCCCCATACTAGAGACTAAGTCGAATGCCTAATCTAGCATGGAAAGGGTAAGTAACAATTAAATCTTAATCCATTTATGAAGTGTGCTAAAAAGATCTATTGTTAGAACGATAAAAGGATATGTCATGGATTCGTGAAAAACATCTTCAAGCAAACGATCGAGGTTCATGTAATCGAACACGAGAGTCTTCAATCGTGGCAATGATGATGATCTAGATAACAAATCACAAACAACCATGAGACAACAAGTTGGAAGGGCACAAATCCCCTCAAATTACATTAGAAAGCGATAATATGTACATGGATAAACATTGGATCTCCCCCACGAGGCACCTCGTTTTTTGTTACCGAGTCATGAGCTCGACTCGATGCCCTCAATACAAATTATCATTGGGGAAGGTGACTTGGTTGAGGTCGTCCAAAGAAGGGACTTCCCCACCAAAGTAGTGCTTAAGCCTATGTCCATTTACCTTGAAATTAGGGCCATCATTTTGAGCTAGCTCGATGGTCCCATAAGGAAAAACTTGTGTTATGGTGAATGGACCCGACCAACGGGATTTCAGTTTTCCGGAAAATATTTTCAAACGAGAATTAAAAACTAACACTTGATCACCAACGTTAAAAACCCGTTTTTAATCTTTGAATCATGAAACTTTTTAGTCTTTTATTTAGAATCAATGAATTTTCATAAGCATTATCACGTAATTCATCCAATTCATTAAGTTGTATTTTCCGGTGATCTCCCGCGGTCTTCAAATCAAAATTTGCATGCTTTAGGGCCCAATATGCCTTGTGTTCAAGTTCGATTGGCAAATGGCAATTCTTCCCATATACCAACTTATAAGGAGTGCACCCGATTAGGGTCTTATAAGCGGTGCGAAAGGCCCATAAAGCATCATTAAGTTTGTCAGACCAAGACGCACGGTTCTCTCCTATTGATCTTTCCAAGATCCTCTTCAAAGCTCGGTTTGAAACCTCGACTTGCCCACTCGTTTGCGGTTGATAAGCCGTAGAAAGATGATGTGTAACCCCATATTTCCTTAGAACCTTTTCAAATTGGTCATTACAAAAATGGGTTCCACGATCACCTATAATTGCACGAGGGGTTCCAAACCAAGAGAACAATTGCTTCAAAAACTTGACCACAGCACGAGCATCATTCGTAGGAAAAGCCTTAGCTTCCACCCACTTAGATAAGTAGTCAACCGCAACGAGGATATACTTGTTACCATGAGATAATGGGAAGGGACCCATAAAATCAATTCCCCAAAGTCAAATATTTCACAAACTTGGATTATAGTTTTGGACATTTCATCCATTTGTAATGATTTTCCTTGACGTTGGCATGAGTCACATGACTTGACAAGTGCATGTGCATCTTGGTAAATAGTAGGCCAAAAGAAGCCGACATCAAACACTTTCTTAGCCGTGAGATTAGCATCTGATGACCTCTCATAGGGCCTTCATGACAAGCTCTAAGGATATTAGTAGCTTCGGTGCCAAAAACACAACGTCTAATGATTTGATCCGCACAAACTCGAAAGAGAGAAGGGTCGTCCAAAAAATAGAACTTGACCTCACGAAAGAATTTTCGTTTTTGTTGTATCGTCATACCTTTGATTATGAAATTCCCCACATGGTAATTTACAATGTCCTCAAACCATGGGGTAGATGAGTCTTCCTTGGAATTTACTACACCAAGTGTCTCGAGAGGAAATGTTTCGGTGATTTCCTTGTTCTCGCTCACACTTTGGTGAGGATCTTCCAAACGAGAGAGATGATCGGCCGCAAGATTCTCGACTCCTTTTTTGTCAAGTATTGTGACATCAAATTCTTATAGGAGGAGAATCCAACGAAGCAATCTCGGCTTTGCATAAAGTTTAGAGAAGAGGAACTAGATAGCCGAATGATCCGTATACACTATGCTTTTAGTCAAAACGAGGTAAGGTCAGAACTTCTCAAAAGCATACCCCACGGAAAGTAATTCTTTTTCCGTTGAGGTATATTTCATTTGAGCCTCGGTCATTGTTTTGCTAGCATAGTGAATAGCCAAGAAGTGTTTTGCATGACGTTGCACCAAAACGGCCCCAATAGCGTAATCACTAGCATCACACATTAGCTCAAAGGGGAGGTTCCAATTTGAAGCAACAAGAACGAGTGCTTCAGTTAGTTTCCTTTTCAAAGTCTCAAAAGCTCGAACACAATCCTCATTGAAGATGAAAGGAGCATCTTTCTCAAGAAGGTGTGTCATAGGCCGAGTTATTTTCGAGAAATTTTTGATGAATCGACGATAAAAGCCCGCGTGGCCTAGGAAACTCCTAACTCCCTTAACGGTTTTGGGATGAGGTAATTTGGCGATGACGTCTATCTTAGCTTTATCTACCTCAATCCCCGCTTTTGTGACCTTGTGCCCTAAGACGATTCCCTCTTTACACATAAAATGACAGTTCTCCCAATTAAGCACAAGGTTATTTCCTCACAACGTTTTAACATTCTCTCAAGATTGGATAAACACGAAGTGAACGAATCACCAAACACCAAAAATTCATCCATGAACACTTCCATCGTCTTCTCGATCATATCATGAAAAATAGCCATCATGCACCTTTGAAAGGTTCCCGCTGCATTGCAAAGTCCGAATGGCATTCTACGATTGGCAAACGTTCCATATGGACACGTAAACGTAGTTTTTTCTTGATCACGAGGATCGATGGGGATTTGAAAGTAACCGGAAAAACCATCTAAAAAGCAATAGAAATCGTACCGCAAGTCGCTCCCACATTTTATCCATGAAGGGCAAGGGAAAATGGTCTTTTCGAGTGGCGTCGTTAAGTTTACGATAATCGATGCACACTCTCTAACCGGTCACAGCACGAGTGGGAATTAACTCGTTGTTTTCATTGGGCACAACGGTCATTCCTCCCTTCTTAGGGACACAATGGATTGGGCACACCCAAGGGCTATCGGAAATAGGGTAAATCATTCCCCCGTCAAGGAGTTTTAGGACTATCTTTTTGATGACATCGTGAATTTTGGTGTTTACCCTTCTTTGATAATGAATTGCGGGCTTGTAGTACTCCTCCATTAAATTCTTGTGTGTACAAATTTTTGGGTCAATACCCTTAATGTCGGAAAGTTTCCACGCAATTGCCCTTTTGTGAGCTTTCAAGACTTTCAAAAGTGCGGTTTTTTCATCATTGGCAAGATCTTTTGGAATAATAACCGGCAACTTGTCAACACCTTCCAAGAATGCGTATTCGAGCTGAGGTGGAAGATCTTTTAATTCAAGGATTGGTGGATCTTCGATTGAAGATTTGGGTTCAACACTCATAATTTCCATCGGCGGAATATATGGTTGAATGAGAGTATCCTAACTAGTCGTTACCTTATCTTCATTATTGATTTCATTAAAAATAAAATCGCCTCCTTGGAATGGAGTGAGATTTGGTGTAGAAATAGCAAGAATTGGATCCATAACAGTGGGATTGCCACTAGTCGAACTATCAAAAAAACCTAACACTTCTTGTGTAAACTCATTGAAAACCACGTCAACTAAGTCAACGTGATTGATGGTAGCGATTGCATAAACATGAGAAGATGTAGAGCTTTGAATAGCGTTTATAACAAGTTCCTCCTCGTTGAATCGCAAAGTGATTGTCCTAGCATGCACATCAATAATCGATTCGAGGTATCTAAAAATGGTCGCCCTAAAATTAGAGGAACTTGAGGATCCATGGGAATGTCTACAACGATAAAGTTCACCAGATAGTAGAACTTCCCAACTTTCACAAAAACGTCTTCGGCCATACCACATGCAAGGATTGTAGAATGATCGGCCGTTTCGATATACATTTTTGAAGGAATAAGATTTGGAAGCGACAGCAATTTCCACATGGAATAAGGCATCAAATTAATGCTCGCGCCAAGATCGGCCAAGGCGAGGCATCCTTCCATCTCTTGGATGTCACATGGAGTAAGAAATTTCCCGGGGTCTCCCACTTTTTCGGGTATTCGGTTAAGAAAAACTGAAGAAAAATTTGAGAGCTTTAAAAGCTTCTCCTTATCGTTCATCATACTTTTAAAAGTGGAGGCGAAATGAGGCATATATAGCAACGCGTCGGCTAAACATATGTCAAAATAGACCTTACTAAACATTTTCATGAAAAGATTGATTTGTTGATTGTTACGATCATGCATTTTTTCCTTGTTTCGTCTCGAGGGGTAGGGTAAAGGTGGTGTGGGTTGAGGCATAGGCAACGGCCTTGGAATCTCGGGTTCCATGATTTGTCTAGGTTTAACCGTAGGTGTGGTTTGAGCGGTACTTCATGGTCTTGTAATATGCTCCTTTTCTACCATCACCTCGGGATCTTTCTCTATTTCCTTCTCCTTATAAGTACTTGGATGAGAAATGGGTTCTTTGATTGTTTTACCACTTCGAGTAGTAATAACCTTCATTTCTCCTTTCGGGTTTGCAATGGTATCACTAGGAAGACCACCCGAAGAAGACGGTTTACACATTATAGCCTCAAACATGCTTGCCCTTCTATCCTCAAACTTAGATTGCCTTTTATCCGCCTTAAGCATCTCTTGTTTAATTTCATGTTGGCCTTGTTTCATTTTTTCTTGATGTTGTTGTAACCTTTGCACGTTACTCTCCATTTTGTTTGTATGAATCTTAAGTTCATTAGCAAGCTCGTTTTTCAAATCATTTTTCAAATCATTCCTAATCTCGATCTTAGGCTAATTATCTCCCTTTGCATATTATCAATTTTAGCATCATTAGCTGTTGCATAATCAACAAATTCATTTGGAAGATCTTTCATGTTTTGCAAACCATTGTTGTTGCTTTGAAAATCACGGTTTTGATTTTAGTTTTGCAATTGCCCATTGTTCCCATCATTGTTGTTGTAATTACCCTTGTTAAAATTCCTTTGATTTCCTTGGTAAGCAACTTGGTTGTTGTTGTTTTGGTAGTTGTTAGCATTTTGATTTTGTGGAGCTTGATTTGGGCGGGAACCTTGACCGTTTTGGTTGTAAGTTACCGTTGCTACATAAGCACTCGAAGTGTTACCATCCGCGGTAATGCACTCGGAAAAATCATGAGCTCCACCACAAGATATACAACGCTTTTCAACCACCTTAACCGATGCGGAATTTAAAGCATCATGTGCTTTCCAATGAGTCATAAGAGTTGAAGACCTATCGAAAAACCTATTTTTCTCATTTGCTTCATCTTGCAAGGCACTCATGTTACAAGATGACGAGGATGAACCCATAGTGGCAACACTCGATGTGTTACGAGGGTTATAAACCATAGACCTATTCTCGGTTATCTTTAAATCCTCATCGCTCGTTTTGCACAAAAAATTACCACCCGCGGCGACATTCAAATAATCTCGTTCATGATCATTAAGCCCATTATAAAAAGTATCAATTTGATGCAATTCGGAAAAATCATGGTGTGGACATTCATGTAACATTTCTTTAAATCTTTCTCAAGCTATAGAAAAACTCTCATTAGATCTTTCAGTAAATCTAGAAATCTCGTTTTTCAAATGTGTCGTCTTAGATGGTGGAAAAAGTTGGTTCACAAACTTAGAAACGAGATCACCCCATGTCAAAATCGAATTTGGGGGTTCTTTCTCAACCAAATTTTGGCGGGTCCATCTAACGAGTATGGAAACAACATCATCTTAATGGCGTCATGTGGCACATCCTTAAACTTGCTAGTCGCGGTGAGACGATTAAAATGCCGAATGTGATAATGTGGGTTGTCTTTTTCATGACCGCGGACCTTGTTAGCTTGAAGCATAAACATTAAACCCGTCTTGATCTTGAAATTCCCCGCAAGGATAGCGGGAATCACAATGGCTTCTCCAAAACCCTCGGTGGGTGCTTGAAGCAACTCCATCATAGTACGATTAACCATAGGAGCTTCTTGTTCTATAATAGGTTCCTCACTTGGAGATTCTTCACTTGGTGTTTGTTCCTTTCGATTACGACGTCTACGTGCACGTTTTTCTTGATTATGAGTTTTCATAAACGTGACGTACAACGTGGAGGCGAGCAAAGAAGATTCTTTTTGGTGTTTTCATGTTTTTCATTTTTTTTTTGTGTTTTTGATGATATTCAATATTTTTTGATTTTTGTGATGTATTACGTATATTCAAATCTACAAATCACTCCTCGAATCGTTTTCTCGATTAAAGGAGCCTCAAGGAATGAAAACGATCACGTTGAGTGAACGCCTTCGATGACTTTAGAACGTTGGTGGAACACCAAAACGTTCAAGAGGGTTTAATCTTTGAAACCAAGCAAATATATATGATACGTAGATAATACTTTGGTGGCAAACCCTCGATTAGCCCTTTTTCTCTCAACACGCACAAGCAAGCGGGGGAAACGAGGCGGCGCTAAGCACTTAAGAGCCTTTTTCCCTTAGGTCCTGAAATACAACCGCCTTATACCCACCTTATAGTTTGTGTTAATTAAAATCAAGCTTCTCGAAAGTAATTATCTATTTTGCATTTTCTTTTTGCTTTAGATTCGAATACAATAATTGAGTGATGAAATCCCAATTAAGGTTGCGTTTTCACGCTTTTGGAGATATTGTGGATTTATTGTGATACATATACAATATAGTAATAATATTCACAAAGAAAACAAAAAACGATAATACGTGTGATTAGAGTGCTAATCACACAAATACTATTTTATTGGCTAATATCAAAAACAAAAAATTTCAAATTAAAATACAACACGCCTCCCCGGCAGCGGCGCCAAAATGATTGTGGTAAAAATACGTGTTTAGGAAAACAACGTATATATGGTAAGTATTAAGCGAGATGATTTAGGAAAATCAAATGCTAATGACCCACGTAAGTTCGTTCACCAAGGAGGACTAAAATGTGTGTTTAATTTGTATGATTTTGGATTAATATTGATGAAAGAAAAAGGGGAAAAGAAAATGACGGATTACGGTGAAAATTACACTAAGATGTAAAAAACGTAAAATCGTGAATAGTGACAAAATAAAAATTTACTCTAAAAATTCCCAAAAAATTACCAAAAATTCCTAAAAATAAAATAAGGGTTTACAATTGATCAAAAAATTTTCAGACGTTTTCAGTTAATTAAGATTTAATATTTAAATGCTAATTAAAGCCGTAAATATCAAAAATCCCGAATAAAGATTTTTCAATTTACAAACCTACAAAATAACTTAATTAAGCTAAAAACTATTTTTCCAAAATTTTAAACCTATTAAATCTATTTAAAAACCCTAAAAACAATTTTTAATAATAAAAAAATTTAAAATTATTAAAAATTGCAAACTAACTTATTTTAACCTAAATAATCAGAAAATGAAAGTGAAATTACCTAAATACCCCTATTGGGCTCTCAAATGGGTCAAAAGTGAAAACAATCCGCCTTAATGGGCTTTTTAGCCCAATAAGCAAAAAGTCAACCAAATAAGCCTAAAAAGCATAGTCTTACTTAAAATCTGATTTTAAACAAAAAACTCTAAAGGCCCAAAAGCTGAAAGTGAGCTTATCACAGCTTAATAAGCACTCAGGTTATTCTTAATGGGCCAATAAGCCCATTAAGCCATAAGCTAATGCCATAAGCTAATGCCATAAGCTGAAAATTTACACACAACCTTCTTTTGTGATTATAAAGCAGATTGTAAAAAGAAATTTTGAAAAAGCTCAATAAATAAGCCTGAAATAAGCAAAAGCTCTCTATAGAAAACGACAAAATAGTCGTTTTTGAGTTCTAGGCTGATTCAAGAGCTGATTCTTTTTGAAAAATGTTCTAAATGGATTAAATAAGAATAATCAACAATAAAATTTCCAAAAAGACAAGACAAATAAGTTGTAGAAGCAAATAAGCACTCTGAAAAAGCCAAATAAGCTAGTTTTCTAGTAAAAGCTTAACCAAGTGAGCTACAAACTTCCAATATTGATAATAAGCTGAGAAAAATGACACCTATCACAAAATATAAGTTGTTGCACACACCAATAAGCTAAACTGAAAAACAAGCAAAATTGAGCTTATTTGACCAAAAGTCAAAGTATTCCAAATGTTACCAAATTAACAGGGCTTTTTTTGAGCTTGTTTTGAGCACTTTTTGTGAAGGATTCAAGGTTGAATCCTATGAATCAAGTAGGCCTGTTAGCCAAATGATACTAGTTTTGGTACAATTAAGGCCAATAAGCCAATGGGCTTATGAGCTGATGAAATAAGCTGCAAACACTTAGCACACTACAAGTAGGCAACAATGAACAAGTATAAAGAAAAAAAAACAGACAACTCAGTTCAAGAATAGCAAAATCACATAGCATGCTTATCACAGATGTACTTGACCAAAAAGTTGAGATTCAATAAGAAATATCTTTTTCAATAAGCCACCAAAATGTGAAACCAGATTATGCAGAGATAAACACCAACAGGAACTACAAGCAAACCAAGTTTCAGACTTTAAATCAAACAAACAAACAATGTATCCTCTCTGACGTGTTTGACCTATTTTCAAGTGAAAAAGTGGTGAACATGCAAACTTCTTGTTATCTGTTTTCAACACTTAGCATACACCAAATAACACTAAAAATGAGAAACCAATAGCAGCAAGAACAAAGGAACCAAAGGCCAAAGGCCTTAACCCCTAACAACAGGCAAATCCAAACAATCCTTTATACCACTAATTTCAAAGCAATTTTTGATTTTAACCTTTGAGCATGCAATTGTATGACTGATATAACGTACTACCAACCTATGTGACAGATTCAAGCACAAAGAACACAACTTTCAAGCATGAAACTTTAAATCACATAGCATACAATATTTAAACAGAAAAATGAAGGATTGAGTATTCAAACCTCCAAGATGTACATCCACACCTTGGAATCAAAGAGCTTAGGTGCTAGCTTAACAAGCACCAGCTTTCCACTGCTAAGAACAAGAAAAAGGCACAACCAAAGGCTTGAACGTAGGGTTAGAACAAGTAATATGAATAAAGGTGACAAAATACCAAGTCTTTGTAACACTTAGGTTCCCACAAGGCTTGAATCCTCCCTTAAGGCCTCACTACCCCTTAATCAGTCAAGATTAGGAGGTTATGATCACCCTTAAGCTCAAATAAGCAAGTTGCTAAACCACAAGTACTGATGTGTTCTTTGTGAGTGTACACAAGTTTTAAATTTATAACACGGATTTCCAAATAAGCTAAGAACACACGGGCAAGTATGACCCTTTCGTCTGTAGCTAGCTTTTTGTGGTAAGACGAGGTCGTTCACTAGGATTTAGGTGTTTTCGGTTGTAAAGGATCTTTGTAATAATGTAACGTTAGTGGTAAAAATGGTTGTCACTCCTACAATTAATATATAAGTAACAAATAAGCAAACAAGCAACAAGTAACAAGTAAATGATTAAGCTAATAAGATGAGAACAATAATATTAAAGACAACACTTACTTGGATTAGTTCATAACATTTGGATTGTTCATAAGAGGATGGTTTTGATAAATCGATTACAAGTAAAGAAGATGATGGTCACAAATTCCAATCTTTGATTTTAAAGCACACAACCTCCGTGAAAGATCATACATCTATAAAATCAAGCATTAAGATAAATCAACTAATCAAGACTATGCTTAGTTTAACGAGTTTGATTCACGGTCGTTTCACAAAATTATTAACAATCACACTTAAGTTCCTTTGCATAATCATACCACTAAAGAAATGGTCAATACAATAAATAATCATACATAGACAAAATGATTATAACTAGTTGGTGAATGATAACCCTTTCGACCTATGAAATCATCAACAACTAATCAAGTATGATAAGCAAATGGAATGGAACTTAAGCACAATTGGATTTCAAACATAACATGAAATTGATCAAAACAATGATAAAATATAAACAATCTTCATGTCACAACATCATCCAAGCAAGTGTATATGAAACTACTCCATAATTATTTCAACACAATTCATACGAACAATATTCATGACATTCATAATCATTCTTTAAATAATAAAAGGAGTTTACCCAAGTGCTATTAAAATAAGTAAATGAAAGGAATTAGAGCAATCCTTAGGCCTCCAATTGGCTACAAGTTTTGTGGTCTTTCGGGTTATGCAAATGAAATTCGTATTTGATATTTGAGGAAGATTTTGGAGAGGTTTGGTGAAGGTTGGTGGTGTTTTAGGTATCAAGAAACACTACCAATGATAAGGGTAATGATCCCTTAGAGTTTGGCAAGGTTATTTTGATTATTGGAGCTCCAAAAATGTCACTTTTTGGCACACCAATATTAAATTCGGGAATTGGGGTCTTCACCAAGGTTGAGAGAATTCCTTTGATGAATAATGGAGTTGGATATGAAAGAGATATGTTACAATGACCCCAAGGGTCTTTTTTATTGTGGAATTAAGGCCTTAGTATTCAATGTATGAACTTGGAGCCAAAGAAATAAACTTGGAGCCAAAGTTGTTTGAGAATGCTCCAAAGAAGCTTGCATGAATGTAGACACAATTTTGTCTAGACAAATGTTGGTGGCAACTTCACTCATGATGGAGGAAAATAAACTCCCATGTGATGGTGGAAACTTCACTCTTGCCAGTGGCAAGTTTGATGTGTGTTGATGGTGGCAACTTTCATGCTGAGTGACTTGTACATGTCTTGAAACACTTGTTCTTGCATCCGGAATCGATCTTCAAAGGCTTGTAGCTCGTCAGGATTCCTTCGTATATGCATGAATCGTCAATTATTCTTTCTTTTCTTCACTTTTCTTGTTCTTGGCTAACTAACAACACAAAACACAACTTCAACATATATGAGCTAAATAGCCCGTTAGTATAACCAAAAACCATGCAAGATATACGGATAATGCTCAAGAAAATATGTTGGATTTGAGCTTTATCAAATCCCCTCACACTTAAGTTTTGCTCGTCCTCGAGCAAGGAAAAGAAAAACTTTGCTTGCCCTCAAGCAAATAAAAATTAAGTTAGAAACTACCTAGGTTCTAAAAGAAAAGAAAATTTTTAAAATTTTATGAAAAATTGAAAAATCTATGAAAATCTGAAAATATTTTTGGTTTTTATAAAAAATGGCTACAGGTGAAAACCCCCCACACTTATGAGGTTGCTTGTCCTCAAGCAAATAAAAGAAAAATATTTTTGTATTTTTTTTATATATATACGAAATCGCTAAAGGTGCAAACCCCCTCACACTTAAGAGGTTGCTTGTCCTCAAGCAAGTAAACGAAAATATTTACAACATGGTGCATGAAATGGTTAGAAAAATAAGATTCAAAGCTACAAATTACAAACAAAATTAAACTGAATGGCGTGAGCACCACGTATTTACATCTAAAGAGGACTTTTATTGGGTTGTAAGGTTAAGGCTTTGGGTTAATGGGGTATGGATAAGACATAGGAATTTTATGAGAGGTGTATCACGAATATACACGTTAAAAGACTAAGTCCCATGTTGTTAGTTACCGAACAAATTACAAGCCCAAAAATGATCATAGCTACGAGCTTTATTCAACACATATCGATCAACACAAATATATATCACGTCTTAGCACATTGGCTAATCGATATCTAAACATACTTCTTCTTCCTTCATCTTCATAATATAGCTCATTGGCTATTTTTGTCATCGTCAACTTTTCTTTTTTACTTTTTCTTGTCGATGACTTATTCTTTTTTTTTTCTTTTTCTCATCCTCCTCTTTTTTTTCAATTTTTTTTGCATACATCACATGCTCCCCTCACACTTCGCTTAAGCACACACCACAAAAAATACAAATAGAAGCGTGCACTCTCCATCTTTGTTGGAATAGCACATACACATAGCGAAGTGTGACAACTATAAATCATCAAAAACGATCCACCATACCATGAAACTAGCAACCCTCTATTTAGACTTTGACAAGGGTTAGGCTAAGGTTTAAGGTTAAATTTTTTTTCTTTTTAGTGGATGATACACAGATTTTGCTAGGTTCAATTTTCTCTCGATATCCTCTCGAATTGATCTAGGTCTTAAGTGGAATGATTGTTCTTGGTTACTAAATAAAGGGGTTTGGTTTTCTAATCTAATAAAAAGTGGAAATGAAAGTTTAAATCAAAAACAATTACTTTAATTATAATTAACTAAGACTTGGTTTAAAATTTAAAGTTCAAATTAAAATTAAAGTTAGAATGCAAATTGTGAAATGTGAGTAAAGAGATAGTAAAACAACAACAGTAAAACAGTAACTTTAAAATACCCAAAAATAACTGATTCGGAACTTTAAACCTTGATTCGGAACTATCTGATTCGGAAGGTACTATTCACTCATCCGGAACTTGCTCATTCGGAATCTTCCGAATGAAGGTTGCTGATTCGGAAGTTTAGAAACTTCCGAATGAAAGACTAGTTCGGAACTTCTTCTTGGTTCGGAACTTATGGTTTGATTCAGAACCTTCCGGATGAAGGTTGATTCGGAAGTTGCTGGTGCGGAAATAATTGATTCGGAACTCTCAGCTTGATTCGGAACTGACTGGTCCGGAAGTCACTGATCCGGAACTTAGTGCTTGGTTCGGAAGTTTCCGAATGAAGCCTTCATTCGGAACTTTTTGGCTTGATTCGGAAGTCTGGAAACCCAGTTACAGTAGCAGTAACGAAGAACACGGAACACAGGTTTTAATCAAAATCAAATCAAATACTTAAAAAGGTTTTACCAAACTAAACACAAATCATTTAGACACCATAAGCAACGAATCCCACTAATAAAAACACAAATCCCATCAACTTTTGAAGATCAAATCAAGAAAAATAAAAGCTTAAGAACTTGAAGATAAAAATGAAGATGAACAAGATTAAAATGGAAAGATTAAACAAAAGCTTTGTATTGAATGATTAATGTTTTGACAAGATAAACCAAAGATTAAAATTACAAGATTGGAAAGACAAGGATAAAAATCACCAATCACCCTAGTGGTGATGGTGTTCTACGAACCAGGAAGAAAGAGTGGGGAGGAAGAAAGAGAAACTAAAAACTAGCTCTAAAATGTGTGAGGGGAAGGCTATTTATAGCCTTGTCCTTTGGTTGGTGAGTGGGCTTTCTCCCGTTCTTCTTGTCTTTTCGTCTTTTCAGAAAAGTTTCCGTTTTCGATTCTGATTCGGGATTTGTCGTCGATTAAATTCAACTCGTCTTTTAATTTCTTCGTTTAAAGGACTTGAGTTTCTTCGACTTATATAAATCTTCCATCTTTGGTCCTTTTCTTCGATAAATCTTCGAATAGGCCCAGTGACTTCAAATCTTTTGCATCTCTTGGACAATAGACTTTATCTTGAGTCTTTTTCTTCAGTAAAGCCCGTGCAATCCCATGTTTTCTTCAATATTCATCCGGTTGGCTCTGAAAACACAATAAACACAAAAACCACGCATAATTCCAAACAAATGATATTAAATACGTGTTTTGGTCTCGTTTTAGCCCGAATTAAGTGGTAAAAGGATGGGTGTTTACACACCTATCAAATCCCCTACACTTAACCATTGCCATGCCCTCATGCAATGCTTAGTGATAAAGCAAGCTTACACTTTTCTCATAATTAATCAACCTTGGCCTTATTTAATATGCTACTAAACAAAAATTAAAGAAATAAAACTTCAAAGATAACAAAGGGATAGAGAACCATTTTCTCTTGAAAATAGCTACATGGAAATAACTTGCAAAGAAATCGATGACTTACATTAGGGCTTTGGTGCTGCGAAGATTTATCACCCTCAAGTTTCACGTTCCCCAAACTAAGCTTAAAAACGAGATCATTGTTATTATAAGTTAGCAATTCAAACACTTACACACATGGCTTAATTAAATGCTTAAACTCCCTTATTCCTAGGTGTATCTCTTATATTTTATTTTTGTCTTAGAATGATCATGAAGATGCATTTTTGGACTTATTTCGATAGTTTATTAGGGCTGAAAGCAAAGTAGGATGATTTGATCAATAGTTAGCTAAAGGACAAAATCTCTTAAAACTGCTTCTCGGGATATCAAAAAGTTCATATCTTGGCATAACTTGGTTCACGATTTGAGACCTTTCTCGGGCCGATATTTGGCATGTACTTCATACTTCATATCTTCGAGAGACGTTATTGAGATAATGGTCTTCTCATCATAATAGAGTTTCTTCACTTGGAGACTTTTGAGAGGTACTCCAACTTTGTTGACCACGACTTCATGATTATTTCTTCAATCTCTAATTGGGATTTTGAGATACAACGATCCGCCTCCTTTTCGGACTTGGATCTATTTATCCTCATACCTTGTTAGGGTCTTTTCGGATAGACTTCTCCATGATCTTTATAGGAGTTGATTGCTTTTCGTCGTGAGTCTTGATCCTTCATATTGACTTTAGGAATAATGCTTTTCACATCACTTTGGATCTTCAGCAATAAAATTGAATCCTCATGCCTTGTTAGGGCCTTTTCGGACTCGCCAATCTTCGTGCCCCGCTTCATAAGTTATGCCTTGGCTATGAACTCTTATCATTACCGAGCAACTTTTAAACGATCTTGGGCTAGAAGCTAAGTAACTTTTCAAATCGTAAGACCTTACTTATTGCAGATAAATTATTAGCAAGTGATGGGAGAATAGGCAAATAATTACACCAAGTGAGCTTGCGCAAGAATACCGACTTATAATTGACTCTATCATTTCTCGTCCTCCACAATTTAAAATCTCAAGTAATGAGACTCGTGGATGCTTAGCCTAATAAACCAATTAAGGCCTACATGGTTAAGGATACTAGCTAGAATAAACTTGGATAAGTCTATTCGGGTTGAGTCAAAATAAACGCAACGGGCCTAATAGATCAAAGACTTCTAAACTAGCTACGCCACTTTATTAATATTTTTGACTTTATTGCGGGATATATACATATGAAAGCAATGATAAAAATTTAAAAATTACAACTAAATGGCCAAAGTTAATAAAAAATTTGAAAAATGTTGAAAAATAGGATTTTCCGGTTAATTGAAGGCATTTTCATGGAAAAGTCTACTTAAAACTTCGATAGAAGTCCCCCCTACACTTAAGATAAACATTGTCCTCAATGTTTAAGCATGTGGGAAAAGTTTACCCTACACTTATGACATTGTGCACGTTGGTTAACTCAAGTTAAGGAAGAGACGACTAAAGTGATCAATTTCAAATGTGAGTATGAAGAAAATTGAATCACGATAGTTGAGAGATAGAACCGGATTTCGGATAAACACGGGAGCACGGTTCTTCAAAGATTCCAAGAGTGCACTTATCCCTGTAATCACATCACCACAAAGACAAACGCATATACAAGTCCCCCCCTACACTTAGGGGATTAGAACATAAAAGGATAGATACTCGGGTTGCCTCCCGAGGAGCGCTTGTTTTTGATAACCGAGTCACGAGCCTGACTCGACCCAAAGTTAGTTCATGGGGAACGTGGTGAGGGATGGAATCACCTCCTGAGAGGTGTCCTCACCAAAGTACAACTTCACTCGTTGGCCATTCACCTTAAAATTTGGTCCATTAGGTTGAGCAAGCTCGAGAGTACCATATGGAAAAATTTGGGCAATGGTGAATGGGCCGGACCAACGAGATTTGAGCTTGCCCGAGAAGATTTTCAACCGAGAGTTAAAAAGTAAGACTTTGTCTCCAACATGGAACTCTCGGTTTTTAATCTTAGAGTCGTGAATGAGCTTAGTTCTTTCCTTATAGATCAAAGAATTTTCATAAGCCTCATTCCGAAGTTCATTCAGCTCATTGAGTTGGATCTTGCGTAGGTCACCGGCTTTGTTTATATCAAAATTAGCCCACTTCAAGGCCCAATAAGCCTTGTGCTCCAACTCAATGGGGAGGTGGCACGCTTTCCCGTACACAAGACGATAAGGCGTACAGCCGATCGGGGTCTTGTAAGCAGTACGAAAAGCCCACAAAGCATCATCAAGTTTATCAGCCCATGAGGCACGATGCTCTCCCACAGTTCTTTCAAGAATTCGCTTCAGCCCTCGGTTTGATATTTCAGCCTGGCCATTAGTTTGTGGGTGGTAGGCTGTGGAAAGACGATTGTTTATACCGTACTTAGCCATGACTCTAGCAAATTGGTCATTGCAGAAATGAGTCCCACGATCACTAATAATGGCGCGAGGCACACCGAATCTAGCAAATAGAGCCTTCAAAAAGTTACAAACCACCCTTGCGTCATTAGTAGGCAAAGCTTTGGCTTCAACCCACTTTGAAACGTAGTCAACGGCTACAAGGATGTATTTGTTTCCTTTAGACGAAGGGAATGGCCCCATAAAGTCGATACCCCAAACATCAAAAATTTCACACTCTTGAATGAAATTCTGAGGCATCTCGTCTTTATGTGTGATTTTGCCTTGCTTTTGGCAAACATCACATCGCTTAACCATATTGTGAGCATCACGATATATGGAGGGCCAATAAAATCCCGAATCAAACACTTTCTTAGCGGTGTAGTTGGGACCAAAGTGACCACCGGTGGGTCCTTTGTGGCAAGCATCAAGGATGTCCGACGCTGCCGGTCCATCAACACATCGGCGAATAATCAGGTCAGCACATTGTTTGAATAGGTAAGGGTCGTCCCAAAAGTAAGTCTTGATGTCGGTAAAGAACTTCTTCTTTTGCTGGGACGTCAACCCTTCCTTGAGAATTCCACCCGCCAAGTAGTTTGCAAAGTCCGCAAACCACGGGGTTTCATTCGGCTTCGAGTTTATAGACATTAAGGTCTCCAAGGGAAAAGAATCATTGATTTCTTTGGTCGGATGATCCCCTTGGTATGGATCCTCAAGTCTACTAAGATGGTCCGCGGCTAGGTTTTCTGCTCCTTTTTTATCGCGGATGTCGATTTTAAATTCCTGGAGCAGCAAAACCCAGCGAAGAAGTCTTGGTTTGGAATCTTGCTTTGTCAACAAGTACTTCAACGCGGAATGATCGGTGTACACAATGGTGGTGGAAAGGACAAGATAGGGGCGGAATTTCTCAAAAGCATAGACAACAGCTAAAAGCTCTTTTTCGGTTGTCGTATAATGCAATTGTGCCCCAGTCATTGTCTTGCTAGCGTAATGGATCGGTTGGAAGTGTTTGTTCACTCTTTGTCCAAGAACCGCTCCAATAGCAAAATCGCTAGCATCGCACATCAACTCAAAGGGAAGCTCCCAATTAGGGGTAACCAAGACGGGTGCCTTAGTTAGCTTATCCTTAAGCGAGTTGAAGGCTTCAAGGCACTCTTTGGAAAAGATAAAAGGAGTATCTTTTTCCAAGAGGTGGGTCATCGGGCAAGCGATTTGAGAAAAATCTTTGATAAATCGATGGTAGAAGCCCGCATGACCCAGAAAACTTCTCACACCCTTCACGGTTGAAGGTGGAGGCAACTTTGCTATAACATCAACTTTAGCACGGTCTACTTCAAGACCGGCTTTCGAAATCTTATGTCCAAGCACGACGCCTTCTTTTACCATAAAATGGCATTTTTCCCAATTTAGAACAAGGCGAGTGTCTTCGCACCGCTTTAGCATACGTTCTAAATTGGCAAGGCAAGCAGAGAAGGAATCCCCGAAGACCGAGAAATCATCCATGAAGACTTCCATGGTTTGTTCAACCATGTCATGGAAGATAGCTAACATGCACCTTTGGAAAGTCCCGGGCGCATTACATAAGCCAAAAGGCATTCTTTTGTAAGCGAAAGTGCCATAGGGATAAGTGAATGTAGTCTTCTCTTGATCTTGGGGATCGATGGGTATTTGAAAATAACCCGAGAAACCATCGAGAAAGCAGTAATATTCATTACCGGCTAATCGTTCAAGCATTTGGTCCATGAAAGGTAGAGGGAAATGATCCTTTCTCGTGGCATCATTGAGTTTGCGGTAGTCTATACAAACTCTCCACCCAGTAACGAGACGAGTGGGAATCAACTCGTTGTGTTCATTGGGAACAACGGTTATTCCGCCCTTCTTGGGCACACAATGGATTGGACTAACCCACGGTGAATCCGAAATAGGGTAAATCATACCCGCATCAAGAAGTTTGATAACCTCTGTTTTGATGACTTCATGTATTTTTGGATTCACCCTTCGTTGGCTTTGAATAGTGGGCTAGAAGTCGTCCTCCATGAGAATTTTGTGTGTGCAGAAGTGAGGATCAATTCCACGAATATCCGAGATTTTCCAAGCAATAGCCTTCTTATGAGCTTTCAGCACGGCAACGAGGCGAGTCTTCTCTTCATCTTTCAAATCCTTTGCAATAATGACGGGCGACTTCTTGTTGTCGTCAAGGAACATGTACTCGAGATGAGGCGGCAACTCCTTAAGTTCCAAATCCGGAGGATTTTCGACGGGAGGCGTTTTCAAAGTCGTGGCATCGATAGCAATAACCGTGGGAGATGGAGGCGAAGGATTGTCTTCGGTGAGCAGATTGTCAAAGAAACTCATATCTTCATCCCCCTCGGTGGGAGAATCATTAGTAGCTAAATTCGCATCTCCCATGGTAGCTTCAAGATTGTTCCAGAATAAATCACTATCTCCAAATAGAGACAACGATGAATCAATAGAGGACACGATCTCAACATTGGGAAGAGAGGTAGGAATACTTTTGCAAGCATCATTAAAGTGTTCTTCACAAGCCTCATCAAGAACGTCAATACAATTAACGCTCTCATATGAATAAGGCTGTTTAGACAACTTTCCCATATTGAAGACTACTTTGTCGTCACCCACTCTCATGATAAGCTCTCCGGCTTCAACATCAATAAGAGTGCGACCGGTCCTCAAGAATGGACGACCAACAATAAGTGGCACACGAGGGTCCATCTCGTAGTCGACGACAACAAAATCAGCAGGGAAGGTAAATTTGTCGACTCCTACAATGACATCTTCGGCTATCCTCACTGGATAAGCAACCGTACGGTTGGCCAATTCCAAAGTCATTTTAGTGGGGACTAGCTCTGGGAGAGATAATTGCTTCCAAACACTTAAAGGCATGAGATTAATACTGGCACCTAGATCAGCTAGGGCCATGCAATTCTCTACTCCCGGGAAATTGCAAGGGATAAGAAAACGACCCGGATCACCAAGCTTGGTTGGCAATTTCCTTAAGAGCACTGCAGAGCAGTTCTCATTAAGTTGGGTGTTGGCAATGTCGAGGAGCTTTTCCTTGTCGCTCAAAAGGTCTTTAAACATTTTGGCGTATTTGGGCATGTGAGCGAGAGCCTCAGCGAAGGAGATATTAAAATTCAGTTGTTTAAACATTTTAAGAAAGTTAGAAACCTGAATATCATCCTTGCTCTTTTGCTTCTCTTTCCTCAACCTAGAAGGATAAGGTATATTGGAAGAAGAGGAAGGCTTTGGGAGTATAGGATCACTCACAACCACGGGTGGAGGAGGGGTAGAAAGAAGAGGTGGAGAAATTGGGGAAGGAGAAGGATGAGGAATGGGAGCAGGCGACTCGTTCTCCTTAGTCACAACCACCGGTGGAGGTATAGGAAGCTCGGGTTCCTTGGTACCTTTACCACTTCGAGTAGTGATTGCTTTCATCTCCCCTCTTGGGTTCGCAACGGTGTTACTCGGAAGAGTACCCGAAGAAGAGGGTTGACTACTTTGGAAAAAACTAGCCATCATGTTCCGCAGATCATTGGTCTGGCTATCCAACGTGTTTCTCATGTCAGCTCTCAAATCATTTCCTTGCTTGACCAAATCTGCCTTCAAATTGCGCACTTCCTCTTGGAGATTTCCCACTATCACATCATTGGTCCTCATATAGGTGGCAACCTCTTGGTGTAATGCAGTGGTGGCTTGGTTGGGAGGAGCATTGTATGCAGGTGGTTGGTAAGCAGGTTGTTGGTATACTTGATTGTTACGTTGAGGCGGTTGTCGCTGCTTGTGAGGTGGAATGTATGGTTGTCGAGGTTGTTGTTGTTGTTGAGTAGGGCGGTTAAGGTTTTGTTGTTGGTTTGGGTTGGTAGGAGGAAAGCCAGGTGGTGAAAGATAGTTGTTGCTGCGGTAGCTAAGCAAGTTACGGTCACCTTGAGGTCTAACTTGATAAGCAGGTTGTTGGTAGGTGCCATATGCCGCATTCACATTCTCAGCAGGGTAATCTTGGGTGGCGGTACAAGTTGTGTAAGAGTGGGGACCACCGCATATCTCACAAGGTTGGCTGACAGCGTTCACTTGTGCATTTTTGGCGTTGTTGCTGACGGTGTGGGTGACAAGCGATTCAAGAAGCGTGGTAATTTTGTCAAGTCGCTTGTCGCTGTCATTAGTGCTAGCACTAGCAACATTGGTCCTAACACTCTTGGTTTGCACACGAGATTTGTTCTCAATGATATCCCAAGCAGCATTGGAAGTCTTAGCCAATAAATTACCCCCCGAGGCACTATTCAGTGAATCTTGGTCACTCATGCTTAAACCATTGTAAAAAGTATTGATTTGATGTACTTTGGTAAAACCATGCTGTGGGCATTTTCTTAAAAGATCTTTAAAATGATCCCAAGATTCACTGAATGACTCATCGTACTTTTGTTCAAAGTTTATAATCTCATTCCGCAAAGCGGTAGTACGAGAGGGTGGAAAAAAGTAGTTGATAAACTTTGTTTCCAAATCCGTCCACGAGAGAATACTCTGTGGCGGTTCCTTAGCAAGCCAATGTCGGGCTTGTCCCTCTAAAGAAAAGGGAAAAAGTTGTAACCTTATCACTTCTTGGGAAACTCCATTGAATTTGACCGTGTTAGTGAGTTGTAGAAATCTCTTGATGTGGTCGTGTGGATCATCAATGGTTCGTCCCAAGAACGGTTGAGCTGAGACCATCTGGATAAAGCCTGACTTGAGCTCGAAATTGTTGGCGGCAATTGGAGGGATGACAATTGGATCCGTGTTGCCATCAACATGAGCTTGCAGCAATTCAATCATTGGGCGATTATCCGGAAGGTGCTCATTGTTGTTGTTATCATTCATGTTGTTGAAAGGCGGGTTGTTGTTGTTATTATTGTTGTTCGGAGGTGGTATGTTATTGTTGTTTTGTACACCAGCCATGTCTAAGTTATCGAGAGGCTCGGGCTCTTGATAAGACGTGGATCGAGTGTGCATACACCTGCAAAAGAACGAACAAAGAAAAACAAAGCAAAAATATTTTTGGTTTTTTATTGTTTTATAATTTTTAGGATTTTTGAAAATTTATATTTTTTATTTGTTTTTGAAAATTTTCTTGAAAAAGTAACGTTCACGGGGAACGGATCCCAAAATCCAAGTTCTCACAAAAAACTTTTGATCGTAACGAGAAGAGCCGGCAGCGGCGCCATTTGATACACAGATTTTGCTAGGTTCAATTTTCTCTCGATATCCTCTCGAATTGATCTAGGTCTTAAGTGGAATGATTGTTCTTGGTTACTAAATAAAGGGGTTTGGTTTTCTAATCTAATAAAAAGTGGAAATGAAAGTTTAAATCAAAAACAATTACTTTAATTATAATTAACTAAGACTTGGTTTAAAATTTAAAGTTCAAATTAAAATTAAAGTTAGAATGTAAATTGTGAAATGTGAGTAAAGAGATAGTAAAACAACAACAGTAAAACAGTAACTTTAAAATACCCAAAAATAACTGATTCGGAACTTTAAACCTTGATTCGGAACTATCTGATTCGGAAGGTACTATTCACTCATCCGGAACTTGCTCATTCGGAATCTTCCGAATGAAGGTTGCTGATTCGGAAGTTTAGAAACTTCCGAATGAAAGACTGGTTCGGAACTTCTTCTTGGTTCGGAACTTATGGTTTGATTCGGAACCTTCCGGATGAAGGTTGATTCGGAAGTTGCTGGTGCGGAAATAATTGATTCGGAACTCTCAGCTTGATTCGGAACTGACTGGTCCGGAAGTCACTGATCCGGAACTTAGTGCTTGGTTCGGAAGTTTCCGAATGAAGCCTTCATTCGGAACTTTTTGGCTTGATTCGGAAGTCTGGAAACCCAGTTACAGTAGCAGTAACGAAGAACACGGAACACAGGTTTTAATCAAAATCAAATCAAATACTTAAAAAGGTTTTACCAAACTAAACACAAATCATTTAGACACCATAAGCAACGAATCCCACTAATAAAAACACAAATCCCATCAACTTTTGAAGATCAAATCAAGAAAAATAAAAGCTTAAGAACTTGAAGATAAAAATGAAGATGAACAAGATTAAAATGGAAAGATTAAACAAAAGCTTTGTATTGAATGATTAATGTTTTGACAAGATAAACCAAAGATTAAAATTACAAGATTGGAAAGACAAGGATAAAAATCACCAATCACCCTAGTGGTGATGGTGTTCTACGAACCAGGAAGAAAGAGTGGGGAGGAAGAAAGAGAAACTAAAAACTAGCTCTAAAATGTGTGAGGGGAAGGCTATTTATAGCCTTGTCCTTTGGTTGGTGAGTGGGCTTTCTCCCGTTCTTCTTGTCTTTTCGTCTTTTCAGAAAAGTTTCCGTTTTCGATTCTGATTCGGGATTTGTCGTCGATTAAATTCAACTCGTCTTTTAATTTCTTCGTTTAAAGGACTTGAGTTTCTTCGACTTATATAAATCTTCCATCTTTGGTCCTTTTCTTCAATAAATCTTCGAATAGGCCCAGTGACTTCAAATCTTTTGCATCTCTTGGACAATAGACTTTATCTTGAGTCTTTTTCTTCAGTAAAGCCCGTGCAATCCCATGTTTTCTTCAATATTCATCCGGTTGGCTCTGAAAACACAATAAACACAAAAACCACGCATAATTCCAAACAAATGATATTAAATACGTATTTTAGTCTCGTTTTAGCCCGAATTAAGTGGTAAAAGGATGGGTGTTTACACACCTATCAGTGGATTTAACAAAAACGAAAAGAAAGGCTCAACGGGTGTTCTAAGGGTATCTAGCACTAACGAGAGTGCTAACAAAAGGGTTAATTTGGGTGGTTAGCTTATCGATGCAACTAGTTAAAAAGAAAATGAAAAAGGCTATTTGGGTTTTATTCCTAAGGTTGCCTCTTTGTCACGCATATACACTTTTATCACACAAGTGTGATCTCACTAAAAATCTTATTATATTTTTTTATTTTTTTCGTGGGAACGATTAATGAAATATATTTACAAACAAACGTGTGAGAGAAAAAAAAATTTAAATCCTAAGGGCAAACAAGTATACAACTCTCCCTTTTTTTTCTTTTTCTCTTTTTAACTTATTAATTTTTTTATAACAAAAATTGGTTTCGTTTTCCCATTTATTTCCCCTCACACTTATGTTTTGGATTGGACTCAATGTTAAAAATAAACATCAAAGCATGAAAAGTGAGGAAATAAATAAATAGTGTAAGAGAAACGAAACTCCCCGGGCTAAGAAATTGCAATTGATATCCATATGATAAGATGCTACACCATAAGCTTGTGAGATCAATCGGTTTTTGATACTTCATTCCTTCTCTATGTATGCATCCTCCATTACCTATTGCTGCATTTATTCAAACAAAACACAAAAACAAAACAAACAAACAAACAAACACGCAAGCACACATAGATATATAAAATCACTACTAGAAAAGTACACCCCCTCACACTTAAGATTTCCCAAGTTAGAAAAATACTTTTGGGATGTACATATATATTCTAAACACACAAAATTAAACACACAAATAATTAAAGCACGTGTTGCCTCCCAAGAAGCGCTTGATTTATTATTGAGTCGTTAGCTAGACTCTTCCCCTCGATGTTAGGATTCTTTGATAATACGGTTAAGATGGGGAATTTTGGTTGGGTGCAATTGATTTTGATAATTATCATCATTAAACGAAAGAAATTCGTCATTCATATTCTAAACTTTGAAAGGCTTCTTCGGCACATCATTTTCGTCTTTCTTTATTATTCTTCTACTTCCAATGCCATTCATCGATTTCAACTCCACGTCATGAATTGACATTACATCATGTTCATACGTCTTCTCCTTTTTGTATGGGATATGCACGGTGCATACCTTGGGAAAAGTTGAGTTAGAAATGATGGGTTTTGGTTTTGGCACGGTTGGAATAGGTTCTTCTTCTTCCTCGATGAAGGCAACGTCACCCTTATCACTCTCGTTTCGGATAGAGGGTAGATCGTATCTTGATTTGGTTTTGGTGATTTGAGGAAGGCACTTGGTTTGTTGGATGAACTTTTCGACTCGATCGGTTTTCGTCTTCAAGTCTTCGATTATGGTAGTATGGTTCCGGAAGTTTAGATTGATTTGAAACTCCAAGTCAACCAAATTGTTCTTGACACGTTCATTTTCTTCCGTTTGCCAAGACATAAATTCTCTCATCATCTCCTCCCTTGAGGCTTCGGGTTTTTGGTGATATTGTGATGAGTATGTCGTTACATCTCGCAGTCGAGATTGAGAAATGGGACGGTTCAGGTTTAGGGTAAGATAGGAATGTGAATTCCTTGAATTTTGTTCATGATATCCTTCGTGATATTTTTCGACATAATTCGCTTCATGAGGTTCACACATCGGCGTGTCATCCTTCATGGTGGTTTTTGGACCGTGATCGTTTCTACGATCGTCTCGCATATCTTTTAGTTCATTCCTTATGACTAGGAATTGAGAATCGATAAGCCTAGCGAGAGCTTCGAATTTCTCCATCAACACGGTGTGATCGAAGATGAGGTTATTTCCACCGGCGGAAACAACGGTTTTCGGTTTAGGATGGATATAAGACTCCTTTGAATAATCGAGTTTAAGAAGGACCTTGTCCTCGAGGATTTGGAATGCTTCGTTTGGAGTATTGTAGAGGAAGATTCCTACGGTGTCGAGAGATGCTTGAGTTGGATCGTCTAAACCACGATAAAGTGTTTCAATTCTCGTTCTCTTGGTTAGATCATGTCCATAACAAGCGCGAAGCATTTCTTTGATTCAGAGCCAAGCTTCAATGAGAGTCTCGTCATTGAGTTGGTGAAAGTTATGAATGTCGTTTAGGAGACGCTTAAACTTTGCGGGTGAAAAGAATCGGCCTATGAAAGCTTCTCTTAATTCATTCCACGAAGTAATTGTTCCTTCATTTAGTTCATTCAACCAAATCTTAGCTTCTCCGGTTAATGAGAATGGAAACGTCCTCAAGTTAATCGCTTCTTCTTGATTTTCACCATATTGGAAAAGGCTACTAATCTAAAGAAAATCGAGAACGTGTCGGTGAGGATCGAATAGGACTTGCCCATCAAATTGGTTCTCCCGAATCATTTTCATGTGGGTACTCGTGATAGTAAAATTGTTCAAAATAAGGATTTGAACAATAGAGGAAATAGGTGTTGGAGCAACGATCGTAGTGTTTGACCACATCGGTTGATCATCGGGATCAATGATAATAACGGTTGAGGAATCGGATACGGTGTCATAAGAGAATATTTCTTCGGTATGGAATGGGTTTTTAAATTTCGACTCATGTATGTCGATTATGACAACACGTTCCTCAGTGAATGGTTCGGGTGACTCGATATCAAATATGGTTTTATCGGGTTCACGAGTCTTCTTCTTGAACTTACTTTTAAGTTCATAGAATTTAGTAACGAGACCTTTACCTCTAAGACGTAGGTTTATGAAAAATCGAAATAATTCGAAAAATTTATTAAAGACTACAAAAAATATGAAAAGATAAATAAAATATAAAGGAACTGCAACAAAAAATATTTTTGTATTTTTTATATATATGTTAACTAAAGGAAACAAATAAAGAAACAATAGAAAATAAAAATAAAACGTAAAAGAATTATTGTACCAAATCAATCAAACTGGACGGTTCGGATGACTTTGGGTTCTAAACATGGGGCTTGGGATAAAACCAGGGTAATTAGAAATACGAACGAGGCACAAAATATTAGAACGGGGTGGTTGTGTGGGTTATGATAAAACAATGATAATTGGTTATAAACTCGAAGAAAGGATGTTAAACGAGTTAAAACACAATTAGGAACGGGTTTGGGTAAGGCTCGGTTGAAATAAAAAATAAAAAGAAAAAGTTTTTTTTAGGTTGTTGGGAACCTTGCCGGCGGTAGGAAAGGGTTGCCGGACGGCAATCAAGCTTCTGTTGAAGCTTGTCGGCGGCAAAACTGACTTGCCGGACGACAAGTTGGTTGCTGTTGGGGTTTGCCGGCGGCAGGAGCTCCTTGACGGACGGCAAAGGGGCTACTGTGGTGCTCTTGCCGGCGGCAGGAGGGTTTTGCCGGCGGCAATACTCTCCTGTCAGAATATTTTTATTATTATTTTTTTTGCACTTATAATCTTAGAACACTTAAAAAAACTTTTTTGGGGGGTTGATGAAATAATCACAAAAAAGCTTAATCTAAACACACTTTAATTTTTTAAACACAATAAGCACGAATTATATGAACGAAACACTATACAAAAAAAAGATTCTAATACACGAAAAACACAACCGAATCCCCGGCAGCGGCGCCAAAAACTTGATGCGTTCTTTGTGAGTGTACACAAGTTTTAAATTTATAACACGGATTTCTAAATAAGCTAAGAACACACGGGCAAGTACGACCTTTTTGTTTGTAGCTAGCTTTTTGTGGTAAGCCGAGGTCGTTCACTAGGATTTGGGTGTTTTCGGTTGTAAAGGATCTTTGTAACAATGTAACGTTAGTGGTAAAAATGGTTGTCACTCCCACAATTACCATATAAGTAACAAATAAGCTAACAAGCAACAAGTAACAAGTAAATGATTAAGCTAATAAGATGAGAACAATAATATTAAAGACAACACTTGCTTGGATTAGTTCATAACATTTGGATTCTTCATAAGAGGATGGTTTTGATAAATCGATTACAAGTAAAGAAGATGATGGTCACAAATTCCAATCTTTGATTTTAAAGCACACAACCTCCGCGAAAGATCATACATCTATAAAATCAAGCATTAAGATGAATCAACTAATTCAAGACTATGTTTAGTTTAACGAATTTGATTCACGGTCGTTTCACAAAATCATTAACAATCACACTTAAGTTCCTTTGCATAATCATACCACTAAAGAAATGGTCAATACAATAAATAATCATCCATAGACAAAATGATTATAACTAGTTGGTGAATGATAGCCCTTTCGACCTATGAAATCATCAACAACTAATCAAGTATGATAAGCAAATGGAATGGAACTTAAGCACACTTGGATTTCAAACATAACATGAAATTGATCAAAACAATGATAAAACATAAACAATCCTCATGTCACAACATCATCCAAGCAAGTGTATATGAAACTACTCCATAATTGTTTCAACACAATTCATACGAACAATATTCATGACATTCATAATCATTCTTGAAATAATAAAAAGAGTTTACCAAAGTGCTATTACAATAAGTAAATGAAAGGAATTAGAGCAATCCTTAGGCCTCCAATTGACTACAAGTTTTGTGGTCTTTCGGGTTATGCAAATGGAATTCGTATTTGATATTTGAGGCATATTTTGGAGAGGTTTGGTGAAGGTTGGTGGTGATTTAGGTATCAAGAAACACTATCAATGATAAGGGTAATGATCCCTTAGAGTTTGGCAAAGTTATTTTGATGATTGGATCTCCAAAAATGTCACTTTTTGACACACCAATATTAAATCCGAGAATTGGGGTCTTCACCAAGGTTGGGAGAATTCCTTTGATGAATAATGGAGTTGGTTATGAAAGAGATATGTTACAATGACCCAAGGGTCTTATTTATAGTGGAATTAAGGCCTTGGTATTCAATGTATGAACTTGGAGCCAAAGAAATAAACTTGGAGCCAAAGCAAATATCTTGGAGCCAAAGTTGTTCTAGAATGCTCCAAAGAAGCTTGCATGAATGTTGACACAATTTTGTCTAGACAAATGTTTGTGGCAACTTCACTCATGATGGAGGCAAATCAACTCCCATGTGATGGTGGAAACTTCACTCTTGCCAGTGGCAAGTTGGATGTGTGTTGATGGTGGCAACTTTAATGCTGAGTGACTTGTACATGTCTTGAAACACTTGTTCTTGCATCCGGAATCGATCTTCAAAGGCTTGTAGCTAGTCGGGATTCCTTCGTATATGCATGAATCGTCAATTATTCTTTCTTTTCTTCACTTTTCTTGTTCTTGGCTAACTAACAACACAAAACATAACTTCACACATATTTGAGCTAAATAGCCCGTTAGTATAACCAAAAACCATTCAAGATATACGGATAATGCTCAAGAAAATATGTTGGATTTGAGCGTTATCAAGTACTTAGCAAACCACTTGAAAGATTTTGTTATGAAAACTATGAAACACGCTTCCAAATTGTTTAAGCACTTTGAATGTGACTTATGTCACTTAAAGAAACACCTCATTGAACAATTCTTCTCCAAGCCAAACCAATTTCTTTGTCACACAAAGAACAAGGGATTCACAGGCTTATAAGAGAACTTTGTTCTTGTTCAAGGTTTTGTTTAAGTACAAAAACGCGACAACAAAAGCTTAACACAATAACAAGAATATGGAACTAATAACTGAAAAATCGTTCTTTGAATATGTCTAATCGAATTGACTACTGGTTAACGTGCGACTCACTCGTCTTTTGGTGGAAAGAAATATTTTTGGTCGTTGTTGTAAAATTAAATTGCAAAACTTTAATGTAAATGAAAGGTAAATAAGACTAAAACTGATTAAAACATAAATGGTGCAAAATTAAAACTTTTAAAAGTGAATTAATTAAATGACAAGAAATTAAAGTTTGACGAAAAGTAAATTTGACAATTTAATAAAAATATAAACTTGAAAATTAAAATAAAGTAAAACAATTAAAATAACACATAACAAAAATGGCGGGAAAATAAAGATTTAAAAATAAAAAGGGAACAAAAACAAAACATAAGTCTGGACACCAAATACCTTACCTAGTTCGGAATCAAATACACTACCTAGTTCAGAATGTCTGTCACACATATAACTCGGAATGCAGAATCCTCGCCTAATTCGGAATATATGAACAAGACCTAGTTCAGAATTGGGACTTCTCAACGTACTTCGGAATAATTCAAAAGTGTTGTACATAGTTCGGAATACAGGTTCCATACATAACTCGGAATCCACTAAAATCATGAACTAATTCGGAATGCTTGTGCTCGACCTAGTTCGGAATCTGAGTTGGGAACGTAATTCGGAATATGATCTAACATATAATTCGGAATAACCACTTTGGATGCAATTCGGAATGCAGGTTGAGAACTAGCTCGGAATAAATGGTTTTGGACCTAATCCGGGAAAACAAACAAGAGCCTAATTCGGGAAGTCACATCCAAAACCTAACTCGGAATGTAGACAACCACCTAATTCGAGATCCTGGTCATGCATGTAATTCGGAAAGGGGGCAATTGTACATAACTCGGAATATTAGGGTTTACAGTAAAATCCGAATTATATCAAAAATACCAAAAAGTAATATTAAGATAAAACCAAACAAGCACTTATCTAAAAACATAACCAAAACAAGTTTAAGAAAAAGCAAATAAGCTAAAATTTAAAAACTTTTAAAAACACTAATTAATAAAAATATTTAAAATCAACTTTTTATAAAATAACTTTTAAAAACACTTAAATTTAAGAAAAGCACACAATAAGCTATAAAATCAATAAGTCAACACAATCAAACACATAAAAACATAACAAACAATCAAATAAGCATGACAATAAGCAAATAAGCATAATGATTAACAAAAATAAGAAAGGTAGAATGAGAGATTAATTAAGAACTTGATTAAAAATAAGATTCAACAACAAAAAATTAAACTTACTTGAAATTAAAGGCAAGAATTTAAATGATAATTAAGTAAATGACAATATGAAAGTGCAAGTAATTAAATGGAAGAACTATGTGTCAAATAGCCAACACCTCCTAATGTGACATTAGGAGGGTATTTATAGGGAGATTAGCAAGTGTTGATCTTTTCTTCCTTTTCTCGTCTTTTCGTCTTCTAAATTCTTCGACTTTTTCGACTTTGTCTCGGGATTATTTGAATTCGTCTTATAATTTCTTCATTTACTTGACTTGAGTTCTTCGATAAATCTTCAGAATAGGCCTTGAACTTCCGTACTTTTTGCACTTGATCTTTTGACTTCGTCTTTTCTCGTTTTCTTCGATAAAAGCCCGTGAAAGCCCGTGTTTTCTTCCTTTTTCATCTTTTGGTCCTAAACACAATAAAAATGCAAACCACGCATAATTCCGACATTTACGACATAAAATACACGTTTTGGCTTGGTTATTATTATAATTAAGTGGTAAAAGGATAAGTATTTTCACACTTATTGAATCCCCTACACTTGACCATTGTAATGTCATGCAATGCATTAGTTACAAAGCAAGATTTACATTTCCATCATAATTAACCTACCTTGGCCTTTATTAAAGAGATAGAAAATTACAAAATATTTAAAGGAAGAAAAACAAGTGAAAGATCAAAAACTTACCTCAGGGTTTTGGAATGTCATAAATGTTTATCACCCTCAAGTTTCACGTTCCCACTACCAAGCTTAAAAACAAGATCATTTTTATTATACGTTAGAAAACTAACACAAATTCATGTGGCCCAATTATTCACTTAGACTCCCTTATTCCTAGGTGTATCTCTTATATTTTATGATTGTCTTGAATGATCACGAGGATTCATTGTTTGACTTATTTCGATAGTTTATTTAGGCTGAAAATAAAGTAGGACGATTTAATCAATAGTTAGCTAAAGGACAAAATCTTTTAAAACTACTTCTCGGGACCTCAAAAAGTTCATATCTTGGCATAACTCGCTTCACGATTGAGACCTTTCTCGGATCAATATTTGACATTGACTTCATACTTCAAATCTTGAGAGACGTTCATGAAATAATGGTCTTCTCTTCATAATAGGAATTTCTTCACTTGAACTTTTTGAGAGATTCTTCATATTTGGACCACGACTTCTTCATTTTTCTCCAGTCTTTACTTGGGATTTTGATATACAACGATCCGACTCCTTTTAGGACTTGGATATATTTATCATCATACCTTGTTAGGGCCTTTTTGGATAGACTTCTCCATGATCTTTACGGGAGTATTTGCTTTTCGTCGTGTATCTCGATCCTTCATATTTATTTTTGATAAATGATTCTTCATATCACTTGGGATCTTTAGCAATAAAATGTAGCCCTCATTCCTTGTTAGGGCCTTTTCGGACTCGCCAATCTTCGCATCCCGCTTCAATAAGTTATGCCTTGGTTATGAACTCTAATTAATGCCGAGCAACTTTTAAACGATCTTGGGCTAGAAGCTAAGTAACTTTTCAAATCGTACAACCTTACTTATTGCAATTATATTTATTAACAAGAGATAGGAGAAAAAGCTCATAATTAACTCACATAAATTCATGAAAGAATACCAAACTTATAATTGACTCTATCATCTCTCGTTCTCCACAATTTAAAATCTCAAGGAATGAGACTCGTGGATGCTTATCCAATTAAATCAAAGTTTCGGGTTTTCAAGTCATCTATAGGATCTTGCAACTTCTTAAACTTTTTCAAGTTTAGAATTCGCATTTTAAAGTTCCCTTGATAAACGACTTTCTAGGATCAATTAAAGGAACTTGCGAAAAGTTCTTGTTCTTAACCCGTAAGAGTTAAGACTTTCGCGCTTTAAAGTTCCCTATATAAAAGCCTAGCAAAACTTGACTTAAACACGTTAAGGATACTAGCTAGAGTAACTTAGATAAGTGAACTCGGGTTGAGTCAAAAGATTCACAACGTTTAAAAATTAAAACTACTTTATTAAATTTTATTCTAGAAAAGAAAGAAAATAACTATACAAAGGTAACTACAACTAGGCCAAAATAGATTAAAATTTTTGAAAAATGTCAAAAAAATCAATTTTCTGGTTAAAATGAGGACAAATACAAGGAAAAACCCACTTAACTTGGATAGAAGTCCCCCTACACGTAATATAAACATTGTCCTTAATGTTTAAGCATGTGGGAGTAAATTCCCCTACACTTAGGACATTGTGCATGTTGTTTAAATCTTGCTAAGGAAGAGACAACTAAAGTGATTCCTATTTTAATATTGAAAAATATAAAATAGAGAATCAAAAGAGTTTAGGATAGAACCGGGAAGACGGGTACACGGAATCACGGGTCGTCAAAAGTCATCAAGAATGGATCTTTGATAGCTCGAATCCCTGTACATGATAAGAAAGAAAACAACAAACACATACTAGGGTATCCCCCTACACTTTTTATAAAAACAAAAGAAAAAGGATAGATACTGCGAGTTGCCTTCCGAGAAGCGCTTGTTTTTGTTAACCGAGTCGTGAGCCTGACTCGACCTTGATTATCATGGAAAGAGGCTTGAAACACATCCACCGGGATTAAATGCATGGTTTTCATCCATTAAGTAGCACAAGCTTAAGGGGAACAAGGCAAGCCACATAAGAGTACGCAAGGTTCCCTTAAGCAGTGATTGAGCATGGTGGAAGAGAGTGTGATGAAGTGCAAGCATATCTCCAGTGTTTCCAAAAATCTTTCCTTTTATTTCATCAGATGGATACTGAGATGGCTTAAAAATTGCAATACCGGGATTGAACACCTTTTCCTTTAGGGGAAAATAACACTCAGGCTCAGTAGACCTTGAAGAAGATCCGCTCATAAATCTCACAATCTCATCTGACAAAGGTGGATAGAGAGGTGTGAAAACATAGGTACTACGGATATCGGTGTCAGCCGACTTCTTCTCCTTTGAAACGGGTTTCTTCATATCCACAGGAGGATAAAGAGCATCATCAAAGTCCAAAGGAGGAGAATCATTCTCATTTGGGAAGTAACTGTTAAGAAAAGTAGCAAAATCTTCCTCAAATGAGTAGTCGTCCAAAGTAGGATCAAGCATTGTTGGTGGAGGATCTTCATCAAAGGTAGGAACAAGGTCATCATGTGAAGAATCACTCGAAAGAGTATCAACATCATCAAAGTCATCATAAGTTGGTATGTCTTTATACTCAGAAGAAAAATCATCAGAATCATCCATATCAGAACTAGAATCATCATCATAGTCATCATAAACTGGTGGAGACCCATGAATCGGTGGGGCATCCAAATGGGAGAGAGAATCATCCACATCATCTTGGAAAAGTGGATTATCATAGCAAGAGTCGAAAAGAGGATTGTTGTAGACGACAAAATCATCAAGCACATTAATCATATTCATTGATTCTCTTCCATTGGATTTGTTTGTGATCTTCCCCATTTTAAACACTTGCACATCATTCCGGACCCTTAAGATGAGTTTACCTTCGGCAACATCGACTAAGGCTTTTACGGTTCTCAAGAATGGCCGTCCAAGTATTAACAGAATACGAGGGTCCATTTCATAATCAACAACAACAAAATCGACCGGAAAAGTGAAGGTGCCAACTTTAATAAACACATCTTCGGCAATTCCAATGGGGTAAGCGAGAGTGCGATTTGCTAGCTCAAGAGTCATATTTGTTGGTGTAAGGTCGGGTAATGATAGTGTTTTTGAAACACTTAAAGGCATCAAATTTATACTTTCCCCGAGATCAGCTAAGGCAGTAAATTATTCGGTTTTGTTAAAAATGCAAGGCAACACAAAAGGACCGGGATCTCCAAGTTTTTCCGAAAGTTCTTTAAGAATGACTGCATAACAGTTTTTATTTAAGAGTGTGTTGACAAACTCAGGCATCTTTTCCTTCTTGTTAAGCAATTCCTTGAATGCTTTGACGAATTTCGGCATTTGGACAAGTGCTTCAACGAGGCTAACGTTGAAGGTCATTTGTGATATCATCTTCAGAAAAGAAGTGATGTGAGCATCCTCTTTAGTAAGTAATTTGCTCTTGTCTAACCGAGAATGATAAGGGATGTTGGTTTTAGGTGGTATAGGTGTAGCAGGTAAAGGTTGAGATGTTGAAGGTTTATAGGTGGAAGGTGGGGTCGGTGAAGGGTGTTTCTTGGGTACTACTTCAGTAAGAGGTGGAGACGATAATGGAGAACTAATACTAGGCGTGGGAGTAGCAGGGATAAATGGTGGTGGAGGAGGTGTAGATGGAGTAACTGGGGGAGGGATAGATGGTCCTACTAAAGTTGTGCCATTGCGTCTAGTAATAGCACTCACATTAGCTCTTGGGTTGGTGACGGTATTTGAAGGAAGAGAGCCCGAAGTAGAGGGTTGAGTACTTGGGAGGAAACTAGCCAGCATATTCTTCAAATCATTTGTTTGATTTCTAAAAGAGGTTTGCATATCATGTCGAAGCTCGGTTCTAATATCATTCCTTTGCTTAGTGATATCTCCTTTCAAGTTGATGATTTGGCTTTGCAGATTCTTAACTAGCTCTCCTTGGGTCCTCATGAAAGCTTCAACATCATGATTAATGGGTGGTGCTTGTTGAGCGGGTGGGTGATATGGTGTAGAAGCTCTAAGTGGATTTGGATTTATTCTATTAAAGTTGTTGGGATTGTGGTTTTGAGGATAAAAACCGGGTGAAAGAAAGTTGTTAGAACGGTAACTTAGCAAGTTACGATCACCTTGCGGTCGGGCTTGATAGCTTTTCGTTGAATAGTTACCATGAGCCGCATACATGTTGTCCGGATTGTCATGAGTAGAAGGACAATCAGTGTATGAATGAGGATCGCCGCAGATCTCACAAGAAAGTGCTACAACTATAACTTGTTGTTGTTGATTTGTAACCAAAAGTTGGATAGTTTTGTTCATTTCGGCCATCATGCGGGTGAATTCGGTCATCTCAGTGTGTGATAAAGTAGAAGAAACAATGACTCTCGGGTTATTCCTTAAAGATGCAGATGAATCCCAATTTTTGTGATGAGTAGTAATGTTCTCTATAAGCTCTCTACACTCCTCGGGTCTTCTTTTCATAAATGTGTCACCGACGGCTGCATTAATCGTATCACGATCACGAAAAGTTAAACCGTTGTAGAAAGTATCAATTAAGGTGTCAGGGAGAATGTTGTGGTTAGGACATCGATCGATCAAAACATTATATCGTTCCTAAGCATCAAAAAGTGATTCATCAGGTTCTTGAGTAAATCCACTAATTTGATTCCGAAGGCTCGTGACCATGGATGGTGGAAAGTAACGCGACAAAAATCGTTGAGTCATCTCGTCCCAAGTATGAATTGAATTCTTCGGAAGACGATCAAACCATTTTTCGGCATGGTGGGATAAGGTGTGTGGAAATAGGTGGAGGCGAAGAAAATCTATAGTAACATCGGGCAACTTCATGCTTTGAGTAACGGTAATGAATTTGTCGAGATGTTTGTTGGCATCATCATCCGGTAATCCGCGAAATGGACAAGTGTTTTGAACTTGTTGGATCATGTGATGCTTCAACGAAAACTCTGGAGCCGTGATTTGCATCGGCGCAATCGGTCCTCCTCGTCCGTTCATGGTTGGTTGACAAAGCTCCTCCATCGTTCGAAGGTCTGGTTGAGGGTCATTGTTGTTATTATTCATGTTGGGGTGAGGTGGATTATTATTGTTGTGCACACCAGCCATATCTAAATCTTCAAGAGTCTCGGGCTCAGAATAAGATGAAGATCTAGTACGCATACACCTGCAAAAGAAAAAGATACCAAAGAAATAGACAAAATATATTTACTTGGGAAAATAAAATCTTTTTGGATTTATGAAAATTTTTAATTTTTATGGATTTTTATAAATTTTTTATTTTTATGGATTTTTGAAAATTTTTGAGCAAGAAAAATAACGTTCACAAGTGAACGGATCCCAAAATTCAACGCGTCTCTCACTAAAAACCGTTAATCTTCACGAAAAGAGCCAGCAACGGTGCCATTTTAATAACTGAAAAATCTTTCTTTGAATATGTCTAATCGAATTGACTACTGGTTAACGTGCGACTCAGTCGTCTTTTGGTGGAAAGAAATATTTTTGGTCGTTGTTGTAAAATTAAATTGCAAAACTTTAATGTAAATAACAGGTAAATAAGACTAAAACTGATTAAAACGTAAATTGTGCAAAATTAAAACTTTTAAAAGTGAATTAATTAAATGACAAGAAATTAAAGTTTGACGAAAAGTAAATTTGACAATTTAATAAAAATGTAAACTTGAAAATTAAAATAAAGTAAAACAATTAAAATAACACTTAACAAAAATGGCGGGAAAATAAAGATTTAAAAATAAAAAGGGAACAAAAACAAAACATAAGTCTGGACACCAAATACCTTACCTAGTTCGCAATCAAATACACTACCTAGTTCGGAATGTCTGTCACACATATAACTCGAAATGCAGAAACCTCACCTAATTCGGAATATATGAACAGGACCTAGTACGAAATTTGGACTTCTCAACGTACTTCAGAATAATTCTCCACACGTAGTTCGGAATCAAGTGTTGTACATAGTTCGGAATACAGGTTCCATACATAACTCGAAATCCACCAAAATCAGGAACTAATTCAGAATGCTTGTGCTCGACCTAGTTCGGAATCTGAGTTGGTAACGTAATTCGGAATATGATCTAATATATAATTCAGAATAACCACTTTGGATGCAATTCGGAATGTAGGTTAAGAACTAGTTCGAAATAAATGGTTTTGGACCTAATTCGGGAAAACAAACAAGAACCTAATTCGGGAAGTCACATCCAAAACCTAACTCGAAATGTAGACAGCCACCTAAATCAGAATCCTGGTCATGCATGTAATTCGGGAAGGGGGCAATTGTACATAACTCGGAATATTAGGGTTTATAGTAAAATCCGAATTAGATCAAAAATACCAAAAACTAAAATTAAGCTAAAACCAAATAAGCACTTATCTAAAAACTTAACCAAAACAAGTTTAAGAAAAAGCAAATAAGCTAAAATTTAAAAACTTTTAAAAACACTAATTAATAAAAATATTTAAAATCAACTTTTTATAAAATAAGTTTTAAAAACACTTAATTAAATTTAAGAAAAACACAAAATAAGCTATAAAATCAATAAGCCAACACAATCAAACACATAAAAACATAACAAACAATCAAATAAGTATGACAATAAGCAAATAAGCATAAAGATTAACAAAAATAAGAAAGGTAGAATGATAGATTAATTAAGAACTTGATTAAAAATAAGATTCAACAACACAAAATTAAAACTTACTTGAAATTAAAGGCAAGAATTTAAATGACAATTAAGTAAATGACAATATGAATTTGCAAGTAATTAAATGGAAGAACTATGTGTCAAATAGCCAACACCTCCTAATGTGACATTAGGAGGGTATTTATAGGGAGATTAGCAAGTGTTGATCTTTTCTTCCTTTTCTCGTCTTTTCGTCTTTTAAATTATTCGACTTTCTCTCGGGATTATTTGAACTCGTCTTATAATTTCTTCATTTATTAGACTTGAGTTCTTCGACTTCATTAAACTTCCGTCTTTAGACTTTTTCTTCGATAAATCTTAAGAATAGGCCTTGGACTTCCGTTCTTTTTGCACTCTTGATCTTTTGACTTCGTCTTTTCTCGTTTTCTTTGATAAAAGCCCGTGAAAGCCCGTGTTTTCTTCCATTTTCATCTTTTGGTCCTAAAACACAATAAAAACGCAAACCACGCATAATTCCAACATTTACGACATAAAATACACGTTTTGGCTTGGTTATTATTATAATTAAGTGGTAAAAGGATAAGTGTTTTCATACTTATTAGGAACTCAGTTTTTAATCACAACACAATACCACACTTTCATAAATCAGAAAAGGGGCTTTACAAGGCTTGACAAAGTAAAACTGAGAACAAGAACTAAGATACTCAACTAATGGCCTTATATAGACCTTACAATGGTTCTAGAATGCTAAGGAAACAATAAAAACCCTAGCTACTGATGTTCCAAGTATGCCCTTGTTAACTTTCTGAGTTTGGAGGTCTTGTGAAGATTTCTAGGCATTTTGCTGATGCTGAGTTGTTAGTGGAGCAATCCTAGGTGTCCAATGATGTGTATGGACCAAGAAAATGCCTTGGGTCGTTGGATGGAACTTTTGGTTTTGGCTGTATGTTGAAGACAAATAGGGAGTGGACAGGGGAGCCACGTGTAGCACTCTTGGGTGATGGGAGGGCCAAAGTGGGTTTTGGGTTTTGTTAAACATGTGATTAATCATAAATCTGGAGATGGTTATGGGTTAATTGTTGCTTAATCACAAATGCCCAATTTGTGTTCTTGGTTAAGAACACAGGTTTTGATCTTGATTGGGTTTAATAAACATGTTAGGCGCCTAAATTCAAATAGGATTAATTAATATTAACCCGTTGGTTAGTGGAGGGGTGATGTGGAGAAATGGTGGGATCTGATTGGTGGAAAGGGTGAGTGGGGTGAGGTGACAGGCTGTGGTTGGTCTAGGTAAGTATCCTTGTCTTGGCAGATTATACCCCTTACCTTCTATCTTCTCTTCATTTACAACTTAGCAGCTTGAAACTCCAAATCCTTTGTTAACTAAGTTTCATTCTTCACACTTTTACCCCAAAAACTTTCCAAAAGGTATTTAAAGGACTTGTTTTGTCATTTCTTGATATTTGAAGGACCAAAATTGTTATTTCTTATATCTTGAAGGTCTTCATGGTATGTTTGACTTTGAGGAGGACCAATCTTGACAAGTCTTCATTTTGTGAGGACCAATCTTGCCAATTCTTCAAAGTTGAGAGACTCTATTGTAATTTTGACAAACTTAAGGGACTAAACTTGTAATTATGAATATACAAGGGTATTAAGTGTTATTTCTTTAATGATGAAGGACCTTTCTTGTATATCTTCAAATCTTCAAGGACTTTTTCTTGGAAAATCATAACTTGGGCCCGGTTTATTGTGCGGCTTCGTTTCTCGTGTTCGTTTTTGCTTGTTTATTATGATATTTTGTCTTTTTCACGATATCCATACCTAATATACACAAGTAACAAATACAAGCACATAATATGGTATTTTATGACATTTTTAACATTTTAAATCCCAAAAAGAACGATGAGATCATGTATAAATGCCATCTCATCAATAATAAAAGTTAATGTATGTGAATTCACGACATAGACGCATGAATTTAACTTTAGGAGAATCCACAATGCTCTCAGTAGGATCATTTAACAAAAAAGAGACATATCTCAGATGTCGTAGAACGCATGTTTGGGGGTCCAAATATGTAATAACTTAGAACTTAATTTGATCTATTCGATGGGATACCCAAACATATTAACTGTTTTCGATGTTTATTTATTTTCATTCATGAGCTTTGATATGAGCAAAATCTCATATCAATAATATCACAAATCATCCTAAAACACAAAGCAAATACCTAATTTTTATACATAAAAGCAGTGTTATGGGCATGTTTTGTGTTTATGCTTGTGTAGGTAACAAAGATACAAATTTGGAGCAAACAAGTGAAATCAAGCCTTAAAGTTGAAGAAAAGACAAAAGAAGAATCAAAAGTGACAAGCCTTTCAAAGACAAAGGACCTTTCTTGACATTTTCCAAAGACGAGGGACTAAATGTAATTATTCAAAAGTCAAGAAGAAAGTCAAATCTGGTCAACATTCAAGTCAACAAGTCAAAGGATGATTTATGAACAAGTTCGAAGTTTGAAGGATCAAAATTGCCAAAGAAATGAAATTTCGAGCTCAAGTGAATAATCCACTAAAGTTGAGGGGCTTAAATTGACACAAATGGGCAAAGTTTGCTTTGATCCGAGTGAAAGATATTTCAACCAATGAGAGGATAGTATTACTTGCACAAGGATTGCCAACTCATGGGACACGTCACCCACTCAGCCGTTATTGCAATTAATAAACCAATCCAAACAGTCCACATCACTCACTTGTTCCAACCAATCATAAATCAGAATTGAGATAATGATCAGCAACTTCTTTCTTCCACCAATAATAACTTGCCACTTGTCACATTCAAACTATCACAAGCCTAGGAACGAACAAGAGCTACACTGAATATCAAGAGAAATTATCAACATGAAAACTACTCTATTTCAAGAGAGGATCACAACCCCAACAACCAATTAGCTTGAAACTTACTTAATCAAAAACCCCCAAATTGAGTTCTTCAACGGCTATGAGAAATTGAGAGATTTAAGCCATGTGGAAGGTTGCTATTGGTGTCAAACACGTCACTAATCTTCACCAGATCATATCCCAACCTCTATAAATACCTAGCTTAGCTTTCATTTCATGTATGTAGTTAGTGTGTGTTTTTCACACACTTGTAGAATTCTCTCTCAATTCACTTAGCATTTCAGTTAGAACTACTCTTAAGTGACTGACAATCACTTAAGAGTCAGTTAGTTAGTTTTAACCGTCTTATTACAACCTTTACTTCCATTAATGAAATTCAAGCTTCACTTTCACTCAAATCTCATTCTCTTACTTGAATAATCATACTCCTAGTGTTACTGTGTGATACTGTTGATCAATCTTGATCAATGAAACTTGACTGATGTTGTTTGGAGACTTGTAGCTGATTCAGAAGCATTACCAGTTCATTCCATAGCCATTTCAGCCATTTTTAGCAGGGGTGTTGATTACTAGTAGATGATGATGTTATGATGGTGTTTGGTGGATAATTCATGGTGTTTTAGTAGATCCTAGTAGGCTCAGCGCCTCACTACTCCATCAAAGGAGGCACATAGCTAAAAGGAACATATTTCTCTTGTTAAATTCCACTAAACAGTCTCTGCATGCTTAATTCCTAGTATAACTCTTAATTGTCGAACTGAGATTGTGATTAGCTTATTCTAGTGTAATTTTGTAGATCTGATTACTTGCTTGTAGTTTGATAACTTTTGATTCAGTTTTCACTTGGTTAAAATTAGCTTTCATCGGTCAGTTGTTCATCGGTTCCTCATTTAGTGGTATATTAAGTAAACTTATTACATTTTGCTCTTAAACCAGTTCATTTCAGTCAACTTACAAGTTTAGATAAGATTCATTTGTTGTCATAAACTTGTGCTTAAAAATCCTTCACAAAAGCTCAAATCAGATTCTTAACTGGTGTTTGGATCAAGATCATTGATTGTTATTCAGTTTGTAAAACCTGTTGTTTTTAGAACATTTACACTCAGTAAGTGTTTGTAATTCATTTGGTAAAATTTTGTAGTCAAAACAAAGGTCAAACAAGCAATTGACCTTGAAAAAGTTTGGGTCAATACTTGAACAAGTTATCAGCCAAAACAAGCACTTTTTGATGCCATGACATTTTTTTGTTAGTAGATCATTTTAGCTAAAACCTATTTCTATTTGTATCTTAACATCCAAACTTTCATACCTTATAAGGGAATTCTATAGTATGAACTATTGACTGAGTTTTCAGCTTATAAATAAGCACCAAACCATTTGCAAGTTTCACATAAGTGTTTGCAAACATGTCTTGAGCAGTTTCCTTGTTTTTAGAACATTTACACTCAATAAGTGTTTGTAAGTCATTTGGTAAAATTTTGTAGTCGAAACAAAGGTCAAACAGGCAATTGACCTTGAAAAAGTTTGGATCAATACTTGAACGGGTTTATCAGCCAAAACAAGCACTTTTTGATTCCATGGCATTTGTTTGTTAGTAGATCATTTTAGCTAAAACCTGTTTCTATTTGTAGCTTAACATCGAAACTTTCATACCTTATAAGGAAATTCTACAGTATCAGCTTTTGACTGAGTTTTCAGCTTATAAATAAGCACCAAACCATTTGCAAGTTTCTGTGATAACAAGCATACTGATTTCTTAGTTCTCAAAATCCACTTAATTAATAACCTTATTTTCTTTCACATAAGTATTTGCAAACATGTCTTGAGCAGTTTCTGAAATTTTCAGCTTTTTGATATTTTTGGTCAAACTTTGGTCAACATAAGCACTTTTGGCTTATTACGGATTCCAGCTTATTCTATTGATGATTTTCAAACCAAAAGACATTCCAAGCTTTGTGTGACTTGATTAATCATTTTCAGCAAGAAAATCGACTAGTGGATGACTGGATTGCTTTTTAGCTTAACTTGGGCTTATTGAAATAAGCTACATTGAGATTTACTGAATTTTGGCCAAAATCAGCTAAATCTTGATTTTAAGAACTGTAGAAAAGAGCAGAACAAATTTGGTTGGAAAATAAGCTCATTCTAGCTTATTCGAGTTCTCTTGCCTGTTTTTTAAAAAAGTTACACTTTAATTGCATTTTGGTCCTTGGCTTTTCTGAAACTTCTTGCATAGCTTTGAAACTTAAAGTTTGTTAGGGTTTGCATTACTTGGTCCCTGAATTTTGGTTAGTTGCAATTTTGGTTAGTTAGTTTGGAATTTCTTAATTTGTTTGACTAGTTTGTTACAATCTTCACATTTGGTCCTTATAGTTTCTGAATTTACATTTCTAGTCCCTATATTTTCATTTTCTTTATATTTCTAGTACTTTTACATTTCATGCATTGAAGACTTGTATTTTGTGAATATTTTGTGGTAATTGCACTTTGTTTTACGGTTAAATAGATCTATAATATTTTCAATTTTTACGTGCTTGTTTGAATTAGACCTATAATCAAAATAATCTTTTAACAACCAAGAACAATATAAACTTGATATTAGTGGGCCTTTCAATTTGTCTTGAGTCGAGAAAAAACGAACTTGCAAATACTCAATATTAAATGACGCCGCTGCCGGTTCATGACATTACGAGAGACTATTGATTGACGATTTCGATTGGATTTTGGGATCCGTTCCCCAAGTGGACGTTATTTTTACGTATCATAAATCCAAAAGATAAAAAAAAAATAAAAAATAAAAAAAAATAAAAACTAAAAAATAACAAAATCAATTCTTTTCCTAAAGAATTGAACCAAAAAAATAAAAAATCCAAAAAGTAATCTTTTTTCCAAAAAGATTACACTTAAAAATATATATTATATCGGTTTTCATCATTTTTACGTACATATAGTATTTTTCTTAAAAACTCAATAAATACAAAAATATTTTTGATATAATATTATATGTAGATACGTATACGTATACGAACACTCAATACACATACTTCCATAAGTATTGCTTTTGCAATACACCGTGTTCGGGAGCGTTCCGGTCCTTGACACGTGTATCGATCAAATTTAATTAAGACAATAATAAATAAATACTTCCAATAGGCAAGAATTCGAAGAATACAAACTACAAAGTTAATAGAAAGGCGACGTGCTATAAAATGCCGTCTAAGGGTTAATAGGTACTTAAGTGCTTCGCGCCACCTAACCCCCCTTCACTAGTGAGTATTCTAAGAAGGAAAGCTTGATTGGGGGTCTTGCACCCAAGTATTACTTACATATACTATACTTTCTTGTGGATATTACTTATTGAACCTCGGAAAGGATAATCCCTTCTTTTCTAAAGTCGAACGAGAGATTCTCTCTCACTCCTTGATTTGAGTTGCATGCTCACCCGAGGGCGTGCACAAATACCTTTTGGTGTACAACCCCTTCCTCCCAAAAGGAAGAAAAAGATAAAGAGTAAGAACAACACCGTCCATCAAGCCGATCCCGAGAATCGTGCTTTGATCCACACACAAGAAGCCATGGCCGCCGTTGACAATAGACCTTTGATGGAGCACCTCCAATAAAATGTGGAAGGATATGCCGATGCCATTGTTATACCTGAGATACCCGCAAACACCTTTGAGCTTAAGAACATCTATGATTACCTTGGTTTTTAACACACCATTTTTCGGGAGACCTAATGATGATCTACACGATCATATCAAGAAGTTTCTATCCATTTGCAATACCCTTAAGTACAATGGAGTTCCTCATGATGCCATTAAGTTGATATTAGTTCCATTCTCCTTAGAGGGCAATGCTAAGTATTGGTTAGATAAACAACCACCTAAGAGTATCACCACTTGGGATGACTTTACCAAGAAGTTCTTGAATAGGTTCTTTCCCCCATCTAAGACCACGGCTTTGAGAAACCTAATTATTAGATTTCAACAAAAACATAATCAAACCTTTAGTGATGCTTGGGAAGAGTTCAAGGAGTTATTGAGAAAATTCCCCAATCATTGATTCAATGAAGTTCACCAAATCATTACCTTCTACAATAGATTAAGACCACATCATCAAGATTCCCTCAACTCCTCCGCGGGTGGGAACATTCTTTCCAAATCCATAAGAAAGGCATGGGACATTATTGAGACTAAATCCATGGTGCAAACAAACAACCAAATTGATGAGAGAGTCCACGTTGTTCAAGAGGGTGTTTCTAAATCATTTGAAAGTCAACTCCTTTCACAAATTCAAGAATTGGCCCAAACACAAAAGATGAAACAAGCAATAATGCAAGACATCCAAAAGATACAACAAGCAATGATGCAATACTTTATGAAAGTTTTCTTGGACAACACTTCCACCAATAATGTGAATGTCATTGCTACATCATGTGAGACTCGTGGAGGTCCTCATTCTTACCTACAATATGATAAGGTTCAAAATTACCAAGGTGAATGTTATGCTTATCAAGATGAACATATAGAGCACTTCAAACCTAACATCAACCCAAATAGTCTCTCTTACAACTCAAATAACTACCTTGCTCCACCCGGCTTTCCACCCCTTCTACCAACCAAAAATCAAACCAATCCTCCTCAATTGCTTCAAAGAAATCAAGGGCCTAGGCCAAACTACCAAGGAAACAACTATAGAGCACCCAACAACTTTCAAAATCAAGGAAATAACTTTCATACAAACAATCAAGGATTTAACCAACCACCTCCACCCTATTAAAATCAAGGATACCATCAAGGTTATAATCAAGGATATGGGTAAAATGATACCTTTGAGCTACTTCAAAAGATGAACCAAGAAAACGAAAGAAGAATTCGTGAAAGTGAAAAGAGAACACAAGATCAAATAAGAGCCATGAATGAAGAGACTACCAAGAGGATTATGATGATGATTAATCAAAGACCACAAGGGGCTTTACCTTCAAACACACAAACAATCCAAGGGCTAATGTCAATGCTATCACAAAAATAAGTGGAAAGACAACTAATGATCCTTCACCTCCTACACCTTCTTTGGTTAACCCTAATATGGTTCAACCTTGTGATAAGCCTTCAACATCAAACACAACACCTTCAAGCTCTACAACTTCAACACCTACACCCACTACTCCTTTACCTTCCACACCTACCAATTAAGAAACCAACAAAGAAAAACCTTCAACAACAACTACTCAACCTACACCAAAACCAAGCCTTCCTTACCCATCAAGATTGAGAAAGGAGAAACTTAAAAACAAGGATGATATTCAAGTGTCAATTTTTTTGAGAATGTTCAAGAAACTAAACATAAACATATCCTTTGCGGAAGCTCTTGCATATATGCCAAAGTTTGCTAAAATATACAAAGATCTCCTCTCAAACAAGGAAAAGTTGGTGGATTTGCCTAACACATCACTTAATGAGAATTTCTCCGCCGTGTTGCTCAAAACCTTACCTAAAAAACTTGGAGATTCGGGACGATTTTTGATCCCTTGTAATTTTCCCGGGGTGGAAAATTGCATGGCACTAGCGGATCTTAGGGCAAGCATTAATCTCATGCCTTTATCGGTTTGGCAAAAACTCTCTCTTCCCGAGCTCAGTCCTACTAGGATGACCCTTGAGTTAGCAAACCGTACCATAGCTTATCCGGTAGGCATAGCGGAGGATGTGTTTGTAGGGGTTGATAAATTTACCTTTCTCATGGATTTTGGAGTGGTTGATTATGATATAGACCCAAGAGTTCCTCTTATTGTTGGTAGACCATTTTTGAGGACGGGTCGTACTCTTATAGATGTGGCGGAAGGAGAATTAATTATGAGAGATGAGGATGAGAAAGTGGTGTTTAAGCTAGGGAAAGTCACTAAGAAGTCTCAAAGTTGTGAAAAAATTAACATAGTGGATGTTCTTGATGAGGTTTGTGATGAGCATTTTCATGAAGCTTGTAAGCATGATAGTGAGAATATGCCTCATGTAGAGACCGTTGCCTCAATTGCTTCCTCCTTAACACCATTTGGAGAGATAGATTTCCTCTTGGAGGAATTTAAGTCCAACTTCCTTGGTAATGATGATTCTCCTATTGATCGGGAAGAAGACATTCCCACTATCCAAAAGTTTCTCAATGAGGATATCATTCCTTCACCCACTCCACAAGAAGTTACCATTGATGATCCATCTATAGTGAAACCTTCCACCGAGAGTCCACCTTCCCTTTAACTTAAGGATCTCCATCATACCTTGAATATGCTTTCTTAGAAGGAAAAGACCAATTACCCATGATCATTGCAAAAGACTTGAAAGATGAGGAGAAGGAAAAACTCATAGAGGTTTTTAAGAAACATAAGAAATCCATAGCATGGAAAATATCCGACATAAGGGGAATTGATCCAACTTTTTGTACACACAAAATCCTTATGGAAGATGATTACAAACCCGCCATTCAAAGATAAAGAAGGGTTAACCCTAAAATCCATGAGGTCGTCAAAAAGGAAGTTATCAAACTCCTTGATGCGGGTATGATTTATCCCATTTCCGACTCTCCATGGGTTAGCCCGGTACATTGTGTTCCTAAGAAGGGTGGAATCACCGTAGTGCCCAATGAGAACAATGAGCGTATTCCTACTAGACTTGTCACGGGTTGGAGAGTTTGTATTGATTATAGGAAGCTCAATGATGCTACTAGGAAAAATCATTTCCCATTGCCTTTTATGGACGAAATGCTTGAACGCTTAGCGGGAAATGAGTACTATTGCTTTCTAGATGGATTTTCGGGTTATTTCCAAATACCCATTGATCCAAAGGATCAAGAAAAGACCACATTCACTTGTCCCTATGGTACATTTGCTTACAAGAGAATGACTTTTGGCTTGTGCAATGCACCGGGGACATTCCAAAGGTGTATGGTGGCAATCTTTCATGACATGATTGAGCACACTATGGAAGTTTTCATGGATGTTTTCTCGGTCTTTGGAGATTCATTCACTTTTTGTCTCTCCCATTTAGAACGTATGCTTAAGAGGTGTGAAGAAACACGTCTTGTTCTTAATTGGGAGAAGTGCCATTTCATGGTCAAAGAGGGGATAGTTTTGGGACATACGATATCCAATAAGGGTTTAGAAGTGGATCGAGTTAAAATTGATGTTATTGCTAAACTTCCCCCACCTACCACGGGGAAAGGAGTTAGGAGTTTTTTGGGTCATGCGGGATTCTATAGATGTTTTATACAAGATCTTTCTAAGATAGCAAGACCCATGACCCACCTCTTGGAAAAAAAGGCTCCTTTCATTTTCACACAAGAGTGTTTAGACTCTTTTGAGATTCTTAAGGAAAAGGTGACTAAGGCTCCCATTTTGGTTTCTCCAAATTGGGATTTGCCTTTTGAGATCATGTGTGATGCTAGTGATTATGTCGTGGGGGCCGTGTTAGGACAAAGAGTGAATAAGCATTTTCAACCTATACACTATGCTAGTTAAACAATGACGGGTGCTCAACTTCATTATACCACCACAGAAAAAGAGTTGCTTTCTATAGTCTATGCCTTTGAGAAATTTAGACCCTATCTTATGCTTTCCAAGACCATAGTGTATACGGATCATTCCACTCTCAAGTACCTCATAACAAAGCAAGATGCTAAGCCTAGGCTTTTGAGATGGGTTTTATTGCTACAAGAGTTTTCCATTGAGATCTGTGATAAGAAAGGAGCCGAGAATTTAGCGGCGGATCACTTAAGTAGACTTGAGCATCCTTTTCAATGTGAATTGCCTCATAAGGAAATTAATGAATCCATTCCATTAGAGGAGCTCATGTCTATCTCTTCACAAGAGGATACCACCCCTTGGTTTGCGGATATTGCAAACTATCTTGAGGGAGATGTGCTAATAGAGGGTCTCACTTCACAAGAAAAGAAAAAGTTTCTTAAGGAAGCAAAATGCTACTTTTGGGATGACCCTTACCTCTTTAGGCAATGTGCGGACCAAATCATTAGACGGTGTGTAGATGGGCCCGAAGCATATAAAATCTTAGGAGTTTGTCATAAGGGACCTACGGGAGGCCATTTTAGGCCCAACTACACTGCAAAGAAAGTTTTTGATTCGGGTTTCTATTGGCCTTCCATATACAAAGATGCCCAAGAGATGGTGAATGTAACACCCCCAAATTTATACAACTCAATACAGCGGAAGACTCGTTGGTGTTACGGGATAGCACATTACTCACATCATAGACAACGCATAAAAATCGCGTCGCTTAATAATAAAAGCATTTCCATTCATAAATATCAACTTTACATAGGTCCCAAGTCATTGTATTTTATACAAGTTTTACAAAGCATTTGAATGTAAATTATAATTTAAGTGCGGGCCATGAATTCTTATTGTCTTCCCGAGAATTACCTTCAAGTACCTGAGACAAAACATGTTAAAAGAAAAGGTCAGCGATTACGCCGAGTGAATTCATAGAGTTTAATAAAATCCATCAATATAACATCGGTATAACATTATTACCGAAAATCATTTTATACAAATCTTTATAATAGGCCATAAAATAGCCAAAGTCATTTTATACAAATCCTTATCAAAATCATAATATAGGCATTTGCCTTAAAAATCATTATACGAGCCAATGTCGTAAAAAACATCATACAATACGTTTTACAACGTTGTATATATTAAATAAAAACCGTTATATGAATATGGTTATGAAAACCAAAACACGAACATAATATCAATAGTATGACCCCGTATTGCTAGTCAGGCAATACATCGTAATTCGGTGCGTATAGCAGTATTTCGTTAATTGGATTGTTATAAGCCGCATGACATTGTTACCTTACTAAACCAAACAACGGTTAGCTAGCCCGAAACTCAATTTTCCCATCTAAATTAGCGTGTCGTCACAAAGGTCACGCTATGGAAATCTTCTCCTACATAAATTCGCTTACCAATCAATGTGGCACGACGGGGAACAACCGTCAAGGCGCGAACTGGGGTGATCGTCCCCAAATAGTACTATTATATGCATAAGCGTCTACCAAATCCCGGTAGTTCACAATTCATGCTAATGGGACTTTTAGTGAAATAAACTAACTTTAATAATCCATTTTATTTCATCTATCGGGTCATATAATCATTTATCGAGTCATACAATCATTCGGGTCCAAATCAATAAACAAACAATCGGGACAACTAGTGTCCTATTTCATAAAAACTAACATGTTATCTCCCTCGCGGGTTTCTAAAACATTTCATAAAAAACATTTAAAAGATTGTGAGGCTATGAACTCACGTTGATGTGGGAAGGCGGTTATCGGCGATTTGGATGTACGGTACGTGCTTCAATCACGGAAACCTATATAAATAATAATCGGTCTTAGACGTTTGTCCAATGACTTTATAAAAATAACAATTATGTATACATATGATGATTATATATATATATATATGATGATCAAGTGGGTTTACATATTCTCGTTTACTCATTTTAGTGTTTATGTGTTGATAACTTTTATACTAGTTTACTAGTTTTACCTATTTACATGTTTTAGGCCCAATAGGCCCATTACAAGCCCAATATATTATATTAGTCCAATTATACTTTTATTATCAGTATCACACTTTACATGTTGGGCCCAAATGGGTTAAGCCCAATAAAAAAGTTTATAAGTGTTTTAGTCCATTTTGTTGTATTATTAGTCCAATAATGTTAACTTAGCCCGTTAATGTCCGTATGTTATATAGTTCGGGTTTTATCGGTTTTTACTTGTTATATATGTTTATATATCAGTATGTGAGTTTATAAAAGTTTACATTAGACGGGTCCAACCGTCTAAGTTTTATTTAACAAAAATGTTAATTTTACGGTAATAGCCGAAAAAGTCGTAAAAATCATGTTTATAGTTTTATAACTTATAAAACTTATCCAACTACCATTTTTATAAAATGTCCATTTATTTATCCTTATACATATTTATATAAATGTATTATATAAGTTAGTGGGTTTTTATTCACATTTTATACTATTTTTATTTGAGTGCTTATATAATACTATTATACTTTAACTTCCCAAAATCTGATTTTTATTTTCATGTTCACCAAAACTGCCATATCTAGAGTTATATATGGAGATAGAAGCTCAAATATTTATGACATAAACTACATGATATGTGCTCCATTTAACTCTTTTATGGCTATTGTTAAATCAGCCTCTAAGTATTTTCTAAAAATCGTCCAAAACAGTGAACTCAGATTTGTACTCTAAACTTGTTTTGATTATATCTCACTCATCCTAATGATTCCATTGCATGGCCAACTCTCACAGGTGTACAAGACATATTACGTACTGTATATCCATTAATCTATGCCATTTTATCAGTTCATCATATGGTTCTTTACTGTTTTATACAGCCATCATTTTAAGCATGATTTTAACCTTTTTACATATAGTTTTTCATCTTTTTAATCATATTTATCAACACCAAATCCCCACACAATATATTTATCATCATATAATCATCACATACATATACAATAGGAAAGAAAATACATGATTACATAATCAAAATAACAAGATGATGGGGAGAACAATCTTTATACCACCATGATGATGTAGGTTGTGATCAAGACATGGATTTTGATCACACAACTTGTGATAAACCAAGACCATCTTCAAGACCACCATTCTTCAAGAACTCCTTGTGGAAAATCAGCCTTAAGACTCCATAGAAACTCCTCCTTGGATGTTATAATCATCACCAATCAATAGGGCTTCAAAAGGGCTTCAACTTATGTATGAATAACATAAGGTTTATGGTTAAATTTGATCAATGATGGTGTTTGAAGGGTGAGATGGGACGGCAATTGTAGAGAGGATGGGAGAGTTTTTTATTGTTTTTGCATGTGTAGAATGGAAGTAAATGAGAAGGCTAGTGGTTTTGTGGTTTTTGGTGGGTGAAACTAAGCTTAAGTGTTAAGCTAACACACAAGTGTAAGCTACTAGTGTGTATGGATGCCACATATTTGATGTGGTGTCCTCTTTAGCCGTCCCTTATGCTCTGTTCTCGAGTTCTTTTTTAAAAGAATAGAAAGGGAAGGGACATGAAGGGATGGGAAGAGATCATGTTAGGAAGGGAGCGTGTGCATTAATTTATGTTCTCGAGTTTATTTTTTTAGTTGGAAAGAAAAGAATGGGAAGCAAACATAATTACTAAATTACCCCCATTTTCTATAGCTAAAGGAGCAATACGATTACAGTTGCTCTTGTTTGAAGCAAGGTAAAAAAATTTGTAAACAATACAAGAATGCAATCCACATACATTGTTTTTGGCTTAGAGACTCGCTGCCTATGGCTTCACATTCTTAATTAAAAGTGATTTGGCAGCAGTACGTTGTGACACTTTTTAATCATACATGAAAATTAATATTTAGATGCTAGGCAAGATTCAGATAGTTCAGAAATAGTACAAGCTTCAAGATTTAGATACTTATTGCAGGTGCATGTTAAAATAGGTTGACTGCCGAACATTCTCATACAATTAATTTTGTAAATAACTAATCTGCTAGTTATGATTACAAATGCAATAGCACTACAATACCATCTAAATCATATCTGTTATGAGGAAGCTAACGCTTGATTTTGACATATTAACTTGCATGTTACCTAGCAGGTAACAATCATAATATCTCAACATGTTACAAAGCCATAATAATATATATATAACTGACGTATGACAAAAAAAAGTAACAAAGTAACAAAAAATGCAAAATATTACTAACCCGTTGATAACTGGTGATGAACAAAATTGCTGGGTTTTTTGCCGTCGTAAGAGTGAAACTAGGTTAAACTGATGATGCATATATAAAAAAATGAGGGTATAAATGTAATTTAAGAAAAGCCCATATTCGTTAATTCATGCTTCCTTTCCTGATCATCCCAAAAATGGTGGGATCAAAATTACACATAAAAGACCATCCCTTCCCTTTCTTTCCCTTCCCGTCCCCTAACATCCCTTCTTAAAAAAAACTTGAGAACACAAAAAATTTGTGATTTCCCATCCTTTCCCTTTCTATTCTTTTAAAAAAAAACTGGAGAACATAGTGTTAAGTTAGTGGGGTGGGATAAATTAGTTTGTCCCATCCCGCTAATTTACGGGTATTCCTCGATTCTAGTTTCCTCGATTTGCGTGCCCTCGGGTCGTTTTACGAAAAACGTTTTTATAAGTTATGAATCAACGGCATAAAACGAATCTAATAAAAATTGTCTCATCAAAAACGGAGTTCGAAAACGTAAATACGTAATCCTAAGGTTTCCGGTTTAGTCGTAAAGGACGTTAAAATAAAATTGTAAGTCCTAATTTCTTCTCGTAAATTTGTGAGTTTATGAATCAACAAAAATTTATAACTCCAAAATAATATTCACGGATAAATTTATTTTCTGAAATGTCGGACTGTCACCAAAAACGGTGTATGTAAACGTAAGCACGTAACGTAGAATCCTCTGGTTTAGACGTAGTCGATGCTACTTCAAGACGTAAATCCAAATTTCTTCCCAAAAATTAGTTAGTTCATAATATAACATTAAAAATAATATTTTCAATTAAATATTGAGAATAAAAATATCAATCATAAATTGACGGGTTGTCACAGCATTTACCCCTAAATAGGATCTTTGTCCTCAAAGATCATCTTACTACTCGCTTCTTATAGAGTTAAAGCCATGTGGGTATTTCCTCCAAATTCGGTCTTTTCTCACAAGTGCAATTCATTACAATACGCGAGTTTCATCAAACATAACTACGGGAATAAGATCAGGCTTAATGTTGACTTACTTTCTCTATCCATGATATCCACGGGTTTTTGATGAATGCAACTTTTCGCCGATCTAAACATTACTAAGAAACAATCAAATTCTCACTTGATAGACATTTCATCAAGTTCGATATACGAAACATAATTCACGCAGCTCTTGAAGTCCTAGGGTAGATCCAGCTTATATGCCTTTCAAACCAATCTTTTACATCATCTCAATGGTCCCATACACGGGGATTTATATCCCATGATCTTTCAGATCTTCAATTCATTTTCCATGGTTAAAATTTTTGGCATAACTTCGCTACCCATCTGGCTCTTCAAGATCTACATTTCATATTCACATAACCTCTTGCCCACTACTGGTAGTCAATATTCATATCCTAATTTCAACAATCATTTCAGGTCTCGCGGGTCGAGTATTTTTTAAGGTTAGGTTCGCCATCATAGGAAACCTTAAACCTAAAAGACATTTCCAACTCACAATGGGTGTATGTCGGGTGTCTTCATCCCAACTCCTGCTTACAGATGCTCTAATATATAAATCTTAACAAGATTCGATCTCGATCCTAACACGATAATTATCAATGATAATCTCTCCAAAGGAAAACGATTATACGGTCTATTACCAAAGGTCAATCATTCAAACATAGAACAACGCTTATAGTATTTTGTATCGTTACTTTACCTCGTCCCTTCAATTGAGGTGGTACACAGTACTCTCATCAAGGTTCGTTCTCAATGACTTCTGAGCAAATCTCTAGAAATTCGATGCGAAGCGAGGATCTTGTTAGAGATGATCGATACAAGCACACTATGTTTACACGACTCCTTTAAATATAAAGAGTCAATTTCTTCATCAAGAATCTATCATTAACAAAAATGATATTAGCAGCTTTGGTCAGTCTGTCGACGATGACCCAAATCGAATCAAATTCAGATGATGACCTTTGCGATAGCTAGACGTTTACTAATGTATGAGGCGATGTCTGTCTTCATAATTTGTCATTAGTACAACTTCTTCAGATAGGGATACATTTAGTCAAAAATATCATGAATAGAATACTTATACTTACGAGATGACTACATCTCAAAATCTCCATATTTAGGCAACCACAAGTGGCTTTTTAAACATGTAACGTCATCGACTTCTCAATTCTAATGGTTCACATTAGCCGCGAACCACTTTTATCATCTATATTATCCTTTTTATAAGCATCGGCTATATTTTAAATTGTTCGACAATTTATTTTGCACATTCATTATTAAGAAATACATCTTAAGTAATTCTTCATATTTTCTAAGTTTCAGTTTCGTTTCAGCTATCATTTTTATCAGTTTTGCTTAGTCTGGCATCTAAAGCATCGATAATTATTACAAGTAATTAAATAATAAACAATTAATTTTATGAAAGGTAAACGTAAAAGTTTTAAATTGTCTCAGTTCGACCAATTTTATAAAAGTGTTCAAAATAAATTTGAATTTAATTAACAAGATTTTTGTTGATTTATCGAAAATAATTAAAATAATTAATGAGATCCGTAAATGTTCGAAAAATATTTGTTTATACTTTGGTCAAAAATTTTCTTAGTTGAAAAGCAGAAATTTGCATTTCAAATTCTAAGTCATGGTTTAAATGTTTTCCTCAATCCCTTTTAGGTTGTTTTGAGTTACGCACAAACATTTACCCCTAAACAGGAGTTTAGTTAAATGATTTAGTTATAAGGAATGATTCCTTAAAAATCCTTTGTTAAAATATCTGTTAAAATATATTTCCATTTTCTTTTTTTTGTAAAACCCAAAGCCTTAATGGCTCTAATCTTTGAAAAGTCAATATATATATCTTACCATCATTAATCGGACGGTCATATTATGTAAAGGATTAAGTCTTTAATCTAATGTTAATTATTCAAGGTACATGTGTTTATTGTTCGGCCAATTCAGGGCAATCTATAAATAATTATTAACTCATTCTTTTTTCTTATAAACAAACAAATGGTCCTTAATGATCGCAAGCATGAAGTTATCAAATTACAGCCTTCACATGTGATTCACCAAATTTATGAATGCTACGTGTGTATTAGTCAATCCAAGCGACATCATGTGAAACTCATAATGTTCATTACAAGTTCTGGATGTAGTACTTGGAATAGATAATCTTTTTCGCGGACGCGAAATGGATGATAACCATGCCATGGATCAAATTTTTAAAACATACGCTAGAACCTTGTACATGATCGAACAAATCTTCCATTTTGAGTTATGGATATCGTTTTCGATTGTCAATTTACTTAGTTCACAGTAATCTATAAATATAAGGAATGATAACACCATAGCTCTTTATGATGACGAGCTCGGTAGAATAAAATCTTTCTCCGACAACTCTCTTAGTTGTTCGATAATTCCTTTAATTCAGATGGTGCTGACGTACAGTGCACACGCCACAGGTGCAGCGATGAGAATATAATCAATACCAAATTCAACTTGCCGTAATGGCGAAAGTCTAGGTAATTCACCAGCAAATACATCCTAAAATTTCAAATAACATAATTATCTTTTAATAAATTTTCTTTAAGTTCTTCTAGATTACAATATCTATAACTAGTTCACAATCATTCACGGTATAATTTCAAGTCTAAATGCAGGATATGGTCATCCATCAAGAATCATTTAGATCACTTTTGATAATCAGCATCTTATCATTTAGGGTAATTCTACTCGAGTTCCCATCAATTAAGACAATGTCGTCATGTCATAATCAATCAATCCATTCTACTGGCACTATCAACTTTCCAGTTTCATTACCGTCGATAAGATGTGAACTTCTCAAAAGACTAATAATAACTCATAATCCTTCACATATTCAGGGATATATGGAGACACAACTACTATTAAAAGAGTAAGGTCAACGCATAATTTATGCGAGAGAATTTCAAATCAGATACAAACGAAAACATTTAACGAATATGAATATATCCCATGTTTTCATGATTCGAGTACGCATCCGAAGGCTCCTCAGATCGCTACCTAGGTCATTCAAATGAAATCTAATCAAAAGAAATGATAGGAACGTCGATACATCCAATCGGGTATCAACACTCGGTAATCAGATACTTTTCCTAAGAATCTCGCCATGGGAGAATTGGACAAGAAGGGAATATCAATTTGTCAAATAAGACAATTTCCACAGATGATTAAATTCGACTCAGAAGAATAGATGCTACAGGCACATATGTAGGTGTCCCTAACACTATGTCCTTATTTTTCACTTCTTGCAGATCTCATAAATTTTAATCTTTCACAATCTTCAAAGAAAATTTAGTGTTTATTAATCAGTTTTATGGTGACTACTAATCAGCCTTGCATGGTCCATTCCAAATTGTATGTAGACGCGCAACTATATACAATTTCAAGATTAACGATGCAATACTGAGTTCGTCAAAACTTTATCATCATGTTTATAATAAAAACATTTACATGCTTAATTCTTAAATAAGAATCAAAATAAATTTACAAAGATTTTCCTTGTTATGAAAACAATTATGTTTTCCAAGGTGTTTTATACACAACTTCATTTCGATAACAATCACTTATAAATCTCACTTTGAATAATCCTTATAGTGATGAAAATTCATTTTCCTGAAGTGATACTGTTTTATCTTATAAAAACAATGAGTGATCTGCAAAAGAGTGATGAAAGCTTGTTCACCAAGAACTAACTACAATATGATAGGAAATTAGCTTTAGCCAAATAATCATGAGGTTCATGATCTCGATGGCACTCAAAAGAATAATCCACAACGTAACTCAATTCGAGATGAGTACTTGTTCAATGGTTGCATCACTAATGCGAATATTAGGATTAAGCAATAAAAGATAGATAACATCGATACATGTAGAATTTAGCAATCAATGGTAGTCTTTTCATTAATCACAAACAAGTCAAAATTGTACCGTAACACATTATGTGTCACTATGTCATACAATTCCATGAACTCATCCTACCAACTGATGTCTCAGTTAAGTTAGGGATTTTTAAAAGATACCACAATGAATACTAATCTACAAGAGTCATTAGGTGTTCCACATGTCCCGAAAGATCCATCGGTCTCAATTCAGAAGAAGATATTCTTCAATTTGTATCTTGGACACTGGACATCATCATTATTGGACAATGGCCTAGGAACAACCCTTAACACGAACCAACAATCAATTAAAACCTTATAATTCAATCACAGGACTCAACAACTTCCTCTTAGCAATTTCATATTCCATACGGGTTAAACTTTATTTTATTCAAGTTTCAACCAACTTATACTCAATTCGATATCCTACTTCATTCTCCAATACTTTCAATCTTATAGTTAGACCTTCAAAGGGCAGTAAAAGCTCGATATGAACAACACTTAATTTCAAATCCTATAGCTCTTACAACAATAGTTATCAAATAAGTCACTAGCATGAGATGACTTACACATTCAATTAGACTTCTCAGAGAGGTACTTGTGGCATGAGGCTTTTGGGTAATGGTTCCAATGACAGCCTCAAGTGCAACATTCACCCTTTTGATTTCAATTTTAAGAATTGGGTGACAACGAATCAGATGACATCTTTCTAGGTGGTAACGTTTTGTCAAACTCCACTCTATAAGAAAAGATCGTCATGATATCGGTATCAGATTTAATCTCGCCAATTCTTCTTTAATATCACAATCAACTAATATCTACATTTCTACGAATATCAACCATTTGTTGGGATCATAAATATCCACAACTTAGTTTAGATCTAGGATAGCTAGAATTCCTATGAGAATAGCTTCGATTGATTTACTAGGGGATTTAGGGTTCCTTGTGACAATCTACGTCGTATAAATACCTCGTATAAATATCCAAATAATCATCAAACAATCATGTAATAAAATTACATCATATATATATATATATATATATATATATATATATATATATATATATATATATATATATATATATATATATATATATATATATATATATATATATATATATATATACTAGACGAGTACCCGCGCATAGCGGCGGAATTTGGTTAGTGGCAAATAATTTACAGTATGCGATATTGTGGTAAGTGTTTCGTGTACGTTCAAAATAAAGCATGAAAAGATCAAATTGAAATTATAGAATGTTTTAATATATGAAAATTCAATGCTAAAAAAGCGGGTTAATCCGAGTTTACCCGATGACTCGACCAGGTCGATTTAAAAACCAGGTTTCAAAACATTGAAAAATGGCACCGTTCACAACTTCATAAGTTTATTTATTTTCGTTGCACGTCAATAATTTATCTCCAAATGACATTAGTGTGTTCATATAATATAGTTTATATATGCATTAAGATTTTTGAATTAGAAATGTAGTATAGATTAGTGGGACCCACATTTTTCAACCATTCAACATTTTCAACTTTCAACCAAAGGGATACATCCTTTATAATGTAGTATAGATATATATATATATATATATATATATATATATATATATATATATATATATATATATATATATATATATATATATATATATATATATATATATATATATATATATATATATATATATATATATATATATATATAATCCAAGTTATATATGTATTAAAATAACACTTCTCAGTCTGGCCTTGTCGGTAACTCGGGAATTCTTCGGCACCGTTATAGTTAAAAGATTTTTAGACATTTTTAGAAAAATGTTTATAGTTAAAAGATTTTGAAATGTTTTATCCAAAACTTTAGTTTTAAAAATATTTCGTTCTCTATAACGAGAGCTCTGGTACCAAACTGTAACACCCCCAAATTATACAACTCAATACAGCGGAAGACTCGTTGGTGTTACCGGATAGCACATTACTCACATCATACACAACGCATAAAAATCGCGTCGTTTAATAATAAAAGCATTTCCATTCAAAAATATCAACTTTACATAGGTCCAAAGTCATTGTATTTTATACAAGTTTTACAAAGCATTTGAATGGAAATTATAATTTAAGTACGGGCCATGAATTCTTTTTGTCTTCCCGAGAATTACCTTCAAGTACCTGAGACAAAACATGTTTAAAGAAAAGGTCAGCGATAACGCCGAGTGAATTCATAGAGTTTAATAAAATCCATCAATATAACATCGGTATAACATTATTACCGAAAATCATTTTATACAAATCTTTATAATAGGCCATAAAATAGCCAAAGTCATTTTATACAAATCCTTATCAATATCATAATATAGGCATTTGCCTTAAAAATCATTATACGAGCCAATGTCGTAAAAACATCATACAATACGTTTTACAACGTTGTAGAGATTAAATAAAAACCGTTATATGAATATGGTTATGAAAACCAAAACACGAACATAATATCAATAGTATGACCCCGTATTGCTAGTCAGGCAATACATCGTAATTCGGTGCGTATAGCAGTATTTCGTTAATTGGATTATTATAAGCCGCATGACATTGTTACTTTACTAAACCAAACAACGGGTAGCTAGCCCGAAACTCAATTTGCCCATCTAAATTAGCGTGTCGTCACAAAGGTCACGCTATGGAAATCTTCTCATACATAAATTCGCTTACCAATCAATGTGGCACGACGGGGATCAACCGTCAAGGCGCGAACTGGGGTGATCGTCCCCAAATAGTACTATTATATGCATAAGCATCTACCAAATCCCGGTAGTTCACAATTCATGCTAATGGGAATTTTAGTGACATAACCTAACTTTAATAATCCATTTTATTTCATCTATCGGGTCATATAATCATTTATCGGGTCACACAATCATTCGGGTCCAAATCAATAAACAAACAATCGGGAAAACTAGTGTCCTATTTCATAAAAACTAACATGTTATCTCCCTCGCGTGTTTCTAAAACATTTCATAAAAACATTTAAAAGAGTGCGAGGCTATGAACTCACGTTGATGTGGGAAGGCGGTTATCGGCGATTTGGATGTACGGTACGTGCTTCAATCACGGAAACCTATATAAATAATAATCGGTCATAGACGTTTGTCCAATGACTTTATAAAAATAAAAATTATGTATACATATGATGATTATATATATATGATGATCAAGTGGGTTTACATATTCTCGTTTACTCATTTAAGTGTTTATGTGTTGATAACTTTTATACTATTTTACTAGTTTTACCTATTTACATGTTTTAGGCCCAATAGGCCCATTACAAGCCCAATATATTATATTAGTCCAATTATACTTTTATTATCATTATCACACTTTACATGTTGGGCCCAAATGGGTTAAGCCCAATAAATAAGTTTATAAGTGTTTTAGTCCATTTTGTTGTATTATTAGTCCAATAACGTTAACTTAGCCCGTTAATGTCCGTATGTTATATAGTTCGGGTTTTATCGGTTTTTACTTGTTATATATGTTTATATATCAGTATGTGAGTTTATAAAAGTTTACATTAGACGGGTCCAACCGTCTAAGTTTTATTTAACAAAAACGTTAATTTTACGGTAATAGCCGAAAAAGTCGTAAAAATCATGTTTATAGTTTTATAACTTATAAAACTTATCAAACTACCATTTTTATAAAATGTCCATTTATTTATCCTTATACATATTTATATAAATGTATTATATAAGTTAGTGGGTTTTAATTCACATTTTATACTATTTTTATTTGAGTGCTTATATAATACTATTATACTTTAATTTCCCAAAATCTGATTTTTATTTTCATGTTCACTAAAACTGCCATATCTAGAGTTCTATATGTAGATAGAATATCAAATGTTTATGACATAAACTACATGATATGTGATCCATTTAACTCTCCTATAGCTACTGTTGAATCAGCCTCTAAGTATTTTCTAAAAATCGTCTAAAACAATGAACTCAGATTTGTACTCTAAACTTGTTTTGATCATATCTCACTCATCCTAATGATTCCATTGCATGGCCAACTCTCACATGTGTACAAGACATATTACTTACTGTATATCCATTAATCTATGCCATTTTATCAGTTCATCATATGGTTCTTTACTGTTTTATACAGCCATCATTTTAAGCATGATTTTAACCTTTTTACATATAGTTTTTCATCTTTTTAATCATATTTATCAACACCAAATCCCCACACAATACTTTTTTCATCATATAATCATCACATACATATACAATAGGAAAGAAAATACATTATTACATAATCAAAATAACAAGAGGATGGGAAGAACAATCTTTATACCACCATGATGATGTAGGTTGTGATCAAGACATGGATTTTGATCACACAATAAACCAAGACCATCTTCAAGACCACCATTCTTCAAGAACTCCTTGTGGAAAATCAGCCTTAAGACTCCATAGAAACTCCTCCTTGGATGTTATAATCATCACCAATCAATAGGGCTTCAAAAGGGCTTCAACTTATGTATGAATAACATAAGGTTTATGGTTAAATTTGATCAATGATGGTGTTTGAAGGGTGAGATGGGACGGCAATTGTAGAGAGGATGGGTGAGTTTTTTGTTGTTTCTGCATGTGTAGAATGGAAGTAAATGAGAAGGCTAGTGGTTTTGTGGATTTTGGTGGGTGAAACTAAGCTTTAGTGTTAAGCTAACACACAAGTGTAAGCTACTAGTGTGTATGGATGCCACATCTTTGATGTGGTGTCCTCTTTAGCCGTCCCTTAAGTTAGTGGGGTGGGATAAATTAGTTTTTCCCATCCCGCTAATTTACGGGTATTCCTCGATTCTAGTTTCCTCAATTTGCGTGCCCTCGGGTCGTTTTACGAAAAACGTTTTTATTAATTATGAATCAACGGCATAAAACGAATCTAATAAAAATTGTCTCATCAAAAACGGAGTTCGAAAACGTAATTACGTAATCCTAAGGTTTCCGGTTTAGTCGTAAAGGACGTTAAAATAAAATCGTAAGTCCTAATTTTTTCTCGTACATTTGTGAGTTTATGAACCAACACAAATTTAAAACTCCATAATAATATTCACGGATAAATTTATTTTCTGAAATGTCGGACTGTCACCAAAAACGGTGTATGTAAACGTAAGAACGTAACGTAGAATCCTCCGGTTTAGACGTAGTCGATGCTACTTCAAGACGTAAATCCAAATTTCTTCCCAAAAATAAGTGAGTTCATAATATAACATTAAAATAATATTTTCAATTAAATATTGAGAATAAAAATATCAATCATAAATTGACGGATTGTCAAAGTGAAATTTTGTGATGTTTGTCAAAGACAAAGAAAAATTAATCAACGAGATGAGATGCCACAAAATTTTATACAAGAGTGTGAGATTTTTGATGTATGGGGTATAGATTTCATGGGACCTTTTCCATCATCAAAGGGTAATAAGTACATACTCGTAGCCGTGGAATATGTTTCAAAGTGGGTTGAGGCCAAAGCCTTGCCTACTAATGATGCTATAGTTGTAGTGAAATTCTTGAAACAATTATTTGCTAGATTTGGTGTACCTCGGGCTATCATAAGTGATCGTGGGACTCATTTTTGTAATGAGCAATTTATAAGAGTCAGGAAAAAGTATGGTGTTAACCATAGACTTTCTATCGTGTATCACCCTCAAACCAATGGTCAAACCGAGGTCACAAATCGTTGTTTAAAGAGAATTTTGGAGAGAACGGTGGGAGAGCATCGAGCTTCTTGGTCGGATAAGCTTGATGATGCTTTGTGGGCTTTTAGGACGGCTTTTAAGGAAACAATTGGTTGTACTCCATATAGGCTTGTCTATGGAAAAGCATGCCAACTCCCATTCGAGTTCGAGCATAAGGCTTCATGGGCTCTCAAATGGGAAAACTTTGATTTAAACCAAGCCGGTTCACATAGAAAAGACCAACTCAATGAGATGGATGATTTGAGAGCCAATGCTTATGAGAACTCATTGCTTTACAAGGAAAAGACTAAGTAATTGCAAGATGCTAAGATCAAGAACCGTGAGTTCAAAGTTGGAGATCCGGTTCTCCTCTTTAACTAAAGGTTGAAACTCTTTGCGGGCAAGCTTAAGTCAAGATGGTCCGGTCCATTCACTATTGTTCAAGTATTTCTATATGGGACTATTGAGTTGTCACAACCAAATGGCCCAAATTTCAAAGTGAATGGTCATCGTGTTAAGCATTACTTTGGGGAGGACATTTCCATGGAAATGGTCCAAGAGATCCCCATTTCCCCAATGAAATAATTCATTGTAGGAAGAGTCGAGCTAGAGACTCCATAAATCAAGCTTGAATAACTAGGCTTATAATTTTTAGACTTAGAGTGTGGTAGGATAGAAATAAGGGTATAGAGTTGAGGATAAGTGTAGGGGGAGACCTTCCTTTTATCTTCATGTTGTTTGTAGGGTTTCTCTCCCTCATTACGTGCATTGGAGCTTATCGAGGAGGCCCTTGTATCCGGTTCACTTTGTTACTATTGTGATTTTTCATAACCACATTATGCTTAATAATGAATTCACTATAGTTGATCTTTCCCTAGCTTGGGTTAAGCAAATTAATCAATGTCATAAGTGTAGGGGAGTTCACTCCAATACTCTTAAACATTGAGGACAATGTTTATCTTAAGTGTAGGGGGTCTTCTATCGAAGTGACCTTACCTAGAGATTTGTCATTGACCTTCATGATAACTTGGAAATTAATTTTTCAAATATTCTTCAAAATTTTGATCTACTTTGGCCACCAAAAATATGCATTTTATAATTTTTGCATTAAACATTTTTCATTTGCATAACACATTTCCATTGTATATATTTCTTCTTTGATTTTTCTTCAAAAATATATAAAAAGGAAAAAAATATTAAAAAGGATATGGTTTAACAAATTTAGACTTCTTTGACATATTAGGCCCGCTATGAATACTTTTACTCAACCTGAGTTTGCTTATCTAAGCATTCTCTAGCTAGTATCCTCAACCATGTAAACCTTTATTGGTTTATTAGGCTAAGCATTTATTAGTCTCGTTATTGATTTTAAACTGTGGAGAACAAGAGATGATAGAGTTTGAAATAAGTGTTAAGGGCTAGATAAACCTCATATTCATTAATTGTGGCTTTTATATCCCCTTTCGTAACCTTTACTTTCTTGTCAACACATGTATATATGTTAATAAATAATCAAGAACGGTGTTAATCGATTTGTAGTCTCTTATGCATTTTTGACTAAGCATTCGTGGTTGGTATAAGTACGTCTTAAGATTCTAAGTTAGAACGTTTTATGTGTACTAGACTTTTGTCATGCTTAATACTTAGCGGGTGTTTTTCCTTTTATTCTTTTCAACTTTCTTTGTGAGGAATAAAGAAAAATAAGAGCGGCTTATGAAAAAAAATGAGTGGCTAGAAGAGAAAAAGAAAAAAAAGAAAAAAAATAATTATACAAGACTCCCAAGAGGGGCAGTGAAGTGTTAATTATAGTAACTATTGAATTCTAATATTACCTTGACGGGTTGCTGGGATTTGATAGTTGCTCCAATCCAATATTACCTTGGCGGGTTGCGGGATTGAAGATCCAAAGTCCCAAAAAGGCGGCGAATATAAATTATTGCGTGATTTTTATTTTTCTTTCCTTAGTGAGTGTGTAGCTACTTATTAATGCATGACATAAGGATCTTACACATAAGGCGAATGACTTATTACTCTTGAGTCGGACTTATGTCAATTGTGGGCGGTTTTTCGAGTAATGGATGAGAGGATTACTTAGGATTAAAACCGTGCTTCCTTATTTTAAGATTTTACATTTCTTATACTTCACGCTTTAAATAATGACAAATTTGCTCTCAAATAATAACCGGTCTTAAAGGAATAATAAGTGGGGGTATGAGAGTAACACAATTAATCTTTATGAATGAGTTGACGAACTTTCACTTGTGGATAACAATGATCTTGTTTTTAAGCTTGGTATGGGAAAGTGAAACTTGAGGGTGATAAGTGTTCATGGTACCAAAAGCCCTAATCTAAGTCCTTGATTTCTTTATGAGTTATTTCCATCAAAACCATTTCAAAAAAATCCAAAAATATATAAATAGAATTGCTTTCCTTTACATTGCATTGTATAAGATCAAAATCATGCATCATATAGTGTAGAGTAGTATAAATGCATTACATATTGGCCAAAGTGGATTAATTATGAGAAAAGTGTAAATTCGTGCTTTAAAATGTGGCATTGCATGAGGTCATGGCAATGATCAAGTGTAGGGGATTTGATATGAGCAAAATCTCATATCAATAATATCACAAATCACTCTAAAACACAAAGTAAATACCTACTTTTTATACATAAAAGCAATATTATGGGATATGTTTTGTATTTATGCTTGTGTAGGTAACAAAGATACAAATTTGGAGCAAACAAGTGAAATCAAGCCTTAAAGTGGAAGAAAAGAGAAGGATCAAAAGTGACAAGCCTTGCAAAGACAAAGGACCTTTCTTGACATTTTCCAAAGATGCGGGACTAAAGTGTAATTATTCAAAAGTCAAGAAGAAAGTCAAATCTGGTCAACATTCAAGTCAACAAGTCAAATGATGATTTATGAACAAGTTTGATGTTTGAAGGATCAAAATTGCCAAAGAAATGAAATTTGGAGCTCAAGTGAATAATCAGCTAAAGTTGAGGGGCTTAAATTGACAAAAATGGGCAACGTTTAGTTTGATCTGAGTGAAAGATATTTTAGCCAATGAGAGGAGAGTATTACTTGCACAAGGATTGCCAACTCATGGAACACGTCACCCACTCAGCCGTTATTGCAATTAATAAACCAATCCAAACAGTCCACCCCACTCACTTGTTCCAACCAATCATAAAACAGAATTGAGATAATGATTCGCAACTTCTTTCTTCCACCAATAATAACTTGCCACTTGTCACATTCAAACTATCACAAGCCCAGGAACGAACAATAGCTACACTGCATATCAAGAGAAGTTATCAACATGAAAACTACTTTATTTCAAAAGAGGATCACCACCCCATCAACCAATTAGCTTGAAACTTACTCAATCAAAAAACCCCCAAATTGAGTTCTTCAACGGCTATGAGCAATTGAGAGATTTAAGCCATGTGGAAGGATGTTATTGGTCTCAACACGTCAGTAATCTCCACCAGATCATATCCTAAACTCTATAAATACCCAGCTTAGCTTTGATTTCATGTATGTAGTTACTGTGTGTTTTTTCACACACTTGTAGAATTCTCTCTCAATTTACTTAGCATTTCAGTTAGAACTACTCTTAAGTGACTGACAATCACTTAAGAGTCAGTTAGTTAGTTTTAACCGTCTTGTAACAACCTTTACTTCCATTAATGAAATTCAAGCTTCACTTTCACTCAAATCTCATTCTCTTACCTGAATAATCATACTCCTAGTGTTACTGTGTGATACTGTTGATCAATCTTGATCAATGGAACTTGATGATGTTGTTTGAAGACTTGTAGCTGATTCAGAAGCATTACCAGTTCATTCCATAGCCATTTCAACCATTTGTAGCTGGGGTGTTGATTACTAGCAAATGATGATGTTATGATGGTGTTTGGTGGTTAATTCATGGTGTTTTAGTAGATCCTAGTAGGCTAAGCGCCTCACTACTCCATCAAAGGAGGCACATAGCTAAAAAGAACACATTTCTCTTGTTAAATTCAACTAAACAGTCTCTGCATGCTTAATTCCTAGTATAACTCTTAATTGTTGAACTGAGATTGTGATTAGCTTAATTGTAGTGTAATTTTGGTGATCTGATTACTTGCTTGTAGTTTAATAACTTTTCATTCAGTTTTCACTTGGTTAAAATTAGCTTTCATCAGTCAGTTGTTCATCAGTAACTCATTTCGTGGTATATCAAGTAAACTTGTTACATTTTGCTCTTAAACCAGTTCATTTCATTCAATTTACAAGTTTAGATAAGATTCAGTTGCTGTCATAAACTTGTGCTTAAAAATCCTTCACAAAAGTTCAAATCAGATTCCTAACTGGTGTTTGGATCAAGATCATTGATTGTTATTCAGTTTGTAAAACCTGTTGTTTTTAGAACATTTACACTCAATAAGTGTTTGTAAGTCATTTGGTAAAATTTTGTAGTCAAAACAAAGGTCAAATAGGCAATTGACCTTGAAAAAGTTTGGGTCAATACTTGAAAAAGTTTATCAGCCAAAACAAGCACTTTTTGATTCCATGACATTTGTTTGTTAGTAGATCATTTATCTAAAACCTTCTTCTATTTGTAGCTTAACATCCAAACTTTCATACCTTATAAGGAAATTCTATAGTATCAGCTTTTGACTGAGTTTTCAGCTTATAAATAAGCACCAAACCATTTGTAAGTTTCTGTGATAACAAGCATTCTGATTTCTTAGTTCTCAAAATCCACTTCATTAATAACCTTATTTTCTTTCACATAAGTGTTTGCAAACATGTCTTGAACAGTTTCTGAAATTTTCAGCTTTTTGATATTTTTGGTCAAACTTTGGTCAACATAGGCACTTTTGGCTTATTACGGATTCCAGCTTATTCTGTTGATGATTTTCAAAACCAAAAGACATTCCAAGCTTTGTGTGACTTGATCAATCATTTTCAGCAAGAAAATCGACTAGTGGATGACTGGATTGCTTTTTAGCTTAACTTGGGCTTATTGAAATAAGCTACATTGAGATTTACTGAATTTTGGCTGAAATCCTTTTACTAGCCTAGCTAAATCTTGATTTTAAGAACTTTAGAAAATACCAGAACAAATTTGGTTGGAAAAGAAGCTCATTTTAGCTTATTCGAGTTCTCTTGCCCGTTTTTGTGAAAAGTTACACTTAAATTACATTTTGGTCATTGGCTTTTCTGAAACTTGTTGCATAGCTTTGAAACTTAAAGTTTGTTAGGTTTTGCATTACTTGGTCCCTGAATTTTGGTTAGTTTCAATTTTGGTTAGTTAGTTTGGAATTTGTTAGTTTGTTTGACTAGTTCGTTACAATTTTCACATTTAGTCCTTATTGGTTCTGAATTTACATTTCTAGTCCCTATATTTTCATTTTCTTTACATTTTGAGTACTTTTACATTTCATGCATTGAATACTTGTACTTTGTGAATATTTTGTGGTAATTGCACATTGTTTTACGGTTAAATATCTATAATATTTTCAATTTTTACATGCTTGTTTGAATTAGACTTAGAATCCAATAATCTTTTAACAACCAAGAACAATATAAACTTGATATTAGTAGGCTTTTCAATTTGTCTTGAGTCGAGAAAAAACGAACTTGCAAATACTTAATATTAAGCTTATGTATTTTTCAGCTATGAAGCCTGTTTATAATGTTGGTTAGATTTGTTCTACATTGGAATTGACATCATTGATATGGAAATGTAACAACTATGAGTGAATTCTTGCAGTATTTGTTGCTCTATGAATTTTAATCTTTATGTTGTTTCTGATATGTAAGCATAGGGCCTATCTATGTATCTAAAGTGAATTATGTTACGTTTGATTATAATATAGACTTCACATTTTCACAACATAAAAATGAGATGATTAAGATGTTAATGGACACACTTTGCGACTGATTACAATAAAGGAGTTATAAAATCAAAACATAGATGTTTTATTATGCAAACAAATTATAGTTGATAGCAGTCATTTAAGTGGATATGAAATTTCATGCTTAAGAACATATATTAATATGTGAATTTTTCAAGTGTTGATATCATACGTATATCATGGTGAATATAGAAGTATTGATGCCGTTATCTATTTATGTGCAGGTTTAGAACTATCGGATGAATAAAAAATGAATCTTACACTTTGTGCTATGGTAAAGCTTCTTCAAAGAAATGGCACAAATTTGAAACAGATTCCAAATATACCGTATCCTGATCTATCTTGTCACACCCCCAAATATATTGTAGCGGAAAAGTAATCGAGGCATGTGACTTCATAGCATCATACACTCAGAATATAAAGAACGACCTCTATATGAGTCGTTTAAAAATTGATCATTTGAATAAAGTCAACAACAAAGTTTTAACAGTACAACATAGTTCAGAATAGAAATAATGTTTGAAAAGTATTCAAATAATCTAAGTATTATTAAAAACTTCAAATTCATGCGACTACAAGAAATCCATGTAAGTTAAGCACCTGAGAAAAACATTACTAGAGTGTCAACATAAAGTTGGTGAGTTCATAGGTTTAATTTGATAGAGTTATTGAACCACAAGATTTTTAGAAGTGTATGACAATATAATAAATAACATGTCATACAAAAGGCGTTTACTACTGTCTAAGCTCGTGACACCGAAGCGTAACAATCACAAAGTATATATAATTGCCCAGCAGATGTCTGACCCACAACATCCGTAAAGTACCAAATGAAAATGCGTCTGAATAATACAGTATTCGATTAAACCCGACGGAGGTGTCAACCTCAATAGATCTATCCACGATATTGGTGCTCACTGACCGGTCATCCGTGTCAGTAATTAACGGTTCACGATTAAGGGCAAAAAGAGCAATCAAAGGGTATAGCTACTTAGACCAGTCCGTAAACGTAAGTTTTAGTACTTGTGTTCAATTGTAAAACAAAGCAATGTTCTCACCCTAAAAATACATAAAAGCTGTAAAAAGTGGGGCTATAAACTCACCTCAAATGATAGTCAAGTAAAAGTAATCAAGTAGTAGGCACGGAAAAATGCACACAACAACGTCAACCCTATCCGCAGCCTAACAATAATAATAATGACTAACTAAGCTAAAAAGACAATGCAAATAAATAATTATTCCTTCTTTACGTTGTACTTGCACCTATTAATTTATAAATCAAAATAATTAATTTAAACGACATAAAGACATACTCTAAAGAAAATAGACGCGACAAATAAATATATTTTTAGTTTGGGTCAATTGGTAGTTGGTCTCTGACTATGTCTAATAATAGTCCAAGTCATACAGTCCAGATAATAATGCGGTCCTAATCCTATTTTTTGTCCAACAATTATAATAGTATCCTTCGTCTTATTAATTTTTATTGTTCGTTCATTAATAATATGAAGGTCAAAAGAATAAAGTGATCGTCCCTTTTGGGTCGTCTATAAATAAATTATGAGACATTTGTTCGGGACCCACTTTAATAGGGTCTTTTAGTTCAGTTAAAGCCAATGAGACCCGGCATATACGATTAACACGAAGAATGCCTAATCCCACGCTCCACGCATTAACTGTGACACCAATTTAGTCTGGGTTATTTATTAGTTACTTTTAATTGGGTCTTTTAGTTCGGTTAGAGCCAATGAGACCCGACATATAAGATTAACACGAAGAATGCCTAATCCCACGCTCCACGCGCTAACTGTGACGCCAATTTAATCCGGGTTAAATTATATTATAAATATTTAATATTTATTAAGTGTCAAGTTTTGAGTTTAAATTAAATAAATGGTCTAATTTTGATAAGTATACTAATTAAGCGGGGTGTTAATTTTCTATACAAACTTTATTTCTAAAAATGTTACTAATACATTAACATCTCATACTTTTTGTTTTTCTCCCGCTGACACCCCTGTCGCAACATGTATTATGATTAAAAAAATATATTTACTTCTCTTTCTTTTGTTTTGTTCGATGACAGAAGACACCAAAAAGAAATTTGCATAAGCTTTCAAATTCAAACTGTAGCTTCCAAAGCCATTTACGGACTCGATTCTTAACGTTTTGCTACGATTCAAAAAGCATGATGATCCTTACGATCTCGGATATAAATCCCACGACAAAACTATTAGTTGTCAATTAGTGATATTAGTTGTCCTAGTACTTATCTTGTGGATGATGAGCTGTAACATAGTCACATTGGGCTCAAACCCAATCTCATTGTAATGTATATATGTATGTCTCGTATGATATGGAAAACACAGAAACCATTTTCACTATTATATTCTTACATGGTATCAGGCTTAACAGTCGATCCATAACCACCACAAAAAAATAGAAACAAGTCGATCGTTGGTTTTGTGATGACCAATCAACATCCTTTCATACAAGCTGTTTGATCTTCGAGTTTTTATTTTGTTGCTTCAATTCGATTATTTTGGTGATAAAGTTCTTTCCTGTTGGTGATTGTCCACAACATCTAGGTTTCTTTTTGGCGATTAAAGTTGTTTAGTGTTGGTTGATTGTTGTTGAAATACATACCTACTGTTATGTATTATTGGTGATAAAACTTACATATTATGTTACGTAACTCAAGGTTGTTTGCTAAAAGTTATTGCTGTGAGTTTGCTGCTTCATTCCTCCTATGGCCCTTCATACACATGTGTTTGAGCAGGCCCAAGTTGCTCCTTATAGTTATCATCAGGCACAATTTTTCCCTCAGCCCAACACTAGTCCAATGGGTCAGACCGGTTTGGGTCATTAGGTTTATCAGCCGGCACACACCGGAGCGGTTCAATCGGGTCAGATAGGTTCGGTTCCACATGGACAGATAGGTATGAGTTCTTCGGGATTTCTTTTGGGGCGAGAGACGATTCCACCTAATGCTTTTCATACCATGCCTCTTCGGGATCTTGTTTCGGGTAATTGGAACATGGGCACAGGTGCGAGTTGTTGATCCCAAACTTAGATCGATTTAGCTTTATCTATACGAGATTAGATCAAGTAATACACGAAGAGAAACCTTTGTATATGTATATGAAAATCTAAGTGTTATGCGGAATTAACACTTAAACAAGAACACAATGATGTAAACAAACTTTCAATTGATTAATGATAACAAACTTGCTTACAATGAAAGTGTTCAACGTATGAAAACTTATATTGAACAATAACCTAAAGGTCTTCTTTTATAGACATAAGAAGCCTTGTACAATAATCTACGTATCAACTATTCTAGGTAAAGATAAATATAGAAAATATATTGTTGTTCCTATCTTTACTAGAAGTAATCTAGAACATAATAAATGCGTAGATCATATCCTTCCATCAGTGCTTGTCTTCAATGTGTCAACGCTTGACTTATTCTTGTCAACGCTTGATCTGTCAGCGTTTGTTTTCTTCCTATCAACGCTTGTTTTACTCTTGTCAGGCGCTCAATTAGACTGGCTATAATTTATTCCCAACAATCCTCCCCTAAACTTGATATTTACTCTAATAACCAAGTTTCTGAATAAACATTAAGAACTAGGAGGAATCTTACAACACTTATCATATTGGTAATAAATAAATCTGATCAAATCTTTGGCCACGTCACTTGAATAATCAATTTCCAGCTGTGTATTCTTCATCTTCTCCAAGACTTCCTTGGACATGAAATACTGACCATCTACAAGTAGATACTCAGCAAACTTTGTAGAACTCAAATAAACAACACCAGCAGCTGAATACAAACGCCATTGAAGACCAATGAGATCATCTTCAAGATCCTTCCAAATAGCAGGATCTTCATCTCTTGGTCCACACATTCTCTTGAATGTTGACCACAGTTTTATTGCATTGACTGAAGTGGGAGCTTCAGTCTCATACTTGGCCTCTAACAACCTTCATAGGTCTACCAATTCTTCTCTATCAAAACTTGCAAACAAAGATATAAGAGTGGTAAAAGTGTGAACCTCTTTTCCATACCTGCTAATCTTCCAAAACCCACATTCATCTTCTTCATAGCTTATAATAGGGTTTCTGGAATCAAGTGGTAACACTTGTACCATATCTAAAGCTTCCAATGGTGAGAGCTTGAGGCTCCTTCTTATAACAGCTTCACTTGGATTCAACCTATCCATATCTTTGGGAAACTCAAGAGGGACTCCCTTCTTCACTGGTCTGGGAACAATCATTGCCTTCTTAAGCTCCATTTCTTTTGCAAGTTCTTCTTTTCTTTCATCAGAAAGAAGTCTTAGAGTGTTTTCTTCCTACACTCTTGCCCAAATAGGAAAAGCTTTGAACTCCAACTCTTCAAATGTCAATCCAATCATTTTCTTATAAGTCCACCCTGTTCCATGAAATCTAAGTAGCATGGAGTACAACTCCCTTCTATCCCTTTTCAACATTGAGAGAATATTGCTAGCCCTGTGTTTCAGAATTACCTTGCAATCCTTTTGTACTCTTAGAAGAATCTCCAAACCCCATATCTGGTCTGAAATGGTCAAATGTGGATTCTCCATACACCTATCTTCCCAAGCATGGTACATCTGAACAACTTCTGGCATGTCAAAATCAACCTGCAATTTCAACTCATTCAACTTCTCTTTTTCCAACTCATCACCATACTGAAGTCTTTCTGGTTGTTCTATGATCATTACACTTGAGTCTGAACTGGCTTCATCACTTCCTTCTTGCTCTTCTGAAGTGACAACAAAAGGTGATTCACCCACCTTTTTCCTTTCTTGTTCCACAATTTGTGCAGCCAACCTTCTATCAAATTCAATCTGTGCTGCATTCTTTGGAACATCTACTTCTACCATAATACCCTTACCCTTATCTAATGGATCCAAAGTGGGTAAGGTAGATGGTAATACCTGTGAAGAAACTTCTTTGATAATGGATGATGACTGGAATACATCAACCTCATCTGCAGGTCTGTCAACGCCAATTTTGCTTTGTCAGCGCCCAAGATACTCATGTCAGCGTTAAAATCTTGCTTGTCAACGCCCAAATTACATGTCTCAGCGCCTCTTGTAATTTCCTCCAACATAGCTGTAAAAGACACATTTAAGTTTGTAGGAGTGACTAGAGACGTATCAAAACCTGTTTGTTTCTTCAAACTTGTTAGGGCCTTAGCAACACCCAAAGATTCACCATCATGTGAGCCCTTATCACTCACATTTATCTGTTCATCCTCCCCTTTGGAAGATTCCTCCACCCTCGCCTTGTGCTAGCATGTTCCAAAACAACAATCCTCTCCCTCAATTGCTTGAGTTCAAGGCCTTGTGTACTAACAACGTGTACCAAGTCTGCATTTTGATTTTGCAAGCTAATACAGACTATCGTCAATTCCATTAAAGTTATTGGTTCCAATCTGCCCTCCTCTAAAATGGGTATTTGACCTCCCAAGTCAGATTCATTGGGCATGGATGAGGTCTTAAAGATGTTAGGACAGTCTTGGCCAGCTGTTAAGCCAGAACCAATAGTCCCAGCCTCATCCATAGCACCAACCACACTTGTGGTGGTGGTTCTCTCTGCTACATGGCTAGGACCACTAGAGGAGAACACTCCAGTAGTCCTTTGGCGTTTTTGCAACCTATATTGTGTTGGGGGAGAAGATGATGTGGATTGGGTGGATGTGGGTTGGTTAAGGGGTGTTTGGGTCTGTGAAGGATTGGTGTCAACGTTTGGAATAGGCATGTCAACGCCAACTTATAATGTGTCAGCGTCGAAGGGTTCTTGGTCAAGTTACATGTGTTGTGGTGAAGGTGAAGGTTCAGGTATTGGGTCAAGTTGGGGTTGTGGGTCTGGTTGGGGTTGTGATGCTTCAATGACAGCAATCATAGCTGGGGTTAAGGGTAAGTCACGATGTGGGGGTGAGTTCATCTTTGTAAAAATTGCTTTCTTTTGCACGGGGATCTCATAAAAATCATCATGATCCCTTGTGCAGTAACTTTGGACATCAAAAACCATTTGTAAAAATCTGGGATAAGCTAAAGTCATTTTGTTCCCTTTATTTTTACACATGCCGTCAAAAATCATTTTGGAATAATTAAACTTTTTCCCAGTAGCAATGCACACAATAGCACTAGCAATAGATCTATTGATCTCATTGTGTGCAGTACACTTGGGACTCAAACATTGCAAGAGGACATGTATTAGGTACTTCCAGGCTGGGGGAAACTCCTGTTTATGATACTTGTTTAAAGTTCCCTCATCAGGGAAAGGATAACCCAAAGCCCGTGTAGAATATTGATAACCTATGAATCTATGAAGTGGGTTGATGTTTTCTAGTGAGAGAAACTAGAGAGAGAAAGTGAGAGAAAATGTGTATGATTTTATTAATATGAAAGTGCAAATGAGAACAACAACCAACCCCTTTCCATGGTTGAAAGGGGTATTTATATTCCAAGCCTAACATTGGGCTTGGGCCGGTCCATGACAAGCCCATGGACCGGTTCTTACTTAACTTAATAAGTAACATTTAACTAATTGTTAACTACGAGCTATTACAACATCAATCATATTGTGGAGTGACCGATACTTCTAATATACGTTAAAACGTATTTCTAACAATCTCCCCCTAAGGGAGGTCACTCCACGTTACAAAGTTCTAAACCTAGCATACTATACTAAGTCTTCATTCTTTAGCTCGTAGTCTTTTCTTCTTTTCTTTCTTTTGTTGTGAATATGTTGGTTTGATCTTTTTGGCTTTGACTTGAGAGCATTGTTCTTTGGCCTTTCACGTGCGATCTTTGCCTTTCTTGTGAGCTTTTCCTCCTCGTGACTTCATGTTCCACACACTTACGTCTTTTTGTTGAATTCTCGAAAGCTTCAGAGTTTGGTACAGCGGAAGACTTCATCTTGTACTTTCTTGAATTTTTTGCTTAACTTTGTTTCAAAAGACATAAGCATGTGGGAACGACTTTTACAGGTACACCACAACACCACCGTCTTCACTGGTACACAGCAACGCCACCGTCTTCAACAGGTACACAGCAACGCCACCGTCTTTAACAGGTACACAGCAACGACACGAATAAAATGGCTTTGAACATTTTATTCTAATTCGGTAGCATTTTACCTCCGGTCGGTGAAGACCGTTGGACGATATTAGATATCGTACTCGTGACGGATAGTTTCAATTAAGTAACTTCCTGACAGGATTTCGCGGGTAAACCCGTTCTCTTTATTCGACCGTCCAAAGCTGACTGCGAACATAAAGAGTGAATCACTTGGATAAATTATCCTTGTGATTTTAAGCCGTCAATTCATGAAACCTAGAACAAGTGAATTTCAATTAAGATTTTCACCATCGTTGCTTTCCAGTTGTCACGAGCTCAATTCATAAAGAATCTTGCACGTCACCTACCAAGTGCTGTTTGATGTTAACACTAGAAGGATTTCCACTCGTCACTGTGGTCAATAAAGAGTCACTCTGAGTGTTCTGGCAAGATCATATGATAATGCGAAGAGGCCTGGAACGATTTTAAGTTCAACTAAGAATTAAACCACTGTTACCTTCCAGTTTTTCACAAGATTGGTTCTAAAAGAACCGCACGTGTAACCTACCATGAGCTTGTTTGATGTTGGCTCAAGCAGGATTTCCATCTTCATTGTAATACTTGCGTATTACTCGGATGTTCTGGCAATATTACAGGAATACTGCGTAGGACTCATGAAAATCTCTTACTTTTCACAGTGTGTGAGAAAGCAAGGAATAAATGGAAAGTGTCCTAATGAGACTTTTGATGATCTCTTGGCTCTAGACTCGATTGTGCGTTTTGATTTAGTGAGCGATGGCTGGAGAGGAGTGCCACCTTTTCAATACCAGTCTATTCGGAGTGAATAAACCAATAGATAACGTGTTGATCTCCGTGTGATTAAAACAAATACCTTTTGAGAGATATTTGAGTTAGCTGGGAAGGGTTGTGCATTGCATCACTGGGTCCATGATGTCTTTCTTCAATACCGAGAATCATTAGCAAAAAATGACCTCAATAGCATATGTATTGACCCGGTTTCTGCCTAAAGTTGTAAGGAGGGCTTCTTTCTTTACACCCTTTATCTTTACAATTCTTTTTCATTCTTCAACCCCTTCAATGCTTACCAATACGTCATCACTAGCACCTTGTTGTGATTGTTCCAGTGCTAGCTTAAGTACTTGGTCGGCATTCAGCTACGTTCACATTCTTTCTCCATCTTTCCTAGGACTTCTAATTCTATCTAGGGAATTGTCCTTGGGAAGATTCCATCGGCTCTGATGAATCATTGGACTAAACCTATTCCTACCACCCTTTTGTCACCACATTCGTCGTGAATTAAGCGTGTTTTGGGAAGGAATTGCCACCATGAGAAATCATTGAAAATCACATAAGGTACTTGTGATATTAAAATCAAAAGTTTTGTACCTTAGGTGTTTTGTTCATCAAAAACGCTCCCCCTTAACACGTGCTTAGCACATATTAAGTTGGAATATCGTTAAGTCTTTTTCATCTTTTAGCTAAGTATCACTTAAGTCTCCTTAATCCCATTTTCTCCCCTTATCCAAAATGTTAACCATTAATATTTGGGATATTGAATGGATTAACCGGTCTTTGGGTAAAAATGAAATCGATGTTTGGCCATAGAACAAGTTATTGCTCCCCCTTAATTTAATAAGGGATAGTTGTAGTGCTTTGGTATGATATATTTTGAAAGATTTAGAATCTCGTGAGAAATTCTTGAAAAATTATCATACTTTAGCACTACATCAAGCCATTACAGCACAATATTCACAAATATACATATTCACAATTGAAAACCAATATAAAGTGGACCTGAAATGTACGACCCATTAGATGGATCGTTGCAGTAGCTTGTGGTGCACTAAATATGGTCTTACACCAACGAACCTTTCCAAGCTCCTCATCAATCTACGTTCACGGAGCTTTTGATCGATCTTCTTGATGACATACTTCGCCATCTGTCGGTAACCCGGATGCCAATCCTCCGTCATTTCTGGCAAAGTCCCACCCGAGTTCAGATGCTCCAACTTTCCTCTGACTTGTAGAAGAGTCCCATCACTGTACTTATGGAGCTCACCCACCCTCATAAACTTCATTAAACCTCGACTGTTCAAGTAGAAAATGCCGTAATTCGGGACAGAAATGCCGGTATAGGGACATCTTTCTACATGTTGAGGTAGCACTTTATTCACTGGACGGGTTAGGTTGAGCTTCCTTTGATAGCTTTCGACTCCCAACTGAAGATCTTCAACTCGTGTCTTGATGACAACGCTTCGTGTGAACATACGAAGTGCTGTATTCAAAGCAATGAGGTCTTCACGAGGAATATGTGTGAGTTGATCTCGGGTCATCAGAAGCAGCATATCTTCGATATCCTCAAGGCGAATGATGGAAAAATCTCCCTGCTGGATTTTGTATTCCCTGTCATCCTCCCTTTTCAAACGAATCTCCGTCACATGATAATAGCCATTCTTGGCTTCAGTTTTCATCCTTAAAATGCTGGAGATGCGGATGTCGGATCTAACGTTGCTTCCAGAATTGACTAGGCAGCAACCCCTGTACGCCCTTCGGACTCGTTCGTCCCAATGAGATGCACCTATTACAGCATACATATCATAATTACGATTTATCTTTGGGACCCAGAGTCGGTTTACCTTTTCCTCGATAAAGGGTATTGTCCCCCAGTTGGCAGCTTTCAGCAAGGTCAGGGAGGTTGCGTACTTTGATGACCCCTTCAGTAGATACACAAGATCATTGGTGACGAAGAAGTCAAGAGCAATCTGATTATCTTGAGTAGGATCCATTGAAGGTGGAGCTCTTTCTGATTCATGAAGTCCTGGCCGTTGAACGGTATTCAGAGCCTTCAGGATCTCATCGGCATAATACTCGAACTCCATTTGGGTCAACCGGGTTTTGGCGCGTAGTCTCTTATCCTTCAGGGCTTTCTTCACCAAAGATGGAGTAACCGAAGTCTTATACTCATGAGCAAGAAATGCACATAAGTCAATCGGACTGCGGATACGAAGATACAAAACATCTTTGTCAGCGTCGGTGATCGGATCATACTGCGCCGCTGCCGTGATCCAAGCCTATGGTGGTGCAGTCTCGTCAATCTCCAACGTGTCTGCCCAGTCCCTTGTGCTTTGAACAGTAGATTGTGGGTTTTGTTGCAGGGGAGTGGAGACGTGAACATCTGCTTGTTCTGTTTCAGGCATGTCGGCAGTGTCATGAATAGGTGAGTGTTGTGCAGCTTCAGGTTCGGTTACCGATTCTGCGATCACAGGAACAACAACAATAGAACTAACAGGGTTAGTTGTAACAGGTATGGATGCAGGGATAAATGTACCAGGAATAGATGACCCTGTGGTGGCATTCACATCGTGGCGCCACTTCGATCGTCTGGATTTCGTGGAAGTAGATTTCTCCTTTGCTGTTGCATCTTTCTTTGACTTGGTGCCAGACTTAGCAGGTTTCTTTGAGCTGGCAGCCTTATCCCCTTTCTCAGGCTGTTTACCCCCATCAGCATCCTCATTATCATCCCCGTTGCTCCCCCGAACACTCTCCTCATTACCATCACCACCATCATCGACATCATCATCATCGTCATCATCATCCTCATCATCATTATCATCATCCTTATCATTATCATCCTCATCATCCTCATCATTCTGATCCTCATCATTCTCATCATCATCATCATTCTTATCTTCTTCTTCTTCTTCTTCCTCTTCTCTACCAGTACCCTCTTCTTCGTCACTCTCTTCCCTTTCTTCCTCAGGGAGAATGTGGTAGGGTACCACACTTCCAAACGTCTTGAACAACCTATCATCCTCCATGATAGCGTCATTCAGGGATTTGAAGAGAGCCCGTTGAATCCTCGATTTTTCAAACGATCCAAGTTCCTTCATTCGAGCTTTGAGGATCTTCTTAAGTTCAAAATCCGTCAAGTCATAAGCAATCTTGTAGGCGGCTTCTAAAGGATTGGATGATTTGATCATTAAGTTGTCAGCAGCAAGCGTCTTCAAATCATCACGCAGTTTAGGCATTAGGGATTCAACGGAGTCTTTCACTCTCTGCTGAATAGAAGCTTCAAGAGCTGCTTTTTGCTCTTTAAGGTCATCCTTAATAGCTTTAAGTCTCGTAATTCGTGCTTGATGCCTATCAGCTTCAGCCTTTTTAACCCGAGCAAGTTCTTCTGCATGAGCTTTACGTGTAAATTCCATGTCTGCAGCGAACTTGGCAATCAATTCTTCTTGAGCTTTCCTTGATGCTTCTTCACTTTGAGCTCTTCTATTTAGCTCTTGGCGAAGTTCATCCATTTCTCTCTTGTGAGTATCCACATGTTTATCCAACATTTCGGCCATCACCAATGCAGCCATTGCAGACGTTGCAGAGCTGCTCTGGGTTGATGGAATAGGCTCGGTTGTAACTGCGGTACTAAGGATGGGGTTTATTGTTGGTGGAGGAAATGGTGTTGAAGCCGGTCTGGTTGGTAAGGGTTGTATTGGTGGAGGTTGAGTTGCTAAAGGTTGGGTTGACACCATGATCGTAGGAGCAACAGACTCCTTTTCCACACTTGCTGAAATAGGGATTGATGGCTCCTTCGAAGTGGAATAATGTTCAGGTGACCCAAACTCATCAAAATCATCTGGTTCCACATACTCATCCTCAACATCTACCCTTGCACCTGAACCACTACCGCCAGTATCTTTCCTACTCCTTTGAATAGCTATCTTCATCATTTGTTTCTCAGTTTTATCAAGAGTAGGATCAACAACGTCTTCTTCGTCACGTAGACGCATCTCATCAGCCTTACCCTTTCCCTTCTTACCCTCTGTCTTCTTCTTCTTGGTTTTGGGTTCAGGTAAATCTGTTTGCTTCCTTTTACCTTTGCTCTTAACCGTGGTAGATGAGTCTTCACCTGCTAGAATACTTGCTCGTTGATTCTCAATTTCTGTTAGCAAGTTCTTGTAATCAGCAGATGTAATAATCTCATCGGTCAGAAGATGACTGGGAATGGGACCAGGAATAACCGTATTCGAATGAGTCTCCTGCCTTAAGTCTACCAAATCATCATCATCCATCGTGTGGTGACGACTACCTGCACGCTTGTTAATGGATGCATCATTTTCCATAAAGTAATGTATGATCAACTTAATAAACCTAGGGTACTGGTAGCTTTTAACCTTACCCTTTGTGTTTGTGAAGAGTTGAAAAGTAAACTCCTCCCACAGCAGTGATGCATAATCAATACCCATACCTTTAAACATACCATAAAACATCTTGATGATTGGTGGACGAACAGCATCAAACCCAGTTGTTTTGGGTGTTAAACATCGGCTTAGAATCCCAAAAATAGCTTTCCATGGTTGACCAACTTTGGCAGTAGTAAACTCAGACGGGGTTCGTATGTCAAGACATCCAATGGCGGTGAACATATCCATGATCTGGTCCTTAGTCGGGTTGGCTGAGTATGATAAGTCTTTGAGTGTCGGCCGAAATCCAAAAATCTTCCTAAAGTCTGACACAGTAAGCGTCTGCTGCTTGTTGTCCAAGGAAAAAGTGATTTTGTTCGATGTCCTCTCTTTGGTAGCCCAGAACTCGTAAAGGTAGTCATAGGGCACTGAAGCACTTCTCCTTAGCGCATGCTTGAAATGAGATTTATCAAGCATGGCTGTACCTACCTTAAATCCATTATGGGTAGAGTGAGATACCTCCTTCAAACGAAAGTTGTTCGGAATAAACTTTAGAGTCTTGGCTTCGGCAATGGCGGTGGCTCTGGTGTGTTGTATTTGTTGTACTGTAGGGTTAGTCATCGTCTCTGCTTAAGATAAAACACAAAGGTTGAAACATACAAATATGAATATCAATATGACCTTAAACCTAAGCATAGAACATATGACCTAATCCCTTAAGCTTGTAAACCATTCAAACATCTTCTATACGGAATAAACATTCAATTCGGAATACTTGGGCTATGCTGAATATAAACTCTATGCGGAATGATAGGTCTATTCGGAACATAAAGCCTATGCGGAATAACATCCCTATTCTGAATAAAAAGTCTATTCGGAACAATGGGCCAATGCGGAATAATACCCTATTCGGAACATTGGGCCTATGCGGAATAAATTCCTATTCGGAACATTGGGTCTATGCGGAATAAATTCCCTATTCGGAACATTGGGTCTATGCGGAATAAATTCCCTATTCGGAACATTGGGCCTATGCGGAATAAAATCCTATTCGGAACATTGGGCCTTATGCGGAATAAAATCCTATTCGGAAAGTCTTGGCCTATGCGGAATATTCGATCTATTTGGAAAGAACTTGACCATTCGGAAAAATTTCTCTATGCGGAAAGATTGGGCCTATGCGGAAAGCTTTTGTCTATGCGGAAAAACTTTCCTTATTCGGAAAACAGCTTCTATGCGGAAAGATTTCTTCATGCGGAAAGTTCTTTCTATTCTGAATGAAACCGTTATTCGGAAAGTTTTCAACACTTATATATTTTCTAATTAAGCATGAAATCGTTTGATTCAAGTGTTCTAAAGGCCAAATTAGTGCAACTAGAGCCATTCCGAATCATCCCCAGGCAAAAACCCCAATTTAATTAACCCTAATTAAAGCAGAAACTAATTCGCTTGATTTTCAACAAAAACAGATAAATAACTTGATTTGCATGAATGATGAATCCGATTGAATACCTTTTTTGAAGATCTGATCTAGAAGATGTTGGATTGAATTTGTTTTGTTTGATTTTCGTGTGTTTGAATGCTAGGGTGTTAATGGCGGCTAAAGATAAACAAGTAAACAGTGAAAGAAGAAAGGGAACGGGGGTGGGTGAATTTGACTAGGTCAAATTTTTTACAAGTTTGACCTATTGTCAACTTTACCCCCTCAAATTTTTCTACTTTCAACAAACAAAGTTCTTTTGTTTTTCCAAGTTCTAATTCTTGTCATTTTGACCCTATTTTATGGTAACTACCCGAGCCTTAGTGATTAGCTTATCTTAACCCAAGCACAAAACTATTCATGACAAGCTTATAAGAAACAACAAGACAAATGCCAAAGCAATCCAACCATTAACCATTAAGCTTTTTGAGTTTCCTTGAAAACTTTTGAAGATCTTTTTGATGTGAAAGATGATGTAACATTTTCTCCCCCTTAAACGATGACCAGTTTTCTATTTAAAGAGCTGTAGTCATTGTTTAACGAGGCACAGGATGATGAAAAACATTTCCCAATTGATATCTTGAAAAAGTTTGATTCGTGGTGTCAATAAGATTTCTCTTATTTTAACAAATTAATGCACTGAGACGTACACTGATTCGTGTTAGACCAAGTTGTAAAGTAAACTTGATCCCTTTGCATGATTTGGCTTGTAAATCACGCCCGAGAAAATTAATTCCCGTTGTGAGCCAACGTTTTCCAAGTAAATACGTGACTTTAATATGAAAACCGGGTTGCAGTCAGAAATAACTACAAGCAATAATGGGCATGTTTTAAAATTGTACAACTTTTATACGGACTCTATTTATGGCACCGTGTCAATATTAATCGACATTTCTAAGGCCGTAAATATTACCGTACTAAAAGACATGCCCGTTTTAAAACGAAAAATATTTTTGGTTTTTCTTGATTTTATAATTTTTATGGTTTTTCTAGGTTTTATATTTTTTATGGTTTTTCTTGGTTTTATATTTTTTATGGTTTTTCTTGGTTTTATATTTTTGTATTTTCTTTTTGTGTTTTATATATTTACGATAATATACATGATCACGAACAAAGGATACTCTGAATAGTTTACCACGACTATTCAGCTGATTCTTCTGCCAACTCTTTGAGAGTCGCTGGAGTGAATGATTTCATGCCAAGCTTGTCGATCAAAAACTCGATACGTCCTCGATCTAAGGCTTTGGTGAACATATCCGCCAGCTGATACTCAGTAGTGACAAAATACAGCTCGATCACTCCGTTCTCCACCTGCTCCTTAATGAAATGGTAGCGAATGTCTATGTGCTTGGCCCGGGAGTGTTGAACATAGTTGCAGCAAAGGGCAATGGCGCTCTTGTTGTCACAATACATCGGGATTTTGTTGAATCCCAAACCGTAGTCAATTAATTGTGATCTCATCCAAAGGACTTGAGCACAACAACCGGACATGGCGATGTATTCAGCCTCCGTGCTTGATATTGCAGCGCTTTTCTTGCCTTTTTGAAGACCAACTAATCAATCTATCTCCAAGGAGTTGCACAGATCCAGAAGTGCTACGCCTCGTGTCTTGACATCCAGCATGATCGGCATCTGCGTATGATATTAAAGCAATCGAGGAATCTTTCGGATACCATAGACCACGATGAAGTGTTCCTTTTAGATATCGAAAGATCCTTTTCACAACATGTAGGTGCTTTTCGGTAGGCCGAGCCTGATACCGGGCACACATGCATACAGCAAATTGCAAATCAGGCCTGCTAGCAGTCAGATATAGAAGGGTGCCGATCATCCCACGGTAAAGTTTTGGATCGACATTAGTCCCATTCCTATCTTCATCTAACTTGGATTTCTCCACCATTGGAGTGTCCACGGGGTCACAATTTTCAAAGTTATATTTCTTAAGAGATTCTAGAGCATATTTGGATTGATTAATAAAGATGCCTCTGGGATTCTGAGAAATCTGTAATCCTAAGAAAAATGAAATTTTTCCCATCATGGACATCTGAAAGCGTGTGGACATTATCTTCTCAAATCGGTTTGACAATTCTATGTTAGTGGCAGCAAAAATTATATCATCAACATAAATTTGTACCAGAATCATGTCGTTGCCTTCTTTGAGAGTGAATAGAGTGGGGTCCACTTTGCCTTTGGAGAAGCCTTCCGAAATGAGATATGTTGACAGGAGATCATACCACGCGCGTGGAGCTTGTTTCAACCCATAAAGAGCCTTCTTAAGCTTGTACACATGATTAGGAAACTCCGTACTGACGAACCCATCCGGCTGACTAACATAAACTTCTTCCCTTAGTTCACCGTTCAAAAATGCCGTCTTCACATCCATTTGATAAACGATCATGTTCATATGAGCAGCAAACGCAAGGAATAGTCTAATCGCCTCCAGCCACAGGAGCAAAAGATTCTTCAAAGTCTATACCCAAGGCTTGTTTATATCCTCTAGCGACCAATCTAGCCTTATTCTTCAATACCGCACCCATCTCATCAAGTTTAACCTTATAAACCCATAACAAGGTAAGGATGTTAACCTTGTCAGGGAGAGGAACCAATTCCCATACTTCAAGTCGTTGGAATTCGTTTAGTTCCTCCTGCATAGCTTCAATCCAAGATGATTGGGTCATAGCCTGCTGCCAATTTTTGGGTTCAACTTCAGAGAGAAATGCATCAAAGTAACAATAGAGTGCATTCTCTTGTAATTGATGGCGTGTGGATACTGGTCGATCTAGATCTCCAATAACATTCCTAATTGGGTGATCTTTTGTCCATTTAGTGCTATGGTTTTCAATCCTAGGTGGTCTGGAGTGAACAATAGAAGGAGCTTCTTCTGAGGTAGACGCGGCTGAAGGGTTTTCAGGGATCGCTACACCAAAGAAAGGAAGCTCTTGCAAGTGAGCATATTCCAAGTCGTGATCAGTAGAATCCTCTTCCACATCATTAGGCACAAGTAGGGGTGATGATTCAGGTGTAGTTTGAGAATCACTTGGTGAAGGTGCATCCGGTTCAATGTGAATTGTAGATGCATTAGATAAAGGTTCATTAGCGTGAGCAACCACTTCAGGTATTGGAGCAATTACTACAGGTGCTGGAACTTCATCAGTCGGGGGATCGAAGAATTCATCAAACAACGGTTGAAACAGTTTATCCCACTCGGGCCTTGTTGGTGGTAAAAATGATGTAGAAGTAGGATTATTGGGAATTAATCCGGAACTAATAGCACCGGTTCCCATCTCATGAAGCGCGGGTTCAGAGCTGTGTTGCTCAGAAGCCATCGCTGTCAGCTCGTCGAAATCTGCGTCCATAGTTTCTACAATCTTGCCAAGACGACGGTTATAGATTCGGTATGCTCTCTTGGACGGTGAGTAACCAATGAAAATACCTATATCGGCTTTCGGTTGAAGCTTACCCAAGTTCTCACTATTGATGTTTGGATAACAAAGAGCACCAAACACATGAAAAAATGAAACATCGGGTTTACGGTCATGTAGAAGCTCATAAGGTGTTTTTCCATGGCGTTTCCGAATGATAGAACGGTTTTGGGTGAAACATGCAGTGGATATAGCCTCTGCCCACAAGAACAATGGAGCGTTCGCGTAAATAAGCATGGTCCTAGCAGCTTCCATAAGTGTACGATTCCGTCTTTCAACGACACTGTTTTGTTGTGGAGTGCGTGCAGCGGATGTTTCATGTGAAATACCAACTCCTTCATAGTAATCACGAAGAGTCTGGTTTACGAACTCTGTTCCATTGTCTGTACGAATACGGCGGACAGTGGTATTCAAACGTACCTGAATGAATTTCAGAAAAGTGATGATAGCCTTCGGTGCTTCATCCTTTGTACGTAGAAATCTAACCCATGTAAACCTGGAGAAATCATCCACAATGACGAGAATGAATTTCTTACCGCTCACACTTTCAGTTCTCATTGGTCCACAAAGATCCATATGCAAAAGATGAAGTTTTTCTTGATTAGTGTCTTCAGCTTTGGGTTTGTAAGATTTCTTGGTGCTTTTCCCCCTTGAACACGCGGAACATAAATGGTCCTTGTGAAATTTAAGCTTTGGAAGACCACGAACTAACTCGTTTTTAGCCAGATGATTAATAGCATCAAAATTAAGATGAGATAATCTGCGATGCCATAACCATGACTTGGTCTTAGATGCTTTAGAGAGAAGACATACTGGAGAGGCGGCCATCATATCTTGTAGAGACAACGTATAAGGATTTGCACCACGAGATCCCTTCAACAAATCTTTTCCTTCCAAGTTGCGGATGAAACAAGTGTGTTGTCGAAAAGCAACCTCAAGGTTGGAATCACAAAACTGTCCTACTGAGAATAAGTTATGACCAAGACCTTCTACATAGTATACCCTAGAAATCGTCACGTTTCCAATCCGATATTCACCATACCCCATAATCTTTGCTATATGATCATTCCCGAATTTAACTGTACCAAGAAACTTGCTGACGAAATTTCGGAGCATCGAGCGATTTCCGGTCATATGTTTTGAACAACCGGAGTCCAAATACCACAGGATGATTTGGACCACCTGAAAATATCACCACACAAAGACAATGTAGAGGTATCGGAATCTGAGTGTTCCTTGTTATTAGCAGGTACAGATTTAATAATCTTAGATTTGCTAACTCTAGGTTTCTTAGATTTCCTAGCCTTCTTCTTCTTAATTGGTGGTGTAGATTCTAGTTGGATTAAATCCTGAGGTATTTCTTCACTGATAGGCACTATAGTGGGGGCTGACCTAATTAAAGGGCGCTGTTTCCATACTTGAGTGCGAGTGTTCCTAACTAAAGGACGCTCAGACCTAACCTCAATGGATGCATTCCTAGTTAAAGGACAAATTTTTCCATCTAATGTAAAGGTCCTACCAGTGGGACGCCATTGCCAGCCAACTTGGGCACGAGTTCTACCCGTTGGCTTCCATTCAAGACCATTCTTAATTGCATTCATTTCATTCACATGCTCAATAAGACACAAATCATGACGTTGGGAAAACATACATTCATTACAATTCCAACAATTTAAATTAGAATTCACGAATGGTTTTGGCTTCTGCATAGGCGCAGAGCTTTTAGTCTTAACATGATTCTTCTTATTTAAAACTGAACTAGCATTCCTATTGTGAACTTCTACTTTCTTCTTTGTGGCACTACTAGTGGAGGGCTTGATCTTATCTTTCTTGAGTGGCGATCCTTTAGCCTTAGTAGTCTCTTTTAATCCTGTAGAAGGCAAAGTGGGAATATTAGCAGCAGATTTTAAAGGTGCCTTACTTGATTGTGCCAATGACGGTTTTGCTCTTGGAGTCTTATTAAATGGAGTGACAGCAATGGGCCTATTATTAAGTAGTGCAGAACCTGGTGTACCTATGTATTGCAAATATGCCAAACAATATTGAACTCTCTTGATATATTCATGAGCCTAATAATAGTCGCTACTTGAGGGATCTAAGGCATAAAGATCGTCTAAAATATCCCTAAGAAGATCGACATGCTTAATGGCATTCCTCATATAATCATCATAGGTAACTGGGTTTCTCTTATGAAGCGGGTTCTTATAAAGCACTACTGACTTGGTTGTTGGAGCACTAGTGGACGGTGCAGAGTCGGTAGCTAAGTTAACAACAACTTCTTGTCGGGTGAGAAGAAGTGTCTCCTTTAACTCAGCCAAAACCATATTTTTGTCAATGAGCAGGATGTTCAAATCAGAGATTTCCTCGCACTTTTGGTTCAATTGTTCAACATAAGATTGTTGCTGTGCCGCATTAAAAGCGAAGCGTTCTTCTAGTGAACCATAAAGAGCGGATAGTCCCTGTCTTGTCCGATCCATCTCCCATAGAACAGAGGAAAGTCTAATTTCTAAGACCTGGTTTTTGGACTCTGCAGCCTCTAGTTCCATTTTGAGTGTTTCATTTAATGACACATCTCTCTTCAATCTCATTATCTCTTCCTCTAATGTCTTAACAATTGCAATCATCTTGTCACTCGTCTCAACACCGTTTTCACAAACATTTGATATCAAAAGATTCTCATTTTGAGTTTGTTGTTTTAATTCTAAAGATATACAATGTTGTTCTAGTTGATTAAAGCGTTTTGAAAGTAAATTGTAAGAATCTTGTAGCTTTAAAAACTCAGCGTTAGATTCGTGACAAGACTGATTATCTACCTCATTTACAGTATCAGCAACATTTACAGAGATATCACAAACATCATCACAAATATCATTACAAATATTCACAGCATCACAATTAATCATAGCGGATGTAAGCTCATTCGAATAATTAACATTTACAGTAGTAAGCACATCACACGAGATTACTGCAGACAAGAATCGGTCATATTCAGTTAAAATCTTTTCTTTTTCAATTAGTTGTAGTTCGTAGGCGGTGTCCATTTCATAAAACACTTTTTGAACTTCACCAATTTCAAACACAAGATTTTCTTTAAGAGATGCAAAAATTCCTTTTAGAATTTCGACAAACGGATTGATCTCATTTTTAAACACCTCGTTCATATGTTCGAAAGCCCATTCTCAGGCGTTTAGGCCATTTGAAGTCGTACGTTCCAAAATGACCTTGTCAAAATTAGTAAAGTATTGATTAATCTCTTGCAAGTTTAACCATACAGTGCTAACAGGTGGAAGATCCTTTGGAAATTCCTTAGGACCTTCCATATTGACAAGTGTAGGAAAAGTACTAGGGTTTTCTTCATCTAATATGTAGGTTGGTGCTGTTATGAGATCTTTGTCCATATGGAAGCGAATTCTAAAATCCGTTTTTGCAAGCTCCTTATTTAATTTAAAATAGTCACACTCGGGATATTTTGTAGAATTGTATGACCGATCCTCATCAACTAGTTCCTTACTTGTTCGATCACCAGGAAAAACAATCGGTTCTAAGGCCAATCCTAATTGAGTTGCATTATAAAGTCTAGGACTATGTCTTAAATCTTGTTTTGCATACCGTGGATTAGGGGGAAGGCCTTTTTGACGTGATAAGTTAAATTCTCTAAATGAAGCATCAAATAAGTGAACTAGTTGAGAAGCAGCGTATTGTCTTAAAAGCAAATAATCTAGACTTCTAATCTTATTAGTAGCATTAATCTCCATTTCATTCTTCTTAGACTCGAGTGATTCAAAATCTGTTTGAAGTTTTTGAAAATTAGTGACCACTAACTCCTTTTCTTTTAGTTCATTAGACAAATTTGCTCTTAAGTTCTCAATTTCTTGCAAGTGACCCATTTGTTTGTTTCTAAAATGATCATATTCGAGATTAGTTAGAACACTAGACGAGGGCACTAATTCCAAGGTTTGAACTTTCTCGTTGCTTAAGGTAAGCTCATCAGACAAATTCTTATTCTTAGCTAAGGTTTCTAAGAGAGCAACATTCATTTGGCTAAGTAATGTAGCAGGAACCATGACCAAATCTTGTTGAGCAGGAGTAGGCGTTTGCGAAATGGGTCCCGGTTGTGATTCACTCAAAGTCTGGGGACTCACATTGATATTGCTATCATTGTTTGTCTCCTCATTTGAAAGACTCACCACCGAAGATTCATTCGAGTCAGCACTCTCTTGCACAACTTGATGTGGTTGAATACTAGCATCAGTGGTATTATCGGTGGTATTAATAAGTACCTCAGATCTCTTTTCTGGCCCTAAGCTGGAGATAGTTGCCATGAGAGCAGCCTTTGCAGATTGAAAGTCATCACAGTCTGAGTCATACGCATCAAGATCATCGGCTTGGTAAGCTGCATTCTGCGTAGTGACAACGTCTTGTTCAGCAATCCCTGGATCAGCAAGAAATGCAAGCTCCTCTTCATCAAGTTCCCTTCCTTGTGCCTGAGCATTAACCAGATAGATCTTTTCTGCAAACCATTGTCCATCCCTTCTCCTCTTGGGTTTCTTACAATCCCTGGACATGTGACCCTCTTCCTTGCAGTTGTAACATGTAATCATTCTCAACTTGCCCGTGGAATTAGCCCGTGGAGCAGGATTGGCCATTGGTGCCTGATTTACCGTGCGAGCATTGGTGGTTGATGTGGTAGGTCTCCCCTGATATGGTTGAATAGGCTGAACCATGACCCTGCCATTCTCAATAGTAGCTTGTTGACGAGAATTGGATGAATTCCTCAACTGATTGTTGGTAGGAGCTGATCCTCTGTATCCTCGTTTGCTTAAAGTTCTTGTGAGATAAGCAGACATAGTAGTTAGCACTTCAACTGGGTCAGCTCCTTGTTGGAATACAGGAACGGGGACTTCCTCATCATCACAATACATTGCTTGATCTGGATGAGCTGCATAATCACTAGAAGGAATACTCATTTGATCAGGGTAGCTTGTTGGATATGCTGCATTCTCTTGATAAGAAGAATATGAAGGCTGAGCATAAGGTGCAACATTTGCTGGATGAAGTTGTGAAGCATACTGTGGTGAAGGTGCATTGAACCGATATTGTTGCTGATGTGAGGTGGGTGGTTGCGGTAGAATCGAGTATTGGGGGAAGGTTGGTGTCATGTAAGGTGATGGATGATAGGCTTGATGTCCCAAGATATAAGGTGTGTTGTTGTGTGACAAGCTTGGTTGATTCGCCATCAAAGCTAAGGAATCTGGGTACATACCGCGAGGAGAACGGTGCATAATCACATGCTTCTCATGCTGCTGAAGAAAAGCATAGATTTGATCTAAGTTGCACTTATGCAAATTCCGGGTTAACTTCACATCGGTAATATACTCACCCCATTCAGCTTGAGGTAAAGTATTCAAGAACTTGGTGTTAACCTGGAATGGAGCAATCACGAGATTGTATACATTCAGATCATTCATTAGAGTAGTGAATCTGAAGTAATAATCGTGTAGTGTTTCCCCTGGGCTGTACGTGAATCTATCAAACAGATCATACAGCTGACACTCCCTTTCCAGTTTGGTGAGAGACGTACCTTGTAACAACACCTTTAGACGTTCCCATAAATCTTTGGCAACCGTATATTAACTAAACATACGATAAATATCATGCAGAAGAGCTTGGAGAAGTGTCTGTAGAGCCTTTTCATCAGCATCAGCAATGAGTTGTTGTGCCGGTGTGAGTTCTTCATATTCTCTTGGTCGAGACACGTTATTTGCCACAATGGTACCATAGTCGAGTGGACCATTCAAAATTGATTTGACCATAAGCCTTCCGTATGTTGGTTTGCCCTTCAAGTATTGCATCATACGACCCTGCCATGCTTCAAACACCTCTTTAATAAGCATCAGTGGACGACTATCAGTCCCCGTTATGATCGAGATATCCGTAAGAGATGTCATTTGAGGCATTAATGAACTTGGATTCATTGTGATCACATAACAGACTCAAAGATTATCGGTTGATCGAGCAGTGAAGAAAGGTTGAGAATTTGTGTTGTGTTGGTTGAACTCAAGATTAAATCCACTAAAGATCGTCGAAAAAACTCAAATACCCCTTGAACTTGCTTATACGGAATAACCCAAACTCAGAATAAACCCTATTCGGAATAATACCTATTCGGAATAATCCTATGCTGAAAACCCTTATTCTGAATAACCCTTATGCGGAATAACCCTATTCTGAAAATGCCCTATTCGGAATAACCCCTATGCTGAATAACCCTTATGCGGAAAAACCCTTATGCGGAATATTTCTTCAATGCGGAATATTTTGGCAACTGGCTATTCGGAAAACTTGCTATTCGGAATAATAGGCAATTCGGAATGCTATTCGGAATATTTCTCCTATTCGGAAAAATTTTGGCTATTCGGAAAAAATTTTGGCTATTCGGAAAGTTTTTGGCTATTCGGAAAAATTGGCTATTCGGAAAGTATTTGCTATTCGGAAAAAACTGCTATTCGGAAAAAAACTCTTCTATTCGGAAAGTCTATTCGGAAACTTCTGCTATTCTGAATATTTCTCCTATTCGGAATCCCTATTCGGAATAAACCTTCTATACTGAAAATCTTCCTATTCGGAATCCCTATTCGGAATGTTCTGGAAATAAGTTTCCGAGACTTAAAAAAACAGCTTTAAACCCGATTTTTGATCCAAAACCACAAAAAGTTTTATGATTTTTACCAAAATAAGCTAAACCCAATCCTTATCAATCAATCCCAATAACAAAAACACCAAAAACAACAAGATTAAAGATTGATTTTTTCTAAAGATCACTAATAGATTCAAAAACTAAAAAAAGCAACACAATCCTTACCTTCAATCACCCCATAGCTCTTGATACCAAATGTAGAATATTGATAACCTATGAATCTATGAAGTGGGTTGATGTTTTCTAGTGAGAGAAACTAGAGAGAGAAAGTGAGAGAAAATGTGTATGATTTTATTAATATGAAAGTGCAAATGAGAACAACAACCAACCCCTTTCCATGGTGGAAAGGGGTATTTATATTCCAAGTCTAACATTGGGCTTGGGCCGGTCCATGACAAGCCCATGGACCGGTTCTTACTTAACTTAATAAGTAACATTTAACTAATTGTTAACTACGAGCTATTACAACATCAATCATATTGTGGAGTGACCGACACTTCTAATATACGTTAAAACGTATTTCTAACAGCCCGTAGTCCCTGTTCTATTTCATTAATGGGGAGGGCGGTTATACCATCTGCATCATCTAGATGCAAAGCTTGGCGAACCAAAGCTTCAGTAACCACCCATGTGCGCCCATGAACAATAGATGATAATGTAGTCACTCTATTAACTGTTGAGGAACTAACATTGTTCCAAAACTGTTTAATATGTGTGACAGGAATGAGTGGAACATGAGAAAGAGCATACCTAATTGGGGATGCATTTAAATACGCCACCATTTGTGTGTATTGGGGAAACAGAGTGTCATCAGCTTCCAGATATGCTATCATGTTGTGTTGACTCCTGAATCCTAATTCTAAATCACTTGGTTTAAATTTTGGTGCCATTGTTGAAAGCTGTTTGAATGATTGATAAAGATGAAGTATAGGAGAAAATATTGTTAGACAAGAATGATAGGTACCCTGTTTAAAATAGGAGCCAAATATATAGGAGAGAAACAAGCATGTGATTGGTAAAAAATTAGGCAACTATTTTCAAAATACAATCATGAAAATATTGAAAAGAAATAAGTTTGTCTCATGTATTAAATGAAAGTTATCTGCTCCCAAAATTACGGCCCAAAAATATGTCAAAAAGTAACAACTGGGTAGGTCCCATTGAGTGTCAACGGTCAAAAATAACCCATCAACGCCCGCCGGCTATATTCTTGTCAACGTTTGCCAAAGCCATGTCAGCGTCTAAATTGGTCACAACAACGCTTGGAAAAATACTTGTCAGCGTCCAAAAATAAAAATATTTAAAAATGAAAAATGACCTTAACAAAGTAATTTATCCTAGAGAAGATAACCTAAAAGTTGATAATTATTATAGGGCGGCAAGCACTGTCCAGTTATGCACACTTACTTATGCAAGATAGACATAACAGTCCTCTAGTGTCCCTTGCTAACCAAAACTCTTAACAACTAAGTTACCTCATAAAATTCCTTGTTACTCCCAGGTAAAACTCATGATAAAATCATTCCCAAGTCTCCCAACAGACCACAACCAATTCTAGGCCAAAAATGTCTTGGCAGCATGCATAGTATATCAACTTTGCATGCAACAGTGCCTCATGATTTAGTAAAACTAACTCATACTCACATGTGGACACAATCTAGAATCGTGATAAGAGTATCATAAGGATACCCAAAAATCCTAAAGGTTCCTAAAACCTCCCCTTAAACTATGATACATATGTTGCCAAAAATATTCATGAACATAAAAAAAAATTATGTCAAGATAGGAATTGAAAATTCCAACCATCATCCATAAATAAAAACATGCTCAAATGCTTCTCCAATGATCCATAAGCAACTCTGTATCCAATGGTATAATGCTAACACCACCTGCACATTTAGATTGAAAACCACAAAACTAACATTGTTGCAGACAACGCCCCGATAACACTTGTCAGCGTTAAGAAAAGCTTTGTCAGCGTTAGGTAAATATATTGCTGACAACGTCAAAATAACACTTATCAGCGTTAAAGCAACCTTTGTCAGTGTTAGAAAAATATAGTAGAAAATCTAAATCCTCAAAAAGACCAATAACAATGCATTATCCTGTACATACTTTTACAAAACGACCCCAAAACACATATTATGTGAGATTGATCATTCCAGTATGATATGTGTGAAAACACACATCTTTTCTACCACTTAATTACAATAATAACTGGACCAAAACGTGTATTTTATGTCTTTTATGTCGGAATTATGCGTGGTTTGTGTTTTTGTTGTGATTTAGGACGAAAAGGTGAAAAGTGGAGAAAACATGGGAATTCACGGGCATTTACGGACTTTTATTGAAGAAAAGGATGAAAGACGAAGTCAAGAAGTCAAGAGTGCAAAAAGAACGGAAGTCCCAGACCCATTCTGAAGATTTATCGAAGAAAAAGTCAAAAGACGGAAGTTTACTTTAAGCCGAGGAACTCAAGTCTCATTTATCGAAGAATTAAAAGACGAGTCCAAAGAAATCCCGAGCCAAAAGTCATCACATTCCAAGATTAACAAAAAGATTAAGAAGGAAGGACTTGATGGCGCAATTAAGAAGAAAGGAAGGAGAGGAGGAAGCTTCCTCTAACCATCCCTTAATCACCTATAAATACCCACCATTTCACTTCATTTTACTCTTGTTGGCTAACTTGACAAATTAGCTCTTCCACTTTTATTTTATGCACCTTTAATTACTTGTCATTTAAATACATGTTATGCACCTTTATTACCTTTTAATTTCAAGTAAGTGTTCTTTAATTTTCTTGCTTTAAATTTCTCATTCTACCTTTCTTTCTTGCTTAATCTTTGATTTACATGCTTTTTATCTTGTTAACTTGTTTAAAGATTTGATTTTTATGCTTTTGATTGTTTGAAATCATTTATTTTTATAGCTTATTTAGTTTATTTTCAAGTTTATAAAGTTTTTATAAAAGTTATTTTTATATAAAAAGTTGTTTTTAGTAAAGCTTATTAATTTCGTGTCTTAAAAGCTTTTAAATTTCAGTCTAGTAGCTTATTTTCATCCGGTTTACCTTAGATATTTCGTCTTGTGCTTATTAGAATCATAGCTTATTAGATTAGCTTAATTTGTGCTTTTTCCACCTTATTCCGATCTGACCAATCGGAAAAGGGTTTTACATTCCGACCATAGCTACCGTGCCTGGTCGGAAAAGGGTTTCAATATTCCGATCTGGGAGGATCTTGGTATTCCGATCAGAAAGGTTTTGGGCATTCCGATTGTGTGTAAGTGACAGTTATTCCGATCGGTGTTCTATACTTCATTCCGATTGAGGTGTTCATTGGATCATTCCGATCAATAGGTGACAGCTATTCCGATTGAGTGTTCCGATCAACATTCCGACCACAGGTCTTTTCCATATTCCGATCAAGGTGAGTTTGCATTCCGACCAGGTAGGTTTGTGGTATTCCGATTGGGGTATTGGTGACAGATATTCGATTGGCATTCCGACGACAACATTCCGATCAGGTCAGGGTAAGGCTGATCGGAATATATTCCGATTGGGGTTTTTTTTTCTTATTTTGTCTTGTTTAATTTTTAGTTCACGCTTTTAATTCTCGTCATTTAATTAATTTACTTTCCGTCACGTTTTTAAATATCGCACCTTTCTTTTTAATTAGATTTAGATTTAATTTCAAGCTCTTTTAATACTTGCCCTTTACTTTAACGACATTTACTTTTAAGTCTTGCACATTTAAATTAAAAACCAACCAAAAATATTCTTTTTCACCAAAATAAAACTGAGTCACATAGAGAACCTAGATCAATTCGATTAGACATACATCAACGAACTTGAACTTAATTTTTAATTAGGTAAAAACTTAGTTATTAAATGGCGCCGCTGCCGGCTCTTTTCGTTAAGATTGACGGTTTTCTGTGAGAGACACGTTGCTTTTTGGGATCCGTTCACTTGTGAACGTTATTTTTCTTTCCTAAAAAAATTCAAAAAATCATAAAAATTAAAAATTGATAAAAAAACCATAAAAGTTAAAATTTTCAAAAATCCAAAAAGATTTTAGCTTTCTTGAGTATATATATTGTCTTTGTGTTTGGTTTTGTTTTCTTTTGCATTTTCAGGTGTATGCGTACTAGATCTTCTAATTATCAAGAGCCCGAGACTCAAGAAGATTTAAGTATGGCAGGTGTTAACAACAATAATCAACCCCCGCACCTCAACAATAACAACAATGCTCTTCCACAACCCGATCTTCGGACCATGGAGGAACTTTGTCAACCAACAATGTTTGGACGAGGAGGACCGATTGCGCCGATGCAAATCAACGCTCCTGAGTTTTCGTTGAAGCACCACATGATTCAGCAAGTACAAACAAACCCATTTAGAGGATTGCCTGATGATGATGCCAACAAACACCTCGATAAGTTCATTACAATCACCCAAAGCAAAGGTGCAATCTTTTCGAATTGAAAAAGATGTGTACCAATCTTAACGAAAATGTTATTACTCAGGTTAAAAGATTCGTTGTACCAATCTTTTCGAATTGAAAAACTTTATGTTTAAATGTGTGACTCAGTTGAACTTTGGTGGAACAAAGATGTGTCGTTGTAGTTTTGAAAATTAAAGGTGCAGAACAATAAAAGTAAAGGTGCAATTAAAGTAAATCTAAGTCTAATTAAAATAAAGTGCAAGTATTTAAGAGCGAGACTAAAATTAAAGGGCAATAAAGTAAATAACGCAAACTTAAATCTAACTAAGGCAAACTTAAAAACGCAACTAAAACTTAAACTAAGGCAAATAAACTTAAAGTGCAATTAAGAAAAAGGCGGGAAAAAATAAAGCTTAAAATAAAAAGGCAAAAAGCTAAAAACTAAGATTTCCCTATCCGGAATAAACTCCTATTCGGAATAAATGCTATTCGGAATAACTGTCCTCTATTCGGAAAGATAGCCCTATTCGGAATAATTGTCTACTCGGAATATTTGGCCCTATGCGGAATAAACCCCCTATGCGGAATAACCCTCTATTCGGAATATCTGTCCCCATTCGGAATAAAGTTCTATTCGGAATATAAGGCCTATTCGGAAAGAACCTCCTATGTGGAAAATGGTACCTATTCGGAATAAAAGCCTTATGCGGAAAAATCCCCTATTCGGAATAAAGTGCCCACTCGGAATAAAAGGTCTATTCGGAATACTGTCACTATGCGGAAAGTCCTCCTATTCGGAATAAACACCCTTATTCGGAACATAAAATATTCCGCATAAACCTAACTGCCAAACCCTTACTCGGAATAAATAATATTCCGCGTAAGCCACAAACTGGATATTCCCTATTCGGAATATCTGCTGGGCACGAATCCTTGGAAAGAACAGTATGAAGATCCGAAGAACAAGGAAGGCTAAAAAGGCACGAATCAAACAAACACTTAACCAAATCAACAAAAAGATTAAACCAAACTAATAACAAAACTTCTAATAAACATAAACAATCAATCCAAAACAACAAATCAAATAATAAAGATCAAAATAATCAAAACCCACTTAAATAAATCAACAAAAATTAAGAACATGAACATAAACAAATCAACACAAGATAAAGAAAGGAAGAATGAGATTAACAAGATAAAGATAAAGCTTGACAAGAATTAAAAAGAAAAACTTACTTGAATTAAATGGTAATTAAAGGTGCAAGACAAGTAATTAAATGTGCATAAAATAAAGATGGAAGAACTAGTTTGCCAATCTAGCCAACAAAACAAATGATTAACAAATCCTAACTATATATAGGGGAGGATTAGGAAGCTTCCTCCCCTCCTTCATTTCTTGTTAATTGCAAGATTAAGTCCTTCCTTCATTTAATCTTCATTAATTGCGTCATTAGTCCTTTTCTTCTCATCTTTCTTTTAAGTTTGGACTTTAAGGACTTGTGGCTCGGAATATCTTTTGAACTCGTCTTTAATTTCTTCAATAAAATAGACTTGAGTTTCTCGGCTTTTGATAAACTTCCGTCTTTTGACTTTTTCTTCGATAAATCTTCAGAATTGGTCTTGGACTTCCGTTCTTTTTCCACTCTTGACTTCTCGACTCCGCCTTTCATCTTTTTCTTCAATAAAAGCCGTGAATGCCCGTGAATTCTCCACTTTTCATAATTTCATCCTAAATTACAACAAAAACACAAACCACGCATAATTCCGACATAAAAGACATAAAATACACGTTTAGGTCCGGTTATTCTTGTAATTAAGTGGTAGAAAAGATGGGTGTTTATACACCTATCAAATCCCCTACACTTGACCATTGCAATGTCCTCATGCAATGCATTAGTTACAAAGCACGTTTACACTTTTCATCTTAATCAATCCACATTGGCCTTTATTAAAGAGATAGAAGATTATAAAAATGCAAAGCAAAGAAATTAAAAGCATACCTTGGTTTTTGAAAATGTCATGAATAATCATCATTCTCAACTTTTCACTTTCTCCAAACCAAGCTTAAAAACGAGATCATTGTTATTATAAGTTAGTAAACTAACACGAACTCATGTGGGCCAATTATTCACTTAGACTCCCTTATTCCTATGGGTATCTCTTATATTTTATTATTTGTCTTGAATGATCACGAAGATGCATTGTTTGACTTATTTCGATAATTATTAAGTCTGAAAATAAAGTGCACGATTTAATCAATAGTTAGCTAAAGGACCAAATCTTTTAAAACTGCTTCTCGGGATATCAAAAAGTTCATATCTTGGCATAACTTGGTTCGCGATTTGAGACCTTTCTCGGGCCGATATTTGGCAGCGACTTCATACTTCAAATCTTGAGAGACGTTCATGAAATAATGGTCTTCTCTTCATAATTGGAATTTCTTCACTTGGAATTTTTGAGAGATTCTTCATATATGGACCACGACTTCTTCATTTTTCTCCAATCTTTATTTTGGATTTTGATATACAACGATCCGCCTCCTTTATTGACTTGGATCTATTTATCCTCATACCTTGTTAGGGTCTTTTCGGATACACTTCTCCATCACTTTTGGATCTTTAGCAACAAAACATAGCCCTCATGCCTTGTTAGGGCCTTTTCGGACTCGCCAATCTTCGCGCCCCGCTTCATAAGTTATGCCTTGGCTATGAACTCTCGTCATTACCGAGCAACTTTTAAACGATCTGGGGCTAGAAGCTAAGTAACTTTTCAAATCGTACAACCTTATTTATTAGCAGATAAATTTATTAGCAAGCGATGGGAGAATAGGCTTATAATTAACTCACATAAATTCATGAAAGAATACCGAACTTATAATTGGCTCTATCATCTCTCGTTCTCCACAGTTTAAAATCTCAAGTAATGAGACTCGTGGATACTTAGCCTATTAAATCAAAGTTTTGGGTTTTCGAGTCGCCTATAGGAACTTGCAAATTCTTAGACTCTTTCAAGTTTAGAAATCGCATCTTAATGTTCCCTTGATAAACGACTCTCTAGGATCAATTATAGGAACTTGCGAAAAGTTCTTGTTCTTAACCCGTGAGAGTTAAGACTTTCGCGTTTTATAGCTCCCTATATAAAAGCCTAGCAAAACTTGACTTAAACACGTTAAGGATACTAGCTAGAGTAAACTCGGATTGAGTCAAAAGATTCACAACGTTTGAAAATTAAAACCACTTATTAAACATTTATTCTAGCAAAGACAGAAAATAACTATACAAAAGGGAAAACTAATAGGCCAAAATAGATCAAAAATTTTGAAAAATGTCGAAAAATTGATTTTCCGGTTAAAATGAGGACAAATACAAGGAAAAGACCACTTAACTTCGATAGAAGTCCCCCCTACACTTAAGATAAACATTGTCCTCAATGTTTAAGCATGTGGGAGTAAACTCCCCTACACTTAGGACATTTTGCACGTTGTTTAAATCTTGCTAAGGAAAAGACAACTAAAGAGATTCCTATTTTAATATTGAGAAAATATAAAATAGTGAATCGAAAAGAGTTTAGGATAGAACCGGGAAGAAGTAGAACACGGAATCACGGGTCGTCAAGAATCATCAAGAGTGGATCATGGAAGCTCGAATCCCTGATTAAGAAGTGAGGAGAGGAAATAGCAATCCAAGGGGTCCCCCCTACACTTATGGTAAAGAAAGCGGAAAGATAGATGCATGGGTTGCCTCCCAAGAAGCGCTTGATTTTTGTTAACCGAGTCGTGAGCCTGACTCGACCTTGATCATCAACGGAAGTAGCATGAAACAAATCCACCAAGATCAAAGACATAGTTTTCATCCATCAATAAGCAAGAGCTTAAGGCGAACAAGGCAAGCCAAAAGAGAAGTGGCAGGGTTCCCTTAAGCAGTGATGGAGCATGGTGGAAGCAAAGTTGAAGTGGAGCAAGCATGTCTTCAAAATATCCAAAGATTTTTCCTTTTATTGCATCAGGTGGATACTGAGATGGCTTAAAGACTTCAATACCGGGATCGAACACCTTTTCCTTTAAGGGAAATTAGCACTCCGGCTCAGCCGAGTGTGAAGAAGATCCGCAAAGAAGCACAACCTCGTCCTCAGAAAGGGGACAAAGAGGTGTCAAATCATACGCGCAACGGATTTTGGTGTCAACCGGTTTCTTCTCCTTGGACAAAATGCTCTTCAAATCCAAAGTAGGATCAAGACGATAATCTTCAAAGTCCAAAGGAGGTGCATCACTCTCATGAGGGAAGTATGTGTTAAGAAATTCAGAGAAATCTTCCTCGAATGAGTAATCGTCCAAAGTAGGATCGAGTGATGGCGGAGGATCTTCATCATGTGAAGAATCGCTCGAGAGAGTATCAGCCTCATCAAAATCATCGAATGTAGGCAGCTCGGGATACTCAGAAGTACAATCAAAATCATCCGAGTCTGAGCTAGAATCATCATCATAAGCATCGAAGACCGGTGGAGAATCAAAAACGGGAGAAGCGTCCAAAGTAGAGTGAGAATCATCCGCATTATCTTCAAAGAGTGGATTATCAGTGGAAGACTCGAATAGAGGATTGTCATAGACGGTAAAGTCATCGAGCACATTTATCATATTCACTGATTCTCGGTCTCCAAAAGATTTGCCTGTAAGCTTCCCCATTTTAAAAACTTTAGAATCATCCCCGACTCGTAAGATTAACTCACCTTCGGCCACATCTATTAAAGCACGTCCGGTTCTCAAGAATGGCCGACCAAGTATTAAAGGAATACGAGGGTCCATTTCATAATCAACGACAATAAAATCGACCGGGAAAGTAAATGTGCCAACTTTAAGAAACACATCTTCGGCTATACCAACGGGGTAAGCGAGAGTGCGATTAGCAAGTTCGAGAGTCATCTTTGTTGGAATGAGGTCGGACAATGATAGTGTTTTCCAAACACTTAGTGGCATTAAACTAATACTAGCCCCGAGATCAGCAAGGGCAGTAAATTCTTCAGTTTTGTTGAACACGCAAGGCAACACAAAACGACCGGGATCTCCAAGCTTTTCCGGAAGTTCTCTAAGAAGGACTGCAGAGCAGTTTTCATTTAAGCGTGTGTTGGCGAGTTCAAGCAACTTCTCCTTCTTGCTAAGCAATTCCTTGAATGCTTTGACGAATTTCGACATGTGGCAAAGTGCTTCAACAAGGCTAATGTTTATGGTCATTTTAGATAGCATATCCACATATTTCATTACATTACAGTCATTCTTGGTTAGCTCGTTGGTCTTGCCTATGCGAGAAGGGTATGGGATTCTGGGCTGATAAGGGTTCGGTGAAGGTGTAGGTGGTGACGGTTGTGATGTTGATGGGTCCTTCCGAGATACAGCGTCATGACGAGGCGGAGACGGTAATGGTGTACTATCACTAAGTGTAAGAGGAGTGGGGGTACATGGTGGTGGAGGAGGTGTAGATGATGGTGGTGAATCAGGTGGATTGACAATGGTAATTCCACTACGCGTAGTTATAGCACTCACATTAGCTCGCGGATTGGTGACGGTGTTTGAAGGTAGAGAACCCGAAGAAGAAGGTTGAGCTTCAGGCAAGAAACTAGCCAACAGATTCTTCAATTCAGTTGTTTGAGTGATGAAAGAGGATTGAAGATTATCACGAACCTCGGTTCTGATGTCATTACCTTGCTTCAAGATATCTCCTTTTAAATTAATTATTTGGCTCTGTAGATTCTTGATTTGCTCACCTTGAGTTCTCATGATTGTGTCAACATCGGGATTAATGGGTGGGTGTTGTTGGGTGGGTGGTTGATAAGGGTTAGAAGCACGAGGTGGGATTTGGTTGCTTCGGTTGTAGTTGTTGGCGGGATTTTGGTTTTGAGGAGAAAAACCGGGTGAAAGGTAATTGTTGGAACGGTAGCTCAGCAGGTTTCTATCCCCTTGTTGTCTAGCTTGGTAATTTTCCGGTGAATAATTACCGTAAGCTGCATACACATTTTCCGGATTTCCTTGTGTCGAAGGACAATCGGTGTATGAGTGAGGACCGCCACATGTTTCACAAGGATTAGCAACCGCTTTAACTTGATGTTGTTGTTGGTTTGAAGCGAGAAGCGTAATACTTTTGCTCATTTCAGCCATCATGCGAGTGAGTTCGGTCATCTCAGGGTTTGCTGAGGTAGAAGAAACATTGACTCTCGTGTTGTTTCTAGAAGAAGCAGAGGAATCCCAGTTCTTATGATGAGTAGTCATGTTCTCTATTAACTCTCTACACTCCTCGGGTCTCCTTTTCATGAATGTGCCACCGGCGGCTGCATTGATCGTATCACGATCTCGAAAAGTCAATCCGTTGTAGAAAGTATCGATCAAGGTGACCGGAAGCATGTTGTGGTTTACAACGGTCGATCAAGACATTATATCTCTCCCATGCATCAAAAAGAGATTCATCGGGATCTTGCATGAAACCGCTGATCTGATTGCGAAGGCTTGTGACCATGGATGGTGGAAAGTAGCGCGAAAGAAAGCGTTGAGTCATGTCATTCCAAGTGTGAATAGAATTCTTCGGGAGACGATCAAACCATTTCTCGGCATGATGTGATAAAGTATGCGGGAAGAGTTGTAGGCGAAGAACATCCATTGTGGCACCAGGCAACTTCATGCTTTGGGTGATTGTAATGAACTTGTCGGGGTGTTTGTTGGCATCATCATCAGGCAATCCTCTAAATGGGTTTGTTTGTACTTGCTGAATCATGTGGTGCTTCAACGAAAACTCAGGAGCGTTGATTTGCATTGGCGCAATCGGTCCTCCTCGTCCAAACATTGTTGGTTGACAAAGTTCTTCCATGGTCCGAAGATCGGGTTGTGGAAGAGCATTGTTGTTATTATTATTATTCAGGTTTGGTGGAATGTGGTTGTTGTTAACACCTGCCATATCTAAATCTTCTTGAGGCTCGGGCTCTTGATAATTAGAAGATCTAGTACGCATACACCTGAAAATGCAAAAGAAAACAAAACCAAACACAAAGACAATATATATACACAATAAAGATAAAATCTTTTTGGATTTTTGAAATTTTTAATTTTTATGGTTTTTATGAATTTTTTATGCAAGAAAAATAACGTTCACAAGTGAACGGGTCCCAAAAAAGCAACGTGTCTCACAAAAAACTGTTGATCTTTACGAAAAGAGCCGGCAGCGGCGCCATTTGATAACTCGATTTTACTCAGGTTAAAATTTAAGTTCGTTTAAGTATGTCTCTTCGAATTGAAAAACTTTATTGTTTTATGTGTGACTCAGTTGAACTTTGGTGAAATAAGGATGTGTCGTTGTAGTTTTGAAAATAAAAGGTGCAAAACAATTAAAGTAAAAGTGCAATTAAAGTAAATCTAAGTCTAATTAAAAATAAAGTGCAAGTATTTAAAGTGCGACTAAAACTAAGGGCAATAAAGGTGAATAACGCAAACTTAAATCTAACTAAGGCAAACTTAAAATGCAACTAAAACTAAAACTTAAACTAAGGCAAATAAACTTAAAGTACAATTAAGGCAAAAAGCGGGAAAAGTAAAGCTTAAAACGAAAAGGCAGAAAACTAAAAACTAAGATTTCCCAATCCGGAATAAACTCCTATTCGGAATAAATGCTATACGGAATAACTGTCACCTATTCGGAAAGATAGCCCCTATTCGGAATATTTGTTTACTCGGAAAATTAGACCCTATGCGGAACAATCCCCTATTCGGAATAGCTGTCCCTATTCGGAATAAAGAGCCTATTCGGAAAGATCCCCTTATGCGGAAAGATCTTCCTATTCGTAATAACCAGTCCTATTCGGAATATTCCCCCTATTCGCAATAAGTTGTCCACTCGGAATGTTGGTCTATTCGGAATCCTGTCACCAATTCGGAAAGTCCCCTATTCGGAATGTACCCCTATTCGGAAAGAAGTGCCTATTCGGAATACTAGTCTTACTCGGAATAAATAATATTCCGCATAAGCCTAATTGCCAAAACCCTTACTCGGAATAAATTATATTCCGCATAGACCACAAACTGACAAACCTTGATGCGGAATAAACTGGGCTCAAGTCTGGGAAAGAACAGTTACTGAAAAACGAAGAACAAGGAGAAAGAGATGGTACGGATCTAAATAAAACTTAACCAAATCAAACACGAAATTAAATCAAACAAATTAATAAACAAATATAAAGCATAAACAATCAATCCAAATCAATAAATCAATCAATAAAGATCAAAATAATCAAAACCCACTTAAATAAATCAACCAAAATCAAGATCATAAACATAAACAAATCAACACAAAGTAAAGAAAGGAAGAATGAGATTGACAAGATAAAAATAAAGCTTGACAAGAATTAAAAAGGAAAACTTACTTGAATTAAATGGTAATTAAGTGCAAGACAAGGTAATTAAATGGACAAGTATTTAAATGTGCAAGGTAATTAAAAATGGAAGAGCTAATTTGTCAAGTTAGCCAACAACAGTAAATGATAACAATCCTAATCTATTTATAGGGGAGGATTAAGGAAGCTTCCTCCCCTCCTTCATTTCTTGTTAATTGCAAGATTAAGTCCTTCCTTCATTTAATCTTCATTAATTGCGTCATTAGTCCTTTTCTTCTCATCTTTCTTTTAAGTTTGGACTTTAAGGACTTGTGGCTCGGGATATCTTTTGAACTTGTCTTTAATTTCTTCAATAAAATAGACTTGAGTTTCTCGGCTTTTGATAAACTTCCGTCTTTTGACTTTTTCTTCGATAAATCTTCAGAATTGGTCTTGGACTTCCGTTCTTTTTCACTTTTGACTTCTCGACTTCGTCTTTCATCTTTTTCTTCAATAAAAGCCGTGAATGCCCGTGAATTCTCGTGTTTTCTCCACTTTACACAATTTCGTCCTAAATTACAACAAAAACACAAACCACACATAATTCCAACATAAAAGACATAAAATACACGTTTTGGTCCGGTTGTTATTGTAATTAAGTGGTAGAAAAGATGGGTGTTTACACACCTATCAAATCCCCTACACTTGACCATTGCAATGTCCTCATGCAATGCATTAGTTACAAAGCGTGTTTACACTTTTCATCATAATCAATCCACATTGGCCTTTATTAAAGAGATAGACAATTATAAAAATGCAAAGCAAAGAAATTAAAAGCATACCTTGGGTTTTGAAAATGTCATGAATAATCATCATCCTCAACTTTTCACTTTCTCCATACCAAGCTTAAAAACGAGATCATTGTTATTATAAGTTAGTAGACTATCACGAACTCATGTGGGCCAATTACTCACTTAGACTCCCTTATTCCTAGGGGTATCTCTTATATTTTATTGTTATCTTGAATGATCACGAAGATGCATTGGTTGATTTATTTCGATAATTATTTAGTCTGAAAATAAAGTGCACGATTTAATCAATAGTTAGCTAAAGGACCAAATCTTTTAAAACTGCTTCTCGGGATATCAAAAAGTTCATATCTTGGCATAACTTGGTTCGCGATTTGAGACCTTTCTCGGACCGATATTTGGCTTGTACTTCAAACTTCAAATCTTGGGAGATGATCTTGAAATTATGGTCTTCTCTTCATTATTGGAATTTCTTCACTTGAAATTATTGAGAGATTCTTCATATATGGACCACGACTTCTTCATTTTTCTCCAATCTTTATTTTGGATTTTGATATACAACGATCCGCCTCCTTTATTGACTTGGATCTATTTATCCTCATACCTTGTTAGGGTCTTTTCGGATACATTTCTCCATGACTTTTGGGGAGTTTTGCTTTTCGTCGTGTGTCTCGATCCTTCATATTGATTTTCGATAAATGATTCTTCACATCACTTTTGGATCTTTAGCAACAAAACATAGCCCTCATGCCTTGTTAGGGCCTTTTCGGACTCGCCAATCTTCGCGCCCCGCTTCATATGTTATGTCTTGGCTATGAACTCTCGTCATTACCGAGCAAATTTTAAACGATCTGGGGCTAGAAGCTAAGTAACTTTTCAAATCGTACAACCTTATTTATTAGCAGATAAATTTATTAGCAAGCGATGGGAGAATAGGCTTATAATTAACTCACATAAATTCACGAAAGAATACCGAACTTATAATTGGCTCTATCATCTCTCGTTCTCCACAGTTTAAAATCTCAAGTAATGAGACTCGTGGATACTTAGCCTATTAAATCAAAGTTTTGGGTTTTCGAGTCGTCTATAGGATCTTTGCAAATTCTTAGACTTTTTCAAGTTTAGAAATCGCATCTTAAAGTTCCCTTGATAAATGACTCTCTAGGATCAATTATAGGAACTTGCGAAAAGTTCTTGTTCTTAACCCGTGAGGGTTATGACTTTCGCGTTTTATAGCTCCCTATATAAAAGCCTAGCAAAACTTGACTTAAACATGTTAAGGATACTAGCTAGAGTAAACTCGGATTGAGTCAAAAGATTCACAACGTTTGAAAATTAAAACCACTTATTAAACATTTATTCTAATGAGGAAGGAAAATAACTATACAAAAAGGGAAAACTAATAGGCCAGAATAGATCAAAAATTTTGAAAAATGTCGAAAAATTGATTTTCCGGTTAAAATGAGGACAAATACAAGGAAAAGACCACTTAACTTCGATAGAAGTCCCCCCTACACTTAAGATAAACATTGTCCTCAATGTTTAAGCATGTGGGAGTAAACTCCCCTACACTTAGGACATTGTGCACCTTGTTTAAATCGCGCTAAGGAAAAGACAACTAAAGAGATTCCTATTTAAATATTGAGAAAATATAAAATAGTGAATAGAAAAGAGTTTAGGATAGAACCGGGAAGAAGTAGAACACGGAATCACGGATTGTTGTTCCCATTCAATCCATAACACAAGATTTAGAAGAGATATTTTGAGAGAGAAAGAGAAGAAAAGTAGAGAGAGAAACAAGAGAGATTTGGAAGGTTTATGTTTACTAGAGAGAGAAAGTAAAATGAACCAACAGCCTCTTCCACATGTGGAAGAGGGTTATATATGCCACGGCCTAAGGCCTTTGTGGGCTTCATCTTGGGCCGGGCTTGGCTTTGCTTTGGGCTTACGCCCCTAACTTATACAATATTAGCTTAAAGTCCAAGCCCGGTTTTCCCGACTAACCTATTACAATACAAGACCTTTTAACGACTAAGATGACCTATTACATTCTTGTTCTACTATATGAAATATAGGGCTAACAATCTCCCCCAATGTATCGGTCATCTTAAAAAGCTTAAAAAGCATAAGATGATTGAGTGAATACATTCTTGTAGAGGAGATCTTCCTTCTTTGGTCTTGTATCTTGGTCTTGATCTTGTTTGTAACAGCTTTGTTCCTTCATGCTTTCGTGATCTTTATCTTGAGCCTTTGTCATTTGACTTAGAGTGCTTGAGATCTTCATCTTTGCTCCTTGTGACAAAGATGACCTACTACATTCTTACATTCTTAGGTATCTTGATTTTCGCCATCTTGTGCTCTTGTGACTTCTGAATCGACATCGGTATCACAGCTACGCCACCTTCTTGATATGCAGCAACATATATAGACACGGATAAAATGGCTTTGAACATTTCATCCTAACTCGGTAGCGATTTACCTCCGGTCGGTGAAGACCGTTAAACGGTATTAAATACCGTACCTGTGATCAGGTAGATTCGATTAAGAACCTCCTTGACAGGGTTTCCCGGCGGTAGTAGCCAGTTCTCTTTACTCGACCGTCTCAAAGCAGACTGCGAACGTAAAGAGTGAATCATAAGGATAAATTATCCGTCTGATTAGAGTCGTCAATTCAGATTTCCTGGAACAAGTTTGATTCTAAAAGAATCGCACCATTGTTGCTTTCCAGTTTGTCACAAGCTTGATTCATAGAGAATCTTGCGAGTTACCTACCGCAGTGCTGTTTGATGTTGACACTGGAAGGATTTCCATTCGTCACTGTGAACACTTATGAGTGTCACTCTGAATGTTCTGGCAAGATCACATGGATTTTGCGAAGAAACCTGGAATCAAGTTTGAATCAATTAAGAATCGAAACTTAGTTGCTTTCCAGTTCTCACAAGTTTGATTCGTGTAGAATCGCACAAGTTACCTACCATGAGCTTGTTTAATGCTGGCTCAAGCAGGATTTCCATCTTCATTGTGAATCGTATCACTCAGATGTTCTGGCAATATCACAAGGATAATGCGTAGGACTCGATTGTGTCCTAATGAGATGATAGATAGATCTCGATTGGCTCTAGACTCAATAAGTGCATTTTTGGTAATCGGAGGCTGGAGCAGACTGCCACCTTTTCAATATTAACTGACTCGGAGTGAGAAAGTCAATAGATACGTGTTGATCTCCGTGACAATGAGACAAGTTTCTTTTGAGAGAAACTCGAATGGCTGGGGAAGGGTTGTGCATCGCATCACTGGGTCCATGACACTTGTCTTCAAAAGATGTGTTAACCCGGTTTATACCTAAGTTGCATAGAATATTCAACTCCTTCAATGCTTACCAATACGTCATCATTAGCACCTTGTTGTGATTGTTCCAGTGCTAACTTAAGTACTTGGTCCGCATTCAGCTTCATTCCACTCCATCTTTCCTAAGGACAACTATTTATAGCTATGGAATGTCCTTGGGTAGATCCCTCCGGTTCTGGTTGGATCATAGGACTTAGTTTCCTATCCTAAACCACCTTTTGACTCCATCGTTCCGTCGTGGATAGTAGGTTGTTTTGGGTATAGATCGTAACCATAAACCATTGAAAACCATTCAAAGTGTTTGATAAAAATCAAAACTTTTAACACTTGAAAGTTTTACATTTCCGAAAAGCTCCCCATACACACATGCATCGATATACGAAATAGTTTGGCATGTGAAGGAAAGAGTTGCACTTGAGTCTTTAAGATCACTTGTTGCGATATATTACATTTTAATCACATTTTCTCCCCCTATCTCTAATATAAAAACATCATATTAGAGATACTAATTGATTAGAATATGACAATTTCCGAAAACCGATTGGGAGAGAAACATGTGTGCACGTATGAAGCATGGAACATTTTCAGTAGGGTCGCTCCCCCTCAACAATATATGTGTGTCTTGAGACAAAATTTGACAAAATTTTAGAAAAACGACACCAGAAAATATGTTGAGGTACGGAGTTGAGATGCCTTTTCCGATATAATATATTATATTTGACAATTTCATATCATTTTCGGAATGTGTTGGATACATAAAATGTGACAATTTTAGAGATGTACCCAACAACATTAAAAGGCTTGATTCTAAAACGCTCCCCCTCAAAAATTGATCAAAATAACATATGACAATTTTGAGATATAAAAACCACTTATGAGGAAGGGAGTGTTGAACACACAATTTTGAAAGATTTAGAAAAACCTTTTGAGAAATTCTTGAAAAATTGTGTTCAACGGTTTTAAAATAATCAGGATAGAAGACTTCTCTTCTATTGATTAGGGAAAGCGCACTTAAACGTACACTCCCCTTTCGGGTCCGTTGTTCATGAGCTCAAAACTTTGATTGTTTTGTGACTAGCTCATGACCGAGAAAAATAAATTTCCCGTTGTGAAGGATAAGTTATCATCCGTGATAAACTTTCCTTAAGTTGAAGTTCGAGTTCTAAGCTGACATTTACTTAGAAATCGTTTTTCATGAACTTAAAAACTTTGAATGTTTTTATGAGAAGCTCATGACCGAGAAATATGAATTTCTCGTTGAGGAGGATAAGTTATCATCCGAGATAAACTTTCCTTAGTTGAGGTTCGAGTCCTAAGCTGTGATGCGCCTAGAAGTCATAGTGAGAGAATATCAAGCAGCTTCATTTGCCAAAACCTCCAAGTCTTCTAGAGTCATATACTTCATACCAAGACGGCCAACGAGATACGCAAACCTATCTTTCGATAGAGCTTTTGTAAACAAGTCTGCCAGCTGGTACTCAGTTCTGACAAAGTATAATTCCACGATGCCGCGTTCCACTTGTTCCTTGATGAAGTGATATCTGACGTCGATGTGCTTGGTGCGGGAGTGCTGAACCGGATTGCAAGATATGGCTATGGCCGACTTTGAGTCACAATACATAGGTATTTTATCAAAGTGGAAGCCATAATCCGTGAGTTGAGTTCTCATCCAGAGGACTTGAGCACAACACGCGGATAGAGCCACATATTCTGCTTCAGCTGATGAGAGCGAGGTGCAATCCTGCTTCTTTGACGACCAGCTGACAAGCTTGTCTTCCCCTAGAAATTGTATGCTACCAGAAGTGCTTTTACGACTATCAAGACAACCTGCGTGATCAGAATCTGAAAAAGCCGTTAGATGAAAACCGGTTTCCCTCGGATACCAGAGTCCCATGTGAATGGTATTCTTAAGGTACCGAAAGATCCGTTTAACCTCTTTGAGGTGCTTTTGAGTAGGTCTGGCTTGATATCGTGCACAATAGCATGTGGCATGATGAATATCAGGCCTGCTGGCTGTAAGGTACATAAGTGACCCGATCATACTGCGATAACGCGTTTGATCTACGGGATACGAGTACAAGTCACCGTCTAGGGATGTGGTCGACAATGGTGTACCAACGCGAGCACATGAGGTCATACCATGCTTTTTAAGTATCTCTTGAGCATACTTAGCTTGGTTTATGAAGATACCACGTGGGGATTGATGAATCTGGAGGCCTAAAAAGAATTTTAGCTCCCCCATCATTGACATTTCAAATCTGTTGTGCATTAGTTTTTCAAAACGTTTTGAAAGTTTTGGGTTCGTAGAACCAAAAATAATGTCATCAACATAAACTTGCACCAGCATTATGTCATCCCCATATTTATTAGTAAAGAGAGTAGGATCAATAGAACCTTTGGAGAATCCTTTGGACACCAAGAAGTTTGAAAGTTCTTCGTACCATGCCCTTGGAGCTTGTTTAAGTCCATATACAGCCTTCTTGAGACGATAGACTTTGTCAGGATGATGAGGATCGATGAATCCTTCCGGCTGATTCACATACACTTCTTCCTTCAAATGACCGTTGAGAAAAGCAGTTTTAACGTCCATCTGAAAAACCGTGAAGCCCTTATGTGCAGCATAAGCAAGGAATATCCTGACTGCTTCCAAACGAGCAACTGGAGCGAATAATTCATCGAAATCTATCCCTTCTTGTTGACGATACCCCTTAACCACAAGACGAGATTTGTTTTTGATGATGGTTTGTTCTTCATCCAGTTTGTTTTTCCAGATCCATTTGAAATCTAAAATTGACATTCCATAGGGTCGGTCAACAAGTTCCCAAACATTTAGGCGTTCAAACTGATGAATTTCGTCTTGCATTGATTCAATCCACGCATGATCATTCATGGCTTGTTTGATGTTTGTAGGTACAGTTGAACTCACGGTGAGTGCATACATACACACATCGCCATCGGTTTCGAGTTGTCTGCGTGTTCGAACCGGTTGTGAAGGATTTCCAATGACTTGCTCCAATGGATGATCACGTGTCCAATGGTGAGTGGATGGATATGGTTGGTAGAATGTATGCATGTTGGACGGATCAACATGTTGAGTAGAAGACTCTCCGACTTCGTGTACCGGTGTACCGAACGGATTGATAAATTCTTCTTCGTTAGGTTGTGCATCGGCTGCTTGATTGTTGTTTCCTCCTTCAGCATTGACGGTTGGTGATGTTGGTTGTATGACAGTTTCTTGAGTTTGTTGAGTATCTACTGGAATTGTCTCTTGAGCAACGGTTGCTGAAGTAGAGGCAGTTGTGTCTTGTTGATTTTGTTCGGGTGCATCAACAGTATTGACAGCGGAAGGCTTTGACACAACTTGATTGTTTCCATAGTAATATTCATCAAACATTGGATCATATAAATCAACCAACTCATTCATATGTGTCGTATCCGTCGAGTCTGCTGTAGGAGTATTTTGTTGACATTCTTGCACGGGACGTACACTGTTGTGTGTAGGTGCCATTTCTGGACATTGAGGTGCGGGACTTGAGCTGTTGTGATCAAGTACCATTAGTGGCAATTCGTCAAAGTTCACATGAATTGTTTCGACAATAATCTTTGTTCTCTTGTTATAGACTCGATATCCTTTCGACAATGTAGCATACCCCACAAAAATACATGCATCACCTTTTTCTTTCATCTTGTCGAGATTTTCACCGTCTTTAAGGATGTAGCATAAAGATCCAAATACGTGAAAGAATTTGACAGTAGGTTTCCTGCCATTGATGATGTGGTAAGGTGTCTTTTCATGTCTAGGGATGACGAGAGAACGATTCTGAGTATAACAGGCAGTTGCAATTGCTTCAGCCCAGAAGAATAGCGGTAATTTTGAAGCAGAAAGCATTGTTCGAGCAGCCTCAACCAAAGTACGGTTCCGTCTTTCGACAACGCCGTTTTGTTCAGGAGTTCGAGCAATAGACGTTTGATGTTCGATGCCTTCTTCTTGAAAGAAAGATTGCAAGTTATTGTTCAAAAATTCAGTACCCCTATCCGTTCTTACGGTTAAGACTTGAGCTTGAAGATTTCGTTGTATCATCTTGAGAAAGTTTTTGAGAACCTCTGGTGTTTCATCATTGGACCTTAAGAAGAAAGTCCATGTGTATCTAGAGTAATCATCAACAATCACGAGAATATACTTTTTCCCGTTAATACTTTCTACACGCATGGGACCACATAAATCCATGTGTAGAAGTTCTAATCGTCCTTTTGAGCTTGGGGTAGTCTTTGACTTGAAAGACTTCCGTTTTGCTTTCCCCAACTCACAAGAAGAACAAAGATGGTCTTTGACGAATTTCAACTTAGGAAGACCGGTCACAATATCATTCTTAGAAAGCAAGTTGATTGTGTCAAAGTTGAGATGTGACAATCGTTGATGCCATAACCATGCTTGAGATGATGAGGCTTTAGCCATTAAGCATATTGGATTTGTTGAAGATGTGTCTTGAAGAGTTACTGTGTAGAGATCAGAACCACGAGAACCTGTAAGAAGGTCATTCCCATCGTAGTCTCTAACATAGCAAGTAGATTTCCGAAAAGCCACTTCCAAATCCGCATCACAAAATTGACCAACCGAGAATAAATTGTGATTCAGTCCTTCGACGTAATAAACCCGTTTTATAGTGATATTCCCTTGAACCAAGTCTCCATATCCGAGTATCGGTGCAAATTGATCATTTCCAAACCGTACCGTACCCAGAAACTTCTCCACGAAGTTAATGAGAAGCTTGAGATTGCCCGTCATGTGCTTTGTGCACCCGGAGTCCATTATGAATAGGATGAGTTCGAAGAGCTGCAGAAGAATTAGAAGACAATGTAGCATTTGACAAATGGGAGCCCATGATAGAAACGGGTTCCAAAATAGTAGTGGACCTAGATTCTAAAGGCAAGCTAACATTCATAGACCCAATTAGAATGGGGGTTGTCTTAGGTACCCATTTGTATCCGGGTGGTGTAAATCTTGAATACCCCCGTGTACATGTCCTAATCATGTTCTCATAAAGCTTCTTTAACCTGCTTTGTTTACGTAGAGTAGTGGATTCTAACGCACTTAGTTTCTTAAGTGGTTGCTCAGTGGATTGGTTCAAAGTTCTTGTGGGTTTACTAGTACTAGTGGGCATACGAATAGGCTTCCTAGTTCGAGTATTCACGCCATTATAATTAAGAGCACAAGCATCATGATTGAAAGTACGAACACATTTGCCACATTCAACACAAACAAATTCAACATTCGAGGTCTTAGCATTTAAACTGTCATTACATGCAGTTACAGACGTTTTATTCTTAGAAAACTTAAAATTCCTACGGTGATCTTCTACTTCATTCTTCTTCCCTTGACTATTGTTAGGCATGACTCTATCTTCAACTCTAGTGCTCTTAAGCTGTGGTCCGCTAACACTAGTAGTGGGATTTACTCCTGTAGAAGAAGACACACGTTGATTAGTTTTCCTAGTATTCTGAGGTAACTGCGTTGTTCCAGTTTGAGTGGACCTAGTGTTCATCTTATACATTCCAGGTGCTATCACATTAGTGCTCTTATCATTTCCTATCTTAGGCAAAGTCTGTGGGGATTGTCCCAAAATAGATGTTTTAGGGCATTTAACCGCATTCGGTTGACGAACGGCGGATGGTTTACCCAAAACAGACTTTCCGTTGATTTTCTCAATGAGTTTCTGTAACTCACTTATGGCTATGTCCCTTTCTTTTAGCTGAGCTTTCAAATCATTTATTTCGAAATCTTTTTCATTCAGTAGATGAAACGAAGAAGCTGACATTTCTTGACACTTTTTATGATTATGAGATTTTTCACCTTTTTGTAAAGCAAGTTCAAGAGAAATGGAGTGTTTCTCAAGTTGAGAAAAGCTTTTCGAAAGTTTGTTATATGACTGAATTTGTTTTGAAAGCTCTACTTCAAGATTGCGACATTTCGCGTCCGATTCTGACACTAGACATGCTACATGACAATATTGATCAAGATCGGTATACACACCAAGTATAGCATTCATATGGTCAGCATAAAAATATTCCTTAGAAAGTCGATCAATTTCGTTAGAAAGTTGGTGTTCTTGTGTCTTTAATTTAGTTTGAAGAAAATCAACTTCATCTTCAAGAGATTTAACATAACTTAAATCAGTTAACATTTCCTCAGTGAGAGCTGTATAAAACATTTCCACATTTTTTGAAAGATCATCAATGGTTGGAACAATACATTGTTGAATGACGACTTCTACTTGTGGGTTAGGTTTAATATTCCAAATGGTATCCCTAGAAACTTTCTCATAGTCGACGACACCTTTGTACAAATTTAAAACCCCTTGTTTTATAAACTCAAATTGCTGAACACTTTTGCTTTTCTCATCCCATTTACGTTTGTCATCCAAAATTCGCTTTTCTAACAAAATTGATTGCTTTTTGAAACTCCTTTTTAAAGAAACTTTCTTTTGTGGTTCATCACTTGGTGGTGGAACACTATTATACATCTTTTGTTCTTTTGAAAGTTCTTTTTGAGGGACAAACTTAATATGATTGTTAGAATCAGAAAGGTTTATTAAATCACTTAAGTTTGATCGACTTTCTTCTTGTTGACGAATGATTTCGTCGCAGTCAGGGGAAAGCATAAGAGCAAGATTATCAACATAACAACCGATATCATAAAGAGCAGGCTTGGTACTTTGAGCTTTCTTGAGATATTCAGGCTTGACAAAACTCGTTTTCATATTTCTATTGAGCATATTCATAGATTGAATAGACTGACCCGTTTTGTAAACAATGTTGTTTAACGTGTCGACTCTCTTTTCCAAAGCAAGAATTTTTTCAATATCCTTTTCTTCACGAGTTTTATAAAGCTCAGTTTGTTCTTTGTTAATCGACTCTAATTCAGTAATTTGGAGTTTATGTAGCAGCAGTTGTTCTTCAAGTTCCGATATCTTCTGTTTTGACATATGAATTTCGTGTGTTACTTCAGAACAATATTGTTCGTTGAGCACCTTACGTTCATATACCAAACCATTAGCTATTGCAACTCGTCGATCAGCTTCTTTTACATAATCACACTCTTTAAGCCTGTCTATCTCCTCGGCTAAGGATGTGTTTGCTTGCTTCAAACGTTTATTAGCATCTTTGTTTTCCTCAATTTCATGTTTTAAAGAATCAATTAAAGACGCAAGCAAATCACGGTCCTCATCCGAGTCACTATCCTGAGCAGCATTACCTTCATCATTACACATATGCTGTGAATCCGTAGAGATATTGCTATCCTCGGTGTCCATTACATATGTGTCATTGATGCTTTCGGGTTGCTCAGGATGCCGTCGTTCATTAGCAAACACATTATAGTTGTCATTTGTTGGTACCTTTTCAATTGGCTCAGTATCAAAGATAGGTCCAGAAGTATCAGCAGTCTCTGGAAGTACTTCTTGAATCTTTGCCATGTACACATAATGTGCCTCTAGCTCTTGATCATCGGCTTCATCATCAGTGTCATCACGCCAGTCAACTTCATCTGCTGTAAGTGGAATTCCTGCTTCTTCTTTCTTACACAGCAGCATCTTTTCCTTGTGATACCCTGAGTCCTTAACCCGTTTTGGCTTCTTGCATTCCCTAGCCATGTGCCCAAATCCCTTACAGTTGAAGCATTGAATCCCAGTCTTCTGCACAACCGGAGTGCCTACAGTATCTCTAGCCCCAACTTGATTCAGCATCCTCTGATTATCATACCTAGCATCACGATCATACCTAGGTGCATGATCAACGTCCTTATATCTAGCATTGGATGATGATCTGAGGTTGTTGTTGGTAGGTTTGTAGATCTTCTTATAAGTTGTGGTGAGTAAAGACATGAGTTCTTCAATCTTCTTGTCCCTTGAAGTTTGTTCATCATCACTGTCTCCATCTGACTCGGTGTCATACTTTGGAGGTGGAGTGGGGACAATTGCTTTTGCTTTGTGTTTAGCAGCAACTAGAGGTTTGGTGGATGAGCTTGATGACTTTGAGGAATGAGTAGGTGGTTGTTGACGGGGAACGGGTTTTGTTGAAGTAGCAGCCACAAAAGCAATAGAATTAGCAGACCGTTCTGCCTTTTCAGCCCTTAGTTCATTCACTTCATTCTGATGTTGTTTCAAGATATCATAAAGTTTGTGGTAAGAGATAGTCTTGATATCCTCCCTTTGTTTGACCAAAGTCACAAACCTTTGCCATTCTGGTTTGAGTTGAAGTAAGAACTGAACATTGGCATGATGATTGGAGATGGTGCACTGATTTCTGACAAGCTCATTCATCATTTTGTAGAATCTCGAGTAATATGAGTCAATGGATTCACCATCTTCAGATGTGAATTTTCCAAACTCCCAAAGTAGATTAGTCTCGAGATCTTGAACATTGATCGACTCACCTTGCTTCAATCGATGAATTGCATTCCACATTTCCATAGCATTAGGACATGCATCAACTGTGGAATAGATATCGTTATCAATTCCAGTGAGTATGAAGTTTACAGCATCAGCTTCAGCTTGGAGGAGTTTCTTTTTCTCAGCAGAACATGTGTCAAAATCCTCCATAGCTCGTATAGTTGATGAAGTACCATCCTCTGCCTGTGTAGTAATTGGTCTGAATTCAAAAACTGGAGGTGGATTCTCAAGGCAGTGACGAAGAGCAGTTCGGTTTTCTTTTCCGTCGAGAAATCTGAGAAAACGAGATCTCCATTGAACGTAGCAGCCGGCAGTGAGCACAGGTGGATTACCGTTGCCACCTTGTTCCAAACGAATTTGATTAGCAGTTGCAATGTTGATGTTGTTGTTAGACATGGTGAATACTTGTGAATGAATTGCAGATCTTAGTGGATTTGTTGTGATGATGTGTGGTTAAAATTGAAATTCCGAAATTTCCAGAAATTTTTTTTTTCAGTCCGACAATAAATTCCTCAGTCTGACAAAACGGTAAGCCAAAAAATTTTGTATCGCCAAATTTTGAATTTGAGTTAGAAATAGCCAAAAACTAATAGGGAAAAAATTTGATTTTACTTGACCTAAAAATTTTAACTCTTTTTTTTTTTTTTTTTAATCTTCGTGTAAACGATGTTCCTAAACTAGTCTAGATAGTGGCTAAGTCTAAAAATTGCTCAAACAAAATATCCATCGGAATGCCCATCGGAATAACCTTGTCGGAATGACCAATCGGAATCTCAAATCGGAATACCCAATCGGAATGCCAAAACGGAATGACCAATCGGAATGTCAAATCGGAATGCCAATCGGAATGTTGTTGTCCAATCGGAATGATGCTACTGATCGGAATGCCAATCGGAATGTTGTTGTCCAATCGGAATGATGCTACTGATCGGAATGCCAATCGGAATGATGTTGTCCAATCGGAATGAAGCTACTGATCGGAATGTCACAGATCGGAATGCCAATCGGAATATATAGTCCCTTTTCCGATTACACCAATCGGAATATATCCCACTTTTCTCGGACAAAACTCAACCAATTCGTGATTTTAAGCCAAAAAATGATCAAAACACCCAAAAATTTTGTGTTTTTAGCCAAAGTAAATATACCAAATTTCTACCACAACTATGTAGAAGATTTGTATCAAGAAGAAAGCATAAAAAACACAAGAAAAAATTTTTGGACGTGATATAAAGATCAAAATGATCACGAAAAATCAAGAACACACCACACTAATCTTCAATCACCTATCCACTATAAGCTCTGATACCAAATGTTGTTCCCATTCAATCCATAACACAAGATTTAGAAGAGATATTTAGAGAGAGAAAGAGAAGAAAAGTAGAGAGAGAAACAAGAGAGATTTGGAAGGTTTATGTTTACTAGAGAGAGAAAGTAAAATGAACCAACACCCTCTTCCACATGTGGAAGAGGGTTATATATGCCACGGCCTAAGGCCTTTGTGGGCTTCATCTTGGGCCGGGCTTGGCTTTGCTTTGGGCTTACGCCCCTAACTTATACAATATTAGCTTAAAGTCCAAGCCCGGTTTTCCCGACTAACCTATTACAATACAAGACCTTTTAACGACTAAGATGACCTATTACATTCTTGTTCTACTATATGAAATATAGGGCTAACACGGATCGTCAAGAATCATCAAGAATGGATCAGTGAAGCTCGAATCCCTGATTAAGAAGTTAGGAGAGGAAATAGCAATCCAAAGGGGTCCCCCCTACACTTATGGTAAAGAAAGCGAAAAGATAGATGCATGGGTTGCCTCCCAAGAAGCGCTTGGTTTTTGTTAACCGAGTCGTGAGCCTGACTCGACCTTGATCATCAACGGAAGAAGCATGAAACATATCCACCAGGATCAAAGACATGGTTTTCATCCATCAATAAGCACGAGCTTAAGGCGAACAAGGCAAGCCAAAAGAGAAGTGGCAGGGTTTCCTTAAGCAGTGATGGAGCATGGTGGGAGCAAGTATGAAGCGGTGTAAGCATGTCTTCCAAATTTCCAAAGATTTTTCCTTTTATTTCATCAGGTGGATACTGAGATGGCTTAAAGACTTCAATACCGGGATCGAACACCTTTTCCTTCAGGGGAAAATAGCACTCCGGCTCAGCCGAGTGTGAAGAAGATCCGCAAAGAAGCACAACCTCGTCCTCAGAAGTGGGACAAAGAGGTGTCAAATCATAAGTGCAACGGATTTCGGTGTCAACCGGTTTCTTCTCCTTGGACAAAATGCTCTTCAAATCCAAAGTAGGATCAAGACGATAATCTTCAAAGTCCAAAGGAGGTGCATCACTCTCATGAGGGAAGTATGTGTTGAGAAATTCAGAGAAATCTTCCTCGAATGAGTAATCGTCCAAAGTAGGATCGAGTGATGGCGGAGGATCTTCATCATGTGAAGAATCGCTCGAGAGAGTATCAGCCTCATGAAAATCATCGAATGTGGGCAGCTCGGGATACTCAGAAGTACAATCAAAATCATCCGAATCTGAGCTAGAATCATCATCATCATAAGCGTCAAAGACCGGTGATGAATCATAAATGGGAGAAGCGTCCAAAGTAGGGAGAGAATCATCCACATCATCTTCAAAGAGTGGATTAGCAGTGGAAGACTCGAATAAAGGATTATCGTAGACGGTAAAGTCATCGAGCACATTTATCATATTCACTGATTCTCGGCCTCCAAAGGATTTGCCTGTAAGCTGCCCCATTGTAAAAACTTGTGAATCTTTCCCGACTCTTAAGATTAACTCACCTTCGGCTACATCCACTAAAGCACGTCCAGATCTCAAGAATGGTCGACCAAGTATTAAAGGAATACGAGGGTCCATTTCATAATCAACTACGACAAAATCGACCGGGAAAGTAAATGCGCCAACTTTAATAAACACGTCTTCGGCTATACCGACGGGGTAAGCGAGAGTGCGATTTGCAAGTTCAAGAGTCATCTTTGTTGGAATGAGGTCGGGTAAAGATAGTGTTTTCCAGACACTCAGTGGCATAAGATTAATACTAGCCCCGAGATCGGCAAGGGCAGTAAATTCTTCAGTTTTGTTGAACACGCAAGGCAACACAAAACGACCGGGATCTCCAAGTTTTTCCGGAAGTTCTTTAAGAATAACTGCAGAGCAGTTTTCATTTAATCGTGTGTTGGCGAGTTCAAGCAGCTTCTCCTTCTTGTTAAGCAATTCCTTGAATGCTCTAACAAATTTGGGCATGTGGACAAGAGCTTCAAGGAAACTAATGCTGAATCCCATTTGAGAAATCATATTGATATATTTGGTTATTTGCGGGTCCTCCTTTGTTAGATCATTGGTCTTGCCTATACGAGAGGGGTATGGGATTCTAGGTTGATAAGGGTTAGGTGAAGGTGTAGGTGGTGACGGTTGTGATGTTGACGGGTTCTTCCGAGATACATCGTCATGACGAGGCGGAGACGGTAGTGGTGCACTATTACTAGGTGTAGGAGGAGTAGGGATACATGGTGGTGGAGGAGGTGTAGATGATGGTGGTGGGGTAGATGGAGTGACAATGGTAGTTCCACTACGCGTAGTTATAGCACTCACATTAGCTCGCGGATTGGTGACGGTGTTTGAAGGTAGAGAACCAGAAGAAGAAGAAGGTTGAGCTTCAGGCAAGAAACTAGCCAGCAGATTCTTTAATTCAGTTGTTTGAGTGATGAAAGAGGATTGAAGATTATCACGAACCTCGGTTCTGATGTCATTACCTTGCTTCAAGATATCTCCTTTTAAATTAATTATTTGGCTCTGTAGATTCTTGATTTGCTCACCTTGAGTTCTCATGATTGTGTCAACATCGGGATTAATGGGTGGATGTTGTTGGGTGGGTGGTTGATAAGGGTTAGAAGCACGAGGTGGGATTTGGTTGCTTCGGTTGTAGTTGTTGGCGGGATTTTGGTTTTGAGGAGAAAAACCGGGTGAAAGGTAATTGTTGGAACGGTAGCTCAGCAGGTTTCTATCCCCTTGTTGTCTAGCTTGGTAATTTTTCGGTGAATAATTACCGTAAGCTGCATACACATTTTCCGGATTTCCTTGTGTCGAAGGACAATCGGTGTATGAGTGAGGACCGCCACATGTTTCACAAGGATTAGCAATCGCTTTAACTTGATGTTGTTGTTGGTTTGAAGCGAGAAGCGTAATACTTTTGCTCATTTCAGCCATCATGCGAGTGAGTTCGGTCATCTCAGGGTTTGCTGAGGTAGAAGAAACATTGACTCTCGTGTTGTTTCTAGAAGAAGCAGAGGAATCCCAGTTCTTATGATGAGTAGTCATGTTCTCTATTAACTCTCTACACTCCTCGGGTCTCCTTTTCATGAATGTGCCACCGGCGGCTGCATTGATCGTATCACGATCTCGAAAAGTCAATCCGTTGTAGAAAGTATCGATCAAGGTGACCGGAAGCATGTTGTGGTTTGGACAACGGTCGATCAAGACATTATATCTCTCCCATGCATCAAAAAGAGATTCATCGGGATCTTGCATGAAACCGCTGATCTGATTGCGAAGGCTTGTGACCATGGATGGTGGAAAGTAGCGCGAAAGAAAGCGTTGAGTCATGTCATCCCAAGTGTGAATAGAATTCTTCGGGAGACGATCAAACCATTTCTCGGCATGATGTGATAAAGTATGCGGGAAGAGTTGTAGGCGGAGAACATCCATTGTGGCACCAGGCAACTTCATGCTTTGGGTGATTGTAATGAACTTGTCGAGGTGTTTGTTGGCATCATCATCAGGCAATCCTCTAAATGGGTTTGTTTGTACTTGCTGAATCATGTGGTGCTTCAACGAAAACTCAGGAGCGTTGATTTGCATCGGCGCAATCGGTCCTCCTCGTCCAAACATTGTTGGTTGACAAAGTTCTTCCATGGTCCGAAGATCGGGTTGTGGAAGAGCATTGTTGTTATTATTATTATTCAGGTTTGGTGGAATGTGGTTGTTGTTAACACCTGCCATATCTAAATCTTCTTGAGGCTCGGGCTCTTGATAATTAGAAGATCTAGTACGCATACACCTGAAAATGCAAAAGAAAACAAAACCAAACACAAAGACAATATATATACACAATAAAGATAAAATCTTTTTGGATTTTTGAAATTTTTAATTTTTATGGTTTTTATGAATTTTTTATGCAAGAAAAATAACGTTCACAAGTGAACGGGTCCCAAAAAAGCAACGTGTCTCTCACAAAAAACTGTTGATCTTTACGAAAAGAGCCGGCAGCGGCGCCATTTTATAACTAGTTTTTACTCAGGTTAAAAGATTCGTTGTACCAATCTTTTCGAATTGAAAAACTTTATGTTTAAATGTGTGACTCAGTTGAACTTTGGTGGAACAAAGATGTGTCGTTGTAGTTTTGAAAATTAAAGGTGCAGAACAATAAAAGTAAAGGTGCAATTAAAGTAAATCTAAGTCTAATTAAAATAAAGTGCAAGTATTTAAGAGCGAGACTAAAATTAAAGGGCAATAAAGTAAATAACGCAAACTTAAATCTAACTAAGGCAAACTTAAAAACGCAACTAAAACTTAAACTAAGGCAAATAAACTTAAAGTGCAATTAAGAAAAAGGCGGGAAAAAATAAAGCTTAAAATAAAAAGGCAAAAAGCTAAAAACTAAGATTTCCCTATCCGGAATAAACTCCTATTCGGAATAAATGCTATTCGGAATAACTGTCATCTATTCGGAAAGATATCCCTATTCGGAATAATTGTCTACTCGGAATATTTGGCCCTATGCGGAATAAACCCCCTATGCGGAATAACCCTCTATTCGGAATATCTGTCCCCATTCGGAATAAAGTTCTATTCGGAATATAAGGCCTATTCGGAAAGAACCTCCTATGCGGAAAATGGTACCTATTCGGAATAAAAGCCTTATGCGGAAAAATCCCGTATTCGGAATAAAGTGCCCACTCGGAATAAAAGGTCTATTCGGAATACTGTCACTATGCGGAAAGTCCTCCTATTCGGAATAAACACCCTTATTCGGAACATAAAATATTCCGCATAAACCTAACTGCCAAACCCTTACTCGGAATAAATAATATTCCGCGTAAGCCACAAACTGGATATTCCCTATTCGGAATATCTGCTGGGCACGAATCCTTGGAAAGAACAGTATGAAGATCCGAAGAACAAGGAAGGCTAAAAAGGCACGAATCAAACAAACACTTAACCAAATCAACAAAAAGATTAAACCAAACTAATAACAAAACTTCTAATAAACATAAACAATCAATCCAAAACAACAAATCAAATAATAAAGATCAAAATAATCAAAACCCACTTAAATAAATCAACAAAAATTAAGAACATGAACATAAACAAATTAACACAAGGTAAAGAAAGGAAGAATGAGATTAACAAGATAAAGATAAAGCTTGACAAGAATTAAAAAGAAAAACTTACTTGAATTAAATGGTAATTAAAGGTGCAAGACAAGTAATTAAATGTGCATAAAATAAAGATGGAAGAACTAGTTTGTCAATCTAGCCAACAAAACAAATGATTAACAAATCCTAACTATATATAGGGGAGGATTAGGAAGCTTCCTTCCCTCCTTCATTTCTTGTTAATTGCAAGATTAAGTCCTTCCTTCATTTAATCTTCATTAATTGCGTCATTAGTCCTTTTCTTCTCATCTTTCTTTTAAGTTTGGACTTTAAGGACTTGTGGCTCGGAATATCTTTTGAACTCGTCTTTAATTTCTTCAATAAAATAGACTTGAGTTTCTCGGCTTTTGATAAACTTCCGTCTTTTGACTTTTTCTTCGATAAATCTTCAGAATTGGTCTTGGACTTCCGTTCTTTTTCCACTCTTGACTTCTCGACTCCGCCTTTCATCTTTTTCTTCAATAAAAGCCGTGAATGCCCGTGAATTCTCCACTTTTCATAATTTCATCCTAAATTACAACAAAAACACAAACCACGCATAATTCCGACATAAAAGACATAAAATACACATTTAGGTCCGGTTATTCTTGTAATTAAGTGGTAGAAAAGATGGGTGTTTATACACCTATCAATGATGCCAACAAACACCTCGATAAGTTCATTACAATCACCCAAAGCATGAAGTTGGCTGGTGCCACAATGGATGAACTTCGCCTACAACTCTTCCCACACACTCTATTACATCATGCCGAGAAATGGTTTGATCGTCTCCCGAGGAATTCTATTCACACTTGGGATGATATGACTCAACGCTTTTTGTCGCGCTACTTTCCACCATCCATGGTCACGAGCCTTCGCAATCAGATTAGCGGTTTCATGCAAGATCCCGATGAATCTCTTTTTGACGCTTGGGAGAGATATAATGTCTTGATCGATAGATGTCCAAACCACAACATGCTCCCTGTGAAATTAATCGATACTTTCTACAACGGATTGACTTTTCGAGATCGTGATACGATTAATGCAGCCACCGGTGGCACATTCATGAAAAGGAGACCCGAGGAGTGTAGAGAGTTAATTGAGAACATGACTACTCACCACAAAAACTGGGATTCCTCTGCTTCTTCAAGGAACAATTCGAGAGTCAATGTTTCCTCCACCTCAGCAAACCCTGATATGACCGAACTCACCCGTGTGCTGACTGAAATGAGCAGAAGTATGCAACTCTTGGCTTCAAACCAACAACAACAACAAGTTAAAGCTGTTGCTACTCTTTGTGAAACATGCGGCGGTCCTCACTCATACACCGATTGTCCTTCGACACAAGGAAATCCGGAAAATGTGTATGCAGCTTACGGTAATTATTCACCGGAAAATTACCAAGCTCGACCTCAAGGGGATAGAAATCTGCTGAGTTACCGTTCCAACAACTACCTTTCACCCGGTTTTTCTCCTCAAAACCAAAACCCCGCCAACAACTACACTAGAAGCAACCAAATCCCACCTAGAGCTTCTAATCCTTATAACCCACCCGCCCAACAACAACCACCCATTAACTCCAATGTTGAAGCCATCATGAGAACTCAAGGTGAGCAAATCAAGAATCTACAGAGCCAAATTATCAATCTGAAAGGAGATATCACAAAGCAAGGAAATGAGATATGATCCGAGCTTCGAGATAACATTCAATCCTCCTTCAGCAATCAAACCAATGATTTGAAGAATATGCTTGCTAGTTTCTTGCCAGCAGCTCAACCTTCTACTTCGAGTTCTCTACCTTCAAACACCGTCACTAATCCGCGAGCCAATGTGAGTGCTATTACTACTCGTAGTGGAGTCACCATCATAGGACCACCAACCCCACCCCCATCATCCACACCTCCTCCACCACCATTTATCCCTACTCCTCCTACACCTAGTATTAGTGCACCATTACCGTCTCCGCCTCGACGTGATGAAGTTCCCATGAATGACCCTTCAACATCCCAACCTTTACCTACACCCGCACCTTCACCACCCAAACCCAATATTCCTTATCCCTCTCGTTTAGGCAAGTCCAAAATGCTAACCAAGGAGAACTCCGAAGTGTCACGCTATGTGAAGATGATTTCTCAAATGAACTTCAACATTAGCTTTCTTGAAGCACTCGTCCACATGCCCAAATTTGTTAAAGCGTTTAGGGAATTGCTTAACAAGAAGGAGAAGCTGATTGAACTCGCCAACACACGATTAAATGAAAACTGCTCCGCAGTTATTCTTAAAGAACTTCCGGAAAAGCTTGGAGATCCCGGTCGTTTTGTGTTGCCTTGCGTGTTCAACAAAACTGAAGAATTTACTGCCCTTGCTGATCTCGGGGCTAGTATTAATTTGATGCCTTTGAGTGTTTGGAAAACACTATCATTGCCCGACCTCACTCCAACAAAGATGACTCTTGAACTTGCAAATCGCACTCTCGCTTACCCAGTTGGTATAGCCGAAGACGTGTTCATTAAAGTTGGCGCATTTACTTTCCCGGTCCATTTTGTCGTAGTTGATTATGAAATGGACCCTCGTATTCCTTTAATACTTGGTCGGCCATTCTTTAGAACCGGACGAGCTTTAGTGGATGTTGCCGAAGGTGAGTTAATCTTAAGAGTCGGGGATGATGCACAAGTTTTCAAAATGGGGAAACTTACTAGTACAACTTTTGGAGGCCGAGAATCAGTGAATATGATTAATATGCTCGATGACTTTACCGTCTACGACAATCCTCTATTCGACTCTTGCATCGATAATCCACTTTTTCATGATGATGTGGATGATTCTCTCCCTACTGTCGAAGCTTCTCCCATTTATGATTCTCCACCGGTCTTTGATGCTTATGATGATGATGATTCTAGCTCAGATTCGGATGATTTTGATTGTACTTTTGAGTATCCCGAGCTGCCCACATATGATGATTTTGATGAGGCCGATACTCTTTCGAGCGATTCTTCACACGATGAAGATCCTCCGCCATCACTCGATCCTACTTTGGACGATTATTCATTTGAGGAAGATTTCTCTGAATTTCTCAACACTTACTTCCCTCATGAGAGTGATGCACCTCCTTTGGACTTTGAAGATTATCGTCTAGATCCTACTTTGGATTTGAAGAACATTCTGTCAAAGGAGAAGAAACCGGTTGACACCAATATCCGTTGCACGTATGATTTGACACCTCTTTGTCCCCCTTCTGAGGACGAGGTTGTGCTTCATTGCGGATCTTCTTCACACTCGGCTGAGCCTGAGTGCTATTTTCCCCTAAAGGAAAAGGTGTTCGACCCCGGTATTGAAGTCTTTAAGCCATCTCAGTATCCACCTGATGAAATAAAAGGAAAAATCTTTGGACATTTTGAAGACATGCTTGCACTTCACCCTTGCTTCCACCGTGCTCCATCGCTGCTTAAGGGAACCCTGCCACTCCTTCTTTGGCTTGCCTTGTTCTCCTTAAGCTTGTGCTTATTGATGGATGAAAACTATGTCTTTGATCCTGGTGGATATGTTTCATGCTTCTTCCGTTGATGATCAAGGTCGAGTCAGGCTCACGACTCGGTTAACAAAAACCAAGCGCTTCTTGGGAGGCAACCCATGCATCTATCTTTTTGCTTTCTTTATCATAAGTGTAGGGGAGACCCTTTGGATTGCTATTTCCTCTCCTCACTTCTTAATCAGGGATTCGAGCTTCAATGATCTACTCTTGATGATTCTTGACAACCCGTGATTCCGTGTTCTACTTCTTCCCGGTTCTATCCTAAACTCTTTTCGATTCACTATTTTATATTTTCTCAATATCAAAATAGGAATCTCTTTAGTTGTCTTTTCCTTAGCGAGATTTAAACAAAGTGCACAATGTCCTAAGTGTAGGGGATTTTACTCCCACATGCTTAAACATTGAGGACAATGTTTATATTAAGTGTAGGGGGGACTTCTATCGAAGTTAAGTGGTCTTTTCCTTGTATTCGTCCTCATTTTAACCGGAAAATCAAATTTTCGACATTTTTCAAAATTTTTGATCTATTTTGGCCTATTAGTTTTTCCCTTTGTATAGTTATTTTTCTTTCCCTATTAGAATAAATGTTTAATAAGTGGTTTTAATTTTCAAACGTTGTGAATCTTTTGACTCAATCCGAGTTTACTCTAGCTAGTATCCTTAACGTGTTTAAGTCAAGTTTTGCAAGGCTTTTATATAGGGAGCTATAAAACGCGAAAGTCTTAACTCTCATGGGTTAAGAACAAGAACTTTTCGCAAGTTCCTATAATTGATCCTAGAGAGTCGTTTATCAAGGGAACTTTAAAATGTGATTTCTAAACTTGAAAAAGTCCAAGAATTTGCAAGATCCTATAGGCGACTTGAAAACCCAAAACTTTGATTTAATAGGTTAAGCATTCACGAGTCTCATTACTTGAGATTTTAAATTGTAGAGAACGAGAGATGATAGAGCCAATTATAAGTCCGGTATTCTTTCGTGAATTTATGTGAGTTAATTATAAGCCTATTATCCCTCCGCTTGTTAATAAATTTATCTGCTAATAAATAAGGTTGTACGATTTAAAAGGTTACTTAGCTTCTAGCCCCAGATCGTTTAAAAGTTTCTCGGTACGGATTAGAGTTCATAGCCAAGGCGTAACTTATTGAAGCGGGATGCGAAGATTGGCGAGTCCGAAAAGGCCCTAACAAGGCATGAGGGCTATGTTTTGTTGCTAAAAATCCAAAGTGATGTGAAGAATCATTTATCGAAAATCAATATGAAGGATCGAGACACACGACGAAAAGCAAATACTCCCCAAAAGTCATGGAGAAGTGCATCCGAAAAGACCCTAACAAGGTATGAGGATAAATAGATCCAAGTCATAAAAGGAGGCGGATCGTTGTATATCAAAGTCCAAAATAAAGATTGGAGAAAAATGAAGAAGTCGTGGTCCAAATATGAAGAATCTCTCAAAATTCCAAGTGAAGAAATTCCAATTAGGAAGAGAAGACCATTATTTCATGAACGTCTCTCAAGATTTGAAGTATGAAGTCGTTGCCAAATATCGGTCCGAGAAAGGTCTCAAATCGCGAAACGAGTTATGCCAAGATATGAACTTTATGAGGTCCCGAGAAGCAGTTTTAAAAGATTTGGTCCTTTAGCTAACTATTGATTAAATCGGTCACCTTATTTTCAGACTAAATAACTATCGAAATAAGTCAAACAATGCATCCTCGTGATCATTCAAGACAACAATAAAATATAAGAGATACACCTAGGAATAAGGGAGTCTAAGTGAATAATTGGCCCACATGAGTTCATGTTAGTTTACTAACTTATAATAACAATGATCTCGTTTTTAAGCTTGGTTTGGAGAAAGTGAAAAGTTGAGGATGATGATTATTCATGACATTTCCAAAACCCAAGGTATGCTTTTTAATTTCTATGCTTTGAATTTTTGTAATTTTCTATCTTTTTAATAAAGGCCAACGTGGATTAATTATGATGAAAAATGTAAACGTGCTTTGTAACTAATGCATTGCATGAGGACATTGCAATGGTCAAGTGTAGGGGATTTGATATGTGTGAAAACACACATCTTTTCTACCACTTAATTACAATAATAACCGGACCAAAACGTGTATTTTATGTCTTTTATGTCGGAATTATGCGTGGTTTGTGTTTTTGTTGTGATTTAGGACGAAAAGGTGAAAAGTGGAGAAAACATGGGAATTCACGGGCATTTACGGACTTTTATTGAAGAAAAGGATGAAAGACGAAGTCAAGAAGTCAAGAGTGCAAAAAGAACGGAAGTCCCAGACCCATTCTGAAGATTTATCGAAGAAAAAGTCAAAAGACGGAAGTTTACTTTAAGCCGAGGAACTCAAGTCTCATTTATCGAAGAATTAAAAGACGAGTCCAAAGAAATCCCGAGCCAAAATTCATCACATTCCAAGATTAACAAAAAGATTAAGAAGGAAGGACTTGATGGCGCAATTAAGAAGAAAGGAAGGAGAGGAGGAAGCTTCCTCTAACCATCCCTTAAGCACCTATAAATACCCACCATTTCACTTCATTTTACTCTTGTTGGCTAACTTGACAAATTAGCTCTTCCACTTTTATTTTATGCACCTTTAATTACTTGTCATTTAAATACATGTTATGCACCTTAATTACCTTTTAATTTCAAGTAAGTGTTCTTTAATTTTCTTGCTTTAAATTTCTCATTCTACCTTTCTTTCTTGCTTAATCTTTGATTTACATGCTTTTTATCTTGTTAACTTGTTTAAAGATTTGATTTTTATGCTTTTGATTGTTTGAAATCATTTATTTTTATAGATTATTTAGTTTATTTTCAAGTTTATAAAGTTTTTATAAAAGTTATTTTTATATAAAAAGTTGTTTTTAGTAAAGCTTATTAATTTCGTGTCTTAAAAGCTTTTAAATTTCAGTCTAGTAGCTTATTTTCATCCGGTTTACCTTAGATATTTCGTCTTGTGCTTATTAGAATCCTAGCTTAATAGATTAGCTTAATTTGTGCTTTTTCCACCTTATTCCGATCTGACCAATCGGAAAAGGGTTTTACATTCCGACCATAGCTACCGTGCCTGGTCGGAAAAGGGTTTCAATATTCCGATCTGGGAGGATCTTGGTATTCCGATCAGAAAGGTTTTGGGCATTCCGATTGTGTGTAAGTGACAGTTATTCCGATCGGTGTTCTATACTTCATTCCGATTGAGGTGTTCATTGGATCATTCCGATCAATAGGTGACAGCTATTCCGATTGAGTGTTCCGATCAACATTCCGACCACAGGTCTTTTCCATATTCCGATCAAGGTGAGTTTGCATTCCGACCAGGTAGGTTTGTGGTATTCCGATTGGGGTATTGGTGACAAATATTCCGATTGGCATTCCGACGACAACATTCCGATCAGGTCAGGGTAAGGCTGATCGGAATATATTCCGATTGGGGTTTTTTTTCTTATTTTGTCTTGTTTAATTTTTAGTTCACGCTTTTAATTCTCGTCATTTAATTAATTTACTTTCCGTCACGTTTTTAAATATCGCACCTTTCTTTTTAATTAGATTTAGATTTAATTTCAAGCTCTTTTAATACTTGCCCTTTACTTTAACGACATTTACTTTTAAGTCTTGCACATTTAAATTAAAAACCAACCAAAAATATTCTTTTTCACCAAAATAAAACTGAGTCACATAGAGAACCTAGATCAATTTGATTAGATACATCAACGAACTTAAACTTAATTTTTAATTAGGTAAAAACTTAGTTATTACAATACTTGTTACCAAGTATTGAAACCTCCCAGCATCAAAAGGTTTAGTTAGTAAATCTGACACATTTTCTTCAGTGTCAACCCTATCTGGTTGTATTAAACCCTTTTCAAAAGAATCCCTTATAAAATGGTGTCTAATTTCTATGTGTTTTGTTTTAGAATGATGTACAGGATTCTTAATTATGCATAGAGTGTTGTTATTGTCAACAAATATCTTGGTATGCATGAAATTATACCCATAATCCAACAGCTGGTTCTGAATCCATAAGACTTGTCCACAACAAGCAGCTACTGCTACATAATCTGCTTCAGTTGTAGAATTGGCCACCACTGTTTTTTTCTTTCATTGCCAAGATATCAACCTGCTCCCAAGAAACTGACATCCACCAGTTGTGAATTTTCTATCAAACTTATCACCTCCATAGTCACTGTCTGAATATGCAATAAGCTCCAAAGGTGAATCTTTTGGGTACCACAAGCCAAGACTGGGATAACATCTTAGGTACCTAAAGATTCTCTTGACAACATAAAGGTGACATTCTTTGGGAGTCACTTGATGACGTGCACATGCACACACATCAAACGTGATGTCAGGTCTGGAGGTTGTGAGATAGATCAATGAACCAATCATTGATCTATAGTGCCTGACATCCACATCCTTTCCATCTCCAATCTTTCCCCAAGGGTGTTTTCTATCCATAGGAGTAGTAGCCCTCTTTTCATGTGGAGAAAAGCCAAACTTCTTCAAGATCTCTGCCACATACTTATCCTGGGAGATGAAGATACCATATTCTTTCTGGCTGAACTTGTAACCCTAGAAAGAAGTTCATCTCCCCCATTGCACTCATCTTGAATTTGTTTGTCATAAGCTTGGAGAAATCCTCACTCATCTTTGGATTAGTAGATCCAAAAATGATATCATCAACATAAACCTGAACAAGCAAGACATTCTTACCAGCCTTCTTGGTAAATAATGTCTGGTCTATGGTGCCCCTCTTGAATCCATTGTCCACCAAATAAGTGGACAATGTACCATACCATGCTCTTGGGGCTTGATGAAGACCATACATAGCCTTCTTGAATCTATAAACCTTGTCTGGATTCTCTGGATCTTCAAAACCAGGAGGCTGCATGACATACACCTCCTCAACAATTTGTCCATAGAGGAAAGCACTCTTTAAATCCATTTGATAGACAGTGAAGCCCATGCAGGATGCATAGGCTAGAAATATTCTTATAGCTTCAATCCTTGCAACTGGTGCAAAGACCTCCTCAAAGTCTATCCCCTCCTCTTGTGTATATCCCTGAGCCACTAAACGTGCCTTGTTTCTGACCACAATGCCCCTTTCATCTCTCTTGTTCCTTAGAACCCATCTTGTCCCAATAGGTCTGACATATCTGGAAAATCAACCAACTCCCAAACATCCTGAATTGCAAATTGGTGAAGCTCATCCTGCATTGCTTCCACCCAACTTGGTTCTTCGAGAGCATCAAATATCTTCTTGGGTTCCTGTTGTGACAGAAAACAGGCAAACAAACATGCTTACACAAGAGGGGTATCAACCTTCTTGTGAATATTAGCAATAAATCCTCCAAGACTCTGATGAGATCTTCTAGTCTGAACAGGGGACATCACATCACCAATGATAAGAGAAGGAGGATGATTCTTGGTTGTAGAAGAAAGCACTCCTCCTTCAAAAAGTCTATTGTCCTCGATCTCATCTTCCATATTGCTAATATCTTCATCAGACTCTCTTTCATCAATATGAACCTCTTCATAAGTGTTTGAAGGTCCACCTTGCTCAAAATTAGAAGAGAAAAGATGCTCAAAAGTGTTGTCAATGCCTGAACCTTGGTTGTCAGCGTTTGGGCTAACAACGCTTGAAATGTTGTTGTCAACGTTTGAGCCATCAACGTCTGAATTTGTCTTGTCAGCGCTCGATTTGCCTTTGTCAGCGCCTGAAGGACCATGCATGTTGATAACTGGTGATACTTGGGGACCACCATTATCCTTTCCAGCAGCAGCAGCAGCAGCAAAAGCATCTGTCCATATGGGAATTGTGACATACTCTAGTATTGCAGAAGACTTTTCTGCTTGTGATCCAACCTCTTCATTAACCTGTGTACCTGAAACATCAACAACTTGTTCTTCCACAACATTTGAAGTTACCTTCACAATGTCTGGATTAGTGACAGGCATATAAATTGAAGTTCTAGATAGAGGTTCCAAGTCAAACAACCAATTTGGACCACTTTTAGGATCACTAGGTTTACTCTCTAAAAACCTAACATGTACTCTCTCAAGAATATGTTTTTCCTTCTTAAGGTAAACCCTATATCCCTTGCTCTGCACTGAATACCCCATGAAATAGCCTTCATCACCTTTTGCACTAAATTTACCTAAGGCATCACTAGTATCAACTACAACTACATGACAACCAAAAGGTCTAAGAAAACCAATATTAGGTTTTCTTCCCCAAAGTAATTCATAAGGTGTTTTGTTCTGTATCTTGTTGACCAATGCTCTATTTTGAACATAGCATGCAGTATTCACAGCCTCAGCCCAAAAAACTATGGGGAAATGAGCATCAGCCAACATAGTTCTGGCTGCTTCAATTAGGGTTCTATTCTTTCTTTCTGCAACCCTATTTTGCCGTGGGGTTCTGGCAACACTAAACTGCCTAGTAATCCCTTTCTTGGCACAAAAATCATCTAAACTTTATTCCTAAACTCACCACCATTGTCACTTCTAAGCATTTTAACTTCATTACCAGTTTTCTTCTCAATCTGAGTAATAAAATCAAATAAAGTGTCAGCAGTATCACTCTTCATAGCTAAAAAGAAAGTCCAAGTAAACCTAGAAAAGTCATATGTGATGACAAAGCAATATGATTTACCATTCAAACTCTCTATATTAGTTGGACCAAATAGGTCCATATGTAGTAAGTGAAGTGGTCTAGTACTAGAGTGCACCTGTTTAGACTTGAATGAGACCTTGTGCTGCTTGCCTTTAAGACATGCAACACAAGAGTGGTCATTGTGAAAAGCCTTTTCAGGCAAGCCATCAACCAAGCCAAGTCTCACAAGCCTGTTTATATTCTTAAAGTTTATGTGCCCTAGTCTCCTGTGCCATAGATTACTCTCATCTACTGATGCTTTAGCATAAAAACATGACATATTGTTATTCATTCTAATCCCATTCAGATTCACATTATAGATGTCTTTTTGTCTAGGTGTTCTATAGTCAATATACTTCTCATCTGGGATCTTATAATCCTTGCTTAACACCAAGCATTCAGTATCGGTAAATAGAACTTTATTTTTGTTATCACAAACTTGTGATACACTAAAAAGATTATAATCAAGTTCCTTTACCAGAAATACTTTTTCAAAACGCAGGTTCTTGGTGAGAAGTGTTCCTTTGCCTGTGATAGTTCTATATCCGCCTCCAAAGTAAACCTTATCACCATCCTTAATGGGAGTGAAGTTAGTTAAATAATCTTCCTTCCCTGTCATGTGCCTTGAGCATCCACTGTCCCAATATCCATAATCATTGACCTGTTTTTGAATACCCTGCACATAAAGAAAACAAGTTAGTTTTCTTTGGGAACCCAAGCCTTAGCAGACTTGGATTCATCTGGTTGTTCAACAACAACAGACTTAGTTCTCATAACAACCCCTTTTTCATCCCTCTTTGGATGAAATACCCAGTTAACCCCAATAGGTTTTGTAATGACCTTTGAAATGTAATTAAATCTATTGCAGGTCATAGAAATCAATTATCATTAGGGTTTTGATCTTTCTTGGGTCTCCATGTCAAGCTTGAAGAAGCTTTAGACCCCTTACCCTGTGGTTGCAAATATTTAGGTCTGATCACGTTTCTGTCAGCGTTGGATTTGGTCTTGTCAACGCTGAAATTATCCTTGTCAGCGTTGAACCTAGGGTTTGCTACAGAAACCCATTGCCTATTAGACCAAGTATTTGTCTTTTGAAAGGGTCTTTGTCCATGAGTGTTAAACCCTCTAGTGAAGAATGGGGCAGGTGATGAGACTGCTTTTATACATAGTCTCATCGTCCAAATTGGGCTTAAAATACATTAAATATCATCAAAATACCCAAATATATGCTTGTGTTTGTTGCTTGTGTATTTTAGGTACGGATATTGAGAAAATGACAAAAGATCACAAGAATAGAGCAAAAACGAACACGGGAGACGAAGCCGCACGATGAACCAAGCCCTAATGAAGAATTTTCCAAAAACAACCCTTGAAGATTTGAAGAATATTGAAGATTGGTCCTCCAAGTTTGAAGAATTGACACTTTATACACTTTTATCTTCATAATTACAAGTTTGGTCCCTAAAGTTTGTCAAAATTACAAAAAGGACCCTTGACTTTGAAGAATTGGCAAATTTAGTCCCTCAACAAAACTAAATTGTCAAAAATGGTCCTCCAAGAAGTCAACAAACAAGTCAAGGCCTTGAAGTATGCAGACATGTCAAAAACAGCCCTTGAAGATTGCCAAAATTACACTTATAGTCCTTAAAACAAGTTTCAAAACTTGTTGTGCCAAAACTGCCAAAGTTCAAAAGTTGATATGTGTTAAATGGGCGTTGATAGCCATTTAATACAACATGCACAAAGTATGAAAAGAGAGGGGGCAAATTTGCCCAGACAACCTAAGACAAACCACCACTCACAAATTGCCACATCACCAACCTTAAACAATCACCCAATCAGAATCAACCCCTCCTCCACGTCACAAATCCACTCACCCTTTATTTAATTAACTTTAAACCCGTTTGAATTTTGGTGGCAAACATATAAATTAAATACTTAACCCCTCTTTTCATATTAAACACTCCCTAATCCATCCTTAAACCCTAAATATTTCCAGGAAGAACATCAATTAAACCAAAGGGGTTTTGGGTAATTATCTCCAGATCCTTGATTAAACAATACTAAAACCCAAAAACACCCTTAAACCCCCATCACCATCACCCCACATGCTTGTGCAACCCTCCCCTGTCCCACATTTTGGCTCCAAGACAAAGATGACAGCCAATCAAGCATTTTTCATGCTCCCAAAGGCAAAATGGACGTCCTAGATTGTTTCTACATCACTGGCATCTCAAATACGTCCAAGAATCATCACATGATCTCTTGACGAATTCAAAAAATGGCATCAACATGGCATCTTCAAATATTCTCCAAGGGCAAGATTGGAAGTTCACTTGTTAGGGTTTTTAGCTTCTATTCACTTCTAGAATCACTTGTAAGCCTCTATATAAAGGCATTATAGTACTTAGCAGTTTTCTGTTCTTGATTTTTTCTCCTTTTTCACAAGCTTTGTAAATCCAATTTATTAAGGAATATAAATGGTTTAAGTGTTTGTTGATGAGAAAGATTGAGTTCCTTTTTGATAGGTGTGAAAACACCCATCCTTTTACCACTTAATTCTGGCTTAAACGAGACCAAAACACGTATTTAATATCATTTGTTTGGAATTATGCGTGGTTTTTGTGTTTATTGTGTTTTCAGAGTCAACCAGATGAATATTGAAGAAAACATGGGATTGCACGGGTTTTATCGAGGAAAAAGACTCAAGACGAAGTCTATTGTCCAAGAGATGCAAAAGATTTGAAGTCATTGTGCCTATTTGAAGATTTATCGAAGAATAGAGCCAAAGATGGAAGATTCATATATGTCGAAGAACTCGAGTCTATTAAACAAAAGATTATAAGACGAGTTGGAATTATTCACCGACACTTCTCAAATCCAAGTCGGAAACGTTTATTTAAAGAAGCGTGAAGACTAAAGAAGGAAGACGAAAAAGAAGCCCAAGCCAAAGCCCAATCACAAACCCACCACCATTACACACGCCTATATAAAGGCCTTACTTCACAAATTTTCACACTTAGTTAGGTTTTAGGTTTCATTCTCTCTAGTTTTAGAGAGAGAAAGTTCTAAAGTTTCTCTCACTAGATATCATCTTTTTCCATTTCAAGATCAAAACTTTGTATTATTTTTCATTGATCAAGTTCAAGTTTTTATCTTTTAATCTTTAATCTCATCCTTCCTTTCTTTGATTTTTATTGATTTTGGTACAAATCTCGTATGATCCGTGTTGTTCATCAATGATTTGTGCTTAAAAAGATTATTTCTTTTTATGTTTCCTTAAGTTTATGCACTAATAAGCTTTAAGATCCTTGTTCTTATTGGCTTATTTGTTGATTTAGCTTATTTACTTTTTAAGGTTTTTATGAAAAGTTCATCTTTTTATTCATTTGATTTAAAAGTTGTTTATTTGAAGCCTAGATAAAGTGTTCTTAGAGCTTATTTGATCAGCTTATTGTTGGATTCGAGCTAGTTTTGGGAGTTAGCTTATTCCATAAGCTTATTTCCTTTGCTTATCTCGGATTTGCACCATTTTCGGAAAGGGCAAAGCCCTTTTCCGACCTGATATTCCGACCGAACACCCCCTTCTTTCCGATCGTATGATCGGAAAAGGGTTTAGTGGATTCCGACGGTGAGCATTTCTCCCTATTCCGATTAGACCAAGCTACTGGGTATTCCGATCTGCATGCTTTTAGACATTCCGATCAATTCTTTTTCCCAACATTCCGATTTGGGTTATTTTTGGATTATTCCGATTGGCAAGTTTTGCATATTCCGATTAGTTCTTCCCTGGATATTCTGATCGCTCCTCCTTGTCATCATTCTGATCAGTTGATCGGAATACATTCCGATTGGTGCTATGTTTCCCTATTCCGATCCACTTGTTTTGCTTTGTTCCGTTCTTACTTTCTTTTAGTACTTTTCAATTAAGTTCATATTTTTCACAAAGTTTTCCAAATGTTAGTTTTTATTGAATATCCATTTATTTTTCTAATATAATCTTTAAAGTTTTCAAACATTTAATTTTAAATTCGTCTTTTCACTTTAATCATTTAAGTCTTTAATTTTACTCTTCGACACTTAATTTCTTGTCATCAGTTTAAAATAGATAAACAAACCAACCCCTTTTTAATAACCAAGAACAAATCATTCCACTTAAAGCCGAGATCAATTCGAGAGGATATCGAGAGATTTAAATTGAACCCAAACAAAATGCGTGTATCAAATGGCGCCGCTGCCGGCTCCTCTCGTTAAGATCAAAAGTTTTTTGTGAGAACTTGGATTTTGGGATCCGTTCCCCGTGAACGTTACTTTTTCAAAAAAAATTTCAAAAAAAAAAAAAAAAAAAAAAAGGAAAATCCAAAAAAAATATATATAAAATTTTCAAAAAATCCTAAAAAATTTAAAAAACATAAAAACCAAAAATATTTTTGCTTTTTTTTCTTTGTTCGTTCTTTTGCAGGTGTATGCGCACTCGATCCACGTCATATCAAGAGCCCGAGCCTCTCGATAACTTAGACATGGCCGGTGTACAAAACAACAACAACATACCACCTCCGAACAATAATAATAACAACAACAACCCGCCTTTCAACAACATGAACAATAACAACAACAATGAGCCCCTTCCGGATAATCGCCAGATGATTGAACTGCTGCAAGCTCATGTAGATGGCAACACTGATCCAATTGTCATACCTCCAATTGCCGCCAACAATTTTGAGCTCAAATCAGGCTTTATCCAGATGGTCTCCGCTCAACCATTCTTGGGACGTACCATTGATGACCCACATGACCACATCAAGAGATTCTTGCAACTCACCAACACGGTCAAATTCAATGGTGTTCCACAAGAGGTTATCAGGTTACAACTTTTTCCCTTTTCTTTAGAGGGACAAGCCCGGCATTGGCTTGCTAAGGAACCGCCACAGAGTATTCTCTCGTGGACGGATTTGGAGACTAAGTTTATCAACTACTTTTTCCCACCCTCTCGTACTACCGCTTTGCGGAATGAAATCATAAATTTTGAACAAAAGTACGATGAGTCGTTCAGTGAATCTTGGGATCATTTTAAAGATCTTTTAAGAAAATGCCAACAACATGGTTTTATCAAAGTACATCAAATTAATACTTTTTACAATGGTTTAAGCATGAGTGACCAAGATTTACTAAACAGTGCCTCGGGGGGTAATCTTTTGGCTAAGACTTCCAATGTTGCTTGGGATATCATTGAGAATAAGTCTCGTGTGCAAACCAAGAGCGTTAGGACCAATGTCGCTAGTGCTAGCACTAGTGACAGCGACAAGCGACTTGACAAAATCACTACGCTTCTTGAATCGCTTGTTACCCACACCGTCAGCAACAACAACAGCAGCAACGCTAAAAACGCTCAAGTTAACGCTGTTAGCCAACCTTGTGAGATATGCGGTAGTCCTCACTCTTACACCACTTGTACCGCCACCCAAGACTACCCTGCTGAGAATGTGAATGCGGCATATGGCACCTATCCTCAACCTGCTTATCAAGCTAGACCTCAGGGTGACCGTAATTTGCTTAGCTACCGCTCCAACAACTACCTCTCACCACCCGGTTTTCCTCCAAACAACCCAAACCAACAACAAAACCTCAACCGACCTCCTCAACAACAACAACAATCTCGTACACCATACATTCCACCTCACAAACAACAACAACCACCTCAACGACACAACCAAGTTTACCAGCAAACTGCTTATCAAACACCCGCATACACTGCTCCTTCCAACCAAACCCCCGCATCACATCAAGACATTGGAACCTACATGAGGACTAACGATGTGATCGTGGATAATCTCCAACAGGAAGTGCGCAACTTGAAAGCATACCTGATGAAACAAGGGAATGATCTGAGAGCTGATATGAAGAACACTATGGATAGTCAAACGAATGACTTAAGAAACATGATGGCTAGTTTCTTCCATGGTAATCAACCCTCTTCTTCGGGTACTCTTCCGAGTAACACCGTTGCGAATCCAAGAGGGGAGATGAAAGCGATCACCACTCGCAGTGGTAAAGGTACTAAGGAACCCGAGCTTCCTATACCTCCACTGGTGATTGTGACTAAGGAGAACGAGTCACCTGCTCCTATTCCTCATCCTTCTCCTTCCCCAATTCCCCCACCTCTTCCTTCTACCCCTCCTCCACCCAAGGATGTGAGTGATCCTATTCTCCCAAAGCCTTCCTCGTCTTCCAATATACCTTACCCATCTAGGTTGAGGAAAGAGAAGCTCAAAAGCAAGGACGATATTCAGGTTTCTAACTTTCTTAAGATGTTTAAACAACTGAATTTCAATATCTCCTTCGCTGAGGCTCTCGCTCACATGCCTAAATATGCGAAAGTGTTTAAAGATCTTCTGAGCGACAAGGAAAAGCTCCTCGATATTTCCAACACCCAACTTAATGAGAACTGCTCTGCAGTGCTCTTAAGGAAATTGCCAACCAAGCTTGGTGATCCAGGTCGTTTCTTAATCCCTTGCAATTTCTCGGGAGTAGAGAATTGCATGGCCCTAGCCGATCTAGGTGCCAGTATTAATCTAATGCCTCGAAGCGTTTGGAAGCAATTATCTCTCCCAGAGCTAGTCCCCACCAAAATGACTTTGGAATTAGCTAACCGTACGGTTGCTTATCCAGTGGGGATAGCCGAAGACGTCATTGTAGGAGTCGACAAATTCACCTTCCCTGCTGATTTTGTTGTCGTCGACTACGAGATGGACCCCCGTGTGCCACTAATTGTTGGTCGTCCATTCATGAGGACCGGTCGCACTCTCATCGATGTTGAAGCCGGTGAGCTTATCATGAGAGTGGGTGACGATAAAGTAGTCTTCAACATGGGAAAGTTGTCTAAACAGCCTTATTCATATGAGAGTGTTAATTGTATTGACGTTCTTGATGAGGCTTGTGAAGAAGACTTTCATGATGCTTGCAAAAGTATTCCTACCTCTCTTCCCAATGTTGAGACCGTGTCCTCTATTGATTCATCGTTGTCTCTATTTGGAGATAGTGATTTATTTTGGAACAATCTTGAAGATACCATGGGAGATGCGCACTTAGCTACTAATGATTCTCACACCAATGGGGATGAAGACATGAATTTCTTTGACAATCTTCTCAACGAAGACAATCCTTCGCCTCCATCTCCCACGGTTATTGCTATCGATACTCCGACTTTTAAAACGCCTCCCGTCGAAAATCCTCCGGATTTAGAACTAAAGGATTTACCGCCACATCTCGAGTATGTGTTCCTTGACGAAGAGAAGAAGTCGCCAGTCATCATTGCTAAGGACCTAAAGGACGACGAAAAAGCCCGACTTATCACCGTGTTGAAAAATCACAAGAAGGCTATTGCTTGGAAGATTTCTGATATTCGTGGAATTGATCCTCACTTCTGCACACACAGAATTCTCATGGAGGACGCCTTTAAGACCACAATTCAAAGCCAACGAAGGGTGAATCCAAAAATCCATGAAGTCATCAAAACAGAGGTTATCAAACTTCTTGATGCGGGTATGATTTACCCTATTTCGGATTCACCATGGGTTAATCCAATCCATTGTGTGCCCAAGAAGGGCGGAATAACCGTTGTTCCCAATGAACACAACGAGTTGATTTCCACTCGTCTCGTTACTGGGTGGAGAGTTTGTATAGACTACCGCAAACTCAATGATGCCACGAGAAAGGATCATTTCCCTCTACCTTTTATGGACCAAATGCTTGAACGTTTAGCGGGTAATGAATATTACTGCTTTCTTGATGGTTTCTCGGGTTATTTCCAAATACCCATCGATCCCCAAGATCAAGAGAAGACTACATTCACGTGTCCCTATGGCACATTTGCTTACAAAAGAATGCCTTTTGGCTTATGCAATGCCCCCGGGACTTTCCAAAGGTGCATGTTAGCTATCTTCCATGACATGGTTGAACAAACCATGTAAGTCTTCATGGATGATTTCTCGGTCTTTGGGGATTCCTTCTCTTCTTGCCTTGCCAATTTGGAACGTATGCTTAAGCGGTGCGAAGACACTCGCCTTGTTCTGAATTGGGAAAAATGCCATTTTATGGTAAAAGAAGGCATCGTGCTGGGACACAAAATTTCCAAAGCCGGTCTTGAAGTAGACCGTGCTAAAGTCGATGTTATCGCCAAGTTGCCTCCACCTTCAACCGTGAAGGGTGTGAGAAGTTTTTTGGGTCATGCGGGCTTCTATCGTCGTTTCATTCAAGATTTCTCTAAAATCGCTCGCCCGATGACCCACCTCTTGGAAAAAGATACTCCTTTTATCTTTTCCAAAGAGTGCCTTGAAGCCTTCAACTTGCTTAAGGATAAGCTTACTAAGGCACCCGTCTTAGTTACCCCTAATTGAGAGCTGCCTTTCGAGTTGATGTGCGATGCTAGCGACTTTGCTATTGGTGCGGTTTTGGGACAAAGAGTGAACAAACACTTCCAACCAATCCATTACGCTAGCAAGACAATGACGGGGGCACAATTGCATTATACGACAACCGAAAAAGAGCTTTTAGCTGTTGTCTATGCTTTTGAAAAATTCCGCCCCTATCTTGTCCTTTCTACAACAATCGTGTATACCGATCATTCCGCGTTGAAGTACTTGTTGACAAAGCAAGATTCCAAACCAAGACTTCTTCGCTGGGTTTTGCTGTTCCAGGAATTTAAAATCGAAATTCGCGATAAAAAAGGAGCAGAAAACCTAGCCGCGGATCATCTTAGCAGACTTGAGGATCCTTACCAAGGGGATCATCCGAACAAAGAAATCAATGATTCTTTTCCCTTGGAGACCTTAATGTCTATAAATTCGAATTCTGATGAAACCCCGTGGTTTGCGGACTTTGCAAACTACTTGGCGGGTGGAATTCTCAAGGAAGGGTTGACGTCTCAACAAAAGAAAAAGTTCTTCACCGACATTAAGACTTACTTTTGGGACGACCCTTACCTATTCAAACAATGTGCCGACCTGATTATCCGCCGATGTGTTGACGGACCGGCAGCTTCAGAAATACTTGATGCTTGCCACAAAGGACCCACCGGTGGTCACTTTGGTCCCAACTACACCGCCAAAAAAGTGTTTGATTCGTGATTTTATTGGCCCTCCATATATCGTGACGCTCACAATATGGTTAAACGATGTGATGTGTGCCAGAAACAAGGCACGATCACACATAAAGACGAGATGCCTCAGAATTTCATTCAAGAGTGTGAAATCTTTGATGTTTGAGGTATCGACTTTATGGGGCCATTCCCTTCTTCTAAAGGACACAAATACATCCTTGTAGCCGTTGACTACGTTTCAAAGTGGGTTGAAGCCAAAGCTTTACCCACTAATGACGTAAGGGTGGTTTGTAACTTTTTAAAATCTCTTTTCGCTAGATTCAGTGTGCCTCGTGCCATTATTAGTGATCGTGGGACTCATTTCTGCAATGACCAATTTGCTAGAGTCATGGCTAAGTACGGTGTAAACCATCATCTTTCCACAGCCTACCACCCACAAACTAATGGCCAGGCTGAAATATCCAACTGAGGACTTAAGCGAATTCTGGAAAGAACCGTGGGAGAGCATCGTGCCTCATGGGCTGATAAACTTGATGATGCTTTGTGGGCTTTCCGTACTGCTTACAAGACCCCGATCGGCTGTACGCCTTATCGTCTTGTGTACGGGAAAGCATGCCACCTCCCCATTGAGTTGGAGCACAAGGCTTATTGGGCCTTGAAGTGGGCTAATTTTGATATTAACCAAGCCGGTGACCTACGCAAGATCCAACTCAATGAGCTGAATGAACTCCGTAATGAGGCTTATGAAAATTCTTTGATCTATAAGGAAAGAACTAAGCTCATTCATGACTCCAAGATCAAAAACCGAGAGTTCCATATTGGATACAAAGTCTTACTTTTTAACTCTCGGTTGAAAATCTTTTCGGGAAAGCTCAAATCTCGTTGGTCCGGCCCATTCACCATTGCCCAAATTTTTCCATATGGTACTCTCGAGCTCGCTCAACCTAATGGACCTAATTTTAAGGTGAATGGCCAACGAGTGAAGTTGTACTTTGGTGAGGACACCTCTCAGGAGGTGATTCAATCCCTCACCACGTTCCCCATGAACTAATTTTGGGTCGAGTCAGGCTCGTGACTCGGTTATCAAAAACAAGCGCTCCTCGGGAGGCAGCCCGAGTATCTATCCTTTTATGTTTTAATCCCCTAAGTGTAGGAGGACTTCTATACGTGTTTGTCTTTGTGTGGTGTTGTGATTACAGGGATAAGTGCACTCTTGGAAACTTTGAAGAACCGTGCTCCCGTGTTATCCGAAATCCGATTCTATCTCTCAACTATCGTGATTCAATTTTCTTCATGCTCACATTTGAAATTGATCACTTTAGTCATCTCTTCCTTAACTTGAGTTAACCAACGTGCACAATGTCATAAGTGTAGGGGAGACTTTTCCCACATGCTTAAACATTGAGGACAATGTTTATCTTAAGTGTAGGGGGGACTTCTATCGAAGTTTAAGTGGACTTTTCCATGAAAATGCCTTCATTTAACCGGAAAATCATATTTTTCAACATTTTTCAAATTTTTTATTAGCTTTGGCCATTTAGTCGTAATTTTTAAATTTTTATCTTTGCTTTCATATGTATATATCCCGCAATAAAGTCAAATTATTAATAAAGTGGTGTAGCTAGTTTAGAAGTCTTTGACATATTAGGCCCGTTGCGTTTATTTTGACTCAACCCGAATAGACTTATCCAAATTTATTCTAGCTAGTATCCTTAACCATGTAGACCTTAATTGGTTTATTAGGCTAAGTGTCCACAAGTCTCATTACTTGAGATTTTAAATTGTGGAGGACGAGAAATGATAGAGTCAATTATAAGTCGGTATTCTTGCACAAGCTCACTTGGTGTAATTATTTGCCTATTCTCCCATCACTTGCTAATAATTTATCTGCAATAAGTAAGGTCGTACGATTTGAAAGGTTACTTAGCTTCTAGCCCAAGATCGTTTAAAAGTTGCTCGGTAATGATAAGAGTTCATAGCCAAGGCATAACTTATGAAGCGGGGCGCGAAGATTGGCGAGTCCGTAAAGGCCCTAACAAGGCATGAGGATTCCATTTTATTGCTAAAGATCCAAAGTGATGTGAAAAACATTATTCCCAAAGTCAATATGAAGGATCAAGATTCACGACGAAAAGCAGTCAACTCCCATAAAGATGATGGAGAAGTCTATCCGAAAAGACCCTAACAAGGTATGAGGATAAATAGATCCAAGTCCGAAAAGGAGGCGGATCGTTGTATCTCAAAATCCCAATTAGAGATTGAAGAATAATCATGAAGTCGTGGTCAACAAAGTTGGAGTACCCCTCAAAAGTCTCCAAGTGAAGAAACTCTATGAACGATGAGAAGACCATTATCTCAAGCACGTCTCTCAAGATATGAAGTATGAAGTACATGCCAAATATCGGCCCGAGAAAGGTCTCAAATCGTGAACCGAGTTATGCCAAGATATGAAATTTTTGATATCCCGAGAAGCAGTTTTAAGAGATTTTGTCCTTTAGCTAACTATTGATCAAATCGTCCTACTTTGCTTTCAGCCTAACTAACTATCAAAATAAGTCCAAAAATGCATCTTCATGATCATTCTAAGACAAAAATAAAATATAAGAGAAACACCTAGGAATAAGGGAGTTTAAGCATTTAATTAAGCCATGTGTGTAAGTGTTTGTTATGCTAACTTATAATAACAATGATCTCATTTTTAAGCTTAGTTTGGGGAACGTGAAACTTGAGGGTGATAAATCTTCGCAGCACCAAAGCCCTAATTTAAGTCCTTGATCTCTTTGCAAGTTATTTCCATCCTTTTGTTTACTTTAAAGTTTTAATTTCTCTTAGTACTTTCATTTTTGTTTAGTAGTATATTAATAAGGCCAAGGTTGATTATGAGAAAAGTGTAAATGTGCTTTGTCACTAAGCATTGCATGAAGGCATAGCAATGGTTAAGTGTAGGGGATTTGATAGGTGTGAAAACACCCATCCTTTTACCACTTAATTCTGGCTTGAACGAGACCAAAACACGTATTTAATATCATTTGTTTGGAATTATGCGTGGTTTTTGTGTTTATTGTGTTTTCAGAGTCAACCGGATGAATATTGAAGAAAACATGGGATTGCACGGGTTTTATCGAGGAAAAAGACTCAAGACGAAGTCTATTGTCCAAGAGATGCAAAAGATTTGAAGTCATTGTGCCTATTTGAAGATTTATCGAAGAATAGAGCCAAAGATGGAAGATTTATATATGTCGAAGAACTCGAGTCTATTAAACAAAAGATTATAAGACGAGTTGGAATTATTCACCGACACTTCTCAAATCCAAGTCAGAAACGTTTATTTAAAGAAGCGTGAAGAATAAAGAAGGAAGACGAAAAAGAAGCCCAAGCCAAAGCCCAATCACAAACCCACCACCATTACACACGCCTATATAAAGGCCTTACTTCACAAATTTTCACACTTAGTTAGTTTTTAGTTTTCATTCTCTCTAGTTTTAGAGAGAGAAAGTTCTAAACTTTCTCTCACTAGATATCATCTTTTTCCATTTCAAGATCAAAACTTTGTATTATTTTTCATTGATCAAGTTCAAGTTTTTATCTTTTAATCTTTAATCTCATCCTTCCTTTCTTTGATTTTTATTGATTTTGGTACAAATCTCGTATGATCCGTGTTGTTCATCAATGATTTGTGCTTAAAAAGATTATTTCTTTTTATGTTTCCTTAAGTTTATGCACTAATAAGCTTTAAGATCCTTGTTCTTATTGGCTTATTTGTTGATTTAGCTTATTTACTTTTTAAGGTTTTTATGAAAAGTTCATCTTTTTATTCATTTGATTTAAAAGTTGTTTATTTGAAGCCTAGATAAAGTGTTCTTAGAGCTTATTTGATCAGCTTATTGTTGGATTCGAGCTAGTTTTGGGAGTTAGCTTATTCCATAAGCTTATTTCCTTTGCTTATCTCGGATTTGCACCATTTTCGGAAAGGGCAAAGCCCTTTTCCGACCTGATATTCCGACCGAACACCCCCTTCTTTCCGATCGTATGATCGGAAAAGGGTTTAGTGGATTCCGACGGTGAGCATTTCTCCCTATTCAGATTAGACCAAGCTACTGGGTATTCCGATCTGCATGCTTTTAGACATTCCGATCAATTCTTTTTCCCAACATTCCGATTTGGGTTATTTTCGGATTATTCCGATTGGCAAGTTTTTCATATTCCGATTAGTTCTTCCCTGGATATTCTGATCGCTCCTCTTGTCATCATTCCGATCAGTTGATCGGAATACATTCCGATTGGTGCTATTTTTCCCTATTTCGATCCACTTGTTTTGCTTTGTTCCGTTCTTACTTTCTTTTAGTACTTTTCAATTAAGTTCATATTTTTCACAAAGTTTTCCAAATGTTAGTTTTTATTGAATATCCATTTATTTTTCTAATATAATCTTTAAAGTTTTCAAACATTTAATTTTAAATTCGTCTTTTCACTTTAATCATTTAAGTATTTAATTTTACTCTTCGACACTTAATTTCTTGTCATCAGTTTAAAATAGATAAACAAACCAACCCCTTTTTTAATAACCAAGAACAAATCATTCCACTTAAAGCCGAGATCAATTCGAGAGGATATCGAGAGATTTAAATTGAACCCAAACAAAATACGTGTATCACTTTTACATTTTATGTTGATTTAATTTCATGTTGAGTTTGGTTTAAGTTTCAGCAAAGGTTTTCAAAATTCTAAGTTTCTGTTTTCTTTTTAAGCTTTTTTCTCAAATCTTAAAATTCATACAAATCTGATACAATGGTGATTAAGTGTGTTGGTGTGATGGTATTTGAGCTTGTGTATGTCCATAACACCATGGCTTGTTCTGGTGTAGTGGGTACCCAAGTTTAAAATAGCCATTGTTTTGGTCATTTCCTTTTTTTTAGTTTATCAGAATCTTACCCATAAGCTAAGGTTTCCTTCTAGCTTAATCTATAAGCTAGGGGCAAGCTCTTAAGCTTTTACACAAGCTTTGTTCCCTTTTCTCTTAGCAGATTCAAAGAGGAACATTTTCATCTATTTTGGTTAAGGAAAACTTCATATTCATCTCAACAAAGTTCTGCATAGGCCCCAGCCTATAGGGAGGTGGTTTTTCAACCACTAAGGGTCCTGGATGTAGGACCCTTAAGGTAGTTATTGTTTCCTATTTCATTTTCTAGTTTTCTGAAATTTATGTGATTTTTGTGATTTTTCTTGAAAGGTGTTGTTTTTTTGTTTAAGATGTTAGTAATTGCTCAAAATAGGGTTGTATGCATGCTAGAAGTGATTTGATTCAGTTTGGTTAAGTTTTAAGTTATTTTGCTTTGTTTAATTTGGTTTCTGAATTTTTAAGGAGTGTTTGGATCTGTCTTTTAATTTGGATTATTGTTAAGAATCTTGTGTTTAAACCTGTCTTTTACACTTGTTAGGGTGTTGTTAGGTTGTGAGTTAGTTTGATTGTCAGTTTGGTAGTTTATTGAACACTTTGGCTTGCTAAGAATTGGATAACATTACCTTAATCAGAAAGTTCATTTGTCTGCTTGTTTTGCTTGAATTTGTGCATCATAATCTTGAAATTTGTTAGATTATAGGTCTAAGTAGGTTTGTGTAAGGTTTGTATGCTAGTTGATAGGTCCGTGTGCTTGATTAGAGTCTTTAAAGCTCACTTGTGTGCACACTAAACCAGCAAATACCATTAACCTTGTGCAAGTCATATCAGCAACCTTAATCTGCTTACTCTTGTGATTTGATTGTTGTACTTGCTTATCTTTGCATCTGTTTTGACTCCTTATACTCCAAAGAGTATAAGGGTGCCATTTGTCCATCAAAAATATCATCAGAACTCAAGATCAAGACCTCTTGATCATTTATTCACTTGTGAAGATATCAAATGAACACACCCTTGTGTTCATCAGAAAGTTGAGCAAAACTTAGCACGTTTTTGGATTTGTAGGGCTTAATTCTTGTTTAATTTAGATTGTGTTTGAGTTTTAGTGAGTAGAAAGGTCACTGGATTAAGTTTTAAAAATAAAAAAAAAGAAAAAAAGTTTGTAAAAAGCTCACCTTGCCTGGGCTCGAACACGCGACCTTGCTTTCCAAGGACTAACGTGTTAACCAGTGATCCAGATGGCTTTTTACGTTTAGTCTTCATTTCATTACTTATTTAAGTGGTGTTTGTTTTGTAGCTTATTAAACCAACAGCTTTTAAATAAGCTAATTCTAGCTTATTTCTTTTAGCTTTTTCCTGTTTAGCATTTTTCCTAGGATATTATTAAGGTTTTTGATTTTTCTGAGCAAAAAGTATATTTTTCCCTTTATTCATTAATTTATTAGGATTATTTTAAGTTTTTATTTTAAAAAGTCATTAAAAAATAGTAAAAAGTAATTTAAAAATCTGAAAAAATAGTTTTTAGGTTTTTAATCCTATTTTTGAGGTTTACGGCTATTTAGGTTTTCAATTTAGCTTATTTTTTATTTTATTGGATTTTAGGGTTTTTAAGCAACTTTAAAATTTAATATAAAATTATTAAATAAGTTTCAGAAAATTTGGATTGCATTTTTGTTTTAGTTACATTATTTAGGATTTTTGGTAATTTTTTAGAATTTATTTACAAACTTTTTATTTTTTTTAATATTTTAATATTATTTTATTATAAAAAATTGAAGTTTTATTTTTTTAGTTTTTACATTTTTCCTAGGCTAAGGACACTTAATTAGGAGTTTTGTCACTTTCCAAATATTTTTTAGACTTTTCAATTAATTTCTAGAATTAATTTAAGATTTAATTGTTTTTAAGTGTTTAAAAATAGTTTAATTTGGTTTTAAAATTTTTAAAAATAGTTTTTAGCTTAATTAGGATATTTTTGAGGTTTACAAACTATAATATCTTGTTTAAGGCTTTTTAATAATTAAAAGTGATTTTTAGGGCTTTAATTAGCATTAAAAAGTCATTATCTAATTAATTAAAAGGTTTTAGCAAGTTTGGATTTTTTGTAAACTCTTAGAATATTATTGGGGATTTTTAGAAATTTTTAGGAATTTGTAGGTTAAAATTTAATTTTTGTACTATTTACGACTTTACGTGTTCGTCTTTTTCGTCGTAGTTTAATTCGTCTTTGTAACCGCCTTTCTCTTCTAATCTCATTTCTTTCCCAATCATATAATCACAAATCAATATCAATTCAATACACAACGCACTTGCCTCCTTGGGAAACGAACTTGGACTTCATTTGGGTCATTAGTGCTCGGTTTTCCTAAACCGACACTTAATACTACCACTATTTGTACTTCCTTTTCCTAAAGGTCGTATTTTACTACAATCATTTTGGCGCTGCTGTCGGGGAGGCGTGTTGTGTTTTGGTTGAACAATTGTTGTTTTTATATATAGCCATAATAGCTATTTGTATTAGTAGCACTCTACTAATACGTATTATCGGTTTTTCGTTTTTTGAATATTATTACTATATTGTATACGTAGAACAATAAATTTACAAGTACTCCAAATACGTGAGAAATCACAACCTTGACTTGGGAGGTCATTACCCAATCATTGTATTCGAATCTCAAACCAAAGAAAAAGGCAAAAATAGATAAATACCTTCGTGAAGCTCGATTTTGAGAAATACAAACTATAAGGTGGGTATAAGGCGGTTGTATTTCACGACCTAAAGGAAAAAGGCTCTTAAGTGCTTCACGCCGCCTCGTTTCCTCCGCTTGCTTGTGCGTATTTTGATTTTGAAAGCTAATCGAGGGTTTTGCCGCCCAAAGTATTACTAAGTATCATATATATTTTATTGGTTTCTATTGATTAAACCCTCTTGAACGATTTGGTGTTCCACCATCGTTCTAAAGTCATCGAAGGCGTTCACTTCACGTGATCGTTTTCATTCCTTGAGGCTTCTTTAATCGAGAGATTTGATTAAGGAGGAGATTTGTAGATTTGTGTCTACTAATACATTCCAAAAATCCAAAAAAGTTAAAAACAATCAAAAACCACAAAAAAAATTGAAAAAGTAAAAACACCAAAAAGAATCTTCTTTGCTCGCCTTCTCGTTGTACGTGACGTTTATGCAAACTCGCTCTAAAGCAAGACGTGCTCGTAAACGAAGAAACAAATCCATCACTCCTACTAGTGAGGAGTCTCCTATTGACGAACCCATTGTAGTGAAAAAAGCACCCATGGCTAATCGAACTATGATGGAGTTGCTTCAAGCACCCACCGAGGGTTATGGAGAAGCGATTGTGATTCCCGCTATCCTTGCGGAGAATTTTGAGGTTAAGACGGGTTTATTGTCCATGATTCAAAACAACAAGTTTCGAGGTGACGAAAAGGACAACCCTCATAACCACATTCGCCAATTTAATCGTCTCACCGCCACTTGCAAGTTTAAGGACGTCTCAAACGACTCGATTAAGATGATGCTTTTTCCGTATTCCTTAGCGGGGCCCGCAAAGATTTGGTTAGAGAAAGAGCCACCCAATTCTATATTTACGTGGAAGGATCTCGTTTCAAAATTCGTGAACCAATTTTTTCCGCCCTCTAAGAGTACGCACTTGAAAAACGAGATTTCAAAGTTTTCACAAGAGTATAATGAGAGTTTTTCAACGGCTGGGAATAGGTTTAAGGAAATGTTGCACGAATGTCCTCATCATGGTTTTTCCGACTTGCATCAAATTGACACGTTTTACAATGGCTTGAACGATCATGAGCGTGATTATCTTAATGCCGCCGCGGGTGGTAATTTTTTGTGTAAGACGGTCGAGGAAGCATTGTTAATCATTGAGAATAGGTCTAAGGTGTATAGTCCTCGTAGCACGTCGAGTGTTCGTAAGACTTCGTCTTCGTGTTCGCCTTCATTGTCACACACCGTTGATGCTTGTCAAATCGAGGCTAATTTGGAGAACAAAATTTTTGATAAGTTGAAAGGATTGTTAATTGAGTTTAAAGTTGGTGAACAACCCGCTCCCGCTACGATTAAAGCGGTTGAGGTTTCTTGTATGTATTGTGGTGGAGCTCACGATTATTCCGAGTGCATTACCAACGGTGGTAACACTTCGAGTGCCTTCGCGGCCGCGGGAACTTATATCCAAAATGGTCAAGTTCCTCGCACTAATCAATTGACTCCACCGGGTTTTCCACCAAATCAAAATGCTAACAATTATCGAAACAATCAAGTTGGTTACCAAAGCAATCAAAGGAACAATTTTAAGGGTAATAACAACTATGGAAATCAAGGAACTAGTAGCCAATTGCAAAATCAAAATCAAAACCGTAATTTTCAAAACACAAGTCAAGGTCTTCAAAATGTTTACACAAAAGAACTTCCAATGGACTTTTTGAATTACGCCACGGCAAATGATAAGATTTTGGAAAACATTCAAGAGCAATTGGCTAGTCAAGCTAGGGACACGGCTAAAAACACTAAGGAGTTGGCTAACTTTGTGAAAGAAAATCTTAACATGAGAAATGAATTGAAAAATGATTTTGCTAATCAAATTCGAGGTCAAAACAACAAGATAGAGAAAAGTCATGCTAGGCTTGAACAAAAAATTGACCAAAAAGCCGCTAGTCAAGATTTGAAGTTTAATAGTCACGATGCTAAGCTTAATGCAATTTTAGAAGCCGTCATGGGGAACAAAGCCTCTACTTCGAGTGGTCTACCTAGTAACACCGTTTCAAACCCGAAGGGAGAGATGAAAGTGATTACCACACGAAGTGGTAAGACACTTAAAGAACCGACTCCTCAACCAATTACTCCAACGGTGGAGGAAATTGAGGAAGAACCCGAGGTGGTGGTCGAAATGGAGCATTTTTCAATCCCACAAAGTACCGCTCATGCCACACCTACGGTTGACCCATCACCAACATTGGAACCCGAGATTCCAAAGGCTATTCCTATGCCCCAACCCACACCACCTTTGCCCTATCCATCGAGACTTAGGAAGGAGAAACGTCAAGAGCGCGACAATTACCAATTTGAGCTTTTTATGAAAATGTTTTGTGAATTGCACCTTAATGTGAGTTTCGCCGATGCTTTGGTCATGATGCCTCGATTTGCCGCTAACTTTAAGAGTATGTTGAACAACAAGGAGAAATTGCACCAAATGTCTAGTTGTTCATCGGTTTATCTTAATCGCATACCTCAAAAAGTCGGTGATCCCGGTAAATTTTTGATCCCTTGTGCCATTCAAGATATGGAAGAATGCTATGCCTTGGCCGATCTTGGTGCTAGCATTAATTTGATGCCACTTGCAATCTTCAAGTCGCTCATTCTTCCTAATCTTACTCCTTCACGAATGTCTATTGAGTTGGCCGACCATTCCACGATTCTTGCATGTGGTTTGGCGGAAGACGTTTTTGTGAAAGTGGGGAAGTTCTACTATCCCGTAGACTTTATCGTTGTCGATATCCCCACGGATCCTCAAGTTCCTCTTATTTTAGGTCGTTCGTTTTTAGATACGTCTATGGCTTTAATTGATGTGCATGCTAGAAAGATCACCTTACGTTTGAACGACGAGGAACTTGTTATAAGCGCAACTCAAAATTCTCAACTTTCTCATGTTTATTCCGTTGCTACCATAAACCTCGTTGATATGATCGACGTGGTTTGCGAGGAATTTTCACAAGAAGTTTTAGGGTTTGGTGATGAAGAAACTAGTGGCAATCCCACTATGTTGGATCCAATTCTTGATAATTCGACACCAACCTTCACTCCTTTTGAAGGTGGTGGTTTTACGTTGGAAGAATGCAATGTTCCACGTACTTGTGACGAAGACCTCGAAAACGATGAGGACTTCTCGATTATCAAGGATTTTCTTAACGATTTCCCATTTCCTCCACCCGAGGAGGTTATGAGTATCGAGCCTAAATCTTCACTTGAGGAACCACCTATCCTCGAGTTGAAAGATTTACCTCCTCACCTCGAATATGTCTATTTGGAGGAGGACGACAAGTTGCCGGTTATTATTGCGAAAGATCTTTCGAATGATGAAAAAACCGCACTTGTCGATGTTCTTAAGGACCACAAAGGGGCGATTGCGTGGAAGTTATCCGACATTAAGGGAATCGATCCCAAGATTTGTACACACAAAATCTTAATGGAGGAGGATTTCAAGCCCACAATCCAAAGTCAAAGGAGGGTGAACCCCAAAATTCACGACGTCATCAAAAAGGAGGTCCTTAAACTCCTTGACGCGGGAATGATTTACCCTATTTCCGATAGCCCTTGGGTGAGTCCTATTCATTGTGTCCCTAAAAAGGGAGGGATGACCGTTGTGTCAAACGATGCCAACGAGTTGATTCCCACTAGACTCGTGACCTGATGGAGAGTGTGCATTGACTATCGAAAGTTGAATGAAGCCACTCGAAAAGACCATTTTCCCTTGCCCTTCATGGACCAAATGTTGGAGCGTCTTGCGGGAAACGATTTCTATTGCTTTCTTGATGGTTTTTCCGGTTACTTCCAAATTCCCATCGATCCTCGTGATCAAGAAAAAACTACGTTTACGTGTCCATATGGAACGTTTGCCTATCGTAGAATGCCATTCGGACTTTGTAATGCACCGGGAACTTTTCAACGATGCATGATGGCTATTTTTCATGATATGATCGAGAAGACGATGGAAGTCTTCATGGATGACTTTTCCGTGTTTGGTGATTCTTTCACTTTGTGTTTGTCGAATCTAGAGAGAATGTTGAAACGTTGTGAGGAAACCAACCTTGTGCTCAATTGGGAAAAGTGTCATTTTATGGTTAAGAGTGGAATCGTCTTAGGGCACAAGGTCTCGAAAGCGGGGATTGAGGTAGATCAAGCTAAGGTAGACGTCATCGCCAAATTACCTCATCCCAAAACCGTTAAGGGAGTTAGGAGTTTCCTAGGCCACGCGGGCTTTTATCGTCGATTCATCAAGGATTTTTCGAAGATTTCTCGACCCATTACACATCTCTTGAAAAAGAGGCACGTTTTGTCTTTGATGAAGATTGTGTACGAGCCTTTGAGATCCTTAAGAAGAAACTTACCGAAGCTCCCATTCTTGTTGCTCCCAATTGGAACCTCCCCTTCGAACTTATGTGTGATGCAAGTGATTACGCTATTGGGGCCGTTTTGGGGCAACGTCATGATAAGCACTTCTTGCCTATTCACTATGCTATCAAGACGATGACCGAGGCTCAACTTAAATACACTACAACGGAAAAGGAGTTCCTTGCCGTGGTGTATGCATTTGAGAAATTCCGACCTTATCTCGTTTTGACGAAATGCATAGTGTATACGGACCATTCGGCTATTAAGTATCTCATGGCAAAACAAGATTCTAAACCGAGATTACTTTGTTGGATTCTCCTCCTTCAAGAATTTGATCACACCATCGTTGACAAAAAAGGAGCCGAGAATCTAGCGGCCGATCATCTCTCTCGTTTGGAAGATCCTCACCAAAGTGTTTACGAGCCCAAGGAAATCACCAAAACATTTCCGCTCGAGACACTTGGTGTAGTGACTTCTAAGCTTGATTCTTCCACCCCATGGTTTGCGGATTTTGCAAATTACCATGCGGGTAACTTCATCATTAAGGGTATGACGACTCAAGAAAAACGAAAATTCTTTCGTGACGTCAAGTTCTACTTTTGGAACGACCCTTACTTGTTTCGAACTTGTGTGGATCAAATCATCCGACGTTGTGTATTCGGCACCGAAGCTTCTAACATCCTTAGAGCTTGCCATGAGGGACCCACGGGTGGTCACCACGGTGCTAATCTCACGGCTAAAAAGGTGTTTGATGCCGGCTTCTTTTGGCCTACTATTTACCGAGATGCACAAGATCTTGTGAAGTCGTGTGATGCATGCCAACGACAAGGAAAAGCCTCAAAAAAAGATGAAATGCCACAAAATATCATTCAAGTATGTGAGATCTTTGACGTTTGGGGCATAGACTTTATGGGGCCGTTCCCATCATCTCGTGGTAATAAGTACATTCTCGTTGTGGTTGACTACCTTTCTAAGTGGGTGGAGGCCAAGGCCTTGCCCACCAATGATGCTCGTGTGGTAGTCAAGTTTTTGAAGCAATTGTTTTCTCGGTTTGGAACCCCTCGTGCTATCATAAGCGATCGTGGAACCCATTTTTGTAACGACCAATTTGAAAGGGTTCTAAGGAAATATGGGGTTACACATCGTCTTTCTACGGCTTATCACCCACAAACGAGTGGGCAAGTCGAGGTTTCAAACCGAGCTTTGAAGAGGAACTTGGGGAGATCCGTTGGAGAAAACCGACAATCATGGTCGGATAAGTTGGACGATGCTTTATGGGCCTTTAGGACCGCTCATAAGACGCCCATTGGGTGCACTCCCTATAAGCTTGTGTATGGAAAGAATTGTCATTTGTCTATCGAGTTAGAACACAAGGCTTATTGGGCCCTAAAGCATTGTAATGATGATATGGAGACCGCGGGAAAACACCAGAAAATGCAATTGAATGAATTAGATGAATTAAGGGATATTGCTTATGAAAATTCATTGATTTATAAAGAAAAAACTAAAAAGTTGCATGATTCAAAAATTAAAAATCGGGTTTTTAACATTGGGGATCAAGTTTTGCTTTTTAATTCAAGATTAAAAATCTTTTCTGGTAAGTTGAAATCCCGTTGGTCCGGTCCATTCACCGTGACTCAAGTGTTTCCGTATGGGACCATCGATCTAGCTCAAGATGATGGTCCTAACTTCAAGGTCAATGGCCATAGGTTGAAGCACTACTTTGGTGGGGAAGTTCCATCCTTGAACTACCTCGACCAAGTCACCTTCCCCAATGATAATTAGTATTGAGGGGATCGAGTCGAGCTCATGACTCGGTAATCAAAAACGAGGTGCCTCGTGGGGGAGTCCCATGCTTATCCTATGTACATATTATCGCTTTCTAATGTAGCTTACGCAACCTTTGTTCCGTGGTTGTTTGTGAATTGTGGTTTTAGATCATGATCTTCACGATTGGAGCCTCTCGTGTTCGTTTTATGGGAGCACTCGATCGTTTGCTTTGGAGACATTTTTCAATATCCATGATATATCCTTTTTATGTTCTACCCTTAGGTTTCTAGCACACTTCATAAACGGCTATTAATTTAATGGTTACACCCTTTCCATGCTAGATTAGGCATTCGACTACGTCTCTAGTATGGGATGTTTGCAACCCTAGATTCGAAACATTGAGGACAATGTTTAACTTTAGTATGGGGGGGTGAATAGATACTTGCCTTGCCAAACCTTCACGCTTTCCAAAGTTTATCTTTTTGTTTATCGTTTTGTTGCAAAATAAGGCTAAAAATGGCCAAATTTTAAAATTTTTCTCATGTTTTATAAGTGTTTGAAGACACGAACGTAGATTTTCCGATGGCGAGAATAAGAGTAATTTTTGACTCGACCGTGCGTGTTGAGCACTTAGCTTTGATTCCTTAACTACACATTAGGCTAAGTCTCTTAAATGAGGATGAGAAATGATAGAGTTAATTATAAGTTACTATGCTAAACGTAGAGTACTCATATTCTTTCAAAACCTCATGTGTTCTCGTTGTTTGCTTATTCTCCCTTCGCATGTAAATATTTTTTGCTTAATAAATATTGACTTAGCGGTTTAGTTGGTATTGTTGGGTTTCTAGTCTTTTCTAGAAGCTTCCGTGTAATTAAATTGGGAAGACATTAAGGTATCGCCAGCGTCACGGTTTTGAAGTATTGGCACCCGAATAATCGAATCCTTCACCTAATAATAAGATTTCAAGTGCTCACCTAAATCAAGCAAACAATTTGAAGCCCCACAAGGCCTAAAATCTATGCAAAATTGAAAGTGAATCAAGCCTTAATCTTCGAAGCTTTAAAGATCCAAAATTCGCTTTAGCGTGAGGATATACGTCTTTGGCTAATAAAACCACGGATGAGGCGGATAATAAAAGGCAAGGCAAGACCGAAGTCATAATAAAAGCTTCATGGCGAAGTTGAATAAAAGATGGAGGTAAACCAAAGATAATAAGGCCCTTCCATTAGGGGGCGTATAAAAGTCTTGGTAATAAGTCTCATGTTCAAAACCGTTATAAAACCGTGTTTATCGATTCTTCTTGTCAACTTAATTTTTTAACATCGTTGTCTATTAGGAGGGGTTATTGATTTGATGATCTTAGTTACACCGTTAGGACTCTATTTTTAGACCTAAATCTCTATTATCGCATAAGTCAAACAATGTATCCTCGTGAAACATTCAAGACATAATAAAATATAAGAGATACAACTTAGGAATAATGGGAGGATAAGTACATGATTAGGGCATATGAGTAGTGTTAGCATTACTAACTTATAATGACAATTTTCTCGTTGCACGCTTGGCATGGAATTGAAGTGAAAATCGAGGACGATGAAATTATTTCTAACGAAGCATTCACGTGTTCTTATTCTATGAACCTAAACGTCCCATTTTGCGATGAAAATCATACATTATGTCTAAAACACAAGTAGTAGTAATAGTAGTAGTGTAGCTAGTTTATCATTTCAATAAAGAAAATAAAATTAAATTTTGGAGGTGCTATGATACTTTATTCTAGCATTGCGTGAGGGCACGGCAATGGTTTAGTATGGGGGAGTGATGAGACTGCTTTTATACATAGTCTCATCGTCCAAATTGGGCTTAAAATGCATTAAATATCATCAAAATACCCAAATATATGTTTGTGTTTGTTGCTTGTGTATTTTAGGTACGGATATTGACAAAATGACAAAAGATCACAAGAATAGAGCAAAAACGAACACGGGAGACGAAGCCGCACGATGAACCAAGCCCTAATGAAGAATTTTCCAAAAACAACCCTTGAAGATTTGAAGAATATTGAAGATTGGTCCTCCAAGTTTGAAGAATTGACACTTTATACCCTTGTATCTTCATAATTACAAGTTTGGTCCCTAAAGTTTGTCAAAATTACAAAAAGGACCCTTGACTTTGATGAATTGGCAAATTTAGTCCCTCAACAAAACTAAATTGTCAAAAATGGTCCTCCAAGAAGTCAACAAACAAGTCAAGGCCTTGAAGTATGAAGACATGTCAAAAACAGCCCTTGAAGATTGCCAAAATTACACTTATAGTCCTTAAAACAAGTTTCAAAACTTGTTGTGCCAAAACTACCAAAGTTCAAAAGTTGATATGTGTTAAATGGGGGTTGATAGCCATTTAATACAACATGCACAAAGTATGAAAAGAGAGGGGGCAAATCTGCCCAGACAACCTAAGACAAACCACCACTCACAAATTGCCACATCACCAACCTTAAACAATCACCCAATCAGAATCAACCCCTCCTCCACGTCACAAATCCACTCACCCTTTATTTAATTAACTTTATACCCGTTTGAATTTTGGTCACAAACATATAATTTAAATACTTAACCCCTCTTTTCAGATTAAACACTCCCTAATCCATCCTTAAACCCTAAATATTTCCAGGAAGAACATCAATTAAACCAAAGGGGTTTTGGGTAATTTTCTCCAGATCCTTGATTAAACATTACTAAAACCCAAAACCACCCTTAAACCCCCATCACCATCACCCCACATGCTTGTGCAACCCTCCCCTGCCCCACATTTTGGCTCCAAGACAAAGATGACAGCCAATCAAGCATTTTTCGTGCTCCCAAAGGCAAAATGGACGTCCTAGATTGTTTCTACATCACTTGCATCTCAAATACGTCCAAGAATCATCACATGATCTCTTGACGAATTCAAAAAATGGCATCAACATGGCATCTTCAAATATTCTCCAAGGGCAAGATTGGAAGTTCACTTGTTAGGGTTTTTAGCTTCTATTCACTTCTAGAATCACTTGTAAGCCTCTATATAAAGGCATTATAGGACTTAGCAGTTTTATGTTCTTGATTTTTTCTCCTTTTTCACAAGCTTTGTAAATCCAGTTTATTAAGGAATATAAATGGTTTAAGTGTTTGTTGATGAGAAAGATTGAGTTCCTTTTACATTTTATGTTGATTTAATTTCATGTTGAGTTTGGTTTAAGTTTCAGCAAAGGTTTTCAAAATTCCAAGTTTCTGTTTTCTTTTTAAGCTTTTTTCTCAAATCTTAAAATTCATACAAATCTGATACAATAGTGATTAAGTGTGTTGGTGTGATGGTATTTGAGCTTGTGTATGTCCATAACACCATGGCTTGTTCTGGTGTAGTGGGTACCCAAGTTTAAAATAGCCATTGTTTTGGTCATTTCCTTTTTTTTAGTTTATCAGAATCTTACCCATAAGCTAAGGTTTCCTTCTAGCTTAATCTATAAGCTAGGGGCAAGCTCTTAAGCTTTTACACAAGCTTTGTTCCCTTTTCTCTTAGCAGATTCAAAGAGGAACATTTTCATCCATTTTGGTTAAGGAAAACTTCATATTCATCTCAACAAAGTACTGCATAGGCCCCAGCCTATAGGGAGGTGGTTTTTCAACCACTAAGGGACCTGGATGTAGGACCCTTAAGGTAGTTATTGTTTCCTATTTCATTTTCTAGTTTTCTGAAATTTATGTGATTTTTGTGATTTTTCTTGAAAGGTGTCGTTTGTTTGTTTAAGCTGTTAGTAATTGCTCAAAATAGGGTTGTATGCATGCTAGAAGTGATTTGATTCAGTTTGGTTAAGTTTTAAGTTATTTTGCTTTGTTTAGTTTGGTTTCTGAAATTTTTAAGGAGTGTTTGGACCTGTCTTTTAATTTGGATTATTGTTAAGAATCTTGTGTTTAAACCTATCTTTTACACTTGTTAGGGTGTAGTTAGGTTGTGAGTTAGTTTGATTGTTAGTTTGGTAGTTTATTGAACACTTTGGCTTGCTAAGAATTGGATAACATTGCATTAATCAGAAAGTTCATTTGTCTGGTTGTTTTGCTTGAATTTGTGCATCATAATCTTTGTTAGAAATACGTTTTTACGTATATTAGAAGTATCGGTCACTCCACAATAATATTCATGTTGTAATAGCTCGTAGTTAGATAATAGTTGTTAGTTACTTATTAACTTAAGTAAGAACCGGTCCATGGGCTTGTCATGGACCGGCCCAAGCCCATGTTTAGCTTGGTACTATAAATACCCCTTTCCACTAAGGAAAGGGGTTGGTTTGTTGTTCCATTTTTACACTTTCATATTAATAAAATCTTTCACATATTCTCTCACTTTCTCTCTCTAGTTTCTCTCACTAGAAAACATCAACCCACTTCATAGATTCATAGGTTATCAATATTCTACATTTGGTATCAAGAGCTATGGGGTGATTTAAGGTAAGGATTGTGTTGCTTTTTTAGTTTTTGAATCAATTAGTGATCTTTAGAAAAAATCAATCTTGAATCTTGTTATTTTTGGTGTTTTTGTTATTGGGATTGATTGATAAGGATTGGGTTTAGCTTATTTTGGTAAAAATCATAAAACTTTTTGTGGTTTTGGATCAAAAATCGGAGTTAATAGCTACTTTTTAAGTCTCGGAAACAATTTTTCCAGAATTTTCCGAATAGGGATTCCGAATAGGGAGGATTTTCAGTATAGAAGGTTTATTCCGAATAGGGGTTCCGAATAGGAGAATATTCCGAATAGCAGAAGTTTCCGAATAGAAGAATTTTTTCCGAATAGAAGTTTTTTTCGAATAGCCGTTTTTTCCGAATAGCAAAATCTTTCCGAATAGCCAATTTTTCCGAATAGACACCAATTTTCCGAATAGCCAAAATTCTTTCCGAATAGACACCAATTTTCCGAATAGCCAAAAATTTTCCGAATAGGAGAAATATTCCGAATTGCCCATCATTCCGAATAGGAGGTGTTTTTCCGAATAAGCCAAATTGCCAAGATATTCCGAATTGAAGAATACATTCCGCATAGGGGTTTTTCCGCATAAGGGTTATTCTGCATAGAGTTTATTCCGAATAGGGTATTTTCAGCACAGGATTATTCCGAATAGGCATTATTCCGAATAAGGGTTTATTCTGAGTTTGGGTTATTCCGTATAAGCAAGTTCAAGGGGTATTTGAGTTTTTTCGACGATCTTTAGTGGATTTAATCTTGAGTTCAACCAACACAACACAAATTCTCAACCTTTCTTCACTGCTCGATCAAACGATAATCTTTGAGTCTGTTAAGTGATCACAATGAATCCAAGTTCATTAATGCCTCAGATGACATCTCTTACGGATATCTCGATCATAACGGGGACTGATAGTCGTCCACCGATGCTTATTAAAGAGGTGTTTGAGGCATGGCAGGGTCGTATGATGCAATACTTGAAGGGCAAACCAACATACGGAAGGCTTATGGTCAAATCGATTTTGAATGGTCCACTCGACTATGGTACCATTGTGGTTGACGACGTGACTCGACCAAGAGAATATGAAGAACTCACACCGGCACAACAACTCATTGCTGATGCTGATGAAAAGGCTCTACAGACACTTCTTCAAGCTCTTCCGCATGATATTTATCGTATGGTTAGTCAATATACGGTTGCCAAAGATTTGTGGGAACGTCTAAAGGTGTTGTTACAAGGCACGTCTCTCACAAAACAAGAAAGGGAGTGTCAGCTGTATGATTTGTTTGATAGATTCACGTACAGCCCAGGGGAAACACTACACGATTATTACTTCAGATTCACCACTTTAATGAATGATCTGAATGTATACAATCTGGTGATTGCTCCATTCCAGGTTAACACCAAGTTCTTGAATACTTTACCTCAAGCTGAATGGGGTGAGTATATTACCGATGTGAAGTTAACCCGGGATTTGCATAAGTGCAACTTAGATCAAATCTATGCTTTTCTTCAGCAACATGAGAAGCATGTGATTATGCACCGTTCTCCTCGCGGTATGTACCCAGATTCCTTAGCTTTGATGGCGAATCAACCAAGCTTGTCACACAACAACACACCTTATATCTTGGGACATCAAGCCTATCATCCATCACCTTATATGACACCAACCTTCCCACAATACTCGATTCTACCGCAACCTCCCACCTCACATCAGCAACAATATCGGTTCAATGCACCTTCACCACAGTATGCTTCACAACTTCATCCAGCAAATGTTGCACCTTATGCTCAGCCTTCATATTCGTCTTATCAAGAGAATGCAGCATATCCAACAAGCTACCCTGATCAAATGAGTATTCCTTCTACTGATTATGCAGCTCATCCAGATCAAGCACTGTATTGTGATGATGAGGAAGTCCCCGTTCCTGTTTTCCAACAAGGAGCTGACCCAGTTGAAATGCTAACTACTATGTCTGCTTATCTCACACGAACCTTAAGCAAACGAGGATACAGAGGATCAGCTCCTACCAACAATCAGTTGAGGAATTCATCCAATTCTCGCCAACAAGCTACTATTGAGAATGGCAGGGTCATGGTTCAGCCAATTCAACCATATCAGGGGAGAACTTCCACTTCAACCAATGCTCGCACGATTACTCCTGCTCCTGCTCCAATGGTCAACAATCCTCCACGGGCTAATACAGGCAAGTTGAGAATGATCACATGCTACAACTGCAAGGAAGAGGGTCATATGTCCAGAGATTGTAAGAAACCCAAGAGGAGAAGGGATGGACAGTGGTTTGCAGAAAAGATCTATCTGGTAAATGCTCAGGCGCAAGGAAGGGAACTTGATGAAGAGGAGCTTGCATTTCTTGCTGACCCAGGGATTGCTGAACAAGACGTTGTCACTACGCAGAATGCAGCTTACCAAGCCGATGATCTTGATGCGTATGACTCCGACTGTGATGACTTTCAATCTGCAAACGCTGCTCTCATGGCAACTATCTCCAGCTTAGGGCCAGAAAAGAGATCTGAGGTACTTATTAATACCACCGATAATGCCACTGATGCTAGTATTCAACCACATCAAGTTGTGCAAGAAAGTGCTGATTCGAATGAATCTTCGGTGGTGAGTCTTTCAAATGAGGAGACAAACAATGATAGCAATATCAATGTGAGTCCCCAGACTTTGAGAGAATCACAACCGGGATCCAGTTCGCATACGCCTACTCCTGCTCAACAAGATTTGGTCATGGTTTCTGCTACATTACTTAGCCAAATGAATGCTGCACTCTTAGAAACCTTAGCTAAAAATAAGAACTTGTCTGATGAGCTTGCCTTAAGCAATGAGAAAGTACAAACTTTGGAATTAGTGCCTTCGTCTAGTGTTCTCACAAATCTCGAATATGATCATTTTAGAAACAAACAAATGAGTCACTTACAAGAGATCGAAAACTTAAGAGCAAATCTGTCTAATGAACTTAAAGAAAAGGAGTTAGTGGTCACTAATTTTCAAAAACTTCAAACTGATTTTGAATTACTCGAATCTAAGAAGAATGAAATGGAGATTAATGCCACTAATAAGATTAGAAGTCTAGATTACTTGTTGTTAAGACAATACGCTGCTTCTCAACTACTTCACTTATTTGATGCTTCGTTTAGAGAGTTTAACTTATCACGTCTAAAAGGCCTTCCCCCTAATCCACGATATGCAAAACAAGCTTTAAGACATAGTCCTAGACTTTATAATGCAACTCAATTAGGATTGGCTTTAGACCCGATTGTTTTTCCCGATGATCGAACAAGTAAGGATCTAGTTGATGAGGATCGGTCATACAATTCTGCAAAATATCCCGATTGTGATTATTTTAAAATGAACAAGGAGCTTGCAAAAACTGATTTTAGAGTTCGCTTCCATATGGATAAAGATCTCATCACAGCACCAACCTACATGATAGAGGAAGAAAGCCCTAGTACATTTCCTACACTTGTCAACATGGAAGGTCCTAAGGAAATTCCAAAGAATCTTCCACCTGTTAGCATTGTATGGTTAAACTTGAAAGAGATTAACCGATACTTTACTAACTTTGACAAGGTCATTTTGGAATGTACGACTTCAAATGGCTTAAACGCCGGAGAATGGGCTTTCGAACACATGAACGAGGTGTTTAAAACTGAGATCAATCCGTTTGTCGAAAGTCTAAAAAGAAGTTTTGCATCTCTTAAGGAAAATCTTCAGTTTGAAATTGGTGAAGTTCAAAAAGTGTTTTATCAAATGGACACCGCTTACGAACTGCAACTAATTGAAAAAGAAAAGATTTTAACCGAATATGACCGATTCTTGTCTGAAGTAATCTCGTGTGATGTGCTTACTACTGTAAATGTTAATTATTCGAATGAGCTTACATCTGCTGTGATTAATTGTGATGCTGTAAATATTTGTGAGGATATTTGTGATGATGTTTGTACTCTTTCTGTAAATGTTGCTGATACTGTAAATGAGGTAGAAAATCATTCTTGTCACGAATCTAACGCTGAGTTTTTAAAGTTACAAGATTCTTACAATTTACTTTCACAACGCTTTAATTAACTAGAACAACATTGTATATCTTTAGAATTAAAACAACAAAATCAAAATGAAAATCTTTTGATATCAAATGTTTGTGAAAACGGTGTTGAGAATAGTGACAAGATGATTGCAATTGTTAAGACATTAGAGGAAGAAATCATGAGATTGAAGAGAGAGGTATCATCAAAGGAAACATTAAGAATGGAACTAGAGGCTGCAGAGTCTAAAAACCAGGTCTTAGAAATTAGACTATCAACTGTTCTAGGGGAGATGGATCGGACAAGGCAGGGACTATCCGCTCTTTATGGTTCACTAGAAGAACGCTTCGCTTTTAATGCGGCACAGCAACAATATTATGTTGAACAACTGAACCAAAAGTGCGAAGAAATCTCTGACTTGAACATCCTGCTCATAGACAAAAATATGGTTTTGGCTGAGTTAAAGGAGACACTTCTTCTCACCCGACAAGAAGTTGTTGATAACTTAGCTACCGACTCTGCACCGTCCACTAGTGCTCCAACAACCAAGTCAGTAGTGCTTTATAAGAATCCGCTTCATAAGAGAAACCAGGTTACCTATGATGATTATATGAAGAATGCCATTAAGCATGTCGATCTTCTTAGGGATATTTTAGACGATCTTTATGCCTTAGATCCCTCAAGTAGCGACTATTATTCGGCTCATGAATATGTTAAGCGAGTTCAATATTGCTTGGCTTATTTGCAATACATAGGTACACCAGGTTCTGCACTACTTAATAATAGGCCCATTGCTGTCACTCCATTTAATAAGACTCCAGGAGCGAAACCGTCATTGGCACAATCAAGTAAGACACCTTTAAAATCTGTTGCTAATGTTCCCACTTTGCCTTCTACAGGATTAAAAGCGACTACTAAGGCTAAAGGATCGCCACTCAAGAAAGATAAGATCAAGCCCGCCACTAGTAGTGCCACAAAGAAGAAAGTAGAAGTCCACCATAGGAATGCTAGTTCAGTTTTAAATAAAAAGAATCATGTTAAGACTAAAAGCTCTGCGCCTGTGCAGCAGCCTAAACCATTCGTGAATTCTGATTTAAATTGTTGGAATTGTAATGAATGTATGTTTTCCCAGCGTCATGATTTGTGTCTGATTGATCACGTTAATGAAATGAATGCTATTAAGAATGGTCTTGAATGGAAGCCAACGGTAGAACTCGTGCCCAAGTTGGCTGGCAATGGCGTCCCACTAGTAGGACCTTTACACTAGATGGTAAAATGTGCCCTTTAACTAGGAATGCATCCATTGAGGTTAGGTCTGAGCGTCCTTTAGTTAGGAACACTCGCACTCAAGTATGGAAACAGCGCCCTTTAATTAGGTCAGCTCCCACTATAGTGCCTATCAGTGAAGAAATACCTCAGGATTTGAGCCAACTAGAATCTACACCACCAATTAAGAAGAAGAAGGCTAGGAAATCTAAGAAACCTAGAGTTAGCAAATCTAAGATTATTAAATCTGTACCTGCTAATAACAAGGAACACTCAGATTCCGATACCTCTACATTGTCTTTGTGTGGTGATATTTTCAGGTGGTCCAAATCATCCTGTGGTATTTGGACTCCGGTTGTTCAAAACATATGACCGGAAATCGCTCGATGCTCTGAAATTTCGTCAGCAAGTTTCTTGGTACGGTTAAATTCGGGAATGATCATATTGCAAAGATTATGGGGTATGGTGAATATCAGATTGTAAACGTGACGATTTCTAGGGTATACTATGTGGAAGGTCTTGGTCATAACTTATTCTCAGTAGGACAGTTTTGTGATTCCAACCTTGAGGTTGCTTTTCGACAACACACTTGTTTCATCCGCAACTTGGAAGGAAAAGATTTGTTGAAGGGATCTCGTGGTGCAAATCTTTATACTTTGTCCTTACAAGACATGATGGCCGCTTCTCCAGTATGTCTTCTCTCTAAAGCTTCTAAGACCAAGTCATGGTTATGGCATCGCAGATTATCTCATCTTAACTTTGATGCTATTAATCATCTGGCTAAAAACGAATTAGTTCGTGGTCTTCCAAAGCTTAAATTTCACAAGGATCATTTATGTTCCGCGTGTTCAAGGGGGAAAAGCACCAAGAAATCTTACAAGCCCAAAGCTGAAGACACCAATCAAGAAAAACTTCATCTTTTGCATATGGATCTTTGTGGGCCGATGAGAACTGAAAGTGTGAGCGGTAAGAAATTCATTCTGGTAATTGTGGATGATTTCTCCAGGTTTACATGGGTTAGATTTCTACGTACAAAGGATGAAGCACCAAAGGCTATTATCACCTTTCTGAAATTCATTCAAGTACGTTTGAATACCACTGTCCGCCGTATTCGTACAGACAATGGTACAGAGTTCGTCAACCAGACTCTTCGTGATTATTATGAAGGAGTTGGTATATCACATGAAACATCCGCTGCACGCACTCCACAACAAAACGGTGTCGTTGAAAGGCGAAATCGTACACTTATGGAAGCTGCTAGGACCATGCTTATTTATGCGAACGCTCCATTGTTCTTGTGGGCAGAGGCTATTTCTACTGCATGTTTCACCCAAAACCGTTCTATCATTCGGAAACGCCATGGAAAAACACCTTATGAGCTTCTACATGACCGCAAACCCGATGTTTCATTTTTCCATGTGTTTGGTGCTCTGTGTTATCCAAACATCAATAGTGAGAACTTGGGTAAGCTTCAACCAAAAGCCGACATAGGTATTTTCATTGGTTACTCACCGTCCAAAAGAGCATACCGAATCTATAACCGTCGTCTTGGCAAGATTGTAGAAACTATGGACGCAGATTTCGACGAGCTGACAGCGATGGCTTCTGAGCAACACAGCTCTGAACCCGCGCTTCATGAGATGGGAACCGGTGCTATAAGTTCCGGATTAATTCCCAACAATCCTACTTCTACATCATTTTTACCACCAACAAGGCCCGAGTGGGATAAACTGTTTCAACCGTTGTTTGATGAATTCTTCGATCCCCCGACTGATGAAGTTCCAGCACCTGTAGTAATTGCTCCAATACCTGAAGTGGTTGCTCAAGTTAATGAACCTTTATCTAATGCATCTACCATTCACATTGAACCGGATGCACCTTCACCAAGTGATTCTCAAACTACACCTGAATCATCACCCCTACTTGTGCCTAATGATGTGGAAGAGGATTCTACTGATCACGACTTGGAATATGCTCACTTGCAAGAGCTTCCTTTCTTTGGTGTAGCGATCCCTGAAAACCCTTCAGCCGCGTCTACCTCAGAAGAAGCTCCTTCTATTGTTCACTCCAGACCACCTAGGATTGAAAACCATAGCACTAAATGGACAAAAGATCACCCAATTAGGAATGTTATTGGAGATCTAGATCGACCAGTCTCTACACGCCATCAATTACAAGAGAGTGCACTATATTGTTACTTTGATGCATTTCTCTCTGAAGTTGAACCCAAAAATTGGCAGCAGGCTATGACCCAATCATCTTGGATCGAAGCTATGCAGGAGGAACTCAATGAATTCAAACGACTTGAAGTATGGGAATTGGTTCCTCGCCCTGACAAGGTTAACATCCTTACTTTGTTATGGGTTTATAAGGTTAAACTTGATGAGATGGGTGCGGTATTGAAGAATAAAGCAAGATTGGTCGCTAGAGGATATAACCAAGCCTTGGGTATAGACTTTGAGGAATCTTTTGCTCCTGTGGCTAGATTGGAGGCGATTAGACTATTCCTTGCATTTGCTGCTCATATGAACATGATCGTCTATCAAATGGATGTGAAGACGGCATTTTTGAACGGTGAACTAAGGGAAGAAGTTTATGTTAGTCAACCGGATGGGTTCGTCAGTACGGAGTCTCCTAACCATGTGTACAAGCTTAAGAAGGCTCTCTATGGGTTGAAACAAGCTCCACGCGCGTGGTATGATCTCCTGTCAACATATCTCATGTCGGAAGGCTTCTCCAAAGGAAAGTGGACCCCACTCTATTCACTCTCAAGGACGGCAACGACATGCTTCTGGTACAAATTTATGTTGATGATATAATATTTGCTGCCACTAACATAGAATTGTCTAAACAATTTGAGAAGATAATGTCCACACGCTTTCAGATGTCGATGATGGGAAAAATTTCATTTTTCTTAGGATTACAGATTTCTCAGAATCCCAGAGGCATCTTTATAAATCAATCCAAATATGCTCTAGAATCTCTTAAGAAATATAACTTTGAGAATTGTGACCCCGTAGACACTCCAATGGTGGAGAAATCCAAGTTAGATGAAGATAGGGATGGGATTATTGTCGATCCGAAACTTTACCGTGGAATGATCGGCACCCTTCTCTATCTGACTGCTAGCAGACCTGATTTGCAATTTGCTGTATGCATGTGTGCCCGGTATCAGGCTCGGCCTACCGAAAAGCACCTACATGTTGTGAAAAGGATTTTTCGGTATCTAAAAGGAACACTTCATCGTGGTCTATGGTATCCGAAAGATTCCTCGATTGCTTTAATATCATACGCAGATGCCGATCATGCTGGATGTCAAGATACGAGGCGTAGCACTTCTGGATCTGTGCAACTCCTAGGAGATAGATTGATCAGTTGGTCTTCAAAAAGGCAGAAAAGCGCTGCAATTTCTAGCACGGAGGCTGAATACATCGCCATGTCCGGTTGTTGTGCTCAAGTCCTTTGGATGAGATCACAATTAACTGACTACGGTCTTGGATTTAACAAAATCCCGATGTATTGTGACAACAAGAGCGCCATTGCCCTTTGCTGCAACTATGTTCAACACTCCCGGGCCAAGCACATAGACATTCGCTACCACTTCATTAAGGAGCAGGTGGAGAACGGAGTGATCGAGCTGTATTTTGTCACTACTGAGTACCAGCTGGCGGATATGTTCACCAAAGCCTTAGATCGAGGACGAATCGAGTTTTTAATTGATAAGCTTGGTATGAAATCATTCACTCCAGCGACTCTCAAAGAGTTGGCAGAAGAATCAGCTGAATAGTCGTGGTAAACTATTCAGAGTATCCTTGGTTCGTGATCATGTATATTATAGTAAATATATAAACCACAAAAGAAAATACAAAAATATAAAACCAAGAAAAACCATAAAAAATATAAAACCAAGAAAAACCATAAAAAATATAAAACCTAGAAAAACCATAAAAATTATAAAATCAAGAAAAACCAAAAATATTTTTTCGTTTAAACGGGCATGTCTTTTAGTACGGTAATATTTACGGCCTTAGAAATGTCGATTAATATTGACACGGTGCCATAAATAGAGTCCGTATAAAAGTTGTAATGTTTTTAAAACATGCCCATAATGGCTTGTAGTTATTTCTGACTGCAACCCGGTTTTCATATTAAAGTCACGTATTTCTTTCGAAAACGTTGGCTCAGAACGGGAATTAATTTTCTCGGGCGTGATTTACAAGCCAAATCATGCAAAGGGATCAAGTTTACTTTACAACTTGGTCTAACACGAATTTGTGTACGTCTCAGTGCATTAATTTGTTAAAATAAGAGAAATCTTATTGACACCACGAATCAAACTTTTTCAAGATATCAATTGGAAAATGTTTTTCATCATCATGTGCCTCGTTAAACAATGACTACAGCTCTTTAAATAGAAAACGGGTCATCGTTTAAGGGGGAGAAAATGTTTCATCATCTTTCACATCAAAAAGATCTTCAAAAGTTTTCAAGGAAACTCACAAAGCTTAATGGTTAAATGTTGGATTGCTTTGGCATTCGTCTTGTTGTTGCTTATAAGTTTGTCGTGGATAGTTTTGTGCTTGTGTTAAGCTAAGTTAATCACTAAGGCTCGGATAGTTAACGTAAGATAGGGTCAAAGTGACAAGTATTAAAACTTGGTACACAAAAGAATGTTGAATGAAGCAAAAAGAAAATTTGAGGGGGAAAAGTTGACAATATGTCTAACTTGTGGAAAAGTTGACCTAGTCAAAACCTTCCCCCCCGTCTCTTCTATTCTTTCACTGTTCCCATATATACTTGCCGCCATTAACACACAAAAGCAAAATCACACTCACGGAAATCAAACAAACACGTTACAATCAACATCTTCTAGATCAGATCTTCACAAAAAGGTATTAAATCGGTTAAACTTTCATGCACAAACAAGTTAATTAACTGTTTAATTGGAAAATCAAACGAATCAAATTACTGCTTAATTAGGGTTTAATTAATTGGGGTTTTTGCCTGGGGATGATTCGGAATAGGTCTAATAGCACTAATTTGGCCTTTAGAACACTTGAATCAAACGAGTTCATGCCTAATTAGAAAATCGTAACTGTTTGTCACTTTCCGCATAAGAGCACTTATTCAGAATAGAAAATACTTTCCGAATAGGCAAAAGTTCCGAATAAGGTAAATGTTCCGAATAGGGAAAATGTTCCGAATAGGGCAAATGTTCCGAATAGGGAAAATTTTCCGAATAGGGCAAATGTTCCGAATAGGGAAATTTTTCCGAATAAGGCAAATGTTCCGAATAGGGAAAAGTTCCGAATAGGGCAAATTTTTCCGAATAGGGCAAATGTTCCGAATAGGGAAAATTTTCCGAATAGGGCAAATGTTCCGAATAAGGCAAATGTTCCGAATAGGTCAAAAGTTCCGAATAGGTCAAATGTTCCGAATAGGGCAAATGTTCCGAATAGGGCAAATGTTCCGAATAGGGCAAATGTTCCGAATAGGGCAAATGTTCCGAATAGGGCAAATGTTCCGAATAGGGCAAATGTTCCGAATAGGGCAAATGTTCCGAATAGGGCAAATGTTCCGAATAGGGCAAATGTTCCGAATAGGGCAAATGTTCCGAATAGGGCAAATGTTCCGAATAGGGCAAATGTTCCGAATAACGACTTTATTCCGCATAGGCAATTGTTCCGAATAGGGAATTTATTCCGCATAGGCCAAAGTTCCGAATGGGGAATTTATTCCGCATAGCCCAAATGTTCCGAATAGCCTTTTTATTCAGAATAGGGATGTTTTTCCGCATAGGCTATATGTTCCGAATAGACTCATGTTCCGCATAGGCCTATTATTCCGAATTGAGTGATTATTCCGAATAGAAGATGTTTGCATGATTTCAAAGCTTAAGGGATTATGTCATATGTACAATGCTTAGGTTTAAAGTCATAATGATATTCATACTTGTTTGTATCAACCTTTGTGTTTTATCTTAAGCAGAGACGATGACTAACCCTACCGTACAACAACTACAAGACAACAGAGCCGCCGCCATTGCTGAAGCCAAGACTCTGAAGTTTATTCCAAACAACTACCGTCTGAAGGAGGTATCTCACTCTACCCATAATGGCTTTAAGGTAGGTACAGCCATGCTTGATAAATCTCATTTCAAGCATGCGCTAAGGAGAAGTGCTTCAGTGCCCTATGAATATCTTTACGAGTTCTGGGCTACCAAAGAGAGGACGTCGAACAAGATCACTTTTTCTTTGGACAACAAGCAGCAGACGCTTACTGTGTCAGACTTCAGGAAGATCTTTGGCTTTCGACCGATACTCAAAGGTCTACCATCATACTCACCCAACCCAACTAAGGACCAGATCATGGAGATGTTCACCGCTATTGGATGTCTCGACATACGAACCCCGTCTGAGTTTACTACTGCCAAAATTGGTCAACCATGGAAAGCTATCTTTGGGATTCTAAGCCGCTGTTTAACACCCAAAACAACTGGGTATGATGCTGTTCGTCCACCAATCATCAAGATGTTTTATGGTATGTTCAAAGGTATGGGTATTGATTATGCATCACTGCTGTGGGAGGAGTTTACTTTTCAACTCTTCACTAACACAAAGGGTAAAGTTAAAACTTACCAGTACCCTAGGTTTATTAAGTTGATCATCCATTACTTTATGGAAAACGATGCATCCATTAACAAGCGTGCAGGTAGTCGTCACCACATGATAGATGATGATGATTTGGTAGACTTAAGGCAGGAGACTCATTCGAATACGGTTATTCCTGGTCCCATTCCCAGTCATCTTCTGACCGATGAGATTATTGCATCTGAGGATTACAAGAACTTGCTAACAGAAATTGAGAATCAACGCGCAAGTATTCTAGCAGGTGAAGACTCATCTACCACGGTTAAAAGCAAAGGTAAAAGGAAGCAAACAGATTTACCTGAACCCAAAACCAAGAAGAAGAAGACAGAGGGTAAGAAGGGAAAGGGTAAGGCTGATGAGATGCATCTGCGTGACGAAGAAAATATTGCTGATCCTGCTCTTGAGAAAACTGAGAAACAAATAATGAAGATAGCCATTCAAAGGAGCAGGAAAGATACTGGCGGTAGTGGTTCAGGTGTAAGAGTAGACGTTGAGGATGAATACATGGAACCTGATGATGTTGATGAGTTTGGGTCACCTGAACATTATTCCACTTCGAAGGAGCCATCAATCCCTGTTTCAGCTGGTATTGAAAAGGCATCTACTCAACCTTTAACAACTCAACCTCCACCAACTCAACCCTTACCAACCAAACCGGTTTCTACACCACTTCCTCCACCACCAATAAAGCCCATCCTCAGCACCGCAGTTACAACCGAGCCCATTCCATCAACCCAGAGCAGCTCTGCAACATCTGCAATGGCAGCAATAGTGATGGCCGAGATGTTGGATAAACACGTGGATAATCAAAAGAGAGAAATGGATGAACTTCGCCAAGAGTTAAATAGAAGAACTCAAAGTGAAGAAGCATCAAGGAAAGCTCAAGAAGAGTTGATTGCCAAGTTCGCTGCAGACATGGAAGTTACACGTAAAGCTCATGCAGAAGAACTTGCTCAGGTTAAAAAGGATGAAGCTGATAGGCATAAAGCACGAATTGCAAGACTTAAAGCTATTAAGGATGACTTTAAAGAGCAAAAAGAAGCTCTTGAAGCTACTATTGAGCAAAGAGTGAAAGACTCCGTTGAATCCCTAATGCCTAAACTGCGTGATGATTTGAAGACGCTTGCTGCTGATAACTTGATGATCAAATCATCCAATCCTTCAGAAGCCGCCTACAAGATCGCATATGACTTGACGGATTTTGAACTAAAGAAGATCCTTAAGGCTCGTATGGTGGAACTTGGATCGTTTGATAAATCGAGGATTCAACGGGCTCTATACAAATCACTGAATGATGCTATCATGGAGGATGATAAGCTGTTCAAGACGTTTGGAAGTGTGGTACCCTACCACATTCTCCCTGAGGAAGAAAGGGAAGAGAGTGACGAAGAAGAGGGTACAGGTGGAGAAGAGGAAGAAGAAGAAGAAGAAGATAATAATGATGATGAGGATGAGGATGATGAGGATCAGAATGATGAGGATGATGATAATGATAAGGATGATGAAAATGATGATGAGGATGAGGATGAGGATGATGATGATGAGGATGCAGATGATGATGATAATGATGGTAATGCTGGTGGTGATGGTCACCAGGAGAGTGTTAAGGGGAGCAATGCGGATAAAGGTGAACAGCGTGAGAAAGGGGATAAGGGCGCCAGCTCAAAGAAAGTCGTTAAGTCTGGCACCAAATCCAAGAAAGATGCAGCACCAAAGGAGAAATCTACATCCACGGAATCCAGACGATCGAAGTGGCGCCATGACGTGAATGCCACTACAGGGTCATCTATTCCTGGTACATTTATCCATGCATCAATACCTGTTACCACTAACCCCGTTAGTTCTTGTGATGTTACCCCTGTGATTGCAGAATCGGTTACCGAACCAGAAGCTGCACAACACTCACCCGTCCATGACACTGCTGAAATGCCTGAATCTGAACAAGCAGATGTTCACGTCTCTACTCCTCTGCAACAAAACCCACAATCTACTATTCCTGAACCAAGCACAAGGGACTGGGAGGACACGTTGGAAATCGACGAGACTGCTCCACCACAGGCTTGGATCACGGCAGCGGCGCAGTATGATCCGATCACCGACGCCGACAAAGAGGTCTTGTATCTACGTATCCGAAGTCCGATTGACTTATGTGCATTTCTTGCTCATGAGTATAAGACTTCGGTTACTCCATCTTTGGTGAAGAAAGTACTGAAGGATAAAAGACTTCGCGCCAAAACCCGGTTTACCCAAATGGAGTTCGAATATTATGCCGAGGAGATCCTGAAGGCTCTGAATACCGTTCAACGGCCAGGTCTTCATGAATCAGAAAGAGCCCCACCTCCAATGGATCAAGATAATCAGATTGCTCTTGACTTCTTTGTCACCAATGATCTGGTGTATCTACTGAAGGGGTCATCAAAGTACGCAACATCCCTGACATTGCTGAAAGCTGCCAACTGGGGGACAATACCCTTTATCGAGGAAAAGGTAAACCGACTCTGGGTCCCTAAGATAAATCGTAATTATGATATGTATGCTGTCATAGGTGCATCTCATTGGGACGAACGAGTCCGAAGGGCGTACAGGGGTTGCTGCTTGGTCAATTCTGGAAGCAAGGTTAGATCCGACATCCGCATCTCCAGCATTTTAGGGATGAAAACTGAAGCCAAGAATGGCTACTATCATGTGACGGAGATTCGTTTGAAAAGGGAGGATGACAGGGAATACAAAATCCAGCAGGGAGATTTTTCCATCATTCGCCTTGAGGATATCGAAGATATGCTGCTTCTGATGACCAGAGATCAACTCACACATATTCCTCGTGAAGACCTAATTGCTTTGAATACAACACTTTGTATGTTCACACGAAGCGTTGTCATCAAGACACGAGTTGAAGATCTTCAGTTGGGAGTCGAAAGCTATCAGCGGAAGCTCAATTTAACCCGTCCTGTGAATCAAGTGTTACCTCAACATGTAGCAAGATGTCCCTATACCGGCATTTCTGTCCCGAATTACGGCATTTTCTACTTGAACAGTCGAGGTTTGATGAAGTTTATGAGGGTGGGGGAGCTCCACAAGTATAGTGATGGAACTCTTATACAAGTCAGAGGAAAGTTGGAGCATCTGAACTCGGGTGGGACTTTGCCAGAAATGACGGAGGATTGGCATCCAGGTTACCGGCAGATGGCGAAGTACGTGATCAAGAAGATCGATCAAAAGCTCCGTGAACGTAGATTGATGAGGAGCTTGGAAAGATTCGTGGGTGGTAGACCATATGGAGTGCACTACAGGACACTGCAACGATCCATCTAATGGGTTGTACATTTCAGGTCACTCTATATTGGTATTATTTGTGAATATGTATATTTGTGAATAATGTGCTTTAATGGCTTGTTGTAGTGTTAAGGTATGATAATTTTTCATGAATTTCTCACGAGATTCTAAATCTTTCAAAATATATCATACTAAAGCACTACAACTATCCCTTATTAACTTAAGGGGGAGCAATAACTTGTTCTATGGCCAAACATAGATTTCATTTTTACCCAAAGACCGGTTAATCCATTCAATATCCCAAATATTAATGGTTAACATTTTGGATAAGGGGAGAAAATGGGATTAAGGAGACGTAAGTGATACTTGGCTAAAAGATGAAAAAGACTTAAAGATTATCCAACTTAATATGTGTTAAGCACGTGTTAAGGGGGAGCGTTTTTGATGAACAAAACACCTAAGGTACAAAACTTTTGATTTCAATATCACAAGTACTTTAGGTGATCTTCAATGATTTTTCATGGTGGCAATTCCTTCCCAAAACACGCTTAATTCACGACGGATGTGGTGACAAAAGGGTGGTAGGAATAGGTTTAGTCCGATGATTCATCAGAGCCGATGGAATCGTCCCAAGGACAATTCCCTAGATAGAATTAGAAGTCCTAAGAAAGATGGAGAAAGAATGTGAACGTAGCTGAATGCCGACCAAGTACTTAAGCTAGCACTGGAACAATCACAACAAGGTGCTAGTGATGACGTATTGGTAAGCATTGAAGGGGTTGAAGAATGAAAAAGAAATGTAAAGATAAAGGGTGTAAAGAAAGAAGCCCTCCTTACAACTTTAGGCAGAAACCGGGTCAATACATATGCTATTGAGGTCATTTTTGCTAATGATTCTCGGTATTGAAGAAAGACATCATGGACCCAGTGATGCAATGCACAACCCTTCCCAGCTAACTCAAATATCTCTCAAAAGGTATTTGTTTTAATCACACGGAGATCAACACGTTATCTATTGGTTTATTCACTCCGAATAGACTGGTATTGAAAAGGTGGCACTCCTCTCCAGCCATCGCTCACTAAATCAAAACGCACAATCGAGTCTAGAGCCAAGAGATCATCAAAAGTCTCATTAGGACACTTTCCATTTATTCCTTGCTTTCTCACACATTGTGAAAAGTAAGAGATTTTCATGAGTCCTACGCAGTATTCCTGTAATATTGCCAGAACATCCGAGTAATACGCAAGTATTACAATGAAGATGGAAATCCTGCTTAAGCCAACATCAAACAAGCTCATGGTAGGTTACACGTGCGGTTCTTTTAGAACCAATCTTGTGAAAAACTGGAAGGTAACAGTGGTTTAATTCTTAATTGAACTTAAACTCGTTCCAGGCCTCTTCGCATTATCATATGATCTTGCCAGAACACTCAGAGTGACTCTTTATTGACCACAGTGACGAGTGGAAATCCTTCTAGTGTCAACATCAAACAGCACTTGGTAGGTAACGTGCAAGATTCTTTATGAATTGAGCTCGTGACAACTGGAAAGCAACGATGGTGAAAATCTTAATTGAAATTCACTTGTTCCAGGTTTCATGAATTGACGGCTTTTAATCACAAGGATAATTTATCCAAGTGATTCACTCTTTATGTTCGCAGTCAGCTTTGGACGGTCGAATAAATAGAACGGGTTTACCCGCGAAATCCTGTCAGGAAGTTACTTAATTGAAACTATCCGTCACGGGTACGATATCTAATATCGTCCAACGGTCTTCACCGACCGGAGGTAAAATGCTACCGAATTAGAATAAATTGTTCAAAGCCATTTTATTCGTGTCGTTGCTGTGTACCTGTTAAAGACGGTGGCGTTGCTGCGTACCTGTTGAAGACGGTGGCGTTGCTGTGTACCAGTGAAGACGGTGGTGTTGCGGTGTACCTGTAAAAGTCGTTCCCACATGCTTATGTCTTTTGCAAAAAAGTTCAGCAAAAATTCAAGAAAGTACAAGATAAAGTCTTCTGCTGTACCAAACTCTGAAGCTTTCGAGAATTCAACAAAAAGACGTAAGTGTGTGGAACATGAAGTCACGAGGAGGCAAAGTTCACAAGAAAGGCAAAGATCGCACGTGAAAGGCCAAAGAACAATGCTCTCAAGTCAAAGCCAAAAAGATCAAATCAACATATTCACAACAAAAGAAAGAAAAGAAGAAAAGACTACGAGCTAAAGAACGACGACTTAGTATAGTATGCTAGGTTTAGAACTTTGTAACGTGGAGTGACCTCCCTTAGGGGGAGATTGTTAGAAATACGTTTTTACGTATATTAGAAGTATCGGTCACTCCACAATAATATTCATGTTGTAATAGCTCGTAGTTAGATAATAGTTGTTAGTTACTTATTAACTTAAGTAAGAACCGGTCAATGGGCTTGTCATGGACCGGCCCAAGCCCATGTTTAGCTTGGTACTATAAATACCCCTTTCCACTAAGGAAAGGGGTTGGTTTGTTGTTCCATTTTTACACTTTCATATTAATAAAATCTTTCACATATTCTCTCACTTTCTCTCTCTAGTTTCTCTCACTAGAAAACATCAACCCACTTTATAGATTCATAGGTTATCAATATTCTACAATCTTGAAATTTGTTAGATTATAGGTCTAAGTAGGTTTGTGTAAGGTTTGTATGCTAGTTGATAGGTCTGTGTGCTTGATTAGAGTCTTTAAAGCTCACTTGTGTGCACACTAAACCAGCAAATACCATTAACCTTGTGCTTAATCTGCTTACTCTTGTGATTTGATTGTTGTACTTGCTTATCTTTGCATCTGTTTTGACTCCTTATACTCCAAAGAGTATAAGGGTGCCATTTGTCCATCAAAAATATCATCAGAACTCAAGATCAAGACCTCTTGATCATTTATTCACTTGTGAAGATATCAAATGAACACACCCTTGTGTTCATCAGAAAGTTGAGCAAAACTGAGCACGTTTTTGGATTTGTAGGGCTTAATTCTTGTTTAATTTAGATTGTGTTTGAGTTTTAGTGAGTAGAAAGGTCACTGGATTAAGTTTTAAAAAGAAAAAAAAAAGAAAAAAGTTTGTAAAAAGCTCACCTTGCCTGGGCTCGAACATGCGACCTTGCTTTCCAAGGACTAACGTGTTAACCAGTGATCCAGATGGCTTTTTACGTTTAGTCTTCATTTCATTACTTATTTAAGTGGTGTTTGTTTTGTAGCTTATTAAACCAACATCTTTTAAATAAGCTAATTCTAGCTTATTTCTTTTAGCTTTTTCCTATTTAGCATTTTTCCTAGGATATTATTAAGGTTTTTGATTTTTCTGAGCAAAAAGTATATTTTTCCCTTTATTCATTAATTTATTAGGATTATTTTAAGTTTTTATTTTAAAAAGTCATTAAAAAATAGTAAAAAGTGATTTAAAAATATGAAAAAATAGTTTTTAGGTTTTTAATCATATTTTTGAGGTTTACAGCTATTTAGGTTTTCAATTTAGCTTATTTTTGATTTTATTGGATTTTAGGGTTTTTAAGCAACTTTAAAATTTAATATAAAATTATTAAATAGGTTTCAGAAAATTTGGATTGCATTTTTGTTTTAGTTACATTATTTAGGATTTTTGGTAATTTTTTATAATTTGTTTACAAACTTTTTATTTTTTTGAATATTTTAATATTATTTTATTATAAAAAACTGAAGTTTTATTTTTTTAGTTTTTACATTTTTCCTAGGCTAAGGACACTTAATTAGGAGTTTTGTCACTTTCCAAATATTTTTTAGACTTTTCAATTAATTTATAGAATTAATTTAAGATTTAATTGTTTTTAATAGTTTTTAAGTGTTTAAAAATAGTTTAATTTGGTTTTAAAATTTTTAAAAATAGTTTTTAGCTTAATTAGGATATTTTTGAGGTTTACAAACTATAAGATCTTGTTTAAGGCTTTTTAATAATTAAAAGTGATTTTTAGGGCTTTAATTAGCATTAAAAAGTCATTATCTAATTAATTAAAAGGTTTTAGCAAGTTTGGATTTTTTGTAAACTCTTAGAATATTATTGGGGATTTTTAGAAATTTTTAGGAATTTTTAGGTTAAAATTTTAATTTTTGTACTATTTACAACTTTACGTGTTCGTCTTTTTCGTCGTAGTTTAATTCGTCTTTGTAACCGTCTTTCTCTTCTAATCCCATTTCTTTCTCAATCATATAATCACAAATCAATATCAATTCATTACACAACGCACTTGCCTCCTTGGGAAACGAACTTGGACTTCATTTGGGTCATTAGTGCTCGGTTTTCCTAAACCGACACTTAATACTACCACTATTTGTACTTCCTTTTCCTAAAGGTCGTATTTTACTACAATCAGCAGGTCTAACAACTTGTGGATTTTGCTCCACACAAGGTTTGGGTCTGACAACGTTTGATTTTTTAATAACGTTGACTTTGGAAGCGTTGACACACTTATATGCTAAATGTGAAAAGCTACCACAAGTGTAACAGGCTTTTCTAGATACAACCCTAGGTCTAGAAGAGAAGAAGCCTGTTCCATCATTGCTAACTTGGCTCTTAGGTGACCTAGTATTCCTATACATCTCTGCATACTTGACACTAGGTTTTTTAACAGTGTTTGAGCCAAGGTCAACAGCCTTACCAGTGATTGGGTTTGTTACCTTAATGGGGGTTGACTCATTTGTACTTTCACATAACAAGTCACCCTTAACAAATAAGGTAGGATTGGCTTTCTTCCATTCATTCAAGTCAGTCAACTTCTGTTGATACTCTTCAACTGGGGTAACAACTTTTGGTGGAGGAATAAATTCCTCCTCTTGGAGTTCTGGTAGACCAGTCCAAGATAGGTCCTTTCTTTGGACACCATAGAAGTCACCAGCTGGTGGTGGAACCACAGTATAGTCTTTCATCCCAATCCCAGTCATGTCCTTAGGATCCCTTTATTTATTAACACATTCTCCTAGGGTTTGTGTGGCCTTATCAAATCTCTGAATTTTAAGGCCAACATTATCCTTATTCTTAATGGCCTCATCTAACTTAGCCGGTAACTCACCATTAACCCTTTCCATGATGCTCCTAACATCATTAACATTTAACTCATGTTTTAAAATATTTATTTTATCTTTTAAGTCAAATTCCATTTTCTTGTATTCAGAAACTGTCTTCTCAGTTTGAGTGAGAGAAAGTTGATAATTAGACAGTTTGCATCTTTCAGTACTCACATCATCTAATAATCTTAACACCTCTTTGTTAAGTTTCTCAGTATTTAACCTACAACCCTTACTACAAAAAGGATCATTGTATACCTCATTATCTGATGAAGAAGAGGAGTGTGCCATGAGAGCATATTGAACATGCTCTTCTTCTTCTATTTCAGCAACCAAAGCTTTATCCTCTTCCACATCCTTAGCCAAATAGCTCCAATCCCATCCCATACCATCAATTTCTTGCACTGCAACCATGGCTTTAGGATCCTGAGCCTTAACAATTTGGCTTGAGGGTTTGCCAGCATCAGATCTTCTTGGAGATCTACATTCCCTCATGAAGTGCCCCATATGATGACAATTGTAGCACTCAACTTTGGATTTATCAAATCCAGCAGTGTCCTTTGCATTAAAGGTCATCTTCTTCTTAAACCTTCTATTCCACCTGTTTGCTCTTATACTAGCAAGAGCCATGTTCCACTTAATATCCATCTCTTCCAAGTGCTCATCACTTATTTGCTCAAGGTACTCATATGTAATCACTGAACCATTGGGCAAAGAAGCAATATAAGCACATACAGTATCCAGATCCAAACCAGCAGGTTTAACTCTTGGTGAGTCATGTATGTGTCAGCGTCTGAATATGAGGCGTTGACAGGACATGTTCCAGCGTTTACACATGTTGATCTAGTAACTAGATGCATGTAAGAGTCCTTCTGATTGAATTGACCTTCACTATGTGAGAAGAAGGCCATGTTCCTGTTGGTAGACTTGCTTCCATGCTCCAAAAGAGTTTCATTCTCCAACAGCCTTAGTTTGTTGTAGATATCATCAAAAGTAGAACTTTTGTGAGTGTTATTGGCAAGTATAGATCCTGCCTCAATCTTCCATGCTTCACCAAGGCTTTTAAGAAAAGTAGCAATGGTGTCAACGTCACCAACTTGTGTCCCCATGAAGGACAATTTGCTAGTGATATCAAGGAGTCTGCTTCTAACACTGCTAAGCTTCTCATTAGGTTGAGCTTTGAAAACAACATACTCATGCATGAGTTGCTTCTTCTTCTCTTCCTTAGTATCATCATTGCCACCATATGCAACTTCAAGAGCTGCCCAAAGGTCTTTTGCAGATTCATAACCTTTGTATTTATGCTGGTTCTCTTGTCCTAAAGAGAGTTTCAGAATGTTTAGGGTTTTCATATCAACCCTTTTCTTTGATATGTCTTCAGCAGACACAGCTCTACCATCATCAGGTTTTTCTTTCTTATCTGCTTCTGAACATCCAGCAACAACTGATCTTTGAGCAATGGCATCAGCAATCTTTTGAGCTTTATTGAATGTGTTTCCATATTCAATAATCTCCTAGAGTGTGTAGTCATAGATCCCCAGATATTGCTCAAAGTTGAATTTCCACAATTCAAAGTTGGTTGCATCAAGCATGGGAATCTTGATGTTTGGTAAAGGTGAGGAGGAGGAAGTTACTTCTGGATTTGACATGATGTTTTTAGGGTTTTTGAGAAAATTAGGGTTTTGGTGATTTTAGGGTTCTTGTGTTCTTTAAGATCAAAAGTTCCTCAACAAGCTCTGATACCACTTGTTGATCCCAAACTTAGATCGATTTAGCTTTATGTATACGAGATTAGATCAAGTAATACACAAAGAGAAACCTTTGTATATGTATATGACAATCTAAGTGTTATGCGGAATTAATACCTAAACAAGAACACAATGATGTAAACAAACTTTCACTTGATTAATGATAACAAACTTGCTTACAATGAAAGTGTAACTTATATTGAACAATAACCTAAAAGTCTTCTTTTATAGACATAAGAAGCCTTGTACAATAATATACGTATCAACTATTCTAGGTAAAGATAAATATAGAAAATACATTGTTGTTCCTATCTTTACTAGAAGTAATCTAGAACATAATAAACGCGTAGATCATATCCTTCCATCAGTGCTTGTCTTATATGTGTCAACGCTTGACTTCTTCTTGTCAACGCTTGATCTGTCAGCGTTTGTTTTCTTCCTATCAACGCTTGTTTTACTCTTGTCAGCGCTCAAGTAGACTGGCTATAATTTATTCCCAACACGAGTTCTCACCTTAATGAATCAGTTACTAGTCTTAGTGATGTTTTAAATAAGTGCATATATCCATCTGTCTCGGTTGGTGATTGTTATACTATGCCCGTCACTAATTCTGGATATAGTGTTTTGCCAACTCCTCATAAACCACTTCACCTTAGTAATGTTCCTATCACTCCAAACATTGTCAAAAATTTAATTTTCGTTCGTTAATTTGTTCGTGATAATAATTATACCATTGAATTTGATGCTTTCGGTTTTTCGATCAAAAATTTCATGACCCGTCGGGTTCTTCTTCGGTGTGATAGCATTGGAGACCTTTACCCGGTCACAAGACCTTCCACTATACCTCAGGCGTTTCTCACCAGTCAGTTTACGTGGCACCAACGCCTTGGACATCTAGGGAGTGATGTGTTACGTCGTGTTCTTTCTGGTAACTCAATTTCGTGCACTAACGAGAAATCTCGTGTTCTTTGCCATGCTTGTCAGCTTGGCAAACACGTGAGACTTCCGTTTTTCAGTTCTAAAACATTGGTCAAGTCTTGTTTCGACGTTGTTCACTCGGATTTATGGACATCCCCAATTCCGAGTCTTTCTGCTAATTCACCTATCATTGCAATAACAAATCCCACGCCTATTTTTACACCACATTCAACTACCAGCCCAAGCCCAACTGCACCCTCTGACACATCTGAATCATCAATCCCATCTCTTATTACTAGATCCTCCCAAGCGACACTAATGCTCCCATTGTACATGATGATCATTCCAACTCATTACCTACAAATTCAGCCCAACCACGATTACCTAATCAAATAAATGGTCATGATATCCCAATGCCCGCTTCCGTTTCCGAACCCCAATCCATAACAAATGTTAACCCGAATTCCGCCTCGGTTCATCCTATGGTCACGCGTTCTCGTGTCGGGACTACTCGTCCTAATCCAAAGTATAGTTTTCATGTGTCCACTGTCTCACCTTTACCTAAGTCGTATAATGCTGCGTTTAATGATCCAAACTGGAAAAATGCTATGTCAGATGAGTACAATGCACTTATTAAAAATAACACTTGGACCCTTGTACCTCGGCCCTCAAATGTCAATGTTGTTCGTTGTATGTGGTTATTTCGTCATAAATATTTAGCTGATGGCACTCTGAGTCATTACAAGGCTCGCCTTGTAACCAATGGCAGTACACAAATAGAAGGCGTTGATGTTGATGAGACCTTTAGCCCAGTTGTTAAACCTGGTACTATTCAGACGGTTCTTAGTTTGGCTATTTCTCGACATTGGCCTCTACATCAGCTTGATGTCAAGAATGTCTTTTTACATGGAGATTTATTCGAGACAGTATATATGCATCAGCCTCCCGGATTTCAGGATTCTACACATCCTGATTATGTTTGTCTCTTACAGCGATCTCTCTATGGTCTTAAACAGGCTCCTCGGGCTTGGTTTCAACGGTTTGCTCGTTACATCAATCGTGTTGGACTGACACAGCATACTTGTTGCTATATGTTGATGATATTGTTCTCATTGCTTCTTTACATCGGGAGTTTGCTATGGTAGATTTGGGTTCTCTTAATTATTCTTTGGGCATTTCTGTTACGCGTGACTCTACATGGATGTTTTTATCACAACGTAGGTATGCTACTGAGATTCTTGAGCAGACTCATATGGTTGGTTGTAACTCAAGTCGGACTCCTATTGATACTGAGTCTAAACTAGGTGATGACGGTGATCCAGTCTCTGATCCAACATTGTATAGGAGTCTTGCGGGATCTCTTCAGTACCTTACTTTTACTCGCCCTGATATTACTTATGCCGTGCAGTAGGTTTGTCTTCATATGCATGATCCTAGGGAGCCTCATTTCTCGGCTCTTAAGAGGATTTTGAGGTATGTTAGAGGTACTTTGGACTATGGGCTACAGTTGTTTTCATCTTCCACAACCTCATTGGTTGCTTATTCAGATGCGCATTATGCCGGTTTCCCTGCCACTCGGAGATCTACTTCTAGTTATTGTGTATTTCTTGGAAAGAACCTACTCTCGTAGTCCTCTAAGCGTCAACCAACGATTTCTCGTTCTAGTGCACAGGCAGAGTATCGTGGTGTTGCCAATGCTGTTACTGAGACATGTTGGTTGCGGAATTTACTACATGAGTTACACACACCTTTGTTTTCCGCTACTATGGTTTATTGTGACAATGTCAGTGCTTTCTATTTACCTTCTAATCCGGTTCAGCATCAACGTACGAAGCATATAGAGATTGATATTTATTTTTTCAGAGATTTGGTTACGAATGGTCAGGTTCGAGTTTTACATGTTCCGTCTCGTTATCAATATGCAGACATATTCACTAAAGGTTTGCCTTCAGCATTGTTTGAGGAATTTCGGTCTAGTTTGAGCGTCCGACGTTCTCCCGCTCTAACTGCGGGGGAGTCTTAGCTGTCAATTAGTGATATTAGTTGTCCTAGTACTTATCTTGTGGACGCTGAGCTGTAACATAGTCACATTGGGCTCAAACCCAATCTCATTGTAATGTATATATGTATGTCTCGTATGATATGGAAAACACAGAAACCATTTTCACTATTATATTCTTACAGACATGATTGACCGTGGTTTTGACTTGTTTTAATTGAAATAACCTTTAAGGTACACAAAAACTCAAAACATATTTTTAGCTCAAATTATCCCAAACTTCTCGTTTAAATGCCTTGTGTTACTCATATATGATGTGTTTACATTCGAAAATATACTTTTGTTCATCTTTTCAACGTACCCATTTAGCCATTTTTAAACCAAAGTTTATGATTTCATGTGAAACTTTCTTATTAGTTGTAAGAGGTGATTTTTGTGCAAGTACAAGTAATCATTTATGAATGAAAGTAACACAAAGATTTAGAAGCTTACAAAAACTATGCGAGTCGATGAAACAATAACCCACGAACCAAACTATCTAAACGGAACCTTAACTTGAAACCCTAGCTCGCCTTAAACTCCTAATGACAAACCAAATTCGTCCTAGCTCAAACCCACAAATGAAACTCCAACTGCGTGCATTCACCATGATGTTTGTATGTGTTGAATAAATTATGTTTGCAAGTGTTTGTATGAATGAGTATATTATGTTAACTTTAACCTTTAGGAATGAAATGATGATTGAAAATGAGATTTGTAAGTGAGAAGAAAGTAAATGGGTTTTTGTTTTTGTGTATATCTCGGCAGAAAGAAAACCAAAATATGGAGGTTGTGTTTATGTCATTGTATCAATGAGAGAATGAAAGAAAAAATGTATTATATAGGGTAAAAGGAGTAAGGGTGGTGGAGCTTTTAGGTTGTCATATATGTGTCTAGGTCTAAAAGGAAAAAGTCAAAGTGTACATTGGAGGATATCGATTCATGCATTGTTCATGGTTTTGTTTTTGTCTACGTAGAGTCAAACAAAATGATAAATTTTTAATAGTAGTAATGACAGGTTAATGTCTATTTGACTTAATTTAGATTATTTATTATATGAATTCTTGAGATAGTGGATGATGTGAATTAATTTACTTTGTATGTGATATGAGTTGTATTTTGGAAAGTGAAGGAAACATGTAGTATAGTTGTGTTGTAATAAAAAGGTGTAAGTAGTATAAGTTGTAGGTTAAATGAGGTGGTAAAAAGTGTAGGTATTCTTGTGTATATTAAAACTTAATGAATCGGTAACTTAACTAGTTAACGTTAGATGTTCAGGCTCAAATGATGAAGTGATGAATGACACGATTTTCCTAATGACTCCATATAATGCTAAGTACAAATAATTAATACTTAGAAAAATTTAAGGCACATGATACTCCATAAATATGAGATAACTTCTCTATTTATTAAATTCACATGGTTCAAAGCTCAAATTAAATAAATACATGGAAAAATAAAGATGAAAAATTGAAGGATGTCACATATCTCTTGAATCTCAGTCCATAAATAGGCTGGTTGAAGATGAGCTTGGTTATAATGTTCCAAAACTGAATACCGATCATAGCAAGATGCTAACAAGTTTAACAACAGAGCAAAAATGCTTATGACAAGATAATAAATGTCGTGGATAACAAATCGGGCGGTGTTTTTTTTCCTATATGGTTATGGTGGAACAGGTAAGACCTTTGTTTGGAAGACCATGTCGGCTGCAATACGAAGCAGACGTGATATCGTTTTGAATGTTGCCTCAAGTGGAATAGCGGCATTTTTTCTCCCTGGTGGTAGAACGGCTCATTCTCGATTTACTATTCCAATAAATGTTAATAAAGATTAAAGTTGTTGCATTAATGCATAGAGTGATCTCGTTAGATTAATAAGGAAAAAAATAATTATTTGGGATGAAGCTCCTATGGTGAACAAACACTATTTTGAAGCGCTTGATAGAACATTAAAAGATATCATGCAATCAGATAAAACATTTGGAGGTATTGTTGTTGTATTTGGGGGAGATTTTCAGCATATCTTACGAGTAATTCCAAGAGGAACTAGGAGTGAAATTGTAAATGCATCGTTGTGGTATTCGTGTATTTGGGATGATATATAAGTTCTTAAGTTGACAGAAAATATGAGGCTACTTGTAGGAAATAATAATAGTGATTCAGAAAAAATAAAGGCATTTGCAGATTGGATTTTAAGTATTGGAAACGGTGAAGTTGGAGAGGATCAAGAGGGCGAAGCTAAAGTTAAAATTCCCAATGGGCTACTTATTAAAGACACAAGTGGTGATCCGATCGATGCTATTATTAAGGCAATATATCCAGATGTTGTTGCAAATCTGTCAACACCTGGTTACTTTGGAGATAGAGCAATATTGGCTCCAACAAATGATGTGGCGAATAAGATAAATAAGAGGATGATGGATCTTATAACCACATAAGAACACGTCTACCTAAGTTCTGATACAATCTCCCCATGTGAAGTAACAAGTGGTTTTAATTAGAACCTATACAGTCCTGATTTTCTCAATAATTTACAGTTGTCCAGGCTTCCAAATCACATACTTACATTAAAAAGAAGGTGTTCTTGTTATGTTACTTAGAAATATTGAACAACAAGCTAGGTTATGCAACGGAACAAGATTATTGGCACGTAGAATAGGTTCGCATGTTGTTGAAGCCGAAATTATAACAGGCACAAATGTTGGTGATATAACTTTCATCCCAAAAATGCGCCTAAACAGTTGTGACAAGCGAATGCTGTTAAAGTTCTATAGAAGGCAATTTTCATTAGTTGTATGTTTTGCTATGACTATAAACAAAATTCAAGGACAATCCTTATCACAGGTTGGTTTGTCTCTTGAGAGACCTGTTTTTCACATGGTCAATTATATGTGACACTTTCGAGAGTCAGGAGTAAAAATGGACTCAAAGTTGTAATATGTGACTAGGAATGTGAAAGCAGCAACACTACAACGAATGTTGCTTTCAAAGAAGTTTTAATCTGAACAATTCTACGTTTTGTTCCATTTAGGATTTTAATCGTTGCATCTGTTTTTTTATTATGTTATGGTTCAGTTGTTTTATTATGTATTTGACGATCAACTTTCAATGTTTTAAACTTTTATTTTGAGTGTATTTGTGCTGTGTATTTCGAATATTTAATTTGAATTTATTTTAGTTATGTAAAATAATTTTGTGCAGCTATTCAATCGACATAAAAAGAACATAAAAATTTCGATCGGATAACTTTTTAAATTATGCTCTCGCGAATTTTATACATTTTGAAGTGGCACTAAAACAACGTTACTAGTTCACTCAAATTATGTAAAAAACCGTCCATCGGATGGGTTGAGGCCTAGTTATTTTCATTAAGACATGTAGACACCTCTAAACTGCTTCCATATCTTTTGTAATAATTTAACTTTGAATATATTTTGGAAATATATAATAGATCGAATACTCAAGAAATACGAGTGGTATCCAGATCATTATCATAATATTTTCAACGTGGAAGATAAACAACTCTAGAAAGTGATTGGAGCAATTTTGAATGGCGGAAGCAGGTGATCATCATTTATCAATCGTCCAACTGCTCGAACGTACGTTATTTTGTCAAATGGGACTATTAAATCTGATCATCAGCTAATTTGATTTTCCACATTATTTAATTATATATCAGAAGTTTCTCAATACATAACCTTTAAACGTATAACATATGAAGTTTGAATTTTGGGTTTCTTCGTTAAGATATCAGAGGCTTACGTATTAGGCCACTTTGGTAGTGGTCTAAGTGTATCGAACAGAAAAGTTGGACTAAAATAATTGTGGTAAATATGGATGCCTAGAGAGTAAATTTGGTCAGCTAATGTGATGTTAAAAGCATTCACTGTTAGAATGTATATACCTCATAGAAATAATATTTTTATTAGAATGTATAAACCACATAGGAATAATATTATTATCAACCATTATTTATAATTTATAATGGTGAAACTCTAATGCCTCAAATTCACAAACCGGATTTAGGCCTATTTATTGACTAATATTCACGACTTCTTTTTAAAAGTGTAAGCGTAGCTACATTATTTAGCTTCTTTTGAGGCGGCTTCGAATCAACTTTTTTGTCACATCATCTAATAATATACCATCAGTCCATCACTATGACACAATTATACAGTGTCTTAGAAGTTGGAACGTGGCAAGGATCAGTATAACGAAGAAGCGACACTTCAACCGTTACAAAAAGGTAGTTTTGAATGTCATTAGTTATAAATATGACAACTTTGTTACTCGTTAGTTTTTGTGCTCTTTAAAAAACGTGTCTTAAGAGTTATACTATTCGCGTGAACATGATCAGATCACTCTTGTGGTTTAGTTTAAATTTATTTCACTACAGTAAATAGGCTTATGTTACCCATGTAAAAAGTTGTCACCACATATTAAATAGGGTCACTAGAATTCAAAAACTGTTATTAACATGTTTAACTTAATCGCTTCTCCTATATATCATTAGTTACAGGATAAGATGCTATCGGGAAAGACCTTACTATGTTGAGGAACGGGGTCTAATATCTTTGCTTGTGACAATTAACTTTTGGACCTTATTATTACTTAGGATATAGTTATCAATGAGCATGAGATATGCGATTGAACCCAAAAGTCTACGATAAACAGAAATATTACAAAGAAACATAGAAATTGAAAGTCAAGGCCCTAGTTTGAAGAGTTGAAGCGCAACACTGATCACGACGTGTACTGTTGAAAAAAAATCCGCATGTAAAAGAACCTTACTAGATTATGCTTCGGTCACAAATGTGGTATACTTGTCCGTGTTGCCTATCCTGCAATATCAAGTAACGCACGTTAGCTCGCCCCACCCAGAGACCAAGCTCCGGCGGAGAGTGGTGTCCGGTGTAGAATACCGGAGATATGTTATTGAATGAGAGTACTGTGTGTTGGTGAGATAATAAATATGATGGGGTATTTATACTCAAGTAAAAGGCAAACCTGTATGACTAGTCACATCATTAGGGTAGGCACAATACACAAGATCGTAGTACCTATGCACAGTAAAAGGTTGGCGGATCCTCATGGCTGAGACCGCTAGATAATACAACGTTCCTTGGATAAAACAACTCACCCGAAGATATGCGGGATCTTGTCGCCTTTCTCTCTCCTATGTGTCAAAGGCGTCGGGTAAACCGTTATGACTCCGACACTGAGCCGGGAACATACGTGAACATCTCCCCCAGTATTGGTTTATTATATTTTCTATAATGAACAAATACTCTAGTCCGTTCTTCTGCCAACATGTATTATGACCTGGTCATTACCTGCTTAGACTATCATCGTTGACGGGTCTGGTTCATAGGTACGATATGAAAGGTCGTCTCATGTTCATCGCCTTTTCGGATATTTACACGTGTTACACCCTTTGGAATTCTATAGTGCAGATGATACCTTGTAAATTGTGGTTGTCAGGGACCTCTTAGTTTTTTCCGCCTATCACTTTTTGAAGAATCGCGATTTAGAAACGTATTTGTGAAAATTGCATTTTGAGAATCGCGTTTTGAAGGTTAGGACCGGTCCGGTTCAAGTCTGGGCCTTTTTGGAAATTCGTATTTTATAAAAGGTTTAAAAAAATCGTCCATATCTAGATTTGAACCTAGGTTCGTGGATACAAAGACAACATGCACAACCACTAGACCAAGCCACAAGTTGTGATTTGTATTTAAAAATAAAATACATAAAGTTTAAGAAATTTATCTTTCCCTGATTTGATTAAAAAGATTATGTTATCTTTCCATTTACACTGTGCTCTTGAGTTTGATTTTAGAAGGAAAGTAAAAGAAAAGGAAAGAAAAGCTAAAAGAGTTTGTGTTCTTAAGATTTTTTAGAAAGAAAAGAAAAGAAAGTGAAAGGAAAGTTTTGCCATTTTAGATCTCAAAATCTTCCGTCCAAAAGTGGGCAGAAAGGGAAGAAAAGAAGATGTTTATGTATGAAATTACCAGAATGCCCAAATTAAATTTACTACTTTTCCTTTTTTTATTACTACACAGTTTACGAGTAATTTTCAACTCTCGTGTATTGACATCGGTTAACACTATCAGTGTGGATCATTACAAAATATTTCCATCATGTGCAAATAATTATTATATTATGAGGGCATTATTGTAAAATCAACATGTTAAATTCTTTCTTTTCTTTTGTATTTTGTTCAACTTAAGAACATACTTATAAAATCTAACTTACTTTCCTTTCCTTTCATGTTCATTTCCTTTCTTATCATTCCATTTCTTTTCCTTTTAGTCTAAACTCGCAAACACAACGTTAATATACCTTTTATAAATATAATTCTAATAACATACGTAAGATAAGAAAACACTGTATTCATAAATTAGTGTAAATACAGGATCATCAACAGATACTCTTTTAAACACTACTATAATTATACGTTATCTCACGGGATCTGAAAGTTTTTGAAAGGTTTTGATCGACCAAACAACGGATATTAAAGGTCGTATATTACAATCTATCTTGCATTATTGTTATTGCAGTTATAAAAAACCGGGATGGGTGATATATGTCTTGCTCATCTTTGTAAACCTACCAACGACCTTCCCCTAATCATGAAATCCATTTATGGTAATTAGATTCTTTGATTCGTCAATAATTCACTCTATGTATGCAATGATCGCGTGTGTTGTTCTTACTCAGAAGCACCAATGGGCGGTTACTTGCTGTTAATACATGTGATCATGAGGTCTCATCTCACTTGGGTCAACTTGCAGGGCGTAAGAACAAGGAAAAAATCTGCCAAGAAGGATTGTTGTGAATGCTGGTTGAATTTTTAAGGTTATGTGATATAACATGTTTTACAGATCTAGGATTTGAAAGTGTATATTTAGGTATATTAAATAATTGAGGTGAATTATTGATGTTTTTTGTAACACCCCATTTTGGAAATGGAATATTACGCATAATCATGGCGTGTCATCAAAGCATACAAGGATAAATGTCTAAGCATTATTCGACCATAAAAGGGAAATACCGGAATCAAACATCGGTAACCCCAAAGTAAAGCTCATCACACACAAACATAAATACTGTAAAAGGAAAGGACGAAACAATGTCCATAGCAACTGTATCAAAGTAAAGGAAATGCATAAAGTAAAGAAAGACAGTAAAGCTTCCAATCCATATGCACATACGTTTGAGATCTACGAGCGTCCCTGAGTACCTGCCATTTTGGGAACATGAAAAGGAAAACGGCTGAGCAAGACGCTCAGTGCACGGATGTACAATATAGCATGAAATAGGATAAACATGTAACATATAACAGCGGAAGACTAAGTTCTGAGTGTACTGGTTAAGTATTAAGAAAACTGGTTTTATAGTTTGAAAAGCCTTATGTTTATCTTATGAAAACTGTTTTAACATAAATATACCATAGCCCATATAGGTCATGAAAAGGTCACGTGCATGAATACTTGGAGGGGTGACATCATCATGCTGATTAGAGGGGATGCCTCTAATTAATATACTGGTTTGGTTAGGAGGGATCAACTCCTTGTGAAGGATGCAAGGCACACACCACATTCACCATGATAAACTGAATAAAACATGTAACTAGGATGCACCCATACGCCCCACCTGATATAATAATATGGCCAAAACTGAAAAGGGACGCCACGAGCAATCACTCCGCCGTGGGGAAGTCATAACATTGGTGCCTCCAATGTTATGGTTATGGTACCTCCATAACTAGGTGAAACTGGTCATGCTTGTATATGGCTATAGATTATGCTAATTAAACATAAGCAGTTCAAAACAATAAAACAAATACTGGGGAAAACAGTTGGCTGCATACGGGGAAATCCTATTGAGGAAAGAATGTCCATACTGAAAGGACGGGAATCCGTACCTCAAGTCCAGTGAATGAACGGAAGAAAGACTCCTACTTCTGGATCACTAACGCTACATGAATACACACGTGTATAAGTATCGATTCACTGATTACGTACTGGGTTTTATGTCTCATTTTAACTGACTTGGTATGTTTTAGGTCATGGTTCACTGTTTAAAGCCTTAAACTGTGTTTATCTTGTATTCTGATTAATCTGTTTAAGTATTACTGGTATTTCATGTGTTATTATACTTACTGTGTAATAATAAGTAACTTTCCAAAAATAGCAGGTTTCCGAAAATAGAAAGTTTCCAAAAATAGAAAGTTTCCAAAAATAGAAAGTTTCCAAAAATAGAAAGTTACAAAAAATAGAAAGTTACCAAAAATAGAAAGTTTCCAAAAATAGAAAGTTTCCAAAAATAGAAAGTTTCCAAAAATAGAAAGTTTCCTAAAATAGAATTTACTGCTTAAAATAGATTAGTTTCTAAAAATAGAAAGTTTCCAAAAATAGATCAGCTGCCTTAATTAAATAAGTTTCCATATATAGAAGGTTTTCCATGATTAGATTAGCTGCCTGAAATAGATAAATTTCCATATATAGAAGGTTTCCATTAATAGATTAGTTGCCTTATTTAATTAAGTTTCTATAAATAGAAGTTTCCATATTTAGAATTAAGCTGGTTATATAAGCTAACATATAAGTCTAAGTGTTTATAAGCTTGTTTCATAAGTCATATGATATAGTATATAGTTTAATTATTATTTCATGTATTTTAATTAAACTATAGGTTAAGCATTTTAATTAAAGTATAACATGTTTTAATTAAAATGAAATGAAAATACTTAGGTTAAAATGTGTATTATTATTATTAATAATATAACCTAAGTCATGTCTAAATTAATTAATTATAGGCATGTTTTAAATAATTAATTAATTATAACTTATAACATAAAATACTTAGGTTAAATTAATATCATGCTAAATTAATAATTAGAATAACCTAAGTCATGATTTAATTAATATTTTAAGTTATTAATTAATTTATATCCTAAGTTCATGATTCATAAAAATTAACATGTAACATAGATCATGATTTAACCAACGAACCATGAATCGGGCATGAATTCGACACCGTACCCCGAGCCAAACTCGGGGCACGTGTGCCTCCTTGCTTCCATGGGTCCCATAAGCACCAACCAAGACCAAAAATGGTCTTGGTGGTGGCGGCAATAAGCAAACCAAACCCCCCTCGGGTTTGTTTGCTAGGCGGCTAAAAACAAACACCCATTTATATCGTTCTTTGATTTTAATTTACCCCAAAACATGTTAGATCAATGTTTAATTATCATGTTTTAATAAAAAAAAATAATAACATGTTCACGAAAATAATCAAAGATTAAAAAGAATTAAAAAGAAGGGTTTAGAATGATATACCAATACGTAGCTTGAAAGGGGATGAACAAACACGGTTTCTAACACTTGTATTTAATGTCAAAAATCAACAACACCCTCCTATGGTGGTGATGTAGGTGGCGGCACAAAAGGAACCAAGGAGGAGGAGGAGAAAACTTTTTAGGGTTTATGTTTTCTTTCTTGAAAAAGTGAAAATGAAAACTAGTTTTACTCTTTACCCCCCTTTACTTGTAAAAGTCCATGGGCTTAGCCCATTTCTTGTTGTTGTGCCGTGGGTATGGGGGCCCCACATGGGGTACCCGTACCTTTCTCGTGTCCCGATGTTTCGTGTTCGTTCGTGGTTAAACGTGCTCGTGTTTAAAGTGTTTCTGTTTATTTTATCATGTCGTTTATCGTAATTTTAACGCTCGTAATTATATTATATGTATTTACGTAATTATTCTAGTTCGTATTTTAAATGGTGATCATGATTTAATTATGTTCACGTGACATATTTATTAACTGTTTATCATGAGTTCGTACGTAATCGATACTTATCATGTCATACACGTATGCACTTGCTTGATTACTAGCACATGAATGTGATCAATACTAAATGAGGTAAGTTTTAATCTAGGACGTACGATCTTAAGGGCACTATTCATGGTAAAAGCATGCGGGTTTTACAATTCTTCCCCCCTAAAAAGAATAATTCGTCCCCGAATTATAGATAAAGTAAGCTGAAAAGAAGTAACATACCCGAACTCAAAATATGAAGTGAGGGTAAGAAGCCCGGATAGACTCCTCCGTTTCCCAAGTGGCTTCCCGCTCGGTATGGTCCCTCCAAAGAATTTTCACGAATGGAATCGTCTTTCTTCTCATGACTCGTTCTTGCCTGTCGAGTACTCGTTCGGGTTCTTCTATAAAAGTGAGATCTTCACGTATCTGTTCCAGTGGATACTGAACCATGTGAAGGGGATGATAATTGTACCCTCTGAGTAAGGACACATGGAACACGTTATGCACGTGCGAAAGCTGAGGAGGTAACGCCAATCGGTAAGATACTTCACCGATTCGTTCAATGATATCAAAAGGTCCGATGAAACGAGGACTGAGTTTCCCTTTGATCCCGAAGCGTTTAACACCACGTGCCGGCGAAACCTTGAGGAAGACGTGATCTCCCACATTAAAATGTATGTCCCTACGATGCTTATCGGCGTAACTCTTCTGACGTGACCGTGCTTCCTGCAGCTTCTGCTTAGCTACTTCGATCTTCTCATTGGTCATTTCTATAATCTCTGGTCCTTCGAGTGTTCGCTCTCCCACCTGATCCCAGCAAGTTGGAGCGCGACACTTTCTGCCATACAACATTTCGAAAGGAGCACATTTGATACTTGCGTGCCAGCTGTTGTTGTATGCAAACTCGACCAAACAGATGTAATCGTCCCAATCACCTGTCCATTCCAACGCACACGACCTTAACATATCTTCCAATGTCTGAATTGTTCGCTCCGACTGTCCGTCCGTTTGAGGATGAAAGGCCGTACTCAGCTTAAGTTGTGTACCCCAAGCTTTTTGTAGACCTTTCCAGAATCGCGACGTGAAACGAGGATCTCTGTCTGAGACGATGCTGGAGGGAGTGCCGTGGAGTCTCATGATCTCCCTTCTGTAAGTATCTGCGAGTTTACTTACCAGATCTTCCTTGCGTATCGGTAAGAAATGAGCTGATTTGGTGAGTCGATCAACAATGACCCAAATAGCATCGTGCTTTTTCTTGGTAGGCGGAAGACCGGTAACAAAATCCATGGTGATTTTGTCCCACTTCCACTCTGGAATATCCAACGGTTGAAGGAGACCGCCCGGTCGCTGATGTTCAATCTTAACCTGCTGGCAGGTAAGACATTTGGAGACATAAGTGGCTACATCCTGTTTCATACCACTCCACCAAAAGTGCTGTCTGATGTCATGGTACATTTTTGTCGACCCAGGATGTATAGAAAATGGGGAGCTATGAGCTTCAGCTAACAATGCTTCCCGGAGTTCTTGGTTGTCAGGAACACAAAGCCTCGTGCCCTGCCAAACGATACCGTCTGCGTCCATTCTGAATTCTGTCTGCTTCTCCAAATTCTGAATTATTGCCCAAATCTCTCCATCATCCTTCTGCGCTTCCTTGATCCTAGTCAGTAACTCAGGTTCTACTCTAAGATTCGCCCAGTATCCGTGCTGCCCACGTACCATGATTTCGATGTCTAGCCGCTCCAAGTCTCTTATGTTTTGTTCCTTGATCTCAATGCCGTTGATCATTCCGGACTTTCTGCTGAGTGCATCTGCTACTACATTAGCTTTCCCGGGATGATACTGTAGGTTAATATCATAATCCTTCAACAGTTCCAACCATCTCCTTTGTCTCATGTTCAATTCTCGCTGTGTAAAGATATACTTCAAGCTCTTGTGATCCGTGAAAATGTCGCATGATTCTCCGTATAAGTAATGTCTCCATATTTTTAATGCGAACACCACTGCAGCAAGTTCCAGGTCATGCGTAGGGTAGTTTTCTTCATAGGGCTTAAGCTGCCATGAAGCATACGCGATCACTTTCCCATGTTGCATGAGAACACAGCCCAGTCCCTTCCCCGATGCATCGCTATAGATCTGAAATCCACCTGTACCAGATGGGAGAGTAAGAATAGGTGCAGATACTAACTTCTGCTTTAGGTCTTCGAAGCTCTTCTCTCGATCTTCCGTCCAGACGAATTTCTCTCCTTTTCGCATCAGTTTGGTGAGAGGCAATGCCAGGCGGGAAAAGTTCTCCACGAATCTGCGATAATATCCAGCTAAGCCTAAGAAACTGCGGACTTCTGTCGCTGATGTTGGTCTTGGCCATTTAGTGATAGCCTCAACCTTCGCTGGGTCCATAGTGACCCCTTCTGCTGATACAATGTGACCTAAGAATGCCACCTTGTTTAACCAGAACTCACACTTGGAGAATTTCGCATACAGCTGCTTCTGACGAAGAATCTGTAGTACCATACGGAGATGGTCTTCGTGTTCCTCCGTGGACTTTGAGAAAATCAGGATGTCATCGATGAATACACTGACAAACTTATCAAGGAATTCATAGAAGATTCTGTTCATCAGATCCATGAATACTGCTGGTGCATTAGTCAGGCCGAATGGCATGACTACAAACATATAATGGCCATAGTAGGTACGAAAAGCAGTCTTGGCAATATCCTGCTCTTTAACCCTTAGCTGATGGTAGCCTGACCTTAGATCGATCTTAGAGAATTTTTTGGCTCCCTGAAGTTGGTCAAACAGATCATCTATACGCGACAGTGGATATCTATTGCGGATGGTAATCTTATTAAGTTCACGGTAGTCAATGCAAAGTCGCATGCTGCCGTCTTTCTTCTTAACGAACAAGACCGGTGCGCCCCATGGAGATGCGCTTGGTCTAATGAACCCTCGTTCAAGAAGTTCCTGCAGTTGGTCCTTCAGTTCTTTTAGCTCTATAGGAGCCATACGATATGGAGCCTTAGAGATTGGCTCAGCTCCCGGAACAAGGTCGATATTGAACTCCACTTCTCGTGCAGGTGGTATGCCTGGAAGTTCATCTGGGAAGACGTCTTGAAATTCCGAAACTACTGGTTGATCCTGAATCGATGGGGATTCAGCATCCATGTCATGAACCGTAGCTAGATAACCTTCGCAGCCATGTGACAGTAATGCACGTGCTTGCAAGGTAGATATGACTTGTACAGACCGTCCGGGTATGAACCCGTTATGAATGTACTCTGGTGCATTAATGTCGCCGAAGATCACCCGATATGAGTGGCAGTCTATGGTAGCATGGTGCTTGGATAGCCAGTCCATGCCGAGAATCATATCGAATTCAATCAAGTCTAGGGGAAGTGCATCTACTGCACGAACTTTATCGTCAAACTCTAGAGGAAGACTCTTGTATACATGAGTTATTAATATAGAGTCCCTCAAAGGCGTGGAAATGGTAAGCCTATTTTCTAATGGCAAGGGAAGTGTCCTGATGTTCTTAGCATTGGAAGTGGAAATAACTGAATGAGTGGCACCCGTGTCGAAAAGAACACATGCAGCATGGCCGTACATATACAAAATTCCAGTAATGGTACCTGTAGATTTGTTTGCCTGATCGCGCGATGTCGTGTAGACACGCCCAGTGGTAGGAGGCGGTTTAGTATCAGCATGACCCGAAGTACCCTCCATTTCACCCTTACGGCAATCTCTCATACGATGGCCAGGGAGGCCGCACTTGTAGCACGCGTCGGAATCACGACGACATGGGCCAGGGTGTCTGCGATGGCAAGTACTGCAAAGAGGATGAGTGAATCCTCCAGCAGGAGTCCTTGCTTGCTGAGGGCCTGCTGATGACAAAATGTGTTAAAATAAAGCATATGCACGAGTATAACACATATGCGTCATAAGATATTCACCAGTGTTAGCTGAACGGTTAGGCTGAGAACCCCTGTGGTTCTGGTCCTTCCCGTTACCGTGGTTCCTGGTAGAGATTAATATATTGTCAGCATGAGAGTTATAACATGAAATCATGAGAAGATGCGTAAATAGTAGGACCTGCTATTGTTGGAGTGTCCCGCATTGTTACGGTAATTATCATTACCGCTGCGCCTTTCCACAACAGAACGGTCGTTAGAGTGACCGTTTCCTTTGGGCTGATTAGGCTGCTGCTGAGTAGCCGGCTGAGACCGGTCCCCAGTTTTCTGCCTGGAAGATACAGTTTAAGAGATGATTATAGAACATATACTGATAGGATGGGGTCTGGTTATCGATAGAACACGAAATGTTTACCTCTTGTCGGGTCTTTCAGCTTCCCCGAACTCATCGCGTTCCTGCAACATCTCAAGCTTCCTTGCTGCGTCGGCCACTTGTGCTACTGTATTGAACGTGGCACATACCAGATTGTTCGCGACCGAGGTGCGAAGTGCCCACCTAAAGTGGTGTGCCTGCTCCTCAGGAGTACCAGCTGCTGCTCCCAGAAAACCAGGTAAGCGAAGAAAGCGCTGCATGAATTCGTTGCTATTCTCGCCCGCTCTCTGACGTATTCCATGGTATTCTCGCTTGAGTTTGTCCTGCTCTGCCTTAGGAAAGAACTGCTCCATCACTCTCTCCTGGAATTGGGCCCATGTCAAACCAGCGACCCATTCATCACCTCCTTCTGACTGCGTCAAGGCTAGCCACCAGTTGAGTACATCGCCTTCAAACCGGTAGCATGCCAATCTCGCCTTGAATGCGGGGTCACATCCCATAGCATTGAAGATTTTCTCAATGTGAGTCAACCAGCTTTCAGCATCGCTGGGGCTATCAGTCTTTTCGAAAGCTCTAGGACGGAGCTTATTGAATCTTTCCAACCACACTGCTAGTGTCACTGGGGGAGGAGGAGGAGGTGGCTGATTGTGCTGCTGATTGTTGGCAGCCTGGACTTCAGCACGAATGTCATTCCTCAGTTGAGGGAGTAAGGCTTGCATGGCAGCCTGAATTGCAGCATTGAGCTGCTCTTGCTCGCGTGTGAGAACCATCTGACAGTATAACATAAACATATGATTAACAGTTCAAACATAAAATATAACTTATATATATACATGAAAAAAAAAAAAAAAATTTATGCCAAAAATTTCACGAGAAAAATTTTATGCAAGAAAATCTTGTATGAATGCATGATGCAGTTTTATGAAAACTTTTGATGCTCGAGAGTGAACGCCTCTGGTCAGTTCACTCAAAATAAAAGACATATCGAGGGGACGCCTATGGGTCGGTCCCAAATTTAAAAGTTTCGATAAAACACATGCGACTAAATAGGGCCAGTCCTGTACCAACCATTACTTAGTCAAAAACCCTGTAACAACGACATGTATATGTATGCTTAAAAATGATGAATGCATGAAAACAACTGTCAGTTCTAGGAAGACCGTAGTGACTACCCACTAATCATAGGTCATATTTGAGAGCCTACAGGTCGAAACCTTGGCTCTGATACCATAATTGTAACACCCCATTTTGGAAATGGAATATTACGCATAATCATGGCGTGTCATCAAAGCATACAAGGATAAATGTCTAAGCATTATTCGACCATAAAAGGGAAATACCGGAATCAAACATCGGTAACCCCAAAGTAAAGCTCATCACACACAAACATAAATACTGTAAAAGGAAAGGACGAAACAATGTCCATAGCAACTATATCAAAGTAAAGGAAATGCATAAAGTAAAGAAAGACAGTAAAGCTTCCAATCCATATGCACGTACGTTTGAGATCTACGAGCGTCCCTGAGTACCTGCCGTTTTGGGAACATAAAAAGGAAAACGGCTGAGCAAGACGCTCAGTGCACGGATGTACAATATAGCATGAAATAGGATAAACATGTAACATATAACAGCGGAAGACTAAGTTCTGAGTGTACTGGTTAAGTATTAAGAAAACTGGTTTTATAGTTTGAAAAGCCTTATGTTTATCTTATGAAAACTGTTTTAACCTAGATATACCATAGCCCATATAGGTCATGAAAAGGTCACGTGCATGAATACTTGGAGGGGTGACCTCATCATGCTGATTAGAGTGGATGCCTCTAATTAATATACTGGTTTGGGTAGGAGGGATCAACTCCTTGTGAAGGATGCAAGGCACACACCACATTCACCATGATAAACTGAATAAAACATGTAACTAGGATGCACCCATACGCCCCACCTGATATAATAATATGGCCAAAACTGAAAAGGGACGCCACGAGCAATCACTCCGCCGTGGGGAAGTCATAACATTGGTGCCTCCAATGTTATGGTTATGGTACCTCCATAACTAGGTGAAACTGGTCATGCTTGTATATGGCTATAGATTATGCTAATTAAACATAAGCAGTTCAAAACAATAAAACAAATACTGGGGAAAACAGTTGGCTGCATACGGGGAAATCCTATTAAGGAAAGAATGTCCATACTAAAAGGACGGGAATCCGTACCTCAAGTCCAGTGAATGAACGGAAGAAAGACTCCTACTTCTGGGTCACTAACGCTACATGAATACACACGTGTATAAGTATCGATTCACTGATTACGTACTGGGTTTTATGTCTCATTTTAACTGACTTGGTATGTTTTAGGTCATGGTTCACTGTTTAAAGCCTTAAACTGTGTTTATCTTGTATTCTGATTAATCTGTTTAAGTATTACTGGTATTTCATGTGTTATTATACTTACTGTGTAATAATAAGTAACTTTCCAAAAATAGCAGGTTTCCAAAAATAGAAAGTTTCCAAAATTATAATGTTTCCAAAAATAGAAAGTTTCCAAAAATAGAAAGTTACCAAAAATAGAAAGTTACCAAAAATAGAAAGTTTCCAAAAATAGAAAGTTTCCAAAAATAGAAAGTTTCCAAAAATAGAAAGTTTCCAAAAATAGAATTTACTGCTTAAAATAGATTAGTTTCTAAAAATAGAAAGTTTCCAAAAATAGATCAGCTGCCTTAATTAAATAAGTTTCCATATACAGAAGGTTTTCCATGATTAGATTAGCTGCCTGAAATAGATAAATTTCCATATATATAAGGTTTCCATTAATAGATTAGTTGCCTTATTTAATTAAGTTTCTATAAATAGAAGTTTCCATATTTAGAATTAAGTTGGTTACATAAGCTAACATATAAGTCTAAGTGTTTATAAGCTTGTTTCATAAGTCATATGATATAGTATATAGTTTAATTATTATTTCATGTATTTTAATTAAACTATAGGTTAAGCATTTTAATTAAAGTATAACATGTTTTAATTAAAATGAAATGAAAATACTTAGGTTAAAATGTGTATTATTATTATTAATAATATAACCTAAGTCATGTCTAAATTAATTAATTATAGGCATGTTTTAAATAATTAATTAATTATAACTTATAACATAAAATACTTAGGTTAAATTAATATCATGCTAAATTAATAATTAGAATAACCTAAGTCATGATTTAATTAATATTTCATGTTATTAATTAATTTATATCCTAAGTTCATGATTCATAAAAATTAACATGTAACATAGATCATGATTTAACCAACGAACCATGAATCGGGCATGAATTCGACACCGTACCCCGAGCCAAACTCGGGGCACGTGTGCCTCCTTGCTGCCGTGGGTCCCACAAGCACCAACCAAGACCAAAAATGGTCTTGGTGGTGGCGGCAATAAGCAAACCAAACCCCCCTCGGGTTTGTTTGCTAGGCGGCTAAAAACAAACACCCATTTATATCGTTCTTTGATTTTAATTTACCCCAAAACATGTTAGATCAATGTTTAATTATCATGTTTTAATAAAAAAAATAATAACATGTTCATGAAAATAATCAAAGATTAAAAAGAATTAAAAAGAAGGGTTTAGAATGATATACCAATACGTAGCTTGAAAGGGGATGAACAAACACGGTTTCTAACACTTGTATTTAATGTCAAAAATCAACAACACCCTCCTATGGTGGTGATGTAGGTGGCGGCACAAAAGGAACCAAGGAGGAGGAGGAGAAAACTTTTTAGAGTTTATGTTTTCTTTCTTGAAAAAGTGAAAATGAAAACTAGTTTTACTCTTTACCCCCCTTTACTTGTAAAAGTCCATGGGCTTAGCCCATTTCTTGTTGTTGTGCCGTGGGTATGGGGGCCCCACATGGGGTACCCGTACCTTTCTCGTGTCCCGATGTTTCGTGTTCGTTCGTGGTTAAACGTGCTCGTGTTTAAAGTGTTTCTGTTTATTTTATCATGTCGTTTATCGTAATTTTAACGCTCGCAATTATATTATATGTATTTACGTAATTATTCTAGTTCGTATTTTAAATGGTGATCATGATTTAATTATGTTCACGTGACATATTTATTAACTGTTTATCATGAGTTCGTACGTAATCGATACTTATCATGTCATACACGTATGCACTTGCTTGATTACTAGCACATGAATGTGATCAATACTAAATGAGGTAAGTTTTAATCTAGGACGTACGATCTTAAGGGCACTATTCATGGTAAAAGCATGCGGGTTTTACATTTTTTTTAACAAAGAATTATTGATGTTGGTATTCAAGAAAATTGTAACTTTATTAATGATAGGGTTTGTAGCTGCAATTTATTTTAGATTTTCCAAGTGTTTTTCCTGTTTTTCCATGTGGTTTTTGATTTTCCATGTGTACTCTCTACACTTCTGTTCCTATTGATTCTTTTTTTTAAGTGAACTCTCAGTTTCAGTTATTATTGGTACGTGATTTTAATGTATCTGAGGCATGACCAACTAAGTGGATTTCGATCTGATCCGTGCTTTTTGAATTGTTATCTCACCCATGGCTAACTGTTTTAAATAAATAAATCATGACCGAAAGCCACCAACTCAACTATCTTATCACATATGCAAATCTTCGTTTTAGTTAACTGAACTGTTGTTTTCATATGACAGGTTCTTGTTGGCAGGCCGACACTTGGTCGTATTATAAATGTTATTGGGGAAGCTATTGACGAAAGGGGTGAATTAAGTAAGCCACCCAGACATTGTGTCTATATGCTTTTTCCCTTTATCAAATTTGGTTTAATCTCATTTCAGACCTTACTATTTTTCGCTCTTAGATGACCAAGCGATGAGGATCTGAAGCAACCTTCCCTCAATATGGCGAGATAGTTTGAGTGAAAATTCCTATCAAAAAAGGATGAAAAATTTGTTCAATTTGTCAACAGGTGCACCTATTTGTGTTTGATATTATTTGTTTTTTAGATGATCTTTGAGCATCCAACCTTGTGACCATGAGGATGCTTAAAAGGATCTTATAGCATTTTTCATTTCTGTTACAACATATGATTTGTAGAAATAATATCAGGGCTTAGCGCATATCAGTCGAACATGTCTCTATCTATTTGATTATATAGTACTTGGCTTCACTAAAACTGGTTGTGTGATATTAGAACAGTAATGTACCATAATAGTTTTTTTAACATAAATATTTTAGACAAATGATCCTCGTGGTCTATGAAAATATGGGTTTCGTGTACCATTTGTGAAATCACATTTGTGTACTATTCGTGTACCATTTGGTCAAAGGGGATAGAACCACAAATAAGTTCTATTTATACCCAATTCAATTAGCCTTGCGCATCATCAAAAACTGGCCAAACGACCTTCCACGATCCTAGAAGTATTCTGTGTTATGCAACATATAGATACAAACATGTGGCTTTAAGAAATGAATACTTTTCCATTATAGTCCCTAATCAGTAATACTGTAGCTGATCTTGAGGCTGAAATCATGAGCTTCTCAATCTACTGCCCCACTTACTAATATATTCTAGGTAACCAAACCATTTTCTGGCTGACTTGGCATTCCAGAGGTACAAAGACCATACATGACACTTCAAACTATGAATATCTACCATCTACCAGGTAATGGCCTTTTACCCAAATGGTCCATATTAATATATGTTGCTTAACTGTAATAAAGATTCTTATAACCATTGGGTGAGTTTTGTAGTTCATTTTGTGAAAACATATTTAAATTTTTCAGAATTATAGGTATCTGGACACGAGGGTTTCTTTATGTAAAAACTGATACATGTCTTTAATATTGTTCATTATATTACGCAAATCAGAAGAAAAACAAAATATAGTAACCGTTGCCAAAAACATGTTAGAAATCGCCAGGGTCGATGTCTGCAGGTGATAATCATATTCAGTTTATGTTGTCACAATATATGGCAGCTATTTACCTTATAAATTAAAGGATTAAAATTGATACTCATGTGGTGGTTTAACACTCAACTTTGTTTGGTAGTATTTTAACTTGTTTTGTTTCGTTTTATATCCATTAAACCTTTTTTGTGTTTCAAAGTTCAAACATACTATATATTTTCTAACATAATAACATCAATTAGTATAACAATAGTAGAAATTGAAGTTTTTTGTTTCTTTGAAGATATATATATATATATATATATATATATATATATATATATATATATATATATATATATATATATATATATATATATATATATATATATATATATATATATATATATATATATATATATATATATATATATATATATATATATATATATATATATATATATATATATATATATATATATATATATATATATATGTATATATTCGGCCATCAGAAACTGTCTGAAGCTGTTACAAGTAAAAAGATATGTATGTTTTATATGACCAAAAAATGTATGGGACGAAAAGAATGCGAAAAGTAGGTTCAAAATAACCATTTTATATATGTTTTTTTTTGTAATCAAATTTCCGACTCATTGGCCGACTAATCCACGGGGTTTGGCTGGTCACAGACATGACAGGCACCAATCAAACCATTAACCCCGCCCACACTTCTCGATTCAATCTGTTGGCTATCTCTGAGTCGTCCTCAAGTTCTTCTATCTATACTGACTCTGGGAAAGCCAAAACATCTATAAATGAAGATGGGAAAGAATTCGATGTTTCTTTGTGAACTCCTCACGACCAATTTCAGAAGTGTAATTAATAAAATATATTACTGTATACACATTAATATTATTTGGTACGATATATAAGAAGGAACAATAGCCTATGGAATGTTAGGAATCTTTCTAGCTCAGAAACATAGAATTGAACTGCTTCCTCCAACCTTGATAGAAACTCAAAACAGTTTGAGGATAATCCTAGGTATTTACCAGATGATAAAACAAAAGGAGATAGTAGTGAAAATACACAATCAGAAAAACAATCCGGTTGAGGATATGCAAGAAACAACATCAGAAACAACAAGAAGATAACCCAAGATGAGAAGCTTAACACTGATGACTCATCCCTAACTAAAACCACTGATGAAAATGAGAAAAAAGACGAACAGGAAAATATTAAAGAGGGTAGGAACCTAAAGATGGAGATAACTCATCGCCGGAAAAGCCATAGATGGTGAGTAAAGAGGACATACTACCTTCTAGGAAGTTTGTCGAGGCAATTGGATTTACATCAGTCACCACATTTTCCTGTGTAGAAAGAGAGAATTTGCTGGTATATGTATGTCTTTATATGCATCAACGTATATTGCTCTCTTCTTAATAGTTTTTCCTCCTTTAATTGATGGTTTGCTAAATTTAGCTTTAAATTACTGTAAGGGCTGTTTGGTATTTATAGTTACCGTATGCATAGGGGCTGTTAGAGATTTGCTTATTAGGATACAACCCAACAAATTAAATAGTTATAAATATTTGTTAACGAAGAAACAAAATAAATCCATAGAATGATAGTTAAGTTTCTATCAAATGTCAATTCTACGAAAGTAGTAATTGACTGACCCTTCTGATGGGGCGGTGTGAATTGGTTCCCCATTTGAGCCTTAAAGATGTACGGCGTTGTTGGTGTACGTGGTGCAGGTTTGACGGTTAATCAATAGTAGATAATGAGGTAGAAGGCTACTGTTTGCGTGTCATTCCTTAAACATATTTCAATGGGTTCACACTGGAGGATGCAGTTCTCAATGGTATCTTGGACGTCTTTGTGGCCATGTAAGTCTTATAGGAAAACACCTTTCACTGGAAACAATCAAATTCAGGTTTGTAAATCTTGCATTATAGTCAGGTTTTGATTGTTGGGTGTGATTCTAGAATATAATCTGACTTTATAGTTTATACTATTCTGCGTTGTTCCACCATTCATGCTGTATGTAATCGATTTTTCAGGTATTTTTTAATGCTATCATTAAATGATCTTTTTCAATCTTTAAATTTGTGAAACTGATCTCGCGACAGAAATTAAGTTTTCCCTGCTTTCATTTCAGGGTCAATGGGTCATAACCAACTATGTGAGTCACATGATTATCCATGCCTAAATGTTGGGAAACCAAAACAAGCATCTTACATCCCACTCGAGGTAATCTATTCTAAATTTTTAAAGAGTCTGACGACATTGTGACCCCGACATCCGGGTACGATAGATACAGCCTTGAATAATCAACAAACACTCTTAGAATATACAAGCACTTAACTTCTATTATTAATATAACTATTATTTTTGTTTGCAGCATGAATGCTCCTATGATTCACATGAGGGTACTAAGTTGTGGTGAATCAGACCTCGAGGTTTTAAATATTTGGTATATTTCCTTTCTAATCAGGTTCGCTTACTTCACCCACCCTTTTAAAGGAAAAAATCCGATTCGATCCATTTTAGGCAGGTTATACGAATCGTGTCAATATATCGTACACATAAGCTACAATGTGTTTTATAACCATTATGAAACATTACATATTGACGTCCTTATCTAAATGCAATGAATGATATTTTTGTGTAATGATTAATTCTGAATTTCGGTTATACGAATAAAAAGATTTATTACTTGATAATTCTGATTGAAGGAAACTACATAGGTGTTTGGTAATTCCGTTTAAAGGAGTGTTTGGCTCGACAAGATCTGATATCATTGAAAACAAAACGAAGTCCATCTTTTCTTTAAAGCAGTGTTTAAAGAAGTGTTTCTTTCATATATAAACTATATGAGGTTATTTTATATTTTGGTTTGTTTTTGTCTTTTAAGGAAAAGATTACGCACACAGTGGTGTATGGAATGGTGGTGGGTTCAATTCTTTCTAATCCTAGATTGGCTTTTAGTATGCCCCAACAAATTTGAGATACAAGTATTCGTTATGCTGATTTTGTTGATCTGGAATCTGAATGATATATATTTCTAGCCTGTCATGTAATAAATGATAACCCGGTCTAGGTTCTGGCCTTCTGTGATAGTAGAAAAATGTTCTCATTCACTCATTCTTTTCAGAAGGGTTTTGGGTCTGGCTCTAGAAAATGGGTTATATGCATTGAATAACTTCAATTTTTGTTTTTTATAGGCTTTTAGGCTTAAAGAATCTGAGATTATGAATGGTCAACCCCTTATAATGTCTGTGGTTGAGGGTGGAGACAGGGTCACATTGCATGTCGTGGAAGTATTTGAGTATGCTCTTAATAATACTAAAGGAAATGATTTGGCAAGGTTGACCTATAAAACCCGCATTAAAAATATCCATGAACATTAATTCTACGCAGTCTCAGTTTTTTTAAAACGTTACGAAATTAATAAAAAAATAATTAATTAGCTACTACACCATTATGGAAGTTATAATATTGAAACGACAAAATCAGTGGTATATTTCGAATGTTCGAACAAATGATTATTAATAGTAAAAATATAACACAAGACGCTTACAATATCGAAATTTAAAATCAGCTATGATCTGGTTCCGTTTTAATGATAGAAATGGTCAAATGGAATTATGAACTACCAAAAGTTAAGGCATGTTTAGCATAGATCTAGTCACCTATGATCTCTCCTATTTAGAAACACTACTACGTTTTATTTCTTTTGCACATCTTCTAAATGTATTACAACTAGTGACTTTCAAACAAGATGACATAAGCAATGTCTTATATGATCACGCAAGGCTATTATAGTGTTCGAGGGAGGTTATTGTTCCTTTACGGATTTAATTCGACCTACTTGTGTTTGGGTTGTTCTGATCGGTTCGAGTTCGCTGGAGCTTCGTGTTTTATTCGCATAAAGAGTTTTGTACCGCTTGTTGAGGGGTCTAGTTCATGTTTTGGGTTTGAGTATCGATCATGTTTTGTTAGATAATGGTATTTTTGTTGGTTCTATGTTCACGCTTGGATTCGATCTCCATCTCGGTCGTCTATCCTGTTTGGCTTAGGAGGTAATCTCTATTCATATTCACATTTGATTTGGTTGATAATATTATAGTCTAGTTCTTCATACATTAATTTTATATGGCATGAAACATACATGAACACCATATATCTAAACATACATGTACGCATATATCTAAACTCAAGTTATGGTTTTTATATAAAAAAAGTTGGTCAATGTTTATAATATGGAATAGTTTGAACATGGAAAAGAAAAAGAAAAGCGATTAATGTTTTAGCAGCGTTTTGTGTCTAAGCGTTTTGTGCCAAAACGCATCAAGAGAAAGAATAGGTTTATGCAGATTGACGTAAAACAAATAATGACATGCATGGAAGTAATTTTGAATAAGTTAAATATAGTTATGGAATGTAACTGTTAAATAACAAGATTACTATACAACCATTGAAAAATTAGGCTTCTTTTGACTACTATAAGTGGCAATGGTTGTTTGTATTGACATATAATGTTAACATTAAAAATGATTTGGTGCACTAGACTATAATTAAATAATTAAGAATCAAAATCTGAATTTTTAGAAAGTTATTATTTACGAAAATTTTCTATTTTTAGAAAGTTAATATTTTAGGAAACTTTATATTTCAGGAAACATTCTATTTTTAGCAGGGTACTTATAACAGTATAGTTATATAAGAATACATGTTATACACTAATCAGAATACAGTAAGATACATTAATCAGAGTTTAGGAATACACTAATCAGATATATCAGAGAACAGTCAGAGTTACCAAATAATACTCGAAACAGTGTAACAATACAAGAACATAATAAATCGAGTTAAGAACAATAAGAATCAGTAACAGTAACCAGTAATCAGACAACTTATTTTACGTCCTTTATTTGTGTAGTATCCGTGAAGTCGGAGTAGACTCTTCAGCTTTCATTCTTATTTCATTACTGGACACGAGGTACGGATTTTCCGTCCTTTCAGTAAGGACTTCCTTTCTATGCATGATTAGGATTCCCCGTCCGCAGCCAAATGTTTTCCCCAGTATATGTTATAAATTATCAGAAATTATTTTAATAACTAAGATATTGCCTGAGCCTTATATACAAGCATGACCAGTTAGTTGTACTAGTTACGGAGGTACCGTAACCATGACACTTGAGGCACCGGTGTCATGACTCACCTGTAGGAGAGTGATATCCTGCAGCGTCCCATTCAACTCAGCTTGGCCATTTTATCAGTATTATTAGTGGGGCGTATGGATGCATCCTAGGCTATCAGTTTACAGTTTATCAGGTGAATGTGGTGTGTGCTCTACATCCTTCACATTGGAGCTGATCCTCCACCGAACACATTATTTAGAGGTCACCCCTCTACAGCATGATGAGGTCACCCCTCTATTTATTAATGCAACAGTTGTTACATCACATGACCTATATAAGCTCTTGGCAATTAAAATACAGTAAATACATTTTTTTTGCAGATTTAACAGATAACAGTTCTGCTTTATTATTTATAAATCAGACGTTACAGATTATACACAGATTTCTGCTGCAACTTTACTTATCAGTCTTACAGTTTCAGTATTTTATCATCCGCTTTATTTCAGTATTTCTTATCATGCGTTATATCTGTTCACTGAGCGTTATATATGCTCAGCCGTAGTTCCTTTCATGTTCTAACGGCAGGTACACTAGGATGCTCTTAGGATTCTAAGAGCATGAAGGAAGCTATCCAGACTTCTTACTTTATGCACTTCTTATATTATTCTGCTTATTTGGACATTGTTTAGTCATTTCCTTCAGTATTTACTTTTCATGTTTTGAGCTTATGTTTGGATTATCGATGTTTGATTCCGGTATTTCCTTTATGGTCAGTTAATGTTTTAGGACATTTACCTTATGCTTTGATGACACGCCATAAATACACGTAACGGTCCACTTATCCAAGTGGGATGTTACAATTATGGTATCAGAGCCAGGTCGAGCTATAGTCTCTAAAACTTGACCTGTGACTAGTGGGCAGTCACCAAGAACTTCCCATATTTTGGCGTCGTTATCTTTCATGTTTCTCATGCATTTTATTCATTTATCAGTCAGTTTTCTTAAAATTTTGACTAAGTAAAAGGTTGGTACAAGACTGGCCATATTTAGTTGCATTGCTTTTCTTCGAATTTGTTTTGGTGAACTGACCGATAGGCATTCACCCTTGCCCGTTCAGATTTTGTATTGGTGAACCGACCCATAGGCGTTCATCCTAACTCATGGAAGATTCATGTTTTTAGTTGAATATTACTTGGTGAACCGGACCATATGCGTTCACCATTTCTCAGGTCAAATTTCATGCTTATCAGTCGAATGATGTTTTGTGAACCGATCCACAGTTGTTCACCTTTGTCATATCAGGACATTTCATAAACTTTGACAAGTATGGACTGGTCTACATCTAACCATATTTAGTCCCAAATTATAAATTTCTATACATGACAGTTCTTAGAAAATTTTGACAAGTATGGCTCGAACCAAAATCGCCCATACTTAGTCACATGTTTTCTTCTTTGAATTATGTGGATTGAACTATAGCCATGCACACCAATTGATCATACTCTAATGTTCTTTGTAACAATCCAGTTTTCACAATCTCAAGTTGATGTCGCCTTCAGGCGGGTTTAGTTTCATGTTTCCTTAAAAGGATTATGTTTTCAGCAGAGTGATAACATTTGCTATGATATAGAAGGATTACAGTAAAATCCTATTTCATGATAAATCATGTTGGTATTCATCAATCATGTCTTCACACTAACCATTGATGAAACTCTGTTTAATCATACTTTTGAGCCCTATACAACCAGCATTAAGTCAACGCAGGAATTCTCAGCCTATCATGCTACTCATTTCAGTTCAGTTTGCTAACCGTTTAAACCAATCTATCTTTACCTTGATCATGTCAGACGATTGACACCAGTATCGATCATCCCATAAATTTCCACCAGAGCCATGTACAGTATTTCATGTGTACTCCATGTACAGTTTCTCAAATATGCTCCATGTGTAATATTCATTTTGTACTTCATGTATCGTAGTCCAGGTATACTCCATGTATCCTACTCCATGGATATTGTTAATCGATCCTTAATCATCTAAGGAATTTCACTTGTTGATATACTACCAGATGTTAATGTTGCTCGTAAGTTAAAGATTTTACCAGATACTGATACTGCTAACACTTTCGAGACCGTAAATGCTGATGCTGCTGATACTTTGGAGATTCCACAAGATACTGATACTATTCATAATATGAAGATTCTACAAAGAAAGGACGAAGACTATAGATTTGAAATCTCAGAAAAAGAATATACTCCACACATCAAACGAAATCATCACATGCCATGTTTTTACCTCCTCAGTTAAATGTCACACGTCACTCAGCTATTCTTTCGGTCAGAAGTGTGGGAACCGGTACCCAGCCGGCCACCCAGCAGAATAGTTACATGAACCACGGTTAGAATGACAACAGTCGTAGAACTGATAGACAAGGAGGTGATGACAACCACCATGCTTAAAATTAATCAGTCAGTTACCATCGGATCTCCGGAACGGACGTGACCAGAAATACAGAGGTCAGCAGTCTAACTGGTCCACCAACCCTAACAGTTACCAATTTTTTTCAACCATATTTGTATCCACCTACCAAAACACATGTCAAGACATCTGTCAAGACACAAGTCTCCGGTATCGTTTCGGAAGGCACATGTCAGGACACCAGTCATGGTATATGTCATAAGAATACCTTTTCAAGGTACGAGTCAAAACTCATAACTCCAGTATATCTTCTAAACCAGACCCCCAGAAATTTAGGGTACCCTCCTTGGGGTATACCCGTTTTGTCATACCACGCATAAATCAAACCTAAAAGATCCAGTTACCACCATTGGAGTATTATTCAGGTTAGATATGCAGTGTTCATTCCGTTGCGCTACAAACAAACACATTCAGCAAGATCTGCCATGTTTGCTCAATTATTCAGATGTGAGCTTTATCTAAATCAGGTATTATCTACCTCCCAGTCAGAAAAGACTCTATAGTATCCCCCATATTTATTAAGGTTTTTCCTTTCAGTTAACAACGAGATTCGTCTTATTAAATCCCAAATATATTCATTATATTTTCAGCCAGAAAAATCGGTACAAATTGTTTCTGCCTTACAAGCGCGTAACTTATCAGTCCAAAGCTACGGAGACTTATAGACATCAGTTATAAATAAAATTATGAAATTCCTTAAATTCATGACCAACAAATTATCCCAAAGTTTCCAAAGGTCATTCCAGAAAGATTTCCAGAAATTCTTTCCTAACCACGAGACAAAGTTTAACATAGAGCTTGTCTCAAGAACAGAACCTGTTTTCATAACTCTTTATTCCAGGGCTTCAACTAAGTTAAAAGATTTTCAGCAATTGCTGCAAGAGTTACCGGAACGAGGCTTTAGTCGCCCTAATGCACGACAAGGAGGTGTACCGTTTTTGTCTGTCAAGAAGAAGGTCGATAACATGAGATCATGTATCGACCATCGTAAATTTTACAAGATCACCATTCATTATCGATGTTCATTCCACGTATAGAAGGTTTATCTGATCTGCTATGATGTCTTAAACATTTTCTAGAACAATTCACGATCATGCTACCATCAGTGGGGAGAGAAAGAACATGATGTTCACCAGACTGCTTGTGCACATGTTATGGTCTCTCTAAAATTTTGATTTATACATCTGAGCTCCCAAATGCTCCAGCTATATTATGTAACTGATGAATAAAAATTTCCTTGAATTCTCAGACAAAATCATCAGTATATTCATTGAGAGCATCCTGATATCCTAAATTCTAGAGAAGAACACGAGAATCATCTTCTCATAGTCATGCAGATTCTCCAATAGGATAAAATTATTTACACAACTTTCCAGATAAGTATTCCAGTTGAACAAGGTGGCATTTATGGGCCACGTTATTTCAGCAGAAATAAATTTCAGAAATCCTACGAAGGTGAAGGCTATCACCAGATTGGTCAAGACCGGCGTCTATGACTGATGTACGAAATTTCTAGAATTCAGTTAGCTACTACCGTAGAAATTGTTGACACTTCTCATGATTATCTCTTCAACGACTAAGCTTACGCATAAAGGAGAGAACACTAAACTTTGTATTCCATAAGATCCTACGCTATGAGAGGTCAAATTTACTGAGACTCATAGTCCCTACATGACTATTCATCCAGATTCCACAAGAATGTACCATAATCCTAGGCAAGATCTTGATATAAGCAGTATAACACTTTGATGCAACTATGTTCATATCTAGGTGCCTAACTTACCAGCATGTTCAAGATAGAACGCCGACATGCTAGTGAATTATTACAACCATTAGAAATTCTGAACATAAATGAGACACGATTCCCATGGAGGTTGTTATCAGTCTACCATAGACTCAGAAGAAGTATGATACTATCTAAGTCATTGTCGACCATTTAAATCAGCCTACACATTTTCTTTCATCCAAAAGGATTACGCAGTAACGGATCTGCAAAAAATTCAGTAATAGGTCATACGAGTTCAAGGTATTCCAACAACCATCATATCATATAGAAATTCAGGTTCACGATCACGTATACGTTTATGTACATCTTCACATTGACATTTACTTTCACGTTTACGTCTCACGTCCATAGTTATGATTTTGTTCATATGTTGTCCATCTCATGATTTACGTCTACGTTCGTATTTATGACATCGTTCATGTTCAGGTTCGTGTTCCATCTCACTATACAAGTTCTAGGTATTGTACTGGATTTGGTCACAGGAAGCTTGAGAAACCAGGCTCAAATTTAGCATAACTTTTCCATACCCAGGCAGATGTTTCACGTCTCAAGTTGTATCGTTTGGCATTCCTTCCTCAGTCAGCATACGTTCATGATATGTTCTATTATCACGTTCACAGTATGTTTCATGTATTATCGTGCACAATATATTCCATGCCCATCATTCCTCATATATTCGTGAACCACGTTCACTATTGCTCATGTAGTACGTTCACAATTGTTCACGTAGTTCGTCCCTATATATTTTCAGCAGCTTGCTCAGAGATATAAATGTTATCTTTCAGGATATTTATACGTACCGTTTCATGTATCCAAATGCTATAGCTTGTGCATTCTATCAGATTCAGCAAATCCATCTTAAGTATGGAACCAGAAACTATTCAGCATCATGAGGACAGGGTCATCAAAACCAAGATTTTTATTATGTTTAGACCTTTGAAGGAATCGTTTCGATAGGGAGGCCACTCGAAACGGAGGAGTCCATCCGGACCTCTCATCGTTTTCCTTCAATAAATCTAGTTAAGTTCTTTCAGTCATGTTACGTTCCATGTCCTCTTCAGCCATGTCATGTTCAATGTTACTTCAGTCATGTCACGTTATACTTTTTAGCAGCATCATGTTCTAAATCAAGGGCGAATGATCTTTCAGCTTATAGGTCTTTTCAGCCCTCATGTTCTTTCAGCATATATGTCCTTTCAGCTTTTATAACTTCACCAGCTTATTACCTGTAATTCGAGGACGAATTTCTCCTTTTAGAGGGGAAGAATTGTAAAACCACGGTATAATCGCATCCTTAATTCGAGGACGGATTATTTTTAGAGGGGAAGAATTATGAAACCCGCATTAAAAATATCCATGAACATTAATTCTATGCAGTCTTAGTTTTTTTTAAAACGTTACAAAATTAATAAAAAAAAGAATAAAAAAATAATTAATTAGCTATTACACCATTATGGAAGTTATAATATTGAAACAACAAAATCAGTGGTATATTTCGAATGTTCGAACAAATGATTATTAATAGTAAAAATATAACACAAGACGCTTACAATATCGAAATTTAAAATCAGCTATGATATGCTTTCGTTTTAATGATAGAAATGGTCAAATGGAATTATGAACTACCGAAAGTTCAGGCATGTTTAGCATATATCTAGTCACCTATGATCTCTCCTATTTAGAAACACTACTACATTTTATTTCTTTTGCACATCATCTAAATGTATTACAACTACCGACTTTCAAACAAGATGACATAAGCAATGTCTTATATGATCACGCAAGGATATTATAGTGTTCGAGCGAGGTTATTGTTTCTTTACGGATTTAATACGATCTACTTGTGTTTGGGTTGTTCTGATCGGTTCGAGTTCGCTGGAACTTGGTGTTTTATTCGCATAAAGAGTTTTGGACCGCTTGTTTAAGGGTCTAGTTCATGTTTTGGGTTTGAGTTTGGATCATGTTTTGTTAGATAATGGTATTTTTGTTGGTTCTATGTTCACGCTTGGATTCGATCTCCATCTCGGTCGTCGATCCTGTTTGGCTTAGGAGGTAATCTCTATTCATATTCACATTTAATTTGGTTGCTAATATTATAGTCTAGTTCTTCATACATTAATTTTATATGGCATGAAACATACATGAACACCATATATCTAAACATACAGGTACGCATATATCTAAACTCAAGTTATGGTTTTTATATAAAAAAGTTGGTCAATGTTTATAATATGGAATAGTTTGAACTTGGAAAAGAAAAAGAAAAGCGATTAATGTTTTATCAGCGCTTTGTGTCTAAGCGTTTTGTGCCAAAACACATCAAGAGAAAGAATAGGTTTATGCAGACTGACGTAAAACACATAATGACATGCATGGAAGTAATTTTGAATTAGTAACATATGGTTATGGAATGTAACTGTTGAATAACAAGATTACTATACAACTGTAACACCCCACTTTGATAAGTGGACCGTTACGCGTAATTATGGCGTGTCATCAAAGCATGCAAGGTAATATGTAGTAAAACATACATGACCATAGGGAAAACCGGAATCAAACATCGGTTCCCAAACATAAGCCCAAAACATAAATAAAGTAAATGAAATGAATAAAGACTACACAAGCATAAATATATGAAGGCAAAAGGAAAAATAAGTCTATGGCAGCCTCCATCCTATGCACGTCCTCCAAATGCTCGAGTCTGTCCTTGGTACCTGCCGTTTTGGGACATGGAAAGGAAAGTAACGGCTAAGCAAAACGCTCAGCGCATGGATATAGACATAGTATGAATGACTGAAACATAATAAAGACTTAATAGCAGCGAAAATGTATAAGTCCTGGAAAACCTGGAACATGTTCATAAAACTTGTTTTATAGTTTGAAAAGCCTTACGTTTATCTTGTAAAAACTGTTTAACATGTTTACCATTAGCCAATATAGGTCATGAATTATCAATGTGCATGAATACTTGGAGGGGTGACCACGTCATGCAGATTAGATGGGCTGCCTCTAATTTAATATACTGGTTTGGGTAGGAGGGATCAGCTCCTTGTGAAGGATGCAAGGCACACACCACATTCACCTGAATAATCTGCTGAAAACATGTAAACTAGGATGCACCCATACGCCCCACCTGATAATATAATAAATGGCCAAAAGCTGAAAGGGACGCCACAAGCTATCACTCCGCCGTGGTGAAGTCATAACACCAGTGCCTCTAGTGTTATGGTTATGGTACCTCCATAACTAGGTGAAACTGGTCATGCATGTATATGGCTTTAGGTATTCTAATCAAACATAAGCAATTCAAAACATATAAACAAATACTGGGGAAAACAGATGGCTGCATACGGGGAAATCCTAATAAGCAAAGAATGTGCATACTGAAAGGACGAAGAATCCGTACCTTGTGTCCAGTGAACGAATAAGACGAACGGAAGAGAGTCCTACTTCGATATCACTAATGCTACATAAATACATACGTGTATAAGTCTGATTACTGAGTACGTAACTGGTTTTATATCATGTCTTAGCTTGTTTTATACGTTCCTGTCATGTTTTACTGATTTAAGCTTTATACTGTGTTTATCATGTATTCTGTCTATCCTGATTAAGTATTACTTGTATTTCATGTATTATTATACTTGTTGTGTAATAATAAATAACTTTCTAAAAATAGCAGGTTTCCTAAAATAGAAAGTTTCCAAAAATAGAAAGTTATCAAAAATAGAAAGTTTCCAAAAATAGAAAGTTTCCAAAAATAGTAAGTTTTTAAAAATAGAAAGTTTCCAAAAATAGAAAGTTTCCAAAAATAGAAAGTTTCCAAAAATAGAAAGTTTCCAAAAATAGATTTACCGCTTAAAATAGATAAGTTTCAAAAAATAGAAAGTTTCTATAAATAGATTAGCTGTCTTAATTAAATAAGTTTCTAAAAATAGAAAGTTTCCATAATTAGATATAAGCTGGATAATTAAGCCAATTATATAAGCTAAGTGTTTACTGATTAATATTCTAAGTCATGTGATTATATAGTATAGTTTATTAATTGTTTCATGTGAATTAAATAAACTATAGGTTAAAGTATTTAATAAAATATAACCTGGTTTAATTAAATAAAGGTGAAAATACTTAGGTTAAAACATGTATTATTATCTATTAATAATATAACCTAAGTCATGTAAATTAATTAATTATAGGTCATGATTTTAATAATTAATTAATTATATATTCAAATTAAATGGAAATCACTTAGGTTAAAATTCATATATTAATAATAAAATTAATAACCTAAGTCATGTAAATTAAATTAATCATGTTTATGTTTTTAATTAATTTAATTTAAGTCTTGAAAACATATACCTTGTAAAAAATATTTAACCTTGTATAATAACTCATGAACCGGATCGTGTTTTATTCTAAACATGTGTGAATCGGACCCGTGTTTAAACCCGTGAACCGGACCCAATACACCACCATGCCCCGACCTAGGTCGGGGTCTCCCTTTTTCCTTGCTGCCGTGACAAACCACCACCACACCGAGACCATAAGGTCTCGGTGGTACGAATAAACCCAAGCCGTAACCCCCTTGTGCTCGGTTTAGGCGTCGGTCACAAACAAACACCCATTTAATCATTAATTTATTATACCCCATGATTCAATAACATGTTGATACTTGTTTTTAATTTGTTATTTAAAAACATTCATGATTTTATGTGATTAGTAAATCAAAACATAAAAATAAAAGAGGTTTGAGGTTATACCGATCACGTGAATCAAAGGATGATGAACACGCTAATAATCATTTCAATAAACGAACACCAAAAATTAATCAAACACCCCTTTGGTGTGTGTAGAACCCGGCGGCCAAAGAACAAAGAGAAGGAGAAAAGATTTTAGGGTTTTTAGTATTTTCTAACTTTTGTTAAAATGAAACCAATCTTTTCCCATAATTCCTTGTTAGTAAAATTTGCATGGGCTAGGCCCATGTTCCTTGTTTTAGCCGTGGGTAGGGGGCCCCACATGGGGTAACCCATACATTTTTCGTGTCTAAAATAAGTGTGTTCTCGTGTTCGTATTTTACGTGATTTACTTAGTTATCGTTCGTGACACATTATATTTATTCGTGATCGTAATAAATATACATACATACGTAATTTTAGCTCGTGATAATTTACGTTCATGATTTCATGTTCGTATGTTCGTGATTATAATTATTATTGAAATAATTATCGTGTGTTAATACGTAATAAATACTTATCGTGTTATAACACGTACGTAATACTTGTAATTCTTGCTCGTGAAACGTAAACGTGCTAAAAAAGAAAGTTCTAATCTTGTACGTACGGTTCATGGTAAAAGCGTGTGGGTTTTACAACTCTTCCACCCTAAAAAGAATAATTTGTCCCCGAATTATAGATAATTAACTAAAAGAGAAACATACCCGAATCAACTGAGAGGGTATGTAAGATAAATGGACGTGCAGGTAACATGGTAGAAGGAACGTGGAAAGTGACAAGTCTTGAAAGGACATGGAACATGACGTGACTGAAAGGACGTATCCATCGATAATAGAAAAACGGATAAGAAGTCCGGATGAACTTGTCCGTTTCCAAGTAGCTTCCCTCTTGAAACGGTTCCTTCTCAAGATCTTGACACCATGATAAATCTTGGTCCTCCTGACCTTGACTTGAAAACACGAAGTTCATGGTTATCAACGTAAGATAGATCCCCTGAATTTGATCGATGGAAATAAGAATTAACGTGCAAGGGTAACTAAAACGTTATGGTGCAAAAACAATCTATTTAACTGATAATTAGCAAAGATGCGCGAGACATGTAGAAACGTAGTACGTGAAAATTTTGAACGTGATACGTGAAAATTTTTGAACCTGATACGTAGAGATATGGTGAGTGTAGTATGAGCAAATATATCGTGATCAATGATACGTGTAACATATCGTGAACGTGATACGAGGAACGTGGAATGAACATGACATGTGAAACATATCGTGAACATGGAATACGGCGGTGGTAACGCCAAACGCTATAAGGTGAGATGTGGAAATGTGACGTGAAACGTCTATCAGAGGATATGAAGTTATACTAAACTTGAGTCTGGTCTCTCCAGTTCTTGCAAAACTTCACAGAATGAAAATAAACGTGAAATCGTAACCAGGATACTATCATGAACGTGAATAATGTCATGAACTTGAGCGTGAAAGCAAGTCGTGAAAGCAAGTCGTGAAAGCAAGTCGTGAAATTAGAACAAGGATGAACGTAAATAAGTTGCACAAATGTGGACCTTTGTCTGACCCGATAGCTGAGGGGTTACCAAGTGATCTGATGAGCCTTGGCTGGAACATGTCTAAGTAATCTACTGGTTCTGAAATCCTTGCGGGCGTAAGGATTCTGCAGACGTGATCAAACTGTTGGCAATAACACAGATAGCATCATGCTTCTTCTGAGTTTGCGTTAATCTGGTAACCAAAATCCATGGAGATCTTGTCCCATTTCTATTCACACATTCAGATGATGGAAAACATCCTAGTATGGTGATATTTACTATATCTTGCTTCGTAGAAACTTGATACATAGAAATTTGCGGAACTATGAGTCTCCGAAATTAGACTTCTCTTAGCGTAGAATTTTCTGGAACACCTAATGTAGTAAAGGGTTCTCACCTTTCGTATAAGCTGAGTCATGGTAAGATTAATCGTGGGAATCCATGTGATTCAGCATGTCACTGTAATCAAACAGAATTGATATTGGAAAATTTCCAGGGTGAAATTTCTCCCGTCGTAGAATTTGCAACAAAGTGCAAATATGGTCTTCCTGCTCTTCTCCAGACATAGAGAAAATCAGGTTGTCCTTGAAGAAAACACTGATGAATTTGTTTATGAGTTCATGGAAACTCAATTTATTAAGTCCATAATGCTGTTGGAGCATTTATGAGACTAAAACAGAATCATGAATCTAACATGACCGGGTCGTGTACAAATAGCAGTCATGGACATGTCTTGCTCTTTCACTCGTCACTCTTGGCAGCATGATCATGAATCTGATCTTGGAAAATGCTGAACACCCTAAATGAATCCGATCTTGTCAATACGTAGAGGAGAATAACGGTTATGAATGGCGATTTGTTTAAAAATCGACGGTAGTCGACACATAATCTCATGTTACCGTCCTTATCCTTGAAGGTTCTTCAGGAGTATATGGGAAGATTTTGGAATAATCCGCTGGTTATGCGTAAAAGGACTTAAGGGGTCGTGTCTTAACTGACAGCTAGAATATTTTAGCGACCATGGCTAACAACGCACATGTTTGTAAGCATAGATAATTTGTACAGATTTTCCTGATGGAAAATCAAGCTGAATGTATTCAGGAGCCTGAACATCACTGTAAATAATCATGAATGGCAACATGGTGAGCTATTCGTAGTCCATAATTAGGATTAATTTCAACTCGTGTCTGTCCGAGGAAATGCGTTAGCAGCTTGGATCTCATCATTAGGCTGAAGAAAAGCCTTCGTATACGTGGGAATACGAATGGTGTCCTTTATGGTCATAAATATATGAAATATGGGTGAAAAAAAATGGAAGTGTCATCGAGAAAACGTGATTGATCGTACTGATACGCCAGTGATGGTATTGAAACTCTTGTGGCCTGATTAATACATGGCACAACAAAAGGGATATACCCTTTAGAGGGTACCCTGAATTCCTTAGAGATGTTCCATAATTGGACGTAAGTCATGTGTCTTGACTCGTGTCTTGGGAAATATAAGCGTGACATGTGTCTTGACTGGTGTCTTAACATGTGTCTTCAGAGAGTATACGTGAGACAAGTATCTTGGCTGATGTCTTGACATGTGCCTCGAGATGTGAAACGAATAGAACCACAAATATTAGGTTATTATGCCAGAATTAGCGGATCGGTTGAACTACTGAACCTTTGTTTTTCTTATCACGTCCGCGGCTGGAGCTCCGGTTGCGATTGTTAGGATAGTTGTTGTCATAGTAGTGGTTACTATCGTCCTGTCTGTCAGTTCCATGACGGTCAGTCTCATGACTGTGATTCATGTAACTATTCAGCTAAGTGGCCGGCTGGTACCGGTTCTCCACTCATATGACTAAAACGACAACTGAATGACGTGTGACATGTAACTAAGAATTTGGGACCATGATTTATGGAAATCGTCTGGTGGTGAAGCATCTTCTCGTCCGATCGCTTTGATCTAACACCTTTGTCTTCGTCTTGTACGATCTCCAGGTTGTGAACAACATCAGTATCTCGTAGTGTCTCCAAACATCAGCAACATCATCTTTAGTAACATCTCCAAGCTATAAGCGGCATCAATAATTTATATAACATCAACAAATGGAATACGCATGAGATGATTTAGAATCGAATAGTGAATACTCATGGAGTATTGTATGTGAAATACACATGGATTATGGTACGTGTAATACACATGGAATACTGTACGTGTAGTACACGTGGGATGCACATTAAATGATCGATATGGGCCGATCTTTTGACATGATTTTACATGGTTTGAAGACCAAACTGGGCTGATCATCATGATAGCCTAGCAATATTAGCATATACATCATTTTGGTTGTATAGAGAAACATTAAAATGTGGTTACACAAAATTCAACGATGATTTGCCTGAAAGCATGATCAATGAAAACCAACCATGACTATCATGAAAGTAGGATTCAATGAAATCCAACAATGTCTTGCATGAAAGCATAAATAACAAAAAAGGCGTAAGACGTAATCAACATGAAGACGAAATTATCATGAAGAAATATGAAACAATTTAACATGAAGGAGTGTAATGGTACCAAATTCAAGCACATGCATCAACTTTTTAAGATGTTATGATTCCATGGTGGATTTATGTTTAAATCCTTTTGTATGTGTGGTATAAGCAATGATTCATGCTTTCATGTTAAAAAGATTGATTTTTGATCTTTGATTTTTGTTAAATTTATCATACAAGTTTTTTAAGAGTGTTTGGTTGATGGGTATGTTATTAGAGTCATTCTATACGTATGGAAATGATTGGTTTTGATTGAAAAATGGATTTGACATGTTTTCTAAAAAGGTATTTTGGGACAGCAGCATATAATAGATTGTTTCGTGGGTTTAAGGTCTGATAAAGGCTGTGATTATTTGATATTGTTGTTGATTTTTCCAAGACGCTCGTTTTGGTATAAGATAGAGCTTCTAAGTCATTACGAGTCAAAAGTTATGCTATTTTTAGTTTTCGTGTACCGGGAGACGCAAGTCGGCACAATCCGAAATTGTGGCTGATTTTGGGTCGACTCTCGGGGACTTTAGGCTTGGTTAGATAGTTGATACTACTGGTTTTCAAAGTTTACAAACTTATTTTGATGAGTCTAGTAGTGGTTTCAAAAGACGGATTGTCGAATTAGCACCTTTAAAGTGATCCAAACGGTTTTACAAAACAAGTGCACAAATCTGTCCCATTTTTGGAGTCGAGTAAAGTGTCGAACTGATGGATTTTAAAGTGTGAACTTTGGCTCAAATTTTGGTGAGGTCTTATACAGGTTATAAGTGACCTTGACACCAATTTTCATCTAAAACGGACAAGTCTAGATAGGGTAGATCGGTGTGTACCTTGGTGGTGTACTTGATTTTATTTTGGACACATAGTTCAATGCTTGTGTTGCGTGAGTTTGAGTATTCACCATCAGACATGGTGACTTACTCAAGTGCTTAGTCATTATATAAATGACTTAGCTACTGGTCCGAATAAGGGTAAATAATAGTTTGACTTGCGTTAACTTGGCGCTGTATAACGGGTCAATTTCAAGTGTACAAGTGTTTTAACGAGTAACGTTGGATAAAAGGATTCATTTGCTTCGTGACAATGGTTTTTGAAACATGAATACTTTGAAAATAGTTGAGTCATATTATATTTGGTACATATCGATATTCGAGTTCGAGTCTTAACGCGCGCCTTATTTTGATAAGTTGCGGTTTTCGTGTTTCCCCGGGCATCCATATCGTCGGTGATCGTCTACCACTACCGTTTCTACTCAGTTGCTGAGTACCATGATTGACTTACCTCGTGGCTAAGGTGAGTTCATAGCCCCTTTTTACTTGTACATAGTTTCTAAACACGGGGTGATATTTTACATGGTGGAACACAACCAAATTAAAAACGGTATTGCTATCCAGAACGTGTATGCTTTACAGATGATTTCAATGGTATTATTGCTTTTAGACGTTAGCCTTGAGTTTCCTCTCATATCATGAACCGTTAATTGTCCCGTATGCTTTGCGTTAAGCGCGAATGTTGTGGGTGGATCCATCAGGATTGACAATCCCCGTCCCGATTACCTTGACGCACTAATATTCGTTTATACTTGAGTATTTAGGCTGAATACTCCCTAGAGGAACTTACATTTTAGCTAAGCTTCGGTTCATGACACTAAACAGCAATAATATGCATCGTGACTACGTACAATGTACATAGTTAACCCCCCCATTACGTGTTTTACGAATTCTATTGTGTTCCACACCTTTACTGCTAAACCTATGAATGTCACTCAACTTTATGTTGACGACTTTACATGTTTAATCTCAGGTATTATTACTTAGCTTTGCTTGGATGGGAGCCCGCAGGAGATTATCGCAGCTTGGAGATTTCTGTGATGCTTTAAAAAGACTGTTTTTAGTAAAAACTTCAGGAGTTTATTCTATCTTTTGGGCAACTTTATGTTATAAATTGAGATGAAATAATATAATTTTCTGCTTCTAAAACTCTGGGACCTATGTTTAAAAACTCTGACCTTTTATCATGTAATGTACATGTTTTTATTTCGTCAGCTTGTTATGAACTGTAATTCATTATTTCTTGTACTATGACGTGTTACCCCCTCGTTGCCTAATTGTTCCATGTCAGATTTTGGGGGTCTCACAATTTACATAGGTGGTTCCTCTTTAGTTCATGCTCATGCTTCAATACTTTTTCAAAGACATTAACCATTGAGAAGTTTTTAACTTCATCCTCCTTCAGCAGGTACAAGCACATCCTTGGGATGATATACATGTGTTTCAGTCCCCTGAATGTTCAGTTTTCCACATTGAACTCAACTCCCAAGTTTCCTCAGGAGGGAGTTGGGTGTCCTAGCATTCAGTGACTAGAGTGGACTTTTAAACCCATCCCTTCAGCAGACTTTATAACCAAGTCTCTAGCCAATCCCTTCGTCAAGTGATCAGCTAAATTTTGTTGAGACCTCACAAAATCTATTGAAATCACCCCATTCATGATTAACTAATGAATCATGCTATGTCTAACAGCTAAGTGTCTAGACTTACCATTGTACATTTGGCTATATGCCTTAGCCAATGTAGTTGCACTATCACAACAGATAGATATGGGTGCCATAGGTTTGACCCATAATGGAATCTCAAGAAGCAAGTTTCTCAACCATTCAGCTTCTTTACCAGCAGCTGCTAGAGCCACAAACTCAGATTCCATGGTAGAGCTAGTAATACAAGTTTGTTTCTTGGATGCCCAAGAAATTGCACCACCACCAAGTAGGAATACTCAGCCACTGGTGGATGAAATATCCTTAGTATTGCTGATCCAACTTGCATCAGTGTAACCTTCCAACACTGAAGGATATCCAACATAAGACAAACAATAATCCATTGTTTCTTTCAAATACTTTAGTACTATCTAAATTGCTTGCCAATGCTGAGTACTAGGATTACTAGTGTACCTACTCAGTTTACCCACAGCAAATGCAATGTCAGGCCTAGTACTAGTCATGGCATACATCAAGCAACCAATAACCCTAGAATACTCAAGCTGGGAGACATCCTGACCATTGTTAGGCATCAGTTTCTCACTTGTATCCATTGGTGTACTCACTGGAGTACAATCAAAGTAACTGAATTTCTTCAGTACATTCTCAATGTAATGAGACTGAGAAATTAAAATACCATCACTTTCATGTTTAAACCTTATGCCAAGGATAACATCAGCTTTCCCCATGTCTTTCATAGAGAACTTTGATGACAAAAACTCCTTTGTTTGATCAACCTTAGCTTGGTCAGTACCAAAGATTAACATATCATCAACATATAGGGAAATGATGACTCCTTTACCAGATTCATCAAATTTGCTATATACACATTTGTTAGCTTGGTTAAGTGAATAACCATTAGACAAAACCACTTCATCAAATTTCGGGTGCCATTTATTAGGTACCAGCTTCAGTCCATACAAGGACATGATCAGTTTACACACCTTGTGCTCATTACCAGGCATGATGAAGCCCTGAGGTTAGTTCATATAAACTTCCTCATCCAAGTCACCATTCAAGAATGCTGTCTTCACATCCATATGATGAATAATCAGATTGTGAATACTTGCTAGAGCAATCAGTATTCTTATGGTAATGATATGTGCTATTGGAGCATAAGTATCAAAATAGTCTATCCCTGACTTTTGTTTAAAGCCCTAAATGACTAACCTTGCCTTGAACTTTTCAACAGTTCCATCTACCTTCATTTTCCTTTTGAAACTCCATTTGTTACCAAGTGGATTACAACCTGGAGGTAGATCAACCAACACCCAAGTGTTGTTGCCCATGATGGAATCCATCTCATCATTTATTGCTTCTTTCCAGAAAGCAACATCCTGGGACTTCATTGCTTCATCAAATGTTTTGGGATTATCCTCAACGTTAAAGCAATAGGAGTATTGGTATGAGACCTCATCCCTTGTACCTTCAACCAAGTATAGTTGAAACTGGGGCCCAAAATTCCTTGGGGTCCTATGCCTTGTGCTTCTTCTAAGCTCAGGCTCAGGTTGCTTAACTACAACCTCATTAGTGAACCTTTTAGGTTCCACCGAAGCACCAATGTACTCAGCTCCAGCAGGAGTCCTAAGGCTTGGTCTAGAGACTGATGAGAACCTTGTTTCCTCAAAGTTAGCATCCCTTGATTCAATGATTGAGTTTATAGAAACTGAACCATTAGTTTCAATAACATAGAACCTATAAGCCTTAGAATGCTCAGCATATCCAACAAAAATGCATTCAATGCCTCTTTCACCTAAGGTTTTCACCTTTGGATCAGGGAGTCTTACAAAAGCCCTACATCCACAAACTTTGAGGTAGTTCAAGTTTTGTTTTATTTTAGTCCAGAGTTCATAAGGGGTAATCTTGTTCGTTTTGTTGGGAACTCTATTTAATAAATAGCAAGCTGTTAACATAGCTTCACCCCATAACCCTTGACTCAGCCCTGAATAGAACAACATGGAGTAGTCTATCTCCTTTAGTACTCTATTTTTCTTTCCAGATATACCATTTTGCTGTAGGGGGGGTATAGGGAGCAGTTGTTTCAAGTATAATACCAATAGACTGAAAATAATGTGCATCCATATAATCACCTCCCCTATCAGTCCTTAATCTTTTGATTTGGACTCCTTGTTGTAATTCAACTTTAGTCTTAAATACTTTAAATTTATCTAATGCTTCATCCTTAGTATGCAACAAATAAACATAACAAAACCTTGAAGCATCATCAATAAATGTTACCAAGTATTTCTTATTCCCTAATGAGGGAGTAGCATGCAAATCACAAAGATCACTATGGATTATCTCCAAGACTTTAGTTTCACGTTTTACATCCTGAATGGTTTCTTAGTAATTTTGTTCAGCATGCAAGTTTGACACTTTTCAGTGTCCATATCAAATATTGGGATTAACCCATCCGTAGACATATCTTGCATCCTCTTAAAGTGGACATGGCCCAGCCTAGCATGCTGATAAGTGTGAAAACACTCATCAATTATGATCCAAATACCACTTAAAACACAGCCAAATACATTATATTTAACTATAAAATATCATAATTACGCGTGTATTTGTGTTTTATGTGTTTTCAGGTAAAAAGATACATTTTGTAGCAAACATGCGTCTTCAAGGGATTTATATGACAAAAGACGAAGAAAAAGACGAAAGATGCTTCAAAGCCCTTGCTTGCCAAAATTTCAAAGATCGAGGGCTAAAGTTGTAACTTTCACAAAGACAAAGGATGAAAAGGAGATTTTGCTTAAATTTATTAACACATTTGATAAAAGGTGATAAAGTGAAGGACTTAAAACAAAACAAATGGAAAGTTTATATTATTTCACTTAACTTGGTCAAAGTCAAGTCTCACAAAACGTCTCCATCACAAACGAAGAGAGATAAAGATATTAGAGAAAGTTTTAGTCGGCTTCATAGTTTTCTTCACCAAAAACCTGCAAGTTCAATTCAAGAAAGATTCATAAGGTTTCAAGTCAAGCTCACTTAATTAGATCAATACTCAAAGATGAAAAAACGCCCAAATCGAATGGAGCAATGAAGAACAAATTCATCCTCGTATTTTACACGTGGCACGACCTGATTGGAGGCTACACGTCATCTCATCTTCCTCAACGTCTATAAATACCAAGAGAGCCATTCAGTTGAAGACGGTTAGCATAGGAGTAGTTACACATAGTAGAATAGGTATAGTTTAGGTGTAGATTAGCTTAAAATTCTCACATAGCTTTCTGTTTTCAACACATTTTCAAGTTAGTTTCACTTGTATTGAATTCGGTTTCAGTTTGTTGTAACTAATTCAGTTATCTTCCATTAATGAAACAAGTTTAAATCTTCAGTTTGATCACCTTCTTCTATAATCTTGTTGCAGATAGTCACTCTTGTTCATAAGAGTTAGTTAATTTCTGTTAAATGTTAGTTACGAGTTTGCTGAACTTTAAACTCTTCTCCATTAATGAAAGATGTCATTTTCAATAAAGTTTTAAACTCTCTGTTCTTTTTATAGTTCATAAGCTTGTAGCTGTTGAGCTTCTACAGGCTTGAGTAAGATTGACTAGTATGATCAGTAGATGATGTTTTAATTTTGAATTTGTTCATTAATTTCTGTAATAAAACTTTAAGTTCAGTTAGTTTGTTAGACTTATGTTATGATTGTTGATAGGTGTGAAAACACCCATCCTTTTACCACTTATTTCTTACTAAAACAAGACCAAAACGCGTATTTAATGTCATTTGTTTAGAATTATGCGTGGTTTGTGTGTTTGTTGTGTTTTCAGAGCCAACCGGATAAATATTGAAGAAAACATGGGATTGCACGGGTTTTATCGAAGAAAAAGACTCAAGACGAAGTCTATTGTTCAAGAGATGCAAAAGATTTGAAGTCAATGGGCCTATTTGAAGATTTATCGAAGAAAAGGACCAAAGATGGAAGATTTACACATGTCGAAAGAACTCAAGTCTATTAAACGAAGAAATTAAAAGACGAGTTGAGTTTATACGTCGACAAATCCCGAATCGGAATCGAAAACGTCAACTTTTCTGAAAAGACGAGAAGACAAGAGGAAAGGGAGAAAGCTCACTCACCAACCAACCACTAGGCCTATAAATAGAATAGCCCTTCACATTTGACAAGGAGTTTTTCATTTTCCAATTTTTTCCTTTTTCTTTGTTTCGTAGGGTAACCAACACCATTAAGGTGTTGGTGATTTTCATTTTTGTTTTCACAAATCTTGTAGTCTTAATCTTTTCCTTTGATTGTTTAAACCTTAATCATTTAATATCATACTTCCATTAATCTTGTTCATCTTCTTCTTTTTGATTCCAAATCTTAAAGTTTTATGTTGTTGAGTTTGATCTTAAAAAGTATGTGGGTTTTGTGTTTTTATTGTTTTGATTTGATGTTTATTGTTTGTGAATGATTGGTGATTAGTTTTGTTTAAGTTTTGGTTAAAAACTTGGTTGATTTTGGCTTAAAATCGTGTTCTTAAATTGTTAATGTTCTTCGAGTTCTTCAAATCCCCAGATTCCGAACGAAGCCCTATGTTCCGAATCAAGGTTTTCAGCAAGTATTCCGAACCGACATTTTCCTTGGATTGTTCCGAATCAGTGTTTATTCATCCGGAATAATTAATATTCCGGATGAGTCTTTATGTCCCGAATCAGTTCTATTGAAAAGTTCCGAATGAAAGGTTTTTAAAAAGTTCTGAATCAGATTTTTTGAAAGTTCCGAATGAGTGTTTTTAAAAGTTCCGAATCAATTTATTTTTAAAAAAAAGTTCCGAATCAAGTGTTTTTAAAAAGTTCCGAATCAAGTGTTTTTAAAAGTTCCGAATCAAGGTTTTTCATAAATCTTCCAAATCAGTGTGTTCTGAATTAGTGTGTTCCGAATCAATTTTATTCCGGATCAATAATGTTCCGAATCAAGCTTAGTTCTAAATATTCCACATGAAGGCAAACGTTCCGAATGAAGGTTGTATTCCGTATGAAGAGTTTTGGTCAAGTTATTCCGAATGAGCATGTATTCCGAATGAGCATTAATTATTCCGAATCAAGTAGTTTTCAGTAAGGATTATTTCACTGTTTTTGTTTTACTGTTTAATTGTTTAATTTTAATTCAAGCTTTATTTTATTAACTGTTTTTGGTTTAAATTTTTATCACTTTACGCATTTAATCCTTTTTAGTAGCATATAAAATCACAACCCTTTTTGTAACCAAGAACAACTATTCCACTTTGAGCCGTGAGCAATTCGAGAAGATACCGAGAATAAAAATCTGAACCCCAAAGAAAAACCTTGTATCAAATGGCGCCGCTGCCGGATCTTCTCGTAAGGATTAACTTATTTTTGTGAGAACTTGGATTTTGGGATCCGTTCACCGTGAACGTTACTTTTTCATAAAAATTTTCAAAAACCCTAAAAAATATAAAATTTTCAAAAATACAAAAAAATTTAAAAACATAAAAAACCAAAAATATTTCTTGCTTTGTTAGTTCTTTTGCAGGTGTGTGCGCACTCGATCAACGTCTTATCAAGAGCCCGAGACTCTCGATAACTTAGACATGGCCGGTGTACACAACAACAATAACAATCCACCTCAAAACAACATGAACAACAACAACAATGAACCTCTACCGGATAATCGCCCTATGATCGAACTTTTTCAAGCACATGTAGAGGGAAACAACGATCCAATTGTCATACACGCGATTGCAGCCAACAACTTTGAGCTCAAATCCGGCTTTATTCAAATGGTCTCTGCTCAACCATTCTTGGGGCGTACCATTGATGACCCTCATGACCACATCAAAAGGTTTCTTAAACTCACGAATACGGTCAAATTCAATGGTGTTCCACAAGAGGTAATCCGTTTACAACTTTTTCCTTTCTCCTTAGAGGGACAAGCCCGGCATTGGCTTGCAAAGGAACCGCCACAAAGTATTCTGACGTGGACGAACTTGGAGACCAAATTCATAAACTACTTTTTCCCACCCTCTCGTACTACCGCTTTGCGGAATGAAATTATTAATTTTGAACAAAAGTACGATGAGTCTTTTAGTGAATCTTGGGACCGTTTTAAAGACCTTTTAAGAAAGTGCCCACAACATGGTTTTACCAAAGTGCACCAAATTAATACTTTTTACAATGGTTTAAGCATGAATGACCAAGATTCATTTAATAGTGCCTCGGGGGGTAATATTTTGGTTAAGAGTTCTAATGCCGCTTGGGATATTATTGAGAATAAGTCTAGAGTGCAAACCAAGAGTGTTCGGACCAATGCCGCTAGTGCTAGTACTAGTGACAACGACAATAGACTTGACAAAATTATGTCACTTCTTGAATCGCTTGCTGCCCAAACCGCTAGCAACACCAAAAGCATCAACGCTCAAAACGCTCAAGTCAATGCTGTAAGCCAATGATACTTTGATTTTGCATTGGGGGTTCATGTTATGTCTCGAAATCTTCTCGAATTGATCACGGCTCAAAGTGGAATGATTGTTCTTGGTTACAAAAAAGGGGATTGGGTTTTCTATTCTACGGAAAAGGAATAAAAGAGCAAAGTCGTTAAAATAAGCTAAAACAATTGACAAATGAAAATCAAGGTAAAAGAAATAAAGATCAGTTCAAAATTAAACAACAAATGAAAGTGATTAAAAATGCAACTTAAAAACTCAAAAAACTTAAAATAAGAAAAGCTGAAAAAGATGTTCATTCGGAATAAATAAAACTTGAAACCTTGATTCGGAATAGGTCAGTTGATGCGGAATATATTGTTGATCCGGAATAAAATTGAAAAGGGTTTGATTCGGAATGTTGAGCTTGATCCGGAATATTAGATATTCCGGATGAAAAAGGTTGATTCGGAATATGGAGCTTGATGCGAAATAAAAGTTCTATCCGGAATAATTGTTGATGCGGAATAATGAGTTGATGCGGAATAATGAAACTGATGTGGAATATGGAAGTTGATGCGGAATAATGAGTTGATCCGGAATAATTGATTATTCCGGATGAAAGGTTTTGATCCGGAATATAAAATATTCCGGATGAACAATGTTGATTCGGAATAAACTTAAACAATGCTTGATTCGGAATAAGTAATTGATCCGGAATACCCGGTTGATCCGAAATATCCGGTTTGATTTGGAATCTGGGGAAGAAGAACATTAAACAGAAGAACAACAGGGTAATACGATTTTCACCAAATCAAACCAAAATAAACCAAATAATTTAAACCAAACTAACCAATAATCATTTACTAACCATAAACATCAAATCCCAACAATAGAAACACAAAACCCACTTACCTCTATGGATTAAAATCAACCAAATAAGAACTTTAATACTTTGAATAAAAAAGATGAAGATGAATAAGATTAATGGAAGGTTTATATTGATTGATTAAGGTAAAGTAAACAAAATGAAAGATTAAAAACTTACAAGATTAAAGATTGAATCAAGAAAAATAAAAATCACCAACACCTTAGTGGTGTTGGCTTCTTCCCTACGAAACAAAAAGAAAAAACTGGAATACTAAAAACTAGCTCAAATAGTGTGAGGGTGATCTCTTTATATAGGCCAAGTGGTTGGTTGGTGAGTGGGCTTTCTTCTTTCTTTTCGTCTTCTCGTCTTTTCAGTAAAGTTGACGTTTTCGATTCTTATTCGGGATTTGTCGACGATTAAATTCAACTCGTCTTTTAATTTCTTCGTTTAATAGACTTGAGTTCCTTCGACATATGTAAATCTTCCATCTTTGGTCCTTTTCTTCGATAAATCTTCAAATAGGCCCATTGACTTCAAATCTTTTGCATCTCTTGGACAATAGACTTCGTCTTGAGTCTTTTTCTTCGATAAAACCCGTGCAATCCCATGTTTTCTTCAATATTTATCCGGTTGGCTCTGAAAACACAATAAACACAAAAACCACGCATAATTCCAAACAAATGATATTAAATACGCGTTTTGGTCTCGTTTTAGCAAGAAATAAGTGGTAAAAGGATGGTTGTTTTCACACCTATCAAATCCCCTACACTTAACCATTGCCATGCCCTCATGCAATGCTTAGTGATAAAGCAATTTTACACTTTTCTCATAATCAATCAACCTTGGCCTTATTAAACACTACTAAACATAAATTAAAGTTCTAAGAGAAATTAAAACTTTAAAGGAAACAAAAGGATAGAAAACCATTTTCACTAGAAAATAGCTATATGGAAATAACTTGCAAAGAGATCAAGGACTTACATTAGGGCTTTGGTGCTGCGAAGATTTATCACCCTCAAATTTCACGTTCCCCAAACTAAGCTTAAAAACGAGATCATTGTTATTATAAGTTAGCAAATCAAACACTTACACACATGGCTTAATTATATGCTTAAACTCCCTTATTCCTAGGTGTATCTCTTATATTTTATTTTTGTCTTAGAATGATCATGAAGATGCATTTTTGGACCTATTGCGATAGTTTATTTAGGCTGAAAGCAAAGTAGGACGATTTGATTAATAGTTAGCTAAAGGACAAAATCTCTTAAAATTGCTTCTCAGGATATCAAAAAGTTCATATCTTGGCATAACTCGCTTCACGATTTGAGACCTTTCTTGGGCCGATATTTGGCATGTACTTCGTACTTAATATCTTGAGAGACGTTCTCGAGATAATGGTCTTCTCTTCGTTAATAGAGTTTCTTCATTTGGAGACTTTTGAGGGGTACTCCAACTTTGTTGACCACGACTTCATCATTATTTATTCAATCGTTAATTGGGATTTTGAGATACAACGATCCGCCTCCTTTTCGGACTTGGATCTATTTATCCTCATACCTTGTTAGGGTCTTTTCGGATAGACTTCTCCATGATCTTTATGGGAGTTGATTGATTTTCGTCGTGAGTCTTGATCCTTCATATTGATTTTTGGAATAATGCTTTTCACATCACCTTGGATCTTTAGCAATAAGATTGAATCCTCATGCCTTGTTAGGGCCTTTTCGGAGTCGCCAATCTTCGCGCCCCGCTTCATAAGTTATGCCTTGGGTATGAACTCTTATCATTACCGAGCAACTTTTAAACGATTTTGGGCTAGAAGCTAAGTAACTTTTCAAATCGTACGACCTTACTTATTGCAGATAAATTATTAGCAAGTGATGGGAGAATAGGCAAATAATTACACCAAGTGTGCTTGTGCAAGAATACCGACTTACAATTGACTCTATCATTTCTCGTTCTCCACAATTTAAAATCTCAAGTAATGAGACTCGTGGATGCTTAGCCTAATAAACCAATTAAGGTCTACATGGTTAAGGATACTAGCTAGAATAAACTTGGATAAGTCTATTCGGGCTGAGTCAAAATAACCGTTGCGTCATTAGTGGGTAAAGCTTTGGCTTCAACCCATTTAGAAACATAGTCAACGACTACAAGGATGTATTTGTTTCCTTTAGAGGAAGGGAATGGCCCCATAAAGTCGATACCCCAAACATCTAAGATTTCACACTCTTGTATGAAATTCTGAGGCATCTCGTCTTTATGTGTGATCTTGCCTTGTTTTTGGCAAGCATCACAATGTTTAACCATCTCGTGAGCATCACGATAAATGGTGGGCCAATAAAATCCTGAGTCAAACACTTTTTTGGCGGTGTAGTTGGGACCAAAGTGACCACCGGTGGGTCCTTTGTGGCAAGCTTCGAGAATGTAGAAAGCTACCGGTCCATCAACACATCGGCGAATAATCAAATCAGCGCATTGTTTGAAAAGATACGGGTCATCCCAAAAGTAAGTCTTAATATCTTTGAAGAACTTCTTCTTTTGTTGGGATGTTAACCCGTCAATGAGAATTCCACCCGCCAAGTAGTTTGCAATGTCCGCAAACCACGGGGCTTCATCATTACTCGAGTTGATAGACATTAAGGTCTCCAGGGGAAAAGAGTCATTGATCTCTTTGTTCGGATGATCCCCTTGATAAGGATCCTCAAGTCTGCTGAGATCATCCGCGACTAGGTTTTCAGCTCCCTTCTTATCACGAATTTCGATTTTATATTCTTGAAGTAGCAAAACCAAGCGAAGAAGTAATGGTTTGGAATCTTGTTTAGTTAACAAGTAATTTAACGCGGAATGATCGGTATACACGATTGTGGTAGAAAGGACAAGATAGGGGCGGAACTTTTCAAAAGCATAGACAACAGCTAAAAGCTCTTTTTCGGTTGTCGTGTAATGCAATTGAGCCCCTGTCATTGTCTTGCTAGCATAGTGGATTGGTTGAAAGTGTTTGTTCACTCTTTGGCCCAAAACCGCTCCAATATCAAAGTCGCTAGCATCGCACATCAACTCGAAAGGCAGCTCCCAATTAGGGGTAACCAAGACCGGTGCCTTAGTTAGCTTATCCTTAAGAAGGTTGAAGGCGTCAATACACTCATTAGAAAAGATAAAAGGAGTATCTTTTTCCAAGAGGTGGGTCATCGGGCGAGCGATTTTAGAAAAATCTTTGATAAAGCGACGGTAGAAGCCCGCATGACCGATGAAACTTCTCACACCCTTCACGTTTGAAGGTGGATGCAATTTTGCAATAACATCAACTTTAGCACGGTCCACTTCAAGACCGGCTTTGGAGATTTTGTGTCCTAGCACGATGCCCTCTTTTACCATGAAATGGCATTTTTCCCAATTTAGAACAAGGCGAGTGTCTTCACACCGCCTAAGCATACATTCTAAATTGGCAAGGCAAGCAGAGAAAGAATCACCATAAACCGAGAAATCATCCATGAATACTTCCATAGTTTCTTCAACCATGTCATGGAAGATAGCCATCATACACCTTTGGAACGTCCCAGGAGCATTGCATAAACCAAAAGGCATGCGTTTGTAAGCAAATGTTCCATAGGGACAAGTGAATGTGGTTTTCTCTTGGTCTTTGGGATCGGTGGGAATTTGAAAATACCCGGAGAAACCGTCTAAGAAGCAGTAATAGTCATTACCCGCTAGACGCTCGAGCATTTGATCCATGAAAGGAAGAGGAAAATGATCTTTTCTCGTGGCATCATTGAGCTTGCAGTAGTCGATGCAAACTATCCACCCAGTAACGAGACGAGTGGGAATCAACTCGTTGTATTCATTGGGAACAACGGTTATTCCGCCCTTCTTGGGCACACAATGGACGGGACTTACCCATGGCGAATCCGAAATAGGGTAAATTAAGCCGGCATCAAGAAGTTTGATAACCTCTTGTTTGATGACGTCATGAATGCGTGGATTAACCCTTCTTTGGCTCTGGATTGCGGGTTTAAATTTATCTTCCATGAGAATCTTGTGAGTACAAAAGTTTGGATCAATTCCGCGGATATCGGAAATTTTCCAAGCAATTGCCTTCTTATGATCTTTAAGCACGGCGATGAGGCGAGATTTTTCTTCTTCTTTCAAGTCTTTCGCGATGATTACGGGCGACTTCTTCTTGTCTTCAAGGAACACATACTCGAGATGGGACGGCAACTCCTTAAGTTCTAAATCCGGAGGATTTTCAATGGGAGGCGTATTCAAAGTCGGTTCATCGATAGCAATAGCCTTGGAAGATGGTGGAGAAATGTGGTCCTCTTTGAGAAGTTTCTCAATGAGACGAATGTCTTCATCCCAATCAGTGGGAGAATCGTCATATTCTAAGTTCACATCTCCCATGGTTGCTTCAAAATCTTTCCAAAGGAAATCACTTTCTCCAAATAGAGTAAGCGATGAATCAATAGAGGAAACGGTCTCAACATTGGGAGGAGAGGTAGGAATACTTTTACAAGCATCTTTGAAGTGTTCTTCACAAGCCTCATCAAGAACGTCGATACAATTAACACACTCGTATGAATAAGGCTGTTTAGAAAGCTTTCCCATGTTGAAGACGATTTTATCGTCACCCACTCTCATGATAAGCTCACCCGCTTCAACATCGATGAGAGTGCGACCGGTCCTCAAGAATGGACGTCCAACGATTAATGGCACCCGAGGGTCCATATCGTAGTCGACGACGACGAAATCGGCGGGAAAAGTGAATTTGTCGACTCCTACAAAAATGTCTTCGGCTATCCCCACTGGATAAGCAACCGTACGGTTAGTTAATTCCAAATTCATTTTGGTGGGGACTAGCTCAGGGAGAGACAATTGCTTCCAAACACTTAAAGGCATTAAGTTAATACTGGCACCTAGATCGGCTAGAGCCATGCAATTCTCTACTCGCGGGAAGTTGCAAGGGATATAAGAAGCGACCCGGATCACCAAGTTTGGTTGGCAATTTCCTTAAGAGAACTGCAGAGCAATTCTCGTTAAGTTGGGTATTAGCAATATCAAGAAGCTTCTCCTTGTCACTCAGAAGATCTTTGAACATTTTCGCATATTTAGGCATGTGAGCGAGAGCCTCAGCGAAGGAGATGTTTAAATTCAATTGTTTAAACATTTTGAGAAAGTTCGAAACTTGAATAACGTCCTTGCTTTTGAGCTTCTCTTTCCTCAACCTTGAGGGATAAGGTATATCGGAAGAAGAGGAAGGCTTTGGAATAGTAGGATCACTCACATCCTTGGGTGGAGGAGGGGTAGAAGTGAGAGGTGGAGGAATTGGGGAAGTAGAAGATTGAGGAATAGGAATAGGGGACTCGTTTTCCTTAGTCACAATCACTGCGAGTGGTGATTGCTTTCATCTCCCCTCTTGGATTAGCCACGGTGTTACTCGGAAGAGTACCCGAAGAAGAGGATTGATTACCTTGGAAGAAACCAGCCATCATGTTCCTTAAGTCATTCGTTTGACTTGCCAAAGTGTTTCGCATATCAGCTCGATGATCGTTCCCTTGTTTCACCATGTCTGCTTTCAAGTTGAGCACTTCCCGCTGGAGATTGTCCACGATCACATCATTAGTCCTCATGTAGGTTCCAATATCTTGGTGTAATGCGGTGGGTTGGTTGGGGGGAGCATTGTAGGCGGGTGGTTGATAAGCAGGTTGTTGGTAAACTTGGTTGTTTCTTTGAGGTGGATATGGTTGTCTTTGAGGTGGTTGGTATGGTGCACGAGGTTGTTGTTGAGGAGGGCGATTGAGGTTTTGTTGTTGGTTTGGGTTGTTAGGAGGAAAACCGGGCGGGGAAAGAAAGTTGTTTGAGCGGTAGCTAAGCAAGTTGCGGTCTCCTTGAGGACGAGCTTGATAATCGGCCGGAGGATAGGTACCGTATGCTGCATTAACATTCTCAGAAGGATAGTCTTGGGTGGAGGTACAAGTAGTGTAAGAGTGAGGACCCCTGCATATTTCACATGGTTGGCTTACAACATTGACTTGAGCGTTTTTAGCGTTGATGCTGTTGGTGTTGCTAGCGGTTTGGGTAGCAAGCGATTCAAGAATCGACGTGATTTTGTCAAGTCTCTTGTCGTTGTCACTAGTACTAGTACTAGCGGCATTGGTCCGAACACTCTTGGTTTGCACACGAGACTTATTTTCAATAATATCCCAAGCGGCATTAGAACTCTTAACCAAAATATTACCACCCGAGGCACTATTTAGTGAATCTTGGTCATTCATGCTTAAACCATTGTAAAAAGTATTAATTTGGTGCACTTTGGTAAAACCATGTTGTGGGCACTTTCTTAAAAGATCTTTAAAACGGTCCCAAGATTCACTAATAGACTCATCGTACTTTTGTTCAAAATTAATAATTTCATTCCGCAAAGCGGTAGTACGAGAGGGTGGGAAAAAGTAGTTTATGAATTTGGTCTCCAAATCCGTCCACGTCAGAATACTTTGTGGCGGTTCCTTTGCAAGCCAATGCCGGGCTTGTCCCTCTAAAGAAAAGGGAAAAAGTTGTAAACAGATTACCTCTTGTGGAACACCATTGAATTTGACCGTATTCGTGAGTTGCAGGAACCTTTTGATGTGGTCATGAGGATCATCAATGGTACGCCCCAAGAATGGTTGAGCAGAGACCATCTGAATAAAGCCGAATTTGAGCTCAAAGTTGTTGGCTGCAATTGCGGGTATGACAATTGGATCATTGTTGCCCTCTACATGTGCTTGCAAAAGTTCAATCTTAGGGCGATTGTCCGGTAGAGGTTCATTGTTGTTGTTATTATTGTTGTTTTGAGGTGGATTGTTATTGTTGTTGTTGTGTACACCGGCCATGTCTAAGTTATCGAGAGTCTCGGGCTGTTGATAAGACGTTGATCGAGTGCGCATACACCAGCAAAAGAACTAACAAAGCAAACAATAAATATTTTTGGTTTTTATGTTTTTTTTTATTTTGTTTTGTTATTTTTGAAAATTTTATATTTTTTAGGGTTTTTGAAATTTTTTATGAAAAAGTAACGTTCACGATGAACGGATCCCAAAATCCAAGTTCTCACAAAAAACTGTTAATCTTTACGAGAAGAGCCGGCAGCGGCGCCATTTGATACTTTGTTTTTGCATTGGGGGTTCAGATTATGTCTCGGAATCTTCTCGAATTGATCACGGCTCAAAGTGGAATGATTGTTCTTGGTTACAAAAAAGGGGATTGGGTTTTCTATTCTACGGAAAAGGAATAAAAGAGCAAAATCGTTAAAATAAGCTAAAACAATTGACAAATGAAAATCAAGGTAAAAGAAATAAAGATCAGTTCAAAATTAAACAACAAATGAAAGTGATTAAAAATGCAACTTAAAAACTCAGAAAACTTAAAATAAGAAAAGTTGAAAAAGATGTTCATTCGGAATAAATAAAACTTGAAACCTTGATTCGGAATAAGTCAGTTGATGCGGAATATATTGTTGATCCGGAATAAAATTGAAAAGGGTTTGATTCGGAATGTTGAGCTTGATCCGGAATATTAGATATTCCGGACAAAAAGGTTCATTTGGAATATGGAGCTTGATGCGGAATAAAAGTTCTATACGGAATAATTGTTGATGCGGAATAATGAGTTGATGCGGAATAATGAAACTGATGCGGAATATGGAAGTTGATGCAGAATAATGAGTTGATCCGGAATAATTGATTATTCCGGATGAAAGGTTTTGATCAAGAATATAAAATATTCCGGATGAACAATGTTGATTCGGAATAAACTTAAACAATGCTTGATTTGGAATAAGTAATTGATCCGGAATACCTGGTTGATCCGGAATATCCGGTTTGATTCAGAATCTGGGGAAGAAGAACTGTAAATAGAAGAACAACAGGGTAATACGATTTTCACCAAATCAAACAAAAATAAACCAATAGATTTAAACCAAACTAACCAATAATCATTTACTAACCATAAACATCAAATCCCAACAATAAAAACACAAAACCCACTTACCTCTATGGATTAAAATCAACCAAATAAGAACATTAAAACTTTGAATAAAAAAGATGAAGATGAATAAGATTAATGGAAGGTTTATATTGATTGATTAAGGTAAAGTAAACAAAAGGAAAGATTAAAAACTTACAAGATTAAAGATTGAATCAAGAAAATAAAAATCACCAACACCTTAGTGGTGTTGGCTTCTTCCCTACGAAACAAAAAGAAAAAACTGGAATAATAAAAACCAGCTCAAAAAGTGTGAGGGTGATCTCTTTATATAGGCCAAGTGGTTGGTTGGTGAGTGGGCTTTCTTCTTTATTTTCGTCTTCTCGTCTTTTAAGTAAAGTTGACGTTTTCGATTCTTATTCGGGATTTGTCGACGATTAAATTCAACTCGTCTTTTAATTTCTTCGTTTAATAGACTTGAGTTCCTTCGACATATGTAAATCTTCCATCTTTGGTCCTTTTCTTCGATAAATCTTCAAATAGGCCCATTGACTTCAAATCTTTTGCATCTCTTGGACAATAGACTTCGTCTTGAGTCTTTTTCTTCGATAAAACCCGTGCAATCCCATGTTTTCTTCAATATTTATCCGGTTAGCTCTGAAAACACAATAAACACAAAAACCACGCATAATTCCAAACAAATGATATTAAATACGCGTTTTGGTCTCGTTTTAGCAAGAAATAAGTGGTAAAAGGATGGGTGTTTTCACACCTATCAGCCAACCATGTGAGATATGCGGGGGTCCTCACTCTTACACTACTTGTACCTCAACCCAAGACTATCCTTCTGAGAATGTTAACGCAGCATACGGTACCTATCCTCCGGCCGGTTATCAAGCTCGTCCTCTAGGAGACCGCAACTTGCTCCGCTATCGTTCAAGAAACTTCCTTTCCCCGCCCGGTTTTCCTCCAAACAATCAAAACCAACAACAAAACCTTAACCGAACCAATCAAAGCCAACCTCGAGCACCATACCAACCACCTCAAAGACAACCATATCCACCTCAGAATCCTACTCAAGTTTACCAACCCGCTCCTTACCAACCACCTGCTTATCAAGCACCTCCTCCTACTCAACCCAGCGTTTTCAACCACGAGGTCGAAACTTTACATGTGGATGAATGATGTGTTGGTGAAGAATCTGCAGACCCAGATTATCAATTTGAAGGGCGACATGGTGAAACAAGGGAACGATCTTAGAGCCGATATACGAAATTCTTTGAGTAGTCAAACGAATGACCTAAGGGACATGATGGCTGGTTTCTTCCAAGGTAATTAATCCTCTTCTTCGGGTACTCTTCCGAGTAACACCGTTGCGAATCCAAGAGGGGAGATGAAAGCAATCACCACTCGCAGTGGCAAAGGTACCAAGGAACCCGAGCTTCCTATACCTCCACGGTGATTGTGACAAAGGAAAACGAGTCACCTACTCATATTCCTCAACCTTCCACTTCCCCAATTCCTCCACCTCTTACTTCTACCCCTCCTCCACCCAAGGATGTGAGTGATCCTACTATCCCAAAGCCTTCCTCTTCTTCTGATATACCTTATCCCTCAAGGTTGAGGAAAGAGAAGCTCAAAAGCAAACATGATATTCAAGTTTCAAACTTTCTCAAAATGTTTAAACAATTGAATTTCAACATCTCCTTCGCTGAGGCTCTCGCTCACATGCCTAAATATGCGAAAATGTTCAAAGATCTTCTTAGCGACAAGGAGAAGCTTCTTGATATTGCTAATACCCAACTTAATGAGAATTGCTCTGTAGTGCTCTTAAGGAAATTGCCAACCAAACTTGGTGATCCGGGTCGCTTCTTAATCCCTTGCAACTTCCCGGGAGTAGAGAATTACATGGCCCTAGCCGATCTAGGTGCTAGTATCAATTTAATGCCTCTAAGCGTTTGGAAGCAATTATCTCTCCTCGAGCTAGTCCCCACCAAAATGACTTTGGACTTAGCTAACCGTACGGTTGCTTATCCAGTGGGGATAGCCGAAGACGTTTTTGTAGGAGTCGACAAATTCACTTTTCCTGCCGATTTCGTCGTCGTCGACTACGAGATGGACCCTCGTGTTCCATTAATCGTTGGACGTCCATTCTTGAGGACCAGTCGCACTCTCATCGATGTAGAAGCGGGTGAGCTTATCATGAGAGTTGGTGACGATCAAATTGTCTTCAACATGGGTAAGATTTCTAAACAGCCTTATTCCTACGAGAGTGTTAATTGTATCGACGTTCTTGATGAGACTTGTGAAGAACACTTCAAAGATTCTTGTAAAAATATTCCTACCTCTCCTCCCAATGTTGAGACTGTTGCCTCTATTGATTCATCACTAACTCTATTTGGAGAAAGTGATTTCCTTTGGAAAGATTTTGAAGCAACCATGGGAGATGTGAACTTAAAATATGACGATTCTCCCATCGATTGGGATGAAGACATTCGTCTCATTGAGAAACTTCTCAAAGGGGACCATTGATAGGTGTGTAAACACCCATCCTTTTTACCACTTAGTTATAATAATAACCGAGCCAAAATGTGTATTTTATGTCGTAAATGTCGAAATTATGCGTGGTTTATGTTTTTGTTGTGATTTAGGACGAAAAGGTGAAAAGTGGAGAAAACACGGGCATTCACGGGCTTTTATCGAAGAAAAATACGAAAGACGAAGTCAAGAAGTCAAGAGTGCAAAAAGAACGGAATTCCAAGACCAATTCTGAAGATTTATCGAAGAAAAAGTCAAAAGACGGAAGTTTACTAAAAGCCGAAAAACTCAAGTCTAATTTATTGAAGAAATTACAAGACGAGTTATTGATCCCGAGACAAAAGTCGAAGAACTTAAAAGATTAAAAGACTAAAGTCTAAGAATTAGGAGATTAAGGACTAAACATGCAATTAAGGAAAGAAGAAAGAGGGGAGGAAGCTTCCTAAGCACCTCCCTAATCCTCCCCTATAAATAGATTAGATAGGATTTACATTTCTCTTATTGGCTAATAGTGACAATTAGTTCTTCCATTTTATTTTCCTTGTCATTTAATTTCATGTCATTTACCTTAATTGTCTTGCACCTTAAATACCTTTAATTTCAAGTAAGTTTTCTTTTAATTCTTGTCAATCTTTACTTTTTCTTGTTAATCTCCTATCTACCTTTCTTGTTTGATCTTAATCTTTATGCTTTATTGTTCATGTTCATGTTCTTATTTTATTGATTTGATTAAAGTGGGTTTTGATTATTTTGATTAGTATTGTTAGTTTGAGTGTTTTGGATTGTTTGTTTATGATTAGTAGATTTTGTTAGTTTAGTTTGATTTAATCTTTTGGTTGATTTGGTTAAGTTTTGTTTAGATTCGTATATACCTGTTCTTTCGTGTTCTTCGCTTTCTGTTACTGTTCTTCCCCAGATATTCCGAATCAACAACACATTCCGGATCAAGGTTTTGTTGAAAGTTGTTCCGAATCAAGGTTTGTGAAGAAAATATTCCGAATCAAAGGCTTTCATCCGGAATAAGTGACATATTCCGGATCAACACCATATTCCGGATTAGCAACAACATTCCAAGTGAAGGCTTTGTGAAGAAACATTCCGGATCAGTCTTGTTTATCCGGAATAATTTAACATTCCGGATCAAAACTTTCATTCGGAATACCAAATATTCCGGATCAAGGAGTTTTATTCGGAATAATTAATTATTCCGGATCAAGGTCTTCATCCGGAATCTTTAACATTCCGGATCAGTCTTGTTTATCGGAATAAATTAACATTCCGGATCAAACCTTTCATTTGGAATACCATATATTCCGGATCAAGGAGTTTTATTCGGAATAATTAATTATTCCGGATCAAGGTCTTCATCCGGAATCTTCAACATTCCGGATCAAGGGGATTCAAAATATTACGGATCAGCAACATTCCGGATCAAGCTTAAGTATTCCGAATCAAGACTTTATTCCGGATAAGTGACATATTCCGGATAAAGGATTTATTCCGGATCAAGGTTTTTGGTAAATACTCCGAGTGAAGAAGAATCATTCCGAACGAAGGTGACATTCCGGATGAGTGATTATTCCGAACGAAGGATTATTCCGAATGAGCTGTTTTCAGGTTATTTTTAGTTTTAGTTTTTTAACTTTCTGTTTTTAATCTTCAAGCTTTACTTTTCCTGCCTTTTTCTTAGTCGTACTTTAAGATTACTTGCCTTAGATTTATTTTAGTTTTTCCTTAGTTTAAGTTTTAGTTGCGTTTTAAGTTTGTCTTAGATAGTTTTAAGTTTGCGTTATTTACTTTTAGTGTCTTTTAATTTCCTTCACGCTTTTAAATACTTGCCATTTATTTTAAATTAGCGTTAGATTTAAATTAACGTCATTTTCATTTACGTCTTGCACATTTATTTTAAAACAACCAAAAATATTCCTTTTCACCAAAAACAATTGAGTCGTACTTTGAACCGGAAATCAATTCGTTAAGATACCGAGAAACTAACTTTTTCAACCTAGCAAAATCCATGCATTAAAATGGTGCCGCTGCCGGCTCTTTTCGTAAAGATTAACGGTTTTCTGTGAGAGACGCGTTGCTTTTTGGGATCCGTTCACTTGTGAGCGTTATTTTCTTGCTTAAAAATTTCCAAAAATCCATAAAAATTAAAAATTTCAAAAATCCAAAAAGATTTTATTTTTATTGTGTATATATATTCTCTTTGTGTTTGGTTTCTTTTTCTTTTGCCTTTGTAGGTGTATGCGAACTAGATCTTCTAATTATCAAGAGCCCGAGACTCGAGAAGATTTAGCTATGGCAGGTGTTAAGAACAATAATCCACCGCACCTTAATAATAACAACAATGTTCTTCCACAGCCCGATCTTCGGACAATGGAGGAGCTTTGTCAACCTACCATGTTTGGACGAGGAGGACCGATTGCGCCGATGCAAATCACGGCTCCGGAGTTTTCGTTGAAGCACCACATGATTCAGCAAGTGCAAACTAATCCATTCGCCGGAATGCCTGATGATGATGCCAACAAACACCTCGACAAATTCATTACATCACTCAAAGCATGAAGTTGCCTGGTGCCACAATGGATGTTCTTCGCCTTCAACTCTTCCCACATACTTTATCACACCACGCCGAGAAATGGTTTGATCGTCTCCCGAAGAATTCCATTCATACTTGGGATGACATGACTCAACGCTTTTTGTCGCGCTACTTTCCCCCATCCATGGTCACGCGCCTTCGCAATCAAATCAGCGGTTTCATGCAAGAACCCGATGAATCTCTCTTTGATGCTTGGGAAAGCTATAATGTTTTGATCGATCGTTGTCCAAACCACAACATGCTCCCTGTGACCTTAATTGATACTTTCTACAACGGTTTGACTTTTCGAGATCGTGATACGATTAATGCAGCCGCCGGTGGCACATTTTTGAAAAGGAGACCCGAGGAGTGTAGAGAGCTTATTGAAAACATGACTACTCATCACAAAAACTGGGATTCCTCCACTTCTTCCATGAACAACCCGAGAGTCAATGTTTCTTCTACTTCAGCAAGCCTCGACATGACCGAATTCACCCGCATGATGACCGAAATGAACAAAAATATCTTGCTTCTCGCTACAAACCAACAACAAGTTAAAGCGGTTGCCAATCCTTGTGAGACATGCGGCGGTCCACACTCATACACTGATTGTCCTTGTACTCAAGGAAATCCGGAAAACGTGTATGCAGCTTATGGTAATTATACACCGGAAAATTACCAAGCTCGACCTCAAGGGGATCGAAATTTGCTGAGTTACCGATCAAACAACTACCTTTCACCCGGTTTTTCTCCTCAAAACCAAAACCCCAAACAACAACTATACTAGAAGCAACCAAATCCCACCTAGAGCTTCTAATCCTTATCACCCACCCGCTCAACAAACCCCACCCATCAATCCGGATGTTGAAGCCTTAATGAGAACCCAAGGTGAGCAAATCAAGAAGCTACAGAGCCAAATTATCAATTTGAAAGGGGATATCACCAAGCCAGGGAATGACATTAGATCCGAGCTTCGAGATAATATTCAATCCTCCTTCAGCAATCAAACGAATGATTTAAAGAATATGCTGGCTAGTTTCTTGCCCACAACTCAACCCTCTACCTCGAGTTCTCTACCTTCAAACACCGTCACCAATCCGCGAGCAAATGTGAGTGCTATCACTACCCGTAGTGGAGTTACCATAGTAGGACCACCTATCCCGCCCCCATCATCTACACCTCCTCCACAACCATTTATCCCTACTCCTCCTACACCGAGTATTAGTACACCATTACCGTCTCCGCCTCGTCATGACGATGTACCCAAGAAGAACCCTTCAACATCTCAACCTTTACCTGCTACACCTACACCTTCACCACCCAAACCCAATATTCCTTATCCATCTCGCTTAGGCAAGACCAACATGCTAACCAAGGATGACTCTCAAGTGTCGAATTATTTGAAGATGATCTCTCAAATGAATTTCAACATTAGCCTTGTTGAAGCACTTGTCCACATGCCGAAATTTGTCAAAGCAATCAAGGAATTGCTTAACAAGAAGGAGAAGCTGATTGAGCTCGCCAACACACGCGTAAATGAAAACTGTTCTGCAGTTATTCTTAAAGAACTTCCGGAAAAACTTGGAGATCCTGGTCGTTTTGTGTTGCCTTGCATTTTTAACAAAACCGAAGAATTTACTGCCCTAGTTGATCTCGGGGCCAGTATAAATTTGATGCCATTAAGTGTTTGGAAAACACTATCATTACCCGACCTTACTCCAACAAAGATGACTCTTGAGCTTGAAAATCACACTCTCGCTTACCCTGTTGGTATTGCCGAAGATGTGTTCATTAAATTTGGCACCTTCACTTTTCCGGTCGACTTTGTTGTTGTTGATTATGAAATGGACCCTCATATTCCTTTAATACTTGGTCGGCCATTCTTGAGAATCGGACGAGCTTTAGTTGATGTTGCCGAAGGTGAGTTAATCTTACGAGTCGGGGATGATGCCCAAGTTTTTGAAATGGGGAAGCTTACAAGCAAATCCTATGGACGAGAATCTGCGAATATGATTAATGTGCTCGATGATTTTGTCATCTACAACAATCCTCTATTCGAGTCTTGCATTGATAATCCACTTTTTCAAGATGATGTGGATGATTCTCTCTCCAATTTGGAACCTTCACCCATATATGATTCTCCACTGATCTTTGATGCTTATGATGATGATTCTAGCTCAGATTCGGATGATTATGATGATTTTACTTCCGAGTATCCCGACATGCCCACTTATGATGATTTTGATGAGGCCGATACTCTTTCGAGTGATTCTTCACATGATGAAGATCCTCCGCCTACCATGCTTAATCCTACTTTTGATGACTACTCATTTGAGGAAGACTTCTCTACTTTTCTCAATACTTACTTCCCTCATGAGAGTGATGCACCTCCTTTGGACTTTGATGATTATCGTCTTGATCCTACTTTGGATTAGAAGAAAATTCTTTCAAAGGAGAAGCAACTGGTCGACACCAACATCCGTAGCTCATATGTTTTGACACCTCTTTGTCCACCTTCTGAGGACGAGGTTGTGCATTTTCTTCGCGGATCATCTTCAAATTCTGTTGAGCCTGAGTGCTATTTTCCCCTAAAGGAAAAGGTGTTCGACCCCGGTATCGATATTCTGTAGCCATCTCAGTATCCACCTGATGAAATAAAATGAAACATCTTTGGAACTTTTGAATATATGCTTGCACCACTTCACCCTTGCTTCCACCATGCTCCGTCATTGCTTAAGGGAACCTTGCCTACTCTTCTTTGGCTTGCCTTGTTCGCCTTAAGCTTGTTCTATTTGATGGACGAAAACTATGTATTTGATCCCGGTGGATATGTTTCATGCTTCTTCATATGCTAATCAAGGTCGAGTCAGGCTCACGACTCGGTGAACAAAAATCAAGCGCTTCTTGGGAGGCAACCCATGTATCTATCTTTTAGCTTTCTTTATCCTAAGTGTAGGGGAGACCCGTTGATGTTTGCTATTTCCTCTCTTCTCATATTCAGGGATTCGAGCGCTCAATGATCCACTCTTGATGATTCTTGACGATCGTGATTCCGTGTTTCCTTCTTCCCGGTTCTAACCTAAACTCTTTTCGATTCACTATTTCATATTTTCCAATATTAAATAGGAATCTCGTTAGTTGTCTTTTCCTTAGCAAGATTTAAACAAAGTGCACAATGTCCTAAGTGTAGGGGAGTTTACTCCCACATGCATAAACATTGAGGACAATGTTTATATTAAGTGTAGGGGGACTTCTATCGAAGTTAAGTGGCCTTTTCCTTGTATTTGTCCTCATTTTAACCGGAAAATCAAATTTTCGACATTTTTCAAAAATTTTGATCTATTTTGGCCTATTAGTTTATCCCTTTGTATAGTTATTTTCTTTTCTTGTTAGAATAAATCTTTAATAAAGTGGTTTTAATTTTCAAACGTTATGAATCTTTTGACTCAACCCGAGTTTACTTATCTAAGTTTACTCTAGCTTGTATCCTTAACGTGTTTAAGTCAAGTTTTGCTAGGCTTTTATATAGGGAGCTTTAAAACGCGAAAGTCTTAACTCCCACAGGTTAAGAACAAGAAATTTTCGCAAGTTCCTATAATTGACCCTAGAGAGTCGTTTATCAAGGGAACTTTAAAATGCGATTTCTAAACTTGAAAAAGTCTAAGAGCTTGCAAGATCTTATAGGCGACTCGAAAACCCAAAACTTTGATTTAATAGGCTAAGCATCCACGAGTCTCATTACTTGAGATTTTAAACTATGGAGAACGAGAGATGATAGAGTCAATTATAAGTTTGGTATTCTTTCGTGAATTTATTTGAGTTAATTATAAGCCTATTCTCCCATCGTTTGCTAATAAATTTATCTTCAATAAATAAGGTTGTACGATTTGAAAAGTTACTTAGCTTCTAGCCCAAGATCGTTTAAAAGTTGCTCGGTATGGATTAGAGTTCATAGCCAAGGCATAACTTATTGAAGCGGGATGCAAAGATTGGCGAGTCCGAAAAGGCCCTAACAAGGCATGAGGGCTACATTTTGTTGCTAAAGATCCCAAGTGATGTGAAGAATCATTTATCAAAAATCAATATGAAGGATCGAGACACACGACGAAGAGCAAATACTCCCCAAAAGATCATGGAGAATTCTATCCAAAAAGGCCCTAACAAGGTATGAGGATAAATAGATCAAAGTCCAAAAAGGAGGCGGATCGTTGTATATCAAAGTCCAAAATAAAGATTGGAGAAAAATGAAGAAGTCGTGGTCTAAGTATGAAGAATCTCTCAAAAGTTCAAGTGAAGAAATTCCTATTATGAAGAGAAGACCATTATTTCATGAACGTGTCTCAAGATTTGAAGTATGAAGTCGCTGCCAAATATCGGTCCGAGAAAGGTCTCAAACCGCGAAGCGAGTTATGCCAAGATATGAACTTTATGAGGTCCCGAGAAGCAGTTTTAAAAGATTTTGTCCTTTAGCTAACTATTGATTAAATCGTCCCACTTTATTTTTAGCCTAATAAACTATCGAAATAAGTCAACAATGCATCCTCGTGATCATTCAAGACAACAATAAAATATAAGAGATACACCTAGGAATAAGGGAGTCTAAGTGAATAATTGGCCCATATGAGTTCGTGTTAGTTTGCTAACTTAAAATAACAATGATCTCGTTTTTAAGCTTGGTTTGGAGCAAGTGAAAACTTGAGGATGATGATCATTCATGACATTTTCAAAACCCCAAGGTATGCTTTTGATTTCTTTACTTTGAATGTTTATAATTTTCTATCTCTTTAATAAAGGCCAACGTGGATTGATTATGATAAAAGTGCTTTGTAACTAATGCATTGCATGAGGACATTGCAATGGTCAAGTGTAGGGGATTTGATAGGTGTGTAAACACCCATCCTTTTTACCACTTAATTACAATAATAACCGAGCCAAAACGTGTATTTTATGTCGTAAATGTCGGAATTATGCGTGGTTTGTGTTTTTGTTGTTATTTAGGACGAAAAGGTGAAAAGTGGAGAAAACACGGGCATTCACGGGCTTTTATCGAAGAAAAAGACGAAAGACGAAGTCAAGAAGTCAAGAGTGCAAAAAGAACGGAAGTCCAAGACCAATTCTGAAGATTTATCGAAGAAAAAAGTCAAAAGACGGAATTTTACTAAAAGCCAAAAAACTCAAGTCTAATTTATTGAAGAAATTACAAGACGAGTTATTGATCCCGAGACAAAAGTCGAAGAACTTAAAAGATTAAAAGACTAAAGTCGAAGAATTTGGAGATTAAGGACTAAACATGCAATTAAGGAAAGAAGAAAGAGGGGAGGAAGCTTCCTAAGCACCTCTCTAATCCTCCCCTATAAATAGATTAGATAGGATTTACATTTCTCTTGTTGGCTAATAGTGACAATTAGTTCTGAAAGTCCCAAAATACAACAATTGTTGAAACTAAGACACGAAAACAATAACACACAATAGATATACTTTTCAAACGAGTAATCCTTTATTAACTATTATCAACAAAGTATTACAAAGTGTTATGAATACACCTGTTGAATAACAACAAGAAATGAACCCTAGAACAAGTAAACTTGATTCGAGACTCAAGTTTACAAGTGAACCAACGAGTCGCTGATGGACAGCCGAGGCCTCAGTGGTTCAAGTGGGAGAAAGAACTTAGATAAAGATTCCAAGCACAAGGGTTGAATCTTAACTTCTTTCTCATCCCCTATTTATAGTGGTACGAGGTTGTATCCTTAGTGGGGGTAGTTGATACGTGTCATCTTCTGAATGGAAGAGTACAACGTATTAAATGCATGTCCAAATCGAGACATGCCTTTAACTACTTTAGGTAAACAGTTCTGCCAACTGTTCACCTTTGTCCCACTAGGTCGTACTAGGCATTGACTTTGAATCTCTTGTTTTGTCCCGCTCAAAACACTTGTAAGATTCTCCCGCCTAAACTATAATGGGTTGGATAAGCTTTGCTTGATCCAAGTCTCTAGGGTTCTTAAGTGATCTCTGAGTGTTGTCAACTCAGAGATCCTTGAACACCAGTGCATTCCTTTGACATCCCAGCTATCCATAATCGCTGGTGAGTCTGACTTCAGATTGTCTTCGACTTCTCTGACGTTGTCTTTGACTTGAATGATCCTGGTGTGCCAGCTGAGGCTTTGCCTTCCACTGGTCTAGTCTCTGTCGCTGGTCCTCTCAGCGACCTTTCAATACTTAGTCTAATTTAAACAAATCTAGACAGGGCCATAGTTAAAACTTTCATTGGCCCAACAATCTCCCCCTATTTGTTTATAAATTATACTAAGTCTAAAATTATTGTAAGTGAGTACACAGCTTCTTCTTACACATAATTTAACAAACATACCTCAAAGTTTTATTAATCAGAATGAACCTAGTCTATTACAATAGCACCCTAAGGTGAAAACATAAACAAAAATAAATAGGTTCTTCAGCGATCAAGACCTTGATCACAGATTCTCTGGGCTTCGACTTTGTCACTCCTAGAGTTAATGACAAGTTCAATTTCAAAATCGAACTCATCAGCTTCTTTGCAATTTCTAAGGATGCCCTGCTTGAGTCTGATTAGCTGAATGGTTGATGCCAGAGGTAGCTCATTCAAACGCTGAAAAGCATAATCACAGTTACCATTCATAAATACCATACCTACCTCTGGCTCAATGTAAACTTGGCCTTCTATGGGTTTGGTGATTTCCTTGGGAAGGACCAAGTTTCTGAGCATCCCATCGACCACTACATCTTCAGTGACCAACCTTTCAGTCAGAGGCCCCATTGGTGTTTTCCTTTTTCTTTGCACCTGAGAAGATGATTGAGAGGAAAGCTGTGGAGGTAGGGGTACCTTCAGCTTCTTTGCAGTATCTCTTACCCAATTGAGTTTTGCTTGAATGTTTTTCATCATTTGGGCAGGACCAGGCCCAGTCTTCTTTTGGGCAAGAGATAGTATTTCCAACCACTCAGAGAGGCTCAGATCTCTGAGTTTGAAGTCGCTGGAGACTTTATAATTCTGCATGTCATTCTCCCTATAAATAGTCATTACCACCTTTTTGTCTTTGTTGGTGAAGCATGTGTACTTGGTGATACGACCGGGTTTAGATCTCTGGTTGACCAGTCTTTGATATTCTGTTAAGAGGTTGTTCCTCTTAACCTCCAGTTCCTTGAGTTTAGCCAGTTGAGCTTTCTTAGCAGAGGGAGAGAGCTTGTCCAGAGCTTCTTTGCTCCTTAGTTCAGCAGCTCTGATGTTTGCTAACCTTTGATGTTCAAGGATTTGGGCTTTGGCTTGCTCTGGGGTGAGTGGTGGTTCATCAGCGCTTTTGAATTTGTTGAGCTCAGAGTTTTTGGAGGGTTTGGATCCACCTTCAGCTTGAAGGGAGTGTAGGGTAATTTCAGGTTGCTCAACTGCAATCCCTTTACCTTTATCTTTCACAGAATCAGCAGCAGGTTTGAAGGATCTCAGTGGAGTGGGTGTTGGTATTTCAGGTGTAGGCTTTTTCTTCTGCTGCTCCCCCGTAGATACAGCATCATCAGCTTCTTCTTCAGAAGAGGAGGCAGACTTCTCCCCCTCAGGCATAGCCCCAGCAGGTGCTCTGCCTGAACCTGCCTTATTGAAACGAAGGAACTCTTGGTGAACAAATATGCAAATTTCCTTGAGTTCACCTTGGAGAAGTTCCTGAAGAAGAAGTCTTGAGGGTTCAGCAGCCTGAGCTATGGCTGCAACATTTGCCTTTACCGCTGAGGTTAGAGCAGATGGGATGTACGTCTGAAGACTCTGGCTGATTAGGTCAGGTAGTTGTGCCTTCAGAGCGTTGTTCAGTAGTTGCGGAAGCAGTGCGGTCATGGAAGACTCCACTGATGAAGTTAGTGAGGTTTCCAAGTTTGTAGTAAGCTCCTCAGCAGCATGAGTCAGGGTCTGGATCTCAGAGAGAAGAGCTTCGTTTGTGACTTTGGGTTTAGTGATGCTGATATCCCCTCTCTTTTCCCATAAAGCCTCAGCAGCCAGTTCCTGTACATCTTTCATTCGTGGGACTTGTGCTGACTTGCGTGAGAGGAGGTATTCCAGGTGTTGCTTAGCCCCCAGCTCCATGACACTTGGCAAGGTGGGAAATGGAACAGGTGCAGGGGAGCTAAGTCTCTGTTCCCATAGCCTTTTGGCAGCTAGTTCTTGAACATTAGGAAGGGAGGGGACAGAGACCGGTGTCAGCTCAATGGAGGACAGGTTGTAGTCATCAGTGCTCATTTCCTCAAAGTCAGAGGTGAAGGGGCCTTCCTCTATAATAAGAACTTCATCATCAGGCAGAGATTCGAAGTCTGAGAGGGCATCAAGATCAATTGTGGCACCTTCAGCGGAATTGTCATCAGCAATCAAGTAATCATCATTGTTAAGTTGTTCCTGATGAAGATTGTGAGCCTGTGATAAGAGTTATTAGTAACCAGTTGTGAAAAATAATGCAGTTATAGATCGCCAGTCGCTGCCCCTAGGAAAGCTGGGTGTGATTATCCAGCCCCCCCTAAGGATTTCTCCTTGGGACTCTTTTAAGTGTGAAATAGGTATGTTAAGGATCGCCATTCGCTGCCCCTAGGATAGCTGGGTGTGACGATTCAGCCTTTCCAAAAGAATAAATTCTTTGGGACTCTTTTATTAATGATGGGGACCCAGAGTCATTGAGAAGTGCAGAGACTCTGGGTCAGGACTTATATGTGCTCAGGTTGTTGTTTGCCAAGAGCACAGTCCAGAGGTTGAAGGATCATCGGGGTGCGTTAGAAGCACAAGTGAATCATTTCCTAGTGAAGACAGAGTGTACAGAGAGTCCTAAAGGTCTAGGTGCTGACACAGACACGCTAAGAGTTGAGGCAAACTCTAAAATACATCACTCTCTCCTACAGATAATGAGAGTGAATGTATGTGGACCTCTGAGAGGAAAAATAAAGGTCAGACTAATACCTGAGTGATATCAGCGTGGAGAGGGATCTTAGTTGTCTTCGCTGACATGGAGACACTAGACGCTGGTTGTTTGTCAGCAATGGGCTCTTCTACCACATCCACCAGAGAAGGGGATGGGTTCTTCTTCGTCTTTGTCTTCTTTGAAGGATTAACAGAAGGGGTTTCAGAGGAAAGGGGGATGTCTTTCCTCTTCTTCTTCTTTTCCTTAAGCACCTTGGGCTGAGAAGTAGATTGCACAGAGGTCTTGGACAGAGACTTATCAATCGTGCTTTCAGCATTCACCTCAGGTTGAGGGATCAAGGGCTCATCATCCTCAGCAAGTAATCCAGCAACTTTCATCATATGCCTGGTGAGAGGCACTTCATCTTCAGTTGGAGCTTTCAGTGATGCAGCAGTGATATGATGAGAGGGAAAGGAGTGTAGAGTGTCATCAGTGTATAAGTCACCAAGAATATTTTCTAAGACAAGAGAGAGATATCTGGTGTAGCAGATGGTGGCCCCACGGTTCTTCTTCCCTTTGTTTTCCAACTTAGCAATGAGATCGGTGTAAAGAATGTGAGCGATCCCTATGTCCAAACCCCAGATTAAGCTGTAGGCAATGGCTAGTTGGGAGCCATTCAGTTGGTCGTGAGAGCCAGTGTTACCTCCCAGACATTTGACAATGTACAGCATCAGCGTTCTCCATGTGGGAGAGAAGTAATTGACCTTAATGAGGGATTTGCTTTGGAAGCCAGCAGCAGTGAAAGGGTTTTCCTGATCATCATGAGGCTGAAGGGTGGCCAGAGCTTTTCTTACTGTGGCACTGGTGGGTAAAGCTGATATGTTGTTGTTGTAAGGGAGTCCAATGGCTGTGGCAAAGGTTGTGAAATCAAAGGTGAGAGGTTGAGGATGGGTGGAAAGGTTGAAGGTGATTTGGGAAGAGGATGGATCGACTTCAGCGCTGTACCAGAACTCTCGAAGGTATTGAGAGTAACAAGTGGAGGGTTCCTTGGTGATAGCTTCGCCAATGGTGGAGTTCTTGAGGAATTGGAACAACGGATGGTAGAGTGGGTTGTTGTGTTCAAGAAGGGCCACACAGTTATTTAAAGCAATCTTGCCATCTGAGATCTCGAAGTCAACGTTTGTGGCGGCTTGTACAACGAAGGTTTGGTTTGGTGAAGAAGACGCCATTGTTGTGAGTTTGAAGGTGGTGAGAGAATGGAGAAGATGAGAAGGTATGTGTGAGAGAAGATTTTCAAAGTGACAAGAAATAATTTTGGGTCAATGGTTTGAAAGGTTTAGCCGTTTTCCAATAAGAGCATTAAATGCAAAGATTAACCTTTTTCAGAAACTTGTGGGTCCCCTTGACCTTTCATGGTATACTTGTCCCCTTGGAAAGCGGGAAAGTTGGTGGCATAAAGAGATAATCATTTGAATTTAATATCTGATTAAAAACATTCCCATTGAAATGTAACTACCTCGTTACATTCAATTCCCTTAAATGCCCAGAGACAGCGGTCATCATCAGATTTATTTGCCAATATTGAGCATTCCCAGCTCAGCGACAAGCCTAGTAAAACTTGGCTCAGCCAGCGGCTTAGTGAAAATGTCAGCGAGCTGGTACTCAGTGGGTATGAAATGTAGCTCAATATCACCTTTTAGAATATGGTCTCTGATAAAGTGATACCTGATGTCAATATGCTTGGTTCTGGAATGAAGTACTGGATTATTGGAGATGGCTATGGCACTGGTATTGTCACAGAATATGGGAACCTGCTCATAATTAATACCATAGTCAGCCAGCTGACTTTTCATCCAGAGAACTTGAGCACAGCAACCAGCGGCCACAACATATTCAGCCTCAGCTGATGACATAGCCACAGAGTTTTGCTTCTTAGCACTCCAGCATACCAACTTTCCTCCAAGGATTTGACAGCTACCAGAGGTGCTCTTTCTGTCAAGGCAGCACCCTGCGTAATCTGAGTCGGAGTAGGCTTTGAGGTCGAAGCCTGAACCATTTGGGTACCAGAGACCCAATGAGGGAGATCCTTTCAAGTACCTGAAAATTCTTTTGACAGCTACAAGGTGGGATTCCTTGGGGTTAGCTTGGTACCTAGCACAGAGACAAGTGGAGAATTGTATGTCTGGTCTACTTGCTGTGAGATACATCAGTGACCCAATCATGCCTCTATATAAGGTCTCATTAACAGAGACCCCTGAGTCATCAGCTCCCAAGTTGTTGGGAGGAAGCATGGGGCATTTCACTGATGCACAATCAGACAGATCATACTTTTTGAGCAAATCTCTAACGTACTTTTCTTGACAAATAGAAATTCCTTTTGAATTTTGTTTGATTTGAAAACCCAAGAAAAAGGTTAGTTCCCCCATCATGCTCATTTCATATTTTTTGGTCATAAGTTTGGCAAATTGTTTGCTCAAGTTAACATTGGTTGAACCAAAAATTATGTCATCCACATAAATCTGTACTAATATGACGTCACCCTTGGACCTATAGGTGAACAAGGTTTGGTCAATGGTACCTCTGACAAATTTATTTTCAAGAAGGAATTTTGAGAGAGTTTCATACCAGGCTCTGGGCGCTTGTTTCAGCCCATAGAGTGCTTTGTGAAGTCTGCAGACATGATTTGGGTAGTCACTGTTTTCAAACCCTGGGGGTTGACTGACATATACTTCCTCTGCAAGTTTCCCATTAAGAAAGGCACTCTTCACATCCATCTGATAAACCATGAAACCCATATAAGCTGCAAAGGCTAGGAAGATTCTGATGGCTTCCAACCTGGCCACTGGTGCGAAGGTTTCATCATAATCAATTCCTTCAGATTGGTTATATCCCAGCACCACGAGCCTAGCCTTGTTTTTTACAATCATACCAGCTTCATCCCTTTTATTTCTGTAGACCCATTTTGTTCCAACCACTTGCTTATCAGCTGGAGCTTTAACCAGAGTCCACACCTTGTTTCTCTTGATCTGATTGAGTTCATCTTGCATGGCAACAACCCAGCCTTCATCAAGCAGAGCAGCAGCCACGTTCTTAGGTTCATCCTCAGAGAGAAAATTTGCAAACAGGCATTCATTTGCAGAGGCGGTTTCCAGAGATTTTAATTTTCCTCTGGTGGTGACTCCCTCAGAGGGTTCTCCAAGAATATTAACTAGAAGAATATCTTGGTTCCTACTCCATTTGGATTGTGGAGCAGGAGTCTCTGTGGGATCAGGAGTCACTTCAAGTTCAGGGAGTGATGGAGGTTCATCACATGTAATCTCTTCGTCCATGATCTCTTCATCTGATTGAATATCCAAGGTGACAGGATCAGCATTTTCTTCAGAGATTTGAGTAAGAGATTCAACACCAACAGTTTCAGGAGTGATGTCAGAGATGGAGTGAGGATCAAAAGCTTGAACATATGGGAGATCCTTGTGACGACTTTGAGATGATTCCTTGGGATTTGAGAAATCATCTTTGGGATAAGATTTAACTTCGTTGAAGTCAATGTCACAATCCTCTGAGTTGGTGTGTGTTATGACAGCGTCAGCTTCATTAAAGGTGACATGAATGGACTCTTCTAGTTCTTGCCTGCGAATATTGAATACTCTGAAAGATCTGGAGGTGGGAGAGTATCCAAGGAAGAATCCATCATCTGATTTTTCATCAAATTTACCCAGGTGATCTTTGTAATTGTGAATGAAAACAGGGCAACCAAAGACATGGAAGTAGCTTACATCAGGGGCTCTCTTCATATACACTTCATAAGCGGTCTTGCCATGTCTCTTCACAATAATGGATCTGTTTTGTGTGTAGCATGCTGTGTACACAGCCTCTCCCCAGAATTGTTTAGGAAGTCTAGATTCGCTGAGCATCGTTCTGGCAGCTTCAATGAGTGTTCTGTTTCTTCTTTCAGCGACACCGTTTTGTTCAGGGGTTCCTGGGTTTGAGAAGTTCTGTGATATACCCTTTTCATCACAAAAGGCTTCCATGGCATGGTTTTTGAATTCTGTGCCATTGTCGCTTCTGATAGCCTTTACCCTGCAGTCATTGAGGTTTTCTATTTCTCTAATGAAGGACATGATTCTTTCAGCAGCATCACTCTTTCTCTTAAGAAAGAATACCCATGTGTATCTGGAGAATTCATCTACAATGACCAAGGTATATTTGTTGTGATTGAGGGATTGAGGTTTAACTGGTCCAAACAAGTCCATGTGAAGAAGATGAAGGCACTTGTTAATGGAGAATGATTGTTTTGTTTTGAATGAAGCCCTGTGATGCTTCCCTTTCTCGCAGGCTGAGCAGGGTCTGTCCTTGCTGAAGGTCAGAGAGGGAAGTCCAGCTACCAAGTCATTCTTTGCCAGTTTGTTGATGTTTTTGAAGTTGAGATGGGAGAGTCTCTTATGCCAGAGCCAATTTTCGCTATCAGATGCTTTGGCAAAGAGACAGGTGTTCTCTCCTTCAGGGGATGACGTCATGTCAATGACATAGACATCCCTTCTTCTGGGTGCAATTAGAACCACATCATCGTCCTGATTGAAGATAGTTCCTTGGGTCTTTGTGAACAGAACCTTAAACCCAGCATCGCAGAGTTGACTGATGCTAATAAGGTTGTGCTTCAAACCATTTACATAGGCGACCCTTGTGAAGGTAATTTCATTGCAATCCACTGAGCCATATCCTTCAGTGGCCCCTGAGGAGTCATCCCCAAAGACTACTTTTGGACCAGGCTCCTTCTTATATCTATGCAGATATTGTTTAATTCCTGTCATGTGTCTGGAGCACCCGCTATCCAAATACCAAACAGATTTCTTTAGGTATGCCTGCATAGATATAACAAACCAGATTAGTTTCTATGATGAACCCACTTTCCAGTGGGTCCATGCTGTCGCTGACTGGCGACATTGGGTCTTCTGGGCCTTTCTCCCCCTCTTTGGTTGCAATCCCTGGTTTCATGTCGCATGCTGCCACAGATGTCACAACCAGGGTAATGTTCACACTCATCAGAGTGGTGGTCATAAAAGCCACAATATTTGCAGGGAGGATTAGGCCTGTATCCCTGAGAACTTTCTCTGGATTTTGGTTGCTCAGGTCTTCTAGAGGGCCTGTGAGGGGTCTTAGATCTAAGCTGTGTTCGAGTTCTCTGAACAGCGATGATCTCCTCATGCTCTCTAGAAGAGTGTTCAGTGGACTCACATGTGATACACTTGGGTCTCTTGGAACAATCATCTGAGGAATGATTTTTGAACCCACAGTGTTTGCAAGGCCTGAATAGCGTTCTCCCCTTAGAGCTGCTGGAGCTTTCACCAAGGGAGTTAACAGAAGGACTGTTATCCTTGGGGTTGATTTTTTCTTTCAACCCTTTTACCTCTTCCATCAGGGTGAGGAGAAGTTTCTTGGTGGGAGATAACTCTTCGGGGGAAGAAGTGGGTATGTCAGTGTTTTTGGCCACATAAACCTTCTTGTGTGCTTTATCAGCAACTTTGGAAGTGAGGTTCCCAGAGGTTTTGAGAACAGGTTTTGGGCCAAGCAAGGAATCTGATGGGTTAGCACCAGCAAGCTTGGGAGTAGCTGATGCGTCAGATTCTTTGTCAGAGTCCTTCTCAACCACAGAGGTGGAGTGAGGAGAAGTGACTTCTGATGGGAAAAATTTAACACTGGGCACAGGAATGTGGTTTTTGAACCTACCCTTACCCCCTATGGCTTGAACCACATCTCCTGGAATGGTTTCAACAACTATTTCTTCCACAGTGGACTGGCCAAGGTTCCATTTTTTAATGGTTTTTCTCAAATCAGCGTTTTCATCAGTCAAAGCTTCATTTTCAATGGACAACTTGCTGACCTCATTTTGAAGTTGATTAGCCATGTTCACAAAAGGTTTAAGATTAGCTAGTTCAGATTGACAAAGATTCAGTTCTGTTTTAAGATTTAGAAACTTATTTAACAGATTTTTTCTTTGTTCTTCAACAAAATGGAGGTCAACAAAGGTATAGTCACTGACATGGTCTCTGTCAGGACCTTCAGGCATAGAAAGTAATCTTTGTACCTTTTTCATGGTGATGTCCACCCATTGGCCTGATCTAGCCTCACTTTTACCGACAGATGGTTCTTCATCAGCAACAGCCATGAAGGCTCTGACGGTAGTGGTTCCTTCATCCTCAGAGGTGAGGGGTTCATCATCCCAGTCAAAAGAAGCAGCTATCAGACCTTTTTCAGTCTTTTTGTTATCTTTCTTCTTGGCTGCATCATCAGCTTTCTGGTTGAGTTTAATCAGCTCAGCTTTCAAGGCCTTGTATTTTACCTTGTAGTCCTTTTTACCCTCAGAGTCACTGAGAGAGGATTGCTTGAAAGGTGAGGAAGAGAACTTCTTTTTGCTGTTGGTTTTGCTGGATGATGGGAAGCTGGGAGAAGATGTCTTGTTTGACCAGCAGTCCTTTTGGAAATGACCAGTCTTTCCACAAGTGTAACATGACACTTTGGATTTGTCAATCTTGGCAGCACCAACTCTACCAGATCTTTTGTAGTATCTCTTCTGGTCAGCTAAGAGGGCTCTGTCATGGAATTCAGCATGTAATTCATCAAGGAATTCTTGACTACTTCTTGTGTCTTCTTCCACGTCAGAGTCACTATCCTGAAAAGAGTGGTTAGCAACAAGAGCTTTTGACCCAGATATAGGAGAAGTAAACCTATCAGTCTCTGATTTGTAAATAGAGTCAATCAGTCCTTCTTCATAATTGTATCTACCAAATAGTTGAGCAAGAGTATCATTCTTTATGGCATTATTCGCTCTCAGGGTTTGGTTAAGGCTAAGCCATTTCCTAGGCAGACTATTGACAAATGTGGCATTAACCTCAGCCTTGGGTAGAACAACACCATTGTTACCTAAATCATTCAGCAAGATCTTAAGTCTAGTGTAAGTTTGAGAAACAGTCTCAGTTTCTAGGGCTTTAAAAGCGTTAAACTTAAGTCTTAATGCTTGGATTTTGGTCTCTTTGGTCTCTTCTGGTCCTTCATACCCTAGAACCAACTCAGTCCACATTTCTTGTGCGGTATTGCATTTGATAATGGACTTCATGATGTTCTTGGGTAGGCAAGAGACTATGATACTCTTAAGTCTCTTGTCCTGGTTGGCCAAACGTCTATCAGCTGGAGACCATTGCTTAACAGGTTTCTTAATGGGTCTTTCTGGTGTAGAGGTAATAGCCAGTGGTACGTAAGGACCATTTTCTAAGATTTCAAACAAGAAGGGTTCTAAGCCATCTAAGTATATAAGAAATTCACTTTTCCAACTTGAGAAATCTTCTTCATCAAACGCTGGCACATTAGACACATGTGACCCTCCACGATTATCAAGAAGCTGTGGAAGATCATCCTCATTCACACCAGTGCTTACAACAGGTGTAGGCATGGTAGTGGATGTGGTGGCTGGCGCGTTTATGGAAGTATTTGCTTGGTTTGATTGACCAAATGGTGGTGGGATGGGTGGCATAGTTTCAGTCATATTTGGATCTTGATTTTAAAAACAAGAACGGTTTTTAGAAAAGTTTTATAAATCAAACCGCTCTGATACCAATTAAAAGTCCCAAAATACAACAATTGTTGAAACTAAGACACGAAAACAATAACACACAATAGATATACTTTTCAAACGAGTAATCCTTTATTAACTATTATCAACAAAGTATTACAAAGTGTTATGAATACACCTGTTGAATAACAACAAGAAATGAACCCTAGAACAAGTAAACTTGATTCGAGACTCAAGTTTACAAGTGAACCAACGAGTCGCTGATGGACAGCTGAGGCGTCAGTGGTTCAAGTGGGAGAAAGAACTTAGATAAAGATTCCAAGCACAAGGGTTGAATCTTAACTTCTTTCTCATCCCCTATTTATAGTGGTACGAGGTTGTATCCTTAGTGGGGGTAGTTGATACGTGTCATCTTCTGAATGGAAGAGTACAACGTATTAAATGCATGTCCAAATCGAGACATGCCTTTAACTACTTTAGGTAAACAGTTCTGCCAACTGTTCACCTTTGTCCCACTAGGTCGTACTAGGCATTGACTTTGAATCTCTTGTTTTGTCCCGCTCAAAACACTTGTAAGATTCTCCCGCCTAAACTATAAGGGGTTAGCTTTGCTTGATCCAAGTCTCTAGGGTTCTTAAGTGATCTCTGAGTGTTGTCAACTCAGAGATCCTTGAACACCAGTGCATTCCTTTGACATCCCAGCTATCCATAATCGCTGGTGAGTCTGACTTCAGATTGTCTTCGACTTCTCTGACGTTGTCTTTGACTTGAATGATCCTGGTGTGCCAGCTGAGGCTTTGCCTTCCACTGGTCTAGTCTTTGTCGCTGGTCCTCTCAGCGACCTTTCAATACTTAGTCTAATTTAAACAAATCTAGACAGGGCCATAGTTAAAACTTTCATTGGCCCAACAAGTTCTTCCATTTTATTTTCCTTGTCATTTAATTTCATGTCATTTACCTTAATTGTCTTGCACCTTAAATACCTTTTATTTCAAGTAAGTTTTCTTTTAATTCTTGTCAATCTTTACTTTTTCTTGTTAATCTCCTATCTACCTTTCTTGTTTGATCTTAATCTTTATGCTTTATTGTTCATGTTCATGTTCTTATTTTATTGATTTGATTAAAGTGGGTTTTGATTATTTTGATTAGTATTGTTAGTTTGATTGTTTTGGATTGTTTGTTTTGGATTGTTTGTTTATGATTAGTAGATGTTGTTTGTTTAGTTTGATTTAACCTTTTGGTTGATTTGGTTAAGTTTTGTTTAGATTCGTATATACATGTTCTTGCGTGTTCTTCGCTTTCTGTTACTGTTCTTCCCCAGATATTCCGAATCAACAGCACATTCCGGATCAAGGTTTTGTTGAAAGTTGTTCCGAATCAAGGTTTGTGAAGAAAATATTCCGAATCAAAGGCTTTCATCCGGAATAAGTGACATATTCCGGATCAACACCATATTCCGGATCAGCAACAATATTCCGAGTGAAGGCTTTATGAAGAAACATTCCGAATCAGTCTTGTTTATTCAGAATAATTTAACATTCCGGATCAAACCTTTCATTCGGAATACCAAATATTCCGGATCAAGGAGTTTTATTCGGAATAATTAATTATTCTGGATCAAGGTCTTCATCCGGAATCTTCAACATTCCGGATTAGTCTTGTTTATTCGGAATAATTTAACATTCCGGATCAAACCTTTCATTCGGAATACCATATATTCCAGATCAAGGAGTTTTATTCGGAATAATTAATTATTCCGGATCAAGGTCTTCATCCGGAATCTTCAACATTTCGGATCAATGGGATTCAATATATTCTGGATCAGCAACATTCCGGATCAAGCTTAAGTATTCCGAATCAAGACTTTATTCCGGATAAGTGACATATTCCGGATAAAGGATTTATTCCAGATCAAGGTTTTTGGTAAATATTCCGAGTGAAGAAGAATCATTCCGAACGAAGGTGACATACCGGATTAGTGATTATTCCGAACGAAGGATTATTCCGAATGAGCTGTTTTCAGGCTATTTTTAGTTTCAGTTTTTTAACTTTTTGTTTTTAATCTTCAAGCTTTACTTTTCCTGCCTTTTTCCTTAGTCTCACTTTAAGATTACTTGCCTTATATTTATTTTAGTTTTGCCTTAGTTTAAGTTCTAGTTGCGTTTTAAGTTTGCCTTAGATAGTTTTAAGTTTTCGTTATTTACTTTTAGTGTCTTTTAATTTCCGTCACGCTTTTAAATACTTGCCATTTATTTTAAATTAGAGTTAGATTTAAATTAACGTCATTTTCATTTACGTCTTGCACATTTATTTTAAAACAACCAAAAATATTCCTTTTCACCAAAAACAATTGAGTCGTACTTTGAACCGGAAATCAATTCGTTAAGATACCGAGAAACGAAATTTTTCCACCTAGCAAAATCCATGCATTAAAATGGTGCCGCTGCCGGCTCCATTTTAATGCATGGATTTTGCTAGGTTGAAAAAGTTCGTTTCTCGGTATCTTAACGAATTGATTTCCGGTTCAAAGTACGACTCAATTGTTTTTGGTGAAAAGGAATATTTTTGGTTGTTTTAAAATAAATGTGCAAGACGTAAATGAAAATGACGTTAATTTAAATCTAACTCTAATTTAAAATAAATGGCAAGTATTTAAAAGCGTGACGGAAATTAAAAGACACTAAAAGTAAATAACGCAAACTTAGAAATATCTAAGGCAAACTTAAAACGCAACTAAAACTTAAACTAAGGCAAAACTAAAATAAATCTAAGGCAAGTAATCTTAAAGTGTGACTAAGGAAAAAGGCAGGAAAAGTAAAGCTTGAAGATTAAAAACAGAAAGTTAAAAAACTGAAACTAAAAATAACCTGAAAACAGCTCATTCGGAATAATCCTTCGTTCGGAATAATCACTCATCCGGAATGTCACCTTCGTTCGGAATGATTCTTCTTCACTCGGAATATTTACCAAAAACCTTGATCCGGAATAAATCCTTTATCCAGAATATGTCACTTATCCGGAATAAAGTCTTGATTCGGAATACTTAAGCTTGATCCGGAATGTTGCTGATCCGGAATATTTTGAATCCCCTTGATCCGGAATGTTGAAGATTCCGGATGAAGACCTTGATCCGGAATAATTAATTATTCCGAATAAAACTCCTTGATCCGGAATATATGGTATTCCGAATGAAAGGTTTGATCCGGAATGTTAAATTATTCCGAATAAACAAGACTGATCCGGAATGTTGAAGATACCGGATGAAGACCTTGATCCGGAATAATTAATTATTCCGAATAAAACTCCTTGATCCGGAATATTTGGTATTCTGAATGAAAGGTTTGATCCGGAATGTTAAATTATTCCGAATAAACAAGACTGATCCGGAATGTTTCTTCACAAAGCCTTCACTCGGAATGTTGTTGCTGATCCGGAATATGGTGTTGATCCGGAATATGTCACTTATTCCGGATGAAAGCCTTTGATTCGGAATATTTTCTTCACAAACCTTGATTCGGAACAACTTTCAACAAAACCTTGATCCGGAATGTGCTGTTGATTCGGAATATCTGGGGAAGAACAATAACAGAAAGCGAAGAACACGCAAGAACAGGTATATACGAATCTAAACAAAACTTAACCAAATCAACCAAAAGATTAAATCAAACTAAACAAACAACATCTACTAATCATAAGCAAACAATCCAAAACAATCAAACTAACAATACTAATCAAAATAATCAAAACCCAATTTCTGCACCATCTCCCAAGGCTATTGCTATCGATGAACCGAATTTGAATACGCCTACCCTCGAAAATCCTCCGGATTTAGAGCTTAAGGAGTTACCATCTCACCTCGAGTACGTGTTCCTTGAAGATAAGAAGAAGTCACCCGTCATCATCGCGAAGGACTTGAACGAAGAAGAAAAATCTCGCCTTATCGCCGTGCTTAAAGATCATAAGAAGGCAATTGCTTGGAAAATTTCCGATATCCGCGGAATTGATCCAAACTTTTGTACTCACAAAATTCTCATGGAAGATGACTTTAAACTAGCAATCCAAAGCCAAAGAAGGGTTAATCCTCGAATTCATGACGTCAGTAAACAAGAGGTTATCAAACTTCTAGATGCCAGCTTGATTTACCCTATTTCGGATTTGCCATGGGTAAGTCCCGTCCATTGTGTGCCCAAGAAGGGCGGAATAACCGTTGTTCCCAATGAACACAACGAGTTGATTCCTACTCGTCTCGTTACTGGGTGGAGAGTTTGTATCGACTATCGCAAACTCAATGATGCCACGAGAAAAGATCACTTTCCTCTTCCTTTCATGGATCAAATGCTCGAGCGTCTAGCGGGTAATGACTATTACTGCTTCTTAGACGGTTTCTCCGGGTATTTTCAAATTCCCATCGATCCCAAAGACCAAGAGAAAACCACATTCACTTGTCCATACGGAACATTTGCTTACAAACGCATGCCTTTCGGTTTATGCAATGCTCCTAGGACGTTCCAAAGGTGTATGATGGCTATCTTCCATGACATGGTTGAAGAAACTATGGAAGTCTTCATGGATGATTTCTCGGTTTATGGCGATTCTTTCTCTTCTTGCCTTTCCAATTTAGAACGGATGCTTAAGCGGTGTGAAGACACTCGCCTTGTTCTTAATTGGGAAAAATGCCATTTCATGGTAAAAGAGGGCATCGTGCTAGGACACAAAATCTCCAAAGCCGGTCTTGAAGTGGACCGTGCTAAAGTCGATGTTATTGCTAAATTGCCTCCACCTTCAACCGTGAAGGGTGTGAGAAGTTTCCTTGGTCATGCGGGCTTCTACCGTCGATTCATCAAATATTTTTCTAAAATCGCTCGCTCGATGACCCACCTCTTGGAAAAAGATACTCTTTTTATCTTCTCCAAAGAGTGTATTGAAGCCTTCAACCTTCTTAAGGATAAGCTAACTAAGGCACCGGTCTTGGTTACCCCTAATTGGGAGCTGCCTTTCGAGTTGATGTGCGGTGCTAGAGACTTTGCTATTGGAGCAGTTTTGGGCCAAAGAGTGAATAAACACTTCCAACCAATCCATTATGCTAGCAAGACAATGACATGGGCTCAATTGCATTACACGACAACCAAAAAAGAGCTTTTAGCTGTTGTCTATGCTTTTGAAAAGTTTCGCCCCTATCTTGTCCTTTCTACCACCATCGTGTATACCGATCATTCCGCGTTGAAGTACTTGTTAACTAAACAAGATTCTAAACCAAGACTTCTTCGCTGGGTTTTGCTACTCCAAGAATTTAAAATCGAAATTCGTGATAAGAAGGGAGCTGAAAACCTAGCCGCGGATCATCTCAGTAGACTTGAGGATCCTTATCAAGGGGATCATCCGAACAAAGAGATCAATGACTCTTTTACCCTTGAGACCTTAATGTCTATCAATTCGAATCAAGATGAGACCCCGTGGTTTGCGGACATTGCAAACTACTTGGCGGGTGGAATTCTTATTGACGGGTTAACATCCCAACAAAAGAAGAAGTTCTTTAAAGATATTAACACTTACTTTTGGGATGACCCGTATCTCTTCAAACAATGTGCCGATTTGATTATTCGCCGATGTGTTGATGCACCGGCATCTTTTGACATTCTCGAAGCTTACCACAAAGGACCCACCGGTGGTCACCTTGGTCCCAACTTCACCACAAAGAAAGTGTTTGACTCGGGATTTTATTGGCCCACCATTTATCGTGATGCTCACGAGATGGTTAAACATTGTGATGCTTGCCAAAAACAAGGCAAGATCACACATATAGATGAGATGCCTCAAACTTTCATACAAGAATGTGAAATCTTTGATGTATGGGGTATCGAATTTATGGGGCCATTCCCTTCATCTAAAGGAAACAAATACATCCTTGTAGCCGTTGACTACGTTTCTAAATGGGTTGAAGCCAAAGCTTTACCCACTAACGACGCAAGGGTGGTTTGTAACTTTTTGAAATCGCTGTTCGCTAGATTCGGTGTGCCTCGTGCCATTATTAGTGATCGCGGGACTCATTTTTGCAATGATCAATTCACAAGAGTCATGGCTAAGTATGGTGTCAATCATCGTCTTTCCACCGCATAACACCCACAAACTAATGGGCAGGCTGAAATATCTAACCGAGGGTTAAAGCGAATTCTTGAATGAACCGTGGGAGAGCATCGTGCCTCATGGGCCGATAAACTTGCTGATGCTCTGTGGGCTTTCCGTACCGCTTACAAGACATCGATTGGTTATACACCATATCGTCTCGTGTACGGGAAAGCATGCCACCTCCCCATTGAGTTGGAGCACAAGGCTTACTGGGCCTTGAAGTGGGCTAATTTCGACATCAACAAAGCCGGTGACCTACGCAAGATCCAACTCAATGAGCTGAATGAACTCCGGAATGAGGCTTATGAAAATTCTTTGATCTATAAGGAAAAGACTAAGCTCATTCATGACTCCAAGATTAAAAACCGAGAGTTCAAGTTGGAGACAAAGTTTTACTCTTTAACTCTCGGTTGAAAATCTTTTCGGGCAAGCTGAAATCTCGTTGGTCCGGCCCATTCACCATTGCCCAAATTTTTCCATATGGTACTCTCGAGCTCGCTCAACCTAATTGACCTAATTTTAAGGTGAATGGCCAACGAGTGAAGTTATACTTTGGTGAGGACATCTCTCATGAGATGATTCCATCCCTCACCACGTTTACCATAAACTAATTTTGGGTCGAGTCAGACTCGTGACTCGGTTATAAAAAACAAGCGCTCATCGGGAGGCAACCCGAGTATCTATCCTTTTCCGTTTTACCTCCTAAGTGTAGGGGGACCTATATAGGTTGTTTGTGTCTGTGTGGTGATGTGATTACAGGGATAAATGCACTTTTGGAACCTTTGAAGAACCGTGCTCCCGTGTTATCCGAAATCCGGTTCTATCTATCAACTATCGTGATTCAATTTTCTTCATACTCACATTTGAAATTGATCACTTTAGTCGTCTCTTCCTTAACTTGATTTAACCAACGTGCACAATGTCATAAGTGTAGGGGAGACTTTTCCCACATGCTTAAACATTGAGGACAATGTTTATATTAAGTGTAGGGGGGACTTCTATCGAAGTTTTAAGTGGACTTTTCCATTAAAATGCCTTCATTTAACCAGAAAATCATTTTTTTTCAGCATTTTTCAAATTTTTAATTAACTTTGGTCATTTAGTCGTAATTTTTAAATTTTTATCGTTGCTTTCATATGTATATATCCCACAATAAAGTCAAAAATATCAATAAAGTGGTGTAGCTAGTTTTGAAGTCTTTGACATATTAGGCCCGTTGCGATTATTTTGACTCAACCCGAATAGACTTATCCAAGTTTATTCTAGCAAGTATCCTTAACCATGTAGACCTTAATTGGTTTATTAGGCTAAGCATCCACGAGTCTCATTACTTGAGATTTTAAACTGTGGAGAACGAGAATGATAGAGTCAATTATAAGTCGGTATTCTTGCACAAGCTCACTTGGTGTGATTATTTGCCTATTCTCCCATCACTTGTTAATAATTTATCTGCAATAAGTAAGGTCGTACAATTTTATTGAATAACTTAGCTTCTATCCCAAGATCGTTTAAAGTTGCTCGGTAATGATAAGAGTTCATAGCCAAGGCATAACTTATGAAGCGGGGCGCGAAGATTGGCGAGTCCGAAAAGGCCCTAACAAGGCATGAGGATTCCATTTTATTGCTAAAGATCCAAGGTGATGTGAAAAGCATTATTCCCAAAATCAATATGAAGGATCAAGACTCACGACGAAAAGCAATCAACTCCCATAAAGATCATGGAGAAGTCTATCCGAAAAGACCCTAACAAGGTATGAGGATAAATAGATCCAAGTCCGAAAAGGAGGCGGATCGTTGTATCTCAAAATCCCAATTAACGATATGATGAAGTCGTGGTCAACAAATTTGGAGTATCCCTCAAAAGTCTCCAAGTGAAGAAACTCTATTAACGAAGAGAAGACCATTATCTCAAGAACGTCTCTCAAAGATATGAAGTATGAAGTACATGCCAAATATCGGCCCGAGAAAGGTCTCAAACCGTGAAGCGAGTTATGCCAAGATATGAACTTTTTGATATCCCGAGAAGCAGTTTTAAGAGATTTTGTCCTTTAGCTAACTATTAATCAAATCGTCCTACTTTGCTTTCATCCTAATTAAACTATCGAAATAAGTCCAAAAATGCATCTTCATGATCATTCTAACACAAAATTAAAATATTAGAGATACACCTAGGAATAAGGGAGTTTAAGCATATAATTAAGCCATGTGTGTAAGTGTTTGTTTTGCTAACTTATAATAACAATGATCTCGTTTTTAAGCTTAGTTTGGGGAACGTGAAAGTTGAGGGTGATGAATCTTCGCAGCACCGAAGCCCTAATGTAAGTCTTAGATCTCTTTGCAAGTTATTTCCATATAGCTATTTTCAAGTGAAAATGGTTTTCTATCCTTTTGTTTCCTTTAAAGTTTTAATTTCTCTTAGTACTTTAATTTTTGTTTTAATAGTATGTTAATAAGGCCAAGGTTAATTGATTATGAGAAAAGTGTAAACTTGCTTTATCACTAAGCATTGCATGAGGGCATGGCAATGGTTAAGTGTAGGGGATTTGATAGGTGTGAAAACACCCATCCTTTTATCACTTATTTCTTACTAAAACAAGACCAAAACGTGTATTTAATGTCATTTGTTTGGAATTATGCGTGGTTTGTGTGTTTGTTGTGTTTTCAGAGCCAACTGGATAAATATTGAAGAAAACATGGGATTGCACAGGTTTTATCGAAGAAAAAGACTCAAGACGAAGTCTATTGTTCAAGAGATGCAAAAGGTTTGAAGTCAATGGGCCTATTTGAAGATTTATCGAAGAAAAGGACCAAAGATGGAAGATTTACACATGTCGAAAGAACTCAAGTCTATTAAACGAAGAAATTAAAAGACGAGTTGAATTTATTCGTCGACAAATCCCGAATCGGAATCGAAAACATCAACTTTTCTGAAAAGACGAGAGGACAAGAGGAAAGGGAGATAGCCCACTCACCAACCAACCACTAGGCCTATAAATAGAAGAGCCCTTCACATTTGACAAGGAGTTTTTCATTTTCCAGTTTTTTCCTTTTTCTTTGTTTCGTAGGTTAACCAACACCATTAAGGTGTTGGTGATTTTCATTTTTGTTTTCACAAATCTTGTAGTCTTAATCTTTTCCTTTGATTGTTTAAACCTTAATCATTTAATATCATACTTCCATTAATCTTGTTCATCTTCTTCTTTTTGATTCCAAGTCTCAAGTTTTATGTTGTTGAGTTTGATCTTAAAAAGTATGTGGGTTTTGTGTTTTTATTGTTTTGATTTGATGTTTATTGTTATTAAATGATTGGTGATTAGTTTTGTTTAAGTTTTGGTTAAAAACTTGGTTGATTTTGGCTTAAAATCATGTTCTTAAATTGTTACTGTTCTTCGAGTTCTTCAAATCCCCAGATTCTGAACGAAGCCCTATGTTCCGAATCAAGGTTTTCAGCAAGTATTCGGAACCAACATTTTCCTTGAATTGTTCCGAATCAGTGTTCGTTCATCCGGAATAATTAATATTCCGGATGAGTCTTTATGTTCCGAATCAGTTCTATTGAAAAGTTCCGAATGAAAGGTTTTTAAAAAGTTTCGAATCAGATTTTTTGAAAGTTCCGAATGAGTGTTTTTAAAAGTTCCGAATCAGTTTATTTTTAAAAAAAAGTTCTGAATCAAGTGTTTTTAAAAAGTTCCGAATCAAGTGTTTTAAAAGTTCCGAATCAAGGTTTTTCATTGTAACACCCCCAATTTTATACAATTCAATACAGCGGAAGACTCGTTGGTGTTACGGGATAGCACATTACTCACATCATAGACAACGCTTAAAAATCGCGTCGTTTATTAATAAAGCATTTCCATTCTAAATACCAAATTTACATAGGTCCCAAGTCATTGTATTTCATACAAGTTTTACAAAGAGTTTGAATGGAAATTATTATTTAAGTGCGGGCCATGAATTCTTGTTGTCTTCCCAAGAATTACCTTCAAATACCTAAGATAAAACATGTTAAAAGAAAAGTTCAGCGAAAATGCCGAGTGAATTCATAGAGTTTTAATTAAATCCATCAATATAACATCGGTATAAAATTATTACCGAAAATCATTTTGTACAAATCTTTGTAATAGGCCATAAAATAGCCAAAGTCATTTTATACAAATCCTTGTCAAAAATCATAATATAGGCTTTCGCCTTCAAAACCATTATACGAACCAATGTCGTAAAAATATCATACAATACGTTTTATAACGTTGTATAAAGTTAAATAAAAACCGTTATATGAATATGGTTATGTAAAACCAAAACACAAACATAATATCAATAATATGACCCCGTATTGCTAGTCAGGTAATATATCGTAATTCGGTGAGTATAGCAGTATTTCGTTATTTGGATTATTATAAGCCGCATGACATTGTTACCTTACTACAACAAACAACGGGTAGCTAACCCGAAACTAAAATTGCCCATCTAAAACAGCTTGTCGTCACAATAATCACGCTTATAAATCTTCTCATACATAAATTCGCTTACCAATCAATATGGCACGACGGGGATCAACCGTCAAGGCGCGAACTGGGGTGATCGTCCCCAAATAGTACTATTAGATGCACAAGCGTCTATCAAATCCCGGTAGTTCACAATTCATGCTAATGGGACTTTTAGTGACATAACCTAACTTTAATAATCCATTTTATCTCATACATCGGGTCATATAATCATTCATCGGGTCATACAATCATTCGGGTCCAAATCAATAAAGAAACAATCGGGAAAACTAGTGTCCTATTTTATCAAAACTAACATGTTATCTCCCTCGCGGGTTTATAAAAAATTTCATAAAAACATTTAAAAGAGTGCGAGGCTATGAACTCACGTTGATGTGGGAAGGCGATTATCGGCGATTTGGATGTACGGTACGTGCTTCAATCACGGAAACCTAGACAAATAATACTCGTCTTAGACTTTTGTCCAATGACTTTATCAAAATAATAATTATGTATACATATGATGATTTTATATATGATGATAATCAAGTGGGTTTATACATTCTCATTTACTCATTTTAGTGTTATGTGTTGGTAACTTTTATACTAGTTTACTAGTTTTACCTATTTACATGTTTTAGGTCCAATAAGCCTATTACAAGTCCATTACCTTAAATTAGACCATTTTATACTTTTATTATCAGTATTATACATTACATGTTGGGCCCAAGTGGGTTAAGCCCAATAAGTAAATCTATAAGTGTTTGGCCCATTTAGTTGGATTAATAGTCCAATAATGCTAATTTAGCCCGTTAATGTCCGTATGTTATATAGTTCCGGTTTTATCGGTTTTTACTTGTATTAAGTATTTATATATCATTATATACCTTTTAAAAAGTTTACATTAGACGGGTCCGATCGTCTAAGTTTTAATTGACGAAAAACGTTAATTTTACGGTACTAGCCGAAAAGACGTAAAAATCATGTTTATAGTTTTTATAACTTATAAAACTTACCAAACTACCATTTTTATATAGTGTCCATTTATTTATCCTTATACATATTTATATAAATGAAATATATAAGTTAGTGGGTTTTAATTTCACATTTTATACTATATTATTTTGAGTGCTTATATAATACTATTAAACTTTAATTTCACAAAATCTGATTTTTAGTTTCACTTTCACCATTTTTATCATATCTTGAGTTCTATAAAGAGATAGAAGCTCGTTTTTGGATGACATAAATATCATATTATGTGCTACAAATAAGTTAGTTATAACTACTGCTCAATCCATGTCTAAGTATCCTTAACAGTCCCTACAAAACAGACTATTCAGATTGGTATACAAATTTTGTTTTGATCATATCTCACTCATTTTGATGATTCCATTGCATGGCCAACTCTCACATGTGTATAACACCTAATACTTACTGTATATTGATTCCACTTTACCATTTTATCAGTTCAACATTTGGTTACTTACTGTTTTTATACAGCCATCATATTTAAGCAAGATTTTAACCTTGTTACCTATTGATCCCCACAAAACATTTTTACCATCATATATTCATCATATACATATACAATAGGAAAGAAAATACAAGATTACATAATCAAAATAACAAGAGGATAGGAAGAACAATCTTTATACCACCATTAGTGATGAAAATATGAGGTTTTTGATGAACAAGACTTGGTTCTTGTTATCACATCTTTAACTTGGCAAATGAACTCCTTGAGATCTTCATGTGCATGAATATCTTCTTGAAAATCAGCCCCTAAGCTCCATGGAAACTCCTTTTCATAGGTTAGGATCACCTCCAATCTTCATATCTTCAAAGGGTATTCAACTTGTGCAAGTTAAACACATGATTCATGGTTGAGTTTTTGATCAAATGGGGTGTTTTGGGAGCATGGTGGACGTTCATAGAGAGAGAACAAGAGAGAGTTGTGAGTTTTTTTGCATGTAGAACAGTTAGGAAGTGGTTTAATGTTGAATTATTTTGTTAGGTTGCTAGTTTGGTGTAAAGATTAGGACAAGTGTCCTAATCTTTTCATGTAAAGTTGACACACCTCAAGTGTGTTGGCTAAGCTTTAGCCATCCCATGGTGGGGTGAGCCAAGTGTAAACTTGTCTCATCCCACTAATTTACGGGTACTCCTCGATTCTAGTTTCCTCGATTTGCGTGCCTTCGGGTCGTTTTACGAAAAACGTTTTTATAAATTATGAATCAACGGCACAAAACAAATCTAATAAAAATTGTCTCATCAAAAACGTAGTTCGAAAACGTAAATACGTAATCCTAAGGTTTCCGGTTTAGTCGTAAAAGACGTTAAATTATTCACATAAGTCCTAATCTCTTCTCGTAAATTTGTGAGTTTATGAACTAACTCAAATTTAAAATCCCAAAATAATATTCACGGATAAATTTATTTCCTGAAATGTCGGACTGTCACCAAAACGGTGTATGTAAATGTAAGCACGTAACGTAGAATCCTCCGGTTTAGACGTAGTCGATGCTACTTCAAGACGTAAATCCAAATATCTTCCCAAAAATAAGTGAGTTCATAATATAACATTAAAATAATGTTTTTAAATAATATTTGAGAATAAAATATAAACCATAAATTGACGGATTGTCACAGCATTTACCCCTAAACAAGATCTTTGTCCTCAAAGATCAATTTACTTACTACTCGCTTCTTATAGAGTTAAAGCCATGTGGGTATTTCCTCCACATTCGGTCTTTTCTGACAATGTAATTCATTACAATACGCGGGTTTCATCAAACATAACTACGGGAATAAGATCATGCTTAATGTTGACTTACTTTCTCTATCCATGATATTCATGGGTTTTCGATTAATGCAACTTTTCGCCGATCTAAACTTTACTAAGAAACAATCAGATTCTCACTTGATAGATATTCCATCAAGTTCGATATGCGAATCATAATTCACGCAGCTCTTGAAGTCCTAGGGTAGATCCAACTTATATGCCTTTCAAACCAATCTTTTACATCATCTCAATGGTCCCATACAACGGGGACTTATATCCCATGATCTCTCAGATCATCAATTCATTTTTCCATGGTTAAATTTTTTGGCATAACTTCGCTACCCATTTGGCACTTCAAGATCTACATTTCATATTCACATAACCTCCTGCCTACTAACGGCAGTCAATAATCAAGTCCTAATTTCAACAACCATTTCAGGTCTCGCGGGTTGGGTATTTTGTAAGGTTAGGTTCGCAATCATAGGAAACCTTAAACCTAAAAGACATGTCCAACTCACAATGGGTGTGTGTGGGGTGTCTTCATCCTAACTCCTTCTTACAGATGCTCTAATATTTAAATTTTAACAAGATTCGATCTCGATCCTAACATGATAATTATCAATGATAATCTCTCCAAATGAAAACGATTATACGGTTAAGGTCAATTATTCAAGCATAACACAAGACTTCTAGTGTTTTGTATCGTTACTTTGCCTCGTCCCTTCGATTGGGGTGGTACAGTACTCTCATCAAGATTCGTTCTTAATGACTTCTGAGCAAATCTCTAGAAATTCGATGCGAAGCGAGGATCTTGATAGAGATGATCGATACAGGCACACCATGTTTACACAACTCCTTTAAATACAAAGAGTCGGTTTCTTCATCAAGAATTTATCATTAACGGGAATGATATTAGTAGATTTGGTCAGTCTGTCGACGATGACCCAAATCGAATCAAATTCAGATGATGACCTTTGCAATAGTTAGACGTTTACTAATGTATGAGGCGGTGTTTTGCCTTCAAAATTTGCCATCAGTACAACTTCTTCAGATAAAAATACACTAAATTAGAAATAGCATGAATAGAATACTTAATCTTATGAGATCTCAACATGACTAAATCTCTAAATCTCCATATTTAGGCAACCACAAGCGGCCTTTAAAACATTTAACGCCATCGGCTTCTCAACTCTAATGGTTCACATTAGCCGAGAACCCCTTTTATCATCTATATTATCCTTCTTACAAACATTAGTTATTTTTAAATTGTTCGGCAATTTATTTTGCACCTTCATTATTAAGGAACATGTCATAATTGGTTCTTTATCCTTTCTATATAATGTGTCAGTATTTATATTCACCTTCCTCGATGAAATAATTATCATGTCCACAATTTACTCATAAATTATTTCTTCATGTTTTCTAAGTTTTAGTTTCGTCTCCACTATTATTTTTATCAGTTTTGCTCAATCCGACGTTTAAAGCGTCGATAAATATTACAAGTAATCAAATAACAAATATTTATATTTTATGAAACATAAACATAAACGTAAAAATTTTAAATTTCTTAGTTTGACCAATTATATAAAAATGTTCAAAATAAATTTGAATTTAGTTCACACGATTTTTGTTGATTTATCGAAATAATTAAAATAATTAATAAGATTCGTAAATGTTCGAAAAATCTTTGGTTATATTTGGTCAAAATTTTCTTAGCTGAAAAGCAAAAATTATCGTTTCAAATTTCAAGTCATGGTTTAAATGGTTTCCTCAATCCTTCTTAGGTTGTCTTGAGGTATACATAAACATTTACCCCTAAACAAGAGTTTAGTTAAATGTTCTGGGTATAAGGGAATAATCCCTCAAAAGTTCTTTTTGATAAAACATTTGTCAAAACGTATTTGCACTTTCTTTTTGGTAAAAACCAAAGTCTTAAATGACTTCTAATTTTTGAAGAGTTAATATATATATATATATATATCATACCATCATTAATCAAACGGCGATTTTATGTAAAGGATTAAGTCTTTAATCACATGTTAATTATTCAAGGTACAGGTTTTCATTGTTCGGCCAATTCAGGGCACTCTATAAATAATTATTAACTCATTCATATTCTTATAAACAAATAGATGGTCTTTAATGATCAAAAGCATGAATTTATCAAATTACAGCCTACACACGTGATTCAACAAATTTATGGATGCTACATGTGTATTAGTCCATCCAAACGACATCACGTGAAACTCATAATGTTCATCACAAGTTCTGGATGTACTGATTGGAGTAGATAATCTTTTTCGCGGACGCGAAGTTGATGATAACCATGTCGTGGATCAAATTCCTGAATATACGCTAGAACCTTGTAAATGATCGAACAAATCTATCATCTTGGGTAGTGGATATAGATTTTTAATCGTCAATTTACCTAGTTCACGGTAATCAATAAATATAAGGAATAATAACACCATAGCTCTTCATGATGACGAGCTCGGTAGAATAAAATTTTTCTCCGACAACTCTCTCAGTTGTATGGAAATTCCTTTAATTCAGATGGTGCTGGCGTCTAGTGCAAACGCCACAGGTGCAACACCGGGAATATAATCAATACCAAATTCAACTTTCCTTAATGGCAAAAGTCTAGGTATTTCACCAACAAATACTTCCTAAAGTTTTAGATAACGGAAACATCTTTTTAATAAATTCATATTAGGTTCTTTCTAGATTATAATATCTATGACTAATTCACAACCATTCACGGTATAATTTCAAGTCTAAATGCAGGATATGGTCATCCATCAAGAATTATTTAGATCACTTTTGATAATCAACATCTTATAATTTTGGGGAATTCTATTCGAGTTCCCATCAATTAGGACAATGTCGTCATGTCATAATCAATCAATCTATCTTACTGGCACTATCAACTTTCCAGTTTCATTACCGTTGATAAGATGTGAACTTCTCAAAAGACTAATAATAACGCATAATCCTTCACAAATTCAAGGATATATGGAGACACAACTACCATTAAAAGAGTATGGTCAACGCATAATCTACGCGAGAGTATTTCAAATCAGATACATACGAAAACATTTAACGAATATGAATATACCCAATGTTTTCATAATTTGAGTACGCATTCGAAAGCTCCTCGGATCGTTACCCATGTCGTTCAAATGAAATCAACTCAAAAGAAATGATAGGAACGTCGATACATCCAGTCGGGTATCAACACTCGGTGATCAAATACTTTTCCTAAGAATCTCACCACGGGAGAATTGGACAAGAAGGGAATATTAGTTTGTCAAATAAGACAATTTCCACAGATGAGTAAATTCGACTCAGAAGAATAAATAGTACGGGCACATATGTAGGTGTCCCTATCAATATGTCCCTATTTTTCACTTCTTGCAGATCTCATAAAATTTAATCTTTCACAATCTTCAAAGAAAATTTAGTGTTTATTAATAATTTCATGGTGACTACTAATCAGCCTTGCATGGTCACTTCCAAATTGTATGTAGGCGCGCAACTATATACAATTTCAAGATTAACGATGCAATACTCAGTTCGTCAAAATTTATCATTATGTTTATAATAAAAATATTTTCATGCTTAATTCTTAAATAAGAATAAAAAATAAATTTACAAAGATTTTCTTTGTTATGGAAACAATTAAGTTTTCCAAGGTGTTTCATAAACAACTTCATTTCGATAATGATTACTTATAAATCTTACTTTGAATAATCCATATGGTGATGAAAATTCAATTTCCTCAAAGGATACTGTTTTATCTTATAAAAACAATGAGTGATCTGCAAAAGAGTGATGAAAAGTTGTTCACAAAGAACTAACTACAATATACCAGGAAATGAGCTTAGCCAATTAATAATGAGGTTCATGACCTCGATGGCACTCATGAATACAAAGAGAATAATCCACAACGTAACTCAAATTGAGATGAGTACTTGTTCAATGGTTGCATCACTAATGCGAACATTAGGAAGAAGCAAGAACAGATAGATAACATCGATACATGTAGAATTTAGCAATCAAAGGTAGTATTTTCATTAATCACAAACAAGTCAAAATTGTACCGTAACACATTACGTGTCACTATGTCATACAATTCCAAGAACTCATCCTACCAACTGATGTCTCAATTAAGTTAGGGATTATTTTTTAAAAGATGTCACAATGAATACTAATCTACAAGGGTCATTAGGTGTCCCACCTGTCCCGGAAGATCCATCGGTCCCAATTCAGAAGAAGATTTCTTCAATTTATTTATTGGACACTGGGCATCCTCGTCATTGGACAATGGCCTAGGAACAACCCTTAACATGAATCAACAATCAATCAAAACCTTATAATTCAATCACATAACTTAATGACTTCCTCTTAACAATATCGTATTCCATACGAGTTAAATTTTTACTTCATTTAAGTTTTTAATCAACTTATACTCAATTCGATATCCTACCTCATTCTCCAATACTTTCAACCTTATTCTTAGACCTTAATAGGGCAATAAAAGCTCGATATGAACAACACTCAATTTCCAATCCTATAACTCTTACAACAACAATTATCAAATGAGTCACTAATATGAAATGACTCACACAATCAATTAGACTTATCGGAAAGGTACTAGTGGCATGATGCTTTTGGGTAATGGTTCCAATGACAGCCTCAAGTGCAACATTCACCCTTTCGATTTCAAATTTAAGAATTGGGTAACACCGAATCAGATGACACCTTTCCAGGTGGTAACGTTTTGTCAAACTCCACTCTATAAGGAAAGATCGTCATGACATCGATATCAAATTTAATCTTGCCAATTCTTGTTCAATATCACAATCAACTAATATCTACATTTCTACGAATATCAACCATTTGTTGGGATCATAAATATCCACAACTTGGTTTAGATCTAGGATAGCTAGAATTCCTACGAGAATAGCTTCGATTAATTTACTAGGGGATTTAGGGTTCCTTGTGACAATCTACGTCGTATAAATACCTCGTATAAATATCAAAATAATCATCAAACAATCATGTAATAAAAGTACATCATATATATATATATATAATCCAAGTTATATATATATTAAAATAACACTTCTCAGTCTGGCCTTGTCGGTAACTCGGGAATTCTTCGGCACCGTTATAGTCAAAAGATTTTTAGACATTTTGGGAAAAATGTTTATAGTTAAAAGATTTTGAAATGTTTTATTCAAAACCTTGGTTTTAAAAATCTTTCGTTCTCTATAACGAGAGCTCTGGTACCAAACTGTAACACCCCCAATTTTATATAATTCAATACAGCGGAAGACTCGTTGGTGTTACGGGATAGCACATTACTCACATCATAGACAACGCTTAAAAAGCGCGTCGTTTATTAATAAAGCATTTCCATTCATAAATACCAAATTTACATAGGTCCCAAGTCATTGTATTTCATACAAGTTTTACAAAAGAGTTTGAATGGAAATTATTATTTAAGTGCGGGCCATGAATTCTTGTTGTCTTCCGAGAATTACCTTCAAGTACCTAAGATAAAACATGTTAAAAGAAAACATCAGCGAAAATGCCGAGTGAATTCATAGAGTTTTAATTAAATCCATCAATATAACATCGGTATAAAATTATTACCGAAAATCATTTTGTACAAATCATTGTAATAGGCCATAAAATAGCCAAAGTCATTTTATACAAATCCTTGTCAAAAATCATAATATAGGCTTTCGCCTTCAAAACCATTATACGAACCAATGTCGTAAAAATATCATACAATACGTTTTATAACGTTGTATAAAGTTAAATAAAAATCGTTATATGAATATGGTTATGTAAAACCAAAACACAAACATAATATCAATAATATGACCCCGTATTGCTAGTCAGGCAATATATCGTAATTCGGTGCGTATAGCAGTATTTCGTTATTTGGATTATTATAAGCCACATGACATTGTTACCTTACTACAACAAACAACGGGTAGCTAACCCGAAACTCAATTTGCCCATCTAAAACAGCGTGTCGTCACAATAATCACGCTTATAAATCTTCTCATACATAAATTCGCTTACCAATCAATATGGCACGACGGGGATCAACCGTCAAGGCGCGAACTGGGTTGATCGTCCCCAAATAGTACCATTCTATGCACAAGCGTCTACCAAATCCCGGTAATTCACAATTCATGCTAATGGGACTTTTAGTGACATAACCTAACTTTAATAATCCATTTTATCTTATACATCGGGTCATATAATCATTCATCGGGTCATACAATCATTCGGGTCCAAATCAATAAAGAAACAATCGGGACAACTAGTGTCCTATTTTATCAAAACTAACATGTTATCTCCCTCGCGGGTTTCTAAAACATTTCATAAAAACATTTAAAAGAGTGCGAGGCTATGAACTCACGTTGATGTGGGAAGGCGATTATCGGCGATTTGGATGTACGGTACGTGCTTCAATCACGGAAACCTAGAAAAATAATACTCGTCTTAGACTTTTGTCCAATGACTTTATCAAAATAATAATTATGTATACATATGATGATTTTATATATGATGATAATCATGTGGGTTTATACATTCTCATTTACTCATTTTAGTGTTATGTGTTGGTAACTTTTATACTAGTTTACTAGTTTTACCTATTTACATGTTTTAGATCCAATAAGCCTATTACAAGTCCATTACCTTAAATTAGACCATTTTATACTTTTATTATCAGTATTATACATTACATGTTGGGCCCAAGTGGGTTAATCCCAAAAAGTAAATCTATAAGTGTTTAGCCCATTTAGTTGGATTAATAGTCCAATAATGCTAATTTAGCCCGTTAATGTCCGTATGTTATATAGTTCCGGTTTTATCGGTTTTTACTTGTATTAAGTACCTATATATCAGTATATGACTTTTAAAAAGTTTACATTAGACGGGTCCGATCGTCTATGTTTTAATTGACGAAAAACGTTAATTTTACGGTACTAGCCGAAAAGACGTAAAAATCATGTTTATAGTTTTTATAACTTATGAAACTTACCAAACTACCATTTTTATATAGTGTCCATTTATTTATCCTTATACATATTTATATAAATGAAATATATAAGTTAGTGGGTTTTAATTTCACATTTTATACTATATTATTTTGAGTGCTTATATAATACTATTAAACTTTAATTTCACAAAATCTGATTTTTAGTTTCACTTTCACCATTTTTATCCTATCTTGAGTTCTATAAGGAGATAGAAGCTCATTTTTGGATGACATAAACTTCATATTATGTGCTACAAATAAGTTAGTTATAGCTACTGCTCAATCCATTTCTAAGTATCCTTAAAAGTCCCTACAAAACAGACTATTCAGATTGGTATACAAATTTTGTTTTGATCATATCTCACTCATTTTGATGATTCCATTGCATGGCCAACTCTCACATGTGTATAACACCTAATACTTACTGTATATTGATTCCACTTTACCATTTTATCAGTTCAACATTTGGTTACTTACTGTTTTTATACAGCCATCATATTTAAGCAAGATTTTAACCTTGTTACCTATGATTTTCCATCTTTTTAACCATATTTATCAACACTTGATCCCCACAAAACATTTTTATCATCATATATTCATCATATACATATACAATAGGAAAGAAAATACAAGATTACATAATCAAAATAACAAGAGGATAGGAAGAACAATCTTTATACCACCATTAGTGATGAAAATATGAGGTTTTTGATGAACAAGACTTGGTTCTTGTTATCACATCTTTAACTTGGAAAATGAACTCCTTGAGATCTTCATGTACATGAATATCTTCTTGAAAATCAGCCCATAAGCTCCATGGAAACCCCTTTTCATAGGTTAGGATCACCTCCAATCTTCATATCTTCAAAGGGTATTCAACTTGTGCAAGTTAAACACATGATTCATGGTTGAGTTTTTGATCAAATGGGGTGCTTTGGGAGCATGGTGGACGTTCATAGAGAGAGAACAAGAGAGAGTTGTGAGTTGTTTTGCATGTAGAAAAGTGAGGAAGTGGTTTAATGTTGAATGGTTTTGTTAGGTTGCTAGTTTGGTGTAAAGATTAGGACAAGTGTCCTAGTCTTTTCATGTAAAGTTGACACATCTTAAGTGTGTTGGCTAAGCTTTAGCCATCCCATGGTGGGGTGAGGCAAGTGTAAACTTGTCTCATCCCACTAATTTACGGGTACTCCTCGATTCTAGTTTCCTCGATTTGCGTGCCTTCGGGTCGTTTTACGAAAATCGTTTTTATAAATTATGAATCAACGGCACAAAACGAATCTAATAAAAATTGTCTCATCAAAAACGGAGTTCGAAAACGTAAATACGTAATCCTAAGGTTTCCGGTTTAGTCGTAAAAGACGTTAAATTATTCACGTAAGTCCTAATCTCTTCTCGTAAATTTGTGAGTTAATGAACTAACTCAAATCTAAAATCCCAAAATAATATTCACGGATAAATTTATTTCCTGAAATGTCGGACTGTCACCAAAACGGTGTATGTAAACGTAAGCACGTAACGTAGAATCCTCCGGTTTAGACGTAGTCGATGCTACTTCAAGACGTAAATCCAAATTTCTTCCCAAAAATAAGTAAGTTCATAAAATAACATTAAAATAATGTTTTTAAATAATATTTGAGAATAAAATATAAACCATAAATGGACGGATTGTCACATTCATAAATCTTCCGAATCAGTGTGTTCTGAATCAGTGTGTTCCGAATCAATTTTATTCCGGATCAATAATTTTCCGAATCAAGCTTATTTCTAAATATTCCGCATGAAGGCAAACGTTCCGAATGAAGGTTGTATTCCGTATGAAGAGTTTTGGTCAAGTTATTCCGAATGAGCATGTATTCCGAATGAGCATTAATTATTCCGAATCAAGTAGTTTTCAGTAAGGATTATTTCACTGTTTTTGTTTTACTGTTTAATTGTTTAATTTTAATTCAAGCTTTATTTTATTAACTGTTTTTGGTTTAAAGTTTTTATCACTTTACGCATTTAATCCTTTTTAGTAGCATAGAAAATCACAACCCTTTTTGTAACCAAGAACAACTATTCCACTTTGAGCCGTGATCAATTTGAGAAGATACCGAGAATAAAAATCTGAACCCCAAAGAAAAACCTTGTATCAATTGTGTTAGTGAAACTTTACTTTTACTTCAAGCATTTACCGAACTGTTGATAAGCTCAGTTTGAGATTGTGAGTGGAGTTCTAATCATTTCATTCCTCTATCCAGCTAGTTCAGGTGTTTGTTTAGACAATCAATTTTGGTTAATAGATTTGTTAAGAATTTCAAGCTTTAGGATTTGGCTGTTGAGGAAGTTGTTCAGTTTGTTGGTTTGATCGACTTTGTTAGTGGCTTTAGAGTTTCGGTTGAATGCATCATAGATCGAGTTGAACAAAGTTAAATTCAGTAGCACTGTAAAACTTAGAAGTAAGATTCAGATAGTAAATTTAGAATTGTAGTATAGCATCTTGTTTTGCAGGATTTGTTTAGATTTTGTTATGTAGGTTTTGCTAGGAGTCGCTGATTCACTAGTTGCTGGCAGAAAGGAGTTTCAGTTAAATAGTTAAAACGAGGTTCTGAAGGAACAGTAGCAGTAGAATAATTGGTGTATTATAGATCACGAGTAGATAAGTTGGCTCAGCGCCAAACTTCGACACCAAAGGACTAGTCTTCGGATAAAACAGGTTAAGCGCTACACTTTATTTCCTGCATTTTATTAGACTAATCTGCTTGTAGACTAGTTGTGTGCTATTATTTGTAAAACCTGTTCATTTTGTTTACCGGTATACTTGCTTACTTAGTTTCTACTTATACTTTCTGATTTCTTTGTTGTAGCTTATAAGATTTCGTGTTCAATTTTGTTATTTAGTGTTTGGAATAGTCTAAATGTGAAGGCTTGATTGATGTCATAATAAGTTCTCAACTCAGTGTTCAACTAGGTGCTTGATATAGTCATTTACATAGTGTATCAAGTGAGTAAGTCATAATATGTAAGTCATAACTGAATTTTCTGTTTTAAAATTCTTTTGTTTTTAAAAGTTTGGTAAATATACAGTTTCAACCCTCCATAGTTATACATTAATTTGCGATTACAGTCCTCTCATTAGATAGATAGTTTGAGTTCGTTAGATTTATTGCATAGTTGGTCCTTCTAGTTAGTTTGATAGAAGTCTCGTGGATTTATTGCTATTGGGCTGAGTTGTTGATCTGTTTTTGGGCCAGACGCCTACATTGCCTTTATTTTCGTAAAAATAGATTTCACTTTTATAGGTTCATTCCTTTTATAAAATCTACATTTTCACTTTTGTAAAAATGGTTTTAATATTTCTACATCATTCTTTGGTTATATAAAATTGATCTTAATAAGTTTTGAATTTGTAGTTTTATAATAATAGATTTTAAATAGTTGGTAAAATTTGTTAAAAGTTGTTAATTAGTAGAATAAATTTGTATTTTCCATTTTTAGATTTCGTGCATTTAAATGTTGTAATTGCAACGTGTTTTAGTTAGTACGTATACGTAGTATTAGTGAATATTTTTACCTTTTTATACGATTTGTGCCAAGTAGTTTAAAACCAATCAAGCTTTAATCACCGAAAACAATAAAGTCAAATTTGGAAAGATAAATCAATTCGATAAGACCGAGAGACAACAACACTAAAAACGATATATTAAATAGCGCCGCTGCCGGTACTTTTCGTGAAGATTAACGTTTTCGAGTGAGGCATATTGGATTTTGGGATCCGTTCACTTTGTGAACGTTATTTTTACGTATTATAAATCAAAAACAAAAAAAAAATCAAAAAGATGAAAATATAAAAAATCACAAAATCACAAAATCAATTTTTTTCCTAAAGAATTGAACCAAAAAAATTAAAAAATCCAAAAGTAATATTTTTCCTTAAAGATTACACCAAAAATATTATTGTATATATCATTTTTAATCGTTTTTACGTACATATTATATTTTATTAAAAAATCAAATAAATACAAAAATATTTTTGATATATTATTATATGTAAATACATATACGTAGATACGAACACTTAATATACCTACTTCCATAAGTATTGCCGAGGAAATACACCGTGCTTGGGGGCGTTCCGGTCCTAAGTTCGTGTATCGATCAAATTTAATTAAGGCACAATAGATAAATACTGCAATCTACTTGAACTTGAGGAAGAGGCCACTGTGTGTGGGGGGGGGGGTATAAGGCGAGTGTATTTCACATTCTAAAGAAGAAGGCTCTTAAGTGCTACGCGCCGCCTCGTTTCTCCACTTCCTTGTGGGTCTTTCGAAGGTGATAGTAGTGAGTGGTGTGCCACCGAATTATTGTTAAATATCTATATATTTTCTTGTGGATATTAATTATTGCACCTCGAGAGAGATAATCTCTTCTCTCTCAAAAGTAGACCGAGAGCTCCTCTCTCACTCCTCGAGTTTATTTACACGTGTACTAGCACACGTGTAACCATACCACCTTTGGTGTATCACTTCCTTCCCCAAGGAAGCTTTAAACGTCATTCACTTGTATATACATTCGGCCACCTTGCTACACATGGATACTCGTTCCTTGTAGGAGATGTTGCATCTGACGTGTTCGACTTGTGGAGGTCCACATGATACTTATTTATGTGATCAAAACCATGACCATTATGGGGAGGGTTATGCTTATAATGGAACCGAGACCCCTAATTTTCAACCTAACTTTCAAACGGATTACACTTGTAATGACTATATGGGATATTCCGGGTTTTCATCACAAAATCCACCATCATTTCATGATCAACCCTTTGATGAGCCATACCAAAACCAAGGATTTTCAACTAATGAATATTTTCAAAATAATGATAATTTTCAAGGCTATAATCAAGAAACCTTTCATAACCAATAATTTTCCAATTATGGAGGCTTTCAAAATGATGAAAATTTTCAATGCTATAATCAAGATACTTTTCAAAATCAAGGATTTTCACATTATGAGGGTTTTCAAAATGAAGGGAAATTTAAAGGCTATAATCATGAGAACTTTCATAATAAAGCCTCTTTTTAAACGTATAATTCAACTAATTATGAAAATCCGCCTCCACCATATTCTTTGACTTATTCATGTGAGTTTTGTGGGAACGCTCCCCATTATAGTTATGATTGTCGACCGAGGGATCCTCCTTCCTATGCCCCTAATATTTTCAATGAGCCCCGTTCTTTACTTGAGAAAATAGACAAGTCAAACGATGACCTTTTTAAGGAGCTTGATAGTATGAAAGACATAAGCCTAGAGGAAATGAAAGACACGTGTCTGTGGTTAAAGAAAAAAATTAAGTCTAATGAAGAAGATGAAATTAAGACTTGGCAACTTAATGACAAGGAGATTGGTGATATGTTTCGTGAATCGTTGAACAAATTTTATCGTCACCTCAAGAAATATTTAGATGATTTAATCTTTAAGATTGATACAAAAGAAGAAGAAGAATATTTTCCTATTCGTGCTCGTATGCATTATCGATGCTCCTGTGATGATTGTGACGGACCTTCGATTTGTATGACACTTAATGATGACACATCTTCATCACCTTTACCTCACATGAAACCCAACAACTCTTTAACCATGGGGGCCGAGCCTCTTAGCACTAATACAAACACCAATTCGGATGAATTAACCGCCTCTAGTGTTGAGAACCTTATCCCAATCCAAAGAGAGATTGAGGATGTTTCCAATGAACCATGTGAAGAGCTTTGTATTGATACCTCTTCTCCTCATGATCGCATTGAGATTTCATCACATGTTGACCTTCATGCTACTACTAGTGATTTTGGTGATTTCGATCTTGATGAATTGTTTAAAGAAAAGGATAATGAGATTGAGGAAGAGTGTTTGCAAGACTTGCCACAAATGGTGGATGATGATTGTGATTCTAGTGAAGAATCTTATGATTTATCATCCGATGACTTTTCATGTCAAGATGACATTCCTAATTTGGATGAAGATGTTGCTCCTATAGAAGAAGTGGAAGATGTTCATATTCGTGAGGTTTTATCAAACGTTTATAATCGTATCTCCTCGATTGAAGCATTGAATGCACCTCCTAATGATGAGTCCATAGAAGAAGAACCTTTCATTGATATTTCTTCACCGGTTTTTGAGGTTGCACCTATAGACTTTCATGATCATATCATCCCTTTGAGTGATTCTCTCATTAATACACCTTCTTTTGAGCCTTCTATTCCCACCCTTCCACCTTTGAAGTTGGTTATTGATGAAGATCCTATACTCTTAGAGATTGATCCTTTTTCACCTAAGGCAACTTTAGAACTCAAAACCTTTTATATGGATTCTCTTATCGATATTGATGCCACTATAGAGGCTTATCTTGCTAATACTGATTTAGAGGTAGATGATAGTGATTCTTATTAGGAAGAGGATATTCGTCTTATTGAGAACATGCTTTTTGGGACCATAGAGCCTACACCTCCTTCACAAGACACTATTATTCTTGATCCTCTTTTCCCTATGCTTTCTATGGAGGATTCCCCACCTTTTGATTATGATGAGGCGCACCACATGGATATACTTGTTATGAATGTTTTGATTCCTACACCTTCATTGTCTCATGATGCTTTGATATCTAAGGGGGAATCTTATATGGTGGATACAAGTTCATCTTTTTTACTTTCCCATGAAGGGAAAGGTTTTTGATTTTGGGATACGTATGTTTGGGAAATATTGGTTTTCATCTGCTCCACTTAAGAGTGTGATTTCGATTGATATGGGCTTCTCGTATGAGATTACTTTGTTGATGCTACCTACTTTGGAGTTGTTCACGTGTAGAGATGGAAACTATGTATTTGATCCTAGTGTGATTCCTATTTGAGAGATTTCGTATGTTGGACAAACTTGAGACACGTTGGACCGTTTCATTTATCGAGGCGGATATTGTAAATCTTATAGTAAATTGCAACGTGCTAAGTTTGAGTGTATCATGTGAGATGTGATTCAAAGTGGATATCATTTATTCTCCATGATGGTTTCCCCAAGGACAACTTAATTCTAGGCCGAGTCGAGCTAGAGACTTAGGGTTAAAAAAAATCAAGCATTGAATAACTAGGCTAGAAAACGTAGAGTAGATCTAAATAGGTTAGGTTTAACAAGAGGATGTTATAGTAGAGTTTAAGTGGAGGGGTGGCCTTTCTTTTGTCTTTTGGTGTTTGTTTCAAGGGTTTCTCTCTTTCATTACATTCATAGAGCTTATGGAGGAGGCCCGTATATCCGTTTTACTTCGATAAGTTTTTGCTATTGTGATATTCAAACCACTTGTGCTTAAAATGAATACACTTTAGTTGTCTCTTCCTTAGCTTGGTTTAAGCAAAGTTATCAATGTCATAAGTGTAGGGGAGTTTACTCCAATACTCTTAAACATTGGGGACAATCTTTATCTTAAGTGAAGGGGAGACTTCTATCGAAGTGACCTTGCCTAGACCATTGCCTTTGACTTCATGATAACTTGGAAATTAATTTTTCAAACATTTTTCAAATTTTTGATCTACTTTGGCCACCAAAAATATGCATTCATAATTTTTGCATTAATCATTTTTCATTGGCATAACACATTTTCATTGTATATATTTCTTCTTTTATTTTTCATCAAAAATATATAAAAAGGAAAAAATATAATAAAGGACATGGTTTAACAAATTTAGATATCTTTGACATATTAGGCCCGCCATGGATACTTTGACTCAACCCGAGTTTGCTTATCCTAGCATTCTCTAGCTAGTATCCTTAACCATGTAGACCTATATTGGTTTATTAGGCTAAGCATCCACTAGTCTCATTATTTGAGATTTTAAACTGTGGAGAACAAGAGATGATAGAGTTTGAAGTAAGTTTAAAGGGCTAGATAAACCTCATATTCATTAATTTTGGATTTTATATCCCCTTTCGTAACCTTTTATTTCTTGTCAACGCATGTATATATGTTAATAAATAATCAAGAACGGTTTTAATCGGTTTGTAGTCTCATATGAATTTTTGACTAGTCATTCATGGTTGGTATAATTACGTCAAAAGATTCTAAGTTAGAACGTTTTATGTGTACTAGACATATGTTATGCTTAATACTTAGCGGGTGTTTTTCCTTTTATTCTTTTCAACTTTCTTTGTGAGGAATAAAGAAAAATAAGTGCGGCTTATGAAAAAAATGAGTGGCTAGAAAAAAAAAGAAAAAGAAAGAAAAAGAAAAAATAATAATTATACAAGACTCCCAAGAGGGGCAGTGAAGTGTTAATTATAGTAGCTATTGAATTCCAATATTACTCTCACAAGGGTTGCCAGGATTTAATAGTTGCTCCAATCCAATATTACCTTGACGGGTTGCGAGATTGAAGATCTAAGGTCTCAAAAAGGCGGAGGATGTAAATTATTGCATTAGTTTCATTTTTCTTTCCTTAGCGAGTGTGTCGCTACTTATTAATGCATTACATAAGGATCTTACACATAAGGCGAATGCCTTATTATTTTGAGTCGGACTTATATCAATTGTGGGCGGTATTTCGAGTAATGGATATGATGGTTACTTAAGATTAAAACCGTGCTTCCTTATTTTGAGATTTTACACTTCTTATATTTCACGCTTTAAATAATGACAAATTTGACCAAAAGCAATTTGCTCAAATAATAACCGGTCTTAGAGGCATAATAAGTGGGGGATAATGGTAACACAATTAACCTTTATGAATAATTCGATGCACTTTCACTTATGGAAAACAATGATCTTGTTTTTAAGCTTGGTATAAGAAAAGTGAAACTTGAGGATGATTAGTGTTCATGGTACCAAAGCCCTAATTAAAGTCTTTGATTTCTTTATGAGTTATTTCCATCAAAACTATTTCAAGAAAATCCAAAAATATATAAATACGATTACTTTCTTTGCATTACAATCTAAATATTCAAAATCGATTCATCATGTAGTATAGCATAGTTTATTAAATCATAAAATGGCCAAGGTGGGTTAATTATGAGAAAAGTGTACTCAAGAGCTTTGAAATACTATATTCATTGAGGCCATGACAATGGTCAAGTGGAGGGGAGTTTATAAGTGTGAAAACACTCATCAATTATGATCCAAAAACCACTTAAAACACAGCCACATATATTATATTTAACTGTAAAATATCAGAATTACGCGTGTATTGTGTTTTATGTGTTTTCAGGTAAAAAGATACATTTTGTAGCAAACATGCGTTTTCAAGGGATTTATATGACAAAAGACAAAGAAAAACACGAAAGATGCTTCAAGGACCTTGCTTGCCAAAATTTCAAAGATCGAGGGCTAAAGTTGTAACTTTCACAAAGAAAAAAGGATGAAAAGAAGATTTTGCTTAAAAGTTTTTTAACACATTTGATCAAAGGTGATAAAGTGAAGGACTTAAAACAAAACAAATGGAAAGTTTATATTATTTCACTTAACTTGGTCAAAGTCAAGTCTCACAAAACGTCTTCATCATAAACGAAGAGAGAGAAAGATATCAGAGAAAGTTTCAGTCAGCTTCATAGTTTTCTTCATCAAAAACCTGCAAGTTCAATTCAAGAAGATTCACAAGGTTTCAAGTCAAGCTTCAAACTAAAAAATTGATCCTTATCCCCTCCTCTACAAGATGGTATCACTTAATTAGATCAATACTCAAAGATGAAGAAATGCCTAAATCGAATGGAGCAGTGAAGAACAAATTCATCCTTGTATTTTACACGTGGCACGACCTGATTGGAGGCTACAAGTCATCTCATCTTCCTCAACGTCTATAAATACCAAGAGAGCCCTTCAGTTGAAGACGGTTAGCATAGGAGTAGTTACACACAGTAGAATAGGTATAGTTTAGGTGTAGATTAGCTTAAAATTCTCAAATAGCTTTCTGTTTTCAACACATTTTCAAGTTAGTTTCACTTGTATTGAATTCGGTTCTGTTTGTTGTAAGTAATTCAGTTATCTTCCATTAATGAAACAAGTTTAAATCTTCAGTTTCATCATCTTCTTCTATAATCTTGTTTCAGATAGTCACTCTTGTTCTTAAGAGTTAGTTTAGTTTCTGTTAAATGTTAGTTACGAGTTTGTTGAACTCTAAACTGTTCTCAGTTAATGAAAGATTTCATTTCCAATAAAGCTTTAAACTCTATGTTCTTTTTACAGTTCATAAGCTTGTAGCTGTTGATCTTCTACAAGCTTGAGTAAGATTGACTAGTATGATCAGCAGATGATGTTTTAATTTTGAGTTTGTTCATTGATTTCTGTAATAAAACTTTAATTTCAGTTAGTTTGTTAGACTTATGTTATGATTGTGTTAGCGAAACTTTACTTTTACTTCAAGCTTTTACCGAACTGTTGATAAGCTCAATTTTAGATTGTGAGTAGAGTTCTAATCGTTTCATTCCTCTATCTAGCTAGTTCAGGTGTTTGTTTAGACAATCAGTTATGGTCAATAGATTTTTTAAGAATTTCAAGCTTTTGAATTTGGTCTGTTGAGGAAGCTGTTCAGTTTGCTGGTCTAATCGACTTTGTTTGTGGCTTTAGAGTTTCGGTTGATTGCATCATAGATCGAGTTGAACAAAGTTAAATTCAGTAGCAGTGTTAAACTTAGAAGTAAGATTTAGATAGTAAATTTAGAATTGTAGTATAGCATCTTGTTTTGCAGGATTTTTTTGGATTTTGTTATACGGGTTTTTCTTGGAGTCGCCGATTCACTAGTTGCTGGTAGAAAGGAGTTTCGGTTAAGCAGTTAAAACGAGGTTCTGAAGGAACAGTAGCAGTAGGAGAATTGGTGTATTTTAGATCACGAGTAGATAAGTTGGCTTAGCGCCAAACATCGAAACCAAAGGACTAGTCTTCGGATAAAACAGGTTAAGCGCTAGACTTTGTTTCCTGTAATTTATTAGACTAATCTGCTTGTAGACTAGTTGCGTGCTATTCTTTGTGAAACCTGTTCATTTTGATTACCGATATACTTGCTTACTTAGTTTCTGCTTATACTTTCTGATTTCTTTGTTGTAGCTTATAAGATTTCGTGCTCAATTTTGTTATTTAGTGTTTGGAATAGTCTGAATGTGAAGGCTTGATTGATGTCGTATTAAGTTCTAAACTCAGTGTTCAACTAGGTGCTTGATATAGTCATTTACATAGTGTATCAAGTGAGTAAGTCACAATCTGTAAGTCATAACTGAATTTTCTGTTTTAAAATTCTTTTGTTTTTAAAAGTTTGGTAGATATACAGTTTCAATCCTCCATAGTTATACGTTAGTTTGCGATTACAGTCCTCTCATTAGATAGATAGTTTGAGTTCGTTAGATTTATTGCATAGTTGGTCCTTCTAGTTAGTTTGATAGAAGTCTGGTGGATTTATTGCTTTTGGGCTGAGTTGTTGATCTGTTTTTGGGCCAGACGCCTACATTGCCTTTATTTTCGTAAAAATAGATTTCACTTTTATAGGTTCATTCCTTTTATAAAATCTACATTTTCACTTTTGTAAAAATGGTTTAATATTTTTACATCTTTCTAAGGTTTTATAAAATTGATCTTAATAAGTTTTGAATTTGTAGTTTTATAATAATAGATTTTAAATAGTTGGTAAAATTTGTTAAAAGTTGTTAGTTAGTAGAATAAATTTGTATTTTCCATTTTTATACTTCGTGCATTTAAATGTTGTAATTGCAACGTGTTTTAGTTAGTACGTATACGTAGTATTAGTTAATATTTTTACCCTTTTATACGATTTATGCCAAGTAGTTTAAAAACCAATCAAGCTTTTATCACCAAAAACAATAAAGTCAAATTTGAAAAGTTAAATTAATTCGATACGACCGAGAGACAACTACACTAAAAACGATATATTACATGCTGATGTAGTATTTTTACTACTCTTTAGGAAAAGAGAGCAAATAGGGTAAGCACGACGATTTAGGAAAATCGTGTGTAAATGACCCTAAGTGGGGATCGTTCTCAAGGAGGCTAGTGTGTTATGTGTGTAATGATTTGGTTTAGATTTGTGATTATATTTTTGAGAAAGGAAAATAGAAATAAGATAAGAGGAGAATGACGGTTATGAAGACGGATTAAACTACGACGATTTGACGTAAAACGCGAACGTAAATACGTAAAACGTGACAAAATTAAAAAAATTAATCCTAAAAATTAATTAAAAGATTAAACAAAGTCTAAAATAATATAAATAAGAATAAAAATTCAACAAAAATATTTTAAGACCTTTTATTAATTAAATATTCAATTTTTAATGCTAATAAAAGCCCTAAAACTAAATATAATTAACAAAATGTCCAAAATATTATTTTATTGAACTAATAAGTTACTTATCTTATTTAAAGACTAAAAAGTATTTTTCCTAAATTTTAAAAACTATTTTTCTATTTTTTTAATCACTAAAAACTATTTTTAAACTAAAATAATCATAAAAAATAATAGAATAATGCAAAAAATGATTTGACAATTTTAAAAATCCTAAGTTATACTAATGAACAGTAAAAAATTGAAAAAGTTTGAAAAAAGTAAAATTTTGCACTAAAAGACAAAACTGATTATAACTAAAACCTTAATTAAGCTAAATTAATTATAAAAAATAATTAAAAAGTGAACAGTAAAAACTTGTTAAACTAAAAATCTTAAATTATTTTTCTAAATATGAGAAAAAATTTAAAACTGAAAAATATAACTTTTTATCACTAAAAGACAAAAACAGAAATATTAAAAGTAATTAAAAAAACTATTTATCTAAAAAAATACCAGATGAACAGTAACTGAAAAATAAAATAAACTGAAAAATCAAAAATAAAATAATAAAAATATTGAAACTAATTTCAGAGTCTAAAACCTATTTTTGATCACTAAAGACAAAAAACCAAGTTTCTGATAGTGACACATGAAGGACTTTTGTCCTTTTGTTGAGCAGTGGTAACAAATGTGCTAGCTGGGGGAACTTAGTTCCCACTGTTAGTGCAATTTTAAGGTCTGGTGACTGATTAAGTTTAGGAAAGCTTATGTGGAGCTTTTTCTTGGTCAATAAGGCACCCCTACACTCAGTGAAGTGTAGGGAGTCTAGATAAACAAGAAAAACAGCACCTTGCACACAAGATTCGCACAAAAATCCCCCTATTTAGTTACTGATATACCTAACTGAGTTATGATAAACAGTGGACTTGTTTATATGCACAAAAATGAAATTCAAATGGCTTAGGGATATTGAAGCACAGATAAAAAGATCAAACGAAGATCCATCTGAAAAGCAAAAGGGTAAAAGGAAAAAGACTGTTGTCAGGCGCCAAAAGACATCTTCACACAAAGCCAAAGGCAAGGCTAAAGGGAAAGAGCAACTTCGTGATGAAGATGCAGAAGAAGAAGATTCTACAGCATTAATGTCTGAAGAAAAACAGATGAGAATAACACGTCAGAGAAGCAAGTTGGAGGCACTAGCTAAGAAAACAGGTAGTGGTTCTGGATCAAAAACTTCTGAAGAATTAGCCCTGGAAGCTTTTGGAAATCCAGATAACTCAACTGATGAAGAAGAACAAGATTTCAGAATCGAGCAAAGAACCAAAGACCAAAGAAACCAAGATGATGATATCATAGATGATTATATCAACTATGATCTTGAAGACCAATCTCTAGGAGATGGAGGAGAAGATATGGAAACACTCATGTACCATGACGTCGACCTTAGCAAACCACTTCCTACTCCTTCAGCATTGATTTCATCAAAAGACGCTCATCTGACGGTTATTACTAATCAACAACAAACACCTCCTCCGCCACCATTATTCAGCACATTCGTGACAACCGTTCCCATGATTGAACCCAAAAGTGAAACCATACAACCCGTATCACCGCCACCGATTATCCAACAACCCGTACCAACCACCGCCCAAATGACTATCCCAACACCGCCACCGATCCTCCCAAAACTAGTACCACCCACCACCCAATTGATTACACCAACACCGCCACCAATCCTCGAACAACCTGTACTAACCACCACCCAAAAACTTGTATCATCCACAACCCCTCTAACACTTGTGGTAACACCTCCACCAACAACAGTACAACAAGTACCATCCACATCCAATCCACTTCTCACGGTCAATGATCTACTTATTCAGCACCTCCAAAAATAATTAGAAGATCAGGCAAAACAGATTGCAATTCTGAAATCATCGATCACTAAGCCTCATACAAAATCCTTCAGAGAACAAAAATGTGATGATTCCAAACTTGACTAGACATACGCCGGTGTCTTAAGATTACAGTGCAACATCAGGAGTTCATTTCCGACTCCATCAAGGAGCTTCCAGCACGCGACGAAGAAAACATTGCCTTCATCGACTCCATCAATTATACTATGACTAACATCATTCAGAGTGAAGTTAAGTCATGTGTTCATCAGGAGCTTCCAGCACTACTAACTAGAGCCCTTGCTAAAGCTATATTGGAAGCTTCTAACACATCTCCATTGGAAAATATTGAAGTTCCCCAATCTTCGAAGAAAAGGAAACGTCAGGAGCCTGAAAATAAAGATGAGGAAGAAGATGAGGAAGTGGATGAGGAGGAGGAAGAACATTATGATAAGAATGAGGAAGAAGAAAAGGATGATGACGAGGAAGAGGATGAGGATGAGGATGAAAGGGAAGACGAGGATGAGGATAGTGATGGGGATGACGATGATGATAATGATGACGGTAAAGGGATTGGTAAGGGTAAGGAAAAAGGGAAGGGTGATAAGGGTAAAGGCGATAGTACTGATGGCGAAGAATATGAGGAATCCGAGAAGGGTGATGAGGATGACGAAGAAAGTGATGCAGGTACAAAAGAAAAGGTTGGTGATAAAGAACCAAACGAGAGTGTAAACAAAGACGATGACGAGAATGATGAAACCAATGACAGAAACACGGAGGATTCACCATGCGTATCACTAACTAGTGATGATGGCGATAGAGAAAACCGTCGAAAGAATCTCTATGGCAAATTCATCTCGAGAGAATCTTCCTCTAAAGACACAGGTAAGTCCACTGAACCGGGTCTTATGACATTATCACAAGAAGAACATGTAGAACCAGTGATCGAAGACGAACCAATGTTTGAAGACGAACCGACACCGTCTGTGGAACATCACTCTCCACCTCCTACACCTATTCAGAATCACACAGACACAGACCCAGGTATGTCTTCTGAACCGGTTCCTACTACTGTTTCATCAACAACACCTGTAGAACATATGCACAAAGACGAACCTATGCAAGAAGACGAATCGATACCGTCTGTGATACATCACTCTCCACCTCAACATTACATCGATATGGATATTGATGACATAAATCAACCAGATCCTGAGTTTTTTAACACACTCAATATTGACGAGACTGTTCAAGAGCAGCCATGGCTTACATAGGCAGCAAGTGTACGTATAATCTCTGACCATGAAAAGGCGGATCTTACACAATTTCTCAATAATCCAATCGACTTCTCTGGATTCCTGATGGACAGATATGGAGTAACTACCATGGATCCAAATACACTTCAAACGACGCTTAAAGACAAGAACTTTTAGGATTCCATGTAGATTGCCAAAGATGAGGGAGAATATCACTTCAATGATCTCATGAAAGCAATGAAATCAACAGCGTTAGGTGAACAAGCTCTAGTACTTCGTCCACTAACAGCTTCTGTTATTTACGCAGCCAAACACCTTCCAATGCAGTACTTTGTCAACCGTGATCTGGATTACCTAGAAAACGACGTGAACAGGTATGCTACATCATTGACAATGGGAAAGGCGATAAACTTGTAGGATGTTCCTTGGATTGAAGATAAGGTTCCAAACCTATGGAGCAAAAAGCTTGTCAAGGAATATGATCCACATGCGAAATTAGGTATCTCACATTGGCAGGGTAAGAAGAGGTTGGCTTACTACTTCTATAATCATAAAAGATCAGGTACACTCATAACTTCAAACCGTCGAATCACAAGCATACAGGGAGTTAGTTTTCTACATATATTCGGGTATTCGTACTTGAAAGATATCAGATTCAAACGAGAAGACGGTAAGATTTATAGTGTAAGTGAAGGGGATCTTCAATTCCTACGACTTGAAGATATAGAAGATTTTCTACTTATCTTGGCTCAAGGAAAGGTCCCTCACCTAGAACCTGCAGAAGTCATTTCCTTAAGTTCCAACATTCGGCAATATACTCAAAGAGTTGTGATCAAGCATATGGTTGAAGACTTACAACTTGGTGTAGAGAGGTATCAATCCAGGCTAAATCTGCAACGACCTCATACAACGCCCATGAGTCGTTTTCACCAAGACTAGAAGCCATATATGGGTACACTCCAACCAGAGATGGGCATATTCTACCTGAATGAAGTAGAGGTCAAGCAATACATGCGACTATCAGAACTGCACAAATTCAACGATGGTACTCTCAAGCATGTACGTGACAAGCTGTTGATGCTCAAATCAGGTCAAGGCCTTCCATAAGTGAAATATAAATGGACATGTAGGTTTAAACAGAGTGCAAACTATACCATCCAGAAGATTGAGGAGAAGTTAAGGGAACGACGGTTGATCCGCAGTATCGAACGATTCGTGGGTGGCAGACCGTATGGAGCTCACCATAGGCTTATGGAACGATCCATTTAAAGGTGGTGATCGTACTACATTCAGGTCAACTCCATACACTTACTTGTGAATATGTATATATATAATATGTGCATTAGGCTTTTATGGCTTGTTGTAGTGTGAAAGTATGATATTTTACAAGAATTTCTCATGAGATTCTAAATATTTCAATATATATCGTACTCAAGCACTACAACTAACCCTCATTAAATTGAGGGGGAACATTAATATGTTCTATGGCCATCAACCAATTTCATTTTGTTACCGAAAGACCAGTTAATCCATTAATATCCAAAATATTGATGGATAACATTTTGGATAAGGGGAGAAAATGGGATTAAGGAGACTTGTAAATATACATGGCTAAAAACTGAAAAAGCTTAATAGAAAATCCAACTTGATATGTGCTATGCATATGTTAAGCAGGAGCATTTTGGTGTAAGAAAAACTGAAGGTACAAAAACTTTTGATGTTTATATCACACGTACCTTAGTGATTTTAAGGAATTTTTCATGAAGACGAATACTTACCCAAAACACACTTAACTCACGACGGCTGTGGTGACAAAAGGGTGGTAGGATTAGGTACTAGTCCAATGATTCTTCCAGAACCGGAGGAATCTTCCCAAGGACAATTCTATAGTAAGAAAATAGAAGTCCTTAGGAAAGATGGAGAATGGATTGTGAATGTAGTTGAATGTCGACCAAGTACTGATGCTAGCACTGGAACAATCACAACAAGGTGCTAGTGATGATGTATTCTTAAGCATTGAAGGGGTTGAAGAATGAAAAAGAAATGTAAAGATAAAGGGTGTAATGAAAGACGCCCTCCTTATAACTTAGGCAGAAACCGGGTCAACTCATCTTGAAGACGAAAGTATCATGGACCCAATGATGCGATGCACAACCACTCCCAGCCAACTCAATATCTCTCAAAAGATATTTGTTTTAATGTCACGGAGTTCAACACGTTATCTATTGGTTTATTCAATCCGAATAAATTGATATTGAAAAGGTGGCAATCCCCTCCAGCCTCCGATCACCAAAACAAAATGCACTATTGAGTCTAGAGCCACGAGATCATCAAAAGTCTCATTAGGATACAATTTTAAAACAAGAAAAGATTTTTATGAGTCCTACGCAATATTCTCGTTATATTTCCAGAACATCCGAGTGATAAGAAAGTATCACAATGAAGATGGAAATCCTACTTGAGCCTACATCAAACAAGCTCATGGTAGGTGACACGTACGGTTCTTTAAGAACTAATCTTGTGATAGCTGGAAAGAAACGATGGTTTGACTCTTAATTGATATTAAACTTGTTCTAGGGCCTCTACGCAAAATCTATGTGATCTTGCCAGAACACTCAGAGTGACACTCTTTAGAGTTCACAGTGAAGAGTGGAAATCCTTCCAGTATCAACATCAAACAGCACTGCGGTAGGTGACAAGCAAGATTCTATCAGAATCAAGCTCGTGACAACTGGAAAGAAACGATGGTGAAAACTTTAATTGAAATTCACTTGTTCCAGGTTCATGAATTGACGGCTTCAATTATAAGGATATTTCTTATCCAAATGATTCACTCTTTATGTTCGGAGTCAGCTTTGGACGGTCGAATAAAGAGAACGGGTTTACCCGCGAAATCTTGTCAAGGAGATCTTTAATTTGAGATACCTGTCACAAGTACAATATTAATTATCCTCCAACGGTCTTCACCAACCGGAGGTAAAATGCTACCGAATCAGAATAAAATGTCAAAGCCATTTTATTCGTGTCTTATTATTTTGCTGCATTTGAAGACGGTGGCTTTGCGGTGTACCAACTGAATTCGTCCTCACATACTCATTCCTTCTGCATCAAATATTTCAGCAAATTTAAGAAAGTCTGACATAAAAGTCTTCCACTGTATCAACTCTGAAACTTTCAAGAATTCAACAAAGGATAGGTATGTGGGACATGAAGTCACGAAGAGGCGAACATCACAAGAAGGCCAAGACTGCACGTGAAAGGCCAAAAAGAACATGCTCTAAGCGAAAGAATGATGGTAATCAACACATATTCACAAAAATGAAGAAAAGAAAAAGAAGTAAAGAGAAAGTGGACTACGAGCACGAGAACGAAGATCTAACATGCTAGATTAGGACTTTGTGATTTGGAGTAATCTCCCTTTTGGGGAGATTGTTAGAAATACGTTTTTCGTATTTAGAAAGTCTCGGTCACTCCAACAATATAGTTAAGGGTTCGTAGTGTAGTTTAATTATAGTTTATATTAGCCCGACCCATGAGCATGTTCATGGGCCGGAGGCCCAAGTCCACTAAGGTAATTGGGTATATAAACCCCTTTCCTCCATGGAAAGGGGTGTTGGTTGTTTCATTTTTACACTTAATACATTTCACATTTTCTCTCATCTCTCTCTCTACTTTCTCTCTCTAGAAACATCAACCCTCTTGATAGATCATAAATTACCAAGCTTCTACAATTAGGCTTTTGTGGCAAAGTAGTGTAAAAGTATGATATTTTTCAAGAATTTCTCACAAGATTATAAATCTTTCAAAACATATCGTACTCAAGCACTACAACTAACTCTCATTAAATTGAGGGGGAGCATTAATATTTTCTATGGCTAACAAATGATTTCATTTTTTACCCAAACACCCGTTAATCCATTAATATCCAAAATATTAACGGTTAACATTTTGGATAAGGGAAGAAAATAGGATTAAGGAGACATGTAAATATACATGGCTAAAGATGAAAAAGACTTAATGGAAAATACAACTTAACATGTGTAAGGCACATGTTAAGGAGGAGCATTTTGATGTCAAAAAATACTAAAGGTATGATACATTTCATATTTATATCACAAGTACCTTAGTGATTTCAAGGAATTTTCTTGGTGACAAGTACTTACCCAAAACACACTTAATTCACGACGATTGTGGTGACAAAAGGGTAGTAGGTTTAGGTATAAGTATAATGATTCTTCTAGAATGTAACACCCCAAAATGTGATATGCGGAAGCGGTGAAGCTCGGGGGCTGTTACGTCATTGTATCATAGTTCAAGGTACAAGAGAACGACTCTAAATGAGACGTTTTATAAAAATACCTCGTTGAATTTAAATAAAAGCATCGCATTACAAAAGGTCTCAGTTTCAAAAGATAGTGCAGCGGAATGTGAAAGTTTTAAACATCAACGAGATAATAGTTCAAAAGCATAAGTAAATAAATGTCCGAAGATAGCCAAGAAATGCATGCGGACTCCAAGTACTTCACACAGTAGATACAAATCATCATCAATTACCTGAGATAAATGCTAAATTGGGTCAACATAAAGTTGGTGAGAATATAGGTTTCAAGTAAAAGTTCATAGTAATTTAATTTCAGATTTCATTTCATGTACACGTGCAACTATAGGAGATATAGTGCCAAGTGTAGGATAAATTGGGTGTTCACAATATTTGTGATAGATAAGCTCGTGACATCGAAACTAGTGATCCAGTGCATACAATAGATTGCATACATAAATTTCGCCCCAATGGAGTACCTAGCCAAGATAACTCCGTTCATAAAAATGGTACACACTCGCCTGTCGTCAGAATGCCCGAGTGGAGGTTGTCAACCCTCAATAGATCTATCCATAACATAAGAGCTTACTCCAACAGAGTAACTAACGATTCACGATAGTGGGGACTATGGCTAAAGCAACTTAAGCTATCTCATAAATAGTGTTCACAAAGCATTTACAGAAAGCAAGTTTTACTTGCGTCCAGAAGCAAGTATCAAAGCATTTATCACATCCCAAAATATTAAACATACAAAAACAGTTTAATAGGGATCTATAAACTCACCTCAAGCAACGATTCAAACCGCACAAGTATGATCAAATAGTAGCGAGCAACTCCAGCAACAACCTAAATATAATACTATAGTTTAGGCGCTAGCAAATAAGTCACAATAGTTCGTCATGTACGTTACTCATCAATCATATATATATTTTGTTGTTAAAAATCGTGACTTGTAAATGTTATATCGTTATAAACATTATAGTATATATATATACTTAGGCAAAAATATTTATTTTTGACTCGACGAAATTTCGACAGCCTTTCGACGTAAATTTTAATTTACCCAAATTTATCTTAATAAATTTTCCAACGCGATTTCTAACGAAAATTCGGTAGCCTTTCGGCGTCACATAAAAATTTGCCATTTTTAGTAAGTACTCAAATCTTGTCCTAAAACCCCTATTTTCAACACTTTCTCAATCGCCAATATTTCAACAAGTCATTTTCCGCAATAGTATCAATTTCCACTTCCAACGTTCAAACTTTTAACGTTACACCAAGTATTCACATTTCGCGCTAATACCCTTTTACAAAACGAGTCCAACATTTATACACAACTTTTAGTAACCATTTCAACACTTAAAACAACTCCGTTTGACTCGAAAATGTCGTTTCGACCACCTTAAAAATCTAGACAGCAAACACATTATAGTGTTTTTTCACAAAAATTAAGTTTTCCGACAACGAAATTTAAACGACCATATCTTACTCATTATAGCTCCGTTTTTAGCGTGTAATATATCGAAACAAAGGTATTAACTTATATTTTAATATTATCGTAGTAAACTAGTGTCAAAACAATTTTTACGACCCTCTACGCCTCTTATAAAAATCGGACAGATTGTATGTTTTTCTAAAAAACTCGTTTTCGACCATTTTCAAGCGTAACCACTAGTAGTAACACTACTAGTTCCCTCCAATTATTCATAAACACCAACAAAATCAAAGATTTTACTTCAAGTTCACAAATCTAAAAATATACATACTTATATTTTCACAAGTCTTTCAATTAAACCATTTTTATGCATGGATCTAATAGATCCACACATAATTTTCATAGATCTAAAATATTTCATGACCAAAAATAGTTTTTATCATTTTATTTCAAGAAAATAGTTGATGAGTAACATGCATGCATAGATCTACAAAGATTATGCATGAAAAATGAAAAGATGATAAAGGTTTAAGAAGTAACCTTGAGTAACGACTCTACGTAATCACAACAACCCGATTTATGTTCTAACCCACTAATAATCAACAAGAACTCTACTTCTATAACTTCAACCCAAAAACTACTCAAATCAACAAACCAAGAAAAACCATTCTTCTTTATGCTTGTACAAACTCTAGGATGTATTTATTTTGTGTTAATTCTTCTTAAAATGGAGCTTTAAGAAAATCAACAATGGTGGAAAATGGAGTGTGTTTGTGCCGTGTGTTTTGAGAGAGAAAGAGAGAGATGTGTGTTTTTTTGTGAAGTGAAAGAGTGAATAAGTGTGAATTATTTGAGGTGAAATGGGTTAATAAGTTAAAACTTGTAAGGTGTGTAAGCTTAAGCTTAAAATGGCAAAGAGTAGAAACGTGGTGCATTATGCATGTGTGTGGTTATTTGGCCAGTTATGGGGGGTCCCACATTGGGTAAATTATTCAAAATTTTTACTATGATAACTAGTTAGAAGGTTTAAGGTAAAAAGGTTAGTTAGTTTTAGGTAAATATCGAAAAGTATATAGTTAAGTTTAAAATTACGTAAAACTTAAAAATTTGACGAAATATATTAAATTTACGATTCTTCGACGAAAACTGACATTTTATAATTGGTAATGTATTTTATGCATGTTAACGACGGTTAAACGTAAAAACGACGTAAAATACGAAAACGCGATACGTTAATTAAATATTCACAGTAAATACGATTTATTACTATAAATAGCAAAAATACTAAAATACTGGCATATAAACATATACAGAAATATTTAAATACGCTGCTCAAGAAAATACGATCACGCTTTTAAAAACTAAACAGTCAAACACATAATTCACAGATAACGAATAATCTCACGGATTATCGTCAATTCATTGACCGTCTCAGCACTTTGGTCAGGTTCACAGAAAATGTTCAGAATAATGACTGAGCACAGTGTCAAGTCATTACTCGTCATCAAACAGTTTTTCAGAAAACGCGGGATAACTTCCCGGTTCCAACACAGTTAAATCACATAGTTGACTAAATAAAAAGTCAAAGGGTAAAATAGTCATTTAACAAAGTAAGGAAAATTACCAGGTGTTACATCATCCCCTTGATAGAGAAGCTTTGTCCTCAAAGCTTAGGAGTGTCACGGTTTCTAGAGTTGTCAAAGAGTTGCGGATATTTCTTGCGAAATTGATCCTCACGCTCCCAAGTGAATTCAGGTCCACGTTTAGAATTCCACCTCACCTTGATGATTGGAATACGACTCTGTTTCAATCGTTTGACCTCACGGTCCATGATTTCAACAGGTTCTTCGACAAATTGAATCTTGTCTCGATTCAGAGTTTCTCTAATGGTATAACGAGTGTCTCATCAGAAAGGCACTTCTTCAAGTTCGACACATGAAAAGTGTTGTGCACGCGGCTCAACGCTTGCGGTAATTTTCGAGACGATAGGCTACGGTTCCTGTTGGGAATAAATTATATCCAGTCTACTTGAGCGCTGACAAGAGTAAAACAAGCGTTGACAGGAGTAAAACAAACGCTGACCGTTCAAGCGTTGACAAGACAAAGTCAAGCGTTGATACATTGAAGACAAGCACTAATGGGAAGATATACTCTACGCGTTTATTGTATTCTAGATTACTTCTAGTAAAGATAGGAACATCAATGTATTTTCTATATTTATCTTTACCTAGAATAGCTGATACGTAGATTATTGTACAAGGCTTCTTATGTCTATAAAAGAAGACCTTTAGGTTAATGTTCAATATAAGTTTTCATACGTAAACTACTTTCATTGTAAGCAAGTTTGATATCATTAATCAAAGTGAATGTTTGTTTAGATCTTGTGTGTTCTTGTTTAAGTGTTAATTCCGCATAACACTTAGATTGTCATATACATATACAAAGGTTTCTCTAAGTGTATTACTTGATCTAATCTCGTATACATAAAGCTAAATCGATCTAAGTTTGGGATCAACAAGTGGTATCAGAGCTTGTTGAGGAACTTTTGATCTTAAAGAACACAAGAAATCTAAAAATCACCAAAACCCTAATTTTCTCAAAAACCGTAATAACATCATGTCAAATCCAGAAATAACCTCCTCCTCCTCACCTTTACCAAACATCAAGATTCCCATGCTTGATGCAACCAACTTTGAATTATGGAAATTTAACTTTGAACAATACCTGTGGATCTATGACTACACACTCTGGGAGATTATTGAATATGGAAACACATTCAATAAGGCTCAAAAGATTGCTGATGCTATTGCTGGAAGAGCAGCTGTTGCTGGATGTTCTGAAGCTAATAAGAAAGAAAAGCCTGATGATGGTAGAGCTGTGTCTGCTGAAGACATAGCAAAGAAAAGGGTTGACATGAAAACCCTAAATATTTTGAAACTCTCTTTGGGACAAGAGAACCAGCATAAATACAGAGGTTATGAATCTGCTAAAGACCTTTGGGCAGCTCTTGAAGTTGCATATGGTGGCAATGAAGATACTAAGGAAGAGAAGAAGAAGCAACTTATGCATGATTATGCTGTCTTCAAGGCTCAACCTAATGAAAAGCTTAGTAGTGTGAGAAGCAGATTGCTTGATATTACAAGCAAATTGTCCTTCATGGGGACACAACTTGGTGATGTTGATATTAATGCCACTTTCCTTAAAAGTCTTGGTGAGGCGTGAAAAATTGAGGCAAGATCTATTCTTGCTAATAATACTCACAAAAGTTCCACGTTTGATGATATCTACAACAAACTGAGGCTGTTGGAAGATGAAACTCTTTTGGAGCATGGAAGCAAGTCCACCAACAATAACATGGCCTTCTTTTCTCATAGTGAAGGTCAATTCAATCAAAAGTACTCCTACATGCATCCAGTTACTGGATCATCATGTATCAGCGCTGGAACATGTCCTGTCAACGTCTCCTTTTTAGACGCTGACACATTCAAAAGTGACTCACCAAGAGTTAAACCTGCTGGTTTGGATCTGGATACTGTATGTGCTTATATTGCTTCTTTGCCCAATGGTTCAGTGATTACATATGAGGACCTTGAGCAGATAAGTGATGAGCACTTGGAAGAGATGGACATTAAGTGGAACATGGCTCTTTCTAGTATAAGAGCAAACAGGTGGAACATAAGGTTTAAGAAGAAGATGACCTTCAATGCAAAGGACACAGTTGGATTTGATAAATCCAAAGTTGAATGCTACAACTGTCATCGTATGGGGCACTTCATGAGGGAATGCAGATCTCCTAGAAGATCTGATGCTGGTAAACCCTCAAGTCAAATTGTTAAAGCTCAGGATCCTAAGGCCATGGTTGCAGTTCAAGGAATTGATGGAATGGGATGGGATTGGAGCTATTTGGCTAAAGATGTAGAAGAGGATAAAGCCGTGGTTGCTGAAATTGAAGAAGAAGAGCATGTTGAATATGCTCTCATGGCACACTCCTCCTCTTCATCTGATAATGAGGTATACGATGATGCTTTTTGTAGTAAAGGTTGTAGGTTAAACACTGAGAAACTTAACAAAGAGGTGTTAAGATTATTAGATGATGTGAGTACTGAAAGATGCAAACTGTCTAATTACCAACTAGCTCTCACCCAAACTGAGAAGACAGTTTCTGAATACAAGAAAATGAAATTTGACTTAAAAGATAAAATAAATATCTTGAAACATGAGTTAAATGCTAGTATGGATATTAGAAACATCATGGAAAGGGTTAATGGTGAGTTACAGGCTAAGTTAGATGAGGCCATTAAGAATAAATATAATGTTGGCCTTAAAATTCAAAGATTTGATAAGGCCACACAAACCCTAGGAGAATGTGTGAGTAAACAAAGGGATCCTAAGGACATGACTAGGATTGGAATGAAATACTACTCAGTGGTTCCACCACCAGCTGGTGACTTCTATGGTGTCCAACAAAAGGACCTATCTTGGACTGGTTTGCCAGAACTCCAAGAGGAGGAATTCATTCCTCCACCAAGAGTTGTCACCCCAGTTGAAGAGTGTCAACAAAAGTTGACTGACCTGAATGAATGGAAGAAAGCTAACCCTACCTTATTTGTTAAGGGTGGCTTGTTATGTGAAAGTCCTAATGAGTCAACCCCCATTAAGGTTACAAACCCAATCACTGGTAAAGCTGTTGACCTTGACTCAAACACTGTTAGAAAACCTAACATTAAGTATGCAGAGATGTATAGGAATACTAGGTCACCTAAGAGCCAAGTTAGCAATGATGGAATAAGCTTCTTCTCTTCTAGACCTAGGGTTGTGTCTAGAAAAGCCTGTTACACTTGTGGTAGCTTTTCACATTTAGCATATAAGTGTGTCAACGCTCCCAAAGTCAGCGCTGACAAGAACAAATTCAGCACTGACAGAAACAAATTCAATGTTGTTAGAGAGTCAAACGTTGTCAGACCCAAACCTTGTGTGCAGCAAAGTCCACAAATTGTTAGACCTGCCCCATTCTTCACTACAGGGTCTAACACTCATGGAAAAAGACCATTTCAAAAGACAAATACTTGGTCTAATAGGCAATGGGTTTCTGTAGCAAACCCTAGGTTCAACGCTGACAAGGGTAATTTCAGCGTTGACAAGACCAATTCCAACGCTGACAGAAACGTGACCAGACCTAAATATTTGCAACCACAGGGTAAGGGGTCTAAAGCTTCTTCAAGCTTGACATGGAGACCAAAGAAAGATCAAAACCCTAATGATAATGGGATTTCAATGACCTGCAACATATTTAATTACATTTCAAAGGTCATTACAAAACCTATTGGGGTTAACTGGGTATTTCATCCTAAGAAGGATGAAAATAGGGTTGTTGTGAGAACTAAGTCTGTTCTTATTGAACAACCAGATGAATCCAATTCTTCTAAGTCTTGGGTTCCCAAAGAAAACTAACTTGTTCTCTATATGTGCAGGGCATTCAAAACTAGGTCAATGATTATGGATATTGGGATAGTGGATGCTCAAGGCACATGACAGGGAAGGAAGATTATCTAACTAACTTCACTCCCATTAAGGATGGTGATAAGGTTTACTTTGGAGGAGAATATGGTACTATCACAGGCAAAGGAACACTTCTCACCAAGAACTTGCGTTTTGAAAACGTATTTTTGGTAAAGGAACTTGACTACAATCTTTTTAGTGTATCACAAGTTTGTGATAACAAAAATAAAGTTCTATTTACTGATACTGAATGTTTGGTGTTAAGCAAGGATTATAAGATCCCCGATGAGAAATATATTGACTATAGAACACCTAGGCATAAAGACATATACAATGTAAATCTGAATGGGATTAGAATGAATAACAAGATGTCTTGTTTTTATGCTAAAGCTTCAGTAGATGAAAGTAATTTATGGCACAGGAGACTAGGGCACATAAATTTTATGAATATAAATAGGCTTGTGAGACTTGGCTTGGTTGATGGTTTGACTGAAAAGGCCTTCCACAATGACCACTCTTGTGTTGCATGTCTTAAAGGCAAGCAACACAAGGTCTCATTCCAGTCCAAAAAGGTGCACTCTAGTACTAGACCTCTTCACTTGCTTCATATGGACCTCATTGGTCCAACCAATATAGAAAGTTTGAATGGTAAGTCATACTGCTTTGTTATAACAGATGACTTTTCTAGGTTTACTTGGACCTTCTTTCTAGCTATGAAGAGTGACACAGCTGACACTTTAATTGATTTTATCACTCAGATTGAGAAGAAAACTGGAAATGAAGTTAAAATGCTTAAGAGTGATAATGGTGGTGAATTTAGGAATAAAGTGTTAGATGATTTTTGTGCCAGGAAAGGAATCACTAGGCAATTTAGTGTTGCCAGAACCCCACAGCAAAATGGGGTTGCTGAGAGGAAAAATAGAACCCTAATTGAAGCAGCCAGAACCATGTTGGCTGATGCTCATTTTCCTATAGCCTTTTGGGCTGAGGCTGTTAATACAGCTTGTTATGTTCAAAATAGAGCATTGGTTAACAAAATTCAGAACAAAACACCTTATGAGTTACTTTGGGGAAGAAAACCTAATATTGGTTTTCTCAGACCTTTTGGTTGTCATGTAGTAGTCTTAGATACTAGTGATGCCTTAGGTAAATTTAGTGCAAAAGGTGATGAAGGCTACTTCATGGGGTATTCAGCGCAGAGCAAAGGATATAGGGTTTATCTTAAAAAGTAAAAACGTATTCTTGAAAGAGTTCATGTTAGGTTTTTAGAGAGTAAACCTAGTGATCCTGAAAGTGGTCCAAATTGGTTGTTTGACTTGGAACCTTTATCTAGGACTTTAAATTATATGCCTGTCACTAATCCAGACATTGTGAAGGTAACTTCAAGTGTTGTGGAAGAACAAGTTGTTAATGTTTTAGGTACACAGGTTCATGAAAAGGTTGTATCACAAGCAGAAAAGTCATCTCCTATACAAGAATATGTTACAATCCCCATATGGAAAGATGCTTTTGCTGCTGCTGTTGCTAGAAAAAGATAATGGTGGTCCCCAAGTACCACCAGATAACAACATGCATGGTCCTTCAGGCACTGACAAAGGCAAATCTAGCGCTAACAAGACCAATTCAGACGTTGATGGCTCAAACGTTGACAACAATAGTTCAAGCGTTGTTAGCTCCCACGCTGACAAACAAGGTTCAGGCGTTGACAACACTTCTACACATCTTTTCTCTTCTACTTTTAAACAAGGTGAACCTTCCAATTTATATGAAGAGGTTCATCCTCATGTTGATGAAAGAGAGTCTGATGAAGAAGATATTGGCAACATGGAGAATGAGGTTGAGGACACCAGACTTTTTGATGGAGGAGTTCTCACTTATACTATGAAGAATCACCCAACTTCTCAAATCATTGGTGATATTATGACTCCTGTTCAGACTAGAAGATCTCATCAAGGTCTTGGTGGGTTTATTGCTAATATTCACAAGAAGGTTGATACCCCTCTTGTGCAAGCATGTTTGTTTGCCTGTTTTCTGTCACAACAGGAACCCAAGAAGATATTTGATGCTCTCAAAGAACCAAGTTGGGTGGAAGTAATGCAGGATGAGCTTCACCAATTTGCAATTCAGGATGTTGGGGAGCTGGTTGATTGTCCCAGATATGTCAGACCTATAGGGACAATATGGGTTCTAAGAAATAAGATAAATGAAATAGGTATTGTGGTCAGAAACAAGGCAAGATTAGTGGCTCAGGGATATACACAAGAGGAGGGGATAGACTATGAGGAGGTCTTTGCACCAGTTGTAAGGATTGAACCTATTAGGATCTTCTTAGCCTATGCATCCTGCATGGGCTTCACTGTCTATCAAATGGATGTCAAGAGTACCTTCCTCTATGGAACAATTGTTGAGGAGGTATATGTGATGCAACCTCCTGGTTTTGAGGATCCAGAGAATCCAGACAAGGTGTATAGAGTCAAGAAGGCTATGTATGGACTTCATCAAGCCCCAAGAGCATGGTATGGTACTTTCTGTACTTACTTAGTGGACAATGGATTCAAAAGGGGCACCATAGATCAGACACTATTTACAAAGAAGAAAGGTAAGGATGTGTTGCTTGTTCAGGTCTATGTTGATGACATCATTTTTGGGTCTACTGATCCAAAGATGAGTGAGAATTTCTCCAAGCTCATGACAGACAAATTCAAGATGAGTGCTATGGGGGAGATGAACTTCTTTCTTGGTTTACAAGTTCAGCAGAAAGAAGATGGTATCTTCATCTCCCAAGATAAGTATGTGGCAGAGATCTTGAAGAAGTTTTGCTTTTCTCCACATGAAAAGAGGGCTACTACTCCTATGGATAGAGAACACCCTTGGGGAACGATTAGAGATGGGAAATATGTTGATGTCAGGCACTATAGATCCATGATTGGATCATTGATGTACCTTACAGCCTCCAAACATGACATCATGTTTGCTGTGTGTGCTTGTGCACGCCATCAAGTGACTCCCAAAGAATGTCACCTTTATGCTGTGAAGAGGATCTTTAGGTACCTAAGATGCTATCCTAGTCTTGGTTTGTGGTACCCAAAGGATTCACCATTGGAGCTGATTGCATATTCAGACAGTGACTATGGAGGTGATAAATTTGATAGAAAATCCACAACTGGTGGATGTTAGTTTCTTGGGAGTAGATTAATATCTTGGAAATGCAAGAAACAAACAGTGGTGGCTAATTCTACAACCGAAGCTGAGTATGTGGCTGCAACTGCTTGTTGTGGACAAGTTTTGTAGATTCAGAACCAGCTTTTGGACTATGGGTATAATTTCATGCATACCAAGATATTTGTAGACAATAACAGCACTTTATGCATTATTAAGAATCCTGTACATCATTCTAAAACTAAACACATAGAAATTAGACACCATTTTATAAGAGATTGTTTTGAAAAGGGTTTAATACAACCAGATAGGTTGACACAGAAGAGAATGTGTCAGATTTACTAACTAAACCTTTTGATGCTGGGAGGTTTCAATACTTGGTAACAAGTATTGGAATGATCAATCTCACATAATATGTGTTTTGGAGTCTTTTTGTAAAAGTATGTACAGGATAATGCATTGTTATTGGTCTTTTCGAGGATTTAGATTTTCCACTATATTTTTCTAACACTGACAAAGGTTGCTTGAACGCTGATAAGTGTTTTTGTGACGTTGTTAGCAATATATTTGTCTAACGCTGACAAAGCTTCCTTCAACGCTGTCATGTGTTATCGGGGCGTTGTCAGCAACAATGTTAGTTTTGTGGTTTTCAATCTAAATGTGCAGGTGGTGTTAGCAGTATACCATTGGATACAGAGTTGCTTATGGATCATTGAAGAAGCATTTGGACATGTTTTTATTTATGGATGATGGTTGGAATTTTACATTCCTATCTTGACATAAATTTTTATGTTCATGCATATTTTTAACAACTTATGTATCATAGTTTAAGGGGAGGTTTTAGGAACCTTTAGAATGTTTGGGTATCCATATGATACTCTTATCACAATTCTAGATTGTGTCCACAGGTGAGTATGAGTTAGTTTTACTAAATCATGAGGCACTGTAGCATGCAAAGTTGATATATTATGCATGCTGCCAAGACATTTTTGGCCTAGAATTGGTTGTGGTCTGTTGGGAGACTTAGGAATGATTTTTTCATGGGATTTACCTGGGAGTAACAAGGAATTTTATAAGGTAACTTAGTTGTTAAGAGTTTTGGTTAGCAAGGGACACTAGAGGACTGTTATGTCTATCTTGCATAAGCAAGTGTGCATAACTGGACAGTGCTTGCCGCCCTATAATAATTATCAGCTTTTTGGTTATCTTCTCTAGGATAAATTACTTTGTTAAGATCATTTTTCATTTTTTTTAACAATTTTTATTTTTGGACGTTGACAAGTATTTTTCCAAGCGTTATTGTGACCAATTTAGACGCTGACATGGCTATGGCAAATGTTGACAAGGATATAGCCGTTGGGCGTTGATAGGTTATTTTTGACCGTTGACACTCAATGGGACCTACCCAGTTGTTACTTTTTGACATATTTTTAGGCCGTAATTTTGGGAGCTGATAACCTTCGTTTAATGCATGAGATAAACTTATTCTTTTTCAATATTTTCATGATTACATTTTGAAAATACTTGCCTATTTTTGGGCCAGTCACATGCATTTTCTTCTCCTATAAATTTGGCTCCTATTTTTAAACAGGGTACCTATTATTCTTGTCTAACACAATTTTCTCTTATCAACTTCATCTTTCTCAATCATTTTAACAACTTTCAACAATGGCACCAAAGTTTAAACCATCAGATTTGGAATTAGGGTTCAGAAGCCAACACAACATGATCGCGTATCTTGAAGCTGATGATGCTCTGTTTCCCCAATACACACAAATGGTGGCGTATTTGAACGCATCTCCTTTTAGGTATGCTCTTTCTCATGCACCACTCATTCTTGTCACGCATATTAAACAGTTTTGGAACAATGTAAGTTCCTCAACAGTTAATAGAGTGACTACATTATCTTCTATTGTTCATGGGAGAACTTGGGTGGTTACTGAAGCTTTGGTACGCCAAGCTTTGCATCTTGATGATGCTGATGGTATCACCACCCTTCCCATTAGTGAAATAGAACAAGGACTAAGGGCTTTGGGTTATCCTTTTCCTGCTCAAGGAACTTTAAATAAATATCATAAACAGGAGTTTCCCCCAGCCTGGAAGTACCTAATACATGTCCTCCTACAGTGTTTGAGTCCCAAGTGCACTGCACACAATAAGATCAATAGATCTATTGCCAGTGCTATTGTGTGTATTGCTACTGGGCAAAAATTTAATTATTCTAAAATGATTTTTGAGGGCATGTGTAAAAATAAAGAGAAGAAAATGACTTTAGCTTATCCCAGATTTTTACAAATGGTTTTTGATGTCCAAGGATACTGCACAAGGGATCATGATGACTTTTATGAGATCCCTGTGCAAAAGAAAGCAATTTTTATGAAGATGAATTCACCCCCACATCGTGACCTACCACTAACCCCAGCTATGCTTGCTGTCATTGAAGCAGCTCAACCCCAACCAGACCCCCAACCCCAAATTGACCCAATCCCTGAACCATTACCTTCACCACAACGTATGCAAATTGACCAAGAACCCTTCGACGCTGACACGTTAAATGTTGGCGTTAATGTGCCTATTTCAGACGTTGACACACAACCTTCACAGACCCAAACACCCCTTAACCAACCCACATCTACCCAATCCACATCTTCTTCTCCCCCAACACAATATAGTTTACAAAAACGCCAAAGGACTACTGGAGTGTTCTCCTCTAGTGGTCCTAGCCATGTAGCAGAGAGAACCACCACCACAAGTGTGGTTGGTGTTATGTATGAGGCTGGGACTATTGGTTCTGGCTTAGAAGCTGGCCAAGGCATTCCCACCATAATTAAGACCTCATCCATGCCCAATGAATCTGACTTGGGAGGTCAAATACCCATTTTAGAAGAGGGCAGATTGGAACCAATGACCCTAATGGAATTGACGGCTGTCTGCATGCGCTTGCAAAAGCAAAATGCAGACTTGGTACAAGTTGTCAACACACAAGGCCTTGAACTCAAGCAATTGAGGGAAAGGATTGTTATTTTGGAGACTGCTAGTACAAGGAGAGGGCTGGAGGAATATTCCAAAGGGGAGGATGAACAAATAAATGTGAGTGATAAGGGCAGCCATGATGGTCAATCTTTGGATGTTGCTGAGGCCCTAACAAGTTTGAAGAAACAGGCAGGTTTTGATACGTCTCTATTCTCTCATACAAACTTAAATTTATCATTTACAGCCATGTTGGAGGAAATTGCAAAGGGCGCTGAGGTTGAGCGTTGACAAGGAGAATTTGAACGCTGACATGAGTATTTTGGGCGTTGACAAAGCAGAATTGGGCGTTGGCAGACCTGCAAATGAGGTTGATGTATCCCAGTCATCATCCATCATCAAGGAGGTTTCTTCACAGGTATCACCATCTACCTTACCAACAATTGATCCATTAGATAAGGGTAAGGGTATTATGGTAGAAGAGGTTGTTCCAAAGAATGCAACATAAATTGAATTTGATAGAAGGTTGGCTGCACAAATTGTGGAACAAGAAAAGAAAAAGGTAGGTGAATCACCTTTTGTTGTCACTTCAGAAGAACAAGAAGGAAGTGATGAAGCCAGCTCAGACTCAAGTGTTATGATCATAGAACAGCCAGAAAGACTTGAGTATGGGGATTAGTTGGCCAAGGAGAAATTGAATGAGTTGAAATTGTAGGTTGATTTTGATATGCCAGAGGTGGTTCAGATGTACCTTGCTTGGGAAGAAAGATGTATGGAGAATCCACACTTGACCATTTCAGATCAGATATGGGGTTTGGAGATTCTTCTAAGAGTCCAAAAGGATTGCAAGGTTATCCTGAAACACAAAGCCAGTAATGTTCTCTCAAATTTGAAAAGGGATAGAAGGGAGTTGTACTGCATGTTGCTCAGGTGTCATGGAACAGGGTGGACTTACAAGAAGTTGATTGCATTGACATTTGATGAGTTGGAATGTAGAGCTTATCCCATTTGGGTTAGAGTGTAGGAAGCAAACACTCTAAGACTTCTTTCTGATGAAATAGAAGGAGAACTTGCAGAGGAAATGGAGCTCAAGAAAGCAATGTTTGTTCCCAGACCAGTGAAAAAGGGAGTTTCTATTGGGTTTCCCAAAGATATGGATCCATTACATCCAAGTGAAGCTGTCATAAGAAAGAGCCTTAAGCTCTCACCATTAGAAGCTTCAGATATGGTACAAGTGTTACCACTTGATTCCAGAAACCCAATTGTAAGCTATGAAGAAGATGAATGTGGGTTTTGGAAGATTGGCAGGTATGGAAAAGAGGTTCACACTTTTACCACCCTTATATCTTTGTTTCCAAGTTTTGACAGAGAAGACTTGGTAGACCTATGGAGGTTGTTAGAGGCCAAGTATGAGACTGAAGCACCAACTTCAGTAAATGGAATAAAACTGTGGTCCACATTCAAGAGAATGTGTGGATCAAAAGATGAGGATCCTGCTATTTGGAAGGATCTTGAAGATGATCTCAGTGGTATTCAATGGAGATTGTATTCAGCTGCTGGTGTTTATTATTTGAGTTCTACAAAGTTTGCTGAGTATCTACTTGTGGATGGTCAGTATTTCATGTCCAAGGAAATCTTGGAGAAGATGAAGAACACTCAGCTGGAAATTGATTATTCAAGTGACGTGGCAAAAGAATTGATCAGATTTATTTATTACCAATATGAGAAGGTTTGTAAGATTCCTCCTATTTCTTAATGTTTATTCAGAAACTTGATCACTAGAGTAGATATCAAGTTTAGGGGAGGATTGTTGGGAATAAATTATAGCCAGTCTACTTGAGCGCTGACAAGAGTAAAACAAGCGTTGACAGGAGTAAAACAAACGCTCACAGTTCAAGCGTTGACAAGACAAAGTCAAGCGTTGATACATTGAAGACAAGCACTGATGGGAAGATATACTCTACGCGTTTATTGTATTCTAGATTACTTCTAGTAAAGATAGGAACAACAATGTATTTTCTATATTTATCTTTACCTAGAATAGCTGATACGTAGATTATTGTACAAGGCTTCTTATGTCTATAAAAGAATACCTTTAGGTTAATGTTCAATATAAGTTTTCATACGTAAACTACTTTCATTGTAAGCAAGTTTGATATCATTAATCAAAGTGAAAGTTTGTTTACATCTTGTGTGTTCTTGTTTAAGTGTTAATTCCGCATAACACTTAGATTGTCATATACATATACAAAGGTTTCTCTAAGTGTATTACTTGATCTAATCTCGTATACATAAAGCTAAATCGATCTAAGTTTGGGATCAACAGTTCCAACCTTTGCCAGAATTTTGAAAGGTCCAATATAACGGGGGTTCAGCTTTCCTCGCTTGCCAAAACGTACCACACCTTTCCAAGGCGATACTTTTAGCATCACTTTGTCTCCCACTTGAAATTCGAGAGGCTTACGTCGAACGTCGGCATAACTCTTTTGACGATCACGGGCTGCTTGAATTCGGCTCTTGATTTGAACAATCTTCTCAGTCGTTTCATGGATGAGTTCAGGGCCAGTGAGTTGACTATCCCCAACCTCACTCCAACACACAGGCGAGCGACATTTACGACCATACAACGCTTTAAACGGTGCAACCTTAATACTGGTATGATAACTATTGTTGTAAGAGAATTCCACTAGAGCCAAATGTCTGTCCCATTGATTCCTAAAGTCAAGCACACAAGCACGCAACATGTCCTCCAGCGTTTGAATAGTTCTCTCACTCTGTCCGTCACTCTACGGGTGATAAGCAGTACTCATGTCCAATTGCGTACCCAACGCTCTCTAAAGTGATTTCCAGAATTCCGAAGTAAATATACCATCTCTATCAAAAATTATCAAGATCGGTATCCCATGTTTTGCGACGACTTCCTTCAGATAAAGTCTCGTAAGCTTATCCATTGAATCATCTTCCTTCATAGCCAAAAAGTGTGCAGATTTCGTAAGTCGATCCACAATTACCCAAATTATGTCGTATCCGTTGGTTGTTTTGGGTAGCTTAGTTATGAAATCCATGGTTATGTTTTCCCACTTCCACATAGGAATTATAGGTTGAACCAACAATCCAGATGGTTTCTGGTGTTCTGTTTTCACTCTAGCACAAGTCAGACACTTCCCTACATAAGTAGCGATTTCAGCTTTCATATTTGGCCACCAATATAGCTTCTTCATATCCTGATACATTTTGTCAGATCCTGGGTGAATCGAATACTCAGATTGATGCGACTCGTGCATAATCACGTCCCTTAGTCCTCCAAACTGTGGTAACCAACTTCTACCATTCAGACATAGCGTTCCATTAGTGCTAGTCTCCAATTTCTTATTAACCATTCCTCCTAATTTCTCAGATTCAACATTCTCAGGCTTAAGGGCTTCGGTTTGTGCTTCACGAATTTACACAGGTAAGTTCGGATTGATAACCATAGCTAACGATCTAACTCTACGTGTCATCAATTGTTCCTTTCTACTTAGCGCATCCGCCATTACATTGGCCTTCCCAGGGTGGTAGCGGATTTCACAGTCATAATCGCTGAGCAACTCGATCCATCGATGTTGTCTCATGTTCAGTTCCTTCTGATCAAGAATATGTTGTAAACTCTTGTGATCGGTATAGACGACACACTTGGTTCCATACAAGTAGTGTCTCCACAATTTCAAGGCAAATACTACCGCTCCTAGCTCCAAGTCGTGCGTAGTGTAGTTTTTCTCATGTGTTTTCAGTTGTCGTGACGCGTAGGCGATAACTTTCTTCCTTTGCATCAACACAGCTCCCAATCCTTTTGCTGATGCATCACAGTAGACCACAAAGTCTTCCGATCCTTCTGGTAACGATAGAATAGGCGTACTACACAACATTTGTTTCAACTTTTGTAATGCTAATTCCTCCTTATCTCGCCATTTGTATTTCACCTTCTTTTCAGTCAACTTCGTCAATGGTTTCGCGATCTTCGAGAATCCTTCGATGAACCTTCGGTAGTATCCGGCGAATCCTAAGAATTGGCGAATTTCAGTCGGTGTCGTAGGAGCAGTCCACTCCCTAATTGACTCAATCTTGGCAGGATCAACATGAATCCCCTTGCTATCAATAACGTGACCTAGAAATTGTACTCTTGGCAACAAAAAATCACACTTAGAGAACTTAGCGTACAATTCCTCCTTCTTAAGTAATTCCAATATTATCTTAAGATGTTCTTCATGTTCTTTCTCATTCCTTGAGTAAATCAGTATGTCATCGATGAACACAATGACAAACTTGTCCAAATATGGTTTACACACCCGGTTCATGAGGTCCATAAACACAGCAGGTGCGTTTGTCAAACCGAATGGCATCACTTGGAACTCATAGCGTCCATACCTAGTCCTAAAAGCAGTCTTTGCAACATCTTCCTCACGGACTCTCAATTGGTGATAACCAGACCTAAGGTCAATCTTCGAGTAAACGCTTGATGAGACCGCAATTATACATAGTCTCATCGTCCAAAATGGGCTTAAAATGTAATAAATATCATCAAAAGTGCCATATATATGCTTGTGTTTGCTCAAACTGTATTTTAGGGACGGATATCGAGAAAAAAAGACAAAAGATCACAAGAATCAATAAAAAAATACGAACACGGGAAACGAAGCCGCACAATGAACCAGACCCGATTAATGAATTTTCAAGAAAGACCCTCAAGTTGAAGAAATGACAAGTTTGGTCCCCTCATCTTTGAAGACTTGTCATATCTAGTCCTTCAAGATTCAAGAAATGCCCTTGGAAAATACTAATATTGCACAAATGGTACTTGTTGAAAGTTTTGAAACACTTTGTGCCAAAATTGACAACATTGCCATAGATATTACAAAGGAATGGGAATGTGTTTGCTGCCAACTTAATGTGAATACAATTTAGAAAGTGAGGGGACAATTCTGCCAAGTACCAAAACCTATCCACCAATCATATCATGCCACCTCACGGGTACCCACCCATACCATGTATCCAACCCACTAAACTGGATCCAAACCCACACCCCACCAACCCAATCTACCTATGATTTTTATTAACCACTCTATTTTAAATAAACTTTGTTTATTAAAAACCCGGTTAACACTTTCTTCTCTCCTAAACATGATCAAAAACCCCTAATCATCTATCACGAACCCTAAATCCCAAATCCCCTTAATGACTATGAATTGAGTCATGTTTCTTTACAGATTCATAATTCATCACATTCCCATCATAACCCAACCCCAATAAACGTAACCCCGTGACTGTTGGTCCCCTCCCATCACTTTCTACTCACGGGTCAAGAACAAGAAGACAAGGAGTGCCAGAGATTGAAGACTAAATCAATGGTTAAAGTTAAAACTTGGTCCCAAAGTTTTAAAATGGATGGTTGAGATCCTTTCTACATTGCTGGCAGCTCACAAGACCCAAATTCGATCACATGGGATAGTCTTTGACTGAGGATATTTGGTATATTCGAAAAGCATCAAGGGGTAATTCTGGAAACTCAATAACAATTAGGGTTTTCTGCTTTTATATTTCTAGATCATATAGCCGTGTATATAAGGCATGTTAGGTCACTTGTTTGTTTTTTGTTCCGATTTTTATTCAAGATTTTGTAAAATGAGTATTTGAATTTAATTGAGTTCCATTTTTAGTTTTCTTGCAATCTTTTAAATTTCCAGTAATTTACATACAAGTCTTTTATTTACCTTGCAAAAGTTCCATTTCCAAGATTCATTTATCATAAAACCAAGTTTTTGTTGAGAGGTTACTGTAGCATAAGCTACACTCAAGCTTATTTGACACATAAGCTTGAATATGTGCTTGTTAGGATTATTCACTTTCTGTTGGTTCAAGTTTACAAGAAGGAAGTTTGGTTCTTGAAGATGTTTTATTTTTGGTGTTTCAAGTCTTTGTCAAGTAGCTTAAAGCTTTTAAGCATAAGCTGGTGATTTAAGTTCTTATAGTTGTCTATAGTTGCGAGAAAGCTAAGGTGAAATCAGAAGGTTATGCTCACGTGGTTTGTTATTTGAAGCTAAGGAGGCTTAGCTGGTAGTTTTCATTTCAAGGTGAAAGTTATTAGATGTTCGAATTTTAGAAAGATTCATGCTTTTCGGTTAAATAAGTTGTGCTGTAAGAGTTAAAGAGATGCGGTTGAGATGCTCGTTAATTGTGTGTTAGAGTCTACACGGCTTGGATCCTTGGTGAGTGAGCTCCCCCTATTTAAGTTCTTATCGATTATAAGTTGCTTTGTTTTTTTTAATGCTTGAGTGCTTAGCTGATTTTTGTTATTTGCTTAATTCCTTGTTTAATCTACGTTTATGCAATTTATTTCTTTGTTTTTCCATTAATTTTACTTGTTGCGTTGTTAAACTTTCCATTTTTTCTTGAAAAATAGTGTTTGGAATAGGCCTTAGATCTATCATAGGCTTAGGTTTTAGCTTTGGTTCTTATTGCATCTTACACTAGAGGTTAGAGGTAGTTTAGTTTAGCTTTGTTTTCATGCTAAATCTTAAAAAGATATAGAAAAGAGTGTTTTCTGTTTTTTTCAGTCGAGAATCAGTGGGTTTGAGATATGTGGTTATTGATGTTATTTGTTTCATGGCTGTGCAAATTCATTCGTTATCAGACAAAAATAGATACCATCCAGGACTTGTGGTGTAGAAACCATTTGGGCTGCAAACTGAGTTCATAGGCTGGCAAAAGTGGCCAGGTTTGTGCCATTAACACCAGCAGCCCTTATAGCTTCGATTTAAGGTTATAGAGGTTAGGCTTTGGTTAATCATAGTTATAGGGTTTAGATTTTTAGGTTCGATGTTGTATTGTCTAATGCTTCTTGATCTCTGCGTACTTCGAGGCATTTGAGTAGAAATTGAGTGCTTGCTGTTAGCTATTGTTTGATCTTAAGGGTGCAGGTTTGTTCTTATTTATATCGACTATGGTTTTGATAGTTCAAGCTTGTAGTTGTCAACTGAGCGATTTGCTGTGAAAGCGAGTATACAAGGCGAGAAACCAAGAGTATAAGTAGCCTTGCTGTTTTGTGATTAACTGTGCACAAGCAAGATCCAATCTTGGTGTGTTTGTGATTTGTTTGGGGTATTAGGTGTTTTGTTTGGTGCATGTGCATCCCAACAGCAATCCAAGGTCAAATATAACCAAAATAGATAAGTGAGACCTGCTGATGTAGTGCTCATAACTGTGTACTTATTAACATATTGGTGTTTGATTCGTAGCAGGAATTATTGTTTTGGTGTTTACGGACTAGTGTTAGTAACTACGCATCCATAGAATTCGAAAAAAAAACATAAGGGAGTATTTTGCTCTGCTTTTACTTAACTGTGCATCGAAACGAAATGAATACACAAGAAAAAAAAGGGGGTAAAGCTAAAAAGAACTACCTGCTAGTGTTCATTGAGATGATTAATTTGTAATCTTTGATTTTCTGCTTAGTTCTTTATTTCTGTGTTGCTGCTATGTTTCTACTGTCGTTATCAACCTAAGACACGCAAATTGCTGTCCTCGGGGCTATAGCCTATCTCCAAAGAGCTATAAAATAAAGATTGCAAAAAGTGTCACAGGTGGGATTCGAACCCACTCCCCACACAATACAATCAGACACAACAACACACACATCACCATCTGTGCTCTTGGCATGTTTTTCTTTATAGTTTCTGTCGTTTTTCTTTGATAGTCTGTTTATTTCGTGTTAAGCTGATAATAAGAGTAAAAATAACAAAAAGGGAGCAGAAAGTAGCAGCAAGGGGGTATTGAACCCCTGACCTCACTGTAATACCAGACGCAGAAACCACTCCTCTTTCCATCTGCTCTCTTTAACTGTTTTTGTTAAACCTTCATTTCAGTTTTCTTCTATACGTTATTTACTGTGTTTCAACTGGATATATAAGAGAAAAAAGAAAACAGTATGAGAGGGTTTCGAACCCTTGACCTGTTGTTCAACAACCCAACACCCCAACCATCTTCTCTCCCTATTCTTTTTGGTTAGTATTTTGTTTTACTTATTTATATACGTTTTTTTATTTTATCTTATTTTCATATTATTAGCTTTATAGCTTAATTCGAAGCTTATTGTAGCTTATTTTTTAAACATTTTATTTTTCCTAGGCTTTAAATAATGTTTAGCATTTTCAGAAAAAATTTTGGATTTTTTTTAAAATCATTTAATAATTTTTAATCATTTATTTAATTTAAATAGTAATTAATTCAAAATAAAATATTTAAAAGAAAAACAAATATAATTCTTTTTCTGAAAATTATCTTTTGTCATATAGGACGTAGGTAAAATAAATTGGCTTTCGTAAATTTTAAAATTTGATATTTTGCTTTAATATTGCGTTTTTTTTTCTTTTCGTAGTATTTTCATTTAAATTCGTAAATTTGTTTTTTTTTAATAATTTTTATTATTCCTTTTATGTTTAGAAAGTTTATTTTTAGTTAAGTTTTCAAATGATTTGGATTTCGTCTTTTTCTTAGTTATTTTTTTTTTAGGTTTTTTAATTAACTTTAAATTTCTATAATAAATAATTTAAGCACTTTAAAAAAAATTTGGTTTGCGTATTTTTCCTATTATGATTTTTAAAACATTTAGTAATTTTTAATTATTTTTAGGTAAAATTTTTCGTTGGGTCGAGTTTTTACGTTCGTACGTATACGCGTTTTCGACCGTTTTTAGCGTAACTCGTCTCCTGTTTCTTTTCTTTACGTCTTTCCAAAACCTTAATCACTCGATTAAATAACGTATAATATTGTTGGCAAAAACACCATACCTCCACCGAGAACGAACTCGACGACGAGTATTCACGTTTTTCACAAAACGTGATACTTAATACTTACCCGCTTTTGTCGCTTTGTTTTTCCTAAAGTAAAGTGTACAAAAATACTGCATCACTAAATGGCGCCGCTGCCGGGGAGGTGTGTTTAGCCATATTTATTTATCGTGTTTATTTGAGTGTTTACGTTTTTATCGTAAATACTTCCTTTTATTTTTTATACTATTAGCCATACAAATAAATAGTGTTAAATTGAACTCAATTAACACAAAATTATTTTCTCGTTTTCTTGTTCATAATATATTGTATTTACGTAGAACAATTAACACACAATAATTATCCAAATACGCGAGAAATCGCACCTCAACAGTTGAGCGTTTCGGTCACTATTGTTGTATCGAATTCAAACGAAATCAAAGGCAAAATAGATAAATACTCTTAATTGGTTTAATCTCGATAAATACAAACTATAAGGTGGATATAAGGCGGTTGTATTTCACAACCTAAGGAAAAAAGGCTCTTAAGTGCTTCGCGCCGCCTCGTTTTCTCCGCTCGCTTGTGCGTATTTTGAAAGTGACGATTAATTAGGGGTTTGCCAACTCAAGTATTATTAATCTATTTTTGTGAGTTTTAATTATTGAACCTCGAAACATTTTGGCGTTCCACCAACGTTTCAAAGTCGACGAGGGTTTTTACTTCACGTAATTACCTTCATTCTTCTTGGATTCATTAATCGAGACTTTTGATTAGTGGATAGTTTTTGTAGATTAATTTCTACGTAATACATCAAAATTCCAAAAAAAAATTAAAAAAAACCAAAAACACAAAAAGATTCTTCGATTTTTTCTTCTATTTTCATAATTCTCTTCTTTCACCCTCTATAATGTTTAATTCTCGAATCGACTTTCTCGTTGCATCATGTCGAATGATGGTGGATATTATTCGTGTCAATATTGTGGAGGCCCGCCCGATGGTGCCAATTGTTTTAATTGTGAGGTTATTGGAGGTCGAGAGGGTTATATCTATAACTCCGCTCCACGTGATCATGGTGATAATTTTCAATCTTACGACCAAGATCACCCATCGTCTTCGTTCTACTCGTCATATGATTCGTATTTTAATTGTGATCAAAATCAAAATGATGAAATGAATCAAAACGCCTTTTGTGACTATGTGAGACGTAATAATAAAAACTTAACGATGATTCAAGAACAAGTTACGAATCTTAAGGAACATTACGAAAAACAATTGGAAACTCAAAAGGAATTTTACTTAAAGGAAATGGCCTCCATGAGAACCGAGTTGGAAAACGAATATGATGCCGCTTCTAAAGAACAAGAACGTTTATTTGACCTAATTGACGAGAGATGGGATAAACTTGTTGATAAAGTTGTGGAGGCTTACACTAATGAGCGAAATGAACTTCTTTCAACGATTGAGACCTTAAAGAAAAAAGTAGCTTCATACGAGTCGAGTTCTTCATCGAATAACACCAATCGTAATTCCGAGGGAGAGGTTAAAGCCTTATCGACTCCTAAGACTCGTACGTCTCGTATTGATCCATATCTCTCGAAATTTAGAGTCGTGCAACCTTCGTCGTCTTGCAAAAACGTAGAGGAAACGGAAAAGTCATCCAACGAAGTTTTGAAAAATGTTTGTGAAAATAAACCAAAGGAAAAACTCGTAGGATACTTGGGAATATTAAATCTAATACCTTGTAAACCTAATTTTTCTAATGAGGATGAAATTATTGGAGATTTTCTAAATCAATATACACTCAATTTTGACGAAGAAATTCCATTAAATGATTTTAAAAAAGAAAAATGTGAAAAAGTTTTTAAGGAAATCGTTGAACCCTCGTTTTTACAAGATGAGCGAAAATTAATTCCGAAGGGACGTGTTAGTAGTTTTGCTAAAATGTTTGAAAACCCACGTTCGATCCATTCGAAGGACAAAGTTGAAACCGTCAAGGCAAAATCGTCACGAGACGAGCCTTTTACTCCTAATCCGACATAGAGTGGGATTTTGGATTTATCATGTGAGAAGTCCGCCGATGGCCATGCTCACATCGATACGTTTTTCGATATCGAGGTCGGAACGACAAAGGCAAAATCTTCAATCGAAGAGCCTTCTTTTCCTAGTTTCATGACGGTTGAAGCTAGCGACTCGACTATCAATAATTTGATTTTCAAACCTCTTCCACGAGGAAGAGAAGACGTTTTTGATCCCGATGGCGATTTTTCTGAGATCAAACGTATTCTTGATGATCCGCCTTCTATTTTCGAGTTTGATGAGGACCGTTGCGTTAGCCCGGAGGGGGATGTTTTATTAATCGATTCACGTTTTAAAAATTCAAATCCTCCTTCCGCCTTCAAGATAAATGTGAAAATTTTAAGTGTGCCTAGAATTGTTTTGGAAACACCAAATATTTTCAATTTAATCAACTCGGGTTTTCGTAACAAAGAGTTAAAAATGAAAAAGGGAATGATTTTAAAATCAATTTTAAAGATTTTCCAATGTTAACTCCGTCATCACCTCGCTTAATTGAACTTGCTACAAACGCTCTACTTCTTTTGACGACGTTTTGTGTGGACCTAGTGTGGGGGAAGACCCATTTGTTTCCTCACACTTCTCCACCGAGGACGAGATTTTTGACCCCGGTATCACGTTTAAGATAAAATCTCGGTCTTTTACCGAAGTAGTCACTAGAAGGTCCTTCTACACTTACTGTAAGAGTTTACCTCGAGTAACTCGATTTGTTTGCCCACCTAATGTCCCACCCTTCTCTTCTCATTCTATTTTCTTGTGTCCCATTGGGACGTTGTTACTTGAAGTCGTGTTGTTTCGTTTATCATCCGAAAACGAAGACACGATCTTTGATCCTGGTATAAAGGCTTTGCCTTTGTTCACGGGTGCTTTTGGGCCTTGATTACATGTGATACAAGGCTTTTGCCCGTATAAAAATATTAAAGTTCAAGTTCGTGTTCTCGGTATCTTAACGAATTGATCTAGGCTTCCTAAGTGACTCAGTCGTTCTTTGGTGAAAAAGAATATTTTGGTTGTTTTTAAAATAAAAGGGCGAAACTTTAAAGTAAAGGTGCTCTTAAAGTAAATCTAAGTCTAATTAAAATAAGGGTGCAAGTATTTAAAGCGAGACTGAAATTAAAGGGCATTAAAGTAAATGACGCAAACTTAAATCTATCTAAGGCAAACTTAAAGCGCGACTAAAACTAAGGCAAGTCTAAAATAAAACTAAGGCAAATAATCTTAAAGTGCAATTAAATAAAAGGCAGGAAAAATAAAGCTTGAAAATAAAAATCAAAAACAAAAGCTAATAAGAACCTGAATACAGCTCATTCGGAATAAACCTTCGTTTGGAACAATCACTCGTCCGGAATGTCACCTTCGGTTGAAATGATTCTTCTTCGCTTGGAATATTACCAAAATCCTTGATCCGGAACAAACTGATCTGAATATGTCACTTATCCAAAACAATCCTTCGTTCGGAACTTTACTGATTCGGAACTTCTAAATTTTGCCTTGATTCGGAACTATTTGGTCACCCTTGATTCGGAAGTTTCCGAATGAAGCCCCTTGATTCAGAAGTTTAAAACTTCCGAATGAACACTCCCTGATCCAGAACTTGTCCTTGATTCGGAAGTATGTTCGGAACTTTTAAGTTCCGAATGAACAACCTTGGTTCGGAACTTCGTTCGGAAGTTTCGTTCGGAAGTTCGTCCGGAACTTCGTTCGGAAGTTCGTCCGGAACTTCGTTCGGAAGTTCGTTCGGAACTTTCGTTCGGAACTTCGTTCGGAAGTTGTGTTGATCCGGAACTTTTGAGTTCTGAATGAGTCGCTTGATCCGGAACTTTTTAAGTTCCGAATGAAGGTCTTGGCCCGGAACTTTTGAGTTCCAAATGAACAAATCCTTGACTCGGAAGTTCTCCTTCGTCCGGAACTTTGAATGTTCTAGATGAAGAGTCTTGGCTCGAAACTTTTTACCTGGAAAGATCAGAAACAATAACAACCTTTCCGAAGAACAGGGGATACAATAACAGCAGAATAATAACAAATTTAATCAAAATAAACACAAACGATTTAATAAAAGTATCCACGAATCAATAGTAAACATAAACGGACAATTTAAAACAAGAAATCAAACAACTTTAACCACAATAATCAAAAATCACTTGGATCAAAATAAAAGCATGAACATGAACATAAACATAAACAAATAAATCAAGGATTAAGAAAGGTAGATAAGAGATTTACAAGATAAAATAAAGATTGACAATAATTAAATGAAAACTTACTTGAAATTAAATGAATTTAAGGTGCAAGACAAGGTATTTAAATTTGACAAGAAATTAAATGACAAGGTATTTAAATGGTGGAAGAGCTAATTGTCACACTTAGCCAACAAAAACAAATGAACACACTAATGGTCTATTTATAGGGGAGGATTAGGAAGCTTCCTCCCCTCTTTCATTTCTTCTTAATTACAAGATTAAGTCCCTCCTTTTATTAATCTTCATTAATTGCGTCATTAGTCCTTTTCTTCTAATCTTCTTTAAACTTGGACTTAAGGGACTTTTGGCTTCGGGATTTCTTCGAACTCGTCTTTAAATTCTTCAATAAAATAGACTTGAATTCTTCGGCTTTTGATAAACTTCCGTCTTTTGACTTTTTCTTCGATAAATCTTCAGAATTGGTCGTGGACTTCCGTTCTTTTTGCACTCTTGACTTCTTGACTTCGTCTTTCATCCTTTTCTTCAATAAAAGTCCGTAAATGCCCGTGAATGTCCGTGTTTTCTCCACTTTTCACCTTTTCATCCTAAATCACAACAAAAACACAAACCACGCATAATTCCGACATAAAAGACATAAAATACACGTTTTGGTCCGGTTATTATTGTAATTAAGTGGTAGAAAAGATGGGTGTTTACACACCTATCAAATCCCCTACACTTGACCATTGCAATGTCCTCATGCAATGCATTAGTTACAAAGCAAGGTTACACTTTTCATCATAATCAATCCACGTTGGCCTTTAAAAACGAGATCATTGTTATTATAAGTTAGTAGACTAACACGAACTCATGTGGGCCAATTATTCACTTAGACTCCCTTATTCCTAGGGGTATCTCTTATATTTTATTGTTGTCTTGAATGATCACGAGGATGCGTTGTTTGACTTATTTCGATAGTTATTTAGTCTGAAAATAAAGTGAAAGATTTAATCAATAGTTAGCTAAAGGACCAAATCTTTTAAAACTGCTTCTCGGGACCTCATAAAGTTCATATCTTGGCATAACTCGCTTCGCGATTTGAGACCTTTCTCGGACCGATATTTGGCAGCGACTTCATACTTCAAATCTTGAGAGACGTTCATGAAATAATGGTCTTCTCTTCATAATAGGAGTTCTTCACTTTGAAGTTTTGAGAGATTCATACTTGGACCACGACTTCTTCATTTTTCTCCAATCTTTATTTTGGACTTTGATATACAACGATCCGCCTCCTTTTATGACTTGGATCTATTTATCCTCATACCTTTTTAGGGTCTTTTCGGATACACTTCTCCATGACTTTTGGGGAGTTTTGCTTAACGTCGTGTGTCTCGATCCTTCATATTGATTTTCGATAAATGATTCTTCACATCACTTTGGATCTTTAGCAACAAAATATAGCCCTCATGCCTTGTTAGGGCCTTTTCGGACTCGCCAATCTTCGCGTCCCGCTTCAATAAGTTATGCCTTGGCTATGAACTCTAATCCATACCGAGCAACTTATAAACGATCTGGGGCTAGAAGCTAAGTAACTTTTCAAATCGTACAACCTTATTTATTAGCAGATAAATTATTAGCAAGCGATGGGAGAATAGGCTCATAATTAACTCACATAAATTCACGAAAGAGTACCGAACTTATAATTGGCTCTATCATTTCTCGTTCTCCACAGTTTAAAATCTCAAGTAATGAGACTCGTGGATGCTTAGCCTATGAAATCAAAGTTTTGGGTTTTCGAGTCGCCTATAGGATCTTGCAAATTCTTAGACTTTTTTCAAGTTTAGAAATCGCGTTTTAAAGTTCCCTTGATAAACGACTCTCTAGGATCAATTATAGGAACTTTCGAAAAGTTCTTGTTCTTAACCCGTGAGAGTTAAGACTTTCGCGTTTTATAGCTCCCTATATAAAAGCCTAGCAAAACTTGACTTAAACACGTTAAGGATACTAGCTAGAGTAAACTCGGATTGAGTCAAAAGATTCACAATGTTTGAAAATTAACACCACTTATTAAACATTTATTCTAATAAGGAAAGAAAATAACTAAACAAAGGGAAAAAACTAATAGGCCAAAATAGATCAAAAATTTTGAAAAATGTCGAAAAATTGATTTTCCAGTTAAAACGAGGACAAATACAAGGAAAAGACCACTTGACTTCGATAGAAGTCCCCCCTACACTTAAGATAAACATTGTCCTCAATAGTTAAGCATGTGGGAGTAGACTCCCCTACACTTAGGACATTGTGCACGTTGTTTAAATTTCGCTAAGGAAAAGACAACTAAAGAGATTCCTATTTTAATATTGAGAAAATATAAAATAGTGAATTGAAAATAGTTTAGGATAGAACCGGGAAGAAGTAGAACACGGAATCACGGGTCGTCAAGAATCATCAAGAGTGGATCTTTGAAGCGCGAATCCTTGATTAAGAAGTGAGGAGAGGAAATAGCAAACCAAAGGGTCCCCCCTACACTTATGGTAAAGAAAGAGAAAAGATAGATGCATGGGTTGCCTCCCAAGAAGCGCTTGGTTTTTGTTAACCGAGTCGTGAGCCTGACTCGACCTTGATCATCAACGGAAGAAGCATGAAACATATCCACTAGGGTCAAAAACATAGTTTTCATCCATCAATAAGCAAGAGCTTAAGGCGAACAAGGCAAGCCAAAGAAGAAGTGGCAGGGTTCCCTTAAGCAGCGATTGAGCACGGTGGAAGCAAGTAGGGTGAGGTGCAAGCATGTCTTCAATAGTTCCAAAGATTTTTCCTTTTATTTCATCAGGTGGATACTGAAATGGCTTAAAGACTTCAATACCGGGGTCGAACACCTTTTCCTTCAGGGGAAAATAGCACTCAGGCTCAGCCGAGTGTGAAGAAGATCCGCAAAGAAGCACAACCTCGTCCTCAGAAGGGGGACAAAGAGGTGTCAAATCATAAGTGCAACGGATTTCGGTGTCGACCGGTTTCTTCTCCTTTGACAAAATTGTCTTCAAATCCAAAGTAGGATCAAGACGATAATCTTCAAATTCATAAGGAGGAGCATCACTCTCATGAGGGAAGTATGTGTTGAGAAATTCAGAGAAATCTTCCTCAAATGAATAATCGTCCAAAGTAGGATCGAGTGATGGCGGAGGATCTTCATCATGTGAAGAATCGCTCGAGAGAGTATCAGCCTCATCGAAATCATCGAAAGTAGGCAGCTCGGGATACTCAGAAGTACAATCAAAATCATCCGAATCTGAGCTAGAATCATCATCATCATAAGCATCGAAGATCGATGGCGAATCATAAATGGTAGAAGGTTCCAAAGTGGAGCGAGAATCATCCACATCATCTTCAAAGAGTGGATTATCGATGGAAGAATCGAATAGAGGATTGTCATAGACGGTAAAGTCATCAAGCACATTAATCATATTCACTGATTCTCGGCTTCCAAAGGATTTTCCTGTAAGCTTCCCCATTTTAAAAACTTTAGAATCATCCCCGACTCGTAAGATTAACTCACCTTCGGCCACATATACTAAAGCTCGTCCGGTTCTCAAGAATGGCCGACCAAGTATTAAAGGAATACGAGGGTCCATTTCATAATCAACTACGACAAAATCGACCGGGAAAGTAAATGTGCCAACTTTGATAAACACGTCTTCGGCTATACCAACGGGGTAAGCGAGAGTGCGATTTGCAAGTTCGAGAGTCATCTTTGTTGGAATGAGGTCGGGTAATGATGGTGTTTTCCAAACACTCAGTGGCATAAGATTAATACTAGCCCCGAGATCAGCAAGGGCAGTAAATTCTTCAGTTTTGTTGAACACGCAAGGCAACACAAAACGACCGGGATCTCCAAGCTTTTCCGGAAGTTCTCTAAGAAGAACTGCAGAGCAGTTTTCATTTAAGCGTGTGTTGGCGAGTTCAATCAGCTTCTCCTTCTTGCTAAGCAATTCCTTGAATGCTTTGACAAATTTCGGCATGTGGCAAAGTGCTTCAACAAGGCTAATGTTGATGGTCATTTTAGATAGCATATCCACATATTTCGATACATGACAGTCATTATTGGTTAGCTCGTTGGTCTTGCCTATGCGAGAAGGGTATGGGATTCTGGGTTGATAGGGAGACGGTGAAGGTGTAGTTGGTGAAGGTTGTGATGTTGAAGGGTCCTTCCTAGAGACATCGTCATGACGAGGCGGAGACGGTAATGGTGTACTAATACTAGGTGTAGGAGGAGTAGGGATACATGGTGATGGAGGAGGTGTAGATGATGGTGGTGGGCTAGGTGGATTGACAATGGTAATTCCACTACGAGTAGTTATAGCACTCACATTAGCTCGTGGGTTGGTGACGGTGTTTGAAGGTAGAGAACCCGAAGAAGAAGAAGGTTGAGCTTCGCGCAAGAAACTAGCCAACAGATTCTTTAATTCAGTTGTTTGAGTGCTGAAGGAGGATTGAATGTTATCACGAACCTCGGTTCGAATGTCATTTCCTTGCTTCAAGATATCTCCTTTCAAATTAATTATTTGGCTCTGTAGATTCTTGATTTGCTCACCTTAAGTTCTCATGATGGCGTCAACATCGGGATTAATGGGTGGGTTTTGTTGGGTGGGTGGTTGATAAGGGTTAGAAGCTCTTGGTGGGATTTGGTTGCTTCTATTGTAGTTGTTGGCGGGGTTTTGGTTTTGAGGAGAAAAACTGGGTGAAAGGTAATTGTTGGAACGGTAGCTCAACAGATTTCTATCCCCTTGTTGTCTAGCTTGGTAATTTTCCGGTGAATAATTACCATAAGCTGCATACACATTTTCCGGATTTCCTTGTGTCGAAGGACAATCGGTGTATGAGTGAGGACCGCCACATGTTTCACAAGGATTAGCAACCGCTTTAACTTGTTGTTGTTGTTGGTTTGAAGCGAGAAGCGTAATACTTTTGCTCATTTCGGCCATCATGCGGGTGAGTTCGGTCATATCAGGGTTTGCTGAGGTTGATGAAACATTGACTCTCGGGTTGTTCCTAGAAGAAGCAGAGGAATCCCAGTTCTTGTGGTGAGTAGTCATGTTCTCAATTAACTCTCTACACTCCTCGGGTCTCCTTTTCATGAATGTGCCACCGGCGGCTGCATTGATCGTATCACGATCTCGAAAAGTCAATCCGTTGTAGAAAGTATCTATTAAGGTCACAGGGAGCATGTTGTGGTTTGGACATCTATCGATCAAGACATTATATCTCTCCCAAGCATCAAAAAGAGATTCATCGGGATCATGCATGAAACCGCTGATCTGATTGCAAAGGCTCGTGACCATGGATGGTGGAAAGTAGCGCGACAAAAAGCGTTGAGTCATGTCATCCCAAGTGTGAATAGAATTCTTCGGGAGACGATCAAACCATTTCTCGGCATGATGTGATAAAGTATGTGGGAAGAGTTGTAGGCGAAGTACATCCATTGTGGCCCCAGGCAACTTCATGCTTTGAGTGATTGTAATGAACTTGTCGAGGTGTTTGTTGGCATCATCATCAGGCAATCCTCTAAATGGGTTTGTTTGTACTTGCTGAATCATGTGGTGCTTCAATGAAAACTCAGGAGCGTTGATTTGCATCGGCGCAATCGGTCCTCCTCGTCCAAACATGGTTGGTTGACAAAGTTCCTCCATGGTCCGAAGATCGGGCTGTGGAAGAGCATTGTTGTTATTATTATTATTATTGAGGTGCGGTGGAATGTTTTTGTTGTTAACACCTGCCATATCTAAATCTTCTTGAGGCTCGGGCTCTTGATAATTAGATCTAGTACGCATACACCTGAAAATGCAAAAGAAAAAGAAACCAAACGAAAAGGCAATATACATACACAATAAAGATAAAATCTTTTTGGATTTTTAAAATTTTTAATTTTTATGGATTTTTATCAATTTTTAATTTTTTTGAATTTTTTTTTTTAATTTTTTAGGCAAGAAAAATAACGTTCACAAGTGAGCGGATCCCAAAAAGCAACGTGTCTCTCACAGAAAACCGTCAATCTTAACGAAAAGAGCCGGCAGCGGCGCCATTTGATACAAGGCTTTTGCCCGTATAAAAATATTAAAGTTCAAGTTCGTGTTCTCGGTATCTTAACGAATTGATCTAGGCTTCCTAAGTGACTCAGTCGTTCTTTGGTGAAAAAGAATATTTTGGTTGTTTTTAAAATAAAAGGGCGAAACTTTAAAGTAAAGGTGCTCTTAAAGTAAATCTAAGTCTAATTAAAATAAGGGTGCAAGTATTTAAAGCGAGACTGAAATTAAAGGGCACTAAAGTAAATGACGCAAACTTAAATCTATCTAAGGCAAACTTAAAGCGCGACTAAAATAAGGAAAGTCTAAAATAAAACTAAGGCAAATAATCTTAAAGTGCAATTAAATAAAAGACAGGAAAAATAAAGCTTGAAAATAAAAATCAAAAACAAAAGCTAATAAGAACCTGAATACAGCTCATTCGGAATAAACCTTCGTTTGGAACAATCACTCGTCCGGAATGTCACCTTCGGTTGAAATGATTCTTCTTCGCTTGGAATATTACCAAAATCCTTGATCCGAAACAAATTGATCTGAATATGTCACTTATCCAAAAAAATCCTTCGTTCGGAACTTTACTGATTCGGAACTTCTAAATTTTGCCTTGATTCGGAACTATTTGGTCACCCTTGATTCGGAAGTTTCCGAATGAAGCCCCTTGATTCGGAAGTTTAAAACTTCCGAATGAACACTCCCTGATCCAGAACTTGTCCTTGATTCAGAAGTATGTTCGGAACTTTTAAGTTCCGAATGAACAACCTTGGTTCGGAACTTCGTTCGGAAGTTTCGTTCGGAAGTTCGTCCGGAACTTCGTTCGGAAGTTCGTCCGGAACTTCGTTCGGAAGTTCGTTCGGAACTTTCGTTCGGAACTTCGTTCGGAAGTTGTGTTGATCCGGAACTTTTGAGTTCCGAATGAGTCGCTTGATCCGGAACTTTTTAAGTTCCGAATGAAGGTCTTGACCCGGAACTTTTGAGTTCCAAATGAACAAATCCTTGACTCGGAAGTTCCCCTTCGTCCGGAACTTTGAATGTTCCGAATGAAGAGTCTTGGCTCGGAACTTTTTACCTGGAAAGATCAGAAACAAGAACAACCTTTCCGAAGAACAGGGGATACAGTAACAGCAGAATAATAACAAATTTAATCAAAATAAACACAAACGATTTAATAAAACTATCCACGAATCAACAGTAAACATAAACGGACAATTTAAAACAAGAAATCAAACAACTTTAACCACAATAATCAAAAATCACTTGGATCAAAATAAAAGCATGAACATGAACATAAACATAAACAAATAAATCAAGGATTAAGAAAGGTAGATAAGAGATTGACAAGATAAAATAAAGATTGACAATAATTAAATGAAAACTTACTTGAAATTAAATGAATTTAAGGTGCAAGACAAGGTATTTAAATTTGACAAGAAATTAAATGACAAGGTATTTAAATGGTGGAAGAGCTAATTGTCACACTTAGCCAACAAAAACAAATGAACACACTAATAGTCTATTTATAGGGGAGGATTAGGAAGCTTCCTCCCCTCTTTCATTTCTTCTTAATTACAAGCTTAAGTCCCTCCTTTTATTAATCTTCATTAATTGCGTCATTAGTCCTTTTCTTCTAATCTTCTTTAAACTTGGACTTAAGGGACTTTTGGCTTCGGGATTTCTTCGAACCCGTCTTTAAATTCTTCAATAAAATAGACATGAATTCTTCGGCTTTTGATAAACTTCCATCTTTTGACTTTTTCTTCGATAAATCTTCAGAATTGGTCGTGGACTTCCGTTCTTTTTGCACTCTTGACTTCTTGACTTCGTCTTTCATCCTTTTCTTCAATAAAAGTCCGTAAATGCCCGTGAATGTTCGTGTTTTCTCAACTTTTCACCTTTTCATCCTAAATCACAACAAAAACACAAACCACGCATAATTCCGACATAAAAGACATAAAATACACGTTTTGGTCCGGTTATTATTGTAATTAAGTGGTAGAAAAGATGGGTGTTTACACACCTATCAACATGTAAGCCCCACCAAAAATGACCGAACCATGATTATCCCTAAATGATCACATTTATGGGGATTCGAGTCGATCTTTTGACTCGGTTATCAAAAACAAGGTGCCTCATGGGGGAATTCTCATGCTTATCCTTGTAAGTATTGTTGCTTTTTAGATTAACCTAATGAGGGGATTTGTGCCCTTCCAACCTTTGTCTCGTGGTTGTTTGTGATTGTGTAATCTAGGTCCTTATCATCACGATGAAGCATCTCGTGTTCGTTTTACTCGAGCTTCGATTGTTGCTTTGAAGAATTTCTCGATATCCATATGATATATCCTTTGATGTTCTAACCTTAGGTCTTATAGCATACTTCATAAACGGCTATTAATTTAATGGTTCCACCCTTTCCATGCTAGATGAAGCATTCGACTACGTCTCTAGTATGGGGGTGTTTGCACCCCTAGACTCAAAACATTGAGGACAATGTTTAACTTTAGTATGGGGGGGGGGGGGGTGAATAGATACTTGCCTTGCCAAACCTTCATGCTTTCCAAAGTTTATCTTTTTGTTTATCGTTTTGTTGCAAAATAAGGCTAAAAATGGCCAAATTTTAAATTTTTCCCATGTTTCATAAGTGTTTAAGACACGAATGTAGGTTTTCTGATGGTGAGAATGAGAGTAATTTTTGACTCGACCGTGCGTGTTGAGCACTTAGCTTCGATTCCTTAACTTTTTAGGCTAAGTCTCTTGAATGAGGACGAGAAATGATAAAGTTATTTATAAGTCTCGTAATCGTCACGATCTCATGTGTAGTAATTATTAGCTTATTCTCCCAATGCTTTTGATAATAAATTGTTAATAAATATTGATTTAGCGGTTTAGTCACTATTGTTGGTTTCTAATTTGTTTTAGTAGCTTCCATGTAATTAAATTGGGAAAACATTGAGGTATCGCCAGCGTCACGGTTTTGAAGTATTGGCACCTGAATAATCAAATGCTTCACCCAATAATAAGATTTCAAGTGCTCACCTAAATTAAGCAAAAATTTGAAGCTCACAAGGCCGAAAAATCTATGCCCAAATTGAAAGTGAATCAAGCCTTAATCTTTGAAGCTTTAAAGATCCAAAATTCGCTTTAGCGTGAGGATATACGTCTTTGGCTAATAAAACCACCGATGAGGCGGATAATAAAAGGCAAGGCAATACCGAAGTCATAATAAAAGCTTCATGGCGAAGTTGAATAAAAGATGGAGGTAAACCATGATAATAAAACCACCGATGATGGCGGATAATAAAAGTCATGGTAATAAGTCTCATGTTCAAAACCGTTATAAAACCGTGTTTATCGATTTTTTTTGTTGACTTAATTTTTTGACATCGTTGTCTATTAGGGTGAATTATTAATTTAATGATTTTGGTTACACCGTTAAGACTCTATTTTTAGACTTAATCTCTATTCACGCATAAGTCAATGATGTATCCTCGTGATCATTAAGACAAAATAAAAATATAAGAGATACCAAGTAGGAATAAGGAAGTTTGGTTCGTAATTAACACTCATGAGATATGATTGTGTTGCTAACTTATAATAACAATGATCTCGTTACACGCTAAGCATGGAATCGAGTGAAAATCGAGGATGACGAACTTATCATGATGAAAACAATACATTATGTCTAAAACACGTGTAGTAGTTTATTTAAGTTTACGTTTTCAATAAAAGTCATCATAAAATGAATTTTGGAAGTGCTAAGATACTTATTTCTAGCATTGCGTGGGGACACGGCAATGGTTTAGTATGGGGGAGTGATGAGACCGCAATTATACATAGTCTCATCGTCCAAAATGGGCTTAAAATGTATTAAATATCATCAAAAGTGCCATATATGCTTGTGTTTGCTCAAAGTGTATTTTAGGTACGGATATCGAGAAAAAAAGACAAAAGATCACAAGAATCAATAAAAAAAACGAACACGGGAAACGAAGCCGCACAATGAACCAGACCCGATTAATGAATTTTCAAGAAAGACCCTCAAGTTGAAGAAATGACAAGTTTGGTCCCCTCATCTTTGAAGACTTGTCATATCTAGTCCTTCAAGATTTAAGAAATGCCCTTGGAAAATACTAATATTGCAGAAATGGTACTAGTTGAAAGTTTTGAAACACTTTGTGCCAAAATTGACAACATTGCCATAGATATTACAAAGGAATGGGAATGTGTTTGCTGCCAACTTAATGTGAATACAATTTAGAAAGTGAGGGGACAATTCTGCCAAGTACCAAAACCTATCCACCAATCATATCATGCTACCTCACGGGTACCCACCCATACCCATGTATCCAACCCACTAAACCGGATCCAAACCCACACCCCACCAACCCAATCTACCTATGTTTTTTATTAACCACTCTATTTTAAACAAACTTTGTTTATTAAAAACCCGGTTAACACTTTCTTCTCTCCTAAACATGATTAAAAACCCCTAATCATCTATCACGAACCCTAAATCCCAAATCCCCTTAATGACTATGAATTGAGACATGTTTCTTTCCAGATTCATAATTCATCACATTCCCATCACACCCCAACCCCAATAAACGTAACCCCGTGATTGGTGGTCCCCTCCCATCACTTTCTACTCACGGGTCAAGAACAAGAAGACAAGGAGTGCCAGAGATTGAAGACTAAATCAATGGTTAAAGTTCAAACTTGGTCCCAAAGTTTTAAAATGGATGGTTGAGATCCTTTCTACATTGCTGGCAGCTCATAAGACCCAAATTCGATCACATGAGATAGTCTTTGATTGAGGATATTTGGTATATTCGAAAAGCATCAAGGGGTAATTCTGGAAACTCAATAACAATTAGGGTTTTCAGCTTTTATATTTCTCGATCATGTAGCCGTGTATATAAGGCATGTTAGGTCACTTGTTTGTTTTTTGTTCCAATTTTTATTCAAGATTTTGTAAAATGCGAATTTGAATTTAATTGAGTTCCATTTTTAGTTTTCTTGCAATCTTTTAAATTTCCAGTAATTTACATACAAGTCTTTTATTTACCTTGCAGAAGTTCCATTTCCAAGATTCATTTATCACAAAACCAAGTTTTTGTTGAGAGGTTACTGTAGCATAAGCTACACTCAAGCTTATTTGACACATAATCTTGAATGTGTGCTTGTTAGGATTATTCACTTTCTGCTGGTTAAAGTTTACAAGAAGGAAGTTTGGTTCATGAAGATGTTTTATTTTTGGTGTTTCAAGTCCTTGTCAAGTAGCTTAAAGCTTTTAAGCATAAGCTGGTGATTTAAGTTCTTATAGTTGTCGATAGTTGAGAGAAAGCTAAGGTGAAATCAGAAGGTTATGCTCACGTGGTTTGTTATTTGAAGCTAAGGAGGCTTAGCTGGTAGTTTTCATTTCAAGGTGAAAGTTATTGGATGTTCGAATTTCAGAAAGTTTCATGCTTTTCGGTTAAATAAGCTGTGAAGGAATCTAAGGAGTTTATGGTGTGCTGTAAGAGTTAAAGAGATGCGGTTGAGATGCTCGTTAATTGTGTGTTAGAGTCTACACGGCTTGGACCCTTGGTGAGTGAGCTCCCCCTATTTAAGTTCTTATCGATTATAAGTTGCTTTGTTTTTTATGCTTGTGTGCTTAGCTGATTTTTGTTATTTGCTTAATTCCTTGTTTAATCTACGTTTATGTAATTTATTTCTTTGTTTTTCCATTAATTTTACTTGCTGCGTTGTTAAACTTCCCATTTTTGCTTGAAAAATAGTGTTTGGAATAGGCCTTAAATCTATCATAGGCTTAGGTTTTAGCTTTGGTTCTTATTGCATCTTACACTAGAGGTTAGAGGTAGTTTAGTTTAGCTTTGTTTTCATGCTAAATCTTAAAAAGATATAGAAAAGAGTGTTTTCTGTTTTTTTCAGTCGAGAATCAGTGGGTTTGAGATATGTGGTTATTGATGTTATTTGTTTTTCATGGCTGTGCAAATTCATTCGTTATCAGACAAAAATAGATACCATCCAGGACTTGCGGTGTAGAAACCATTTGGGCTGCAAACTGAGTTCATAGGCTGGCAAAAGTGGCCAGGTTTGTGCCATTAACACCAGCAGCCCTTATAGCTTCGATTTAAGGTTAATCATAGTTATAGGGTTTAGATTTTTAGGTTCGATGTTGTATTGTCTAATGCTTCTTGATCTCTGCGTACTTCGAGGCATTTGAGTATAAATTGAGTGCTTGCTGTTAGCTATTATTTGATCTTAAGGGTGCAGGTTTGTTCTCATTTATATCGACTGTGGTTTTGATAGTTCAAGCTTGTAATTGTCAACTGAGCGATTTGCTGTGAAAGCGAGTATACCAGGCGAGAAACCAAGAGTATAAGTAGCCTTGCTGTTTTGTGATTAACTGTGCACAAGCAAGATCCAATCTTGGTGTGTTTATGATTTGTTTGGGGTATTAGGTGTTTTGTTTGGTGCATGTGCATCCCAACAACAATCCAAGGTCAAATATAACCAAAATAGATAAGTGAGACCTGCTGATGTAGTGCTCATAACTGTGTACTTATTAGCATATTGGTGTTTGATTCGTAGCAGGAATTATTGTTTTGGTGTTTACGGACTCGTGTTAGTAACTACGCATCCATAGAATTCGAAAAAAAAAACATAAGGGAGTATTTAGCTTTGCTTTTGCTTAACTGTGCATCGAAAAGAAATGAATACACAAGAAAAAAAAGGGGGAAAAGCTAAAAAGAACTACCTGCTAGAGTTCATTGAGATGATTAATTTGTAATCTTTGATTTTCTGCTTAGTTCTTTATTTCTGTGTTGCTGCTATGTTTCTACTGTCGTTATCAACCTAAGACACGCAAATTGCTGTCCTTGGGGCTGTAGCCTATCTCCAAAGAGCTATAAAATTAATATTGCAAAAAGTGTCACAGGTGGGATTCGAACCCACTCCCCACCTAATACAATCAGACACAACAACACACACATCACCATCTGTGCTCTTGGCATGTTTTTCTTTAGAGTTTCTGTCGTTTTTCTTTGATAGTCTGTTTATTTCGTGTTAAGCTGATAATAAGAGTAAAAATAACAAAAAAGGAGCAGAAAGTAGCAGCAAGAGGGTATTGAACCCCTGACCTCACTGTAATACCAGACGTAGAAACCACTCCTCTTTCCATCTGCTCTCTTTAACAGTTTTTGTTAAACCTTCATTTCAGTTTTCTTTTACATGTTATTTACTATGTTTCAACTGGATATATAAGAGAAAAAAGAAAACAGTATGAGTGGGTTTCGAACCCATGACCTGCTGTTCAACAACCCAACACCCCAACCATCTTCTCTCCCTATTCTTTATGGTTAGTATTTTGTTTTACTTATTTATATACGTTTTTTATTTTAGCTTATTTTCATATTATTAGCTTTATAGCTTAATTCGAAGCTTATTGTAGCTTATTTTTTGAACATTTTATTTTTCTTAGGCTTTAAATAATGTTTAGCATTTTCAGAAATTTTTTTGGATTTTTTTTAAAATCATTTAATATTTTTTAATCATTTATTTAATTTAAATAGTAATTAATTCAAAAAAACATATTTAAAAGAAAAAATATATAATTCTTTTTCAGAAAATTATCTTTTGTCATATAGGACGTAGGAAAAATAAATTGGCTTTCGTAAATTTTAAAATTTGATATTTTGCTTTAATATTGCGGTTTTTTTTTCTTTTCGTAGTATTTTTGTTTAAATTCGTAAATTTGTTTTTTTTTAAATTATTTTTATTATTCTTTTTAAGTTTAGAAAGTTTATTTTTAGTTAAGTTTTCAAATAATTTATTTCGTCTTTTTCTTAGTTATTTAATTTTTTTTTAGGTTTTTTAATTAACTTTAAATTTCTATAATAAATAATTTAAGCACTTTAAAAAAAATTCTGGTTTGCGTATTTTTCCTATTATGATTTTTAGAACATTTAATTATTTTTAAGTAAAATTTTTCGTTGGGTCGCGTTTTTACGTTCGTACGTATACGCGTTTTCGACCGTTTTTAGCGTAACTCGTCTCCTTTTTCTTTTCTTTACGTCTTTCCAAAAACGTAATCACTCGATTAAATAACGTATAATATTGTTGTCAAAAACACCATACCTCCACCGAGAACGAAATCGACGATGAGTATTCGCGTTTTTCACAAAACGTGATACTTAATACATACCCGCTTTTGTCGCTTTGTTTTTCCTAAAGTAAAGTGTACAAAAATACCGCATCAACGCTCGATCCTTGCAACCGATCAAACAGATCATCGATCCTAGGTAACGGGTAACGGTTCTTGATGGTAAGTTTGTTCAACTCACGATAGTCGATACACATCCGAAAACTCCCATCCTTCTTCTTTACAAATAAGACTCGAGCTCCCCAAGGTGAAGAACTCGTGCTTATGAATCCTTTATCAGTCAACTCTTGTAGTTGCGTCGCTAGTTCTTGCAATTCCGACGGTGCTAAACGGTAAGGCGCTCGAGCAACAGGTGCAGCTCCCGGTATTAAATCGATCTGGAATTCAACTTGTCTGGCCGGCGGCAATCCAGGCAAATCTTCAGGAAAGACTTCCGGAAAATCCCGTACGATAGGTACATCTTCCAACCGTTTTTCTTCCGTCTGCTTTTTAGTAACACAGGCTAAAAATACGTGGCAACCTTCCGACAACAACTTCTGAGCCTTTACACACGAGATAATGTTCAGTCGTGGCTTCCCTTATCCGTTACTTATATCCCCTTGTACCTCCAAAACTTCATCACCAAATGGTAAGCGAACGATCTTCTCGTCGCATACAATCGTAGCATGATATTTCGACAACCAATCCATTCCGGTAATCACGTCCAAACTCCCTAACTCAACAGGCATGAGATCTATTACGAAAGGATGACCTAGAAGATTTAAAGTACATCCGCGAAGTATAGTGTCGGCTTCTATCAACTTTTCATTAGCTAACTCAATAGTGTACTTAGTGTCTAAGGGCGAAGGGGTCATATCAAGTAAAACACTAAAAACAGTCGACAGAAAACTCTTATCGGCTCCAGTATCAAATAAAATAGAAGCATAACGACCATTGAGAAGAAACGTACCCGTCACGACGTCGGGGATTTGTTGCGCTTCTCCTCCTCCTATCACATAGACCCTTCCACGATCTTCCCCAGCTTTAGCAATCTTTCCTTGGTCCTTGTTCTTTTTCTTTGGGCACTCATTACTGTAGTTTCCCTTTTGCTGACATTCAAAGCAAGTGACGTTGGCTTTCATGTTGGGTGGTGACTTACAATCTCTAGCGATGTGTCCAGTTTTCTTGCAGTTGTGACACTGTACATTGCATTGTCTATTATGGTGACGCTTGCATCGATTGCACAGAGGTAACGTCCCATTGTATACTCCCTTTTCCCCAGTACCAGCAGTGTACGCCTTCACGGTTTCTTTCCTCTTATTTGGATAGTTCCCATGGTTGTTCCTTTGGTTATTCCCCCATTTTCTCTTGTTGTCCGCGGCATTCCCAGCATTTACTCGAACAACTTGGTCCATGATAGGTGTGTAAACACCCATCCTTTTACCACTTAATTCGGGCTAAAACGAGACCAAAACACGTATTTAATATCATTTGTTTGGAATTATGCGTGGTTTTTGTGTTTATTGTGTTTTCAGAGCCAACCGGATGAATATTGAAGAAAACATGGGATTGCACGGGTTTTACTGAAGAAAAAGACTCAAGATAAAGTCTATTGTCCAAGCGATGCAAAAGATTTGAAGTCACTGGGCCTATTCGAAGATTTATCGAAGAAAAGGACCAAAGATGGAAGATTTACATAAGTCGAAGAAACTCAAGTCTATTAAACGAAGAAATTAAAAGACGAGTTGAATTTAATCGACGACAAATCCCGAATCAGAATCGAAAACGGAAACTATTCTGAAAAGACGAAAAGACAAGAAGAACGGGAGAGAGCCCACTCACCAACCAAAAGACAAGCCTATAAATAGGCCACCCCTCACACATTTTAGCCAGTTAGTTTTAGTTTTTCCTTCTTCCACCTTTTTCTCTCTTTTTAGTTCGTATTATCACCATCACCACTAGGGTGATTGGTGATTTTAATCTTTGTTTTTCCAATCTTGTTGTTTTAGTCTTTGTTTGATCTTGTTAAAACATTAATCATTCAATACAAGTTCTTTGTTTAATCTTTCCATTTCATCTTGTTCATCATCATCTTTATCCTCAAGTTCTTAAGTTTTTATTTTCTTGATTTGATCTTCAAAAGTTGTTGGGATTTGTGTTTTTGTTGATGGGATTTGTAGTTTATGGTTAATAGATGCTTTGTGATTAGTTTGTTTAAGTTTTTGGTGAAAAACTTGGTGAATTTTGGATTAAAATTAGTTTTCCTTGTTCTTCGGGTATTGTTACTGTTCTGGGTTTCCCAGACTTCCGAACGAAGCAAAACTTCCGAACGAAGCAAAACTTCCGAACGAAGCAAAACGTCCGAACGAAGCAAAACTTTCGAACGAAGCAAAACTTCCGAACGAAGCAAAACTTCCGAATGAACACCCAAGTTCCGGATGAGCATGTTTTGAAAAGTTTCGATTGAGTTTTCCTTTAAAAGTTCCGAATCAGTTGAAAAGTTCCGAACGAACTGAAAGTTCCGGATGAGTTACAATCTTCCGAATGAACCAAAGTTCCGGATGAGTCATAAGTTCCGAATGAATGTTTGTTGTCAAAATTCCGAATAAGTATTTCTTAAAAAGTTCCGAATGAGTCTAATGTTCCGGATGAAGTGAAACTTCCGAATGAGCCTAAATCTTCCGAATCAACTTCCGAGTGAAGGATCCAAGTAAAGTTCCGAATCAAGGTTGAACTTCCGAATCAGTTTTCTTTTAAGTTTACTTACTGTTTCTGTTTCTTTATGTCTGTCTTACCATTTCTCATTATTCCTTAATTTAAGTTTGATTTTAATTCAAAGTTTTGTTAATTATTAATAATTCAATTACTTTAAATTACTTTTAAATTACTTTTAAATTTAAGTTTAAATTTTCGATCATTTAACATTTAGTAGGTTAGAAAACCAAACCCTTTTATTTAGTAACCAAGAACAATCATTCCACTTAAGACTGAGATCAATTCGAGAGGACTGTGAGAGAATCAGAACCCATACAAAAACAGTTGTATCAAATGGCGCCGCTGCCGGCTCTTCTCGTTAAGATCAAAAGTTTTTTGTGAGAACTTGGATTTTGGGATCCGTTCCCCGTGAACGTTAATTTTTCATAAAAATTTTCAAAAATCCAAAAAAAAATATAAAATTTTCAAAAATACAAAAAAATTAAAAAACATAAAAACCAAAAATATTTTTGCCTTGTTTTTCTTTGTTCGTTCTTTTGCAGGTGTATGCGCACTCGATCCACGTCTTATCAAGAGCCCGAGCCTCTCGATAACTTAGACATGGCTGGTGTACAAAACAACAATAACATACCACCTCCGAACAACAATAATAACAACAACAACCCGCCTTTCAACAACATGAACAATAACAACAACAATGAGCCCCTTCCGGATAATCGACCGATGATTGAACTGCTGCAAGCTCATGTCGATGGAAACACTGATCCAATTGTCATACCTCCAATTGCCGCCAACAACTTTGAGCTAAAATCAGGCTTTATCCAGATGGTCTCCGCTCAACCATTCTTAGGACGAACCATTGATGATCCACACGACCACATAAAGAGATTCTTGCAACTAACCAACACGGTCAAATTCAATGGTGTTCCACAAGAGGTTATAAGGTTACAACTTTTTCCCTTTTCTTTAGAGGGACAAGCCCGACATTGGCTTGCTAAGGAACCGCCACAGAGTATTCTCTCGTGGACGGATTTGGAAACAAAGTTTATCACTTACTTTTTCCCACCCTCTCGTACTACCGCTTTGCGGAATGAAATCATAAATTTTGAACAAAAGTACGATGAGTCGTTCAGTGAATCTTGGGATCGTTTTAAAGATCTTTTAAGAAAATGCCCACAACATGGTTTTACCAAAGTACATCAAATTAATACTTTTTACAATGGTTTAAGCATGAGTGATCAAGATTCACTGAACAGTGCCTCGGGGGGTAATTTGTTGGCTAAGACCTCCAATGCTGCTTGGGATATCATTGAGAATAAATCTCGTGTGCAAACCAAGAGTGTTCGGACCAATGTCGCTAGTGCTAGCACTAGTGACAGCGACAAGCGATTGGACAAAATCACTACGCTTCTTGAATCGCTTGTCACCCACACCGTCAGCAACAACAACAGCAACAACGCTAAAAACGCTCAAGTTAACGCTGTCAGCCAACCTTGTGAGATATGCGGTGGTCCTCACTCTTTCACAACTTGTACCGCCACCCAAGACTACCCTGCTGAGAATGTGAATGCCGCATATGGCACCTATCCTCAACCTGCTTATCAAGCTAGACCTCAAGGTGACTGTAATTTGCTTAGCTACCGCTCCAACAATTATCTCTCACCACCTGGTTTTCCTCCTACCAACCCAAACCAACAACAAAACCTTAATCGCCCTCCTCAACAACAACAACAACCTCGACAACCATACATACCTCCTCACAAGCAGCAACAACAACCTCAACGTAACAACCAAGTTTACCAACAACCTGCTTATCAACCACCCGCATACAATGCTCCTCCCAACCAAACCACCACTGCATTACACCAAGAGGTTGCAACCTACATGAGGACCAATGATGTGATCGTGGAAAATCTCCAACAGGAAGTGCGCAACTTGAAAGCAGACTTGGTCAAACAAGGGAACGATTTGAGAGCCGACATGAGAAACACGTTGGATAGCCAAACTAATGACTTGAGGAACATGATGGCTGGTTTCTTCCAAGGTAATCAACCCTCTTCTTCGGGTACTCTTCCGAGTAACACTGTTGCGAATCCAAGAGGGGAGATGAAAGCAATCACCACCCGAAGTGGTAAAGGTACCAAGGAACCCGAGCTTCCTATACCTCCACCGGTGGTTGTGACTAAGGAGAACGAGTCACCTGCTCCTATTCCTCATCCTTCTCCTTCCCCAATTTCTCCACCTCTTCCTTCTACCCCTCCTCCACCCGTGGTTGTGAGTGATCCTATTCCCCTAAAGCCTTCTTCTTCATCCAATATACCTTATCCATCTAGGTTGAGGAAAGAGAAGCTCAAAAGCAAGGACGATATTCAGGTTTCGAATTTCCTTAAAATGTTCAAACAACTGAATTTCAATATCTCCTTCGCTGAGGCTCTCGCTTACATGCCCAAGTATGCAAAAATGTTTAAAGATCTTCTGAGCGACAAGGAAAAGCTCCTCGATATTGCCAACACCCAACTTAATGAGAATTGCTCTGCAGTACTCTTAAGGAAATTGCCAACCAAGCTTGGTGATCCGGGTCGTTTTCTTATCCCTTATAATTTCCCGGGAGTAGAGAATTACATGGCCCTAGCCGATCTAGGTGCCAGTATTAATCTCATGCCACTAAGTGTTTGGCAGCAATTATCTCTCCCAGAGCTAGTCCCCACCAAAATGTGTTAGCCTCAAAATATTGAGTCAAACAAGAATGTTCGGTCATAGGTTTCTATTGTATTATTTATTAGAACGTTGTAATAAGTAGTTATTTAGTCGTGGTTCACGGGCTTGGATTTAAACTAATTAAAGTCCAAAAGACAAGCCCGGCCCAATATATAGTCCATTAAAGCCCGCATGTGGGTGGACTATATATACTACCCTCCTAGCATGTTAGGAGGGTGGATGGTCATTTGTAACAACTTCTTTTCTCAATCTAATCTCACCAAGTTAATCATCTCCTCTCTACTTTCTCTCACTACTTTCTCTCTCTAGGAATTCATCTCTTATTCATCTATTTTCTTTCTCTCTTCATTGCTTAATCATCACAAATACATGGGACAACATTTGGTATCAATCGCCATGGGGTAGTTTTGTGATTTGTTGTTGATTTTACTTGGTTCGTGTGATTTTCTATCATAATTATCTCGAATTCAAAATTTTTTTTTGTGTTTTCCGTGCTCTACTTCTTCATCTACATCTCCTACATAAGTGTGGTAGTGATTTGGTATATTTACTTTGGCTAAAAACACAAAATTTTTGGGTTTTTTGATCATTTTTTGGCTTAAAATCACGTATTGGTTGAGTTTTGTCCGAGAAAAGGGGGATATATTCCGATCAGTGCAATCGGAAAAGGGTTTTAGCATTCCGACCAGCTTTTCCGATCAACATTCCGATTGGTCTTCGAACATTCCGATTGGACTTCGAATATTCCGACTGGACTTCAGATATTCCGATTGGCATTCCAACAAGGTATTCCGATTGGTATTCCGATTCGTCATTCCGATTGGTGCATTCCGATAACATTCCGATTGGTGCATTCCGATAACATTCCGATCGGTGCATTCCGATAACATTCCGATTGGTTATTCCGATAACATTCCGATTGGTTATTCCGATTAGATCATTCCGACGAAGTGATTCCGATGATGTGTTTTTGCTAAATTTTGTTTGGGTATTTTTTAGTCTTAGCCACTATCTAGACTAGATCATTCCGACGAAGTAAATTCAAATTTTTTCCATACTAGTTTTAGGACATTTCTAGCTCGATTTCAAATTTTGGCGATTACAAAATTTTTGGACTACCGTTTTTGTCAGACTGGAGAATTTATTGTCGGACTGGAGAAAAATTGCAATTTTCGGAATTTAAACCACAACAACAATCACATCAAATCTACTTAAGATCCATATTCACTTCATCATTTCAGAGAATTTTGGGATGGATTCTACTGCAGAATATCGTGTGACGAACAACAACATCATGGCCGCGGGTAATAAAGAGAGACCACCAATGCTTGTGGCTGGTCGATATGCTCAATGGCAATCACGCTTTCTTCGCTATCTTGATACAAGACCTAATGGTGATGCCTTGAGACAATGTATTAACCATGGCCCATATGTCTTTTCTGAAATTGATGTTCCTTATACACCAGCCACAGACACATGTCCAGAAGTACCTGCAACAAAGAAAAAGGAAACTTTATCTGACCTTACACCCGAGAAACGTGCTTGGCATGATGCAGAAAAAGAAGCGATCTATATGATCCTAAGTGGAATTGGAGATGATATTTATTCCACAGTCGATGCATGTCCTACAGCACAAGAAATGTGGACGGCCATTGAATGCTTGCAACAAGGAGAGTCTCTCAACAAGCAAGATGTCAAAACAAACTTGTTTTGGAACTTTGGTAAGTTTACTGCATTGGATGGAGAATCAATTGAGTCCTATTATTCAAGATTTTACAAGATGATGAATGATATGACAAGAAACAACTTGGAAGTCTCCACCATGCAAGTCAATGTGCAATTTCTACAACAACTCCAACCAGAGTGGACACGTTTTGTCACTTTGGTGAAACAACAGAAGCAGTTAGACAAGGTAAACTATCACACTCTCTTTGATATCTTGAAACAATTTCAGCATGAAGCAAATGAGATTCGAGCTGAACGAGTTGAAAAGACGGCTAATCCACTTGCTTTATTAACTACTACTCAAAATGTCCAAGATCATCGATCTCGTGCTCCTAAGCCATACTCTAGCCCATCATCCTCACCACGATATTCCACATCATCCAAGTCTTCATCATCCACAAGATCACGCGGCAAAGCACAAAGAGCACCTTCACCACCATCTGAGTCATCTTCTGAAGAAGATAGTGATGAAGATCAAGCTCAGAAGAATCGTGAGATGAAACAACAAATTGCTTTCATTATGAAGACTTACTAGAAGATCTACAAACCCACCAACAACAATCTTCGCACATCATCTAACACAAAGAACCGATATGTTGAGAGTCCTCCAAGGTATGACACACGTCGACGTGGTGAAAGTCCTTCTAGGTATGATCAACATAATCCAACACATGTTGAGGGTTCTGCAAGATATGATCGACAAACTGCCAAGTATGATGCTCAGAGGATTGCTGCTGCTACTGGGAATATGGAAACGGTTGGAAGTCAAGTGGTTCAGCAAAGTGGGATTCAATGTTTTAATTGCCAAGGTTATGGGCATATGGCAAAGGAATGTAGGAAGCCGAAACGGGTTAGGGACTCTAGCTACCATAAGGAAAAGATGCTGCTATGCAAGAAGATGGAAGCAGGGGTCAAACTGTCAGCTGAGGAAGGAGCTATGCTTGATGACACTGATGATGAAGCCTCTGACCAGGAATTAGAAGCACATTACTCGTACATGGCACATGTTGAATAAGTTCTCAAAGTCACTGAAGATGACAATGGTCCTATCTTTGACACTGAGCCAATCGATAAGGTACACACTACTGATGAATATAATGTGTTTGGTGATATTCCTGAGCATAGTGATCTAACCAATGCCATTAATGACACGTGTATGATGGAAACGGTTGATAGTAATACCACACCCGATTCATCAGACATGTGCAATAATGAGTCTGAGGATGATCAACATGCAAATGAATATGATGAAGAGGAACGTATTGCGCTTGCTAATTTAATTGCTACTTTACAAAAAGATGTCACTGAAAATAAAAAGAGTCAAAAGCAATTAAAGAAGGCAAACGCTACGCTCACTCAAAGTTTTGAAGAATGCAAAGCTGCTCTTATCAAATCTACTGAGATGACTGAAAGCTATAGAGATGAGCTCCTTCAGAAAACCAAAGAGCTTGAGGGGTACAAGGGAAGTGCGTTAAAAAGTCAAAAGGACGATTTTGAAAACAAATATAATACCACTCTTGAGTTATTAGCTAAAGAGAAGCGTCAATATAATGTTTTCTTAATGGATGAACGTCAAAAAACGTACCTTGCCAATACCAAAGTTAATGAACTTGAACAACAGCTCTCTATGACCACTACTGATTCTGCTAAAATTCTAGAGGATAAGAAACAAGAGGTAGATGCGTTAAAACAAGACTTCAAAAGTAGATATGATAAAGAAACCGAAAAAGTTACGAAACTAGAAGCACAAGTCGACTTTTTGAAGAACGTTGTTTATAAAACGCATGATTCTATTCAATCCGTAAGAATGCTAGCACCTCCATCTATGTTTAAGGGTCAAGCTAGCTTTGCAAGTCCTGAGTACCTTGCCAAAGCTCAAGCTGCGAACCCGCATCTTTATCTTGATGAAACTGAAAGGACAGATCTTGATTGCATGCCTCTAAGTGCCAATAGTGAAGAGACTGCCCTTTGGGATGCTGATAGTCAACCATCAGTTAATAAGGAGTTTGTGAAACCATATAATTATGCTTATGAGAATAGTCTTTATGGTCTGTTCCACAAACAAACTCAGCTATCTCGTGAGGAAGTATTTTTAGAATGCAGGCAAAAGAGAATTCAATGGAAGAAAGCGTTTGCCACTAAGAAAACAAACGTTTCTAAGTTCATCAACTACTTGCCCCTAGATGCTTCTAAAAGCAAGAGTAGGCAGATATTTGGGTTTCTTACTCATTACATAGATAATATTAAGTCCATTGTTGATAATGATTGGAAACAACGACAAAATGACGAGTGGAAGAAACCAATTCCTCAAGACATAACTGTGCTTTTCAAACAAATCTTAATACCGAACGCGGCCACACTAAAAGAAAACGTTCTTAAATTCGAAAGCTTAATTCGGTCTGAAATGTTTGATGATTTACAATATGTTGAGTCTCTTGAGAAAGCAATTGATGATCTTCAAATGGACAAGTCCGTTTTCTCTGATGAATATGATTTACTCTTGCAAGAATGCGTTTCTAAAGATATTATGTGTGCTTATTGTACATCTTGTGCTGATATTGATGAATATTCTGAAGTTGCATGCCAATATCTTGATAAGATCAAAGAATGTGAACGTCTTGAAATTGAGCTTTCGAAACGGAAATAAAATGTCGACAAAAAGGCTTTTGAGTTACTTCAACACAAAACTGATTTCCTTCAAAAACATTGTCATTCACTTGAACTTGCTTTGCAAAAAGACGTTGGTCGTTTTTCACATGATAATAAATTGCAAGAAAAACTTTCCCAAACATTTCGAGAATGAATGAACAGAATTTGGAAATTAAAGAGTTGAAAGCTCAATTACAAGACAGGGACAGAGCGATAGCAGAGTTGCAGAAACTCATTGCTAAAATGGGTGGAAAAATAGTGGAACCTAGCATTAAGAAAAATGTTGTTAGACAACTCAATGCCTCTAAAGAGAATAGATCCTCTATCTTGGGAAAACCATCTGCTTTATCTAATTCCTCGTTTGCAAAACCTGTGTTTGCCCCCAAGATGGATGGAAAGGAAAGGTTACCACAAGCTCAACCCATACGGAATCCTATAGCACCAAGCGTTAAGCACAATAATGTGATTAAACCAGGGATGTATAGAATGTCTACGAAGCCCACAAACAAAGATACTCACTCGCCTCAGACTTCTAGAAATACTAATATTCGTGTGTCTTCTACTACAGGAATAGTCTTCACTACTAGTGTTAGCCGGCCTCAGCTTAAGCGCACTCAAGTGAATGATAAGGTCTGGAAACACAAGAATCAAGGGGAGATGCAGGAAGTAGAAGAACACCCTAGGAATTTAAACGTTTTTAAGAATAAAAAGTCTGTAATCGCGTGTAATGACGATTTGAATGCTGTGAATGATTTGAATGCTATGACTGTGAAATTTGTTTGTGTCAAATGTGGAAAGTGTGCTAATGCTAATCATTCTATGTGTGCTATAAATAAAGTTAAAGGCGTAGATACTAGAACTAAGAAGCAAGTTGCAATGCCTATTAGAGCTAGTAAACCCAAACGCAAAGTGAACCATTCTGGTGCAACCCCCACTAAGAAAAGTAATGCATCAGACTCCACCACTAAGAATCCTAGAAGCAAAATTAAGGAATTATATGAGTCTGCCAGTAAGTCTTGGAAATGGTGGTTTGCTAATCAATGTCCTCCCGGATGTAAATGGATGCCTAAAGTTAGGACAGAAAATGTGAAAACGAGTGTTAGTTTGCCTTTAAATGTTGATAAGGACACTAATGATTCTACTATCACAACTACTGTGGTATCCAATTTAGCAAATGCTCCATCGTGTTCTAACTCTTCTGCAGGTGATACAAATAATTCTCTTCATAATGGACTCCGGATGCACGAAGCACATGACGGGGAATCTCAAGCTTCTAATTAACTTCATGGAGAAGTTCCTAGGTACGGTCCGATTCGGAAATGATCAATTTGCACCGATCCTAGGATATGGAGATTTGGTTCAGGGGAATATCACGATTAAAAGGGTATACTACGTCGAAGGGCTCAATCACAATCTTTTCTCGGTTGGTCAATTCTGTGATGCGGATTTGGAAGTTGCTTTCAGAAAGAAGACATGTTTTGTTCGTGATTATGATGGGAATGACTTACTTACCGGTACACGGGGTACTGATCTTTACACAATTTCACTTCAAGACACAACTTCATCAACTCCAATTTGCTTCATGGCTAAAGCTTCAACGACTCAGGCATGGTTATGGCATCAACGTCTTTCTCATCTCAACTTTGATACCATTAACTTGCTTTCCAAGAAAGATATTGTGAGAGGCCTTCCAAGCTTGAAATTCATCAAAGATCATCTTTGTTCTTCTTGTGAACTTTGTAAAGCTAAACGAAGTAGCTTCAAAACAAAGACAACACCAAGCTCTAAAGGACGGTTAGATCTTCTTCACATGGATCTGTGTGGTCCAATGCGTGTTCAGAGTATCAATGGAAAGAAATATATTCTGGTAATTGTCGATGATTACTCAAGGTACACATGGACTCACTTCTTGAGGTCCAAGGATGAAACACCCGACGTTCTCATCAGCTTCCTAAAATTGATACAACGTGGTCTTCAAGCTCAAGTTAAAGTGGTTCGTACTGACAGAGGTACATAATTTTTGAATTCTAATCTGAGAAAGTATTTTGAAGCCGAAGGGATTGAACATGAAACATCTATTGCTCGAACACCCGAACAAAACGGCGTTGTTGAAAGACGAAACCGTACTTTGGTTGAAGCTGCTCGAACATTATTATCCGCTTCAAAACTTCCACTATACTTTTGGGCCGAAGCCGTGTCAACCGCATGCTACACACAAAACCGCTCCTTAATTATCCCAAGACACGAAAAGACACCATATCACATAATTCATGATCGAAAACCTTCACTCAAACACCTTCATGTTTTTGGATGTACTTGTTACATTATACGAGATGGTGAAAATTTGGATAAGATGAAAGAAAAAGGTGATGCATGTATTCTTGTGGGATATGCAACTCAGTCTAAGGGATATAGAGTGTTCAACAAAAGAACAAAATTGATTGTCGAGACAATTCACATCCGATTTGATGAATCTCAAGAGATGGCACTTGAACAAAACAGTTTAAGTCCCGATCCACAACGACAAACGACTTCCGTTCACAATCGCACGGAACTCGAAGCTCAAGACCACAGCAATGAACCGTCAAGTTCAACGCTGGTTCCATAAAATGTTCCTAGAGCTGATATGACAGTCGACACGACAATTGAAGAGTTGGAAATGTTATATGGACCAATGTATGATGAATATTTCACGGGGGAGAAACAAGTTGTATCGAAGTCTTCCGCTGTCACTCATGATAAGAATGATGATACCGATCATCGTCAACAACCGGATACAACTTCATCTACTTCAACACGGGTTGCTGCAGATTCACCTCCTCAGAATATCACTTCAACAATCGATCCTACAACATCCAAAACTACTGTCATTGCTCCAGAGAACACAAATCAAGCAGACAATGCATTATCTGACGAAGACGAATTCATCAACCCATTCGGTACACCGGTACACGAAACTGGAGAGTCTTCTACTCACCATGTTGATCCTTCAAATATGCATACTTTCTATCAACGACATCCTTCAACACATCATTGGACCCGAGATCATCCTTTGGTTCATGTCATTGGAAACCCTTCACAGCCCGTTCGCACAAGACGACAGCTTAACACCGATGCTGATGTTTGTATGTTCGCACTCGCCGTGAGTTCAGCTGAACCGAAAAACATCAGAGAAGCATTAGCTGATCATGCTTGGATTGAATCGATGACGGATGAACTTCAACAATTTGAAAGACTTAAAGTCTGGGAACTTGTTGACAGACCATACGATGTAACACCATTAAATCTTCGATGGATCTGGAAAAACAAGATGGATGAAGAAAACACGATAATCAAGAATAAATCTAGGCTAGTGGCTAAAGGGTATGGACAGAAAGAGGGTATTGATTTTGAAGAATCATTTGCACCAGTAGCTCGAATGGAAGCGGTCAGGATTTTCCTTGCTTATGCTGCACATAAGGGATTCATCGTTTATCAAATGGACGTGAAGACAGCGTTTCTTAACGGTCCTTTGAAGGAAGAAGTTTATGTCACGCAGCCGGAAGGATTCGTCAATCCCCATTATCCTGACAAGGTGTATCGTCTCCACAAAGCACTATATGGACTCAAGCAAGCTCCAAGGGCGTGGTACGACGAGCTCTCGAAATTTCTGGTCTCCAAAGGTTTCTCAAAAGGTTCCATTGATTTAACTTTGTTCACTTATAAATATGGGGATGACATTCTGCTTGTGAAATTTATGTTGATGACATTATTTTCGGGTCTACAAACCCAAAACTTTCAAAATGGTTTGAAAAAGTAATGCACAACAGATTTGAAATGTCTATGATGGGCGAACTAAAATTCTTTCTAGGAATTCAAGTTCACCAATCCCCAAGTGGTATCTTCATTAACCAAGCTAAGTATTGTCAAGAGATAATCACAAAGCATGGTATGACATCATGTGACCCCGTTGGGACACCGTTATCAACCACATCCCTAGATGCTGATTTGGAGGGATTACCCATAGATCAAACGAGATATCGTTCCATGATCGGGCCCCTCATGTAATTGACAGCAAGCAGACCTGATATTCATCATGCTACGTGTTATTGTGCACGATATCAAGCACGACCCACTGAAAAGCACCTCAAGGAGGTTAAACGGATCTTTCGGTACCTTAAGAATACCATTCACATGGGACTCTGGTATCCGAGGGAACCCGGTTTCTTTCTAACGGCCTATTCAGATTCTGATCATGCAGGGTGTCTTGATACACGTAAAAGTACTTCTGGTGGTGCACAATTTCTAGGCCAAGACAAGCTTGTGGGATGGTCTTCCAAGAAGCAGGATTGCACGTCACTTTCATCAGTCGAAGCGGAGTATGTGTCTCTATCTGCGTGTTGTGCTCAAGTTCTTTGGATGAGAACACAACTCACGGATTATGGCTTCCATTTTGATAAAGTACCTATGTACTGTGACTCAAAGTCAGCCATAGCCATCTCCTGCAATCCGGTACAGCATTCCCGCACGAAGCACATTGATGTCAGATACCACTTCATAAAGGAACAAGTTGAAAGAGGTATTGTTGAATTATACTTTGTTGGAACTGATTACCAATTAGCTGACTTGTTTACAAAAGCTCTTTCGAAAGAGAGGTTTGCGTATCTAGTTAGGCAAATTGGTATGAGATGTTTGACTCCAGCAGAACTGGAGGTTCTGGCAAAGAAGCCTGCTTGATTCATCTATCAAACATCTACCTGTAAATATTAATCAAAAAGCAAAATACAAAATTAAAAAATCTTTCAAAATCCAAAAATATTCTTCTCGACATGTCTTTCAGTATCGATAATATGGACGTGCCTAGAAATGTCGCTCAATAACGACACGGGTGTGTACATAAAGCTCGAATGAAAGTTGTAAATATTTTTCAAAACATGTCATTTCTTTTTTTAATAAAGGAAATTGTCTATTTCGGACAAATATTTCCAAACAACGGGTAGAGCAATCTATCACGGGTTGAGCTTGTCACAAAACATTCAACGTTTTGAGCTCAACACAATGGCTTGTAATCACTTTCAGATTGCAACCCGGATCTAAATTCACGGGGGAGTGTACGCTTTTGTACTCTTACCCTTAGCAAAAGAAGTTAAATCTTCTTACACTTGAGTGGATTCGTCAAGACATTCAAAGTCTATAAACTCAAGTTTATGCTTTAGAAAAACCTTTTCGTCAAAAAGAATTGATTTTTCAAAAAGCGTTGAACACAATTTTTTCAAGAATTTCTCAATGATATCCAAAATCTTTCAAAAATTGTGTGTTCAACAACTCCTATCCTCAAAAGTTTAATGTGGATCATATCCTCGTAATGACAATTCCATTGGATCAATTTTTGAGGGGGAGCATTACATCTTTCTCCCGAAGATTTTCAAAACTATTTTTCAAAATATATTTTAATCAAATTTGGTATCTCTAATATCAAAAGATTTTATATATTAGAGATAGGGGGAGAAAATGTGATTAAAATGTGATCTATAGACTCACGTACGTTAACTCTTACCCACATGTGCAAAATGTTTACTTAAATTCTTTCGCATTTAAATGCACATGTGAAGGGGGAGTCTTTTCTGAAACGACAAAACTAGCAAGGTGTTAAATGTTTTTCAAACACCTTGTTAGAATTTAAAGTGGTTTTCATGGTTACGATCAAATACCCACAACATCTTTAATTCACGACGTTATTGGTGTCAAAAGGGTGGTTAGGTTTAAGTCCTATGATCCAACCAGAACCGGAGGGATCTTCCCAGGGACAATCCAATAGATTATTAGAAGTCCTTAGGAAAGATGGAGTAGAATGTTAACGTAGCAGAATGCAGACTAAGTACTGATGCTAGCACTGGAACAATCACAACAAGGTGCTAGTAATGATGTCTTGGTAAGCATTGAAGGGGTTGAAGAATGAAAAAGAAATGTAAGGATAAAGGGTCTAAAGAAAGAAGCCCTCCATACAACTTAGGCAGAAACCGGGTCAACTCATCATGAAGACAAACTCATCATGGACCCAGTGATGTGAAGCACAACCCTTTCCTAGCTACTCAGACTTCTCTCAAAAGAAGTTTGTTTTATTGTCACGGAGATCAACACGACTTCTATTGACTTTCTCACTCCGAGATAGTTGATATTGAATAGGTGGCATCTGCTCCAGCCTCCGACCACTAAAAGTGCACAAATCGAGTCTAGAGCCAAGAGATCAATCAAATCTCGTTAGGACACACGGATGAAGATCAAGAGAGTCCTACGCTATATCCTTGTGATATTGCTAGAACACTCAGAGTGATACTACTTAGTATTCACAATGATGAGTGGAAATCCTTCCAGTGTTAACATCAAACAGCACTGCGGTAGGTCATATGCAAGATTCTTTATGAATTGAACATATGTAAAACTGAAAAGCAACAGTGGTTTGATTCTGAATTGATTCAAACTCGTTTCAGGTTTCTACGCAATATCTTTATGGTCTTGCCAGAACATTCAGAGTGATATTCATTAATATTCACAGTGACGAATGGAAATCCTTCTAGCGTCAACATCAAACAGCGCTACGGTAGGTGACTTGTGAGATTCTCATGAATCAAACTTGTGTCAACTGGAAAGCAACAATGGTAAGATTCTTAATGAATCAAACTTGTTCCAGGAATCTGAATTGACGACTTTAATCAAGCGGATATTTATCCAATTGATTCACTCTTTATGTTCGCAGTCTTGCTTTGAGACGGTCGAGTAAAGAGAATGGCTAGTACTGCCGCGAAACCCTGTCAAGGAGATTCTTAATTGAATCTACCTGATCACAGGTACGATATTTAATATCGTATAACGGTCTTCACCGACCGGAGGTAAAACGCTACCGATTTAGGACGAATGTCAAAGCCATTCAGTCCGTGTCTATGTTTTGTCTCGAGAAGGTGGCGTCACGGTGTACTCAGCAAAGTCAAATATTCACAACCACATATTCATGCCCAAAGATTTATCCAACAATTGATAGTGTGAGCATGTGGATAAAGACACAATATCACAAGATGGCAAAGACAAGTCAAGAATGATTTGAAGATCTCAAGACTAAAAGACAAAGTCGAAAGACAACGACAAAGGCTCAAAGATCATAGCATGAAGGAACAAAACTACTGTTACACGTTCAAGACTCATTTATGACGAAATTCATAAATCTCCATTGGAATCCAAATATCAAAGAGGAATGACCTCACATTGGGGGAGATTGTTAGCCTCAAAATATTGAGTCAAACAAGAATGTTCGGTCATAGGTTTCTATTGTATTATTTATTAGAACGTTGTAATAAGTAGTTATTTAGTCGTGGTTCACGGGCTTGGATTTAAACTAATTAAAGTCCAAAAGACAAGCCCGGCCCAATATATAGTCCATTAAAGCCCGCATGTGGGTGGACTATATATACTACCCTCCTAGCATGTTAGGAGGGTGGATGGTCATTTGTAACAACTTCTTTTCTCAATCTAATCTCACCAAGTTAATCATCTCCTCTCTACTTTCTCTCACTACTTTCTCTCTCTAGGAATTCATCTCTTATTCATCTATTTTCTTTCTCTCTTCATTGCTTAATCATCACAAATACATGGGACAACAAAATGACTTTGGAATTAGCTAACCGTACGGTTGCTTATCCAGTGGGGATAGCCGAAGACGTCATTGTAGGAGTCGACAAATTCACCTTCCCTGCTGATTTCGTTGTCGTCGACTATGAGATGGACCCCCGTGTGCCACTAATTGTTGGTCGTCCATTCTTGAGGACCGGTCGCACTCTCATCGATGTTGAAGCCGGTGAGCTTATAATGAGAGTGGGTGACGATAAAGTAGTCTTCAACATGGGAAAGCTTTCTAAACAGCCTTATTCTTACGAGAGTGTTAATTGTATTGACGTTCTTGATGAGGCTTGTGAAGAACACTTCAAAGATGCTTGTAAAAGTATTCCTACCTCTCTTCCCAATGTTGAGACCGTTTCCTCTATCGACTCATCACTATCTCTATTTGGAGAAAGTGATTTCCTTTGGAAAGATTTGGAAGCCACCATGGGAGATGTGCATTTAGACAATGACGATTCTACTACCAATTGGGATGAAGATCTCAGCTTCATTAAAAACCTTATCAAAGAAAACAATCCTTCTCCTCCATCTCCCACGGTTATTGCTATCGATACTTCGACTTCGAATACGCCTCCCGTCGACAATCCTCCGGATCTAGAACTTAAGGAGTTGCCGCCCCATCTTGAGTATGTATTCCTTGAAGAAGAGAAGAAGTCGCCAGTCATCATTGCTAAGGATTTGAAGGATGAAGAGAAAGCCCGACTTGTCGCCGTGTTGAAAGATCATAAGAAGGCTATTGCTTGGAAGATTTCGGATATTCGTGGAATTGATCCTCACTTCTGCACACACAAAATTCTCATGGAGGACGACTTTAAACCCACAATTCAAAGCCAACGAAGGGTGAATCCAAAAATACATGAAGTCATCAAAACAGAGGTTATCAAACTTCTTGATGCGGGTATGATTTACCCTATTTCGGATTCACCATGGGTTAGTCCAATCCATTGTGTGCCCAAGAAAGGCGGAATAACCGTTGTTCCCAATGAACACAACGAGTTGATTTCCACTCGTCTCGTTACTGGGTGGAGAGTTTGTATAGACTACCGCAAACTCAATGATGCCACGAGAAAGGATCATTTCCCTCTACCTTTTATGGACCAAATGCTTGAACGATTAGCGGGTAATGAATATTACTGCTTTCTTGATGGTTTCTCGGGTTATTTTTAAATACCCATCGATCCCCAAGATCAAGAAAAGACTACATTCACTTGTCCCTATGGCACATTTGCTTACAAAAGAATGCCTTTTGGCCTATGTAATGCGCCCGGGACTTTTCAAAGGTGCATGTTAGCTATCTTCCATGACATGGTTGAACAAACCATGGAAGTCTTCATGGATGATTTCTCGGTCTTCGGGGATTCCTTCTCTTCTTGCCTTGCCAATTTGGAACGTATGCTTAAGCGGTGCGAAGACACTCGCCTTGTTCTGAATTGGGAAAAATGCCATTTTATGGTAAAAGAAGGCATCGTGCTTGGACATAAGATCTCGAAAGCCGGTCTTGAAGTAGACCGTGCTAAAGTCGATGTTATCGCAAAGTTGCATCCACCTTCAACCGTGAAGGGTGTGAGAAGTTTCCTGGGTCATGCGGGCTTCTACCGTCGATTCATCAAAGATTTTTCTCAAATCGCTCGCCCGATGACCCACCTCTTGGAAAAAGATACTCCTTTTATCTTCTCCAAAGAGTGTCTTGAAGGCTTCAACTCGCTTAAGGATAAGCTAACTAAGGCACCCGTCTTGGTTACCCCTAATTGGGAGCTGCCCTTTGAGTTGATGTGCGATGCTAGTGATTTTGCTATTGGAGCGGTTCTTGGACAAAGAGTGAACAAACACTTCCAACCGATCCATTACGCTAGCAAGACAATGACAGGGGCACAATTGCATTATACGACAACCGAAAAAGAGCTTTTAGCTGTTGTCTATGCTTTTGAATAATTCCGCCCCTATCTTGTCCTTTCTACTACAATCGTGTATACCGATCATTCCGCGCTGAAGTACTTGTTGACAAAGCAAGATTCCAAACCAAGACTTCTTCGCTGGGTTTTGCTGCTCCAGGAATTTAAAATCGAAATTCGCGATAAAAAAGGAGCAGAAAACTTAGCCGCGGACCATCTCAGCAGACTTGAGGATCCTTACCAAGGGGATCATCCGAATAAAGAAATCAATGATTCTTTTCCCTTGGAGACCTTAATGCCTATAAATTCGAAACCTAATGAAACCCCGTGGTTTGCGGACTTTGCAAACTACTTGGCGGGTGGAATTCTCAAGGAAGGGTTGACGTCTCAACAAAAGAAAAAGTTATTCACCGACATTAAGACTTACTTTTGGGACGACCCTTACCTATTCAAACAATGTGCCGACCTGATTATTCGCCGATGTGTTGATGGACCGGCAGCTTCGGAAATCCTTGATGCTTGCCACAAAGGACCCACCGGTGGTCACGTTGGTCCCAACTACACCGCCAAAAAAGTGTTTGATTCGGGATTTTATTGGCCCTCCATATATCGTGATGCTCACAATATGGTTAAACGATGTGATGTTTGCCAAAAGCAAGGCAAAATCACACATAAAGACGAGATGCCTCAGAATTTCATACAAGAATGTGAAATTTTTTATGTTTGGGGTATCGACTTTATGGGGCCATTCCCTTCTTCTAAAGGAAACAAATACATCCTTGTAGCCGTTTATTACGTTTCGAAGTGGGTTGAAACCAAAGCTTTACCTACTAATGACGCCAGGATGGTTTGTAACTTTCTGAAAGCTCTATTCGCCCGATTCGGTGTGCCTCGTGCCATTATTAGTGATCGTGGGACTCATTTCTGCAATGACCAATTTGGTAGAGTCATGGCTAAGTACGGTGTAAATCATCGTCTTTCCACAGCCTACCACCCACAAACTAATGGCCAGGCTGAAATATCCAACCGAGGACTTAAGCGAATTCTGGAAAGAACCGTGGGAGAGCATCGTGCCTCATGGGCTGATAAACTTGATGATGCTTTGTGGGCTTTCCGTACTGCTTACAAGACCCCGATCGGCTGTACGCCTTATCGTCTTGTGTACGGGAAAGTGTGCCACCTCCCCATTGAGTTGGAGCACAAGGCTTATTAGTCCTTGAAGTGGGCTAATTTTGATATAAACAAAGCCGGTGACCTACGCAAGATCCAACTCAATGAGCTCAATGAACTTCGGAATGAGGCTTATGAAAATTCTTTGATCTATAAGGAAAGAACTAAGCTCATTCACGACTCCAAGATCAAAAACCGAGAGTTCCATGTTGGAGACAAGGTCTTACTTTTTAACTCTCGGTTGAAAATCTTTTCGGGAAAGCTCAAATCTCGTTGGTCCGGCCCATTCACCATTGCCCAAATTTTTCCATATGGTACTCTCGAGCTCGCTCAACCTGATGGACCAAATTTTAAGGTAAATGGCCAACGAGTGAACTTGTACTTTGGTGAGGACACCTCTCAGGAGGTGATTCCATCCCTCACCATGTTCCCCATGAACTAATTTTGGGTCGAGTCAGGCTCGTGTCTCGGTTATCAAAAACAAGCGCTCCTCGGGAGGCAGCCCGAGTATTTATCCTTTATGTTTTAACCTCCTAAGTGTAGGGGGACTTCTATACGTGTTTGTCTTTGTGTGGTGATGTGATTACAGGGATAAGTTCACTCTTGGAATCTTTGAAGAACCGTGCTCCCGTGTTATCCAAAATCTGGTTCTATCTCTCAACTATCGTGATTCAATTTTCTTCATACTCACAATTGAAATTGATCACTTTAGTCGTCTCTTCCTTAACTTGAGTTAACCAACGTGCACAATGTCATAAGTGTAGGGGAGATTTTTCCCACATGCTTAAACATTGAGGACAATGTTTATCTTAAGTGTAGGGGGGACTTCTATCGAAGTTTTAAGTGGACTTTCCCATGAAAATGCCTTTATTTAACCGGAAAATCCTATTTTTCAACATTTTTCAAATTTTTTATCAACTTTGGCAATTTAGTCGTAATTTTTAAATTTTTATCTTTGCTTTCATATGTATATATCCCGCAATAAAGTCAAAAATATTAATAAAGTGGTGTAGCTAGTTTAGAAATCTCTGACATATTAGGCCCGTTGCGTTTATTTTGACTCAACCCGAATAGACTTATCCAAGTTTATTCTAGCTAGTATCCTTAACCATGTAGACCTTAATTGGTTTATTAGGCTAAGTATCCACGAGTCTCATTACTTGAGATTTTAAATTATGGAGGACGAGAAATGATAGAGTCAATTATAAGTCGGTATTCTTGCACAAGCTCACTTGGTGTAATTATTTGCCTATTCTCCCATCACTTGCTAATATTTATCTGCAATAAGTAAGGTTGTACGATTTGAAATGTTACTTAGCTTCTAGCCCAAGATCGTTTAAAAGTTGCTCGGTAATGATAAGAGTTCATAGCCAAGGCATAACTTATGAAGCGGGGCGCGAAGATTGGCGAGTCCGAAAAGGCCCTAACAAGGCATGAGGATTCCATTTTATTGCTAAAGATCCAAGGTGATGTGAAAAGCATTATTCCCAAAGTCAATATGAAGGATCAAGACTCACGACGAAAAGCAATCAACTCCCATAAAGATGATGGAGAAGTCTATCGGAAAAGACCCTAACAAGGTATGAGGATAAATAGATCCAAGTCCAAAAAGGAGGCGGATCGTTGTATCTCGAAATCCCAATTAGAGATTGAAGAAATAATCATGAAGTCGTGGTCAACAAAGTTGGAGTACCTCTCAAAAGTCTCCAAGTGAAGAAACTCTATGAACGATGAGAAGACCATTATCTCAAGCACGTCTCTCAAGATATGAAGTATGAAGTACATGCCAAATATCGGCCCGAGAAAGGTCTCAAATCGTGAACCAAGTTATGTCAAGATATGAACTTTTTGATATCCCGAGAAGCAGTTTTAAGAGATTTTGTCCTTTAGCTAACTATTGATCAAATCGTCCTACTTTGCTTTCAGCCTAAATAAACTATCGAAATAAGTCCAAAAATGCATCTTCATGATCATTCTAAGACAAAAATAAGTTATAAGAGATACACCTAGGAATAAGGGAGTTTAACCATATAATTAAGCCATGTGTGTAAGTGTTTGATTTGCTAACTTATAATAACAATGATCTCGTTTTTAAGCTTAGTTTGGGGAACGTGAAACTTGAGGGTGATAAATCTTCGCACCACAAAAGCCCTAATGTAAGTCATTGATCTCTGTGCAAGTTATTTCCATGTAGCTATTTTCAAGTGAAAATGGTTTTCTATCCTTTTAAGTTTTAATTTCTTTTAGTACTTTAATTTTTGTTTAGTAGTATTTTAATAAGGCCAAGGTTGATTAATTATGAGAAAAGTGTAAAATTGCTTTATCACTAAGCATTGCATGGGGGCATGGCAATGGTTAAGTGTAGGGGATTTGATAGGTGTGTAAACACCCATCCTTTTACCACTTAATTCGGGCTAAAACGAGACCAAAACACGTATTTAATATCATTTGTTTGGAATTATGCGTGGTTTTTGTGTTTATTGTGTTTTCAGAGCCAACCGGATGAATATTGAAGAAAATATGGGATTGCACGGGTTTTACTGAAGAAAAAGACTCAAGATAAAGTCTATTGTACAAGAGATGCAAAAGATTTGAAGTCACTGGGCCTATTCGAAGATTTATCGAAGAAAAGGACCAAAGATGGAAGATTTACATAAGTCGAAGAAACTCAAGTCTATTAAACGAAGAAATTAAAAGACGAGTTGAATTTAATCGACGACAAATCCCGAATCAGAATCGAAAACAGAAACTTTTCTGAAAAGACGAAAAGATAAGAAGAACGGGAGAGAGCCCACTCACCAACCAAAAGACAAGCCTATAAATAGGCCACCCCTCACACATTTTAGCCAGTTAGTTTTAGTTTTTCCTTCTTCCACCTTTTTCTCTCTTTTTAGTTCGTATTATCACCATCACCACTAGGGTGATTGGTGATTTTAATCTTTGTTTTTCCAATCTTGTTGTTTTAGTCTTTGTTTGATCTTGTTAAAACATTAATCATTCAATACAAGTTCTTTGTTTAATCTTTCCATTTCATCTTGTTCATCATCATCTTTATCCTCAAGTTCTTAAGTTTTTATTTTCTTGATTTGATCTTCAAAAGTTGTTGGGATTTGTGTTTTTGTTGATGGGATTTGTAGTTTATGGTTAATAGATGCTTTGTGATTAGTTTGTTTAAGTTTTTGGTGAAAAACTTGGTGAATTTTGGATTAAAATTAGTTTTCCTTGTTCTTCGGGTATTGTTACTGTTCTGGGTTTCCCAGACTTCCGAACGAAGCAAAACTTCTGAACGAAGCAAAACGTCCGAACGAAGCAAAACTTTCGAACGAAGCAAAACTTCCGAATGAACACCCAAGTTCCGGATGAGCATGTTTTGAAAAGTTCCGATTGAGTTTTCCTTTAAAAGTTCCGAATCAGTTGAAAAGTTCCGAACGAACTGAAAGTTCCGGATGAGTTACAATCTTCCGAATGAACCAAAGTTCCGGATGAGTCATAAGTTCCGAATGAATGTTTGTTGTCAAAGTTCCGAATAAGTATTTCTTAAAAAGTTCCGAATGAGTCTAATGTTCCGGATGAAGTGAAACTTCCGAATGAACCTAAATCTTCCGAATCAACTTACGAGTGAAGGATCCAAGTAAAGTTCCGAATCAAGGTTGAACTTCCGAATCAGTTTTCTTTTAAGTTTACTTACTGTTTCTGTTTCTTTATGTCTGTCTTACCATTTCTCATTATTCCTTAATTTAAGTTTGATTTTAATTCAAAGTTTGGTTAATTATTAATAATTCAATTACTTTTAAATTACTTTTAAATTTAAGTTTAAATTTTCGACCATTTAACATTTAGTAGGTTAAAAAACCAAACCCTTTTATTTAGTAACCAAGAACAATCATTCCACTTAAGACTGAGATCAATTCGAGAGGACTGTGAGAGAATCAGAACCCATACAAAAACAGTTGTATCAGTCCATTAGACTGTGAGCCATCCTTATAGCATCACTAACTTTTGTCGGTCCAAACGATGTCACATTCCCTTGAACTCTACCAGGTAAACCACAAATATAGCGCTCAACCTTCTTTTCTTCATCTGGAACCATTCCAGGACATTGCAAACACAACTCTTGGAACCTCCTAGTGTACGTACCAATGTCATTGTTCTTCACAGTCAAGTTCCACAGTTCAATTTCCATTTTCTGAATCTCATTACGAGGACAGTACTCCTTAGTCAACAACTTCTTAAGTTCCTCCCAACTCATTCCATACGCCTCCTCGGCTCCAACCGTCTACACATGGGTGTTCCACCATGTCAACGCTCCAGCAGCTAAAGTACAAGTAGAATAAGTCACTTGGTTTTCAATGGCACATCCACTGACACGGAACACAGCTTCCATCTTTTCAACCCAACGAGCTAATCCGACAATTCCTTCAATACCATTAAAATTCAAAGGGTCACAGCTCCTAAAGTCCTTGTAAGTACACGGCTTAGGCGGTCGATTGTCAACATTGTTTGGTGGTGCTTCGTTCACGTTGTTGTTAGCTTGAACGTTTGCCAGTGCAGCAGTCACTCGTTGCGTAATCAGTGCTTCCAATTGTTCGTCGGTCATTCCGTTACGTGTGTTCACCATTGTTTCTCTGCGTTAAGACAACAATGCAATTAAGGTTCAAGTACGAATATACACGTTATATATTTCTTATGCTAAAATAGAATGCAGAATTTAACAGTACAACAAACATAGAAAGGATAGTCACTGGTCAAAATCATAAAGTTAAATTCCCATTCATAATCAAAATATCGAGTACATAGTCATAAAATAAGAGTATGATTACATCTAGTCTACTCCAACTAACCGAGTACTACTCTAGTTTAGTGGATACAATACCCAAAAGATAAAGATGTCAATCTACTCTAGAATTAAGCACAATAACGATGAATCTCTAAGTGCGACGACGACGACGATCACACTCAGCACATCTCGGTGAGTCACTCCCCGGGTCTCCATCTGCAGCTCGGTCTCCTCCACGAACTGACTCCAACTCACGCCTCAACCTAGCAACCTCCTCAAGTGTGGTATCCAACAAGTCGCGGGTATCCTCGTTATCCTCTAACAATCCAAACACCGCATCCTCAGGTAGACGAAAACGAACAGCATCTGAATCCCTAGCAGATCCTATCATAACAACACATGACCTAGGTCTAGAGGGCTCTCCAACATGATGAGTAGATGGTGTAGAAACAGTAGTAGCAACTCGACTCCCATGAGTAGGCGATGTCTCAGGTGTAGTGTGTGAATCAGACATACGAATATTCTTCCGTGGGCATGACGAATCAGAATCGGACAAGGATCGAGATCTAACAACGGATGGTCCAGCTCCATCAGCAGGTGGTACAGTTTCATCGGAATCAGTATAAACCTCAGCTGGTGGCGTACCCCATAAAGCTTCCCTCTCCTCTCTAAACCGCTGACATGGAACAGTAGGCTTCTTCCTCAAGTTGGACGTCTTCCTAATCTCACACCTCCTACTAGGCTCAACTCTCTCAGGTACAACAGTCAAAGCATCAACCCTACTATCATCATCAGCCTCAGCACCCTCGCTATCACTACTAGCCACAACCATCCTAACGTCAGTATCACTCTCAATCTCATCATCCATGTCCTCATCATCCTCACGATCTACCTCATATCCATCCATATCATCATCACCCTCATGATCTACCTCAACACCATCCATATCATCCTCGTGACCCACCTCATGTCCATCCATACCCTCATCACCCTCCTCCGGATCCACGTCAGTGTCATACTCCGCACCTTCCTCCTCAGGATCAGCCTCCTCTGGGTCATTCTCCGGCTCAACATGATCTGGTATCATCTCAATCTCGTCTTCCCACTCTTCGTCAGCAGAGTCGGGCTGGTAAGTAACAGTAGATGACGACATAACCTGCAACAAACAAAATGCGTATAAAGCAGTTGTAGGGTATGCATGAAATAATCATGTATAGAAATTAAAGTATGCAAATCAGCGAAATGCATATGTATATAATACATATTACGTATTACATAATATATATTACATATTACTTATAGTGTTATCCTACGTAATACATTACGTAGTACACATATATATGCAGAGTAACAAGTAGCCACATCGGTTATAGTCTAGGCCTAAGATGCAAACCTAGTTCTCTATAACCAAGGCTCTGATTACCAAATCTGTAACACCCCAAAATGTGATATGTGGAAGCGGTGAAGCTCGGGGGCTGTTACGTCATTGTATCATAGTTCAAGGTACAAGAGAACGACTCTAAATGCGACGTTTTATAAAAATACCTCATTGAATTTAAATAAAAGCATCGCATTACAAAAGGTCTCAGTATCAAAAGATAGTGCAGCGGAATGTAAAAGTTTTAAACATCAACGAGATAATAGTTCAAAAGCATAAGTAAATAAATGTCTGAAGATAGCCAAGAAATGCATGCGGACTCCAAGTACTTCACATAGCAGATACAAATCATCATCAATTACCTGAGATAAATGCTAAATTGGGTCAACATAAAGTTGGTGAGAATATAGGTTTCAAGTAAAAGTTCATAGTAATTCAATTTCATATTTCATTTCATGTACACATGCAAGTATAGGAGATATAGTGCCAAGTGTAGGATAAATTGGGTGTTCACAATATTTATGATAGCAAAGCTCGTGACATCGAAACTAGTGATCCAGTGCATACAATAGATTGCATACATAAATTTCGCCCCAATGGAGTACCTAGCCAAGATAACTCCGTTCATACAAATGGTACACACTCGTCCGGCGTCAGAATGCCCGAGTGGAGGTTGTCAACCCTCAATAGATCTATCCGTAACATAAGAGCTTACTCCAACAGAGTAACTAACGATTCACGATAGTGGGGACTATGGCTAAAGCAACTTAAGCTATCTCATAAATAGTGTTCATAAAGCGTTCACAGAAATCAAGTTTTACTTGCATCCAGAAGCAAGCATCAAAGCATTTATCACATCCTAAAACATTAAACATACAAAAACAGTTTAATAGGGATCTATAAACTCACCTCAAGCAACGATTCAAACCGCACAAGTATGATCAAATAGTAGCGAGCAACTCTAGCAACAACCTAAATATAATACTATAGCTTAGGGGCTAGCAAATAAGTCACAATAGTTCGTCATCTACGTTACTCATCAATCATATATATATTTTGTTGTTAAAAATCGTGACTTGTAAATGTCATATCGTTATAAACATTATAGTATATATATACTTAGGCAAAAATATTTATTTTTGACTCGACGAAATTTCGAAAGCCTTTCGGCGTAAATTTTAATTTACCCAAATTTATCTTATAAATTTTCCAACGCGATTTCTAACGAAAATTCGGCAGCCTTTCGGCGTCACATAAAAATTTGCCATTTTTAGTAAGTACTCAAATCTTGTCCTAAAACCCCTATTTTCAACACTTTCTCAATCGCCAATATTTCAACAAGTCATTTTCCGCAATAGTATCAATTTCCACTTCCAACGTTCAAACTTTTAACGTTACACCAAGTATTCACATTTCGCGATAATACCCTTTTACAAAACGAGTCCAACATTTATACACAACTTTTAGTAACCATTTCGACACTTAAAACAAGTCCGTTTGACTCAAAAACGTCGTTTCGACCACCTTAAAAATATAGACAGCAAACACATTATAGTGTTTTTCACAAAAATTAAGTTTTCCGACAACGAAATTTAAACGACCATATCTTACTCATTATAGCTCCGTTTTAGCGTGTAATATATCGAAACGAAGGTATTAACTTATATTTTCATAATATCGTAGTAAACTAGTGTCAAAACAATTTTTACGACCCTCTACGCCTCTTATAAAAATCGGACAGATTGTATGTTTTTCTTAAAAACTCGTTTTCGACCATTTTCAAGCATAACCACTAGTCGTAACACTACTAGTTCCCTCCAGTTATTGATAAACACCAACAAAATCAAAGATTTTACTTCAAGTTCACAAATCTAAAAATATACATACTTATATTTTCACAAGTCTTTCAATTAAACCTTTTTCATGCATGGATCTAATAGATCCACACATAATTTTCATAGATCTAAAATATTTCATGACCAAAAATAGTTTTTATCATTTTATTTCAAGAAAATAGTTGATGAGTAACATGCATGCATAGATCTACAAAGATTATGCATGAAAAATGAAAAGATGAAAAAGGTTTAAGAAGTAACCTTGAGTAACGACTCTACGTAATCACAACAACCCGATCTACGCTCTAACCCACTAATAATCAACAAGAACTCTACTTCTATAACTTCAACCCAAAAACTACTCAAATCAACAAACCAAGAAAAACCATTCTTCTTTATGCTTGTACAAACTCTAGGATGTATTTATTTTGTGTTAATTCTTCTTAAAATGGAGCTTTAAGAAAATCAACAATGGTGGAAAATGGAGTGTGTTTGTGCCGTGTATTTTGAGAGAGAAAGAGAGAGATGTGTGTTTTTTTGTGAAGTGAAAGAGTGAATAAGTGTGCATTATTTGAGGTGAAATGGGTTAATAAGTTAAAACTTGTAAGGTGTGTAAGCTTAAGCTTAAAATGGCAAAGAGTAGAAACTTGGTGTATTATGCATGTGTGTGGTTATTTGGCCGTTTATGGGGGGTCCCACATGGGGTAAATTATTCAAAAAATTTACTATGGAAACTAGTTAGAAGGTTTAAGGAAAAAAAGTTAGTTAGTTTTAGGTAAATATCGAAAAGTATATAGTTAAGTTTAAAATTACGTAAAACTTAAAAATTTGACGAAATATATTAAATTTAAGATTCTTCGACGAAAACTGACATTTTATAATTGGTAAAGTATTTTATGCATGTTAACGGCGGTTAAACGTAAAAACGACGTAAAATACGAAAACGCGATACGTTAATTAAATATTCACAGTAAATACGTTTTATTACTATAAATAGCAAAAATACTAAAATACAGGCATATAAACATATAAAGAAATATTTAAACACACTGCTTGATGAGATGGCATTTATACATGATCTCATCGTTCTTTTCGGGCTTTAAATGCATAAATGTGACAATCCGTCAATTTACAATTGATATTTTATTCTCAAATATTATTCTCAAATATTATTTTAATGTTACCATATGAACTCACATATTTTTGGGAATAAATTTGGATTTACGTCTTGGAGTAGCATCGACTACGTCTAAACCGGAGGATTCAACGTTACGTGCTTACGTTTACATACACCGTCCTTGGTGACAGTCCGACATTTCAGAAAATAAATTTGTCCGTAAATATTATTTTGGAGTTTTAAATTTGTGTTAGTTCATAAACTCACAAATTTACGAGAAGAGATTAGGACTTACGATTTTATTTTAACGTCCTTTACGACTAAACCGGAAACCTTAGGATTACGTATTTACGTTTTCGAACTCCGTTTTTGATGAAACAATTTTTATTGGATTCGTTTTGTGACGTCGATTCATAATTTATAAAAACGTTTTTCGTAAAACGACCCGAGGGCACGCAAATCGAGGAAACTAGAATCGAGGAGTACCCGTAAATAAGTGGGATGAGACAAGTGGGACACTTGTCCCACCCCACTCAAAACCGGCCTAAATAAGCCACACAACACCACACTTTGCTAGCTAAGTTAACACTTGTCTTAAGCTTAAAGTGTAAGCTTTCTCCCATCAAAAACAACTAGCTACAAACCACCATTCTCATTTCCTACATGCAAAAACAACTCTCCTCTCTCTCTCACACTCATTTGAGCCGTCCCATATTCATCATCCATCACCATTTGATCTAAATTTCACCACAAAATCTCATGTTATTCATATACATGTTGATGCCCTTTTGAAGCCCTATTGATTGGTGCAAGTTATAACATCCAAGGAGGAGTTTTCATGGAGTAGGAGGGCTGATTTTCCACAAGGTTCTCATTAAGAATGATGGTCTTGAAGATGGTCTTGGCTATGCACAAGTTTCTCCATCAAAATCCATGTTTTGATCACAACCTACATCATCATGGTGGTATAAAGATTGTCCTCCTCATCTTCTTGTTATTTTGATTATGTAAACATGTATTTTATTTCCTATTGTATATATTTATGATGATTATATGATGATAAAAATGTTATGTGGGGATTTGTTGTTGATAATCATGGATAAAAAGGTGAAAAACCATATGAAACAAGGTTAAAATCTTGGTTAAAATTGATGGCTGTATAAAACAGTAAAGAAGTAAGTCATAAACTGATAAAATGATGAAGTCGAATAGATTTACAGTAAGCTATGGGTCTTGTACACATGTGAGAGTTGGCCATGCAATGGAATCAAAATAATGAGTAAGATATGATCAAAACAAGTTTAGGGTATAAATCTGAAGTTACTGTTTTGGACGATTTTTAGAAAATACTTAAAGGATGATTCAACAGTAGCTATAGAAGAGTTAAATGTAGCACATATCATGTAGTTTATGTGATAAAAATTTGAGCTTCTATATCCATGTAGAACTCAAGATATGGCAGTTTTGGTGAAGATGAAGTTAAAAATCAGATTTTTGGAAATTAAAGAATAATACTATTATATAAGCACTCACATTTTAATATATAAAATGTAAAATAAAAACCCACTAACTTATAAAACTTATTTATATAAATATATATAAAAGGTTAATCAAATGGATAAATTATATAAATGGTGGTGAAATAATGTTTATAAGTAATAAAAACTATAAATATGATTTTTACGACTTTTTCGGCTATTGCCGTAAAATTAACGTTTTTGTTAAATAAAACTTAGATGGTTGGACCCGTCTAATGAAAACTTTATAAAACTTATATACTGATATATAGACATGTATAACAAGTAAAAACCGATAAAACCCGAACTATAGGGCATACGGACATTTACGAGCTAAATAAACCTATTAGACTAATAATTGGACTTAATAAGATAAAAACTTGTAAAAAGAATCTATTGGGCTTAACCATTTAGGCCCAACTTGGAAAATATACATACTGATAATATAGGTACAAAATGGATTAAAATAAGTTAAATAACTTATGATAAGCTTATTGGACTTAAGACACGTAAACGGGTAAAACTAGTAAACTAATATAAAAGTTATCGACATATAACTCTAAAATGAGTAAACGAGAATATGTAAACCCACTTGATCATCATATATATATAATCATAATATGTATACATAATTGATATTTTTATAAAGTCATTGGACAAACGTCTAAGACCGATTATTATTTGTCTAGGTTTCAGTGATTGAAGCACGTACCGTACGTCCGAGTTGCCGATAACCCGCCTTCCCATATCAACGTGAGTTCATAGCCTCACACTCTTTTAAATGTTTTTATAAATGTTTTATAAACCCGCGAGGGAGATAACATGTTAGTTTTATAAAATAGGACACCATTTGTCCCGATTGTTTGTTTATTGATTTTGGACCCGAATGATTGAATGACCCGATTGTATGACCCGATAAATGATTAAAGGACCCGATAGATGAAATTAAATGGATTATTAAAGTTAGGTTATGTCACTAAAAGTCCCATTAGCATGAATTGTGAACTACCGGGAGTTGGTAGACGCTTATGCATTTAATAGTACTATTTGGGGACGATCACCCCAGTTCGCGCCTTGACGGTTGATCCCCGTCGTGCCACATTGATTGGTAAGCGAATTTATGTATGAGAAGATTTCCAATAGCGTGACCTTTGTGACGACACGCTACTTTAGATGGGCAAAATTGGTATCGGGTTAGCTACCCGTTTTGGTTTAGTAAGGTAACAATGTCATGCGGCTTATAATAATCCAATCACCAAAATATTACTGGACGCTCCGAATTACGATGTATTGCCTGACTAGCAATACTGGGTCATACTATTGATATTATGTTTGTGTTTTGGTTCTCATAACCATATTCATATAACGGTTTTTATTTGATTTTATACAACGTCATAAGACGTATTGTATGATGTTTTTACGACATTGGCTCGTATAATAATTTTTAAGGCAATGCCTATATTATGATTTTCGATAAGGATTTATATAAAATGATTTTGGCTATTTTACGGCCTATTACAATGATTTGCACGAATTGATTTTTGGTACTAATTTTATACCAAAGTTATATTGATGGAATTTATTAAACTCTATGAATTCACTCGGCGTTATCGCTGACCTTTTCTTTTAACATGTTTTATCTCAGGTACTTGAAGGTAATTCTCGGGAAGACGACAAGAATTCATGGCCCGCACTTAAACAATATTTTCCATTCAAACACTTTGTAAAACTTTGTATGAAATGTAATGACTTGGGACCGATGTAACTTTGTTGTTTATGAATGGAAATGATTTAATATTAAACAACATGATTTTTATGCGTTGTCTATGATGTGAGTAATGTGCTATCCCGTAACACCAACTAGTCTTCCGCTGTACTGTGTTGTATAAAGTTAGGGGTGTTACAGTTTGGTATCAGAGCTCTCGTTATAGAGAACGAAAGATTTTTAAAAGCTAAGGTTTTGAATAAAACTTTTCAAAATCTTTTAACTACAAACATTTTTCTAAAAATGTCTAAAAATCTTTTGACTATAACGGTGCCGAAGAATTCCCGAGTTACCGACAAGGCCAAGACTGAGAAGTGTTATTTTAATATATATATATAACTTGGATTATATATATATATATGATGTAATTTTATTACATGATTGTTTGATGATTATTTTGATTTTTATACGAGGTATTTATACGACGTAGATTGTCACAAGTAATCCTAAATCCCCTAGTAAATTAATCAAAGCTATTCTCGTAGGAATTCTAGCTATCCTAGATCTAAACCAAGTTGTGGATATTTATGATCCCAACAAATGGTTGATACTTGTAGAAATGTAGATATTAGTTGATTGCGATATTGAAAAAGGATTGGCGAGATTAAATCTGATACCGATGTCATGACGATCTTTTCTTATAGAGTGGAGTTTGATAAAACATTACCACCTAGAAAGATGTCATCTGATTCGTTGTCACCCAATTCTTAAAATTGAAATCGAAAGGGTGAATGTTGCACTTGAGGCTGTTATTGGAACCATTACCCAAAAGCCTCATGCCACTAATACCTTTCCGAGAAGTCTAAGTTGAATGATCGAGTCATTTCATGCTAGTGACTCATTTGATAATTGTTGTTATAAGAGCTAATAGGATTGGGAATTAAGTGTTGATTCATATTGAGATTATATTGCCTTTACAAGGCCGAAGAATAAGGTTGTAAGTATTGGATAATGAGGTAGGATATCGAATTGAGTATAAAAGTGGTTGAAACTTGAATAAAGTAAAACTTAACCCATATGGAATATGAGATTGTTAAGAGGAAGTCGTTAAGTTTTGTGATTAAACTATAAGGATTTAATTGATTGTAGGTTTGTGTTAAGGGTTGTTCCTAGGCCATTGTCCACTAATGAAGATGCCCAGTGTCCAATAAATAAATCGAAGAAATCTTCTTCTGAATTGAGACCGATGGATCTTCCGGGACCGGCGGGACACCTAATGACTCTTGTAGATTAGTATTCATTGTGGTATCTTTTAAAATAATCCCTAACTCAATTGAGACATCAGTTGGTAGGATGAGTTTTGAGAATTGTATGACATAGTGACATGTAATGTGTTACGGTACAATTTGACTTGTTTGTGATTAATGAAAAAGACTACCATTGATTGCTAAATTCTACGTGTATCGATGTTATCTATCCTTTATTGCTTCATCCTAATGTTCGCATTAGTGATGCAACCGTTGAACAAGTACTCATCCCAAATTGAGTTACGTTGTGGATTATTCTTGTTGAGTGCCATCAAGGTCATGAACCTCATGATTATTTGGCTAAAGCTCATTTCCTATCATATTGTAGTTAGTTCTCGGTGAACAACTCTTCATCACTCTATTGCAGATCACACATTGTTTTTATAAAGTTAAAATGGATTATTCAAAGTGAGGTTTATAAGTGATTGATATCAAAATGAAGTTGTTCATGAGACGCTTTGGAAACTTAATTATTTCTGTAACAAAGAAAATCTTTGTAAATTTATTCTTGATTCTTATTTAAGAAATGAGCATGAAAATGTTTTTATTATAAACATGATGATAAAATTTTGACGAACTGAGTATTGCATCGTTAATCTTGAAATTGTATATAGTTGCGCGCCTACATATAATTTGGAATGGACTATGCAAGGCTGATTAGTAGTCACCATAAAACTAATGAATAAACACTGAATTTTCTTTGAAGATTGTGAAAGAATAAAATTTATGAGATCTGCAAGAAGTGAAAAATAGGGACATAGTGTAAGGGACACCTACATATGTGCCTATAGCATCTATTCTTCTGAGTCGAATTTACTCATCTGTGGAAATTGTCTTATTTGACAATTGGCAATTCTTTCTTATCCAATTCTCCCGTAGTGAGATTCTTAGGAAAAGTATCTGATTATCGAGTGTTGATACCCGACTGGATGTATTGACGTTCTTATCATCTCTTATGATTTGATTTCATTTGAATGACCTGGGTAACGATCCGAGGAGCTTTCGAATGCGTACTCAAATTATGAAAACATGGGATATATTCATATTCGTTAAATGTTTTCGTCTGAATCTGATTTGAAATTCTCTCGCGTAGATTATGCGTTGACCTTGCTCTTTTAATAGTAGTTGTGTCTCCATATATCCTTGAATTTGTGAAGAATTATGAATTATTATTAGACTTTTGAGAAGTTCACATCTTATCGATGGCAATGAAACTGGAAAGTTGATAGTGCCAGTAGAATGGATTGATTGATTATGACATTACGACATTGTCTTAATTGATGGGAACTCGAGTAGAATTCCCCTAAATGATAAGATGCTGATTTTCAAAAGTGAACTAAATAATTCTTGATGGATGACCATATCCTGTATTTAGACTTAAAATTATACCGTGAATGGTTGTGAATTAGTTATAGATATTATAATCTAGAGGAACCTAATATGGATGTATTAAAAGATGTTTCTGTTATCTGAAACTTTAGGAAGTATTTGTTGATGAATTACCTAGACTTTCGCCATTAAGGCAAGTTGAAATTGATATTGATTATATTTCCGGTGCTGCACTTGTGGCTTGTGCACTGTATGTCAGCACCATCTGAATTTAAGGAATTACCGTACAACTGAGAAAGTTGTCGGAGAAAGATTTTATTATACCAAGCCTGTCATCCTGAAGAGCTATGGTGTTATCTTTCCTTATATTTATAGATTACTGTGACTGAGTAAACTGACAATCGAAAACGATATCCATAACTCGAAATGGAAGATTTGTTCGATCATTTACAAGGTTCTAGCAAATTTGATCCATAACATGGTTATCATCAACTTCGCATCTGCGAAAGAGATTATCTATTCCAATCACTACATCCGGTGCTTGTAATGAACATTATGAGTTCCACGTGGTGTCGTTTGGATTGACCGATGCACATGTAGTATTCATAAATTTGGTGAATCACGTGTGTAGGCTGTAATTTGATAAATTCATGCTTGTGATCATTAAGGACTATATGTTTGTTTATAAGAATAAGAATGAGTTAATAATTAGTTATAAATTGCCCTGAATTGGCTAAACAATGAAAACATGTACCTTGAATATTTAACATGTGATTAAGGACTTAATCCTTTACATAAAAGGACCGTTGGATTAATAATGGTAAGATGTATGCATATAGACTCTTCAAAATTGAGAGCCCTCTTAAGACATTGGATTTTACCAAAAAGAAATGGAAATATGTTTTGACAAATGTTTTAACAAAGGCTTTTAAGGGATTATTCCCTTATACACAAACCATTTAACTAAACTTCTGTTTAGGGGTAAATGTTTGTGTATACTTTTAGACAACTTAAGAGGAATTGAGGAAACTATATAAAACATGACTTGAAATTTGAAACGATAATTTACGCTTTTCAAACTAAAGAAAATTTTGACCAAAGTATAAACAAAGATTTTTCAAATATTTACGAATCTTATTAATTATTTCGATAAATCAACCAAAAATCTTGTTAATTAAATTCAAATTTATTTTTGAACATTTTATATAATTGGTCGAACTAAGAAATTTAAAACTTTTACGCTTCATAAAAATTAACTAATAATTATTTAATTAATTATGATAATTATCGACGCTTTAGACGACAGATTGAGTAAAACGGATAAAAATGATAGTTGAGACGAAACTAAAACATAGGAGATATGAAGAAAGAATCTTGAATAAATACAGTTGTGATATTTATTTCATCAGGTACTGCCGCATATTATAGAAAGAATATCTGAGTGAATTATGGACATGATAATCACATCATCATGAGAAGTGAATATAGATACTGACGTATTATATAAAATATAAAGAATCAATTAGGACATGTTCCTTAATAATGAAGGTGCAAAATAAATTGCCGAGCAATATAAAAATAAACAATGTTTGTAAAAAGGATAATATAAATAGTGAAGGGTTTCACGGCTAATGTGAACCAACAGATTTGAGAAGCCAATGGCGTTAAATATTTTAAAGGCCACTTGTGGTTGCCTAAATATGGAGATTGTGAGATATAGTTATATTGGGAATCTTGTAAGTATAAGTATTCTATTTAAGTCATCTATGACTAAAAGTATCTTTGTCGGAGGAAGTTGTACTAATGACAAATTATGAAGGCAGACATCGCCTCATACATTAGTAAACGTCTAGCCATTGCAAAGGTCATCATCTGAATTTGATTCGATTTGGGTCACCGTCGACAGACTGACCAAATCTGCTAATATCATTCCCGTTAATGATAAATGCAAAAGAGTTATGTAAACATAGCATGCCTGTGTCGATCATCTATATCAAGATCCTCGCTTAGCATCGAATTTCTAGAGATTTGCTCAGAAATCATTGAGAACGAACCTTGATGAAAGTACTATGTACCATCCCAAATCGAAGGGACGAGGTAAAGTAACGATACAGGGTAATATAAGTGCTGTTTGGTGTTTGAATGATTGACCTTTGGTAATAGACCATATAATCGTTTTCCTTTGGAGAGATTATCATTGATAATTATCGTATTAGGATTAAGATCGAATCTTGTTAGGATCTAAATCTTAGAGAATTTGTAAGTAGGAATTGAGATGAAGACATCCGACATACACCCATTGTGAGTTGGACATGTCTCTTAGGTTTAAGGTTTCCTATGATGGCGAACCTATCCTTGCATAATACCCGACCCGCGAAATCTGAAATGATTGTTGAAATTAGGATTGGATTATTGAATGCCGGTAGTGGGCAAGATGTTATGTATGTAGATCTTGAAGTGCCAAATGGGTAGCGAAGTTATGCCACAATTTTAAACTTGGAAAAATGAATTCATGATCTGACAAATCATGGGATATAAGTCCCCGTTGTTTGGGACCATTGAGATGATGTGAAAGATTGGTTTGAAAGGCAAATAAGCTGGATCTACCCTAGGACTTCGAAGACTGCGTGAATTATGTTTCGTAAATCGAACTTGATGGAATATCTATCAAGTTAAAATCTGATTATTCTTAGTAGAGCTTAGATCGGCAAAAAGTTGCATTCATCAAAAAACCCGTGAACATCATGGATAGAGAAAGTAAGTCAACATTAAGCCTGATCTTATTCCCTTAGTTATGTTTGATGAAACTCGCGTATTATAATGAATTGAAGTTGTGAGAAAAGACCGAATGTGGAGGAAATACCCACATGGCTTTAACTCTATAAGAAGCGAGTAGTAAGGTAAGATGGTCTTTGAGGACAAAGATCCTGTTTAGGGGTAAATGCTGTGACAATCCGTCAATTTACGATTGATATTTTATTCTCAAATATTATTTGAAAATATTATTTTAATGTTACCATATGAACTCACATATTTTTGGGAAGAAATTTGGATTTACGTCTTGGAGTAGCATCGACTACGTCTAAACCGGAGGATTCAACGTTACGTGCTTACGTTTACATACACCGTCCTTGGTGACAGTCCGACATTTCAGAAAATAAATTTGTCCGTAAATATTATTTTGGAGTTTTAAATTTGTGTTAGTTCATAAACTCACAAATTTACGAGAAGAGATTAGGACTTACGATTTTATTTTAACGTCCTTTACGACTAAACCGGAAACCTTAGGATTACGTATTTACGTTTTCGAACTCCGTTTTTGATGAAACAATTTTTATTGGATTCGTTTTGTGACGTCGATTCATAATTTATAAAAACGTTTTTCGTAAAACGACCCGAGGGCACGCAAATCGAGGAAACTAGAATCGAGGAGTACCCGTAAATAAGTGGGATGAGACAAGTGGGACACTTGTCCCACCCCACTCAAAACCGGCCTAAATAAGCCACACAACACCACACTTTGCTAGCTAAGTTAACACTTGTCTTAAGCTTAAAGTGTAAGCTTTCTCCCATCAAAAACAACTAGCTACAAACCACCATTCTCATTTCCTACATGCAAAAACAACTCTCCTCTCTCTCTCACACTCATTTGAGCCGTCCCATATTCATCATCCATCACCATTTGATCTAAATTTCACCACAAAATCTCATGTTATTCATATACATGTTGATGCCCTTTTGAAGCCCTATTGATTGGTGCAAGTTATAACATCCAAGGAGGAGTTTTCATGGAGTAGGAGGGCTGATTTTCCACAAGGTTCTCATGAAGAATGATGGTCTTGAAGATGGTCTTGTCTATGCACAAGTTTCTCCATCAAAATCCATGTTTTGATCACAACCTACATCATCATGGTGGTATAAAGATTGTCCTCCTCATCTTCTTGTTATTTTGATTATGTAAACATGTATTTTATTTCCTATTGTATATATTTATGATGATTATATGATGATAAAAATGTTATGTGGGGATTTGTTGTTGATAATCATGGATAAAAAGGTGAAAAACCATATGAAACAAGGTTAAAATCTTGGTTAAAATTGATGGCTGTATAAAACAGTAAAGAAGTAAGTCATAAACTGATAAAATGATGAAGTCGAATAGATTTACAGTAAGCTATGGGTCTTGTACACATGTGAGAGTTGGCCATGCAATGGAATCAAAATAATGAGTAAGATATGATCAAAACAAGTTTAGGGTATAAATCTGAAGTTACTGTTTTGGACGATTTTTAGAAAATACTTAAAGGATGATTCAACAGTAGCTATAGAAGAGTTAAATGTAGCACATATCATGTAGTTTATGTGATAAAAATTTGAGCTTCTATATCCATGTAGAACTCAAGATATGGCAGTTTTGGTGAAGATGAAGTTAAAAATCAGATTTTTGGAAATTAAAGAATAATACTATTATATAAGCACTCACATTTTAATATATAAAATGTAAAATAAAAACCCACTAACTTATAAAACTTATTTATATAAATATATATAAAAGGTTAATCAAATGGATAAATTATATAAATGGTGGTGAAATAATGTTTATAAGTAATAAAAACTATAAATATGATTTTTACGACTTTTTCGGCTATTGTCGTAAAATTAACGTTTTTGTTAAATAAAACATAGATGGTTGGACCCGTCTAATGAAAACTTTATAAAACTTATATACTGATATATAGACATGTATAATAAGTAAAAACCGATAAAACCCGAACTATAGGGCATACAGACATTTACGAGCTAAATAAACCTATTAGACTAATAATTGGACTTAATAAGATAAAAACTTGTAAAAAGAATCTATTGGGCTTAACCCATTTAGGCCCAACTTGGAAAATATACATACTGATAATATAGGTACAAAATGGATTAAAATAAGTTAAATAACTTATGATAAGCTTATTGGACTTAAGACACGTAAACGGGTAAAACTAGTAAACTAATATAAAAGTTATCGACATATAACTCTAAAATGAGTAAACGAGAATATGTAAACCCACTTGATCATCATATATATATAATCATCATATGTATACATAATTGATATTTTTATAAAGTCATTGGACAAACGTCTAAGACCGATTATTATTTGTCTAGGTTTCCGTGATTGAAGCACGTACCGTACGTCCGAGTTGCCGATAACCCGCCTTCCCATATCAACGTGAGTTCATAGCCTCGCACTCTTTTAAATGTTTTTATAAATGTTTTATAAACCCGCGAGGGAGATAACATGTTAGTTTTATAAAATAGGACACCATTTGTCCCGATTGTTTGTTTATTGATTTTGGACCCGAATGATTGAATGACCCGATTGTATGACCCGATAAATGATTAAAGGACCCGATAGATGAAATTAAATGGATTATTAAAGTTAGGTTATGTCACTAAAAGTCCCATTAGCATGAATTGTGAACTACCGGGAGTTGGTAGACGCTTATGCATTTAATAGTACTATTTGGGGACGATCACCCCAGTTCGCGCCTTGACGGTTGATCCCCGTCGTGCCACATTGATTGGTAAGCGAATTTATGTATGAGAAGATTTCCAATAGCGTGACCTTTGTGACGACACGCTACTTTAGATGGGCAAAATTGGTATCGGGTTAGCTACCCGTTTTGGTTTAGTAAGGTAACAATGTCATGCGGCTTATAATAATCCAATCACCAAAATATTACTGGACGCTCCGAATTACGATGTATTGCCTGACTAGCAATACTGGGTCATACTATTGATATTATGTTTGTGTTTTGGTTCTCATAACCATATTCATATAACGGTTTTTATTTGATTTTATACAACGTCATAAGACGTATTGTATGATGTTTTTACGACATTGGCTCGTATAATAATTTTTAAGGCAATGCCTATATTATGATTTTCGATAAGGATTTATATAAAATGATTTTGGCTATTTTACGGCCTATTACAATGATTTGTATGAATTGATTTTTGGTACTAATTTTATACCAAAGTTATATTGATGGAATTTATTAAACTCTATGAATTCACTCGGCGTTATCGCTGACCTTTTCTTTTAACATGTTTTATCTCAGGTACTTGAAGGTAATTCTCGGGAAGACGACAAGAATTCATGGCCCGCACTTAAACAATATTTTCCATTCAAACACTTTGTAAAACTTTGTATGAAATGTAATGACTTGGGACCGATGTAACTTTGTTGTTTATGAATGGAAATGATTTAATATTAAACAACGTGATTTTTATGCGTTGTCTATGATGTGAGTAATGTGCTATCCCGTAACACCAACTAGTCTTCCGCTGTACTGTGTTGTATAAAGTTGGGGGTGTTACAATAAAAATGTCATAAAATACCATATATATGCTTGTGTTTGTTTACTTGTGTATTTTAGGTATGGATATTGTGAAAAAGACAAAAGATCACAAGATACAAGGAAAAACGGACACGAGAAACGAAGCCGTACAAAGAACCGGGCCCTAATTCATGAAGAATTCAACAACTACCCTTGAAGACTTGAATACATACAAGATTGATCCTCATTTATTGAAGAAATGACACTTAAAACCCTTGTATATTCATAAATACAAGTTTGGTCCCTTAAGTTTGTCAAAATTACACAAAAGGTCCTTCAACTTCGAAGAAATGGCAAGATTAGTCCCTCAACAATTTCAAATTGTCAATTATGGTCCCTCATCAAGCCAAAGATACATTGAAGACCTTTGAAGATCAAGATTGTCCAAGTTCAGCCCTTGAAATATCTCAAAATGGCAAAAACAAACCTTGAAACACCTTTTGAAAAGTTTTGTGCCAAATTTGCCAAAAGCTGAAAGTTGTTACAAAGGAAATGGGCGCTGACACACTTTTAAACACAAATGACAAAAGAAAGGAAGAAAAAGGACCAAAGTTGCCAAGGTTAAACATTCAAACCTGAAAAATGCGCCAAACACCTTTTCTCCCCCAATTTCGGATCAAAAGTGTTACTGTTTACCATTCTTCACCCCAGAAATTACTCACTTAAAACAAAGGGTAAATTTCAATTACCCTGGCACATGTGTGATTCACACATGCAGAAACACATCCCACACACAAAACCCTCATCTCCACTCACCAAAAGGCCCCACCATTCAACACGTCAACCAATGAAAATGCAACTTACTCTCCAAGTAATCTGACGTGTCCAAATCAACAGCCTAGGATCCCTGCTTCATATCAAAGCTACTTTAAACGGTTTGGATGCATTTGGACAACTCATTCCATCAAAACGTCTAGAAGACTCAAGGACATTTAGGGAATTTCACTTCTAGGGTTTGTGAATAGTGTTAGCCTTGGCATTTGCCTATATAAAGACTCCTCAACTTGTGAGAGAGCTTTGTTCCAGTTTTAGGCTATTATCTTTGTAATTCCTTTTTAAGTTTAAATAAAATTTGAATTTCTGAAATTTTGAAATCTCTTTTTGATTTGATTAAAAGTTGGTGTTTGAGTAGCCTAATTCTAAGTTCCATTTGATTGATTAGACCTTCCTTAACCTTGTGGTTAAGGCACGTCTAGGGTTGAAAAGCTTTCAAGATTCAAAGGCCTTGAAATACTTGTTTCTGATTTTGGCTTATATTTGTGAACTTACCCTTAGCCATAAGCCTTGAGCTCCTTCAAGCTTGTTGAAACCAAGCCTGGGAAGAGTTCTAAGCCCTTGGTTGAGTTTGTTTGCTGTTTGTGTTGAAGACATATCATAATCAAAGCCTTGTTCTGCTTTGAACATCAGCAGGCTTTGATCATCTTCATTGAAGTACCTTGGTCTTGTTCTAGTTGTTGAACAAGGTCCAAGGAGCATAGCTGGCCCTCCTAGGAAGTTGTGGAGGGCAGGTATAATCTCTTGGTTAAGATTCCCCTAAATATTTCATGTTTATGCCTGTTTTAGATTCGGTACTTGGATTTTGAGTTCTTGTGTTTGTGCTGGTAATTTTTGAGTTTGATTGTGTTAGTTGCTACCTAGTAAGTGTTTTTGATAATTAAAATCAGTAGGTTATTAGTTAAAATCACAAGTTTCTTTGTTAAGTAGTGGATTAAAGGGTGTTTGGGTCTACTGCTTGAATTGGATTTGTGGTTTGTTAAGTGGTTGTTTATTGTTGTTAAGTGTTGGTATCTGTTTGTTAGGTGCTATTGTTCATCTGTTTGCAGGTTTGAAGGTTTGAAACACATAGATTCATAGATTGGCTATAAAATCTTAAATACTTGGTAAAATTGGCTAGGATTTTGAGGACACCTAGATCTAAGCTTAGGCTAGGGCTAACAAGTGCTAAACCTTAGTTAATCACACCAGGGAAGAAGGATTTGAGGCTTGAAATTGGATCAAGTGTCAAATAGATCAGCAAAACTTGCCTGCATATTGTTCATTGTTCATCAGAAACTTTGTATGCTTTGATGTTGTTGTTTACTTTGATTCAGTGTTTGATTCTTGTTGCTTTGTGTTTATTCTTAGTTTATATAGCTTGTGTATGCATCCTGTTAAGTTTGGTTGGCTTATTCAGTCTAAATCTGCTTATTAAGTGCTTTACTGCTTATTTCCATATCTGAGCTATATCTGGTGACTGTTTGGCTTATTGTGGCTTATTGTGTGAACCAAATTGTGATTTTCTTTGTGCTATTGACTCCTTGTGATTCACTGATCACAAGGGTTCCTTTGTTTCCAATTGAATCCAACCAGAACTCTCAAATAAGCTTGGTCAAATAGTCAAAGCAGTGGGAACTCCTTTCCCCTGCTAGTTGCCACTGATAGTGTAAAATTTGGTTCAGCTTATCAATAAGCTATAATAGCTTATTTTAACCAGCAACAACTTTGTTTTTGTAATAGGTGCTCATTATTTGACCCATTTGTTCATACTGGAGCATTTGGTGGGTTGACTTTAGGGTTTGACTAGAAAACCAACTTCATTGACTTTTTCATAAGTTCATTTGTGGTTATTTTGGCTTATTGGTTGTGCTTATTGGATTTTTGTTGATTGAGTTGGCTTATTGAGTCCACTTGTGATCTTTTGCAAGTTGAATCAAGTCCTGAGGTGCCTTATTTCTCAAACCCGACTATTTTGTCGTTTTGTGAAATAATACTTGGCTTATTTCTTGCTTATTGAGTGAGCTTTTTCAAAATTTCTTTTTACAGATCTCATAAGCATCCCAAAAGAAGGTTGTGTGTCAAATTAGAGCTTATGGCATTGGCTTATTGCTTAATGGGCTGAAAAGCCCAATAAGAATAAGCTTAGTGTTTAATAAGCTGTGATAAGCTCATATTCAGCTTTTGGGCCTTTAGAGTTTTGTTCTTAGAATTGAATTTTGGGTCAGATAGGGCTTTTCTAAGTTAATTGGGCCAAGTTTGACTTTTTTGGGCCCAAAAGCCCAATTGTGTTGACTGTTTCTGGTTTTGGCCCATTTGAGGGTCCAATAGGGGTATTCTGGTAATTTCACTTTGATTTTCTGATTATTTAGGTTAAAATAAACTAGTTTGCAAGTTTTTAGAATTTTTTATAATTTTTGGATTTTTAATATTATTTTATTATTATTTTATTATTATTTTTAAAATTTCACATTTTCCAACTTTTTATATTTTTCTTAGGTTTATTACATTAAAATAGGAATTTAGCAACTTTTAGAATAATTTTATCTCTTTTAGATTAATTTTTATAATTATTTTAAGTTTTAATAGTTTTTAAATCATTTTAAATAGTTTTTAATAGTTTGAAAATTTCTAAAAATAGTTTTTAATCTTTTAAGGTCATTTTAGAGGTTTACCAATTGAAAAATCTTTATTTGGGCTTTTTGATAATTTATTTGATTTTTAGGGCTTTAATTAGCATTTAAAAATTGAATATTTAATTATTTAAAAGGTTTGAAATAGTTTTAATCATTGGTAAACTCTTAGTTTATTTATTTTAATTTTTGGTGAATTTTTGTTAATTTTTAGAATTAATTTTTCTTTTTGTGGTTTTTAATGTTCTACGTTTTAACTTTCTAGTAGTATTAATTTTTATTTTTACGTCTTCGTCATCTTCTTTTCTCATCCCCTTCTAAACCAAATATTAATCTCAAATCTTTTACATCTTAGTCACACACATATACCTCCTTGGGAAACGAACTTTGAATTCATAAGGGTCATTAGTGCTTGATTTTCCTAAATCATCACTCGATACTTACCGCTTTTACGCACCTTTTCCTAAAGGTCGTATTTTACCACAATCATTTTGGCGCCGCTGCCGGGGAGGTATGTCGTGATTAATTTGTATTGTTGTTTTTAATATTAACCATAAATTGTATTTGTATTAGTAGAACTCTACTAATACGTATTATCGGTTTTCTTGGTTTTTCTTGTAAGAATATTATTACTATATTGTATTAAGTATCACAACAAATAAATAATATCTCCAAAAGTGTGAAAACACAACCTTGATTCGGGATTTCATCACTCGATCATTGTATTCGAATCTCAAACAAAAAGAAAAAGGCAAAAATAGATAAATACTTTCGTGAAGCTCGATTTTGAAAAATACAAACTATAAGGTGGGTATAAGGCGGGTATTATAAAATATACCCTAATGAAAAAGGCTCTTAAGTTCTTCGCGCCGCCTCCTTACCCCGCTTGCTTGTGAGTATTTTGAAATTGAAGGCTAATCGAGGGTTTTGCCGCCCAAAGTATTATTACGTATAATATATTTGCTTGGTTTCTATGTGATTAAACCCTCTTGAACAATTTGGTTTTCACCAAAGTTCTAAAGTCATTCGAAGGCGTTCACTCCACGTGATCGTTTTCATTCCTTTGAGGCTTCTTTAATCAAGAGTTTGATTCGAGGATAGATTTTGTAGATTGTTGTCTACGAAGATACACCAAAATCCAAAAAAATTAAATATCATCAAAAACACAAAAAAATTGAAAATTCACAAAACACCCAAAAAGAATCTTCTTTGCTCACCTCCCATTCTTCGTGAAGTTTATGATCACTCGTAATCAAGCAAAACGAGCTCGTAAACGTCTTCAAAAGCAAGCCAATCAAGAGACGTTGATTATTGAACAACCTCCAATTGTTGAACCTATTGTAAAACAAGAAGTCGTCATGGCTAATCGTACTATGATGGAGTTGCTACAAGCACCCACCGAGGGTTTTGGAGAGGCTATTGTGATTCCCGCCATCCTTGCGGGGAATTTCGAGATTAAGACGGGTTTAATGTCAATGTTGCAAGCAAATAAGTTTAGAGGTCATGAGAAAGACAACCCGCATTACCACATTAGGAATTTTAACCGTCTCACCGCCACTAGCAAGTTTAAGGATGTTCCACATGACGCCATTAAGATGATGTTGTTTCCATACTCGTTAGATGGACCCGCAAAAATTTGGCTTGAGAAAGAACCGCCAAATTCGATTTTGACATGGGCCGATCTCGTTTCTAAGTTTGTGAACAAGTTTTTTCCACCATCTAAAACAACACATTTGAAAAATGAGATTTCACGATTTGTGCAAAGAAATAATGAAAGTTTTTCAATGGCATGGGAACGCTTTAAAGAAATGTTACATGAATGTCCACACCATGATTTTACGGAATTGCATCAAGTTGATACTTTTTATAATGGGCTTAATGATCATGAACGAGATTATTTGAATGTCGCCGCGGGTGGTAATTTTTTGTACAAGACGACAAATGAGGCTTTACAAATCATCGAGAATAGATCTAAGGTTTATAGCCCTCGTAACACACCGAGTGTTGTCAATTTGGGTTCGTCATCATCGTCACAATCGTCTCGTAGCATTAATGCCTTACATGATGAAGCTAATGAGGAAAATCGGTTTTTTGATAGATTTGCTAATCTTATGTCCCATTGGAAAGCTCAAGAAGCTTCAAATTCCGCTTCGGTTAAAGCGGTTGCTAAGAGTTGTTTATCTTGTGGTGGAGCTCATGATCTTTCCGAGTGCATTGCCGCGGATGGTAACACTTCGAGTGCTTATGTAGCAACGGGAACTTACAACCAAAACGGTCAAGGTTCCCGCCAAAATCAAGCTCCACCAAATCAAAATGCTAATAATTATCGAAACAACAACCAAGGTAATTACCAAGGCAATTCACGCAACTACAACAAAGGGAATTATCAAAATGGGAATGGACACATTTCTAATCAAAACCAAAACCGTGATTTTCAAAACACTACACAAGGTTTTCAAAATGCTCACACTAAAAATTTGCAAGGAGAATTTTTGGATTATGCTAAAGCAAATGATGCTAAATTTGATAACATGCAACGTGAGATGATTAGCTTAAGATGTGAGTTGAAAAACGAGCTAAAAATGAACTTGCTAATGAACTTAAAACTCATGCAAACAAAATGGAAGGAAATGTCCAACGTCTTTAACAAAATCAACAAAAGATGGAATTAGGACAACATGAGATTAAGCAAGAGTTATTAAAAGCGGATGCTAGGCAATCAAAATTTGAGGACCGAATGGCTAAGATGTTTGAAGCAATCATGTGTAAACCCTCTTCCTCGGGTGGTCTTCCTAGTGATACCATTGCAAACCCGAAGGGAGAAATGAAGGTTATTACTACACTAAGTGGTAAAACTTTCAAGGAACCAATCTCTCGTCCAAGTACTTCCACGGAGAAGGAAATCGAGAAATAACCCGAGGTGATGGTCGAAAAGGAGCACATTACAATCCCACGAAGTACCGCTCAAACCACACCTACGGTTGAACCAATACCAATTATGGAACCCGAGTTTCCAAGGCCGTTGCCTAATGACCAACCCACACCACCTTTACCCTACCCTTCGAGACGAAACAAAGAGAAATTGCAAGAACGTAACAAACAACAAATCGAGCTTTTTATAAAAATGTTTCAACAAGTGCATTTTGATGTGAGTTTAGCCGACGTGTTGTTGTATATGCCTCGTTTAGCTTCCACTTTTAAAAGTATGATGAGCGATAAGGAAAAGCTTTCAAAGCTTGCTAATTGTTCTTCGGTTTATCTTAACCGCATACCGGAAAAGTTGGTGATCCCGGAAAGTTTCTCATTCCTTGTGACATACAAGATATGAAAGAATGCCTCGCCTTGGCCGATCTTGGTGCAAGCATTAATTTGATGCCATTTTCCATTTGGAAATCGCTTTCGCTTCCGGCTCTCATTCCTTCAAACATGTCTATCGAGATGGCCGATCATTCTACGATTATGGCATGTGGAGTAGCCGAAGATGTTTTCGTGAAAGTGGGGAAGTTCTACTATCCCGTTGATTTTATAGTAGTTGACATCCACGCGGATCCTCAAGTTCCTCTAATTTTAGGTCGTTCATTTTTAGACACTTCGAGATCGCTTATCGATGTTCATGCAAGAACTATCACTTTGAGATTCAACGAAGAGGAACTTGTTATAAACGCTACTCAAAACTCGAAACCTTCTCATGTTTATGCAATCGCTACCATCAATCACATTGACATCGTTGATGTGGTTTGTGATGAGTTTTCACAAGAAGTGTTAGGTTTTTCCGATAGCTCATCAAGTGGCAATCCCACTATTTTGGACTCGATTCTTGCTAATTCCACACCAAATCTCACTCCATTCCAAGGAGGCGATCTCACTTCAAATGAAATCGACAATGAAGATGAGGTGTTGATTAGTGATGAAATTTCTATTCCACCATTTCTTCCGCCGATGGAAGTTATGAGTGTTGAACCAAAATCTTCAATCGAGGAACCACCTATCCTTTAATTGAAAGATCTTCCTTCTCACCTTGAATACGCATTCTTGGAAGGTGATGACAAGTTGCCGGTTATTATTGCAAAAGGACTTGCTAATGATGAAAAAACCGAGCTCTTGAAAGTTCTTAAGGATCATAAAGGGGCAATTGCGTGGAAAATATCCGACATTAAGGGTATTGACCCAAAATTTTGTACTCACAAGATTTTAATGGAGGAGGAATACAAACCCGCAATTCAAAGTCAAAGAAGGGTGAATCCCAAAATTCACGATGTCATTAAAAAGGAGGTCCTTAAACTCCTTGACGCGAGAATGATTTATCCTATATCTGATAGCCCATGGGTGAGCCCAATCCATTGTGTCCCTAAAAAGGGAGGAATGACCGTTGTGCCTAATGAAAACAACGAGTTAATTCCCACTCGTGTTGTGACCGGTTGGAGGGTGTGTATTGACTACCGAAAGTTAAATGACGCCACTCGTAAAGACCACTTTCCTTTGCCCTTCATGGATCAAATGTTGGAGCGACTTGCGGGAAATGAATTCTATTGCTTTTTAGATGGTTTTTCCGGTTACTTTCAAATCCCTATCGACCCTCGTGATCAAGAGAAGACTACTTTTACGTGTCCTTATGGAATGTTCGCTTATCGTAGGATGCCTTTCGGACTTTGTAATGCACCGGGTACGTTTCAACGGTGTATGATGGCGATTTTTAACGATATGATCGAGAAGTCGATGGAAGTGTTTATGGATGACTTCTCGGTGTTTGGCAATTCGTTCACGTCATGTTTATCTAATCTCGAGCAAATGTTAAAACGTTGTGAAGAAACCAATCTTGTGCTTAATTGGGAAAAATGTCATTTTATGTGTAAACAAGGAATCGTCTTAGGACATAAGGTGTCGAAGGCGGGGATTGAGGTCGATAAAGCTAAGGTAGACGTCATCTCCAAGTTACCTCATCCCAAAACCGTTAAGGGAGTTAGGAGTTTCCTAGGCCACGCGGGTTTTTATCGTCGTTTCATCAAGGACTTTTCGAAAATCTCTCGACCTATGACACACCTTCTCGAGAAGGATGCTCCTTTTAACTTCAATGAGGATTGTGTTAAAGCTTTCGAAACTCTCAAAAGGAAACTTACCGAAGCTCCCATTCTTGTTGCTCCTAATTGGGAATTACCCTTCGAAATCATGTGCGATGCAAGTGATTATGCTATAGGGGCCGTCTTAGGGCAACGTTATGACAAGCATTTCCGTCCTATCCACTATGCTAGTAAGACGATGACCGAGGCTCAATTAAAGTACACCACAACGGAAAAGGAATTCCTTGCCGTGGTCTATGCTTTTGAGAAATTCCGACCTTATCTCGTCTTGACTAAAAGCATCGTGTATACCGACCATTCGGCTATTAAGTATCTCTTAGCTAAGAAAGATGCTAAGCCGAGATTGCTTCGTTGGATGCTCCTCCTCCAAGAATTTGATGTCACCGTACTTGACAAAAAAGGAGCCGAGAATCTAGCGGCCGATCATCTCTCTCGTCTAGAAGATCCTCACAAAGATGTTTTCGAGAACAAGGACATCACCGAAACATTTCCTCTCGAGACTCTCAGTGTAGTGAATTCTAAAGACACCACCCCATGGTTTGCCGACATTGCAAATTACCATGCGGGCAATTTCATAATCAAGGGTATGACGACACAACTAACTCTTTCGGATTTGTGCGGATCAACTCGTTCGACGTTGTGTTTTTGGTGCCGAAGCTTCTAATATCCTTAGAGCTTGTCACGAGGGACCCACGGGTGGTCACCACGGTGATAATCTCACGGCTAAGAAAGTGTTCGATGCCGGCTTCTTTTGGCCTTCTATCTATCGCGATGCACACGCACTTGTGAAGTCGTGTGATTCGTGCCAACGTCAAGGAAAATCATCTCAACGTGATGAAATGCCGCAAAACATAATTCAAGTGTGTGAGATTTTTGACATATGGGGAATAGACTTTATGGGGTCGTTCCCATCGTCTCATGGCAACAAATATATCCTCGTCGCGGTGGACTACCTTTCTAAGTGGGTGGAAGCTAAGGCTTTGCCTACTAATGATGCTCGTGTGGTAGTAAAGTTTTTGAAGCAACTATTCTCTGGGTTGGAACCCCTCATGCTATTATAAGCGATCGTGGAACCCATTTTTGTAATGACCAATTCGAAAAGGTTCTAAAGAAATATGGAGTTACTCATCGTCTTTCTACGGATTATCACCCGCAAACGAGTGGGCAAGTCGAGGTTTCGAACCGAGCTTTGAAGAGGATTTTAGAGAGGTCAATTGGAGAAAACCGTGCTTCATGGTCCGACAAACTCGATGACGCTTTATGGGCCTTTAGGACCGCTTATAAGACACCTATTGGTTGCACTCCTTATAAGTTAGTCTATGGGAAGAATTGTCATTTGCCCATTGAGTTGGAGCACAAGGCATATTGGGCCCTTAAGCATGCAAACTTTGACTTGAAGACCGCGGGAGATCACCGGAAAATACAATTGAATGAATTGGATGAATTAAGAGATAATGCTTATGAAAATTCATTAATTTTTAAAGAAAAGACTAAAAAGTTTCATGAATCAAAGATTAAAAACCGGGTTTTTAACGTTGGTGATCAAGTGTTGCTTTTTAACCCTCGTCTTAAGATATTTTCCGGGAAATTGAAATCTTGTTGGTCGGGTCCGTTCACCATTACACAAGTGTTTCCTTTTGGGACCATCGAGCTAGCTCAAGATGATGGTACTAATTTCAAGGTGAATGGACATAGGCTTAAGCACTACTTTGGTGGGGAAATTCTTTCAATGGTTGCCCTCGACCAAGTCACCTTCCCCAATGATAATTAGCATTGAGGGGATCGAGTCGAGCTCATGACTCGGTAATCAAAAACGAGGTGCCTCGTAAGGGAGATCCCATGCTTATCCTTTATGCTTACTATTCACTAATAAGGGGACTTGTACCCTTTCAACTCGTTGTCTCGCGGTTGTTTGTGATTGTGTTATCTAGATCATCATCATCATCTACGATTGAAGACTCTCGTGTTCGTTTACGTGAGCCTCCATCGTTTGCTTGAAGAAGTTTTTTACGAATCCATGACATATACTTTATTGTTCTAACAGTTATCTTTTAGCATACTTAATAAACGGCTTTAGATATATTGTTGATCACCCTTTCCATGCTAGATCCTAAGCATTCGATTCATCGTCTCTAGTATGGGGGTGCTCCACCTTTAGACTCGAAACATTGAGGACAATGTTTGCTTTTAGTATGGGGGGGTGAATAGGTACTTGCTTTGCTACGCCCTCACGCTTTCCAATTTTCAATATTTTGTTTTTGTTGCTAATAAGGCTATAAATGGCCAAATTTTAAAATTTTTCTTAGTTTTCATAAGTGTTTTTAAGACACGAATGTATATTTTCCGATGGGTAGAATAAGAGTTAATTTTTGACTTGATGGGCATTTGGAGCCATTTACATTCCTTAACACGCTCAATTCAAGTTTTGCTAGACTTTTATATAGGGAGCTTTAAAACACGAAAGTCTTAATTCATTCGGATTAAGAACAAGAACTTTTCGCAAGTTCCTATAATTGATCCTAGAAAGTCACTTATCAAGGGAACTATAAAACGCATTCTTTAAACTTGAAAAAGTCCAAGAAATGCAAGATCCTATAGGTGGCTTGAAAACCCAAAACTTTGATTTGATATAGTCTTAATGAAAGCTAATCCAAATTTGGCTTAATTTTGACTTGCATGGCTAAGTATTCACGAGTCTCTTTAATTAGAGGTCTTTATATAGTGAAGAACGAGAGATGATAGAGTTAGACAAGTGATCATGCTAAACGTAGAACATGAAAGTGTTCTTTTAAAAACTCATATGTTTTTAATTGTGGTTTTTCCTTCCCATAAGATCAATGCATTAGGAATAAATCATAATTGCAATAAGTAAGGTCGTACGATTTGAAAGGTTACTTAGCCTCTAGCGCAAGATCGTTTAAAAGTTGCTCGGGGTTGAATAGAGTTCATAGCCAAGGCATAACTTATTGAAGCGGGACGCGAAGATTGGCAATCATCCAAAAAGGCCCTAACAAGGCATGAGGAGCTCTATTTTTGCTAAAGATCCAAAGATGATGTGAAGTATCATTATTCCTAAATCAATATGAAGGATCGAGACACACGACGAAAAGCTATTACTCCCCTAAAGATCATGTAGAAAGTCTATCCAAAAAGACCCTTACAATGTATGAGGATAAATATATCCAAGTCCGAAAAGGAGGCGGATCGTTGTATATCAAAATCCAAAGTAAAGATTGAAGAAAAATGATGAAGTCGTGGTCCTAATAAGAAGAATCTCTCAAAAACGTCAAGTGAAAAAATTCCAAATATGAGAAGAGAAGACCATAATTTCGAGAACGTCTTCCCAAGATTTGAAGTATGAAGTACATGCCAAATATCGGTCCGAGAAAGTTCTCAAATCGTGAAACGAGTTATGTCAAGATATGAACTTAAGGAGATACACGAGAAGCCGTTTTAAAAGATTTTGTCCTTCGGCTAACTATTGATCAAATCGTGCTACTTTGCTTTCGGACTAATAACTACTCAAATAAGTCAATATGAATCACTTGTGATCCATGACAAGTAGATAAAAAATGCTAGTAACCCACTTCCTTTTATAATAACTAGGATTACGGGGAGAAAAAGTATTACACAATTTGGACGTATGAGTAGTGTTAGCATTTGTGACTTGTACCAACAATGATCTCATTTTTTGCACTTAGCATGGAATGTATGACGATCAAGGATGACGAAATTTACTCTAAGGGACATTTGCTTGTTTCTATTCTTTGACCCTAAAAGTCACTTTTTGTGATGAAAATCATACATTATGTCTTTACACACCTTCGTAGTATGTTGCAAGTCATTTACTTTTCAATAAAGGTTAATAAAATTGAACTTTGGTGGTGCTTAGATACTTTATTCTAGCATTGCGTGAGGGCACGGCAATGGCTTAGTATGGGGGAGTGATGAGATGGCATTTATACATGATCTCATCGTTCTTTTCGGGCTTTAAATGCATAAAAATGTCATAAAATACCATATATATGCTTGTGTTTGTTTACTTGTGTATTTTAGGTATGGATATCGTGAAAAAGACAAAAGATCACAAGATACGAGGAAAAACGGTCACGAGAAACGAAGCCGTACAAAGAACCGAGCCCTAATTCATGAAGAATTCAACAACTACCCTTGAAGACTTGAAGACATACAAGATTGATCCTCATTTATTGAAGAAATGACACTTAAAACCCTTGTATATTCATAAATACAAGTTTGGTCCCTTAAGTTTGTCAAAATTACACAAAAGGTCCTTCAACTTTGAAGAAATGGCAAGATTAGTCCCTCAACAATTTAAAATTGTAAATTATGGTCCCTCATCAAGCCAAAGATACATTGAAGACCTTTGAAAATCAAGATTGTCCAAGATTAGCCCTTGAAATATCTCAAAATGGCAAAAACAAACCTTGAAACACCTTTTGAAAAGTTTTGTGCCAAATTTGCCAAAAGCTGAAAGTTGTTTCAAAGGAAATGGGCGCTGACACACTTTTAAACAAAAATGACAAAATAAAGGAAGAAAAAGGACTAAAGTTGCCAAGGTTAAACATTCAAACCTGAAAAATGCGCCAAACACCTTTTCTCCCCCAATTTCGGATCAAAAGTGTTACTGTTTACCATTCTTCACCCCAGAAATTACTCACTTAAAACAAAGGGTAAATTTCAATTACCCTGGCACATGTGTGAGTCACACATGTAGAAACACATCCCACACACAAAACCCTCATCTCCACTCACCAAAAGGCCCCACCATTCAACACGTCAACCAATGAAAATGCAACTTACTCTCCAAGTAATCTGACGTGTCCAAATCAACAGCCTAGGATCCCTGCTTCATATCAAAGCTACTTTAAACGGTTTGGATGCATTTGGACAACTCATTCCATCAAAACGTCTATAAGACTCAAGGACATTTAGGGAATTTCACTTCTAGGGTTTGTGAATAGTGCTAGCCTTGGCATTTGCCTATATAAAGACTCCTCAACCTGTGAGAGAGCTTTGTTCCAGTTTTAGGCTATTATCTTTGTAATTCCTTTTTAAGTTTAAAAAAAATTTGAATTTCTGAAATTTTGAAATCTCTTTTTGATTTGATTAAAAGTTGGTGTTTGAGTAGCCTAATTCTGAGTTCCATTTGATTGATTAGACCTTCCTTAACCTTGTGGTTAAGGCACGTCTAGGGTTGAAAGGTTTTCAAGGTTCAAAGGCCTTGAAATCCTTGTTTCTGATTTTGGCTTATATTTGTGTACTAACCCTTAACCATAAGCCTTGAGCTCCTTCATGCTTGTTGACACCAAGCCTGGGAAGAGTTCTAACCCCTTGGTTGAGTTTGTTTGCTGTTTGTGTTGAAGACATATCATAATCAAAGCCTTGTTCTTCTTTGAACATCAGCAGGCTTTGATCATCTTCATTGAAGTACCTTGGTCTTGTTCTAGTTGTTGAACAAGGTCGAAGGAGCTTAGCTGGCCCTCCTAGGATGTTGTGGAGGGCAGGTATAATCTCTTGGTTAAGATTCCCCTAAATATTTCATGTTTATGCCTGTTTTGGATTTGGTACTTGGATTTTGAGTTCTTGTGTTTGTGCTGGTAATTTTTGAGTTTTATTGTGTTAGTTGCTACCTAGTAAGTGTTTTTGATAATTAAAATAAGTAGGTTATTAGTTAAAATCACAAGTTTCTTTGTTAAGTAGTGGATTAGAGGGTGTTTGGGTCTACTGCTTGAATTGGATTTGTGGTTTGTTAAGTGGTTGTTTATTGTTGTTAAGTGTTGCTATCTGTTTGTTAGGTGCTATTGTTCATCTGTTTGCAGGTTTGAAGGTTTGAAACACATAGATTCATAGATTGGCTATAAAATCTAAAATACTTGGTAAAATTGGATAGGATTTTAAGGACACCTAGATCTAAGCTTAGGCTAGGGCTAACAAGTGCTAAACCTTAGTTAATCACACCAGGGAAGAAGGATTTGAGGCTTGAAATTGGATCAAGTGTCAAATAGATCAGCAAAACTTGCCTGCATATTGTTCATTGTTCATTAGAAACTTTGTATGCTTTGATCTTGTTGTTTACTTTGATTCAGTGTTTGATTCTTGTTGCTTTGTGTTTATTCTTAGTTTATATAGCTTGTGTATGCATCCTGTTAAGTTTGGTTGGCTTATTCAGTCTAAATCTGCTTATTAAGTGCTTTACTGCTTATTTCCATATCTGGGCTATATCTGGTGACTGTTTGGCTTATTGTGGCTTATTGTGTGAACCAAATTGTGATTTTCTTTGTGCTATTGACTCCTTGTGATTCACTGATCACAAGGGTGCCTTTGTTTCCAATTGAATCCAACCAGAACTCTCAAATAAGCTTGGTCAAATAGTCAAAGCAGTGGGAACTCCTTTCCCCTGCTAGTTGCCACTGATAGTGTAAAATTGGGTTCAGCTTATCAATAAGCTATAATAGCTTATTTTAACCAGCAACAACTTTGTTTTTGTAATAGGTGCTCATTATTTGACCCATTTGTTCATACTGGAGCATTTGGTGGGTTGACTTTAGGGTTTAACTAGAAAACCAACTTCATTGACTTTTTCATAAGTTCATTTGTGCTTATTCTGGCTTATTGGTTGTGCTTATTGGATTTTTGTTGATTGATTTGGCTTATTGAATCCATTTGTGATCTTTTGCAAGTTGAATCAAGTCCTGGGGTGCCTTATTTCTCAAACCCGACTATTTTGTCGTTTTGTGAAATAATACTTGGCTTATTTCTGGCTTATTGAGTGAGCTTTTTCAAAATTTCTTTTTATAGATCTCATAAGCATCCCAAAAGAAGGTTGTGTGTCAAATTAGAGCTTATGGCATTGGCTTATTGCTTAATGGGCTGAAAAGCCGAATAAGAATAAGCTGAGTGTTTAATAAGTTGTGATAAGCTCATATTCAGCTTTTGGGCCTTTAGAGTTTTGTTCTTAGAATTGAATTTTTGAGTCAGATAGGGCTTTTCTAAGTTAATTGGGCCAAGTTTGGCTTTTTGGACCCAAAAGCCCAATTGTGTTGACTATTTTTGGTTTTGGCCCATTTGAGGGCCCAATAGGGGTATTCTGGTAATATCACTTTGGTTTTCTGATTATTTAGGTTAAAATAAACTAGTTTCCAAGTTTTTAGAATTTTTTATAATTTTTGGATTTTTAATATTATTTTATTATTATTTTATTATTATTTTTAAAATTTCACATTTTCCAACTTTTTATATTTTTTTTAGGTTTATTACATTAAAATAGGAATTTAGAAACTTTTAGAATAATCTTATCTCTTTTAGATTAATTTTTATAATTATTTTAAGTTTTAATAGTTTTTAAATCTTTTTAAATAGTTTTTAATAGTTTGAAAATTTCTAAAAATAGTTTTTAATCTTTTAAGGTCGTTTTAGAGGTTTACCAATTGAAAAATCTTTATTTCGGCTTTTTGATAATTTATTTGATTTTTAGGGCTTTAATTAGCATTTAAAAATTGAATATTTAATTATTTAAAAGGTTTGAAAAAGTTTTAATCATTGGTAAACTCTTAGTTTATTTATTTTAATTTTTGGTGAATTTTTGGTAATTTTTAGAATTAATTTTTATTTTTGTGGTTTTCAAGGTTCTACGTTTTAACTTTCTAGTAGTATTAATTTTTATTTTTACGTCTTCGTCATCTTCTTTTCTCACCCCCTTCTAAACCAAATATTAATCTCAAATCTTTTACATCTTAGTCACACACATATACCTCCTTGGGAAACGAACTTTGAATTCATAAGGGTTATTAGTGCTTGATTTTCCTAAATCATCACTCGATACTTACCGCTTTTACGCACCTTTTCCTAAAGGTCGTATTTTACCACAATCACTGCTAAAGAAAATACGATCACGCTGTTAAAAACTAAACAGTCAAGCACATAATTCACAGATAACGAATAATCTCACGGATTATCGTCAATTCATTGACCGTCTCAGCACTTTGGTTAGGTTCACAGAAAATGTTCAGAATAATGACTGAGCACAGTGTCAAGTCATTACTCATCATCAAATAGTTTTTAAGAAAACGTGGGATAACTTCCCGGTTCCAACAGAGTTAAATCACATAGTTGACTAAATAAAAAGTCAAAGGGTAAAATAGTCATTTTAAAAAGTAGGGAAAATTAGCAGGTGTTACATAGAACATGAGGAATCTTCCCAAGGACAATTCCATAGCCAGAAATAGTAGTCCTTAGGAAAGATGGAGAATGGATTGTTAACATAGCAGAATGCCGACAAAGTACTAATGCTAGCACTGGGACAATCGCATAAAAGGTGCTAGTAATGATGTATTGTTAAGCATTGAAGAGGTTGAAGAATGAAAAAGAATTGTAAAGATAAAGGGTGTAAAGAAAGAAGACCTCCTTACAACTTAGGCAGAAAATGGGTCAACACATCTTGAAGACGATAAAAGCATCATGGACCCAGTGAGGCGAGAATAAATCGTTATCATTTGCGGGTAGACTTCAGTTATACAAATCTATGCTTCTCTCCATGCAAGTGTATTGGGCTTCTGTTCTCTCCATTCCTCAAGGTATTATTAATGATATTCATCAACTTGTTCGTGGTTTCCTTTGGTGCAATGGTGATTTTAAAAGGGGCAAAGAAAAAGTAGCTTGGAAAGATATAGTTCTTCCCAAGAGTGAAGGTGGGCTAGGTATTCGCAGCCTTGATGTGTTTAACATGTCTTTGATGACTACCCATATATGGAACATTCTTTGTAACAAAGAGTCAATGTGGGTAAAATGGATTCATATGTACAAACTCCGGGGTCGATCGCTGTGGGACATTCCAGCTAGGGCGGATAGAAGTTGGAGTTGGCAGAAACTCCTCCAAATTCGTCATAATGTGAGGCCATACTTTTGATCTATCTTAGGTAATGGTATGAATACATCGGCGTGGTTTGATAAATGGGACGACCAATGTCCTATTATTAATTATGTGACGCCGAGGGATATCGCAAGGGAAGGATTTACTATTAAGTCTTCGGTGGCTGATGTTATAATGCAAGAGGTGTGGCAGTGGCCACAGTCGTGGCTGTTGAAAGCACCCAACCTCGCTACTATTTTAGTCCATTCTCTTACTCCTCTTGTGAATGATGTGGTCCGTTGGCGTGATGACAGGGGTGTTCTCTCTGAGTTTAGTGTCGGCAGGGCTTGGGAAGCATTTCGTCCAAGGGGCATACTGTGAAATGGCAGCGAGTGGTGTGGTTCACACATGCTATTCCTCGACACGGTTTCCATATGTGGTTAGTTCTTCGGTCCGCGTTAAAAACCCAAGATCGGCTTAAACAATGGGACGTTGGTGATGTTGTTGATACTAATACTCTCACATGTTTGTTATGTAAGCAACAACCTGATTCTCATGCTCATTCATTTTTTGAGTGCTCTTTTGCTTCCAAAGTTTGGTCTTATGTTCGTGACTTGGTTGAGATGGAACATGTTCGTCCTAGGCTTCAGGATATTATTAATTATCTATAGCCCTTGGCAAATTTACGTAGTGCCAAGAGTGTTATAGGTAGATTGGTGGTGGCTGCAACGGCCTATTTTATATGGAGGGAAAGAAATGATCGTCTTTTCAAGAAAACATGTCGAACTCCTGAGGAGGTGAGAGATGCTATTTTGGTCATGGTTAGATTGAAGCTTGTGACATTCAGATTTAAGAATCGGGATTCAGTGCAACGGCTGCTTCTCAAGTGGAATCTCCCTAAATCTTTTGGTATGTATGGTAAAGATTAGGGTTTTTTATTTCGTTTTGTTTAGCTTTGTGGCATGTCACAAAGGTTGGTTGTTTCAAGCTATGCTTGAGGTTAATGTGGTAGTCAGCCACATTCCGTTGTACTTCAATTTCTGTTATTAGTACATATTTACCAGGGTAACCCTTTACCTAAAAAATACCCAATGATGCGATGCACAACCCTTCCCGTTATCTATCGTTTTATTCACTCCGAATAAATTGATATTGAAAAGGTGGCAATCCTCTCCAGCCTCTGCTCACCAAATCAAATTGCACTATTGATTCTAGAGCCATGAGATCATCAAAAGTCTCATTAGGAAACTTTTTCAAATATTCCTTGCTTCTTCACACACTATGAAAAGTAAGAAAGAGTTTTATGAGTCCTATGCAATATTCTTGTAATATTTCTAGAACATCCGAGTGAGACAAAAGTATTACAATGAAGATGGAAATCCTGCTTGAGCCAACATTAAACAAGCTCATGGTAGGTGACATGTACGGTACTTTAAGAACCAATCTTGTGATAACTGGAAAGAAACGATGGTTTGAATCTTAAGTAAGCTCAAACTTGTTCCATGGCCTCTACACAAAATCCCAGTTATCTTGCCAGAACACTCAGAGTGGCACTCTTTACTGTTCACAATGATGAGTGGAAATCCTTCCAGTGTCAACATTAAAAAGCAATGCGGTAGGTGACAAGCAAGATTCTATCAGAATCAAGCTCGTGACAACTGGACAGCAACAATGGTGAAGCTCTTAATTGAATTTCACTTGTTCCAGGTTCATGAATTTACGGCTTCAATCATGAGAATAATTTTATCCAAATTATTTACTCTTGATGTTCGCAGTCAGCTTTGGACGATCGAATAAAGAGAACGGGTTTACCCGCTAAATCTTGTCAAGGAGATTTTTCATTAAATCTACCTGTCACAAATAAGATATTTAATATCGTCCAACGTTCTTCACCGACCGGAGCTAAAATGCTACCGAATCAGAATGAAATGTCAAATCCATTTCGTTCGTGTCTTATTATGTTGCTGCATTCGAAGAACGGTGGCGCTGCGGTGTACCAGATGAGGTCGTTCTCACATACTTATACTTTCTTCACGAAATATTTCAGCAAAATTCAAGAAAGTTCAACCTAAAAGTATTCCGCTGTATTGACTCTAAAACTTTCAAGAATTCAACAAAGTATAGGTGTGTGGGACATGAAGTCACGAGGAGGCAAGCATCACAAGAAGGCGAAGATCGCACGTGAAAGGTCAAAATAAAATTCTCTAAGACAAAGTCTAATGATTATCAACACATATTCACAACAACGAAGAAAAGAAAAAGAAGAAATGAGAAAGTGGACTACGAGCTCAAGAACGAAGATCTAATATGCTAGATTTTGGACTTTGTAATTTGGAGTGACCTCCCTTAGGGGGAGATTGCTGGAAATACGTTTTTATAGTTAGAAAGTCTCGGTCACTCCAACAATGTAGTTAAGGGCTCGTAGTATTATATTGTAATAGTTTAAGTAAGCCCGACCCATGAAACATGTTCATGGGCCGGAGACCCAAGTCCATTTATGGACATGGGTATATAAACCCCTTTCCATCATGGAAAGGGGTGTTGGTTGTTTCATTTTCACATATTAATAAACACATTTTCTCTCTACTTTCTCTCTCTAACTTTCTCTCTCTAGAAACATCAAACTTACTTTAGGATCAAGATTATCATTGTTCTTCAATCAAAGTTAAGATGAGATAAACGTTGATGCCATAGCCATGCTTGAGATGATGAAGCTTTAGCCATTAAGCAAATTGGATTTGATGAAGATGTGTCATGAAGAGTTACGGTGTAGAGATCAGAACCACGAGAACCTATGAGAAGGTCATTCCCATCGTAGTCTCTAACATAGCACGTATCTTTCCGAAAAGCGAATTCCAAATCCGCATCACAAAATTGACTAACCAAGAATAAATTGTGATTCAGTCCCTCAACGTAATAAACCCGTTTGATAGTAATATTCCCTTGAACCAAATCTCCATATCCGAGTATCGGTGCAACTGATCATTTCCAATCCGTAACGTACATAGACACTTCTCCACGAAGTTAATTAGAAGCTTGATATTGCCCGTCATGTGCTTGGTTCACCCAGAGTCCATTATGAAGAGAATGAATCTCGACGAGCTACATAAGAATTAGAAGACAATGTAGAGTTTGACAAATGCGAGCTCTTGATAGAAACGGGTTCCAAAATATTAGTAGGCCTTGATGCAAATCCTAGAGGCAAGCTAACATTCATAGACCCAATTACGATAGTAGTTATCTTAGGTACCCATTTATAGCCTGGAGGTATGAATCTCATGTACCCCCTTTTACATGTCCCAATCATCTTCTCATAAAGATTCCTTAACCTGTTTTGTTTTTGTTGAGTAGTGGAATCTAACGCACTTAGTTTCTTAAGTGGTTGAGTAGTGGATTGGTTCAAAAGTCTTTTGGGTTTTCTAGTACTAGTGGGCACAAGAATAGGCTTCCTATTTATAGTATTCACGGCATTATGATTAAAATCACAAGCATCATGATTGAAAGTACGAACACATTATCCACATTTGGCACAAGCAAATTTAACATTCGAGGTCCTAACATTCAAACCGTCATTACATGCAGTTATAGACGTTTTATTCTTAGAAAACTTAAAATTCCTACGATGGTCTTCTATTGCCATCTTCTTCACTTGGCTATTATTAGGCATGACCTTATCTTGCATTCTAGTGCTCTTAAGTTGTGTCCGCTAACACTAGTAGTGGGATTTACTCCTATAGAAGAAGACACACGGTGATTAGTTTTCCTAATAATCTGAGGTAACCGCGATGTTCTAGTTTGGGTGGGCCTAGTGTTCATCTTATACATTTCTTGTGCTATCACATTTGTGCTCTTATCATTTCCTATCTTAGGCGAAGTCTGTGGGGGTTTTCCAAAAAAAGATAATTTGGGACATTTAACCGCATTCTGTTGACTGAGCTTTCAAATGATTTATTTCAAAATCTTTTTCTTTTAGGTGACGAACCAAAGAAGCTGCAAGTTCTTGATAATTTTTATGATTATGAGATTGATCATCAATTTGTAGAGAAAGCTCAAGAGAGTGGTAATTTTTTTCAAGATTAAAAAATATTTTCTCAAGTTCTTTGTTTGACTCAATTTGTTTTGAAAGCTCAACTACAAGATTTTAACATTTAACAATATTTGTATACACACCACCTATAGCATTCAGATGGTCAATACGATAATATGCTCGCGAAGGTCGATCAATTTCATTAGAAAGTTGTGTTTCTTGTATCTTTAGTTTTAATTGAAGAAAATCAACTTCGTCTTAAGGAGAGTTAACATATCTTAAATCAATTATCATTTCCTCGGTGAGAGCTTTATAAAACATTTCTACATTATTTGAAAGATCATCGATGGTTGGTGTAACACCACCCTTTTACCCTATAACAGCGGAAGCTAATTTTGGGTATTACTATCAAAGTACCATAGTCATAATAATAGAAAATGCTCAAAAACATTTTTATAAATATTTACGTTATCATTCATTTATTCAGTGTTTAATAAAAACAACTGTACATAAATGTACATCATAGATTTTCCCAAAGGTCTAGTTTTATTTTCTAGAATGATAACTTTATTCAAGACACCACCATCCGCAGCCTACCAGTCCTCATTCACCTAAAATATATGCCTTAAAGTCAACACAATGATTGAGTGAATTCATAGGTTTTAAACAATATTTTAATACAAGTACGACTCCAGGGCTACATTATTATACACCCAACTTTTTAAATTTATCGATTCTTATTGCACTAGCTCATGAACCCGTAACTAGACATTATAATGAAAAAACCCAACAAATTTGCCCTTAAGTAGGAAGTTTGCCGGACTATCCTAAATTAGTAAAATAAAGCATATATGTTTAGCCTAGGTAGGAACCATTAGTTGCTAGCAAGTGTGACTTGCCCAGATAGGAGATGTCAGTCTCCAATAGTACTATTTACAATATTAGCGCTCAATAAATGATTAGCGATCCACGATTAAAAAGGGACTTAACGGCAACAAGTAAACGTAGTGTCAATAATCATTATGCAGCATACAAAAATACTTGTATTCCATTTTTAGAATATATCCCCCTCATGGGTTTTCAAATAATTTATAAAGCATTTAAAGGTGAGGCTATGAACTCATCTTAGCCTAAAGAGTCATGAATTATTCAGCTATACCCAATCACAACCTTCTCATAGTATTTGAGTTGACATACAATATGTATATATATCAAGTCATAATCTCTGAGTTCAATATTTTCTTATTTCATGTATTTATTATTTGATTCATATATTTTGTTATTATAGTATCATTGTTCGGGCCATTATACTTAGAAGTCATTCTATAAACGTTTGAGAAGCGAGGACACTTTAAATCGTAAACCCAACCACTCAGACATAACGTAATATCGAAACGGAACATCTTTGTACAAAGTTCCCTACTAACATGACACATTATATTTTATACATTTTAAGTTCTTTAGTTTCAATATTGGCAAAAATAGTCCTTATAGTTATATTTTGGCATAATTACATTTTTAACCCTTTAAGTATATAGTTTCATTATATTGTAATTTAATCCTTCAATATTTAATTTAGGGTCTCAAACTTTCCAACATTTTTAATTATAACTTTAACTTTCATAAAATGACAGTTTTGGCCCAAAATGTTAAATAGTTTCAAAAATGACTGTTTTGGTCCCTATACTTGTAAACATCAAATAACTTCTTCAAAAATGTATCAAATGATCTAAGATTTTAAAACAAAGTTTCAAAACACATTTATAATTATAATAACAACATTTCATCAGAATTATAGCTCTTTAAATGGATTTTAAGTCATTATTTCATGCAAAATACAAAACTAGGGTTTTAAGACATCTTTAGCTTATAACTTTCATTTAAATTGATGAAATGAATTAGTTCCTTTTGGATTATCTATATAAAATAATTTTGGCATTATAAAAAGTCTTAGAATTCATTATAACAATATCAAAGCTTGTTTAACATAGAAATTACCTGGGTAGCTCCAAAATGGCTCCTTATAGCTTCCTATGAGCACTACTTGCTAACAAAGCTTCAAAAGCTTTAATGGCTTCCTTCTAGACCTTGTTTTTGGTTGTGTGGAATGTCTTAGGACGTTTGTAGAAGTGAATATGAAGAATGGGTAGGAGGTTTAAGGAAAACGAGGTGCAAGTATACATGTTGTGTATTCGGAACTATTTATACTACTAGCAACACTTAGGCTCCAAGTTAAGGCTCCAAACGTATAATCTAGATAAGGTAATGACTAAGGATAGATAGTGAATCTCTACAAGTTTATAGCTCCTATCTTCAATCTAATCTTTACTTGTGGTTAGAAATAGGTCACGACTAGATTAAGATGAGAATGGTGATGTGTAGCACCCTAGTAGGTGATGCACCTACTTGTCACCACTTCTAAAATATATTAGAACATGTAAATATCTGATTTTTAAACTTTGGAATAGGAGGGAAAGTGTTTGAAATGGGGTTTGGAGGGAAATTACAAAACCGGGTCCTAAATCTAGGGCTTGTAACTTATGGTTTGTATTTTTGGTGATTAGGGACTTAGGAAACTGATTAGTGAACTATTAAGGCTTAATTAGGGTATATACATTCTATTTAAGAGATTTGGGTCATTGGTTTGATGTTTAACTAGGGTTTGATGTGAAAATGGGAATTATACTTTTGTAGATTAGGGTTTTCTAATGATCTAGGTTTAAATATTAGTAAAAGTTTTAATCCTCCTCTTAGATACTGATTTAAACTTAATTTAGGTCCTACAAATTTTGTCTTAAGTGTCAAAAGAGTTCTCACACTTTCTTTAATGGTTTAGTTTAGGTAAACATGTCTAAAGAGTGAAAATACCTATTTTGACATAAATTACAAGTCATGCATTAAAATAATGTACATTTTGCATTAGGGTACTTGTACATTGTCTTAACATAATCTTATAACCTTAATGAAGTCCTATAAGTATTTGTAGACTTGTCCTTAAAGAACTAGGTAATGATATGATGTAGATTTCTTAATATAAGGGTTTCTATATCATTAACCCTAATGACTTTCTATTTTGGGTAATTAGGGTTTGTATCATCATGAACACTTATTCTAAGTCCTATATTATATGTTTATGACTTCTGTTGGTTCTACATTCTTAATTTACAGTTTTATATAGGTTGATCATATTCTAGGGTTAATTAAGTAAGCTTAAGGTCTTATGCTTTGAAAACTTGTACTTTATGCTTTAATAATTTGTAACTCGGTTTATGATAAATGTATTAACTTATAATGATTCTTAGTTGAGTTTTATAATTTTTTTGCAAAAGATTAGAGACTAATTCGTTATAGATTGGATTTTATATGCTAATCTTGGTTTTAGGTCATTTTCTTGTAATTAGCTTGTGATTAGTGAATATTAGTGTTTTGTGATTATTTACCTTTTCTTTATATGGTACATTAGAATTAGTATAATGTATTTGATAATAGAACATATTGGAAGTAATAATTGAGATAGTGAGTATCCATATATTTAATAATTTCTTAGTAAAATCACCTCTTTATTTATAAACATAGATATTTTACATTAGTCAAAACTACTGGATGTTATAGTCTCTTCCCCTTATTTTAAATCTCGTCCTGAGATTTAGCTAGAACTAGGGTTAACAGAAAAGAAAATAGATGCGGATATTTAGCTCAAATTTGATCTTCACGTTCCCAAGTATACTCAGGTCCTCTCTTCGAGTTCCATCGTATCTTAACTATTGGGATATGACTCTCCTTCAAGCGTTTCACTTCTCTATCCATAATTTCTACAAGCTCTTCTACTAAATTTAACTTATCATCGAGTTGAAGTTCTTTCATCGGTATGATGAGAGATTCATCAGATAAACATGTCTTCAGATTCGAAACATGAAAAGTATTGTGAACATTACTAAGCTCTTTAGGTAGCTCTAGTTTATATTCTACATGGCCAATTCTTTTGGTTATTTTGAATTGTCCTTTATACCTTGGATTCAGTTTCTTTTTCTTTCTGAATCGAATAACTCTTTGATGAGGCGAAACTTTCAACATAACACGATCTCCTACTGCAAATTCCAAAGGTTTACGTCTAGTATTAGCGTAACTCCTTTGTCTATCTTGTGCATCTTGTAATCGTTGTCGGATTTGAACAATCTTTTCAGTAGTCTCATGTATTATTTCTGGTCCAGTTAGTTGAACTTCTCCAACTTTGGCCCAACAAACAGGTGATCGATGCTTTCTTACATAAAGCACTTCGAAAGGCGCTGATTTAATACTAGCATGATAACTATTGTTATAAGAGAATTCTACTAAAGGTAGATGTTTCTCCCATCCTTTTCCAAAATCTATCACATAAGCTCAAATCATATCTTCAAGAGTTTGAATAGTCCTTTCACTTTGTCCATCTGTTTGTGGATGATATCCATTATTCATGTCCAATTGAGTACCTAAGGCACTTTGCATCAATCCCCAAAATATAGATGTAAACCGACTATCACGATCTGAGATAATAGATACGGGCACTCCGTGTTGAGAGATTATTTCCTTAATGTACAATCTCGTAAGAGTTTCCATACTATCAATCTCTTTAATAGGAAGAAATCACGCAAATTTTGTAAGACGATCGACAATAACCCAGATGGTGTCATGTGCATTTGATGTCTTAGGTAATTTAGTCACAAAATCTATTGTAATTCTTTCTCACTTCCATATTGGAATCCCTGGTTGTATCAACAGACCGGATAGTTTATGATACTCTGGTTTAACTCTTGCACACATTAAACACTTACTAACGTATTCTGCTATGATTGCCTTCATGTTAGGCCACCAATAGAGTTTCTTCAGATCTTGATACATCTTGTCGGAACCAGGATGTATAGAATACTTTGATTTATGAGACTCGTGCATAGTCAAATCTCGAAAACTACCATGGGCAGGTAACCAACTACGATTTTTAATACAAAGAATTCCATCTTGACGAACTTCAAATTCTTTATCCATTCCTCTCAATTTGTCAGATATATTTTCTACCTTAAGTGCTTCTTCTTGTGCTTCGAGAATTTGGGTAGGTAAATTCGGTAAAAGAGTTATCATTAATGATCTAACTCGTAACGGCTTAACACACTCCTTTCGAATTAATGCATCAGCTACTACATTGGCTTTACCTAGGTGATAACGAATTTCACAATCGTAATTAGCATGTAATTCTAACCAACGTTGCTGTCTCATATTCAATTCTTTTTGATGAAGAATATATTGAAGACTTTTATGATCAGTAGATACTACACACTTCGTACCATAAAGGTAATGTCTCCAGATTTTAAGAGCAAATATCACCGCTCCTAATTCTAGATCATGGGTAGTATAGTTCTTCTCATTAGGTTTAAGTTGCCTAGATGCATAATCAATAACTTCATTCCTTTGCATAAACATTGCTCCCATTCCTTGAATATATGCATCACAGTAAACGATAAAGTCATCGTTACCTTTTGGTAATGCTAGGATAGGTGCTTCACACAACTTTCTCTTCAATAATTGAAAAGCTAGCTCTTGACTATCTCCCCAGACAAACGGTTTGTTCTTCTGAGTCAAATCCGTCAAAGCTTTATCAATTTTTGAAAAACCTTCGATAAATCTTTGATAATACCCAGCAAGTCCTAAATATTGTCTTATTTCCGTAGGCGTACTAGGCTTACTCCAATTCTTTACCGCTTTAATCTTATCAGGATCCACACGAATACCTTGGCTATCAATGACATGTCCTAGGAATTGAACAACATCAATCCAAATATCACACTTTGAGACCTTAACATATAACTCCTCCTTCTTAAGTAATTCGAGAATTATACCAAGATGCTTGGCGTGTTCTTATCTGTTACGAGAGTAGATAAGAATATCATCGATAAACACGATTAAATATTTATCCAAGTAAGGCTTACACACTCTGTTCATGGGGTCCATGAAAACAACTGGTACATTGGTTAAACCAAAATGCATCACTTAAAATTCATAATGTACATACCGCGTTGTAAAAGAAGTTTTAGGAATATCATCTTCCTTAACACTCAGTTGATGATAAGCCGATCGTAAATCAATTTTCGAATATACGCTCGATCCTTGGAGTTGATGAAATAAATCGTCGATTCTGGGTAATGGGTAACGATTCTTTATAGTAAGTTTGTTTAACTCACGGTTGTCGATACACATCCTAAAAGGTCCATCTTTCTTTTTCACAAATAAGACTAGAGCTCCCCACGGTGATATACATGGTCTAATAAATCCTCGATCAGTTAGTTCTTGGATTTGACTTAACAATTCTTGCATTTCTGAAGGTGCTAATCGATAAGGCACTTTAGCAATTGGTGTTTCTCCTGGTATCAAATCGATTTGGAATTCAACTTGACGCTCAGGCGGCAAACCTGGTAATTCCTCAGGAAATACTTCGGGAAATTCGCTAACTATCAAAATATCTTCTAGTCGCTTCTCTTCTTTTTCCTTCTCCACTACTTGAACTAAGAAAACTTGACCACCTCGGGATACGTACTTATTTATCTTAAGGCACGATATGAGATGTAGTATAGTCTTACTTCGCTCACCATAGACTATCAAAATTTCACCGTTTATAGAAATATGAACGGCTTTCTCGTCACATACAATTTTAGCATGGTATTTAGATAACAAGTCCATTCTAATGACTACGTCAACACTACCGAGCTTAATGGGTATAAGATCGATGATAAGTGTGTAAACACTTACCCTTTTACCTCAAAAAACAAGATAAAACCAAACCAAAACGTGAGTTAATAAATGTAAAAGTCGTAATTACAGGTGGTTTTGTGTTTATTGTGAAAATAGGTACAAAAGTACGAAAACAAAGAAAACACGGGATTTCACGGTAGATTTACGAAGAAAAAGTCAACATCAAGTCAAAAGGACCAAAAGTGCAAAAGTGTGAAAGTCAAAGGGCAAAAGTATGGGCTAAAGATTGAAGTTGTTAAAGTAGAGGGACTAATTTTGCCAAGAAGACAAAGTTTTATAACCCTTACCAAATTCAGCCAATGAGAGAATGGTATTCTATGTCACGCGGATTTGAATCCAAAGTTACACCTAACCACGGGTTGCCAAATAAACAAGCCTTTTTCAGAAAAAGCCACCATTCACATCATGACACGTGTCAAGCTTATATTCATCTTCATCACCAGATCGAAGAGGAAGATAAAGGACGATTCAGACAAAACTTTTAACATGAAAAGTGCTTGTTTTGAAGAGACCAATCCATTGGTACAACTCAATTAAGGTGTCGTTGCCTGAATCAAAAATACCCAAATCATTCTTGACGAACAAAACCCTAATCCACTTGGCAAGCTGTTATTGGTAAATTGGACTGTCACATTCTGACATTCAGTCATCCAAGACTTCCCCAGTCACCCACACGCTTTCTCAACAACTCTCAACGGCCTATAAATACAAGAAGACGCTCCCAGAAACACATAGTTCATTTCTTGCTTAGTTTTTATCCATTTTTCTCTCTCAATTGAATCATTAGCTTAGTTTGTAAGCTAGTGATCATTACCCTATCATTTTGTACTAATTGCACTTCACAATTAATAAAACGCCATTGATTTACTGTTCATCGTCTTCTACAAATCATTTTTAGCTTGTATACAAGCTTTGGAAGCCATTGATTCAGAGTTTGATCCTGTTTTGAAGCTTTACAAGTTTTTGGAGGGAAATTGCAGATTTGAATTCACGGGCTTCATAACTGTGAATTCTGGTGTACTTGTTGTTTATTTGTGTGGTGATAGAGGTAGTTGATCAATCCTGAGCGTATCACCATCAAAGGTGTGCATGATCAGGTGTGCTATAGGTTGATATCTTTGCTTAATCTGCCTTCATTTGATTTGTTTAAGCTGTTTCTGTATCTGTTTTAGCTTTTCATTTACTAGATCTCTCTTAGCCTTTGTAATTTTCCTAAAAACAGTCAAACAATTGGTTTAAAGCTAAGTCAAACAGGTCTAAAAGTGAACAAGTTCTATGGTCTAAACTGTCATAAACAAGTCTGAACAGTCAACTCCAAAAGCCTGTAGCTTATTAATTAATCAGCATTAAGACTTGAAAATTGGGGCAAAAGATAGCTAGTAGTATCAAGTTGTTAAGCCTAGTTATAAGTTTTCCATTTTGCTTAAAAGATAAGCCAGAAATCAGCTTAGAAAATAGCTAATTAAGCCATTTACCTACTGTTAGCTTTTGAGATTTTCAAAGTAGCTTATCCAGTTATAATCCAACTTAATTCCTTTTCAAAATTTGCTTAATATCACCTTAATATCAATACTAGAGCTTTTGGATCTTTTTGGTGAAAGTCAAAAAGTCAACTTTGCTAAAAAATAAGCTGTTTTGGTCAAAAACGAATTTTAGCTTATTAAACGTTATTTTTCAAAAAGTACTCAGATAGAAATCATTTTTTCTAGCTTATAATCATTCTCAAGAAGTTGCAGCTTATTTGGATAAGCCAATTGTCCTATCTCTTAAAAAGTACTTATAAGAAAAATCCATTTGAGTATAGCTTATCCTATAAGCTGGTATTAATTTTGGCTAGCTTATTTTCAATTTGAAACGTTTTGGAACTAGTTTGAATCATCTTGGTTCATTAATAAGCTCATACCAGCTTATTTTGTATAAGCCCGATTTTTGGTTTCTTAATACTTGTATTAATTGCATTTTGGTCCTTAGATTTTCTGTTTGTTTCTCTTCTTGCCCAAATAGTTAATTGCATACTCATCCCTTGTCCTTGCAGTTTATTTTTAAATGCTAGAGTCTTGGGCCGGTTCATAGCATTTGTGGTATTGGGTTTTTGGATTTGAACTTGGTATGTGAACGTTTTAATACCTCGTTTTGTTTAGTTTTCAAAATTCAAAATTCATTTTCAAAAACTAATAATAAAAATAGATTTTAATAAATAAAAATAATAACAAAAATATATTAAAAATTATAAAAAATCAATTTTAGTATTTCGAGTTTATACATTCACATTTTGGGTATTTTTACATTTTTTGCTTTTTATCTTAAAATCATTTGCATTTTATTTCACATTTTTGTGCATTGATTACTTGTACTTTGCCTATTAATTGTTGTACGTGCACTTTGTTTAAGTTTAGTACGTATACGTAGTTGATACCATTTTTACCATTTTTACGTGCTTTGTGAATTAGACATAAATACAAAATATCCTTTTATTGAACAAAAAACGATAAATCTTTACGTGAAAATTGGAAATCCATATTCAAGGAAAAACAATTATACTGAAAAAGAATATTAAATCGGCGTCGCTGCCGGTTCGACCTCGATACGATTGACGATTTTTCGTGAGACGATTTGGATTTTGGGATCCGTTCACTTTTGAACGTTATTTTTCTTGTTAAAAAAATAAAAAATACAAAAAAATAAAAAGTACAAAAAAATAAAAAATATAAAAATACAAAAAAAATTAAAAAATCACAAAAAGTATTTCTTTCCCAAGACTTGCAACAAAAAAAAGTAACACTTTTCCTAAAGTGTTACACAAAAAATATTAAGTACTACTATACATATTATTTTTCCTAATACATTTTCTCTCATCTTTTCTTGTGAATAATCTTCTTAAAAAGTAAAAAATACAAAAATATTTTCTTTTTACTATAATATATATTAAGTATACGTAGATACGAACAATCAATACACATATCTCCATAAGTATTGCTTTTGCAATACACCGTGATTAGTGGCGTTTTTGTGCTTTTCACGTGTATCGATCAAATTTAATTAAAACACAATTAGAAAAATACTACGAGCTATTTGATCTAGATTGAGAACTCACTGTGTGGGGGGGGGGGCTAGGGAGAGTGTATTTCACATTCTAAAAGAGAAGCCTCTTAAGTGCTTCGCGTCGCCTCGTTCTTCCGCTCCCTTGTGATTCTTTTGAAGGTGATAGTAGTAAGTGGTGTGCCATCCAAGTAGTATCACGTATATATTTTTGTAGTTTTTTGACATCAAACCTCGTTTGGGGTAATCCCTCCCCTTTCAAAGTCATCAAGGGATAGTTAGTAGACTTATATGACAAGTGGTTCACATCAACATTAGGCTTAAAATGAACCCTCTCATTATCATTATTGTTATAAGCATTTCCAACCTATACATTATGCAAGTAAGACAATGATGGGGGCTCAATTGCATTATACCACTACCGAAAAAGAGCTTTTAGCTGTAGTGTATGCTTTTGAGAAATTCTGCCCCTATCTTGTGCTTTCCACCACCATCGTTTACACCGACCATTCCGCCTTGAAACACTTGTTGACCAAGAAAGATGCTAAACTGAGACTCCTTCGTTCGATTTTGCTCTTATAAGAATTCAAATTTGAAATCTGTGATAAAAGGGAAGCCGAAAACCTAGCCGCGGATCACCTTAGTAGACTCGAGGATCTGTATCAAGGAGAATTACCCATTAAAGAAATCAACGAATATTTCCCTCTCAAGACTTTAATGTCTATTCACTCTAAGGAGGATGACACCCCATGGTTTTCGGACATTGCAAACTATTTGGCGGGTGGTGTTCTTATCGAAGGGTTATCGTCCCAACAACGCAAGAAATTTTTCAAGGACATAAAACACTATTATTGGGATGACCAGTATCTTTTCAAACAATGTGCGGACCAACTTATTCGACGTTGTGTCGATGGGCTGGCGGCTTTACACACTCTCGAAGCTTGCCACAAAGGACCCACCGGTGGTCACTTTGGCCCGAATTACACCGCGAAAAAAGGTTTTCTACTCTGGATTCTTTTGGCCCTCCATCTATCATGACGCACATGAGATGGCTAATCATTGTGATGCTTGCCAACGTAAAGGAAATATCACTCACGAAATAAGTACATCCTTGTAGCCGTCGACGTTTCTAAATGGTTTTAAGCTAAGGCTTTTCCTACGAACGATACTAGGGTAGTAGTAAGTTTCTTGAAACAATTGTTTGCTCGATTAGGTGTGCCTCGTGCTATTATTAGTGATCGCGGGACTCATTTTTGCAATGATCAATTTGCACGACTCATGGCTAAGTATGGTGTCAATCACCAACTTTCCAGTACGTGTCATCCACAAACTAATGGCCAAGCCGAGGTTTCCAATCGTGGTCTTAAGAGAATCTTATAGCGAACCGTGTGAGAGAACCGTGTTTCTTAGTCTGATAAATTAGACGACTCTTTGTGGGCTTTCCGTACCGCTTATAAGACACCTATCGGTTGTACTCCTTATCCCCTCGTGTACGGGAAAGCGTGCCATATCTGTATTGAGTTGCAGCATAAGGCTTATTGGGCTCTTAAGTGGGCTAATTTTGACTTGAACAAAGCGGGCGACCATAGAAAAATCCAACTTAATGAATTGAATGAGCTTAGTAACAATGCCTATGAAAATTCGTTGATTTACAAGGAGAAAACTAAGCAAATTCATGATTCCAAGATTAAGAATCGAGAGTTCAACGTCGGTGACCAAGTTTTACTTTTTAACTCTCGGTTGAAAATCTTTTCGGGCAAACTTAAGAGCCGTTGGTCTGATCCATTCACCGTGGCCAAAATTTTCCCTTATGGCACAATTGAGCTAGCTCAACCAAATGGGCCCAATTTTAAGGTGAATGGCCAACGGGTTAAGTTGTACTTTGGAGAGGACATCTCTCATGAGATGATTCTATCCCTCTCTACATTTCCCTTGAATTAAGTTCGAGAAATCGAGTCGAGCTAGAGACTCTGGGAATAAAACAAGCATTGTATAACTAGGTTAGATTTTCCTTTATTTTTCTACCATTAAGTGTAAGGGGAGCCAAATAGCGTGTTGTTTTGTGGTGATTGTGCGGGGAATTCATTGATATATTATTCTACCTTTGGTGCTTTTGAGGCGACCCGTGATCACGTGTACCCGTTATACCAGTTCTATCAAAACTATTGTGATTCAATTTTGTATATAAATAAATGATTCAATTGAATTCACGTTACTTGTCTCTTCCTTATCTCGATTTAAACAACGTACTCAGTGTCCTAAGTGTAGGGGATTCCACATGCTTAAACATTGAGGGCAATGTTTATATTAAGTGTAAGGGAGACTTCCATCGAAGTAAAGTGGGTTTTTCCATGAATATGTCCTTATTAAAATTGGCAAATTATATATTTTGACATTTTTCAAAAATTTTGATCTATTTTAGCCTAGTAGTATTTTCCTTTGTGTCTTTTATTTCATTCCTCATATCGTATTGTATATATTCCTATTATAGTCTTTTGAAAAATTAAGTCAAAAAGAAAAAAATGAATAAAGGATATGGTTTTAACGAGTTTAGACGTCTTTGATATATTTGGCCTGTCGTGAATATTTTGACTCAACCCGAGTTTACTTAATCAAGTTTACTCTATCTAGTATCCTTAACCATATAAATCGTTTATTCGATTTATTGGGCTAAGCATCCACGAGTCTCATTATTTGAGAATTTAAATGGTGGAGAATGAGAAATGATAGAGTTTGAACTAGGTATAAAGGGCTAGATAAACTTCATAGAAATTATTTGTGGCTTTATAGTCCCATCGACATCCTTTACTTTCTTGTCAACGCATGTATATATGTTAATAAATAATCAAGAACGGTTTTATCGGTTGTTAGTCTCTTATGCATTTTGGCTAATCATTCGTGCTTTATATAAGTACGTCTTGAGATTCTAAGTTAGACTGTTTTATGTGTATTACACTTTTTTCATGCTTCTTACTTAGCGGGTGTTAATTTATAGTGGGAACAAAGATAAATAATAGCGGCTTGTAAAAAAATGAGTGGCTAGAAAAAAAATTATTCAAGACTCCCAAGAGGGGCAGTGAAGTGTAAAGTTTCTATCGGGTCTCAATATTACTCTCACAAGGGTTGCGGAGATCGGGTAGTTACTTTTCCGGTCAAATATTACTCTCACAAGACTTTTGGGATCGAGAACCCAAGGTTTTAAAAAGGCGGCAAATATAAATTATTGCGTGAGTTTTATTTTTCTTTTTAGGGAGTGGGTAGCTACTTATCTAAGCATGACATAAGTTTCTTATGCATAAGACGATCAATTTATTATTTTGAGACGGACTTATATCGACTGTGGGCGGTTTTTCAAGTAACGGATGAGATTGTTAATTATCTATTAAAACAGTGCTTCCTTATTTTGATATTTTGCATTTTTAGTATTTCACTCCAAATTAAGACAAATTTTGTCAAAATCAATTTGCTCGAATAATAACCAGTTTAGAGGAATAATAAGTGGAAGTATATAGTTAACACAATCAATTTTTATGAATAAGTCGATGCACTTTTACTTATGAATAACAATGATCTCATTTTTAAGATTGGAATGAGGAACGTGAAACTTGAGAGTGATAAATATTCATGATACCAAAAGCCCTAATCAAAGTCATTGATTTCTTTACGAGTTTCTTCCATCGAACAATTTCAAAGTAAATAAATAAAGTGAAATTGTATATCTTTTGATTCTTTTGAAAATCTTTTATCTTTTTGGTTTTATAAGTTCCCATTAATGTAGTATTGTATCGTAGTATGTATATATAATAATAAAGGACAAAATGGATTAGTTATGATCAAAAATATAGATTTGTGCTTTAAAATCATGCATTGCATGAGGGCGTTGTGTGACAACCCTAGGTTTTGGATTTGTCACTTGGTTTTACTTTTAGGTTATATTATGTGTGCTTACTTGATTTGTGTGATTACGTGTTTATTTTGAGTGATTAAGGTTGGTGTGGTTATCGTTTATGAGTATAGAAGTACTCATAAGTAAATCGAGGAACGGTTATTTCATGTTCATGAGCTCACAAGTTGTGACTATGAAAGGAAATGGTGATATTTTGGTGTTTACGTATACGTATAAGTATTATAGTAATAGTATTTTTTTAGGATTTACGGTTTAGCATTTAGAGGGCTCGGATGAGGTAATTAGTCATATGGATATTTTTCGGGATGGTTTTAAGTCATTTAGGACTTAGTTATAAAGTTTATTTCAATATTTGAGATTTTTTTTAAAAGTGTATATTTTACGTCTTTTACGGTAAAACGCGTAAATTTGACTAGTTTTACGGTTATGAGGTTTTGGGAGTTTTAGGAGCTGAAATAAATTAAGGTAAATTAAGGTAATATTAATAAGATATTAAACAATAAAAAGAAAAAAAATAAAAAAAAATGAAATAAGTGGGTGTAGGGTCGGTTTTTGCCGCCTAAAAGAAAGGAAAAAGAAAAAGGAAAGTGTAAATGGGCTATGGGTTGCACTTGGGTTCACCAATACCCTATATAATGTGTTAACTAAAAACAAAAACCATTTTATTCTTCCTGGAACTTCATAGGCGACGGTTAGAAGAGAAGTTTTAGGGTTTTTAGTATTTTTTTTTATCTTCCATTGATTTAAAGGTAAAACCATCACAATTCCTTTTTAATTAAATTATTTTTATGTTTTCTTTAATCATCTTATGATGGGTTAGGGTTAGGGTTTAATATAAAAAAAGTAAATTAATGTTTTATTAATCATAATATGATGATTACACAAATTGGGGCTTGTAATTAGAGGAATTAGGGTTAATTAATGTGGTTGATTTTGTTAAACCCGTTTTTAAAAACTGGGCAGAATTTTGAGTCAATTGTTTTGATCATATTGGGAGTTCTACAAACTCTTATTTTACGATCCAAGTATCCTTGAAAAGGTAATCGAAGTGGCTTTCCAATGCAAGAAACGAGAACTAAATTGGAGGTCGGGAAGTGGGTCAAAAACGGGTTACAACAGTCGGAGGTCAAAACAGTTTTGAATTCAGCCTGTTTTCTTTTTGAGTTTTGGGTTGTTTGGGGTACTTAGGGTTGCATTGGGATCTTCTCATGAACATGAGAGATGGTTTATATATTGTGTTAAGTATCTGCACTTGGTCTAAGGTTTTGGTTTAGGGTAAGACCCCTTAATTGTAACAAACTTTTAGTATGTTTAAAATCAGGAAATCTGGAATGACAAAAGTATATATATATATATATATATATATATATATATATATATATATATATATATATATATATATATATATATATATATATATATATATATATATATATATATATATATATATATATATATATATATATATGTATATATATCTATATATATATATATATATATATATATATATATATATATATATATATATATATATATATATATATATATATATATATATATATATATATATATATATATATATATATATATATATATATATATATATATATATATATATATATATCGGGGCCTTAACAGTAGCTTTAAGGTTAGGGAAAGTGGGAGGTGTTAGCCAACATATGTAAGGGTATGAATATTCCTTTTACAGAAACCATGGGTATGTTTAAATGGACGTTTGACTTAAAGTTTTGAGACCTAAAATTGGGACTGTTTTGTGTAAAATATGCACGGGATAGTTATTAAACTTAACCAAGTTAAGGACTTGTTAAGGAAGGATAATGGGGTGATTGGAGCTTATCAATGAGGTATTTGTATGGGAATAGGCTATATGTCCATCATAGGTTGATGAGCCATCTTAGTGATTGGTTCATGTATTGATTGCGTGTTTTTGGTTTGTTAGCTTGTTGCTAGAGCGAGGACTTGTGAAGAAGCATTCAGGTGAGTTCATAGTCCCATTTTTACTGAGTTTTTAAATGTTTTCTTCTAGTATGGGATGGAGATGACACTTGTGGTGTTCTTAAAATCTTTTGGTACTATATTTTTATAAATGTTTGGACATAGATGTGTTATCGTGTGACATGCATGCTGATGTGTTCTCATACGTACTTTGATATGTGTTCTGTTATGTGAATCTTGATTGTATGTGATTGGCTTTGGTACATAGATGTATGGGCGTCTATGGGACCAGTTGTGATGTGTATGGAGCGTGGGGCACGATCCGTCCTGAGTACTTGTGCATCGTCTCTTCGGAGGCAAGATATCTCGACGGGGATATAGTTCATCTTCCACAGGTGGTGTGGGAAAGATCCGGATAGTGTGGTGTGTTCTTGTGTGAGTGACGGGATACTTCTTGATTGTTAATAGTGTGGTGCATTATTCTTATTTTGTGTTCTAGATTGTTATAATTGTGCTTTGATTGTAGTTGTATGTAACATGATTATCACATTATGGTCCATTGCTTTAACTTGTTCTCTTCAACTTATTTACAACAGTTGACAAGGTTTCTTAAGATATTTTGATAACTTAAACCTATGTTCTCACCAACTTTATGTTGACAGATTTTAGTGTCATTTTCAGGTGAGATAGTTGAGAAGGATGATGTTAGAAGTGGCTAGAGTCTAGAGGCTTCTAGGATTGCATTAGGAGGAATCCCTTTCCTTTTAGTATTTATTTAATGTTTGAATAAGTGGTATATTTTAGACACCTATATGTTTGATGTTTGTTTATTTGTTTGTCTTTGGTAAGAGGTAGGCCTGTTACCTACTTACCTAGACGCCTGCATTGTTTGAGATATTTTCATGACATTGTGTCACCTTTTTATGAAATTTCTATTTCATTTAGTTAACTCTATAGACACGCTATTGTTGTGATGATATCCATACGCCGCGCCCCATATTCCGCCATGGTGGGGTGTGACAAAATGGTATCAGAGACAATGGTTATAGAGAATTAGGTTGCATAGTCGCGTAGCCTAGTCTATAGCTTAAGGGTCCTTGCATATAGGCGTCATAGGAGTATGAGTGCATTTTATATTAATTGATGTGTTTGGATGTTATTTATTGCGATGTTTTGACTAGTATGAATTGAACCATAGTAAGTTCATACTTAGCTACATGTTATTTTTTTATGGGTTTTGACTAGTGCCGGTTGAACCATAGTCGTATACGCTAGTCATTGTTGGATTTCGTTTAATTATGCTTTCATGTTCTTTATACATTTTGAATTTTGTCTACGCTGGTTCAGCTGGATTACGAGTTTATGTGTTTCATGCGTTGGCTACGATATATTGATACATGGATTTTTGGACATTATGTTATGTTGTGAATTATGTCCTTATATGAGTTGTAGGATCTATCTGCTTATTTGAGTTGGTAGACTGATGCGTTATGTGTAGTATTAATTCTTATAAGTGTCATCATAGGAGGGAGTGCATTAGTGAAAAGGGACTGGTATAAGTATGGTGGCCAACATAGTTATACAAGTACCACAACATCAATGGATTCCTAAGAATGGTTGCATGAAAGAGGGTTAATACATGCTTGTATAGTATAAGTTGGATGGATTTGAGTGTATGTACGCCTATGCCTATATATGTATATTTCCCTTCTACTTATCGATTGTATTCTTAGGATGGTTTGTTAGCTCGTTTCTCTTGGAGATGTTCAACTTCTGTAGTAGCGCATTTATCGAGTCCTCATTTCACGTGTTTGTTTGTACGGTACTTTTGACGTAAAGGCTATTGAGAGGGTGGAGATTTATTTTTGGGATAACGATATATCTTGTTTTGAGTCTTACATGGTAAAAAATGGAATTTGCAATTAGTTAAAATAGTTATTGGTAATGAACACTTGGTGGGTTAACATAGAGATGAGTTGGGATGGAATTTGAGAGTTCTTTAGACCTTAGAGCACGTGGTTATATTTTGATGAGTTTTGATTTATGGTATTTATGAGTAAGACTGAAATCAGGGTGACAGTTTTAAACCCGTCGAGTTATATGATGGCTCCTAACTAGGTTTCAAGACAGTTCTTGTTTGATGAGTTGGGAGATTCAGTTAGGTTGGTTACATAAGTTCATGGTTTTAATAAGTTTCCTCGCAGACGGTTAAGGCTCATGCGTTGTTGGTTGAGATTATTTAGTATAAACAGAGTTCACGCTTGAACGTGAAGGTTTTATCAGGGATATGTATTCTCGTTTGTTTGCTAAGTATAAGTTTGAGTTTGGGAGTAAATCTCGGGACAAGATTTCTATTAGGAGGGAGTGATGTGACAACCCTAGGTTTTGTATTTGTCACTTGGTCTTACTTTTAGGTTATTTTATGTGTGCTTACTTGATTTTTGTGATTACGTGTTTATTTTGAGTGATTAAGGTTGGTGTGGTTATCGTTTATGAGTATAGAAGTACTCATAAGTAAATCGAGGAACGGTTATTTCATGTTCATGAGCTCACAAGTTGTGACTATGAAAGGAAATGGTGATATTTTGGTGTTTACGTATACGTATAAGTATTATAGTAATAGTATTATTTTTTTAGGATTTACAGTTTAGCATTTAGAGGGCTCGGATGAGGTAATTATTCATATGGATATTTTTCGGGATGGTTTTAAGTCATTTAGGACTTAGTTATAAAGTTTATTTCAAAATTTGATATTTTTTTTAAAAGTGTATATTTTACGTCTTTTACGGTAAAACGCGTAAATTTGACTAGTTTTACGGTTTTGAGGTTTTGGGAGTTCTAGGAGCAGAAACAAATTAAGGTAATTATGGTAATACTAATAAGATATTAATTAACAATAAAAAGAAAAAAAATAAAAAAAAACGAAATAAGGGGGTGTAGGGTCGGTTTTGGCCGCCTAAAAGAAAGGAAAAAGAAAAAGGAAAGTGTAAATGGGCTATGGGTTGGACTTGGGTTCACCCATACCCTATATAATGTGTTAACTAAAAAAAACCATTTTCTTCTTCCTGTAACTTCATAGGCGACGACTAGAAGAGAAGTTTTAGGGTTTTCAGTATTTTTTTTTATCTTCCATTGATTTAAAGGTAAAACCTTCACAATCCCTTTTTAATTAAATTGTTATTATGTTTTCTTTAATCATCTTATGATGGATTAGGGTTAGGGTTTAATATAAAAACAGTAAATTAATGTTGTATTAATCATAATATGATGATTACACAAATTAGGGCTTGTATTTAGAGGAATTAGGGTTAATTAATGTGGTTGATTTTGTTAAACCCGTTTTTAAAAACTGGGCAGAATTTTGAGTTAATTATTTTGATCATATTGGGAGTTCTACAAACTCTTATTTTACGATCCGAGTATCACTGAAAAGGTAATCAAAGTAGATTTCCAATGCAAGAAACTAGAACTAAATTGGAGGTCGGGAAGTGGGTCAAAAACGGGTTACAACAGTCGGAGGTCAAAACAGTTTTGAATTCAGCCTGTTTTCTTTTTGAGTTTTGGGTTGTTTGGGGTACCTATGTTTGCATTGGAATCTTCTCATGAACATGAGAGATGGTTTATATATTGTGTTAAGTATCTGCACTTGGGCTAAGGTTGTGGTTTAGGGTAAGACCCCTTAATTGTAACAAACTTTTAGTATGTTTAAAATCAGGAAATCTGGAATGACAAAAGTATATATATATATATATATATATATATATATATATATATATATATATATATATATATATATATATATATATATATATATATATATATATATATATATATATATATATATATATATATATATATATATATATATTGGGGCCTTAACAGTAGCTTTAAGGTTAGGTCAAGTGGGAGGTGTTAGCCAACATATGTAAGGATATAAATATACCTTGTACAGAAACCATGGGTATGTTTAAATGGACGTTTGACTTAAAGTTTTGAGACCTAAAATTGGGACTGTTTTGTGTAAAATATGAACGGGATAGTTATTAAACTTAACCAAGTTAAGGACTTGTTAAGGAAGGGTAATGGGGTGATTGGAGCTTATCAATGAGGTATTTGTATGGGAATAGGCTAGATGTCCATCATAGGTTGATGAGCCATCTTAGTGATTGGTTCATGTATTGATTGCGTGTTTTTGGTTTGTTAGCTTGTTGCTAGAGCGAGGACTTGTGAAGAAGCATTCAGGTGAGTTCATAGTCCCATTTTTACTGAGTCTTTAAATGTTTTCTTCTAGTATGGGATGGATATGACACTTGTGGTGTTCTTAAAATCTTTTGGTACTATATTTTTATATATGTTTGGACATAGATGTGTTATCGTGTGACATGCGTGCTGATGTGTTCTCATACGTACTTTGATATGTTTTATGTTATGTGAATCTTGTTTGCTTTGTGATTGGCTTTGGTACATAGATGTATGGGCGTCTATGGGACCAGTTGTGATGTGTGTGGAGCGTGGGGCACGATCCGTCCTGAGTACTTGTGCATCGTCTCTTCGGATGCAAGATATCTCGACGGGGATATAGTTCATCTTCCACAGGTGGTGTGGGAAAGATCCGGATAGTGTGGTGTGTTCTTGTGTGTGTGACAGGATACTTCTTGATTGTTAATAGTGTGGTGCATTGTTCTTATTGTGTGTTCTAGATTGTTATAATTGTGCTTTGATTGTAATTGTATGTAACATGATTATCACATTATGGTCCATTGCTATAACTTGTTCTCTTCAACTTATTTACAGCGGTTAACAAGGTTTCTTAAGATATTTTGATAACTCAAACCTATGTTCTCACCAACTTTATGTTGACAGATTTTAGTGTCATTTTCAGGTGAGATAGTTGAGAAGGATGATGTTAGAAGTGGCTAGAGTCTAGAGGCTTCTAGGATTGCATTAGGAGTAATCCCTTTCCTCTTAGTATTTATTTAATGTTTGTATAAGTGGTACATTTTAGACACCTATATGTTTGATGTTTGTTTATTTGTTTGTCTTTGGTAAGAGGTAGGCATGTTACCTACTTACCTAGATGCCTGCATTGTTTGAGATATTGTCATGACATTGTGTCACCTTTTTATGAAATTTCTATTTCATTTAGTTAACTCTATAGACACGCTATTGTTGTGATGATATCCATACGTCGCGCCCCATATTTCCGCCATGGTGGGGTGTGACACGTTGCAATGGTGAAGTGTAGGGGCATTTGGTAAGTGTGTAAACACTTACCCTTTTACCTCTAAAAACAAGGAAAAACTAAACCAAAACGTGAGTTAATAAACGTAAAAGTCGGAATCACGCGTGGTATTATGTTTATTGTGAAAATAGGTACAAAGTAAAAAAATGAAGAAAACACGGGATTTCACGGTCGATTTACGAAGAAAAACTCAACATCAAGTCAAAAGGACCAAAAGTGCGAAAGTGTGAAAGTCAAAGTGCCAAAAGTGAAGATTCTACAAAGATATGGGCTAAAGATTGAAGCTGCTAAAGTAGAGGGATTAATTTTGCCAAGAAGACAAAGTTTTATAACGCTTACCAAATTCAGCCAATGAGAGAAGGATGTTCTATGTTACAAGGATTTGAATCTAAAGTTACACCTCTTAATGTAACACCACCAAAAATATTGCGCAGCGGAAATACACTTTGAACGATCTCAAAATAGGACATTTGAAATATAATAGGAAATGGTTTAACCATTGTCTAAAACCGTCGATCCTAACTAAACCAAAAGTTTAACAATAAGAGCAGCATTTCGGTCCACCAAAGATCTCAACCAATCAACAAACATTTTTACCAAAATATATGACCAAACATAATTAGTTTTATGACAAAAAGGGAAAGAATTCATTTTTAGACCCAACAACCACAAAAGCAACCAGCAACCTTCTCCCGCAAGCTCCGCCATCAATCAACTTCTATCACCTAAAATACATGCTTAAAATCATCAACACAACAGTTGAGAAAGTCTATAGGTTTACCAAATTATCGTTTGAACAATAGAGAAAAATCAATCATAATCATTTAATAGAATTGATACGTATACAATCTATTATTCAGATATTCTATCTTATAGCAAAAGCTATACAACTGTGTTTAAGCTCATGACACCGACCCGTTATAACCAATCATCCGCCAAAAGGCAGGCATGATAAAAAGTGAAACCATTTCCCCTCTTAAGGTAATTGTTGTAAATTTTACCTTTTCTCTTATTCAAGTTATCCGTTTGAGCAGCGCACTCAGCGTACTAACACTCGTCTCGGATAGGGATGTAAACCCGGATAGTACTATAAATTGGTTAAGCATCCATTTCCTATTCACATCACTGAGCTAGCAATGGCTAACAGTTCATGAATTTAGGGCCTTCTACTACTAGGTACTTAACACAATTCAGGCAACATTTGGGTCCAAAAGCAACATACGGGTCCAAAAAATTATTCATTGCTTGTGTTCCATTTATTTTTAAATAGCATGTATCCCCCTCGCGGTTTTTAAAATAATTTTTAAAAAGTACCAAACGAGGCTACAGATTCACCTTGAGTAATAGAAGTAGCAAGACGATCTTCGACGATAGATGATGCCCATTAAACACGAAAACCGCAACCTACGAAATAAGGTGTGTTCGTTAATAAATAGAATCAAGTATAATCCATACTTAATACAAAATTCAAAATTACAAAACCATGACAAGCCCAATGGAACAACAATGAAAGTGATACTACTATACCCTTCTACATGTTTACTTTATTAAACTACATTTTCGATAAAAAAATCTACCGGCACATACCAAATGTACAAGCTTATTTACCCTACCTAGACACCTTCAATCTTTATAAAACTTGTTGTATAACTCACTCACATCATATAGGAAGCTCTCAAAAAATTTCATCAAAAGATTTGACTTCTATGACCTTTTTCCCGAATAATCTTTGAATTACAAAAACCGAATAGTTTTACGCCCTCGACTCATAAAACCATTTTGACCTCTCTAAACAACTCCGTTTACAAAACCGACACTTGAGTTTGAAAATAGACTCACAACCCTAGGTTTAGAACTTAATAAAAGCCCTTGACTAGTTCTAGAAACTCATTTTATAGTCCCCGAGATTCGATCCAAATATCGACAACAATTTTGTATTGTGTCAACACTCGTCTCCCGGTACACGAATTATCAAACTAGCATAACTTCCTCCTCGTTTTGAGTTAGAAGCTCTAATTTATATCAAAACGAAGCTTATGAAAATCTCTACAACATAATCCTATCATCTCAACCTCAACTCAGACTTAAGGTTACCAAAATTAGCTTCAAACTTGCTGGTCTAAAACACACCTTTAAAAATCATACTAAATCAATTTTTTACCCCATTCCACTCAATCTTATACTCCTAATATCATTATAACATCATCCAAATCAATTCCTAACATTCCTAACTCACTTGCATGATCATTCTTCATATGATCCACTCAAAATTTCATACATGCAACCAATCAACTTTTAATATAAAAGTATGAACACAATCATACAAACATAAAATAGATCAAACAATCAAGATATTCACAAAATAATTTTGAAAAATAAAAGTTTATGCTTGTTAATAAAAATTATACCAAAATGATCACTGATAACTTAGATTTTACTAGGTTAAAAGTTCGTTTCTCGGTATCTTCTCGAATTGATTTCCGGTTCAAAGTGTGACTCAGTCGTTCTTGGTAACGAAAAATGAAGTTGGATATCTATTCTATTTGAAAAGGTGAATGCAAAGTGAAATAAAAATAAACAAAGACAAATAATAAAGGAGCAATGCAAATAATAAAACGAAAAGTAAAGCAAAACAATAAATAAAAATAAAACTAAAAGACGAAATTAATTAAAGACTGAAAAATAAAATAAGACAAACTTAAACTCAAACTAAAAGGAAGGCAAGTAAAAGCGCGACTAAGTAAAAAGGCGGGAAAAATAAAGTCTAAAACTAAATATAAAATTGCAAAACTACAAAAGAAATCAGCTCATCCGGAATAAATCCTTCATCCGGAATGTTACCTTCATCCGGAAAACATGCTCATCCGGAATAAATATTCACCCGGAATAACTCATTCATCCGGAATAATTGCTTATTCAGAATCACTTGTTCATCCGGAATAAACATTCATCCGGAATACATATGCTTATTCGGAATAAATGGCTTCATCCGGAATGTTGGTTCATTCGAAATAAAAACCTAAAGACTTTGATTCGGAACATAACTGCTCATCCGGAATATCTCTTCATCCGGAATAACAATGCTCATCCGGAACGTTGAGCTTCATTCGGAATAATAATAAAAAAGGCTGATTCGGAATTATTAAACTAATAAGCTCATTCGGAATAAAAAACAAGAAAGCTTCATTCGGAATAAAATTCTGATTCGGAATAATTGCAACAGAGCCTTCATCCGGAATAAACACTGATCTGGAATAAAATGAAAGTAAATGCTGGTTCGGAATAAATGTCTTGATCCGGAATCTGGGCAAAGTAACAGTAATGAAGAACAAGGAATGAAAAAGAACACGAATTTAACCAAAACTAATTAAATCAATACAAAAGATTAAACGAAAACAACCACTAATGATCAACTAACAAATACTAATCAAACCAAATCAATAACACTAACAATAATAATCAAAATGATCAAAACCCACTTAATCAAATCAATAAAAACTTCAAGAACATAAACATAAAGATTAAGATTAAGATCAAACAAGAAAGGTAGATAGGAGATTAACAATAAAGATAAAGATTCAATAAACATAAAAGTAACTTACTTGGAATTAAAGGAATTAAAAGTACATGACAAGGTAATTAAAGGTGCAAGTAATTAAGGTGCAAAAATTAAAGATGGAAGAGCATAGTTTGTCAAACTAGCCAACAAAAATGAAATGAAATGAACTAAAGCCTATTTATAGGAGGATTAGGGAGGTGCTTAGAGGAAGCTTCCTCCCCTCTTTCTTCTTTCTTTAATTGTCATTAAGTCATTAATCTTCTTAATTCTTTGACTTTAACGACTTTTTCTCGGGATTTCTACTCTCGTCTTGTAATTTCTTCAATAAATTAGACTTGAGTTCTTCGGCTTTTAGTAAACTTCCGTCTTTTTACTTTTTCTTCGATAAATCTTCAGAATTGGTCTTGGACTTCCGTTCTTTTTGCACTCTTGATTTCTTGACTTCGTCTTTTTTCCTTTTCTTCGATAAAAGCCCGTGAATGCCCGTGTTTTCTCCCCTTTTCACATTTTCGTCCTAAATCACAACAAAAACACAAACCACGCATAATTCCGACATTTACGACATAAAATACACGCTTTGGCTTGGTTATTATTGTAGTTAGGTTGTAAAAAGGATGGGTGTTTACACACCAATCAAATCCCCTACACTTGACCATTGCAATGTCATCATGCAATGCATTAGTTACAAAGCGCGTTTTACATTTTCCATCATAATCAATCCATATTGGCCTTTATTTAAAGAGATAGAAAATTATAAACATTCAAAAGAAGAAAGAAAGTAAAGAAATCAAAAACATACCTTAGGGTTTTGGAAATGTCATGAATGATCATCATCCTCAAGTTTTCACATTCTCCAAACCAATAGTTAGCTAAAGGACAAAATCTTTTAAAGGACAAAATCTTTTAAAATGGGACGATTTATTTAGGCTGAAAATAAAATGGGACGATTTATTTTGATAGTTATTTAGGCAGAAAACAAAATGGGACGATTTAATCAATAGTTAGCTAAAGGACAAAATCTTTTAAAACTGCTTCTCGGGACCTCATAAAGTTCATATCTTGGCATAACTCGCTTCGCGATTTGAGACCTTTCTCGGACCGATATTTGGCGCGACTTCATACTTCAAATCTTGAGAGACGTTCATGAAATAATGGTGTTCTCTTCATAATAGGAATTTCTTCACTTGAAGTTTTGAGAGATTCTTCATTTGGACCACGACTTCTTCATTTTTCTCCAATCTTTATTTGGGACTTTGATATACAACGATCCGCCTCCTTTTAGGACGTGGATCTATTTATCCTCATACCTTGTTAGGGCCTTATTGGATAGACTTCTCCATGATCTTTAAGGGAGTATTTGCTTTTCGTCGTGTGTCTCGATCCTTCATATTGATTTTCGATAAATGATTCTTCACATCACTTTTGGATCTTTAGCAACAAAATGTAGCCCTCATGCCTTGTTAGGGCCTTTTCGGACTCGCCAATCTTCGCATCCCGCTTCAATAACTTATGCCTTGGCTATGAACTCTAATCATAACCGAGCAAATTTTAAACGATCTTGGGTTAGAAGCAAAGTAACTTTTAAAATCGTACAACCTTATTTATTGCAGATAAATTTATTAACAAGCGATGGGAGAATAGGCTCATAATTAACTCACATAAATTTACGAATGAATACCAAACTTATAATTGACTCTATCATCTCTCGTTCTCCATAGTTTAAAATCTCAAGGAATGAGACTCGTGGATGCTTAGCCTATTAAATCAAAGTTTTGGGTTTTCGAGTCGTCTATAGGATCTTGCAAATTCTTAGACTTTTTCAAGTTTAGAAATCGCATTTAAAGTTCCCTTGATAAACGAGTCTCTAGGATCAATTATAGGAACTTGTGAAAAGTTCTTGTTCTTAACCCGGGAGAGTTAAGACTTTCGCGTTTTAAAGCTCCCTATATAAAATCCTAGCAAAACTTGACTTAAACACGTTAAGGATACTTGCTAGAGTAAACTTAGATAAGTAAACTCGGGTTGAGTCAAAAGATTCACAACGTTTGAAAATTAAAACCACTTTATTAAAATTTATTCTAGCAAAGAAGGAACAATAACTATACAAAGGTAAAAACTAATAGGCCAAAATAGATCAAAAATTTTGAAAAATGTCGAAAAATCGATTTTCCGGTTAAAATGAGGACAAATGCAAGGAAAAGGCCACTTAACTTCGATAGAAGTCCCCCTACACTTGATATAAACATTGTCCTCAATGTTTAAGCATGTGGGAGTAAACTCCCCTACACTTAGGACATTGTGCACTTTGTTTAAATCTCGCTAAGGAAGACACAACTAAAGTGATTCCTATTTTACTATTAATGAATATAAAATAGAGAATCAAAAGAGTTTAGGATAGAACCGGGAAGACGAAAACACGGAATCACGGGTCGTCAAAAGTCATCAAGAGTGTGTCTTTGAAACTCTAATCCCTGCACATGATAAGAAAGAAAACAAGAAACACCAACGGGGCTCCCCCTACACTTATGGTGAAAACAGGTAAAGATAGATAGATAATTGGGTTGCCTCCCAAAAAGCGCTTGTTGTTGTTAACCGAGTCACGAGCCTGACTCGTCCCCGAATTAAATGGTCCATGGGGAAGCCTCGCATGTAATACCGAGATCAAAGACCTTGTCCTCGTTCCCGGTTGACATCAACAAAGGAGAGGCGGGGGGATAAGTCTTGAATGGGAGAAAGGTTCTTTCAACATACGAATAGTATGTGAAATCGAGATCCACGGGAGGTGGGGTGGGTAAAGTAAGCACATTGTCATCCCCCAAAGACAATGGATGTTGAGCACTCGGCAATGCCGTAATGTTATCAATCATGAAATCGTGAATGTCACCTCCCGGGTCAAAGCACTCATCCTCCGTAATAGTGGCTAAAGGGGAGGATGAAAGGTGCTCGGGAGGGGGACTTGGGACAATACCTTTAATACACGGCTTTTGACACCCCGTAAGAAAATTTAAAGTTCGTTGATGTGTGTCTAATCGAATTGATCTAGGTTTTCTATGTGACTCAGTTTTATCTTGGTGGAAACAAATATTTTTGGTAGGTTTTAAATTTAAATGAGCAAAGACTTAAAAGTAAAGGTCGTTAAAGTAAAGGGCAAGTATTAAAAGAGCGTGAAAAATAAATCTAAGTCTATTTAAAGAGTAAACGTGACGAAAAGTAAAGTCAATCAAGTATAAAAATGTAAACTTAGAAAAGTAAACAAGACGAAAATATGAAAAACCACTCCAAATCGGAATGTATTCCGACCAACCACAATCGGAATAAAGACTTACCCTCCAATCGGAATATCTAAAATCCCCTCGATCGGAATAACTGTCACTTACACACGATCGGAATGTTTAGAAGACCTTGGTCGGAATGCTGTAGTGGCATCCAATCGGAATGTTGTCACTAACTCCGATCGGAATTACCCAAACGCACCTCAATCGGAATATGGCAAAGAAAACACTCGATCGGAATATCTGTCACATGTCCCAATCGGAATACCCTCTTACCTTGCTACGATCGGAATACCAAGTGTTCGTCCAATCGGAATTTAGAAACCCTTTTCAGATTGAACCAATCTGAATGTAAATCCCCTTTCGGATTGATACCAATCGGAATACTTGGGAAATAACCAATAATAAGCTACGTAAATAAGCTATAATCCTAATAAGCACTAGACTAAATCCTTAAGGTAAATCGTGTAAAAATAAGCTATAAAACTGAAAGTTGAAAACTTTTAAGATATGAAAAAGATAAACTTTAAGAAAAACAACTTTTATATAAAAATAACTTTTATAAAAACTATATAAACTTGAAAATAAATCAAATAAGCTATGAAAACAAATGATTTAAAACAATCAAAAGCATAAAATCAAACCTTTAACAAATCAACAAGATAAAAACGTGTAAATCAAAGAAAGGTAGAAGAAGATTAACAAGATAAAGTAAAGGTGCAAGAAATTAAAAAGACACTTACTTGAAATTAAAGGTAATTAAAGGTGCAAAACATGTATTTAAAAGACAAGTAATTAAATGTGCATGAAATAAAGTGGAAGAACTAATTGTCACTATTAGTCAACAAGAGCTAAATGAATGAATAAGAGGGGTTTATATAGGTGATTAGGGAGTGGTTAGGGGAAGCTTCCTCCCTCCTTCCTTTCTTGTTAATTGCACCATCAAGTCCTTCCTTCTTAATCTTTTTGTTAATCTTGGAATGTGATGACTTTTGGCTCGGGATTTCTTTGGACTCGTCTTTTAATTCTTCGATAAATAAGACTTGAGTTCCTCGGCTTTAAGTAAACTTCCGTCTTTTGACTTTATCTTCGATAAATCTTCAGAATTGGTCTTGGACTTCCGTTCTTTATCCTCTCTTGACTCCTTGACATCGTCTTTCATCCTTTTCTTCAATAAAAGTCCGTAAATGCCCGTGAATTCCCGTGTTTTCTCCACTTTTCACCTTTTCGTCCTAAAACATAACAAAAACACAAACCACGCATAATTCCGACATAAAAGACATAAAATACACGTTTTGGTCCGGTTTTTATTGTAATTAAGTGGTAGAAAAGATGGGTGTTTACACACCTATCAAATCCCCTACACTTGACCATTGCAATGTCCTCATGCAATGCATTAGTTACAAAGCACGCTTACACTTTTCATCATAATCAATCCACATTGGCCTTTATTAAAGAGATAGAAAATTATAACAATGCAAAGCAAAGAAATTAAAAGCATACCTTGGGTTTTGAAAATGTCATGAATAATCATCATCCTCAACTTTTCACTTTCTCCAAACCAAGCTTAAAAACGAGATCATTGTTATTATAAGTTAGTAAACTAACACGAACTCATGTGGGCCAATTATTTACTTAGACTCCCTTATTCCTATGGGTATCTCTTATATTTTATTATTTGTCTTGAATGATCATGAAGATGCATTGTTTGACTTATTTCGATATTTATTTAGTCTGAAAATAAAGTGCACGATTTAATCAATAGTTAGCTAAAGGACCAAATCTTTTAAAACTGCTTCTCGGGATATCAAAAAGTTCATATCTTGGCATAACTTGGTTCGCGATTTGAGACCTTTCTCGGGCCGATATTTGGCAGCGACTTCATACTTCAAATCTTGAGAGACGTTCATGAAATAATGGTCTTCTCTTCATGATTGGAATTTCTTCACTTGGAATTTTTGAGAGATTCTTCATATATGGACCACGACTTCTTCATTTTTCTCCAATCTTTATTTTGGATTTTGATATACAACGATCCGCCTCCTTTATTGACTTGGATCTATTTATCCTCATACCTTGTTAGGGTCTTTTCGGATACACTTCTCCATGACTTTTTGGGAGTTTTTGCTTTTCGTCGTGTGTCTCGATCCTTCATATTGATTTTCGATAAATGATTCTTCACATCACTTTTGGATCTTTAGCAACAAAACGTAGCCCTCATGCCTTGTTAGGGCCTTTTCGGACTCGCCAATCTTCGCGCCCCGCTTCATAAGTTATGCCTTGGCTATGAACTCTCGTCATTACCGAGCAACTTTTAAACGATCTGGGGCTAGAAGCTAGGTAACTTTTCAAATCGTACAACCTTATTTATTAGCAGATAAATTTATTAGCAAGCGATGGGAGAATAGGCTTATAATTAACTCACATAAATTCACGAAAGAATACCGGACTTATAATTGGCTCTATCATCTCTCGTTCTCCACAGTTTAAAATCTCAAGTAATGAGACTAGTGGATACTTAGCCTATTAAATCAAAGTTTTGGGTTTTCGAGTCGCCTATAGGATCTTGCAAATTCTTAGACTTTTTCAAGTTTAGAAATCGCATCTTAAAGTTCCCTTGATAAACGACTCTCTAGGATCAATTATAGGAACTTGCGAAAAGTTCTTGTTCTTAACCCGTGAGAGTTAAGACTTTCGCGTTTTATAGCTCCCTATATAATAGCCTAGCAAAACTTGACTTAAACACGTTAAGGATACTAGCTAGAGTAAACTCGGATTGAGTCAAAAGATTCACAACGTTTGAAAATTAAACCACTTATTAAACATTTATTCTAATGAGGAAAGAAAATAACTATACAAAGGGAAAAACTAATAGGCCAAAATAGATCAAAAATTTTGAAAAATGTCGAAAAATTGATTTTCCGGTTAAAATGAGGACAAAAACAAGGAAAAGGCCACTTAACTTCGATAGAAGTCCCCTACACTTAGGACATTGTGCACGTTGTTTAAATCTCGCGAAGGGAAAGACAACTAAAGAGATTCATATTTTAATATTGAGAAAATATAAAATAGTGAATCGAAAAGAGTTTAGGATAGAACCGGGAAGAAGGGAACACGGAATCACGGGTCGTCAAGAATCATCAAGAGTGGATCTTTGAAGCTCGAATCCCTGATTAAGAAGTGAGGAGAGGAAATAGCAAACCAAAGGGTCCCCCCTACACTTATGATAAAGAAAGCGAAAAGATGGATGCATGGGTTGCCTCCCAAGAAGCGCTTGGTTTTTGTTAACCGAGTCGTGAGCCTGACTCGACCTTGATCATCAACGGAAGAAGCATAAGACATATCCACCAGGATCAAAGACATAGTTTTCATCGAGCAAATAGCATAGGCTTAAGGCGAACAAGGCAAGCCAAAAGAGAAGTGGCAAGGTTCCCTTAAGCAGTGATGGAGCACAGTAGAAGCAAGGATGGTGCGGTGCAAGCATGTCTTCAATGGGTCCAAAGATATTTCCTTTTATTTCATCAGGTGGATACTGAGATGGCTTAAAGACTTCAATACCAGGATCGAACACCTTTTCCTTTAAGGGAAAATAGCACTCAGGCTCAGCCGAGTGTGAAGAAGATCCGCAAAGAAGCACAACCTCGTCCTCAGATGTGGGACAAAGAGGTGTCAAATCATACGTGCAACGGATTTCGGTGTCAACCGGTTTCTTCTCCTTTGACAAAATGCTCTTCAAATCCAAAGTAGGATCAAGGCGATAATCTTCAAAGTCAAAAGGAGGAGCATCACTCTCATGAGGGAAGTATGTGTTGAGAAATTCAGAGAAATCTTCCTCAAATGAATAATCGTCCAAAGTAGGATCGAGTGATGGCGGAGGATCTTCATCATGTGAAGAATCGCTCGATAGAGTATCAGCTTCATCAAAATCATCAAAAGTAGGCAGCTCGGGATACTCAGAAGTACAATCAAAATCATCCGAATTTGAGCTAGAATCATCATCATCATAAGCATCAAAGACCGGTGAAGAATCATAAATGGGAGAAGCGTCCAGAGTGGAGCGAGAATCATCCACATCATCGTCAAAGAGTGGATTATCGGTGTAAGAATCGAATAGAGGATTGTCATAGACGGTAAAGTCATCTAGCACATTAATCATATTCACTGATTCTCGACCTCCAAAAGTTAAACTAGTAAGCTTCCCCATTTTGAAAACTTTTGCATCATCCCCGACTCGTAAGATTAACTCACCTTCGGCCACATCTACTAAAGCACGTCCGGTTCTCAAGAATGGCCGACCAAGTATTAAAGGAATACGAGGGTCCATTTCATAATCAACGACAACAAAATCGACCGGGAAAGTAAATGTGCCAACTTTAATGAACACGTCTTCGGCTATACCAACAGGGTAAGCGAGAGTGCGATTTGCAAGTTCAAGAGTCATCTTTGTAGGAGTGAGATCGGGCAATGATAGTGTTTTCCAAACACTGAGTGGCATCAAATTAATACTAGCCCCGAGATCAGCAAGGGCAGTAAATTCTTCAGTTTTGTTGAACACGCAAGGCAACACAAATCGACCGGGATCTCCAAGCTTTTCCGGTAATTCTTTAAGAATAACTGCTGAGCAGTTTTCATTTAATCGTGTGTTGGCGAGTTCAATAAGCTTCTCCTTCTTGTTAAGCAATTCCTTAAATGCTTTAACAAATTTGGGCATGTGGACAAGTGCTTCAAGAAAGCTAATGTTGAAATTCATTTGAGAAATCATCTTGATATAGCTAGTCACTTGAGCGTCCTCCTTGTTTAGCATTTTGTTCTTGCCCAAGCGAGAAGGATAAGGGATATTGGGTTTGGGTGGTGAAGGTGCAGGTATAGGTAAAGGTTGAGATGTTGAAGGATCATTGGTGGGAACTTCATCACGTCGAGGCGGAGACGGTAATGGTGCACTAATACTAGGTGTAGGAGGAGTAGGGATACATGGTGGTGGAGGAGGTGTAGATGATGGTGGTGGGATTGGTGGTCCTACGATGGTGAATCCACTACGAGTAGTAATAGCACTCACATTGGCTCGCGGATTAGTGACGGTGTTTGAAGGTAGAGAACTTGAAGTAGAAGGTTGAGCGGCTGGCAAGAAACTAGCAAGCATATTCTTCAAATCATTGGTTTGATTGCTGAAGGAGGATTGAATATCATTTCGAAGCTCGGATCTTATCTCATTTCCTTGCTTTGTGATATCCCCTTTAAGATTGATAATTTGGCTCTGCAGATTCTTGATTTGCTCACCTTGGGTTCTCATGATGGCCTCAACATCCGGATTACTGGGTGGGGTTTGTTGGGCGGGTGGGTGATAAGGATTAGAAGCTCTTGGTGGGATTTGGTTGCTTCTAGTGTAGTTGTTGGCGGGGTTTTGGTTTTGAGGAGAAAAACCGGGTGAAAGGTAATTTTTGGAACGGTAGCTCAGCAGATTTCTATCCCCTTGTTGTCTAGCTTGGTAATTTTCCGGTGAATAATTACCGTAAGCTGCATACACATTTTCCGGATTTCCTTGTGTCGAAGGACAATCGGTGTATGAGTGAGGACCGCCACATGTTTCACAAGGATTAGCAACTGCTTTAACTTGATGTTGTTGTTGGTTTGAAGCGAGAAGCGTAATACTTTTGCTCATTTCAGCCATCATGCGGGTGAGTTCGGTCATCTCAGGGTTTGCTGAGGTGGAGGAAACATTGACTCTCGGGTTGTTCCTAGAAGATGCAGAGGAATCCCAGTTCTTGTGGTGAGTAGTCATGTTCTCAATTAACTCTCTACACTCCTCGGGTCTCCTTTTCATGAATGTGCCACCGGCGGCAGCATTAATCGTATCACGATCTCGAAAAGTCAATCCGTTGTAGAAAGTATCGATCAAGGTGACCGGAAGCATGTTGTGGTTTGGACATCGATCGATCAAGACATTATATCTCTCCCAAGCATCAAAAAGAGATTCATCAGGGTCTTGCATGAAGCCTCTGATTTGATTGCGAAGGCTTGTGACCATGGATGGTGGAAAGTAGCGCGACAAAAAGCGTTGAGTCATGTCATCCCAAGTGTGAATAGAATTCTTCGGGAGACGATCAAACCATTTCTCGGCATGATGTAATAGAGTGTGTGGAAAGAGTTGTAGGCGAAGCTCATCCATAGTGGCACCAGCCAACTTCATGCTCTGGGTGATAGTAATGAACTTGTCGAGGTGTTTGTTGGCATCATCATCAGGCAATCCTCTAAATGGGTTTGTTTGTACTTGCTGAATCATGTGGTGCTTCAACGAAAACTCAGGAGCGTTGATTTGCATCGGCGCAATCGGTCCTCCTCGTCCAAACATTGTTGGTTGACAAAGTTCTTCCATGGTCCGAAGATCGGGCTGTGGAAGAGCATTGTTGTTATTATTAAGGTGCGGTGGTTGATTATTGTTGTTAACACCTGCCATATCTAAATCTTCTTGAGGCTCGGGCTCTTGATAATTAGAAGATCTAGTACGCATACACCTGAAAATGCAAAAGAAAAAGAAACCAAACACAAAGACAATATATATACACAAGAAAGATAAAATCTTTTTGTATTTTTGAAATTTTTAATTTTTAAGGTTTTTTATCAATTTTTAATTTTTATGATTTTTTGAATTTTTTATGCAAGAAAATTAACGTTCACAAGTGAACGGATCCCAAAAAGCAACGTGTCTCTCACAAAAAACTGTTGATCTTTACGAAAAGAGCCGGCAGCGGCGCCATTTAATACACGGCTTTTGACACCCCGTAAGAAAATTTAAAGTTCGTTGATGTGTGTCTAATCGAATTGATCTAGGTTTTCTATGTGACTCAGTTTTATCTTGGTGGAAACAAATATTTTTGGTAGGTTTTAAATTTAAATGAGCAAAGACTTAAAAGTAAAGGTCGTTAAAGTAAAGGGCAAGTATTAAAAGAGCGTGAAAAATAAATCTAAGTCTATTTAAAGAGTAAACGTGACGAAAAGTAAAGTCAATCAAGTATAAAAATGTAAACTTAGAAAAGTAAACAAGACGAAAATATGAAAAACCACTCCAAATCGGAATGTATTCCGACCAACCACAATCGGAATAAAGACTTACCCTCCAATCGGAATATCTAAAATCCCCTCGATCGGAATAACTGTCACTTACACACGATCGGAATGTTTAGAAGACCTTGGTCGGAATGCTGTAGTGGCATCCAATCGGAATGTTGTCACTAACTCCGATCGGAATTACCCAAACGCACCTCAATCGGAATATGGCAAAGAAAACACTCGATCGGAATATCTGTCACATGTCCCAATCGGAATACCCTCTTACCTTGCTACGATCGGAATACCAAGTGTTCGTCCAATCGGAATTTAGAAACCCTTTTCAGATTGAACCAATCTGAATGTAAATCCCCTTTCGGATTGATACCAATCGGAATACTTGGGAAATAACCAATAATAAGCTACGTAAATAAGCTATAATCCTAATAAGCACTAGACTAAATCCTTAAGGTAAATCGTGTAAAAATAAGCTATAAAACTGAAAGTTGAAAACTTTTAAGATATGAAAAAGATAAACTTTAAGAAAAACAACTTTTATATAAAAATAACTTTTATAAAAACTATATAAACTTGAAAATAAATCAAATAAGCTATGAAAACAAATGATTTAAAACAATCAAAAGCATAAAATCAAACCTTTAACAAATCAACAAGATAAAAACGTGTAAATCAAAGAAAGGTAGAAGAAGATTAACAAGATAAAGTAAAGGTGCAAGAAATTAAAAAGACACTTACTTGAAATTAAAGGTAATTAAAGGTGCAAAACATGTATTTAAAAGACAAGTAATTAAATGTGCATGAAATAAAGTGGAAGAACTAATTGTCACTATTAGTCAACAAGAGCTAAATGAATGAATAAGAGGGGTTTATATAGGTGATTAGGGAGTGGTTAGGGGAAGCTTCCTCCCTCCTTCCTTTCTTGTTAATTGCACCATCAAGTCCTTCCTTCTTAATCTTTTTGTTAATCTTGGAATGTGATGACTTTTGGCTCGGGATTTCTTTGGACTCGTCTTTTAATTCTTCGATAAATAAGACTTGAGTTCCTCGGCTTTAAGTAAACTTCCGTCTTTTGACTTTATCTTCGATAAATCTTCAGAATTGGTCTTGGACTTCCGTTCTTTATCCTCTCTTGACTCCTTGACATCGTCTTTCATCCTTTTCTTCAATAAAAGTCCGTAAATGCCCGTGAATTCCCGTGTTTTCTCCACTTTTCACCTTTTCGTCCTAAAACATAACAAAAACACAAACCACGCATAATTCCGACATAAAAGACATAAAATACACGTTTTGGTCCGGTTTTTATTGTAATTAAGTGGTAGAAAAGATGGGTGTTTACACACCTATCAACCTTCCTGCAGCAAATTATCAAAAATAATATCCCCCTCCGTGTCATCATCATCAATACCCAGAGGTATTGAGTGAATGTCGATTTCTTCCAGCAATGGGTCATTATCTTCAACGGGAGGAATAGATGGAGGTAAAGACTCGGAAAGAGGAGGAGAAGTCAACTCTTCGATTTGAGCAATAAGAAGATGCACTTTCCGTAATATGTCGCGGAGAATCACGTCTTCCACCTCATCTTCAAGAGAAAGTTCATCGTTGAACTTCTCGTAAGCCGGAGAGAATAAATCGTCATCGCCCGCATCTCCCGGTGGAGATTGAGAAATTTCAAAAGTGAAATTCTCATAGCGTGGAGAAAAATCGTCATCATTAGGATCGACCTCTTCCGTAAGAGCAACGTCGTCCTCAGACTCCATAGCAGCCGGAATGTTACAAATCTCATCATCAAATAACTTGTCAAGACCAAAATCACTAATCTCACTCAATGAATCACCATCCTTAGACGCATTAGGAATATCGAGAGTAGGAGTAGCAACTTCAGAAGATGGGTCGAGAGCGTAGACATCATCGTCGTCATCATCATCATAATAGACGGGACCATTCCAATTAGGAGTGACATAGTCGGCTAACTCTTCTTTGATAACCTCCACATCTTTAAGAAGCTCATGAAGCAATTTTTGTTGTTCATCTCCCCGAGTATGTTCAATTAAACCAACTCTATCCCACGCTTTAATTAAACATTTTGGTGTAGAAAAGAAGGGAAAACGACCAAATTGGCTCAAAAAGGTGTTGGTGGATTTCAAGATTTCGTCACCATCAAGCAAAGGTTGCCTTTCCTGATGCAAGTCAGCTCGGATTTGAGCTAAACTTTCTAGAACATGGTTCAAAGAAGTGAGTTGTTGGTCAAGACTAATTTTCTGAGAGGATTGACGATTGAGGGTGTGATGTGGGGGCTCAAAGTTATACACACTGGGATGATAGCACGGGATTTTCTCAAAGACCTTCGACGGATCACAAGAAGAAGCATCGTGAGGCCCCCCACAAATATAGCACCATGGGTATGGAGAAAAACTGGGTGCGTCATGTGGATAGCTATTACCATTGTCATAATTGTAACCCGGTTCTTGCTCGTGACCATACGGGTATCGAACCGGGCACGAAACATGCCAATGAGACTCGCTTCCACAATAGATGCAAGGGGAATAGGAGGTGGATTAGAAAAGGACGAATTAGTCGAGTTGCACAATGGACAAAATCTGAATTGGGTATTGTCGATATCATTTCCGCACCGCTCACATGTACACCATTGACATGAGTCGTTCCCGTATAATCGTCTCCCACACCCTACGCAATGGACATAAGAATCCATAAAGAAAAATAGATAAGCAAGAAGAATACTTTTGGTGCAAAACTTTGAAAAAGAGATGCTTTTTATGATTTTTCAAATGTTTTTGGGATTTTTGACACGAAAAATAACGTTCACAAGTGAACGGATCCCAAAAGCCAACGCGTCTCACAAAAAACCGTTAATCTTCACGAAAAGAGCCGGCAGCGGCGCCATTTGATAACTTAGATTTTACTAGGTTGAAAGTTCGTTTCTCGTTATCTTCTCGAATTGATTTCCGGTTCAAAGTGTGACTCAGTCGTTCTTGGTAACGAAAAATGAAGTTGGATATCTATTCTATTTGAAAAGGTAAATGCGAAGTGAAATAAAAATAAACAAAGACAAATAATAAAGGAGCAATGCAAATAATAAAACGAAAAGTAAAGCAAAACAATAAATAAAAATAAAACTAAAAGACGAAATTAATTAAAGACTGAAAAATAAAATAAGACAAACTTAAACTCAAACTAAAAGGAAGGCAAGTAAAAGCGCGACTAAGTAAAAAGGCGGGAAAAATAAAGTCTAAAACTAAATATAAAATTGCAAAACTACAAAAGAAATCAGCTCATCCGGAATAAATCCTTCATCCGGAATGTTACCTTCATCCGGAAAAACATGCTCATCCGGAATAAATATTCACCCGGAATAACTCATTCATCCGGAATAATTGCTTATTAGGAATCACTTGTTCATCAGGAATAAACATTCATCCGGAATACATATGCTTATTCGGAATAAATGGCTTCATCCGGAATGTTGGTTCATTCGGAATAAAAAGCTAAAGACTTTGATTCGGAACATAACTGCTCATCCGGAATATCTCTTCATCCGGAATAATAGTGCTCATCTGGAATGTTGAGCTTCATTCAGAATAATCAAAAGAAAAGGCTGATTCGGAATAATTAAACTAATAAGCCCATTCGGAATAAAAAACAAGAAAGCTTCATTCGGAATAAAATTCTGATTCGAAATAATTGCAACAGAGCCTTAATCCGGAATAAACACTGATCCGGAATAAAATGAAAGTAAATTCTGGTTCGGAATAAATGTCTTGACCCGGAATCTGGGCAAAGTAACAGTAACGAAGAACAAGGAATGAAAAAGAACACGAATTTAACAAAAACTAATTAAATCAAAACAAAAGATTAAACCAAAACAACCACTAATGATCAACTAACAAATACTAATCAAACCAAATCAATAACACTAACAATAATAATCAAAATGATCAAAACCCACTTAATCAAATCAATAAAAACTTCAAGAACATAAACATAAAGATTAAGATTAAGATCAAACAAGAAAGGTAGATAGGAGATTAACAATAAAGATAAAGATTCAATAAACATAAAAGTAACTTACTTGGAATTAAAGGAATTAAAGATACATGACAAGGTAATTAAAGGTGCAAGTAATTAAGGTGGAAAAATTAAAGATGGAAGAGCATAGTTTGTCAAACTAGCCAACAAAAATGAAATGAAATGAACTAAGGCCTATTTATAGGAGGATTAGGGAGGTGCTTAGAGGAAGCTTCCTCCCCCTTTCTTTTTTCTTTAATTGTCATTAAGTCCTTAATCTTCTTAATTCTTTGACTTTAACGACTTTGTCTCGGGATTTCTACTCTCGTCTTGTAACTTCTTCAATAAATTAGACTTGAGTTCTTCGGCTTTTAGTAAACTTCCGTCTTTTGACTTTTTCTTCGATAAATCTTCAGAATTGGTCTTGGACTTCCGTTCTTTTTGCACTCTTGATTTCTTGACTTCGTCTTTTGTCTTTTTCTTAGATAAAAGCCCGTGAATGCCCGTGTTTTCTCCCCTTTTCACATTTTCGTCCTAAATCACAACAAAAACACAAACCACGCATAATTCCGACATTTACGACATAAAATACACGTTTTGGCTTGGTTATTATTGTAGTTAAGTAGTAAAAAGGATGGGTGTTTACACACCTATCCATCACTATTAAATTTGCAAGATGGGATATTGATTAGATTGTCTTGTATCAAACTAGAAAATCAAAAATCATGTTGTTTTGTGGTGGTGGTTTGGACGGCAACAACAAGAGAGATGAGAAAGTGGTTGAATTTTTTTAAAACAATTTACTATGTGTCTTTAGGTAGTGGAAAAAACAAATATAGTAGTGGTGGAGGGGTAGTTTTAGCCAATTGTGTAATCTTTTGGACTAAAATGCAATTAAATAGTTTAAAGGGTAAAAAATGACTATTAGTAAATTTTGAAAATATTTACGGGACTCGGGTTTCCAAAAAATACTTTTCGAAAGTTAAAACGCACACAAAATATGATAATAATATAGTCCAGGCATAACTTAATGCGCAATTAAAAACTGAAAACATCAAAAATATCAACATCGAAACAACAAAGAATAAAACGTAAAATTTCGGGCATCCGTCGGTATCGCAATCACTAGTAGTCCTCGCAACTCGTAAAAAGGTAAAAATAAGACTTCCAACATTGTTTTTAGATTAAACCACCAAACGTCATAGCATTCAAGCTTATAAAAAATTTCAAAAATATTCGTAAAATAGGATTAAATAATGACCTCGGGTTTGGGTTATCACATCCTACCTTCCTTAAAAAGAGCGACGTCCCGACGCTCGACCCCTCTTATTATCATATTACGTACCTCTAAAACAAAAGAGAACTCTTTTCCTCAAAGAAATCCTCAAGCTTCCTTTGCGAATTCAGGTCCACTCCTAAAATTCTTGTATCTTCACAACAGAAATCTTACTATGCTTCAACCTCTTAAGAACTCCTCACAATTTCCTCTATGAAATGCAACTTATCTTCAAGTTGAATTCCCTCCTTTGTTTCTCAAACAAATTTCACCCTTCATAACGACACCTTAAGCAACCACTTCTCCTATTTCAAACTCCATCGATTTCCTTTGATTTCCAACATAACTCTTTTAACGAGTCCTTGTTGTTAACAGACGATCCTGAATCTTCACAATCTTACGAGTAGTCACCAACATCATTTCTATTCAGTCATTTAATTCTCCCTACATCACTTCAATACACAGAAAACCTAACTTACGTCTATAAAGAAATCCAAACAGTACAACCTTATTAACAACATGATCACTATTGTTGTATAAGAATTTCAACAATTTCCTAAGTCAATCACACGCACACAAGTATATCATCCAATGTTCAAATCGTCCTTTCACTCTGTCCATCGGTCTCTGTATAACACGCAGTACCCAGCTCAACTTTCACCTTTTACCTAAAAAAGAATGTATCAAATGCTTGACTTGTGAGATCCCTTCATCACTAAATCTTGCACTCCTAACACCACATTGAAGAATCGACATAACTGCAATCAAATCCGATTCTCCAAAATACCTCATCTCAATCGATCTTACTACAAAATCCTTTCCATAAGTTTGAAAAAATGTTGAAACCACTTTCCTTGACATTCTTCTCCATCAAACCATTAGCTTAAAGTTTCAATATCCTTTCAGTCTAGTCTACCGTTCTTGTCATTACCAAAGCTCAAACCTTTGAGGCTTTTCCCTTTTCCTTCCTGATAAGTGCATCAGCTACCACATTCGCCTTTCCCGGATGGAAGCGAATCTCGTAGTCATAATCACTCACAGCCATAATCACTAACATACTCGAGTACTCGAATATGATAACTAGTGATTTTTCTGTTCATCTCCCTTGTCTTCGCAAGAAATAGTATATGAGGAAAATCTTATGATCCTTGATTACTACACACTTGATTCCATACTAGTAATATTTTCACAATCGCAAAGCAAATACTACAACTCCATAACCCTTATGAAACACATCACAATAGACTATAAATTCTTCAGATCATTCCAACAATGACAACATTGGTGCAGAACACAACCTACCCTTCAGTGTTTAGAAAATAGCTTCCTCATCTGATAAGCATCAGATCTAGAAACTTACAAATTTAGATGTATAAGTGGGACTCACACATCCAATTCTTCTTAGTCAGCTTAATCAATGGTTTAACAATCAGTGAAAACCTTTCAATAAACCTCCGATAATTCTCAGCTTAGACGAAGGAATTAACAGATTTCCGTCTGCGTCGTTGGTACCGACCAATCCTTAATTGCTTCAATCCTGGCAAGATTTTTACGAATACCTTTGTTGTCAATCACATGCCCTAGAGAATGAACTGATTTCAACCAACACTCACACTTAGAGAAATTTGAATACAACTTATCTTTTTCCAACCATTCCAATTTTTTTCTCAAATGCTTCTCATGCTCCTCCTTTCCTCTTGAAATAAAATAGAATATCGTCAACGGATACAATAACTAACTCATTCAAATTCATCTCACACACACGATTCACTAAATCCATGAATACGACAGATGCATTCGTCAATTCCAAAAAGACATCACTTGAAACTCAAAAGTACCCATATCGAGTACAAAAAGCAGTTATAGGAATATCTTCTTCCCTAACTCTCAGTTAATGATAAAAGACCTCAAAGCCATCTTCGAGTATACACTGGATCCTTACAACTGGTCAAATAAGTCAATACGGCTAGGATTGATGACTTATTTCTTAAGCTTACGATAGTCGACACACATCCAAAACGATCCATCTTTCTTGACAAACAACACAGGCGATCACCACGGCGATGAAACTAAGTCTAATACATCTCTTATCCATCAATTCTCGCAATTGATCAGATAACTCCTTCTACTCTAACGGTGCCAAACAATAAGGCGTACGAGCAACAGATGCAACTTCCGGCACTGAATCGATACGAAACTCCACTTCACAAGACGACATTAACTCGGCAAAACTTCAAGAAAAACTTCAGAATACTCTCGAATCATTAACACATCTCCCAACTTCTTCTCAACTACACCATCACTAGTTACATGAGCTAGAAATACACCACATCCCTCTTCCACATACTTCCTCATATCCACACAAGACGCACTTCTCAAACAGAAAGTTCACTCATCCCCTTTCACAATCAACACTCAGCTTCTTAGCAAAATCTAAACTAATTCTCACTACAAACAATCATCGCACCATGCACAACTAACCAATCCATACCACTAATCTACATCTAAAGATCCCAACTCTATGAGCATCAAGTCGATATTAAACACATAATTCCATAAATTCAAGGAACACTCTCTTAGTATAGAACTAATACTAGCGATCATTCCATCGTTTAACTACATATCATAGTTAGTTGTCAATCTTACTAATTCTCTATTAATAAAGCGACTGAATATTTACATTTCTAAGGCCTCTATATGATCTAAAATCAAACAACACACTAACATAAAGAACGTCAAGTAAGAACGTACCATTTACAACATTTGGACCTTAAGTTTTGTCAGTATCACCCAAAACGTAAGCTGAAGCGGCAGCATTCCCACCTTGTCGATTTCCTCTCCTTGGACAATTCCCTTGCTTGTGTCCTTTCTCACCACAGCGAAAACATATCACAACTCCATGGGTACTAATTCCATTAACTACTCCTCTTGTCCTACACTTAGCAGCTTTATGACCAGTTTGTCCACACTTACGACAAGCATGAGGACAATTACCCACATGGTATAAAGCACAACAAACACACTTGGGATTTATCTTTTTACCTCCAGGCACAGTGGCTGCACGAATCCCATTATTCCTTCCATAGTCTAAATACTGGTTTCGGTTCTGTCTCTGGTTATTGTTATTACGATAATCCCTACGATTCTGACCTTGATTCTAGTTGGACTGAGCAGATTCCCACTTTCTCTTATTGCTTTCAACAATGCTATCTTTCTTATCTTGCACTTTCACATCTATTAAACATGCGCCATCTGAACAACTTCATCGAAAGATTTAGGTCTTGAAGAAATAGTCTCACCTTTGATGTTACTAGACAACCCTTTAATGTACTGATTCATCTTCATGCGGTCATCCGTAAAAGCATCAGGACATAACAAACACAGCTCAGAAAACCTCCTAGTATATATGCAGTAATATTATCGTTTCTTAACACTAAGTGCCTCAATTCGTCTTCCAACTGACCTAGTTCCTCCCCGGGACAAAACATAGCAGACAATAATCCTTTAGTCAAGGTCCATGTCCTACCATTAGCCACAACCAATCCTACAGTAGCCACTTGGCTATTCCACCAACTTAGTGCATCATCCTGAAATGTAGCAACAACAAATTTCATCTTATTAGCTTCAGAACACCCACTAATTTCAAAAGTACTCTCTATCTTCTCAATCCATCTACGCAATTCCAAATCAGCACCAGTACCAAGAAATTGAGTAGGACCACATTTCATGAAACTATTATACGTACATTCTCTTGGAACTTGCGGAACAACAGCAACACTCCCAACTGGACCAGCAACATCATCATTATTACCACCACCATTAACTCCGGCACCATTAACTCCAACACCCTGATTCCTTACAGCACCATGAGCTTCAAGTGCTCTAGCAATAGCTCACTCGACCATAGTCTTCATAGTAGCAGTTGTTTGCTTTGGCGACATATTTCAAGAAACTTAGTCACGCGGTGATCCACTAATGACATAAATATGTTTCCCCTACTCCTTCTCTTATGATCACAGAAGAAAGGAACATGGTAAGTATTCATATAAAGATAAAATAAGGATTTCTTTATCAAGACATATCATGGATACTACATGCACGAACAATATAAACTACAATGATTCATCAACCAAATCTTAAAAGAGCTAATAAAGACACATCATAGATCATGAGGGTAATTTAGATTGCGTTGAGGATTCAACAAGATAGTGACAATGTATGTCACTACAATCATTTACCGAACAAACTTAAAAGATAATAAGTTTCATGACAATGCTACGACACAAAGTCTAAATAAGTTCGATCACAATAAGAAAATAAAATACAAGGAAATCATCACATGATGACCCACGTGGCTCTTAGGAAATAGTTCCTCGTCCTCCTTAACATTGCTGTCAGCTTCATCACACTCGTCTACCTCCCCTTCGCACCTCAAAGTCGAATCATGAAATGATGGAAGCTCATTCCAAAGTTTAAATACTCACCCTGACATGGCGGATTAATCATAAAATAAATCTCAGTACAACTTTCATTATTCATAAACTTTCAAGCTTGACTCAGAATTGATCTCATACGAGACCCCCATTCACTTATCCTCTCAAACCTTGCTTGCTCCTCTTTAAACCTTTCAGTTCAAGCACTCAAATTCATCACCATCGACCAAAGGCTAGCAATCTCGTCCATCTTCCGAGCCCTAACAAACTCCAATCTCCACATACTAGATACAACCTTTGAAATAACTTTTCATTCACATCAAGCCTCCTAATCACACGAGTTTCAACCACGTATCTCTCATACAACAACCGATCAAACTTCCTCATACCCGATACAAGTCGCAAGAAATCAGTTGTAAAATTGTTCATTATCTGTTCTACTGTCCTGGACCCTCGACGATATATAAGGTCATCATTCAAAATTATATATATATATATATATATGCATTGCATAAAGAAAACTACGATAACAAATACTCGACGTACTTTCAACAAAATCAATACATCATCATGGTATTTACTTAATAAATACTCGGGAAATCATTTCAGTTTTAAAGGATACATCTAAATAAAAACAATGCAAAACAATTAATCTTACTGGAGCCTTGCGGAGAAGTTGTGTGCTTTTGTAAAATATTTTCGACACCAAATTTATAGTTTAAGACATTTTTCAAAATCGACCTAGTTATCTATAACTTAAAGCTCTGATTACCAATCTCTAACACCCACAAAAATATTGCGTAGCGGAAATACAGATTTCGGTGCTAAACTCAAACATCATTACATAAAACACTTTGAACGATCTCAAAATGGGACATTTGAAATATAAAAGGAAATAGTTTAACCATTGTCAAAAACTGTCGATCCCAACTAAAACAAAAGTTTAACAATCAGAGTCGCGTTTCGGTCCCCCAAAGATATCAACCAATCAACAAACATTTTTACCAAAATACATGACCAAACATAATTGGTTTTATGACACAAAGGGAAAGAATTCAGTTTTCCCAACAACCACAGAAGCAACCCACAACCTTTTCCAGCAAGCTCCGCCATCCATCAACTTCAATCACCTAAAATACATGCTTAAAATCATCAACACAACGGTTGATCAAGTCTATAGGTTTATCAAATCATCATTTGAACACAAGAGAAAAATCAATCATAATCATTTAATAGAATTGCTACGTATACAATCTGTTATTCATGTATTCTATCTTATAGCAAAAGCTATACAACTGTGTTTAAGCTCATGACACCGACTCGTTATAACCAATCATCCGCCAAAACGCCGGCATGATGAAAAGGGAAACCATTGCCTTTCTTAAGGTAATCATTGTAAATTTTAACTTTTCTCATATTGAAGTTATCCGTTCGAGCAGCGTACTCAACGTACTAACTCTCGTCTCATATAGGGATGTAAACCCGGATAGTACTATCAATTGTTTAAGCGTCCATTTCCTACTCACATCACCGAGATAGCAATGGCTGGTTCATGAATTTAGTGTCTTCTACAACTAGGTACTTAAGACGATTCATGCAACATTCGGGTCCAAAAGCAACATACGGGTCCAAACAATTATTCATGGCTTGTGTTCCATTTATTTTCAAATAGCATGTATCCCCCTCGCGGGTTTTAAAATCAGTTAAAAAAAGTACAAAGCGAGGCTATAGACTCACCTTGAGTAATATAATTAGCAAGAGGATCTTCGACGATAGATGATGCCCGTTAAACACAAAAACCGCAACCTACCATATAAGGTGCGTTCGTTAATAAATAGAATCAAGTATAATACATACTTAATAACACAAAATTCTAAATTACCAAACCATGACAAGCCCAATAGAACAACAATGCAATTGATACTACTATACCCTTCTACATGTTTACTTTATTAAACTACATTTTCGATAAAAAATCTTTCGGCACATACCAAATGTACAAGCTTATTTACCCTACATAGACACCTTCAATCTTTATGAAACTTGTTGTATAACTCACTCACATCATATAGAAATCTCTCAAAAATTTTCATCAAATGAATTGACTTCTATGACCTTTTGCCCGACACATCATTGAATTACAAAAACCGAGCAGTTTTACGCCCTCGACTCGTAAAACCATTTTGACCTCTCTAAACAACTCCGTTTATAAAACCGACACTAGAGTTTGAAGATAGACTCACAACCCTAGGTTTAGAACTTAATAACAACCCTTGACCATTTCTAAAAACTTATTTTATTGTCCCCGAGATTCGATCCAAATATCGACAACAATTTTGTATTGTGTCAACACTCGTCTCCCTGTACACGAATAATCAAACTAGCATAACTTCCTTCTCGATTTGAGTTAGAAGCTCTAATTTATATCAAAATGAAGCTTATGAAAATCTCTACAACATAATCCTATCATCTCAACCTTAACTTAGACTTAAGGTTCTTATAGGTGTGAAAACGCCCATCCTTTTACCACTTAATTATAATAATAACCAATCCAAAACGTGTATTTTATGTCGTAAATGTCGGAAATATGCGTGGTTTGTGTTTTTGTTGTGATTTAGGAGCAAAATGTGAAAAGGGAAGAAAACAAGGGCTTTCACGGGCTTTTATCGAAGAAAACGAGAAAAGACGAATTTAAAAGATCAAGAGTGCAAAAAGAACGGAAGTCCAAGGCCTATTCTGAAGATTTATCGAAGAAAAAGTCTAAAGACGGAAGTTTAATGAAGTCGAAGAACCAAGTCTAATTAAAGAAGAAAATATTAGGAGTAGGAGTAGGTGTAATCTAAATTTCTATGCTTTTTCATTAATCTTGTAATTTTAATCTTAATCATCTTAATTTCAAGCTTTTTCAATTAATCATTCTCATTCTACCTTTCTTAATCTTTTTAATATTGTTTAATTTTGATAATCATGTAGTTTGTTAATCATGTTCTTTGTTTAATTGATGTTTGTGTTTGATTGTGCTTATTGATCTTTTAATGTTTGAATTTTATAGCTTATAGTATTTTAGTGCTTATTGTCTTAATCTTTTTATTTTTAATTAAGTGCTTATTAGTTTATTTTTATAAAAAGTTGTTTTTAAATATTTTTATTATTTAGTGTTTTTAAAAGTTTTTAAATTTTGGCTTATTAGATTTTTCTTAAATCTGATTTGGTTAAGTTTTTAGATAAGTGCTTATTAGATTCTAGCTTATTTTCGTTTTGGTCATTTTTAATTATTCCGAACTAGTAAACCCCAATATTCCGGATAAGCTCCATAACATGATTCCGGATTACATCTATTATTCCGGATAGCTAAAAATAAGATTCCATATAAAAGTAATAGAAAATATTCCGTATAAGCAAGTAAACCTCATTCCATATAAGACGAATAAAAATTTCCCGGATAAGAGTAGCAACTTTATTCCGTAAAACAATATCAATTATTCCGTATAACAATAAGAACTCATTCCGTATAACCTTAAATTGACATGCTAGCTTAAGTCCTTTCCCGTCAATTTCATCAGGTAGGTTTCCTGCTTGAGTTGGTAGCCTGCCTGCTTGTTTATTAATTAATATTATTCCGTAATCGTTTAGTTTAATCTGAAAGTTGTTCCGATTTTAATTCTGAAAGTCACATATTTTTATTTAAATTTTTCATCAATTTTTGGTATTAGTATTTTTTCCAAAAGTTTAAGTTTTATCTTTTATTTAGTGCCCGCTTTAGCTTTTACCTCGTTTAGTTTTAAGGTACCATCTTAGTTTTATTTTCTCCTTTTTCATTAGGTTAATTTTATTTTTCAGTCGAAAGTTAATTTTCTTTTAGTTTTATTTTTATTAATTATTTTATTTTAATTTACGTTTTATTATTTGTTTCGCTCCTTTATTATTAGTTATTTGTTTTTGGCTTCTTTTTATTACTTTTCGCATTTACTTTTCAAATAGAAATAGATAACCAAATCCTTCTTTTTGTTAACTAAAAACGACCGAGTCACACTTTTAACTGGAGATTAATTCGAATTGAATCGAGACGAACAAATTTTCATACTTGGCAAAACCTTGTATCAAATGGCGCCGCTGCCGGCTTTTTTCGTGAAGATTAACGGTTTATTGTGAGAGACGCGTTGGATTTTGGGATCCGTTCACTTTTGAACGTTATTTTTCTTGCCAAAAAATTTTCAAAAATCCTAAAAAATAAAAAAATTTCCAAAATCCCAAAAACATTGAAAAATCCTAAAAAGCATTTCTTTTTCGAAAGTTTTACACCAAAAATACTCTTCTTGCTTATCTATTGTGTTTAATGGATTCCTTTGTTGACTATGTAGGGTGTGGAAGACCATCTTCTGGTAGTCAATCCTGTCAATGGTGTTCATGCGAACGGTGTGGAATGGATATCCCTAATTACGAATTTGGCCGTTGTCTATCGTGCAATTCGATCAATTCATATTTCAATTCATTCTTCTCTTCTAATGTCACTATTTCACCCTCTCCCATATATGACGATCCATATCAATAAAATGCACCGAGTTTCTCTCAATACCCGTGTTGCAACAATTGTGGGGGCCCTCACGATACTTCTTATTTTCAACCGATGAATTACTTTGAACCAAATCCGTGCTATGATTCCGGTTTTTATAATTTCGAGACCCCATATTACTCTCTCGATCATCAACCTTCTGTTGGAATGAGTGAAGAAGAACGAGCCATTTTTTTGAATACACTTCAATACGTTCAACAAGAATTAGATAGCATACGCGAAGCAAGGGCGGAGCAACGACGACAAGAGCAAGTATCTGATCGTAGTGATTATACTCCTCTTCTTGTGCGTCCATACTACTATTATGATGCTGACGAGGATGATATCTATGATCTCAACCCATCTTCTGAGATTACTACTCCTACTCTTGATATCCCTAATGCGTCTAAGGATAGTGATACATCGAGTGAGATTAGTGATTTTGGTCTTGATAAATTCTTTGATGAGGTTTGTTATGCACCAAATTTTGTGGAGCCTACGGACGAGGTCGCTTTTAATGATGATTTTTCTCCATGCTATGAGAATTTCACTTTTGAAATTTCTCCTTCTCCTCCGGGCGATGAAGGCGATGTTGATTTATTCTCTCTGACATACGAGAAGTTCACCACTAAACTTGGTCTTGTAGATGAGGTGGAAGACGTTATTCTTCGCGACAAATTACTGAAAGTTCATCTTCTAATTGCTAAAATTAAAGCTTTGAATTCTGCTCCTATTTCTGAGTCTTTACCTCCGTCTATTACTTCAGTTGAGAATAATGATACAGCTATGGAGGAAATCGACATTCTCTCAATACCTCCGAGTATTGATGATGATGATACGGAGGGGGATATTATTTTTGATAATTTGCTGCATGAAGATATTGTCCCAAGTCCCCCTCTCGAGCACCTTTTATCCAAACCTTTAGACACCATTACGGAGGATGAGTGCTTTGACCCGGGGGGTGACATTGACCATTCCATGATTGACACCTTTACGGCTTTGCCCCTCAGTGATAATCATATGTCTTTTGGGGAAGACATTTTGATTCCTTTACCCACCCCACCTCCCGCGGATCATGATTTCACATACTGTTCGTATGTTGAAAGGACTTTTCTACCCTTTAAGACTTATCCTCCGGCCTCTCCTTCATTAATGTCCTACGAGAACAAGGACAAGGTCTTTGATCCCGATATTACATTCGAGACTTCCCCATGGACCATTTAACTCGGGGACGAGTCAGGCTCATGACTCGGTTAACCAAAACAAGCGCTTTTTGAGAGGCAACCCGATTATCTATCTATCTTTATCTGTTTTTATAATAAGTGTAGGGGGAGACCCTAGTATGTGTTTGGTATTTTCTTTCTTATCATGTGTAGGAATTCGAGCTTTCAAAGATACATTCTTGATGACTTTTGACGACCCGTGATTCGGTGTACCCTTCTTCCCGGTTCTATCCTAAACTCTTTTGATTCATTATTTATAATTTTCAATATTAAAATAGGAATCACTTTAGTTTTCTCTTCCTTAGCAAGATTTAAACAACGTACACAATGTCCTAAGTGTAGGGGAGTTTACTCCCACATGCTTAAACATTGAGGACAATGTTTATATCAAGTGTAGGGGGACTTCTATCAAAGTTAAGTGGGCTTTTCCTTGTATTTGTCCTCATTTTAACCGGAAATTTGATTTTTCGACATTTTTCAAAATTTTTAATCTATTTTGGCCTAGTAGTATTGTAGTATTTTCCTTTGTTATCGTTATTTTCTTTCTTTGCTAGAATAAAATTTTAATAAAGTGGTTTTAATTTTTAAACGTTGTGAATCTTTTGACTCAACCCGAGTTTACTTATCCAAGTTTACTCTAGCAAGTATCATTAACGTGTTTAAGTCAAGTTTTGCTAGGCTTTTATATAGGGAACTTTAAAACGCGAAAGTCTTAACTCTTACGGGTTAAGAACAAGAACTTTTCGCAAGTTCCTATAATTGATCCTAGAAAGTCGTTTATCAAGGGAACTTTAAAACGCGAATTCTAAACTTGAAAAAGTCTACGAAGTTGCAAGATCCTATAGATGACTTGAAAACCCGAAACTTTGATTTAATAGGCTAAGCATCCACGAGTCTCATTCCTTGATATTTTAAATTGTGAAGAACGAGAGATGATAGAGTCAATTATAAGTTTGGTATTCTTTCATGAATTTATGTGAGTTGATTAAAAGCTTTTTCTCTCATCGCTTCTTAATAAATTTAATGGCAATAAGTAAGGTTGTACGATTTGAAAAGTTACTTAGCTTCTAGCCCAAAATCGTTTAAAAGTTGCTCGGTATTAATAGAGTTCATAGCCAAGGCATAACTTATTGAAGCGGGATGCGAATATTGGCGAGTCCGAAAAGGTCCTAACAAGACATGAGGGCTACATTTTGTTGCTAAAGATCCAAAGTAATGTGAAGAATCATCTATCAAAAATAAATATGAACGATCGAGACACACGACGAAAAGCAAATGCTCCTCAAAAGATCATGGAGAAGTCTATCCAAGACCCTAGCAAGGTATGCGGATAAATAGATCCAAGTCCTAAAAGGAGGCGGATTGTTGTATATCAAAATCAAAAATAAAGATTGGAGAAAAATAAAGAAGTCGTGATCCAAATATGAAGAATCTCTCAAAAAGTTCAAGTGAAGAAATTCCTATTATGAAGAGAAGACCATTATTTCAAGAACGTCTCTCAAGATTTGAAGTATGAAGTCACTGCCAAATATTGTCCTTTAGCTAACTATTGATTAAATCGTCCTACTTTATTTTCAACCTTAATAACTATAGAAATAAGTCAACAATGCATCCTCTTGATCATTTAAAACAACAATAAAATATAAGAGATACACGTAGGAATAAGGGAGTCTAAGTAAATAATAGGGCCACATGAGTGATTGTTAGTTTGCTAACTTATAATAACAATGATCTCGTTTTTAAGCTTGGTATGGAGAACGTGAAACTTGAAGGTGATAAACATTCATGACAATCCAAAACCCCAATGTAAGTCTTTAATCTCTTAATTTTTTTTCTTCCTTTAATTATGTCTTATGTTTAATAAAGGCCAAGGTCGGTTAATTATGATGAAAAATGTAAAATCTTGCTTTGTAACTAATGCATTGCATGAGGGCATTGCAATGGTCAAGTGTAGGGGATTTTATAGGTGTGAAAACACCCATCCTTTTACCACTTAATTATAATAATAACCAATCCAAAACGTGTATTTTATGTCGTAAATGTTGGAATTATGCGTGGTTTGTGTTTTTGTTGTGATTTAGGAGAAAAATGTGAACAGGGAAGAAAACAAGGGCTTTCTCGGGCTTTTATCAAAGAAAACGAGAAAAGACGAAGTCAAAAGATCAAGAGTGCAAAAAGAACGGAAGTCCAAAGCCTATTATGAAGATTTATCGAAGAAAAAGTCTAAAGACGGAAGTTTAATGAAGTCGAAGAACCAAGTCTAATTAAAGAAGAAAATATTAAGACGAGTTCAATTTATACCGAGAAATCTCGAGACGACGTCGAGAAAGACAAAGAATTTAAGTAGAGTCGAGACAAAGTGAAAGGAGAAAGCATCAACACCTAGCCTCCCCTCCTCCAATATATACCCTCCTAATGTGTCATTAGAAGGGTGTTAGTTAATTAGATTTTAGTTATTTTTCTTTAGATTAGGAGTAGGAGTAGGTGTAATCTAAATTTTCATGTGTTTTCATTAATCTTGTAATTTGAATCTTAATCATCTTAATTTCAAGCTTTTTCCATTAATCATTCTCATTCTACCTTTCTTAATCTTTTTAATCTTGTTTAATTTTGATAATCATGTAGTTTGTTAATCATGTTCTTTGTTTAATTGATGTTTGTGTTTGATTGTGCTTATTGATCTTTTAATGTTTGATTTTTATAGCTTATAGTATTTTAGTTCTTATTGTCTTAATCTTTTTATTTTTAATTAAGTGCTTATTAGTTTATTTTTATAAAAAGTTGTTTTTAAATATTTTTATTATTTAGTGTTTTTAAAAGTTTTTAAATTTTGGCTTATTAGCTTTTTCTTAAAATCGATTTGGTTAACTTTTTAGATAAGTGCTTATTAGATTCTAGCTTATTTTCATTTTGGTCATTTTTAATTATTCCAAACTAGTAAACCCCAATATTCCGGATAAGCTCCATAACGTGATTCCGGATTACATCTATTATTCCGGATAGCTAAAAATAAGATTCCGTATAAAAGTAATAGAAAATATTCCGTATAAGCAAGTAAACCTCATTCTGTATAAGACAAATAAAAATTTCCCGGATAAGAGTAGCAACTTTATTCCGTATAACAAGATCAATTATTCCGTATAACAATAAGAACTCATTCCGTATAACCTTAAATTGACATGCTAGCTTGGATGCTAGCTTAAGTCCTTTCCCGCCAATTTCACCAGGTAGGTTGCCTACTTGAGTTGGTAGCCTGCCTGCTTGTTTATTAATTAATATTGTTCCGTAATCGTTTAGTTTAATCTGAAAGTTGTTCCGATTTTAATTCTGAAAGTCACGTATTTTTAGTTAAATTTTTCATCAATTTTTAGTATTAGTATTTTTTCCAAAAGTTTAAGTTTTATCTTTTATTTACTGCCCGCTTTAGCTTTTACCTCGTTTAGTTTTAAGGTACCATCTTTGTTTTATTTTCTCCTTTTTCATTAGGTTAATTTTATTTTTTTTAGTCGAAAGTTAATTTCTTCTTTTAGTTTTATTTTTATTAATTATTTTGTTTTAATTTACGTTTTATTATTTGTTTCGTTCCTTTATTATTAGTTATTTATTTTTGGCTTATTTTTATTACTTTTCGCATTTACTTTTCAAATAGAAATAGATAACCAAATCCTTCTTTTTGTTAACCAAAAACGACTGAGTCACACTTTTAACCGGAGATCAATTCGAATTGAGTCGAGACGAACAAATTTTCATACTTGGCAAAACCTTGTATTAGGTTCCTAAACATAGCTTCAAACTTGCTGGTCTAAAACACAACTTTAAAAATCATACTAAATCAAAGTTTTACCCCATTCCACTCAATCTTATACTCCTAATATCATTATACCATCATCCCAATCAATCCATAACATTACTAACTCACTTGCATGATCATTCTTCAAATGATCCACTCAAAATTTCATACATGCAACCACTCAAATTTTATTATAATAGTATTAACACAATCATACAAACACAAAATAGATCAAACACTAATGATATTCACCAAATTCTTTTGAAAAATAAAAGTTTATGCATGTTAATAAAAATTATACCAAAATGATCACTATTAAATTTTCAAGATGGGATATTGGTTAGATTGTCTTGAATCAAACTAGAAAATAAAAAATCATGGGATTTTGTGGTGGTGGTTTGGACGGCAACAACAAGAGAGAGGAGAAAGTGGTTAAAATTTTTTATAAACAATTTACTATGTGTTTTTAGGTAGTGGAAAAAATATATATATTAGTGGTGGATGGGTAGTTTTTGCCAATTGTGTGCAATCTTTTGTACTAAAATACAATTAAATAGTTTAAAGGGTAGAAAATGACTATTAGTAAATTTTGAAAATATTTACAGGACTCGGGTTTCGTAAAAATCCTTTTCGAAAGTTAAAATGCACACAAAATATGATAATAATATAGTCCCGGCACGAGTTAATACACAATTAAAAATGAAAACGTAAAAAATATCAACATTGTAACAACAAATAATAAAATATAAAAATTCGGGCATCCGTCGATATCGAAATCACTAGTAGTCCTCGCAACTAGTAAAAAGGTAATAATAAGACTTCAAACATTGGTTTAAGATTAAACCACCAAACGTCATAGCATTCAAGATCATCAAAAATTTCAAAAATATTGGTAAAATAGGATTAAATAATGACCTCGGGTTCGGGTTATCACACTCAACCAATAGAAATGCTCCATTTCCTAACCACGGTTTTCCAAATAAACAAGCCTTTTTCAGAAAAAGCCACCATTCACATCATGACATGTGTCAAGCTTATATTCATCTTCATCTCCAGATCAAAGAGGAAGACAGAGGACGATTCAGACAAAACTCTTAACATGAAAAGCGCTTGTTTTGAAGAGATGAATCCATTGGTACAACTGAATTAAGCTGTCGTTGCCTGAATCAAAAACACCCAAATCATTCTTGAAGAACAAAACCCTAATCCACTTGGTAAGCTACTTTTGACAAATTGGACTTTCACATTCTGACATTTAGTCTTCCTAGACTTCCCTAGTCACCCACACACTTTCTCAACAACTCTCAGCGGCCTATAAATACAAGAAGATGCTCCTCGAAAACATAGTTCATTTGCTGCTTAGTTTTTACGCATTTTTCTCTCACAATTGAATCATTAGCTTAGTTTGTATGATAATAATCTTTACCCTATCATTTTGTACTCATTACACTTCACAATTAAAAAAACTCCATTGATTTACTGTTCATCGTCTTCTACATATCATTCTACTATTGCTACTATTACTTTTGTTGCTGTTATATGATGTTTAGCTTGTATACAAGCTTTGGAAGCCATTAATTCAGAGTTTGCTCCTGTTTTGAAGTTGTACAAGTTTTTGGAGGGAAATTATAGATATGAATTCATAGGCTTCATAACTGTGAATTCAGGTGTTCTTGTTGTTGATTTGTGTTGTGATAGAGGTAGTTGATCAATCCTGAGCTTATCACCATCAAAGGTCTGGCTTGGATGCAGGTTTACATCATTTTACATTTTAAGGCCAAAAAATTAGGATTTGTGAGTGATTACATGATCAAGTGTGTTATAGGTTGATATCTTTGCTTAATCTGCCTTCGTTTGATTTGTTTAAGTTATTTGTGTATCTGTTTTAGCTTGTCATTCACTAGATCTCTCTTGCCTTTGTAATTTTCTTGTTTCAGAAGCTTAAGGTATGTTTGGATAAGCTGTTTAGTAGCTTATTGTGTAAGTTGTGGTTTTGGCAATTCTAGTATCACATTAGGTGCCTATTAGACATCTAAAAACAGTCAAACAATTAGTTTAAAGATAAGTCAAACATGTCTAAAAGTGAACAAGTTCTATGGTTTAAACTGTCATAAACAAGTCTGAACAGTCAACTTCAAAATACAGTAGCTTATTGATTAATCAGCATTAAGCCTTGAAAATTGGGGCAAAAGATAGCTAGTAGTATCAAGTTGTTAATCCTAGTTATAAGTTTTCCATTTGCTTATTAGATAAGCCAGAAATCAGCTTAGAAAATAGCTAATCAAGCCATTTACCTACTATTAGCTTTTAGGATGTTTAAAGTAGCTTATCTAGTTATAATCCAACTTAATTCCTTTTCAAAAGTTGTTTAATATCACCTTATTATCAATACAGGAGCTTTTGGAGCTGTTTGGTGAAAGTAAAAAGGTCAACTTTGCTTAAAAGTAAGCTTTTTTGATCAAAAACGAATTTTAGCTTATTAAAAGTGATTTTTCAAAAATTGCTCAGATAGAAATCATTTTTTCCAGCTTATAATCATTCTCAAGAAGTTACATCTTATTTGGATAAGCCAATTGTCCTATCTCTTAAAAAGTGCTTATAAAAAAAATACATTTGAGTGATATAGCTTATCCCATAAGCTGGTATTAATTTTGTCTAATTATTTTCAATTTGAAACGTTTTGGAACTAGTTTGAATCATTTTAGTTCATTAATAAGCTCATACCAACTTATTTTGTATAAGACCGATTTTTGTTTCTTAATACTTGTATTAATTGCATTTTGGTCCTTAGCTTTTCTGTTTGTTTCTCTTCTTGCCCAAATAGTTAATTGCATACTCATTCTTTATATTTCTAGGTTATTTGTAATTGGCCCAAAACTCTACTAAGCTGGGCTAGAGTCTGTTGATCCCAAAGTCAGATCTTAAACCTTAATAGCTTGTTTAAGGGTTGTGATAGAAAGAAAGAATTCAATCTAACACTAGAGAAACTTTGCAAAGCAAAGTAACTAAACAAGATGCGGAAAATAATGTTTAGCACAAGAACAATATGATTGAAACGTTGAACTTTAATATATCAATGATATACGAATACCCTAAAATGGTATTAGGGTTTACAAAACCTTAAAGTATGACAATGAAAGACAAATGAGAAAGACACATTTGCATGCTAACCTAGTGAGTCCTTTTATAGCCACAAGGACTCACGTACAAGATCACTACTAACAAACTTGGAAAGTATTAAGGAATAATAACTGAAACACATAAAACTCTATTCCATGTTTATCTTTGACAGCAGGGCCTTTGACTTCAGCAGGGGAACCAATCCCCCTACCTTTGTAATTTATCAGGGGGAACTTACTCTATCAGGGGTATGGATAATCAACTAGCAGGGGTAACAAGTAAGTATAGATTTATTCCCAACAGTCCTCCCCTAAACTTGTGCTTTCCCCTAAAGACAAGTTTCTGAAGAAATACTAGTTGATGAGGATGCTTACAAACTTTCTGGCCAAATCTGACTATGAATCATTATTACCAGATCATAAGCAACAGGCGTTTTAGCATCTACAATTAAGTTAGCCTGTGCTAGTTTCTTCAAGGTCTCCTGAGAGAAGGGATAATACCTATGATTGATCAAGTACACACTTACTCCTTCCATCACTACCTCATAGACCCCAGAATTGGTAAACAGCTTCCAATACAACAAATCTCCTTTATTCACTGCATCAAATATAGGATCAAATAACTCATGCTCATACATCCTATGCATGCACTCCCTGATTACCCAATCCTTCTCCACACCATCCATGGTAGGAGGTTTTGCAGCAAACGTTTTCTTCAAAATTTTCCACAGATCTTCTAAGTCTTCACTATCCAAAGTTTGACACATGACATCTAGACTTAGAAATGTATGTGCTGTATTGTCAGCTCTTGTAAGCTTCCACCAAGTCCTCCCTTTGTGTTCATAAACAACATACTCTATGATAGCAAACTTCTTTCCAAGTTCACTAGGTGAAATATCATCATTTTCCTGCAGAATCAGCTGTTTATCAGTTTCATCATTTGAAGGCCGTTGAGACTCCTTAGTAATTGTGCCAACTTTCTCCATTCTCTTGAGTCTTTTGGCTGCTCTTTGTACATTAAGTACAGACTTCTCAATTTCTGGAAAACTTTCACCTGCTTGATGTAATGCCCCTGCTTGTGATGATGCACCTGCTTGGGATGATGCACCTGCTTGTGTAGTTTCCAAAGTTGTTCCTCCAGCTTTTCTTTTCTTAGATTCCCTAGCTTTCTGAAGCATTTCACTTTGTCTCCTAAGATACTCAGCTTCCTCAGGAGTGTTGATAGTCATCCAATCCTCCACATCATACAATCTTAGAACTGGTCTGACTGCTCTTTTTATGGCTTCAAAACTCATATCTCTGAAGTCACCATCCTTCCACTTCCTATGTCTCTTAAGCAAAACATTGTAGTGTTCAAGTTGCCCTTTCTCTGAAGTCAAATACTTCTCTCTCTGAATTTGATTTGCCCTTCTTTCCAGATACTCAGTTGATATTTGTAAACAAGGCAAGTCAACTCATACCTGTCTTCCAAAGGAGCATTTATTAACCCCTTCTCCCATTGATCAAGAAACTCTCCAACATGAGGTACCCTGTCATCTAGTTCTCTATGCATAATCTCAACCTGCTTGAGCATATCTTTGGGCCTCATCTTTTGCATTCTTTGGTCCTGCATATCCATCTCCTCTTGTTGTAGCCTGAGAGATACTTGTGCATCATGTGCTTCTTGAGCCCTTTGTTGTTCAGGAGTTAGATGCTTGTATTTTCTCTTGGGCTGTTCCACCATGATTCCTTTTCCTTTGTCTATTAGATCCACTGCTGGTGCTGGTTTCACTTTAGATGCAGGTTCTTTGATTGTAATCCCCTTCTGAGCTGGTTGCTTTCTATTCTTCCTAACAAAAGTTTGAGTAATATTCTTTGCAGGGGTATGACTTACAGTAGTGGGATCAGCAACAGCAGAGGAAACTTTTGAAGCAGGGGCTTCTTCTGGATTGCCCATGGTGAGTAATGTTTGAGCAATTTCTTTGGTTGCACTCCATTTGTCACTTCCCTTATCAGCACTTCCTTTCTCCATCCCTTTCTCAGCACTTGCTATCTTTCCATGTACACCACCAGGATATGAGTAGTACTGAGTAGACTCTTCTGTATTTGGAACTTCCTCCCCTTTAGAAGCATCCTCATATGTTGATATAATAAGTCTGGGCTTTCTCCTCCCCTCAAGAGTAGCAAGTCTGGTTTCCAAATTATTGATAACCAGGCCTTGCTTTTTGACATCTTGTACCAGTTGTGCATTCTGCCTTTTCAGACTCATACACATTTTCGTCAATTCCAAATTAGTCAAAGGTTTCATGCTACTCTCAATCCTAGAAGGGGATTTCTCCCCTTTTTGGATATCATGGAGTGAGGGAGAGGACTTACTGATGGTGTCACTGTCCTGCTCACCCCTTGAGGATGAGACAGTAGTGGCAGCCAAACCCTCAGGTTGCTCCAAACCCTTGGAGACTCTCCTCTCTGCTGCTTGGGAAGATTCACCAGGCAAGGGAGACCTGGCAAACCTGGATTTAGATCGCCTTTCATGTTGTGGATCAGCAGGGGGTAAAGGACTAGCAGGGTGTAGGTTCTTGGCAGGGGAATCAGAAGGTTGGTGTTTAGCTGTTTGATTCTTGGCTTCTTCCCGTTTGATTTGGTTCATCATAATTGAAGTGAGTGGAATGGACCTGCCAGAAAACTGTGATGATGGTGCAAGAAGGGTAGTGAATAGTTTGGTGGTATGTTTGGTTGCTGAAAAATAGTTTTTGTGTTTAATTGGACCATGATCACTCATATTCAGCAAGAGTTCTATAAACCTTGGGTACATACAAAATTTTGAGTTGCTTGAAACATTTTTAACCATTCCTTTAAAAATCATTTGAGAAAAACAATACTTCCTCCCTGTTGCAAAGCAGATTAGGGCAGAAGCCATCTCACTACCAAATTCATTAAAAGTAGTGGTTTTTGGTGACAAACAGTGCAGAACAGTATGAATCAAATACTTCCAATGAGGGGCAAACTGACCTTTAGCAAACTTACATTTTTGGTTTTTAGAAAGTTTGTACCCCAATTTAACAAGACCTGCAAAGATTTCAGCCTCAGAAAAGTTGGTTATCCCATCCTCATCATCAAGAAGAAGTTTCTCCCTGATGGAGGCAAGTGTAATCACTTTGGGATGACCATCTACAGTGCTTTGAATTGTAACCTCTCCATTCACTGTTTTGGTCATGGATTTAGACCAGAACTGCTGAATGTGTGAGGTATAGATTCGAGGGTTGATGAGAAGGGCCACTCTAAAGTACGAGGACTTTAGAAAGGCCACAGCATCAACAAACTCTGCTGGTTCATCATGTAACAAAGCGATTTGGTTATGATTAGCAGCAATTTTAAGAGTCATGATAAAGTTTGAAAATAGTTTGAAGGTGTATAAAGGTGAGAGGTAGGTGGGATTAAGTCGAAAGAGAGAGATGGACCTGCTAGTGAAGGGAATTAAGTTTTTATAGGCGAATTGAAGAGCTGTGATTGGACCAAAATTTTGAAATTGCAAAAATATCAAAGATAAATCTTGATAAAAAAGTAATTTATTTGAAATAATTAAGAAAAGATTACCAATCAGCGAAGAAAGCGCCTTAAATATCTTTTAAAAACAATAAAATATTCCCTAACCAAAATTTATGCTAGCAGGCCCAACGGCTATGAACAGGGTAACGGTATTGTCGGTCAACGGTCAAACAGGAGAATGTTGTGAAAGCAGGGGAAGCAAAAGATGAAAGCAGGGGAAACTTTCCTAGGGGTATTGGACTAGTCATGAAGAGACCAATGCTAACTAGCTCTGCTCTAATGCACACACTTGTATACACAAGATAGATACATAGGAACTCAAGAGTCCTCTATTCAGCAAAGGTCCCAATACAAAAAGTCAACACATAAGTCACCCTGCACCGGGTTAACCCAAGAAAACATGCATACCCTAGTCACCATCCCTACCTTTTCCCTTACTTATGGTCACTTAGTCTTGGCAATGTGTGCCACACATCTGTACTTGAACAGCAAGCTGTTTTAATAGAGAAATGTAAAGACCCATTACAGTGCCTCAAGGTTTCAGAGTTCTGACAAGCTTTGCAGCAAGTCCTCATCACCCTGAACCCTCACTCACCAATGGATATGATCTAAGATCATATATGAGTATCCTAAGGATACCCTGAGTCCTAAAGGTGTGACCTAACCTCCCCTGAAACATAGAGTATATACCTGATTCACCAATGAGAATAGTATGCACCACATGAAACTCTGCATTGTTAGTCTAAAACCACATATAACCACTTTGTAAAAAGAACAAACCCAACTTAAAGAGAAAAATTCTCTTAGCAGGGGAATGAACCCCTAGCAGGGGGAATCTGTGTTAAAAAGTAGTGGAATAAAAAGTGATGGAAAAATGGACTAACAGTTATACAACAACAGCAGTAAAGCACCCTAAATATACGTGACATAATAGACATCAAGTTTTAGGGAGTAACCATTCCAATACCTACAACCAGGTACTGAAACCTCCCTACTTCAAAAGATTTTGTTAAAAGATCAGAAACATTAAGTTCTGTATCAAGTTTCTCAGGGACAATCAGTCCTTTCTCAAAACAATCTCGGATAAAGTGATGTCTAATTTCAATGTGTTTAGTTTTGCTATGAAAAACAGGGTTCTTAATGATGCAAATTGTGCTGTTGTTGTCAATGAATATCTTGGTTTTAAGAAAGTTATACCCATAATCAAGCAGTTGATTTGGCACCCAAAGCACTTGACCACAGCATGCAGCAGCTGCTACATACTCAGCTTCAGTTGTGGATGCGGCCATAATAGTCTGCTTCTTACATTGCCAAGATATAAGTCTGCTTCCCAAAAATCAGCATCCCCCTGTTGTAGACTTCCTATCATTGTTGTCCCCAGCATAGTCACTATCTGAGTAGGCTATCAACTCAAATGGTGACTCCTTTGGATACCAAAGTCCTAAGGTGGGATGACACTTCAGATACCTAAAAATTCTTTTAACAGCAAATAAGTGACAATCTGTTGGTGACACCTGGTATCTTGCACATAAGCAGACTGCAAACATGATGTCAGGTCTTGAAGCTGTGAGATACATAAGAGACCCAATCATTAACCTGTAGTTCCTGACATCTATAAGCTTTCCAGGACCATCTTTACCCCATGGATGATCCTTGTCCATTGGAGTGGACACCTTTTTTCCATCAGACATGCCAAACTTCTTCACAATCTCAGCCACATATTTGTCTTGTGAGATAAATATCCCATCTTTCCGCTGCTGAACTTGCAACCCCAAAAAGAAGTTTAGTTCTCCCATTGCACTCATTTGGAATTTATCCTGCATCAGTTTGGCAAACTCTTTGCTAAGCATAGAGTTAGTGGATCCAAAAATGATGTCATCAACATATACTTGCACTAGCAAAAGGTCACCCTTTTGTTTCTTGATGAACAGGGTCTGATCAATCTTCCCCCTGCTGAATCTATTGTCTAAGAGATATTTAGATAGAGTACCATACCAGGCTCTGGGAGCTTGGTGAAGTCCATACATAGCCTTTTTCACCTTGTATACTTTGTCTGGATGTTCTGGGTCTTCAAACCCTGGAGGTTGCATAACATAGACTTCTTTATCAATGGTTCCATATAGAAAGGCACTTTTCACATCCATTTGGAAAATAGTGAAGTCCCTAAATGAAGCATAAGCAAGGAATAATCTAATGGCTTCAATCCTGGCTACTGGAGCAAATACATCTTCATAATCAATTCCTTCTTCCTGAGTATATCCTTGTACCACTAGTCTTGCTTTGTTCCTAACAACTATCCCCCTTTCATCCTTTTTGTTCCTGAGTACCCACTTTGTCCCAATAGGCCTTGCCCATTTGGGACAATCTACCAGAATCCAAACCTCTTGTATGTCAAACTATAAGAGCTCCTCTTGCATGGCTTCAACCCATCTTGGGTCATTTAAAGCCTGGAAAATCTTCTTTGATTCTTCTTGTGACAAGAATGCAGTAAACAAACAACATTGCATGTTGTCATGATTGAACTTCATGGTGATGTTAGCAATGAAGCTGTGCTGCTTTGCTGTGTACCTTGTATGTCTAGGGGCTTCAGGATTACCAATGATTTGAGAGATAGGGTGATCCTTATTGATTCTATAGGTGGGCTGCATGATAACTTCTGTTTCATCTTCTTCCAAATCAGAATTGATGGGGCTATTTTGATTAGGAAAGAAGTCCTCAAAGGAACTTCCAAAAGATACATCATGACCTAGAGATGGGTGCTGATGAGCTGAATGTAGTTCTGAGTAACTTGGGCCTCCACTCTTGATTATTCTGCTTCCATTGCTGGATATACTAGGACCCTTAGATATGGGTGTAGATGATAGAGTGAGTGGGGATTCTCTTTCTTCATCATTAGTACCATTAGCAACTGGATCCTTTGTGGAAGGAGAAGCAATTTGTCTAGCAGGGGAATCCTGGATTCCACTGCCTTCAGTCATTCCGCTGCTTTCAGGAAGTGACATAGCAGGGGATGAGATTGGCTGTTCTTTTCCTAGAGAAGAATTATCCTCTTGATCATCAGGTTCAATAGGAAATAGTGAGGGTACATTCATGTACCTCAGGGGTGACTTCTCTGCATCAGTTGGTTCTTGAGTACCTGAAATGTTAGTGTTCTGCAAAGCAACAGGTACATAATTCATAGACTTTGAAAGTACTTCTATATCAAAGAACCAGTCAGGACCTGTTTGAACATCTTCAGGTTTGTCTTCAAGAAAGTTCACATGAAGATTTTCTGTGATTTTGCTTGTCTTCTTGTTGAAAACCCTATATCCCTTGCTGTTTAATGAATAACCCACAAAATATCCATCATCACCCTTCTCACTAAACTTGCCCAGGTTGTCAATGGTGTTCAAGATGATCACATGAAATCCAAAAGGTCTGAATAAGTCAATTAAAGGAGGTCTTCCATTGAACAGCTGATAGGGGGTCTTGTTGTGTACCTTAACCACCAAGGCCCTGTTTTGTACATAACAAGCAGTGGATACAGCTTCAGCCCAAAAGATCAATGGAAGTTTTGAATCAGACAACATAGTCCTTACAGCTTCAATGAGTGTCCTATTCCTTCTTTCTGCCACTCCATTCTGTTGAGGTGTTCTTGCAATGGTGAATTCCCTCTTGATTCCTTTGTTTATGCAGAAAGAGTCCAGTTTCTGATTTCTAAATTCACCACCATTATCGGATCTCATAGTTACCACCTTCATGATTTTTGATAATTCAATCTGATTGATGAACCCAATGAGTACATCAGTTGTGTCACGCTTCTAAAATAGAAAGAATGTCCATGTGAACCTTGAAAAATCATCAGTAATCACTAGGCAGTACCATTTCTTCATTATGCTTGCCACAGAAGTAGGACCAAAGAGATCCATATGCAGTAGTTCCAATGGCTTGGTGGTGGACATACTTGTTTTTGTTTTGCAAGATGCTCTGTGTTGCTTCCCTTTCAGACAGGCAGTACAAGTATGTTCATTGACAAAAGACTTGGAAGGAAGACCATGAACCAGATTATATTTCACTAGTTTTTTTCATGCTCTTGAAGTTCAGATGACCAAGTCTTCTTTGTCATTTCTTACATTCATCTACTGAGGCTTTGGCAATGAAACAAGTTTCATTGTCTTGGAGAGATATGTCCTTGAGATCAATTGTGTACATGTTCTTCTATCTTGGTGTTCTGAGTACAATAGGAGTGTCTGGTGGTAAGACAAACTCCTTTCCTAACACCAAGCATTTAGTGTCAGTAAACAAGACAAAATTCTTGTTATCAGTCATATGTGACACACTGAAGAGATTGTACTTGAGTTCTTTCATCAAGTAGACATTGTCAAAGGTCATCCCATTGGTGACAATAGTTACTTTTCCTGTTATAGTTCCATGTCCATCTCCAAAAGAAACACCATCATTGTCATGTAGGGGCACAAAGTTAGACAGATAAGATTTTTGTCCAGTCATACTTCTTGAGCATCCACTATCCCAATATGCTCTATCATCCCTTGTCTTCTTTGTCACCTGCAAAAAGAAAAACAAATTAGTTTTTCTTGGGGACCCAAGTCATTACAGACTTGGATCTACCTCGTGTATCAATGTAGGATAGCTTATCAAAAACTAGAGATACACTATTAGATTGAGTACCCCTTTTGGGTACCCAAACCCAACGAGCTGAGGATTTCACAGTTTTTCCCCATCTACCCATGCTCCTAGAAGGCAAAACTCTGTTAGCAGGGGATGCCCTAGTTTTAGCAGGGGAATCCCTATGCTTAGCAGAAGGAACCCATCTTTTGTTTTGGCCTCTATTCATGTGTTGGTAAGGTCTAGGGCCTGATTTATATGCATTATAAGGTGTTGGGATGGTCACAGAAGTGCTGGGCTTGGTGTGATCATCATTATCCTTTCTAAGTGCAGGAACAACATATTTGTCAGTCACCCTGTTTCTCAAGGCAGGGGCAACATACTTGGCAGGGGAAAAATATTTTGCCCCTGCATTTAGAAGAATGGTTTTAGGTTGCATATCCTTTAAAGGATTTGCAGCCACCACTTCCAATAGTGCCTTACACTCTTGATAAGTGTGATCAAAACTGCCACATGTAAAGCAGGGCTTGGTGTTAATCACAAAGTCTTCTCCTAATTGATGTGACTTTTGGTCATTCCAATTTCTTTGATTACCTCTGACATTCCTGTACATACCAGCATATTTAATGGTGGACTTAGGGGACTGTGATCTGGTCTTAGATTTGGGAGAGCTACTCTTAGAACTAGAATCACTACCAAAAATTCCTTCTCTTGAAAATAGAACAGGGTTATCAATTTTCCATTGTTTTAAAGCAACATGTTCCTTTTCAAAATCCCTAATAACACTAGTTTTTACTAGAGACTCTTTAGTATCAAGATTATTAGGTATGTACGCACTCAAGTCAAACTCAATGTCATCCTGTTTTTGAAAACAAGGGAGACCAGTCCAGGACAGATCTTTTCTAGGAAAAGGTGCATGGATGTTGGCAGGGGGTGGTGGTATGGTAGCATGCTCATTTTTAATCCCAAACCCTGTTTTGTCCTTAGGAGATTGACCAATTTCAACTGCTTTGGTTAAATCTTTTGAAGCTTTTCCAAATTTTTCAACAGTTTCCTCATCTATCTTTTTGTTAGCTTTAAAAATTTCAAGTTCAGCAGTCAATTCCTTAATAGATTGGTTATTCTCCTTGGCATCTCTTTCTAGAATCACAATGTGATCCCTATAATCACTTTCTCTTTGCTTAAACTCTCTTATGGTGGACTCTAACTGTTCTAAAGCACGTCTATAATTATCAAGATCATTATCACAATTGATATAGTCAGCTTTTACCTTTCTGATTTGATCATTCAAAGACTCAGTATTTTTCCTACAAGCTTTAGTACAATATGAATCGTCATATACCTCATTGTCAGAGCTGGAACTTGACATGGCCATTAGTGCAAATTCTTCTTCTTTTTCCTCAGCAACCAAAGCTTGATTTCTTTCCACATTCTCTGTCATGGCACTCCAGTCCCATCCACCTGCTCCATCTATCCCTTGCATGGCTACCATGGCTTTAGCACCATAATCATCATCCTTGGTTTCCTTCCTGTAGCTGTTCCCAGTCTTAAGTCCTCTGCATTCCTTGGCAAAATGACCCTTCTTGCCACAGTTGTAGCATTCAACCTTTGTTTTGTCAAACCCAGCCACATCAGAGGGATTGATTGAGATCTTCTTCCCATACTTCTTGTAGAACCTATTGGCTCTCATGCTAAGCAGAGCCATATTCCACTTGATATCCATCTCTTCTAGCCCTTGCTTACTGATTTGACTTAGATCTTCATGTAACACAGTAGATCCTTGTAGCCCTTGAGATGCTATAAAAGCACAAGCAGTATCAAGGCTAAATGTAGCTGGTCTTTCTTCATCATACGATGGTCCAGACCTGGTAGCAGGGGAATAAGCAGCAGGGGCTACTTCAATTCCACCGTTCTTGGAGATTCCACTGCTTTGTGATATGAATGCCATGTTAGCAGGGGAATCAGTGGATCCACTTGAGTTTGTGGGAATCGTTCCTTTTGACTTCATCTCATTGACAACAGGCTCAAAAACTTTTAAGTTGTTGTATATTTCATCAATTTTCTTGTTGTCCAAGTCATCCTTATTCTGCCAAATTGCCTTATAGACAAACCATTCTTTCTGGAGGCTGTTAAGAAACCTGGTATTCACCTGCTCTTTTGACACCTCAATATCGAAGAATTCCAACTAGGCCACCATATCTTGAAGCCTATTGTAAATAGCTCCAATTGATTCATCACCAATTGCTTTGAAAGAAGCAAAATCATCCAGCATTTGATTCTTCTTCTTCTTCTTTGTGGCTTCATTTCCTCCAAAGGTTGTGCCTATGGCTTCCCATAGTTCCTTAGCTGTTTTGTATTTTCTGAATCTGAGTTGATGTCTATCAGGTAGAGCCAACAACAATGAGCTATGGGCCCTGACATCATGCCTTCTGGCCAGTATTTCCTTATCACAAAGAGCAACAGATTTCTTCTTGTCTTTACCTTTGGAACTTTCACCTTTTTCTTCTTCCTTGCCCTCTTCCACTGCTAGCATTTTGTTGAATTCATCACCAAATTCTATGATCTCCCAGAGAACATAGTGTTCCATTTTCAGGTATTGTTGGATTCTGAATTCCCATAATTCAAAGTTTTTAGGATCCAACATAGGTAACTTGAGGTTATTGTGGTTGTTGCTATTTGAGGAAGAGTCTGAAGACATGGTTGCTATGAGGGTTTTGTTCTTGATTTAGACAAAGTTTCTCAACAAGCTCTGATACCACTTGTTGATCCCAAAGTCAGATCTTAAACCTTAATAGCTTGTTTAAGGGTTGTGATAGAAAGAAAGAATTCAATCTAACACTAGGGAAACTTTGCAAAGCAAAGTAACTAAACAAGATGCGGAAAATAATGTTTAGCACAAGAACAATATGATTGAAACGTTGAACTTTAATATATCAATGATATACGAATACCCTAAAATGGTATTAAGGTTTACAAAACCTTAAAGTATGACAATGAAAGACAAATGAGAAAGACACATTTGCATGCTAACCTAGTGAGTCCTTTTATAGCCACAAGGACTCACGTACAAGATCACTACTAACAATCTTGGAAAGTATTAAGGAATAATAACTGAAACACGTAAAAATCTATTCCATGTTTATCTTTGACAGCAGGGCCTTTGACTTTAGCAGGGGAACCAATCCCCCTGCCTTTGTAATTTAGCAGGGGGAACTTACTCTATCAGGGGTATGGATAATCAACTAGCAGGGGTAACAAGTAAGCATAGATTTATTCCCAACATAGTCTTAGGTCGATTAATAGCATTTGGGCAATTGGGTTTTTGGATTTGAACTTGGGTTGTGCACGTTTTAATACCCGATTTTGTTTAGTTTTCAAAATTCAAATTTCATTTTCAAAAATTAATAATAAAAATTTATTTTTTAATAAATAAGAAAAGTTATAAAAATATTAAAAAATATAAAAAACCAATTTTAGTATTTTGGCATTTTTTACATTTTCATTTTGGGTATTTTTACATTTTTTGCATTTATCTTAGTATCATTTGCATTTTATTTTACATTTTTGTGCATTGATTACTTGTACTTTGCCTATTAATTGTTGTACGTGCACTTTGTTTTAGTTTAGTATGTATACGTAGTTGATACTATTTTTACCATTTTTACGCGCTTTGTGAATTAGACATAAATACCAATTATCCTTTTATTGAACCAAAATCGATAAATCTTTACGTGAAAATTGAAAATCCATATTCGAGTAAATTCGAGGAAAAACAATTATACAAAAAAACGAATATTAATCGATTTCAAAGTATTGACGTAGTAAAGTAATGATATATCCTTGAATAACGGTATTAGTGCTAACTATTTTTCCGTCGGCTATCTCTATATCATACTTAGTATTCAAAGAAACAATCGAAATTTCTAACTTAGCAGATATTTTAACAGATATGAAACTTCTATCAGCTCCTGATCAAATATTACTTTAACCAGATGTTGATTTAGATGAAACATACCCGTAACCGTATTTTGATCTTGATGAGTATCATTCAGCAAATAGGCTTTTCCACTACTATTGCTCTATTTACGACACTCATTCATTAGATGCCCTTTTTCTCCATAGTTTTGGCAAACTTTAGTTACACGAATTTGGTTACTTCCAGCAGCTAATCCTTTACTTCTATAGAATCTTGTCTGATGTCCTATTTTTCCACAGTTCTGACACTTGATATTGCAAAATCTTGTATGATGTAGAGAACACCTCTAACAAAGGGATTGTCTTCCACTATAAGCATTGCTCGAATTTACAGCATAAACTTTAGAAACATCATTTCTTTTGTTCTGTTATAGATTATTGCCTTGATTATAGTTGCAAAAATTATTCTTCTAGAAAATACGATTAACAGGAAAGTTCCTCCTATCATCAAACATCCTCTTATTATTAACTTCTACTTGTATAGGATTATACCTTATCACTTGCTCCATTCATATTTGAGTAATGGTGATAACTTCCTCCAAAGTTTGGGGTTTAGAGGCGGTAACATTCCCTTCTATACTTTTAGGCAATCCTCCAATAAAAGCTTCCATCAATTTTTTAGTATTAGGCACCATATTAGGACATAATTATGCCAATTCCTGATTTTCATAATCTCCTTTACTACTAAATTATAGAATTCTTCCTCCATTTTCCTAATCTCACTACGAGGACAATACTTCTAAATTAACAGATTGTTGAACTCATTCCAGGGAGTCTGATAAACTTGTTCTATCCCAATGGGTTGTGCATAAGCATTCCACCAAGACAAAGCTTCCTCTATCAACATATCCGTAGCAAATTTCACTTTACAATCTTCAGAATAGTCACTGTGAATAAATACTGATTCAGTTCTCTCGAACCAGCAAAGAAGTCCAACAACTCCATTAGATCCTTTATAGTTAAAAGGCTAACAACTCATGAAATCTTTGTAAGTACATCTCTTCTCCACCGGAACTTCTCTCCTAGCAGAATTTCCATTACTTGTACTAGCTATATTGGTGGAATGTGCTTGCAAAGATGCAGTCACACTCTCAACAACCAATTGTCTTATTTCTTCAGGTGTCATATTTACTGTCGCAGATGTTGATGCTCTCATATGAGCCATTCTACCAATATTTACAAATACTCGATAAGAATGATATTATTATATTTTTTTAAATTTTCATACGTGGAGTATGGAGTCGATTTTATATATCATAGAGTATTTCTAATTCTTTCGACCATTTCATATGTGAGGATCATAATATGAATGATGATAAAATTTTCTAATTCTTTCATATATGAGGGTTCATAATATGAATAATGATAAAGGCTTAAATAAAATAACAAGAATTTTTTAGAACAAACACACACTTCTTTATTTATGAACAACTTATCATTTATATTTACACGATAAGCATCTCTGTTACATAAAGAAAAACTGTACATATCTTACAAATTAAAACTAGATTTCTAAGCTTAATTCCTCAATTAATTTCCTCAATTCTGTCCAAAATATATCCGAAGTCAGATTGTTGAGTTGTTTTAAGATCATCTATGAGTAATTCTAAATTAAGCCCAGTCCTCGTAAGTGCTTCTTTCAGTTCAGAATTCTCCTTCTCAAGTCTTGTCATATTCATTTCAAAAGCATGCATTCTTCTACTCAGTATAATATTATGGAGTCGAGTAACGTCTACTTTATATTCTAATTGACTAATATGCTCTTCAATATCCTTTCTTCCTCTTATCAGATTCCTAATATTCTTCTTCATTATTCTAAAGGCTTCAAGGGATATTTCATCAAGATGACTAGCAATTACGGATAATTGCTTGTCGTGCTTTTCCATAATCCGTGCTCTAGAGTCTTCCTTTGTTTCATAAGGCTCTTCACGACTTCGATTTGGAGATGAATAAAGATCCTCAGGTAACAGAAAACGAGACGTAGGTGAAGGTATACTATTCATCACTTCAGTTTGATGTGAGAAATATTCTTGTACTTCAGGAGTATCGTAAAAAGACAAACTTGGAACACGTACATCTGTGAGAGATGGAGTGAACATCGGGATTTCTCATTCATCATCGTAGAAAATGAGAATATAGGTGGAAGTAGACATCCTTGTAGTTTATATAATATAATAACATTAGATATCTTATTAAAGGGATAAAAATCTTACACTGGCGCTGATGATGGCTGATGGTCTTGAATTTAAAATTTTAGTTATTGTTTAAGAAAAACCTTATCCTCTATAACCATGAGCTTTGGATACCAATCTGTAACACCCCCATTTTACCTTATAGCAACGGAAGCTAATTTGTGATATTACTATCAAAGTACCATAGTCAAAATAATAGAAAATGCTCAAAAATATTTTTATAAATATTTACGTTATCATTCATTTATTCAGAGTTTAATAAAAACAAATGTACATAAATGTACATCACAAGTTTTCCCAAAGATCTAGTTTTTTTTTCTAGAATGATAAATTTATTGAAGACACCACCATCTGCAGTCCGCCAGTCCTCATTCACCTGAAATATATGCCTTAAAGTCAACACAATGGTTGAGTGAATTCATAGGTTTTAAACAATATTTGAATACAAGTACAACTCAAGGGATACATTATTATACACCCAACTTTTTAAATTCATCGATTCTTATTGCACTAGCTCATGACCCCGCAACTAGACATTATCAGGAAAAACCTAACAAATTTTCCCTTAAGTAGGATGTTCTCTAGACTATCCTAAATTTGAAAAATAAAGCATATATGTTTAGCCTAGGTAGGAACCATTAGCTTCTAGCAAGTGCGACTTGCCCAGATAGGAAGTTTCAGTCTCCAATAGTACTATTCATAATATTTGCGCTCATTAAATGATTAGCGGTCCACGATTAATAAGGGACTTAACGGCAACAAGTAAACGTAGTGTCAATAATCATATAGGCAGCATACAAAAACACTTGTATTCCGGTTTTACCATATATCCCCCTTACGGGTTTTCAAATAATTTATAAAGCATTTAAAATTGAGGCTATGAACTCACCTTATCCTAAATAGTCTTGAACTATTTAGCTATACCCAATCATAACCTTCTCACAGTATCTGAGTTGACATACAATATATATATATATATATATATATATATATATATATATATATATATATATATATATATATATATATATATATATATATATATATATATATATATATATATATATATATATATATATATATATATATATATATATATATATATATATAAAGTCATAACTCTGAGTTCAATATTTTATTATTTCATGTATTTATTATTTGATTCATATATTTTGTTATTATAGTATCATTGTTTGGGCCAGTATACTTAGAAACCATTCTATAAATGTTTGAGGAGCGAGAGCACATTAAATCGTAAACCCAACCACTTAGTCAGAACGTAATATCGAGACGGAACATCTTTGTACAAAGTTCCCTACTAACATGACACATTATATTTTATTACATTTTAACTTCTTTAGTTTTAATATTGGCAAAAAAGTCCTTATAGTTATATTTTGGCATAATTACACTTTTAACCCCTTAAGTATATAGTTTCATTATATTGTAATTTAATCCTTCAATACTTAAATTTAGGGTCTCAAAATTTACAACATTTATTATTATAGATTTAACTTTCATAAAATGACACTTTTGGCCCAAAATGTTAAATTGTTTAAAAAATGACAGTTTTGGTCCCTATACTTGTAAAAATCGTATAACTTCTTAAAAAATGTATCAAATGATCTAAGATTTTAAAACAAAGTTTCAAAACACATTTATAATCATAATAAAAACATTTCATCAGAATTGTAAGTCTTGAAATGGATTTTATGTCATTATTTCATGTAAAATACAAAACTAGGGTTTTAAGACATCTTTAGCTTATAACTTTAATTTAAATGATGCAATGACTTAGTTATTTTTGGATTATCTTTCTAACATAACTTTGGAATTATAAAAAGTGTTAGAGTTCATTATAACAAGATCAAAGCTTGTTTAAAATATAAATTACCTAGGTAGCTCTAAAATGGCTCCTTATGGCTTCATATGAACACTACTTGCTATCAAAGCTTTAAAAGCTTTAATGGCTTCCTTATAGACCTGGTTTTGGGTCTTGTGGGATGTCCTAGGACGTTTATAGAAGTTAATATGAAGAATGGGTAGGAGGTTTAAGGAAAACGGGGTGCAAGTATACATGTTGTGTATTTGGCTCTATTTATACTACTAGCAACACTTAGGCTCGAAGTTAAGGCTCCAAACGTGTAAGATAGATAAGGTAATGACTAAGGATAGCTAGTAAATCTCTACACAAGTTTATAGCTTCTATCTTCAATCTAATCTTTACTTGTGGTTAGAAATAGGTCACGGCTAGATTAAGATGAGAATGGTGATGTGTAGCAACCTAGTAGCTGATGCACCTACTTGTCACCACTTCTAAAATATCTTATAACATGTAAATATCTGATTTTTGAACTTTGGAATAGGAGGGAAAGTGTTTGAAATGGGTTTTGGAGGGAAATTACAAAACCAGGTCCTAAATCTAGAGCTTGTAACTTATGGTTTGTGTTTTTGGTGATTAGGTAGGAAAGTGATTAGTGATGATTAAGGCTTAACTAAGGTTTAGACATTATATTTAAGAGATTTGGGTCCTTGGTTTGAAGTTTAACATGGGTTTGATGCGAAAATGGAAAGTATACTTTTCTAGATTAGGGTTTTCTAATGATTTAGGTTTAAATCTTAGTTAAAGTGATTATCCTCCTCTTAGATACTGATGTAAGCTTAATTTAGGTCCTAGACATTGTGTCTTAAGTGTCCAAAGAGTTCTCATACTTGGTTTAATGGTTTAGTTTAGGTAAATGATATGAGTGTAATTACTCATGTCATTTGTATCTAAAAAACAATAAATGAATGCATAAAATGTATGAAAAAGGCTTTGTATATGTTTGTTTGTCGTTTCATGTGTGTAGGTACCAATGATCACGAAAACCGGCGAAAACGACACGAGAATGAAGAAAAGATCAACAATGCCAAAAACGAGCTCGATTTTAGCGGATTTGATATTCATGGAGGATTTTGGGCCAAGTGGGACCCATATTTGGTAATTGGGCCTGAAAGCCCAATAGTGAAAATGATTATTCATTCTTTAAACCACAAGTTCAATTATGGCCCAAATCAGAATGGCGGATGGAATAAATAAGGGCCCAAGCCCAATCTCTTATAAAAACGTGAAGAAGAATTTTCTTGAAACAGATACCAAAAGCCCATTAGGGTTGGTTACATTTAAAACGATTGAAAAGTTTTTTAAAAACTCACAACATTTACTTCACCTACTTATTCCCCACTCATGTTACACATACAACTCACACCACAAAAATCTTTTCGATATTTACTATGTATTTTCTCCTTCTTCCCCAAATTAACCTGTAAACTCACTATTCATCCCAAACCCTAATAATAAATTTACCCAATTATTTTTGGGGGTTTCACTTGGAGCGTGTGATTCACACGAAGGGAAAATAAATCCCCATTGTTTTCGGAAGGTAGAAGTGGAAGGCATCTTCGACGTGGCAGCGTGTTATTGGGTTAACCACATCACAACTCCTCAATCCACCAATTGAAGAAGGACACATTAGCCTCAAAGAAGCACAAGTAGCACAACGGATTTCCATGTTGGCAATCCGTATGACTATGAACTAATCACAGCCCTTCGATGAAAATAAGAAATAGAGAGAAGAAAAATATGCTTCATCAACGGCTCAAGATCGTTTATCTTCACCAACAAACTCACCCCCAACACCTTGGGTTCTCCTATAAATACCCTCGGTATCTTCATTATAATGTATCCTATTTTTTAATTAATGTTATTATGCAAAATTAGATTTAGGAGTATTTGTATTTTCCTTTCAAATAGTTTAGTAATTTTTACTGATATTAATAAAAAGTCATTTTGGTTGAATCTCGTTTCAATTTTACTTTCAGTTAATTTTTTCTATTGCAATCTGTTACTTTTCTAATCTAATTTTTTACAATATTTAATGTTATTTGATCAAGCTAGATTAATAGTTTGAGTTAAATAATATAAGTGAATTTGGGATAAAATCAAACCCCAATGGTTTGATTTATACAATTATAAAAGGTTGGAAATGAATCTGTTACTGTTCGAATGTTTCTGGTTCAAAACTGGTTCAAGAAATAAGAATTGGTTCGTTGATAAATGGTGAGTGATGGTTCATTTGGTGACATGAATGGTGGTCTTGTTTCGTTTCTAAGGGGGTTCAGCACCTACCTTCTTCCCAATGGATATCTCCAAAACGTTCTAATTCTTTTAGTTTCATTGTTTTATTAATTTGTTTAATGGTATATGATTTATTTGTGAGTTTAATAGGTTGAGTTAGCTTTCTTCTTATGATTTGATCTGCTTAGGATTAATTGTTTAAGTACTTTTATTTTAATCTGATAAAGTAGATTGCTGATAGGGAGCTTGTATTGTCTTGCTATAATTTGTGGTAGATTTAAAAGTGATGATCTGATTTGTGTTTTAAGTCTGCTTCATTATTTAATAGCAAGTTTCTAGCTGCCTAATATATGTTTGGAGTGTGGGTACAATTTGAGTTTGCTTAGCTGAAGTCTAGAGCCAATTCAGATAATTTTGTTAAGGTTTTATTCTTTGCTTAGATTTGATTAAAATCTCTAGTCTGCTGAATCTGAGAGGTTGTTCTGAGTTTAGTATTCTGTTTTAAATCTGATATGAGTTATTTTTTTAGCTTTACATACTGTTATACGCTTTGTTATTTGCTGGACTTGCTGATTTAAATTTTAGTTTAACTGATTTTGAGATCTGGGTGAGTGATACTGGTTCTGTTTATGGATTAAATGAGTTTCTTGTGATTGATAAGGTTAGCTGTTATTAAATTTGTCTGTGTTAGCTTGTAATCTTAAATCTGTCTTGTAATTGTCATCTAGCTGATATTAATCTAGTTTTGATGATATCATCTGTTTTGCTGATTATGAACTGACTATTTGCATTGTATGAGTTCATTTTGTTCTTTATATACTGTAAGTTATATACAGTTATCAGATTCACTAATCTGATAGCTAAAAAAGGCTGTTTTATTAATCAGTTCCATAAAGTTTAGCAAGAAAATCACTCTTGTGATTGTATCTTTGAATTTCTGTCAATTTAATAATTACTAAAAAAAATGTTGTCCTCAATGGGACTTGAACCCGTGACCTACGGTTCAACACCACAAGCCTTAACCATCTGAGATAGGGGCTCATTTTGTTTTAAACATGCTTTAAGTGATTAATATGTTCTTCTGATTTGACTTTCAGATTTATATTAGACGTTTTTAGTACTTCTTTTAGTTAATAGTTAAATTAAAATTTGTTATAACTCTCTTGAAATATTTGGTTATCTTTAAATTGGTAAAGAGTTTTTTAGTTAAAATAAAATATATTAGTTTAAAGAAATAAAATAAAAAATAAAAAAAATAAAAAAAATATATGTTTTATTAAGTTTAGAAAATTAATTAGTTATAAAAATTAGTTTTAAATAAAAATAGCTTTTAAAATAGATTTTTTTTATAAAAAGTAAAAGTTAATTTTTAATAGATTTAATTAATTAATAATTTTTAAATAGGTTTTTAAATTAGTTTAAATAATTTTTTTAAATAGTGTAAAGGTAAATGTAATTAAATAGTTAAGTTTTAATAGTTGAAATTTTTAAATAGTTAAAATAATTTTTAGTAATTGTTTTTAGTTTAAATGGGGAACGATTCATGCACTTTAGGAGTTTAATTTGTAGGATTTATTTTAGTTTAAAAACCGAAACCAATTCGAATCAATTGTCCAAATCGAAATAAATCGTCTCAAATTCGTAAGATCTTCGTGTACAACGAACTTGGTTCACCAACGTGTTTAATTGATTCCGTCTTTGGTCATTTTAGACTATTACTTTTTCCTAAAGGTAATTTTCTAATTTACCTTATAACGTATCTTAATTATCACATATACACATCACGATCACATCAAAAATTTTGACGCCGCTGCCGGGGATCTTGTGTACGATTCGTTCCGTTGAGATTTGTTGATCGTTGATTTGAAGACCCTTTCCAAATAATATATTGTATTACGTAGAACAATAAATTTACCTACTTTCCAAATAAGACCTTAGTTGGGATTTCATCACCTAGCTATTGTATTCAAATCCAAAACAAAAATAAAAGGCAAAATAGATAAATACTAACAAGAAGTTTGAACTCGATTTATACAAACTATAAGGTGGGTATAAGGCGACGTGCTATAAAAGGCCGTCTAAGGAAAAAGGTTTTTAAATGCTTTGTGCCACCTCGTTTCCCCGCTTGCTTGTGCGTATATTGAGACGGACGACCGATTATTAGTTTGTCAACTCAAGTAGTATTATATCTTATTTTTGTAGTTTACTTATTGAACCTCGAGACGTTTAGGTTTTCACATATCGTTTCAAAGTCGACCGAGGGTAATTTACTTCTATAGTAGTTATCCTTATTCCTTGTTTTTATCGATCATTTTTTATTGAGCAATACCAAATAAAAATACTAAAAATAATCTTCTTCTTGTCTAATTTCTTTTCTTCAATCCTCTAAATTCTCGTCATTTTGGTGTATGCAATTACGTTCTTCTCGACTTGTGATTGATTTTAATAGGCTTGAAAATATTCCTCGTAGAAATAGAAATCGTCAACAACGAATAGTGGAACCCGAGATTCCACCTATTGTTGTAGAGATGGCCGATAACCGAACAATGGAGGAATTACTCCGTGCACCCACCTAAGGGTATGGGGAAGCAAACGTTGTGCCGGCTATTTTGGCGGATCATTATGAGATTAAGACGGGTCTTTTATCGCTCATTCGTGCCGACCAATTTCGTGGCAATGAGACCGATAACCCGCATTCTCACATTCAGAATTTTCTTCGAATTACCTCGACTCTCAAGTTTAGAGATGTGCCGAATGATGCGATTAAGCTCATGCTTTTTCCGTACTCGCTCGAGGGTAATGATAAGATTTGGTATGAGAAAGAACCACCGGGTTCGATTTTGACATGGGATGATTTAGTTTCTAAGTTCATGAATTATTTCTTTCCACCATCCAAAACAACACACTTTAAGAACGAGACACTAGATTTGAACAAAAAGTGCATGAATCGTTTGGGGTTTCTTGGTAAAGGTTTAAAGATTTGTTAAGACAATGTCCACACCACGGTTTCTCGGAATTGCATCAAATAAATACTTTTTATAATGGGCTTAATATGATTGAACAAGATTCTTTAAATGCCGCCGCGGGTGGTAATCTTTTAAGAAAAACTCCGAGAGACGCGTGGGGTATAATTGAGAATAAATCTAGAGCACAATATTCACGAAACACATCGGTTGTTTCCAATGTGAATTCATTTAATCCAGAGATTGCTAGATTGGACTCTAAGATTGACACGATTTTGAATGAGCTTCGGAAGAATCCTCATGGATCGATTAATATGGTTCAGAATGTTTGTGTATCATGTGGTGGAGCACATACTAATTATGCTTGTTCAACCACGGGGTTTGATCAAGCTAGTGTTTTTGCCGCGACGGGAACTTATGGCTCCAACGGTCAAGTTCCTCGTCAAAATCATGTTGCTCCACCGGGTTTTCCATCGGTTCAAAATAGGTACAACAATGGAAACAATGGGAATAATTTTAGCCGTGGTAACCAAGGGAATTACAATCAAGGAAATGGGTTTAGTGCTAATCAAAACAATCAAGGTTTTCAAAGCAATAATCATAAATGATTTGTCAAGCTACATTAAAACGAATGATGCAAATTTGAAAGCTTTTCAAAATAACATTCAAGGACAAATGGCAACTTTGAAAAATGAGTTTCAAAATAAGATTAAAGGGCAAAATAATAAGATTGAGCTTAATAAAAAAAGACTTGAACAAAACCAAAACCGTTTTGAGCAAAGATTAGAGCAAAGTCAAAATCGTATGCAACAAAGTTTGGAACAAGGTCAAAATAAATTGCTTTCGATGTTTGAATCTTTTATGAGCAAACCCCCATCTTCTTCGGGTGGCTTACCTAGGAATACCATTCCAAACCCGAAGGGTGAGATGAAAGCTATAACCATACGTAGTAAGAAAGCTTTAGACGGAGCTTTGCTTCCACATGTGAGTACCTCTCCGGTGAGGGAAGTAGAGCAAGAACCCGAGGTAGTTAAAGAAAAGGAAATTTCTATTCCACCAAAGGTTGAGCAACTGCCTATTCCGGAACCCGAGCTTCCGAGGACTAAACCCACACTACCCTACCCTTCGAGACTTAACCAAGAGAAGCTCCGCTAAAAGTCCAATGCTCAAATGACTACTTTTTTAGAGATGTTTAAGAATCTTTATATAAATGTTAGTTTCGCGGATGCATTGCTTTACATGCCTAAGTTTGCTTCGACTATTAAGAAATTAATGAATGATAAAGGGAAATTGGTTGAAGTGTCTACATCTTTAGATGCTAATTGTTCCGCGGTTCTTACACAAAAGCTTCCCAAAAAGCTTGGAGACCCGGGCAAGTTTTTGATACCATGTGATTTCCCTAATATGGAAGAATGTTTAGCATTAGCCGATCTTGGTGCTAGCATTAATTTGATGCCTCTTTCCGTGTGGAAAAGGTTATCACTTCCCGAGCTTACACCTACTAAGATGACTCTCGAGCTAGCGGATCGATCGACCGCCTTTCCAAAAGGTATAGCCGAGGATGTGTTTGTCAAAGTAGGGAAACTCGTCTTTCCAACGGACTTTATAGTTTGCGATTATCCCGAAGATTCTCGTGTACCACTTATTTTAGGAAGACCGTTTTTGATGACGGCTAGTGCTTTACTTGACATGAAAGCGGGGAAATTGACTTTAAGAGTTGATGATGAAAATATTACGTTTGATATTGGTCATATCTCTAAATATTATTCCAAATATTACGAGGAATCAATTAATCAAATCGATGTGATTGATGTTGCTTGTGAAGAATATTCTCAAGAAGTGCTTAGATTCTAGGCTTCTTCTAAAAGTGCCAATCCCATTTCATCGAATCCTCTACTCACTCCATTTGACGGAGGTGACTTCGTTCTTGAAGAGCTTGAGAATAATGGTTATTCAAAAATTGATAAGGATATTGATGTTTACCTTAGCACACCATTCAATCCTAGTGAGTTTGATTGTGAGAATTTTGATCCCGAGGGAGATATTCCGTTGATTGAAAAATTGTTGAATATGGATCCTTTTGAATCACCACCTATGGAATTAAAAGTTGTTAGTGAAAATGAAACTAAAGTGAAAACATCTATTGAGGAAGCACCCGAATTAGAACTTAAAGAACTTCCCACTCATTTGGAGTATGCTTTTTTTGAAGGAAAGGATAAGTTACCGGTGATTATTGCTAAGGGATTAAAAGAAAATGAAAAGGATGAACTTATTAAAGTGCTTAAGAAACATAAACGGGCCATTGCATGGAAAATCTCCGACATTAAGGGTATAGATCCAAAATTTTGTACTCATAAAATTCTAATGGAGGATGATTATAAACCCGCTATCCAAAATCAAAGAAGGGTGAATCCAAAGATTCATGAGGTGATCAAAAAGGAAGTCACTAAACTTCTAGACGCCGGAATGATCTACCCTATCTCGGATAGTCCATGGGTTAGCCCCGTGCATTGTGTTCTAAAGAAAGGAGGAATGACGGTTGTTACTAATGAGGGTAATGAATTGATTCCTACTAGACTTGTGACCGGTTGGAGTGTTTGTATTGAAAATAGGAAGCTTAATGATGCCACTAGGAAGGATCATTTTCCATTACCTTTTATGGATCAAATGTTAGAGAGACTAGCGGGGAATGAATTCTATTGCTTTTTGGATGGATTTTCCGGCTATTTCCAAATCCCCATTGACCCTCGTGATCAAGAAAAGACCACATTCACTTGTCCTTATGGAACATTTGCTTATCGTCGAATGCCTTTTGGACTATGCAATGCTCTGGGGACATTTCAAAGGTGCATGATGGCCATTTTCCATGATATGATCTAGAAAACCATGGAAGTCTTCATGGATGACTTTTCGGTTTTTGGGGAATCTTTCACTTCATGTCTCTCGAACCTTGAAAGAATGTTGCAACGTTGTGAGGAAAGGAATCTTGTACTTAATTATGAAAAATGTCACTTCATGTGCAAAGAAGGAATTGTGTTAGGACATAAGATCTCTAAGGCCGGTATTGAGGTTGATAGGGCTAAAATCGACGTGTTTGCCAAATTACCTCCACACACCACCGTTAAGGGAGTTAGGAGCTTTCTCGGCCATGCCGGCTTCTATAGACGTTTTATACAAGACTTCTCTAAGATAGCTCGGCCTATGACCCATCTTTTGGAAGAAGAACCTCCTTTCATCTTTTCGGATGAGCGTATTCAAGCCTTTGAGATGCTTAAAACGAAATTAACTGAATCTCTGATTTTAGTTGCTCCGGATTGGGACCTACCTTTTGAAATTATGTGTGATGCTAGTGATTACGCGGTAGGTGCGGTTTTGGGGAAACGTAAGTCAAAACATTTTTTGCCTATCCACTATGTAAGTAAGACTATGACGGATGCTCAAACAAAGTATACTACAACGGAAAAGGAGTTACTTGCCGTTGTATATGCTTTTGAAAAGTTTAGACCATATCTCATCTTGTCTCAAACCATAGTGTATACGGACCACTCGGCTATCAAATATCTTCTTAATAAACAAGATGCTAAGTCGAGGTTGCTCCGGTGGATTCTCCTCCTTCAAGAATTTAATGTCAAAATTCTAGACAAAAAGGAGCCGAGAATCTCGTGGCCGATCATTTATCTCGACTTGAGAATCCTCAACAAAGCGATCGAGATAACAAGGAAATCAATGAAACATTTCCTCTCAAGACGCTTGGTAAGATTGCTTTTCATGGTGATGATAGTACCCCATGGTTTGCGGACATTGCAAATTACCATGCGGGGAAGTTTGTGATCAAGGGTATGTCGTCCCAACAAAAACGAAAGTTTTTCAAGGATATATCCTATTACTTTTGGGACGACCCCTATATGTTTCGTGTGTGTGCGGATCAAGTGATTCGTAGGTGCGTGTTTGGCAAAGAAGCTCAAGATATCCTTAAATCTTGTCATGAGGGACCCACCGGGGGACATCATGGTGCTAACGCCACCGCGAAGAAAGTCTTTGATGCTGACTTCTTTTGTCCTTCCATATATCGTGATGCCCAAGACTTGATGAAGACTTTTGATGTTTGTCAACGTCAAGAAAGAACTCACAAAGGGATGAAATGCCTCAAAACATTATCCAAGTTTGTAAAATCTTTGACATGTGGGGGATCGATTTTATGGGGCCATTTCCATCTTCGAAAGGAAATAAGTACATTCTCGTAGCCGTGGACTATTTGTCTAAATGGGTTGAAGCTAAGGCTTTGCCCACGAATGATGCTCGAGTTGTGGTGAACTTTTTGAAACAACTCTTCGCTAGGTTTGGAACTCCGCGGGCTATTATAAGTGATCGTGGGACCCATTTTTGTAATAAACAATTTGAAAACGTTCTAAAGAAATATGGTGTCACTCATCGACTTTCTACGGCTTATCACCCTCAAACGAGTGGTCAAGTGGAGGTTTCAAACCGTGCTCTTAAAAGAATTTTGGAGCGTTCTATTGGAGAAAATCGCACTTCATGGTCGGATAAATTGGATGATGCATTGTGGGCTTTCCGTACGGCTTACAAGATGCCAATTGGTTGTACACCTTTTAGGTTGGTATACGGAAAAGCATGCCACTTGCCAATTGAACTCGAACATAAGGCGTATTGGGCTCTTAAGCATTGTAACTTTGATTTAAGGACCGCGGGTGATCATCGCAATGTTCAAATGAATGAACTAAGTAAATTAAGGGATCAAGCTTATGAAAATTCTTTGATCTATAAAGAGAAGACTAAGAGGATTCATGACTCTAAGATCAAAAACAGCATTTTCAATGTTGGTGATCAAGTCCTCTTATTCAACTCTAGACTTAAGATTTTCTCGGGCAAGCTTAAATCCCGTTGGTCCGGACCATTCACCGTTCACAAGTGTTCCCTTATGGCACCGTTGAGCTAGCTCAAAAAGACGGGCCTAACTTTAAGGTGAATGGTCATCGTGTGAAACACTACTTTGGAGGGGACATACCTACGGAGGTTGTTCCGGATCTTAAAACTTTCCCTAAGGACCAATGAATGCGGGGATCGAGTCGAGCTCATGACTCAGTTAACAAAAACGAGGTGCCTTGTGGGGGAGTCCCATACATTATATCTTCTTTCTATTTTCTAACACTAGTAAGGCTTGATCTTTCAAGCTCGTGCTCGTGTTTTGTTGTGTTGTGAATCTTAGGTATGACCCTTATTTTTGAAGACTCTCGTGTTCGGTTTTTGCCGGTCCATTCCTTTCTTTGAATGCAAAAAGGGGCACACTCTCTATCCTTTGATTTTTATCGACTAACGTTTTATCTTGAGGCATAATTAATAAACGGCTTATAGATTTCCGTGCTCTTTCCATGTTAGGATTTTACATTAGACTCTTCGTGTTTTAGCAAGGGGGTGTTACTCTTGAGCTAAGAAACATTGAGGAAAATGTTTGGTTTTAGCATGGGGGAGTCAATCGATATAATCGCTTGCAATTGCTTTTGTCGTGTCTAAACGTAATTGGTTTTCTCGTTTTTCATAAAATTTTTAAATTTTTAGTGTTATTTTAAAGTTTTAATAAAGAAAATAAGTGCTTTTGACACAAATGTAGGCTTTCCGTTGGTGAAAATAAAAATAGTTTTTGACTCGACTTGGTTTTTTCCTTAGCTTTTTCTTAACGTGTTTGAATTAAGTTTTGCTAGGCTTTTATGTAGGGAGCTTTAAAACACGAAAGTCTTAAATCATACGGGTTAAGAACAAGAACTTTTCGCGAGTTCCTATAATTGATCCTAGAAATTCGTTTATTAAGGGAACTTTAAAACACAAATTTTAAAACTTGAAAAAGTATAGGAAGATGCAAGATCCTATAAATGACTTGAAAACCCAAAACATTGATTTAATAGGCTAAGTATCCATTGATTTCACATTTTTGAAATTTTACAATATGGAGAACAAGAGATGATAGAGTTCAATCATAAGTTTCTAAAATTAATTCTTCTTTGTGCAAGTATTTTTGTGTTTTATTTAATCTCCTCGTATTTATTTTTCACGCTTGAATAATAATTGCTTAATAAATGAAGTTTTTAGCGGTTTAGGCTTAATGATATAACTCGTAACTCCTTCTTTTTCTTCCCTTGTAATTAAAGTGAGAACACATTAAGGGTGTCAGCGTCATGGACTTTTGATCATGGGATTGCGGAAATTTGGCTTACTATAAATATCATGTTAATAAAGAAGAATAAATAAAAACATGTTCTCTAGGTGCCTTCGGGTGGGAGGCATGTAGCACTAACCTTGTCATTAGAGCCTTAGGGTGTATGGCAAGGGGACGTGTTGAATAAAAATTGCTTTACTATCATGATCCATAAGGTGGGATGGTGAATGTCAATTCCCTTATTTTTGTCCAAGGAGCCTTCGGGTGTGGATTTTAAATAAGGAGCACAACTATATCTTAAAGAGCCACAAGGTGATATGATGTAATTATTGCTAACTCCATTAATCAGGTCATAATTGACTTTGGAGGTTTTATTGTTGCTTTAAGTAGTCCTATTAGCCAAATGTAACGCCCCACTTGGATAAGTGGACCGTTACGTGTACTTATGGCGTGTCATCAAAGCATAAGGCAAATGTAATGAAACATTAAATGACCATAACGGAAATACCGGAATCAAACATCGGTAATCCAACCTAAGCTCAAACATGAAAAATGAAATACTGAAAGAAAGGACTAAACAATGTCCAAATAAACAGAATAATGTAAGAAATGCATAATGTAAGAAGTCTGGATAGCTTCCATCCAAATGCACATGCTCTCAGAATCCTAAGAGTGTCCTGGTGTACCTGCCGTTAGAACATGAAAGGAACTACGACTGAGCATAACGCTCAGTGAACGAATATAAAGCATGATAAGAATATACTGAATGAAACAGGCGATAGAATACTGAAGCTGTAAGACTGATATGTAACATGTGGTAGAAATCTGCATAAAATCTGAGAAACCTGGTTCATATATACTGATACTGAAATATAACTATAAATTCTGAAAACATGCATTTACTGTATTTTATTTGCCAGAGCTTATATAGGTCACGTGCTGTAACAACCGTGCATGAATAACTGGAGGGGTGACCTCGTCATGCTGTAGAGGGGTGACCTCTAAATAACTGTGCTGGGTGGAGGGATCAGCTCCAATGTGAAGGATGTAGAGCACACACCACATTCACCCTGATAACTTGTAACACATATAAGCCTAGGATGCATCCATACGCCCCACTAAAAATATACTGATAAAATGGCCAAGCTGAGCTGAGCGGGACGATGCAGGATATCACTCTCCTGCATGTGAGTCACGACACCGGTGCCTCTAGTGCCGTGGTTACGGTACCTCCGTAACTAGTACATAAACTGGTCGTGCTTGTATATAATGCTCAGGCAATTCATTTAGTTATTAACATGATTTCTGATAAACTTAAACATATACTGGGGAAACCATTTGGCTGCAGACGGGAAATCCTAATCATGCATAGGAAAGGAAATCCTTACTGAAAGGACGGGAAATCCGTACCTCGTGTCCAGTAACGAAACAGAAACGAAAGCTGAAAGATCTACTCCGACTTCATGGTTACTACATAAATAACGTACGCGAAAATAAGTTAACTGATTACTGTTTACTATTATCTATTTTCATATGTTCTTATTCTATTCTTACTAGCTTTATATATAATCTGATTAATCTGCTTGTCTGGTGTATAATCTGATAACCCGACTGATCTTTAAATGTTTACTGATTAGTATATACTTATTTACGGTTACTGTGTATTATACTGTATTCCAATAATCCCGATATTACTATAAATAGTAACCTGTTGTAAACGGAAAGTTTCCTAAAATAGAAAGATTTCCAATTTAGTTTTCTTTGAAAAGTAAAATCATTAACGAAATCCCATATTTAAAGTAAATAAAAGAATTAATTCTATGCTACTAATTAAGTAATAACACAAAACAATTTATTAAATTTATTTAATATAACTTATTTATAAAAAGGTTTAATTAACTAAAGTAATTCCTCGCAAAAAAATAAGTTCCCACTGCTTGTTATAGCCAGTTCCCCCTGCTAGTTATAAACTGTTCCCCCTGCTAGTTATACTAAGTTTCCCCTGCTAGTGTTTTCTGACAGACCCAAACGCCCCTTAACAATTGGTAATCCCAAACGCCCCCTTATTTCCAGAAATCACCCAAACGCACCCTGTTTTGGTTTGGTTCTTGAATGAGCCCGAGAGGAAAAGATCACCGAGACCTTAAGGTCTCGGTTTCCTTACTCAAGCAAAACCCGACTCCCTGGTTTGGGTTATGGGTTCGCGGCTGAGCAACGGAAGCACCACCACCCAGACCTGTTGGTCCCGGCTGGTAACAAAACACCACCGAGAGCTTTATGCTCTCGGTTTCCAGTGAACCCGACATTCTTATACATACCCCATTTGGGGTTACTGTCTTGGTCGGCCAGAAAAGCGGCACCACCAAGACTCGATGTCTTGGCTGGTCAGTCCACAAAACACCACGCACACCCCTGTTTATTTAAAATTCGTGATTCATTTAACAGAAGGAATAAATAAACGTGATTTACGTTACCTATTGTTGTTCGTCGGCTGGAAGAAGAAAAGAAGACATGGCGGTTTTTTTCTTTTTTTTTTTACATCTGTCGGCAGGAGAAGAGAAACAGCAACCCTACTTTTCCTTTTGTTTTTTTTTTTTTTTTTTTTTTTTTTTCTCTCGGTTTGGAAATAAAAGGGGAGCCCCGTCCTTTTTTTGTAAACGAATGGGCTAGGCCCAATTCTTTTCTTCTTCCTTTTTTTTTTTAAATCCTTGTATAAATTATTTTCTCGCGTGTTTGTTTCTGAAGTCGCGATAATTATTTTTCGAAAAGCTCGTATTTACATCTGTTCTGAAACGTATTTATATTTCTCGTGTTTTACTTTTTCTGAAACGTGATATTCTTTTCTGTATAATAAATAATACATACGTAATATTTTTCTGAAACTTAATTTCTGAAACTTTATAATTATTTCTGAATAATTACCCATTTGTAATATTTAAATAAACTGAGGCTACATTCCTGTTAAATAACTAATTCATCTGTAGTATTTTCTGAGACTAGATACTTATTATCTGAATAAATATTAACTGTAATATTTGAATAAACTAGAATAGCGTATTTAATTTCCTGCTTTTATATTTCTGTCTAATAATTAATACTTAAATAGTTTATTAAAATTAAACTGCGTATTTAAATATCCTGATTTTTAAAATACGGGTTTTACACCAAATTTCGGGTCCGGGTATTTATCCCTCAAATCGTGTTAAGTTATCCTTGATGTGGGCTTTCTTTAGTGACAACGGTTTTTGAAGTCGAGGTTAGGTTTTGAGTGTTGAGTTTACACCGTTCTTGCCTTCATTTTTGGACTAATAAATATCAAATAAAGTCAAATGAGCCTTTGGGTAAATGACAAATAAAATCTAGAGATACAATTAGGAATAATAGGAGATTGAGTTTAACACAAATTACTTGTATGAGTTGGTTTAATGTTGGGGCTTATGATTGACAATGATCTTGTTTTTACACTTAGCATGGAAAAGTGAAAAGTCGGGGACGATGAATCTATTTATGTTTTATGATCCTAAAAGTTATTTTTCAAATAATGAAAGCAATACATTATGTCTTTGCAAAAATAAAGTCAAAACGTTGAATAATGGTGTAGTTAGTGTTTTATTTTATCATTATGTGAGGACACGGCAATTGCTTAGCAAGAGGGAGTTTGATATGAGTGTAATTACTCATGTCATTTGTATCTAAAAAACAACAAATAAATGCATAAAATGTATAAAAAAAGGCTTTGTATATGTTTGTTTGTCGTTTCATGTATGTAGGTACCAATGATCACGAAAACCAGCGAAAGCGACACGAGAATGAAGAAAAGATCAACAATGCCAAAAACGAGCTCGATTTTAGCGGATTTGATATTCATGGAGGATTTTGGACCAAGTTGGACCCAAATTTGGTAATTGGGCCTGAAAGCCCAATAGTGAAAATGATTATTCATTCTTTAAACCACAAGTTCATTTATGGCCCAAATCAGAATGGCGGATGGAATAAATAAGGGCCCAAGCCCAATCTCTTATAAAAACGTGAAGAAGAATTTTCTTGAAACAGATACCAAAAGTCCATTAGGGTTGGTTACATTTAAAACGATTGAAAAGTTTTTTAAAAACTCACAACATTTACTTCACCCACTTATTCCCAACTCACGTTACGCATACAACTCACACCACAAAAATCTTTTCGATATTTACTATGTATTTTCTCCTTCTTCCCCAAATTAACCTGTAAACTCACTATTCATCCCAAACCCTAATAATAAATTTACCCAATTATTTTTGGGGGTTTCACTTGGAGAGTGTGATTCACACGAAGGGAAAATAAATCCCCATTGTTTTCGGAAGGTAGAAGTGGAAGGCATCTTCGACGTGGCAGCGTGTTATTGGGTGAACCACATCACAACTCCTCAATCCACCAATTGAAGAAGGACACATCAGCCTCAAAGAAGCACAAGTAGCACAACGGATTGCCACGTTGGCAATCCGTGTGACTATGGACTAATCGCAACCCTTGGATGAAAACAAGAAAGTGAGAGAAGAAAGAGATGCTTCATCAACGGCTCAAGATCGTTTATCTTCACCAACAAAATCACCCCCAACACCTTGGGTTCTCCTATAAATACCCTTTGTATTTTCATTATAATGTACCCATTTTTTACTTACTTTTATTATGCAAAATTAGATTTAGGAGTATTTTTATTTTCCTTTCAAATAGTTTTGTAAATTTTACTGATATTAATAAAAATTCATTTTGGTTGAATCTTGTTTCAATTTTACTTTCTGTTAATTTTTTCTATTGCAATCTGTTACTTTTCTAATCTAATTTGTTATAATATTTAATGTTATTTGATCAAGCTGGATTAATAGTTTGAGTTAAATAATATAAGTGAATTTGGGATAAAATCAAACCCCAATGGTTTGATTTATACAATTATAAAAGGTTGGAAATGAATCTATTACTGTTCGAATGTTTCTGGTTCAAAACTGGTTCAAGAAATAAGAATTGGTTAGTTGATAAATGGTGAGTGATGGTTCATTTGGTGACATGAATGGTGGTCTTGTTTCGTTTCTAAGGGGGTTCAGCACCTACCTTCTTCCCAATGGATATCTCCAAAAGGTTCTAATTCTTTTAGTTTCATTGTTTTATTAATCTGTTTAATGGTATATGATTTATTTGTGAGTTTAATAGGTTGAGTTAGCTTTCTTCTTATGATTAGATCTGCTTAGGATTAATTGTTTAAGTACTTTTAGTTTAATCTGATAAAGTAGATTGCTGATAGGGAGCTTGTATTGTCTTGCTATAATTTGTGGTAGATTTAAAAGTGATGATCCGATTTGTGTTTTAAGTCTTCTTCATTATTTAATAGCAAGTTTCTAGCTGCCTAATATATGTTTGGAGTGTGGGTACAATTTGAGTTTGTTTAGCTGAAGTCTAGAGCCAATTCAGATCAATCTGTTAAGGTTTTATTCTTTGCTGAGATTTGATTAAAATCTCTAGTCTATTGAATCTGAGAGGTTGTTCTAAGTTTAGTAGTCTGTTTTAAATCTGATATGAGTTAATTTTTTTAGCTTTACATACTGTTATAAGCTTTGTTATTTGATGGACTTGCTGATTTAAATTTTAGTTTAACTGATTTTGAGATCTAGGTGAGTGATACTGGTTCTGTTTATGGATTAAATGAGTTTCTTGTGATTGATAAGGTTAGCTGTTATTGAATCTGTCTGTGTTAGCTTGTAATCTTAAATCTGTCTTGTAATTGTCATCTTGCTGATATTAATCTAGTTTTGATGATATTAACTGTTTTGCTGATTATGAACTGATTATTTGCATTGTATGAGTTCATTTTGTTCTTTATATATTGTAAGTTATATACAGTTATCAGATTCACTAATCTGATAGCTAAAAAAGGCTGTTTTATTAATCAGTTCCATAAAGTTTAGCAAGAAAATCACTCCTATGATTGTCTCTTTGAATTTCTGTCAATTTAATAATTACCAATAAATTTTTTGTCCTCAATGGGACTTGAACCCGTGACCTCACGGTTAAACACCACAAGGGGCTCATTTTGTTTTAAACATGCTTTAAGTGATTAATATATTCTTCTGATTTGACTTTCAGATTTATATTAGACGTTTTTAGTACTTCTTTTAGTTAATAGTTAAATTAAAATTTGTTATAACTCTCTTGAAATATTTTGTTATTTTTAAATTGGTAAAGAGTGTTTTAGTTAAAATAAAATATATTAGTTTAAAGAATAAAATAAAAAATAAAAAAAATAAAAAAAATATAAGTTTTATTAAGTTTAGAAAATTAATTAGTTATAAAAATAAGTTTTAAATAAAAATAGCTTTTAAAATAGATTTTGTTTTATAAAAAGTAAAAGTTAATTTTTAATAGATTTAATTAATTAATAATTTTTAAATAGGTTTTTAAATTAGTTTAAATAATTTTTTTAAATAGTGTAAAGGTAAATTTAATTATATAGTTAAGTTTTAATAGTTGAAATTTTTAAATAGTTAAAATAATTTTTAGTAATTGTTTTTAGTTTAAATGGGGAACGATTCATGCACTTTAGGAGTTTAATTTGTAGGATTTATTTTAGTTTAAAAACCGAAAGCAATTCGAATCAATTGTCCAAATCAAAACAAATCGTCTCAAATTCATAAGATCTTCGTGTACAACGAACTTGGTTCATCAACGTGTTTAATTGAATCCGTCTTTGGTAATTTTAGACTATTACTTTTTCCTAAAGGTAATTTTCTAATTTACCCTATAACGTATCTGAATTATCACATATACACATCACGATCACATCAGTAAACATGACTAAAGAGTGAAAATACCTATTTTGACCTAATTTACAAGTCATGCATTGAAATCTTGTACCTTGTGCATTAGGGTACTTGTATATTGTCTTAACATAATCTTATAACCTTAATTAAGTCTTATTAGTATTTGTAGACTTGTCCTTAAAGAAATAGGTAATGATTCCATGTAGATTTCTTAATATAAGAGTTTTTATATCATTAAGCCTAATGACTTTCTATTTTGGGTAATTAGGGTATGTATCATCATGAACACTTATTCTAAGTCTTATATGATATATTTATGACTTCTATGGGTTTTACATTCTTAGTTTAAGGTTTTATATAGGTTGATCATATTCTAGGGTTAATTAAGTAAGCTTAAGGTCTTACGCTTTGTAATCTTGTACTTTATGCTTTAATAATTTGTAACTTGGTTTATGATCAATGTATTAACTTACTATGATACTTAGTTGAGTTTTATATATTGTTGCAAAATATTAGAGTCTAATTCATTATAGGTTGGATTTTATATGCTAATCTTGGTTTTTGGTCATTTTCTTGTGATTAGTGAATATTAGTGTTTTGTGATTATTTACCTTTCCTTTATATGGTAGATTAGAATTAGCATTATGTATTTGATAAACGTACATAGATTTTATGTAATTATATTGCTTGGAATATTAGCTTACAAGGTATTTCTAGGGTTTCTATGGCTATTTAGGTATCCTTGTTGTATTTGAGTTGTTCTTATTCATTGTTTATACATATAGTTACTTTTAGAACTCAGACTTGATATATACATAGTGTATGTAACATATAGACATATATGAAAGTGATAATTAAGATAGTGAGTATCCATATATCCAATAATTTAGTCACATATCATAATAAAATGCAAAAATTTCTTAGTAGAATCACCTCTTTATTTATAAACATGGATATTACATTAGAATAGCTACTGGATGTTATAGTTGGAACAATACATTGTCGAATTACGACTTCTACTTGTGGGTTAGGTTTAATATTCCAAACGGTACCTCTAGAAACTTTTTCATAATCGACGACACCTTTGTATAAATTTAAAACCCCTTGTTTTATAAACTCAAATTGCTAAATACTTTTACATTTCTCATTCCATTTACGTTTTTCATCCGAAATTCGTTTTTCTAACAAAATTGATTGCTTTTTGAACTCCTTTTTGAAGAAACTTTCTTTTCCTTTTTATGACTCGTTGGTGGAACATTTGTAAAAACTTCTTGTTCTTTTGAAAGTTCTTATTGAGGAACAAACTTAATATGATGATTATAATCAGACAAGTTTATCAAATCAGTTAAGTTGGATCGACTTTCTTCGTGATGACAAATGATTTCATCAGAGTCATGGGCAAGCATAATAGCAAGATTATCATTATAACAATCGATATCATAAAGATCAGGCTTGCTACTTTGAACTTTCTTGAGATAATCAGGCTTAACAAAACTCGTTTTCATATTTCTATTGAGCATGTTCATAGTTTGAATAAATTGACCTGTTTTTTAAACAATGTTGTTTAACATTTCGACTCTCTTTTCCAAAGAAAGAACTTTTTCGATATCCTTTTCTTCATGAGTTTTATAAAGCTCAGTTTGTTCTTTGTTATCCGACTCAAGTTCATAAATCTGGAGTTTATGTAACATCAGTTGTTCTTCAAGTTCCGATACCTTTTGTTTTGACATATGAACTTCATGTGTTACTTCCGAACAATATTTTTCGTTGAGCACCTTACGTTCATATACCAAACCATTAGCTATGGCAACTCGTCGATCAGCTTCTTTTACATAATCACACTCTTTAAGCATGTCTATCTCCTCAGCTAAGGAATTTTTTGCTTGCTTTAAACGTTTATTAGCCGCTTTATGTTCCTTAATTTTATTTTTCAAAGAATCAATAATAGACGCAAGCAAATCACGGTCCTCATCCAATTCAGTATCCTGAGCAGCATTACCGTCATCATTACACATATGCGGTGAATCCGTTGAGATATTGCTATCCTCTATGTCCATTACATATGTGTCATTGATGCTTTTGGGTTGCTCAGGATGTCGTCGTTCATTTGCAAACACATTATAGTTATCGTATGATGGTACCTTTTCAATTGGGTCAATATCAAATATTGGTCCAGTATTGTCTGCAGTCTCTGGAATCATTTCATGAATCTTTGCCATGTAAACATAATGTGCCTACAACTCTTGATCATCGGCTTCATCATCAGTGTCGTCACGCCAATCAACTTCATCTGCTGTGAGTGGAATCCCTGCCTCTTCTTTTTTACACATCAACATCTTTTCCTTGTGATATGCAGAATCTTTAACCCATTTAGGCTTCTTGCATTATCTAGCCATATGCCCAAATTTCTTGCAATTAAAGCATTGAATCCCAGTCTATCCCCAACTTGATTCGACACCCTCTGGTTATCATACCTTGCATAACGATCATACCTTAGAGTATTGTCGACTTCCTTATATCTAGCATTGGATGATGATCTGAGGTTGTTGTTGGTAGGTTTGTAGATCTTTTTATATGTTGTGGTGAGTAAATACATGAGTTCTTCAATCTTCTTGTCCCTTGAAGTTTTTTTATCATCACTATCTCCATCTGACCCGGTGTCATACTTTGGAGGTGGAGCGGGGAAAATTTATTTTGCTTTGTTTCGAGTAGCTAGAGGTTTGTTGGATGAGCTTGATGGCGTTGAGGAATGAGAAGGTGCTTGTTGATGGTGAAAGGGTTTTGGTGAAGTAGCAGTAATAAATGCCATTGAGTTAGCAGACCGTTCTGCCTTTTCAGCCCTAAGTTCATTTACTTCATTCTAATGTTTCAAGATATCATAATGTTTGTGATATGAGATAGTCTTGATATCTTCCCTTTTCTTAACCAAAGTCAGAAACCTTTGCCATTCTGGCTTAAGTGGAAGTAAAAACTGAACATTTGCATGATGATTGGAGATGGTACATTGATTTATGACAAGCTCATTCATCATTTTGTAGAATCTCGAGTAGTATGAGTCAATTGATTCACCATATTGAGATGTGAATTTTCCGAACTCCCAAAGTAGATTAGTCTCGAGATCTTGAACATTGCTCGATTCACCTTGCTTCAATCAAAGAATTGCATTCCACATTTCCATAACATTAGGAAATTCATCAACCATGGAATAAATATCATTATCAATCCCAGTGAGTATGTAGTTCACAACATCAACTTCAGATTGAAGAAGTTTCCTTTTCTTAGGAGGACAAGTGTCCAAATTCTCCATGGCTCTTGTACTCGATGTAGTTCAATCTGCATTCGATGTGGTGATGGGTTTGAATTCAAAGACATGAGGTACATTGTCAAGGTATTGACAAAGAGCGGTTCGGTTCTCTTTAGTGTCGAGAAATCTAAGAAAAAAATATCTCCACTGAATGTAGCAACCGCTGTCAGCACTGGTGGATTACCATTGCCACCTTGTTCCAAACGAACTTGATTATACACAGCATTGTTGTTGTTCTACATGGTTAATGATTGTGAATGGATTTACGAATCTTAGTAGATGTGTTGTGATGAGGTGTGGTTGAAATTTCAAAAAGTTCCGAGATTCTTCAGTCCGATATAAAATCCACCAGTCCAGTATAACGGTAGACCAAAAAATTTCGAATCATCAAATTTTGAAATCGAGTTAGAAATAGCCAAAAAATAGTATAAAAAAACTTTGAATTTACTAGACCGAAATTTTTTGTCTATCTAAACTTTTTTGTTAAACTATGTTCTACAACTAGTTGTGAGGGTCGCTAAGTCTAACAGTAACTCGAACAAAAAATCTCGCAATAATGATCTAATCTCGTAAAAGTATGGTCAGTTTCGCAATAATAACCACAATTTCACAATAATCACCAAAATTTCGCAATAATGATCAATTTCGCAATAATCACCACATTTTCGCAAAAATCACCAAAATTTCCCAATAATCACCAAAATTTCGCAAAAATCAAAATTTCTCAATAATTAGGGTTTGTGAATTTCGCAATAATGTAGATTTTTCAAAAATAAGACTTCTAGGCAACAATATCGATAAAGGCAATGTTTTAAAGGTTTTTCGGCAAATCGAGTTGTACTTTCTCGATTTATAGCATCAAAGGGACTATAAAAATATAAACTTTTTCAAATTTATGAAGAAAAATTTGAAATCAAGATTTGTACTTTGAGATGAGATCTATATTAGAAACAATCCAAACGACAAAAAATATTGTGTTTTTCAATAAAACAAAAAAATTCATATCACTAATCAAAGGTAGTAGAAGGTTTTTAGAAAGATTTAGACCATAAAAACAAAAAAAAAAATTAGGATATGGTTTGTTCATCTATAAAACCCACGAAATTTATATAAAACAACCACAAAACCTTCAATCACATATCTAATATAGATTCTTGATACCAAATGTTAATCCTAAATCTTAATCCATAACACAAGATCTAGATTAGATTTAGAGAGACAAACAGAAGAAAGTAGAGAGAGAAAAGATAGAGAATGGAGGAAGGTAAACTTTACTAGACAGAGAAAGTAAATGAACCAACACCCTAATCCACACATAGAAGAGGGTTGTTAGGAATAAATACACAAGAAGAGTTCCCCCTGCTATGACAAGTAAGTTCCCCCTGCTAGTGTTTTTCCCCCTGTTGGATTAATGAAGACACTAGGATCAGTTCCTACTGCTAGAAGTCAAAGACCGTGCTGCATGGATAAACTTGGAGAAGATTTCAATTTTTGTTACAACTCCATAGTATCTTCCTAGTTTATTTCATAGTTATCTTGTACAAGGGTCCTTATGCTATAAAAGGACTCACTATGGTTTGGTGTTTGATATATCTTTCCTGCCATTTCATTTCACGCTTTAAGGTTGTATAACCCTAATACCATTTTGGGTATTCGTATATTACTTAATATATTAAAGCTTAAAGTTTGGTTCACTACTTGTTCTTGTGCTAAACATTACTTTCCGCATCTTGATTAGTTACTTTGTCAAAAGCAAAGTTTATCTAAGTGATAGTTTGAGTCTACTCTTTCCATCACTACCCTTAAACAAGCTAAGGTTTAAGATCCGAGTTTGGGATCAACAAGTGGTCTCAAAGCTTGTTGAGAAAGTTTGATTAAACCAAGATCAACTCATATATCCAATCATGTCTACTGACTCTCTTTCATCCTTAAACAACAATGCCCTCAAACTTCCAATTTTGGATCCTGAAAACTTTGAAATATGGGAATTCAGGATTCAAAAATATCTCATAATGGAACACTATGCTCTCTGGGAAGTCATAGAGTTTGGTGATCAATTCACCAAAACAGTGGAAGTAGCAGATGATGGTATGTACAAAGAAAAAGAAGATAGTGGAAGCTCCAAAGGCGGTGCAAAGAAGGCCAAATCTGCTACTGTTTCAGACAAAGGAGATTCAAGTAAGAGGGTATGATGTCAGAGATCATATCTCTTTGCTATTAGCTTTACCTTATAGACATCAGTTAAGGTTTAGGAAGCATAAGACTGCTAAGGAACTTTAGGATGCCATTGGGAAAACATTTGGAGGAAATGAAGCCACAAAGAAGAAAAAGAAAAATCAAATGATAGACAAATTTGCTTCATTTAAAGCAAAAGGTGATGAAACAATTGGTTCTATCTACAATAGGCTTCAAGATCTAGTTGGACAACTAGAGTTCTTCGACATAGAGGTTTCAAGAGAACAAGTCAATGCCAGATTCCTCAATAGCCTTTAGAAAGAATGGTTTGTTTACAAATCAATTTGGCAAAACAGGGATGACATTGATGACAAAAACATTGATTATATCTACAACAACTTGAAGGTTTTTGAGCCAGTTGTCAATGAAATGAAAGCTTCAGGAACCATTTCCCACAAATTCAAGTGGACTTGCTGATCCACCTGCTAGCATGGCTTTTATTTCACAAAAAAGTGGAAACTCTAAAAGCAGTGGGATTGAAGTTTCCCCTGCTACACATTCTACTATTTCAAGCTCAAGAATACCAAATGGAGAAGAAAGACCTACAACATTTAGTCTTGACACTCCCTGTGCATTTATTGCATCACAAGGACCTCATGGTTCCACTGTGCTGCATGGTGATTTAACTCAAATCAGTAAGCAAAGCTTGGAGGAAATGGACATCAAATGGAATATGGCTCTCCTTAGTATGTTTAACAACCCCAAATTACATTGCGCATCGGAAATACACATTTGGGTGGTAAATCAAACTTCATTACACAAAGCACTTTTCTAACACCCTGATGAGATGGCATTTATACATGATCTCATCGTTCTTTTCGGGCTTTAAATGCATAAAATGTCATAAAATACCATATATATGCTTGTGTTTGTTTACTTGTGTATTTTAGTTATGGATATCGTGAAAAAGATAAAAGATCACAAGTTACAAGGAAAAACGGACACGAGAAACGAAGCCGTACAAAGAACCGGGCCCTAATCATGGAATTCTCAACAAATACCCTTGAAGACTTGAAGACAAACAAGATTGATCCTCATTTATTGATGAAATGACACTTAAAACCATTGTATATTCATAATTACAAGTTTGGTCGCTTAAGTTTGTCAAAATTACACAAAAGGTCCCTCAACTTTGAAGAAATGGCAAGATTAGTCCCTCAACAATTTCAAATTGTCAGTTATGGTCCCTCATCAAGCCAAAGATACATTGAAGACCTTTGAAGATCAAAAATGTCCAAAATCAGTCCTTCAAATATGCAAAAGTGTCAAATATAACCCTTGAAACACTTTTTATAAAGTTTTGTGCCAAAATTGCCAAGTGGTGAAAGTTGTTACAAGTATAATTGGGCGCTGACAGACTTTTATATCCAAGTGACAAAAGAAAGGAAAAAGAAGGACTGAAAGTGAGCAAATGAAACATTCAAACACGAATTTGCGCCAAACACATCCATCTCCCCCAATTTCGGATCAAAACTTGTCACTATTCACTTTTACCAACCCAGAATTTACACCAACTTAAACAAAGGGTAAAATGAAATTACCCTTACCCACACTTGATTCACACGCCTATAATCTCATCCCAACCTTAAAACACTCACTCCCACTCACCAAGAGGACCCACCACCAAAACCGTTTCACCATAATGTGACAACTTCCTCACCAAGGCTTGCCACGTGTCAAGATCAACAGCCCACATCATTTGCTTCATCACAAAGCTATTTTAAATGGTTTGGATGCATTTTGGACAGCTCACACCAAGAAAACGTCTAGAAGACTTAGGGCATTTAGGGAATTTCACATCTAGGGTTTGTGAATAGTGTTTAGACAGGCATTTGCCTATAAAAGGAGACCTCAACATGTGAGAGTCCCTTTGTTCCAGTTTTAGGCTATTAATATTTGTAATTCCTTTTTAAGTTAAATAAAATTTGAATTTCTGAAATTTGAAATCTCTTTTTGATTTAGTTAAAAGTTTGGTGTTTGAGTAGCCTAATTCTGAGTTCCATTTGATTGTTAAGGCCTACCTTAATCTTGTGGTTAAGGCACGTCTTGTTTCATTAGGTTTTTAAGGTTTGAATACCTTGAAATCCTAGGTTCTGTTTTGGTTATTTTGTGTACTAACCCTTGACCATTTGCTATAAGCTCTTACAAGCTTGTTGACACCAAGCTTGTGAAGGGATTAGAGCCTTTGGTTGAGTTGTGTGCTGCTTGTGTTGAAGAAATCAAGTCCTTGAGGTTCTACTTTGAACCATCAACCAAGGCACTTTGCATCTCCTTATTTGAAGTACCTTGGTCTTGTTCTAGTTGTTGAACAAGGTCCAAGGAGCACTGCTGGCCTTTCTAGGATGTTGTGGAAGGCAGGTATAAGTTCTTGTTAAGATTCCCCTAAAAATTTCATGATTATGCCTGTTTTGGATTTTGTGCTTTGATTTTGAGTATTTGTGTTTGTGCTGGTGATTTATGTGTTTGATTGTGTTAGTTGCTGCCTAGTAAGTGTTTTTGATCATTAAAATCAGTAGGTTATTAGAAGAAATCACAAGTTTCTTTGATAAGTGACTGATTAAGGAGTGTTTGGGATTACTGCATAAGTTTGGATTGTGGCTTGTTAAGTGCTTGTGTGTTGTTAGCAAGTATGGTATCTGTTGTTTGGGTGATATTGTTCATCTGTTTGCAGGTTTTGAGGTTTTGAACACATTGATTCTTGATTTGGCTATAAAATCTTAAATACTTGGTAAAATTGGCTAGGATTTTGAGGACACCTAGATCTAGGCTTAGGCTTGGGCTAACAAGTGCTAAATCATAGTTAATCACACCAGGGAAGAAGGATTTGAGGCTTGAAATTGGATCAAGTGTCAAGTATATCATCAAAACTTGTCTGCATATATTGTTCTTTGTTCATCAGAAACATTTTGTGCTTTGATCTTGCTATTTACTTTGATTCAGTGTTTGATTCTTGTTGCTTTGTGTTTGTTCTTAGTTTACATAGCTTGTGTGTGCATCCTGTTAAGTTTGGTTGGCTTATTCTACTTAAATCTGCTTATTAAGTGCTTAACTGCTTATTTGCATATCTAGAGCATATCTGGTAACTGTTTGGCTTATTGTGGCTTATTGTGTGAACCATTTTGTAATTTTATTGTTGCTATTGACTCCTTGTGATTCACTGATCACAAGGGTGCCTTTGTTTCCAATTGAATCAAACCAGAACTCTCAAATAAGCTTGGTCAAATAGTCAAAGCAGTGGGAACTCCTTTCCCCTGCTAGTTACCACTGATAGTGCAAATTTTGGTGTCAGCTTATCAATAAGCTATAATAGCTTATTCCAACCAGCAACAACTTTGTTTCTGTAATAGGTGCTCATATTTTGACCCATTTGTTCATACTGGAGCATTTGGGTGGTTGACTTTTAGGTTTGACTAGAAAACCAACTCCTTTGACTTTTACATAAGTTCATTTGTGCTTATTCTGGCTTATTGGTTGTGCTTATTGGATTTTTGTTGATTGATATTGCTTATTGAGTCCATTTGAAAGCTTTTGCAAGTTGAATCAAGTCCTGAGGTGCATTATTTCTCAAAAACGACTATTTTGTCGTTTTGTGGATTTTTGCTTTTCTATTTTCTGGCTTATTGAGTGTGGTTTTTGGAAATTTCTCTTGACAGATCTCTTAAGCATCCTAAAATAGGGTTGTGTGTCAAATTAGAGCTTATGGCATTAGCTTATGGCTTAATGGGCTGAAAAGCCCAATAAGAATAAGCTTTGTGTTCAATAAGCTGTGATAAGCTCACATTCAGCTTTTAGGCCTTTAGAGTTTTGTTCTTAGAATTAAATTTTAAGTCAGATAGGGCTTTTCCAAGTCAATTGGGCCAAGTTTGACTTTTTGGGCCCAAAAGCCCATTTGGTTGACTGTTTTTGGTTTTGGCCCATTTGAGGGCCCAATAGGGGTATTTTGGTAATTTCACTTTGATTTTCTGATTATTTAGGTTAAAATAAACTAGTTTGCAAGTTTTTAGAATTTTTTATAATTTTTGGATTTTTAATATTATTTTATTATTATTTTTAAAATTTCACATTTTCCAACTTTTTACATTTTTCTTAGGATAATTACATTAAAATAGGAATTTAGCAACTTTTAGAATAATTTTATCACTTTTAGATTAATTTTTATAATTATTTTAAGTTTTAATAGTTTTTAAATCATTTTAAATAGTTTTTATAAGTTTTAAAATTTCTAAAAATAGTTTTTAATCTTTTTAGGTCATTTTAGAGGTTTATCAATTGCAAAATCTTTATTTGGGCTTTTTGATAATTTATTTAATTTTTAGGGCTTTAATTAGCATTTAAAAATTGAATATTTAATTATTTAAAAGGTTTGAAAAAGTTTTGATCATTGGTAAAATCTTAGTTTATTATTTTTGATTTTTGGTGAATTTTTGGTAATTTTTAGAATTTATTTTTATGTTTGTGGTTTTTAAGGTTCTACGTTTTAACTTTCTAGTAGTGATTTTTTGTTAATTTTTATTTTTACGTCTTCGTCATCTTCTTTTCTAATCCCCTTCTAAACCAATTATTAATCACAAATCTTGAACATCTTAGTCACACACATATACCTCCTTGGGAAACGAACTTTCATACCATTAAGGGTCATTAACACTTGATTTTTCCTAAAATCATTTGTTCAATACTTACCACTTTTACGCCTTTTTCCTAAAGGGTGTAATTTTCCTACAATCATTTTTGGCGCCGCTGCCGGGGAACGATTTAAACGAGTATGTTGTTTCCATACTCGTTGGATGGACCCGCTAAAATTTGGCTCGAGAAAGAACCGCCAAATTCGATTTTGACATGGGCCGATCTCGTTTCTAAGTTTGTGAACAAGTTTTTTCCACCATCTAAAACAACACATTTGAAAAATGAGATTTCACGATTTGTGCAAAGAAATAATGAAAGTTTTTCAATGGCATGGGAACGATTTAAAGAAATGTTACATGAATGTCCACACCATGATTTTACGGAATTGCATCAAGTGGATACTTTTTATAATGGGCTTAATGATCATGAACGAGATTATTTGAATGCCGCCGCGGGTGGTAATTTTTTGTGCAAGACGACAAATGAGGCTTTACAAATCATTGAAAATAGATCTAAGGTTTATAACCCTCGTAACACACCGAGTGTTGCCAATATGGGTTCGTCATCTTCGTCACAATCGTCTCGTAGCATTAATGCCTTACATGATGAAGCTAATGAGGAAAATCGGTTTTTTGATAGATTTGCTAATCTTATGTCCCATTGGAAGGCTCAAGAAGCTTCCAATTCCGCTTCGGTTAAAGCGGTTGCTAAGAGTTGTTTATCTTGCGGAGGAGCTCATGATCTTTCCGAGTGCATTACCGCGGATGGTAACACTTCGAGTGCTTATGTAGCAACGGGAACTTACAACCAAAACGGTCAAGGTTCCCGCCAAAATCAAGCTCCACCAAACCAAAATGTTAACAATTATCGAAACAACAATCAAGGTAATTACCAAGGCAACACACGTAACTACAACAAGGGGAATTATCAAAGTGGGAATGGACAAATTTCTAATCAAAACCAAAACCGTGATTTTCAAAACACTACACAAGGTTTTCAAAATGATCACACTAAAAAATTGCAAGGAGAATTTTTGGATTATGCTAAAGCAAATGATGCTAAATTTGATAACATGCAACGTGAGATGATTAGCTTAAGATCCGAGTTGAAAAATGAGCTTAAAAACGAACTTGCTAATGAACTTAAAACTCATGCTAATAAAATGGAAGGAAATGTCACACGTCTCCAACAAAATCAACAAAAAATGGAGCAAGGTCAACATGAGATTAAGCAAGAGTTGTTAAAAGCGGATGCTAGGCAATCTAAGTTTGAAGACCGAATTGCTAAGATGTTTGAAGCTATCATGTGTAAGCCCTCTTCTTCGGGTGGTCTTCCTAGTGATACCATCGTGAACCCGAGGGGAGAAATGAAGGTTATTACTACACGAAGTGGTAAAACTTTCAAAGAACCCATTTCTCGTCCAAGTACTTCTATAGAGAAGGAAAAAGAGAAAGAACCCGAGGTTGTGGTTGAAAAGGAGCAAATTACAAGCCCACGAAGTACCGCTCAAACCACACCTACGGTTGAACCCACACCAATCATGGAACCCGATATTCCAAGGCCGTTGCCTAATGACCAACCCACACCACCTTTACCTTACCCTTCGAGACGTAACAAAGAGAAGGCACAAGAACGGAACAATTATCAATTTGAGCTATTTATGAAAATGTTTCGTGATATGCATTTTAACATAAGTTTTGCCGACGCTCTTATCATGATGCCTCGATTTGCCGCAAACTTCAAAAGTATGCTAAACGACAAAGAGAAGTTACAACAATCGTCTAGTTGTTCATTGGTTTTTCTTAGCCGCATACCATAAAAAGTCGGTGATCCCGGTAAATTTTTGATTCCGTGTGCTATTCAAGATATGGAGGAATGCTACGCCTTGGCCGATCTTGGTGCTAGTATTAATTTAATGCCTCTTGAGATTTTCAAATCGCTTTCGCTTCCGGCTCTCACTCCTTCGAACATGTCTATCGAGATGGCCGATCATTCTACGATTTTAGCATGTGGAGTAGCCGAGGACGTTTTTGTTAAAGTCGGAAAGTTTTACTATCCCGTTGACTTTATCGTTGTAGACATTCCTATCGATCGAAAAGTTCCTCTCATTTTGGGTCGTTCATTTTTGGATACATCAAGAGCACTTATCGATGTTCATGCTCGAAAAATTACCCTTCGTTTCAATGAGGAAGAACTTGTCATCAATGCAACACAAAACTCCAATCTTTCTCATATCTATTCTATTGCAACTTTAAACCATGGTGATTCAACCAATGTCGTTTGCAAAGAATTTTCACCAAGAGTTTTAGGAAATGTCGCCAAAAACAATTTACCATTTCCTCCGCCGGTGGAGGTTATGAGTGTAAAGCCTACAAAGAAGAAACCGTCAATACTTGAATCGAAAAATCTTTCGCCTCATCTCGAACATTCATTCTTGAAAAGTGTTGATAAGTTGCCGGTTTCTATGGAAGATCTTTCGGATGATGAATATGTAGACCCCGATGGGGAGGTTTTCTTCGTCGATAAACGTTTTGAGAACTTGCCACCACCAAAACAAAAACGGTTTACAAATGTGAGAATTTTTAGTGTGACTAACATCGTCTTAGAAACACCGAATATTTTCGACATAATCAAAAAGGGTTTTCATAAGGAGAGTTCAAAAGATGAAAAAGGAAAAGATTTAAAATGTGATTTAATTGATTTTTCTACAAATCTAACTCCGTCATCACCACGTGTTTTGAGTGCTACAAGCTCGTCTACTCCTTTTGACGATACTTTGTGTGGTTCTAGTATGGGGGAAGCCCCTTAAGTTCCCTCATCCTTGTCCACCGAGGACGAGATATTCGATCCCGGAATTTCATGTAAAGGGAAATCTCGGTCTTCCACCGATGCAATAAATGGAAAATCTTTCTATTTGATTGGTGCGAGTCTACCTCGAGTAGCTCAAAAGTTTGTCTTACCAATTGTCCCACCCTTCTACTTCTCATCTATTTTCTTCAAACTCTTTGAGTTTATGGCACATGTTGAAGTAGCGTTAATTTGTTTTTCCAATGAAAACGAGAACGCCATCTTCGACCCCGGTATTTTGCATCATTTAAGGACTTAGTCCTTTATATACCAGTTGCTTTTTGGGCCTTGTTTATCATGTAATCCCCATCAAAAAATTGACCATACCATGTTTTTCCCTAAATGTTCACATTTTAAGGGGATCGAGTCGAGGTCATGACTCGGTAATCAAAAACGAGGTGCCTCGTGGGGGAGATCCCATGCTTATCTTTTATGCTCACTATTCACTAATAAGGGGACTTGTACCCTTTCAACTCGTTGTCTCGTGGTTGTTTGTGATTGTGTTATCTCGATCATCATCATCATCTACGATTGAAGACTCTCGTGTTCGTTTACGTGAGCCTCCATCGTTCGTTTGAAGAAGTTTTTCACGATTCCATGACATATCCTTTGTTGTTCTAACAATTATCTTTTAGCATACTTAATAAACGGCTTTAGATATATTGTTGATCACCCTTTCCATGCTAGATCCTAAGCATTCGAATCTTCGTCTCTAGTATGGGGGTGCTCCACCTTTAGACTCGAAACATTGAGGACAATGTTTACTTTTAGTATGGGGGGGGTGAATAGGTACTTGCTTTGCTACTCCCTCACGCTTTCCAAATTTCATTGTTTTGTTTTGCTAATAAGGCTAAAAATGGCCAAATTTTAAAACTTTTCTTAGTTTTCATAAGTGTTTTTAAGACACGAATGTATATTTTCCGTTGGGTAGAATAAGAGATAATTTTTGACTTGATGGCCATTTGGAGCCATTTACATTCCTTAACCCGCTCAATTTAAGTTTTGCTAGACTTTTATATAGGGAGCTTTAAAACGCGAAAGTCTTAATTCATTCGGGTTAAGAACAAGAACTTTTTGCAAGTTCCTATAATTGATTCTAGAAAGTCACTTATCAAGGGAACTATAAAACGCATTCTCTAAACTTGAAAAAGTCCAAGAAAGTGCAAGATCCTATAGGTGGCTTGAAAACCCAAGACTTTGATTTGATATAGTCTTAATGGAAGCTAATCCAAATTTGGCTTAATTTTGACTTGCATGGCTAAGTATTCACGAGTCTCTTTAATTAGAGGTCTTTATATAGTGAAGAACGAGAAATGATAGAGTTAGACAAGTGATCATGCTAAACGTAGAACACGAAAGTGTTCTTTCAAAAACTCATGTGTTTTTAATTGTGGCTTTTTCTTCCCATAAGATCAATGCATTAGGAATAAATCATAATTGCAATAAGTAAGGTCGTACGATTTGAAAGGTTACTTAGCCTCTAGCGCAAGATCGTTTAAAAGTTGCTCGGGGTTGAATAGAGTTCATAGCCAAGGCATAACTTATTGAAGCGGGACGCGAAGATTGTCGATTATCCAAAAAGGCCCTAACAAGGCATGAGGAGCTCCATTTTTGCTAAAGATCCAAAGATGATGTGAAGTATCATTATTCCTAAATCAATATGAAGGATCGAGACACACGACGAAAAGCAATTACTCCCCTAAAGATCATGGAGAAAGTCTATCCAAAAAGACCCTAACAAGGTATGAGGATAAATATATCCAAGTCCGAAAAGGAGGCGGATCGTTGTATATCAAAATCCAAAGTAAAGATTGAAGAAAAATGATGAAGTCGTGGTCCAATATGAAGAATCTCTCAAAAACGTCAAGTGAAGAAATTCCAAATATATGAAGAGAAGACCATAATTTCAAGAACGTCTTCCCAAGATTTGAAGTATGAAGTACATGCCAAATATCGGTCGGAGAAAGGTCTCAAATCATGAAACGAGTTATGACAAGATATGAACTTAAGGAGATACACGAGAAGCCGTTTTAAAAGATTTTGTCCTTCGGCTAACTATTGATCAAATCGTGCTACTTTGCTTTTGGACTAATAACTACTCAAATAAGTCAATATGAATCACTTGTGATCCATGACAAATAGATAAAAAATGCTAGTAACCCATTTCCTTTTATAATAACTAGGATTGCGGGGAGAAAAAGTATTACACAATTTGGACGTATGAGTAGTGTTAGCATTGTGACTTGTACCAACAATGATCTCGTTTTTGCACTTAGCATGGAATGTATGACAATCAAGGATGACGAAGTTTACTCTAAGGGACATTCACTTGTTTCTATTCTTTGACCCTAAAAGTCACTTTTTGTGATGAAAATCATACATTATGTCTTTACACATCATCCTAGTATGTTGCAAGTCTTTTACTCTTCAATAAAGGTTAATAAAATTGAACTTTGTTGATGCTTAGATACTTTATTCTAGCATTGCGTGAGGGCACGGCAATGGCTTAGTATGGGGGAGTGATGAGATGGCATTTATACATGATCTCATCGTTCTTTTCGGGCTTTAAATGCATAAAAATGTCATAAAATACCATATATATTCTTGTGTTTGTTTACTTGTGTATTTTAGGTATGGATATCGTGAAAAAGACAAAAGATCACAAGTTACAAGGAAAAACGGACACGAGAAACGAAGCCGTACAAAGAACCGGGCCCTAATCATGGAATTCTCAACAAATACCCTTGAAGACTTGAAGACAAACAAGATTGATCCTCATTTATTGAATAAATGACACTTAAAACCCTTGTATATTCATAATTACAAGTTTGGTCCCTTAAGTTTGTCAAAATTACACAAAAGGTCCCTCAACTTTGAAGAAATGGCAAGATTAGTCCCTCAACAATTTCAAATTGTCAATTATGGTCCCTCATCAAGCCAAAGATACATTGAAGACCTTTGAAGATAAAAAATGTCCAAAATCATCCTTCAAATATGCAAAAGTGTCAAATATAACCCTTGAAACACTTTTTATAAAGTTTTGTGCCAAAATTGCCAAGTGGTGAAAGTTGTTACAAGTATAATTGGGCGCTGACAGACTTTTATATCCAAGTGACAAAAGAAAGGAAAAAGAAGGACTGAAAGTGAGCAAATGAAACATTCAAACACGAATTTGCGCCAAACACATCCATCTCCCCCAATTTCGGATCAAAACTTGTCACTATTCATTTTTACCAACCCAGAATTTACACCAACTTAAACAAAGGGTAAAATGAAATTACCCTTACCCACACTTGATTCACACGCCTATAATCTCATCCCAACCTTAAAACACTCACTCCCACTCACCAAGAGTACCCACCACCAAAACTGTTTCACCATCATGTGACAACTTCCTCACCAAGGCTTGCCACGTGTCAAGATCAACAGCCCACATCATTTGCTTCATCACAAAGCTATTTTAAACGGTTCGGATTCATTTTGGACAGCTCACACCAAGAAAACGTCTAGAAGACTTAGGGCATTTAGGGAATTTCACATCTAGGGTTTGTGAATAGTGTTTAGCCAGGCATTTGCCTATAAAAGGAGACCACAACATGTGAGAGTCCCTTTGTTCCAGTTTTAGGCTATTAATCTTTGTAAGTCCTTTTTAAGTTAAATAAAATTTGAATTTCTGAAATTTGAAATCTCTTTTTGATTTAGTTAAAAGTTTGGTGTTTGAGTAGCCTAATTCTGAGTTCCATTTGATTGTTAAGGCCTACCTTAATCTTGTGGTTAAGGCACGTCTTGTTTCATTAGGTTTTTAAGGTTTGAATACCTTGAAAATAGGTTCTGTTTTGGTTATTTTGTGTACTAACCCTTGACCATTTGCTAGAAGCTCTTACAAGCTTGTTGACACCAAGCTTGTGAAGTGATTAGAGCCTTTGGTTGAGTTGTGTGCTGCTTGTGTTGAAGAAATCAAGTCCTTGAGGTTCTACTTTGAACCATCAACCAAGGCACTTTGCATCTCCTTATTTGAAGTACCCTGGTCTTGTTCTAGTTGTTGAATAAGGTCCAAGGAGCATTACTGGCCTTCCTAGGATGTTGTGGAAGGCAGGTATAAGCTCTTGTTAAGATTCCCCTAAAAATTTCATGTTTATGCCTGTTTTGGATTTTTTGCTTTGATTTTGAGTATTTGTGTTTGTGCTGGTGATTTATGTGTTTGATTGTGTTAGTTGCTGCCTAGTAAGTGTTTTTGATCATTAAAATCAGTAGGTTATTAGAAGAAATCACAAGTTTCTTTGATAAGTGACTGATTAAGGAGTGTTTGGGATTACTGCATAAGTTTGGATTGTGGCTTGTTAAGTGCTTGTGTGTTGTTAGCAAGTATTGGTATCTGTTGTTTAGGTGATATTGTTCATCTGTTTGCAGGTTTTGAGGTTTTGAACACATTGATTCTTGATTTGGCTATAAAATCTTAAATACTTGGTAAAATTGGCTAGGATTTTGAGGACACCTAGATCTAGGCTTAGGCTAGGGCTAACAAGTGCTAAATCATAGTTAATCACACCAGGGAAGAAGGATTTGAGGCTTGAAATTGGATCAAGTGTCAAGTATATCAGCAAAACTTGTCTGCATATTGTTCTTTGTTCATCAGAAACATTTTGTGCTTTGATCTTGCTATTTACTTTGATTCAGTGTTTGATTCTTGTTGCTTTGTGTTTGTTCTTAGTTTACATAGCTTGTGTATGCATCCTGTTAAGTTTGGTTGGCTTATTCTGCTTAAATATGCTTATTAAGTGTTTAACTACTTATTTGCATATTTGGAGCATATCTGGTAACTGTTTGGCTTATTATGGCTTATTGTGTGAACCATTTTGTGGTTTTATTGTTGCTATTGACTCCTTGTGATTCACTGATCACAAGGGTGCCTTTGTTTCCAATTGAATCAAACCAGAACTCTCAAATAAGCTTGGTCAAATAGTCAAAGCAGTGGGAACTCCTTTCCCCTGCTAGTTACCACTGATAGTGCAAATTTTGGTGTCAGCTTATCAATAAGCTATAATAGCTTATTCCAACCAGCAACAACTTTGTTTCTGTAATAGGTGCTCATATTTTGACCCATTTGTTCATACTAGAGCATTTGGGTGGTTGACTTTTAGGTTTGACTAGAAAACCAACTCCTTTGACTTTTACATAAGTTCATTTGTGCTTATTCTGGCTTATTGGTTGTGCTTATTGGATTTTTGTTGATTGATATTGCTTATTGAGTCCATTTGAAAGCTTTTGCAAGTTGAATCAAGTCCTGAGATGCATTATTTCTCAAAAACGACTATTTTGTCGTTTTGTGGATTTTTGCTTTTCTATTTTCTGGCTTATTGAGTGTGCTTTTTGGAAATTTCTTTTGACAGATCTCTTAAGCATCCTAGAAGAGGGTTGTGTGTCAAATTAGAGCTTATGGCATTAGCTTATGGCTTAATGGGCTGAAAAGCCCAATAAGAATAAGCTTTGTGTTCAATAAGTTGTGATAAGCTCACATTCAGCTTTTGGGCCTTTAGAGTTTTGTTCTTAGAATTAAATTTTAAGTCAGATAGGGCTTTTCCAAGTCAATTGGGCCAAGTTTGACTTTTTGGGCCCAAAAGCCCATTTGGTTGACTGTTTTTGGTTTTGGCCCATTTGAGGGCCCAATAGGGGTATTCTGGTAATTTCACTTTGATTTTCTGATTATTTAGGTTAAAATAAACTAGTTTGCAAGTTTTTAGAATTTTTTTATAATTTTTGGGTTTTTAATATTATTTTATTATTATTTTATTATTATTTTTAAAATTTCACATTTTCCAACTTTTTACATTTTTCTTAGGATAATTACATTAAAATAGGAATTTAGCAACTTTTAGAATAATTTTATCACTTTTAGATTAATTTTTATAATTATTTTAAGTTTTAATAGTTTTTAAATCATTTTAAATAGTTTTTATAAGTTTTAAAATTTCTAAAAATAGTTTTTAATCTTTTTAGGTCATTTTAGAGGTTTATCAATTGCAAAATCGTTATTTGGGATTTTTGATAATTTATTTAATTTTTAGGGCTTTAATTAGCATTTAAAAATTGAATATTTAATTATTTAAAAGGTTTGAAAAAGTTTTGATCATTGGTAAAATCTTAGTTTATTATTTTTGATTTTTGGTGAATTTTTGGTAATTTTTAGAATTTATTTTTATGTTTGTGGTTTTTAAGGTTCTACGTTTTAACTTTCTAGTAGTGATTTTTTGTTAATTTTTATTTTTACGTCTTCGTCATCTTCTTTTCTAATCCCCTTCTAAACCAATTATTAATCACAAATCTTGAACATCTTAGTCACACACATATACCTCCTTGGGAAACGAACTTTCATACCATTAAGGGTCATTAACACTTGATTTTTCCTAAAATCATTTGTTCAATACTTACCACTTTTACGCCTTTTTCCTAAAGGGTGTAATTTTCCTACAATCACACCCCCACAAATGCTATGCGCAGCGGAACTACAACATATGGGTGCTAGGCAGTTATCATCGCACACAAGATATATCAAACGACTTTAAAGAGGCGTAAAAGTTTAAACTTAAATTACGCATTGTTAAAAACATACATGTCTACGTTTTTCCAAACCCAAATGATACAACACAGAGTTAGCGTTTCGGTCCCCATGAATCTCAACCCCAAAAGATACAATTTTCAACAACATGACATAAAGATTAAAATATTCAAGTTAAGTATGGGTGGAAAAACAAGTAGACGCCAAGCCACACACAACTCCCATCCAATGCATGCTCCATGCTACACTTCATCGGTTACCTGAAACACATGCTAAATTGGGTCAACAAATAATGTTGAGTGGAATTCATAGGTTTTATAATCTCATTTTGAACATATGTGTATAAAAATCATTCACGATCATTCATAGACTTGTCGATCAAACAATCTATTTTCAAGGTTATGACAATTGTGTTTAAGCTCATGACACTAATCCGTTAACTCAATCACCCGCGTAATAATTACCGGCGTGATTAAGATGAAACCATTGCCCCTTCTAAAGGCATCAGTTGCAATTATACCTTATCTCTTATCACAAGTTATCCGTCCGCAGGGGGTACTCAACGTACTAGCCCTCGTCTCGGATAGGGTCGTCAACCCCATAGTACTATCAATTGTATAAGCGGCTATTTTCAATCCACGCTAGGATTAAACAATAGTTAATAGTTCATGAATATAGGGCCTTTTGCAACTAGGTACTCAACACAATTTCTAAGGCAACATTCGGGGTCCAACAATCATTCATGACATATGTTCATTTTAGAAAACTAGCATGCATTTCCCTCGCGGGTAAAACAATTTAAAACAATAGTAAGCGAGGCTATAAATTCACACCTTATATATAGAGTAGTCGACGATTCGAGTGACGATCACTGACGATGATGAGGATGCCCGGGGAAATCAACAACTAACAAACAATAACGCGTAATGAGTAATCTCATTTATAAACATTAAGTACTGTATATATTACATACATATTATTCAATTATGATAATTACAACTCACGCCAAAACCAAACAAATAAGTGATACTCGTTTTATACTATTCGTCATGTTATTAACGTTATTACCCTTTTCACGTTTTTCGCCGATACTTACCAAAAGTATGGGCTGTTTTACTAGACTTAAACCCTTCAATAAAATTTAGGAAAATTCTCAAAAATACCTTTAGACCTGTAGAAAACACATTTTTAATCCCATTAAAATTTTCCGCTTTTACGACCTGTTACTCATCACATTACTAAAGCTACGTTTTTTGGACTGATTTTGCACATTGACCAAGTCGGACTCATTTGACCCATTTAAAATATACCATTGACCCATTTGACACCTAAGTCTAATAATAGACTCACAAATGCAGGTTTGAGACCAAAAATCAACCTTTAACCATTTACCAAACTATATCTATGGTCCCCGGGATTTGACCCAAAACCAAACATAATTTCGGATTATGTAGGTTCTCATCTCCCGGTACACGATTTTCAAAACATCATAACTTTTAACTCGTTAGGAGTCGTAAGCTCTATCTTATACCAAATCGAAGCTAAGAAGACTCTCTACAACTATATCCTAGTCTCATGACCTGTTTACAAAATAAATTTTATGGAAACATCCCAAACATTCTGCCTAAAATTACCTATCTCAAAATCAATCCAACACTCGTTTCCAAACCAATCTATCGACACTTAACCTCAAATTAAACACTCCTAATCATGTCTAACCATCCTAATCAGTCCTTAACCCCCTAAATATAAAATCCATCTCAAAACCCAAACTCCAAATCAAACATGCAATGGGGTTTACCCATTCAAAAACATCTAAAAACAAGAAATAAACACATGAACCATAAGCAAAACATCAATCACCAAGATCCACCAAACACCCCCTTAATGAAGTGGGGTGTGGGTGATCAAAACCCCCCAACCAAATTGATTTTGTTTGGTTTGTTGAGTGATTATACATCCCCTACACTTGAATTAAACATGCATACACTTAATTAACATCAAAACAATTTTTGAAAAATCCATTTGATTCTTGAAAAATTTTAATGGATGCATGTTGGATTAAAGTACATGAAAACACTAGTAAGGATTAAACTAGAAGTGGTCTAACCTTAGTTTTAATTAAAACAAGCTAAAAAAATATGGTGGTGGTGGTGTGGTGGTTTGGCCTTCGGTCTAAATAGAGAAAAGAGAGAAGGTGAGAAAAATTTTTGGTGAAATTATGTTGTGTGTGTGTTTACCTTCCCACTTTGTAATTTTTAGAGGGCCTTGTTGTGCAATAATAGCTTTCTTTCGGCCTTAAGTGAAAACGACCTCAAATGTTTACGGGAATGACTCACTAGTCAATTTGGAAAATTTTACGGGAGTCGGGGATCATCCCAAACACTCCAAAATACTTTTAGGACAATTTAAATGTACCCGGAAAGCAATAAAAACTCACCCGACTCAACTTAACACGAACCGAAAGTAAAATTCTCGAAAAATTATAATATCGATAAAACGACAATAAACATAGAAATTTAGGCATCCATCGGGATCGTAGTCGTCATCGTTCTTCTTAAATCGTCAATCATCAAAATTATGACCTCAAATATCGGTTTCAACCAAAATGATAAAATATATAGCAAATAAAATTTCTTAAAAATTTCAAAAATAAGCGTAATTTAGGGTAAGTTAAGTGACCTCGGTTCTAGGGTATCACATCCACCCCTCCTTAAAGAGAGCAACGTCCCGGCGCTCGCCTCTTCTTATACTCACATTTCGTGCCGCTGGAACAGATGAGGATACCTTTCTTTGAAAAAGTCCTCACGTTCCCAAGTGTATTCCGGTCCACGCCTAGAATTCCATCGAACCTTCACAATGGGAATTCTACTGTGCTTCAACCTCTTGACCTCTCGGTCCATAATTTCCACGCGTTCTTCCACGAAATGCATTTTATCGTCCAGTTGAATATCGTCCAAAGGAATCACCAATTCCTTATCCGCCAAACTCTTCTTCAAATTTGATACGTGAAACGTGTCGTGAATAGCACTAAGCTCGTTCGGCAACTCTAACTTATACGCTACCGGTACAATTCGTTTAACTATCTTAAATGGTCCAATATACCTCGGACTCAACATTCCTTTCTTTCCAAAACGAATCACACCCTTCCACGGTGAAACCTTAAGCATAACCATATCTCCGACCTCAAATTCCAACGGTTTTCTCCTATTATCGGCATAACTCTTCTGTCGGCTTCTTGCAGCAAGTAATCGGTTCTTGATTTGCACAATCTTCTCTGTCGTCTCCAAAACCATTTCAGGTCCAGTCAACTGACTTTCTCCTACTTTAATCCAACACACAGGTGATCTACACTTCCTTCCATACAACGCTTCGAATGGTGCAGCCTTGATGCTCGCATGATAACTATTATTATACGAAAACTCCACTAAAGTAAGTGGCGTTCCCAACATCCTCCAAAATCAATCACGCATGCTCGGAGCATGTCCTCCATCGTCTGAATAGTTCGTTCACTTTGGCCATCAGTCTCCGGGTGATAGGCCGTGCTCAAACTCAATTCAGTGCCCATCGCACGTTGAAGTGATTTCCAAAATTCCGAAGTAAACCTACTATCGCGATCCGAAATGATCGATAAAGGTACACCATGTCTGCAAACAATCTCCTTCACGTACACGCTGGCCAGCTTCTCCATGCTGTCCGTCTTCTTCATAGGTAAGAAGTGAGCAGATTTCGTCAATCTATCCACTATTACCCAAATCATATCACATCCACTAGGAGTTCTGGGTAAACCCATCACGAAATCCATAGCGATTCTCTCCCATTTACATTTTGGGATCTCTGGTTGTACCAACAGCCCAGATGGCTTCTTATGTTCGGCTTTAACCTTCGCACAAGTCAAACACTTACTAACGTAACGAGCAATATCTGCCTTCATATTCGGCCACCAATAGACTTTCTTCAGGTCATGATACATCTTATCCGATCTAGGATGTATCGAGTACTTCGACTTATGAGACTCGTTCATAACCAAATCTCGTGGTCAGTGAATACAACACACTTCGTCCCATACATGAGACACGCAGTAATTCTACTCGAAATTCGAAGTGTCCATACCGCGTACGAAAGGCAGTTATAGGGATATCCTCCTCTCTCACACGCAGTTGATGATACCCTGACCTCAAGTCGATCTTTGAGTATACACAGGAACCTTGCAATTGATCAAACAAATCGTCAATCCTCGGCAATGGATACCGATTCTTAACCGTCAGCTTGTTGAGCTCTCTATAGTCGATACACATCTGAAATGACCCATCTTTCTTCTTCACAAACAACACTGGCGCTCCCCATGGTGATGAGCTCGGTCGAATAAATCCCTTATCCATCAACTCCTTTAGTTGATCCGATAATTCCTTTAACTCTGATGGTGCTAATCGATAGGGTGCACGAGCAACTGGTGCAGCTCCCGGCATCAAATCGATTCGAAATTCGACTTCACGGGTGGGTGGTAAACCCGGCAACTCATCAGGAAAAACTTCTGGATATTCGCGAATTACAGGTACCTCTTCGAATACAACACACTTCGTCCCATACAAGTAATGTCTCCACAATTTCAACGCAAAAACCACAGCTCCTAATTCCAAATCATGCGTCGTGTAGTTTTCAACACACTTGTGGTCAGTGAATACAACACACTTCGTCCAAAATTCCGAAGTAAACCTACTATCGCGATCCGAAATGATCGATAAAGGTACACCATGTCTGCAAACAATCTCCTTCACGTACACGCTGGCCAGCTTCTCCATGCTGTCCGTCTTCTTCATAGGTAAGAAGTGAGCAGATTTCGTCAATCTATCCACTATTACCCAAATCATATCACATCCACTAGGAGTTCTGGGTAAACCCATCACGAAATCCATAGCGATTCTCTCCCATTTACATTTTGGGATCTCTGGTTGTACCAACAGCCCAGATGGCTTCTTATGTTCGGCTTTAACCTTCGCACAAGTCAAACACTTACTAACGTAACGAGCAATATCTGCCTTCATATTCGGCCACCAATAGACTTTCTTCAGGTCATGATACATCTTATCCGATCTAGGATGTATCGAGTACTTCGACTTATGAGACTCGTTCATAACCAAATCTCGTACTCCAGGCTTTCCTTCCTCGGATGAACACAACGGTAACCAAATCCGATTCTCGAAATATCTCAGCCCGTCTGACCTAACCACAAAAAGAGGTTTCAACAGTCTTCCCAGATTTTCAGCACCAACATTCTCTTTCATTAATCCCTTCTCTAGAGCCTTCAGTATTGTTTCGGTTAAATCAACACCCTCAATCATTACTAATGCTCTGACTCTCAAAGGTTTCTCTCGATCCTTTCTACTAAGTGCATCCGCTACGACATTTGCCTTGCCAGGATGGTAGCGAATCTCACAGTCATAGTCACTCAGTAATTCTACCCATCGCCTCTGTCTCATACCGCGTACGAAAGGCAGTTATAGGGATATCCTCCTCTCTCACACGCAGTTGATGATACCCTGACCTCAAGTCGATCTTTGAGTATACACAGGAACCTTGCAATTGATCAAACAAATCGTCAATCCTCGGCAATGGATACCGATTCTTAACCGTCAGCTTGTTGAGCTCTCTATAGTCGATACACATCTGAAATGACCCATCTTTCTTCTTCACAAACAACACTGGCGCTCCCCATGGTGATGAGCTCGGTCGAATAAATCCCTTATCCATCAACTCCTTTAGTTGATCCGATAATTCCTTTAACTCTGATGGTGCTAATCGATAGGGTGCACGAGCAACTGGTGCAGCTCCCGGCATCAAATCGATTCGAAATTCGACTTCACGGGTGGGTGGTAAACCCGGCAACTCATCAGGAAAAACTTCCGGATATTCGCGAATTACAGGTACCTCTTCGAACTTCGCCTCTAAGTCACCATCACTAGAAACTTGTGCCAAAAACACATCACATCCATCTTCTACATATCTCATCATTTTCAAGCAAGATATCACTTTCAAACGAGAAGTGCATTCATCTCCTTTCACAGTCAAAACTCTATTCCTCAACGGGATCTGGACTAATCTTTCTCCATAGACGATCACGGCACTATGCGCCATCAGCCAATCCATTCCAACGATCACATCGAACGATCCTAGCTCTATGGGCATTAAGTCGATATCAAAAGCGTAATTTCCTAACTTCAAGGTACACCCTTTTAGTATAGAATTTTTACTAACGATCTTCCCATCGGCTAATTCCACGTTATAACTAGTCGTTAACAATACCGGTTCTCTATCGATATGACGGCTAAATTTAACATCTACGAAGCTCTTGTCGAAACCAGAATCAAACAATATACTAGCATAACAAGTGTCTAGCAGAAACGTATCGGTAACCACATTAGGGCCTTGTGGTTTATCAGCAGTCCCTACTCGATACACAGCAGCAACATTATTTCCTCCTTGCTTGTTTCCAGCCTTCGGGAAATTCCCCTTCTTATGCCCTCTTTCTCCACATCCGAAGCAAACCATCACCTTCGTGGCATTTTCCCCAGTAGCTACCCCTTTAGCTCGGCAATCTGACATTCTATGACCCGCTTTTCCGCACTTGCCACACGCAGGTGGGCAATTCCCTACATGGTACAAATTACATCGACCATAGTGGGGATTCACCTTAGCTCCTCTAGGGTTAGTGACAGCTCTCATCCCATCATTTCTTCTCTGGTTGAACTACTGATTGCGGTTCTGACGTTGGTTGTTACGGTTTCCTCCACGACCTTGACCTTGGGATTGATTACTCTGAGCTGCCTCCCACTTTCTCTTGTTTCCTTCGGCAATGAAGTCCTTCTTATCTTGTAGTTTGACATCCATTAGCGCGTGAGCCATTTGGACTGCTTCATCGAATGACCCAGGCTTAGATGAAGTTGTCTCACCCTTGATATTACTTGACAAACCCTTGATGTACTACTTCAGTTTCTTGTTATCATCAGCAAAGGCATCGGGACACAAAAGGCTCAATTCATTAAACCTCCTTGTATACGCTGTTATATCATTGTTCTTCAAAGTCAAATGCCTTAACTCATCTTCCAGTTGACCCAGCTCCTCTTCGGGACAGAACTTTTTGGTCAAGAGAGCCTTAGTAGCAGTCCAAGTCCTCGCATTTGCTACCGCTAATCCAACAGTGGCTACTTGATTGTTCCACCAACTCATTGCGTCATCAAGAAAAGTGGCAGCTGCAAACTTGACTTTATTTGCCTCTGAACATCTGATAATCTCAAAAGTACTTTCGATCTTCTCTAACCACCTTCAGAGTTCTAGGGCTCCGCCAGTTCCACGAAACTGCGTGGGACCGCATTTCATAAAACCAACATTAGTACACTCCCTCGAAGCTTGCTGTCTTCCTGCATTTCCACCTTGATATGGGTTTCGGTTTGCACGATCCGCTTCGAGTGCATTTGCAATTGCTTCTTGAATCATTGTGTTCACACGGTTAGCTGTTAGCTTTGGAGGCATGGTGTGTTCTCAAGTACACCTCTCTGCAAAGACAGGGAAAATAGAAAAACAATGTAAGTATACACATCAAGATTAAGATGAATTTCTCTTTCAAGACATAATATAAGTACAACGACACATCACTACAAGGTTACTAATATTCATCAATTCACATCACAAAAGAGCAAATTAAAGACATATCATAGATTATTAAAGGTAAACATGGATTGTATTGATAAATCAACCAAAATTGTGACAAGTAATGCCACTACAACCATACACCATAAAACTTAAGTCATCAAGTTTTTCGTCACAATACCATCATACAAAAGTCTAAAATAGTTCGATTACAACGATCAAAGATAAAATAAAATACAAGAAACTAGTCATGTGGTGATCCACACGACCTCTTGGATGGCGGTTCATCTTCATCCTCCTCGGGCTCTTCATCACTGTCTTCCTCGGGCTCTTCGTCCATCTTCCTCTTTCCTTTATCATTCGGCCCACACTCAGTCGCCTTCTTCATCCCAGAAGTAGATCCACACTCCACTGCTACCTGATTCCCTATAGTGATACACACACCTTTGGCAGGTGGCTGGACCATAAAATCATTAGCCTCCATTTCCAAGTCATCTACAAATCTCCAATCTGGTGGCAGGGATGCTCTAACTCGATGCTCCCAACTTTGCATCCTAGTCAACCTCGCCTGATCCTCCCTAACTTGCTCAAGACTAGCACTCAGGTTTGCTATCATTGATCTCAAACTATTCATATCACTCTTGTTTGCCACTCCATCAAATTCAATCCTTGCAGTTCTTGCCAACAACCTCTGGTGTGCCCTCTCGTTCTCGTCAAACCTTTTGATTACTCTAGTTTCCACTATGTACCGCTCGTACATCGATCCATCCAATCTTCTCACAACAAGCGGAACGTCACGATAAGCTCTTGGTCCAGGGCAGATAACTCTTGCGATGTCCTGATGAAGAGAATTAGCGCTCGCTGCAGCGTCGGAACTTCTAGGGATACCTGGCAAACCAATCAGATGAGAAATACGAGTAGGCCTGAGGAAGGTAGTCCTCCTTTGGTCGGGGTCATGGGCTTGCACATTGTTCGTCTCGGCTTGTCCTTCAACAGCTGTTCCAACATTTCCCCCTTCGTGTCCTACGACATATTCGTCTCCATTTCTGTTAGGCAGTACCTCGGCCATTCCTGCAATAACAGAGAATTTTGGAGGGTACGTAAGATTACTATCGAATATTTATAAATACATGCATGCAAATGCAATGCAAAGGTGGTACACATGCCCAAAATGCGATAATATGATGCTCATGCATATGTAATACAAGAATTACGGTATCGAGTACTCCACGTACAATTCCAACGTTTACATATAGTAGTTCAATATCTACGTAATAAATACCCACATATGTACTTCAACTCAAAGGTATACATCAATGCCATGAATACAAAAATAAACCTTACCGGAGCCATGAAGGATAGTTGTGTGCTTGGACAATTTCTTACGACACCAAAAGTTATAGTTTAGGAATTTTCAAAACGACCTAGTTCTCGATAACTCATGGCTCTGATACCCAATCTCTAACACCCCCACAAATGCAATGCGCAGCGGAACTACAACATTTGGGTGCTAGGCAGTTATCATCGCACACAAGATATATCAAACGACTTTAAAGAGGCGTAAAAGTTTTAACTTAAATTACGCATTGTTAAAAACATACATGTCTACGGTTTTCCAAACCCAAATGATACAACACAGAGTTAGCGTTTCGGTCCCCATGAATCTCAACCCCAAAAGATACAATTTTCAACAACATGACATAAAGTTTAAAATATTCAAGTTAAGTATGGGTGGAAAAACAAGTAGACGCCAAGCCACACACAACTCCCATCCAATGCATGCTCCATGCTACACTTCATCGGTTACCTGAAACACATGCTAAATTGGGTCAACAAATAATGTTGAGTGGAATTCATAGGTTTTATAATCTCATTTTGAACATATGTGTATAAAAATCATTCACGATCATTCATAGACTTGTCGATCAAACAATCTATTTTCAAGGTTATGACAATTGTGTTTAAGCTCATGACACTAATCCGTTAACTCAATCACCCGCGTAATAATTACCGGCGTGATTAAGATGAAACCATTGCCCCTTCTAAAGGCATCAGTTACAATTATACCTTTTCTCTTATCACAAGTTATCCGTCCGCAGGGGGTACTCAACGTACTAGCCCTCGTCTCGGATAGGGTCGTCAACCCCATAGTACTATCAATTGTATAAGCGGCTATTTTCAATCCACGCTAGGATTAAACAATAGTTAATAGTTCATGAATATAGGGCCTTTTGCAACTAGGTACTCAACACAATTTCTAAGGCAACATTCGGGTCCAACAATCATTCATGACATATGTTCATTTTAGAAAACTAGCATGCATTTCCCTCGCGGGTAAAACAATTTACAACAATAGTAAGCGAGGCTATAAATTCACACCTTATATATATATAGTAGTCGACGATTCGAGTGACGATCACTGACGATGATGAGGATGCCCGGGGAAATCAACACCTAACAAACAATAACGCGTAATGAGTAATCTCATTTATAAACCTTAAGTACTGTATATATTACATACATATTAGTCAATTGTGATAATTACAACTCACGCCAAAACCAAACAAATAAGTGTTACTCGTTTTATACTATTCGTCATGTTATTAACGTTATTACCCTTTTCACGTTTTTCGCCGATACTTACCAAAAGTATGGGCTGTTTTACTAGACTTAAACCCTTCAATAAAATTTAGGAAAATTCTCAAAAATACCTTAAGACCTGTAGAAAACACATTTTTAATCCCATTAAAAGTTTCCGCTTTTACGACCCGTTACTCAACACATTACTAAAGCTACGTTTTTTGGACTGATTTTGCACATTGACCAAGTCGGACTCATTTGACCCATTTAAAATATACCATTGACCCATTTGACACCTAAGTCTAATAATAGACTCACAAATGCAGGTTTGAGACAAAAAATCAACCTTTAACCATTTACCAAACTATATCTATAGTCCCCGGGATTTGACCCAAAACCAAACATAATTTCGGATTATGTAGGTTCTCATCTCCCGGTACACGATTTTCAAAACATCATAACTTTTGACTCGTTAGGAGTCGTAAGCTCTATCTTATACCAAATCGAAGCTAAGAAGACGCTCTACAACTATATCCTAGTCTCATGACCTGTTTACAAAATAAATTTTATGAAAACATCCCAAACATTCTGCCTAAAATTACCTATCTCAAAATCAATCCAACACTCGTTTCCAAACTAATTTATCGACACTTAACCTCAACTTATACACTCCTAATCATGTCTAACCATCCTAATCAGCCCTTAACCCCCTAAATATCAAATCCATCTCAAAACCCAAACACCAAATCAAACATGCATTGGGGTTTACCCTTTCAAAAACATCTAAAAACAAGAAATAAACACATAAACCATAAGCAAAACATCAATCACCAAGATCCACCAAACACCCCCTTAATGTCGTGGGGTGTGGGTGATCAAAACCCACCCAACCAAATTGATTTTGGTTGGTTTGTTGAGTGATTATACATCCCCTACACTTGAATTAAACATGCATACACTTAATTAACATCAAAACAATTTTTGAAAAATCCATTTGATTCTTGAAAAATTTTTATGGATGCATGTTGGATTAAAGTACATGAAAACACTAGTAAGGATTAAACTAGAAGTGGTCTAACCTTAGTTTTAATTAAAACAAGCAAAACAAATATGGTGGTGGTAGTGTGGTGGTTTGGCCGTCGGCCTAAAGAGAGAAAAGAGAGAAGGTGAGAAAAATTTTTGGTGAAATTATGTTGTGTGTGTGTTCACCTTCCCACTTTGTAATTTTTGGAGGGCCTTGTTGTGCAATAATAGCTTTCTTTTAGCCTTAAGTGAAAGCGACCTCAAAATTTTACGGGAGTGACTCACTAGTCAATTTGGAAAATTTTACGGGAGCTGTGGATCATCCCGAACACTCCAAAATACTTTTAGGACAATTTAAATGTACCCGGAAAGCAATAAAAACTCACCCGACTCAACTTAACACGAACCGAAAGTAAAATTCTCGAAAAATTATAATATCGATAAAACAACAATAAACATAGAAATTTGGGCATCCATCGGGATCGTAGTCGTCATCGTTCTTCTTAAATCATCAATCGTCAAAATTATGACCTCAAATATCGGTTTCAACCAAAATGATAAAATTTTATAGCAAATAAAATTTCTTAAAAATTTCAAAAATAAGCGTAATTTAGGGTAAGGTAAGTGACCCCGGTTCTAGGGTATCACAACTTTAAACGATCTTAAAATGGTACATTTGGAATATAAAAGGATATAGTTTAACCATTGTCTAAAACCTTCTATCCCAAGTAAAACAATTTTAGAATTATCAGAGTAACATTTAGGTCCTCCAAATATCTCAACCAATCAAAAAACATTTTTAACAAAATACATGACCATACATTATTGATTTTTATGAGCAAAGGGAAAGAAATCAGTTTTAGACCCAATCACCACAAAAGCAACCCGCAATCCTTCTCCAGCAAGCTCCGCCATCAATTAACTTCAATCACCTGAAATACATGCTTAAAATCATCAACACAACAGTTGAGCGTGTCTATAGGTTTATCAAATCATCATTTGAACACAAGAGAAGAATCAATCATGATCATTTAATAGAATTGTTGATCATACAATCTTTTATTCAGGCATTCTGGCTTATAGCAATAGCTATTGAATTGTATTAAGCTCATGACACCGAACCCTTAACTTAGTCACCCACGCCTAAAGCCGGCATGACTATATGAATTCCATTGCCCCTACTAGGGTATCAATTGCAAGTATACCACATTCTTATTCACGTAAATTATCCTTCCCAGAGGTTACTTAGCGTAAAGCCCTGGTCTCAGATAGCGTCGTCAGCCCAATAGTACTATTATTTGAATAAGCGGCTATTCCCAACTCACAACATCAAGTCAGAACATAGTTAATGGCTCATGAATATAGGGACTTTTACAATTTAGGTACTTATACAATTCAAGGCAACATCAGGCAACAACAGGCAACATTCGGGTTCAAACAATCAATCATGACTTGTGTTCATTTTATTTTCAAATAGCATGTATCCCCCTCGCGGGTTTTAAAATCATTTAAAACAAGTACAAAGCGAGGCTACAAACTCACCTTGAGTAATAGCAGTAGCAAGACGACCTTCGACGATAGTTGATACCCGATAAACACAAAAACAAACCTATCAAATAAGGCGCGTTCATTAATAATAGACTCCAATATAACCCATACATAATAACATCAAACTCAAAATCATAATATTAAGACAAACCCGAAAGAAAACAATACAAGTGATACTATTACTTCCTTCTATATGTTTACTCTATTAGTCTATTCTTTCGATAAAAATCTGCCGGTACATACCAAATGTACGAGCTCATTTACCCCACTTAAACACGTCAAATATTTATCATACTAATCAGAGATCTAACTTAATACCTATATAAAGTCCTCTTAAAATCCCATCAAATGGTTTTACTTTTAAAGTTCCCTGCCTGACACATCTTTGAAGTACAAAAACCGGACAGTTTTACGTCACCGACTCATACAACCATTTTGACCATTCTAAAAAATCCCGTTTACAAATCCGACACTTGATTTTGAAAATAGACTCACAACCCTAGGTTTAGAACCTAACATCAGACCTTGACCATTTTTACAACTCATTCTATAGTCCCCAAGATTCGATCCAAATATCGACAACAACTACATGTCATGCCGATACTCGTCTCCCGGTACATGAATAATCAAATCATCATAACTTCTCGCTCGGTTGGACCTAGAAGCTCTACTTTATATTAAGTCGAAGCTAACGAAATTCTCTACAACTCTATGCAATTAGTTTAACCATTTTCAAACAGTAAAATACCCAAAAATTACCTTTTTCCCATTGATCTAAAATACCTTTTTAAAAATCACACTAAATCAATTTTTCAACCCATTTTAATCAATCTCCTATCCCTAATATCATCCTAAACAAGTCACCAAACCTTTAAAACCCTTGAATGATCATTTAAAAATTACCCACTCAAAAATTCAAACATGCAATATTCAAAATTTAAATATAACAACACTAGCAACATATATTTATCAAGAAAATATATCAAACCACCATGGATCATATAAAAAAATTTAAAAGTTGTTGCATGTGGATAAATTTTATACCAAAATGATCCTAATGAAATTTTTAACATGGGATATTGATTAGTTTTTCATGATTCAAAGTAAATTTGAAAGATCAAGGTGTTTTTGGTTGAAGGGGGTGGCGACAAGAAATGGGTAGAGATAAAGAGAGATAAAAACTTTTATGACTATGTGTTTTTGTGTGTAAAAAGTTATGTAGGAACTATTTATATGGTGGGTGTAGGGATTAGTTTTTCCAATCTTGCATAGTTTTGGACCAAAATACAATTAAATAGTTTAAAAGGTAGAAAAAGTAAATTGTCAATTTTGAAAATATTTACGAGGCTCAAGTTTGTAAAAGTACTTTTCAAAAGTTAAAACGCACTCAAAATATGATAATAATATGATCTCGGTTCGACTTAATACGCAATTAAAATAAAAACGTCAAAAACATAAACATCGAATCAACAAATAATAAAACATAAAATATCGGGCATCTGTCGATATCATGATCACTAATAATCCTCGCTATTAGTAAAAAGGAAAAAATAAGACTTCCAACGCCGGTTTCAAATAAAACCATCAACCGTCATATCATTCAAGCTCATTAAAAATTTCAAAATTATTCGTAAAATAATATTAAATAATGACGTCGGGTTCAGGTTATCACATCCTACCCTCCTAAAAGAGAGCGGCGTCCTTGGCGCTCGGCCCCTCTTATACTCACATTTCATACTTCTAGAACAAATTAGAACTCTTTTCCTTAAAGAAATCCTCATGCTTCCTTCATAAATTCAGATCCACACCTAGAATTCTTGTATCCTCATAATATTATTCTTACTAAGCTTCAATCTCTTAAGAACTCTTCACAGTTCTCTCTATGAAAAGCAACTTATCTTCCAGTTGAATTCTTTCCTTGTTGTTCCCAAAACAAATTTCACCCTTCATAACGACACCTTAAGCATAACCACGTTTCCCAATTTCAAACTCCATCGATTACCTTCGATTGCCAACATATCTCTTCTGACAACTCCTTGTTACTAATAGATGATACTTAACCTACACAATCTAATCAATAGTTGCCAAAATCAATTCTATTTCAGTCATTTAGTTCCACCTACATTTCTACAATACACCGAAAACCTAACTTACGTCCATAACTCTTGATCTTTAACCTTTACAATTTGAAGTTCTTTATGGACCTTCAACAACACAACCTTTACTAGAATGATAACCATCGTCATATAAAAATTCCAAAAATTCCTATGTCAATCACACACGGACAAGTATATCATCCAATGTTCGAATCGTCCTTTCACTCTGTCCATCACTCTCTGTATAACACGCAATACTCAACTCAACTTTCACCTTTAACTAAACCAAAACACATCGATTACTTGAATTGTGATATTCCTTCATCACTAAGTCTCACTCTCTCAAATCATGTATGTTAGGAGTGCTCAAATACCATGTCTCACTTGACTTTACAACGAAATCCTTTCCATAAGTTTGACAAAATGTTGAAACCACTTACCTTGACATCCTTCCCTATCAGACCATCAGCTTAAACTTTTGATATCCTGTCTATCTAATTCACTCTTCTTGTCATTACCAAAAACTCAAACCTTAGAAGCTTTTTCCCTTTTTCTTCCTGATAAGTGCATCAGCTACCACATTCGCCTTTCCCGGATGGCAGCGCTCGTAGTCTTAATCACTAACAGTCATAACCACCAACATACTCGAGTACTCGAAATATATAACTGGTAATCCTCTACTCATTTCCTTTGCCTTTCCAAGAAGTTGAATATGAGACAACTCTTATGATCCTTGATTACTACACACTTGATTCCATACACGTAATATTCCTACAATCTCAAAGCAAACACAACAACTACATAACCCTTATGAGACGCATCACAGAAACTATAAATCCTTCAGATCCTTCCAACAATGACATAATCGATGCAGAACACAACTTACCCTTCAGTGTTCAGAATATAGCATCCTCATCTGATAAGGATCAGATCTCGAAACTTACAATTTAGATGTATAAGTGGGACTCACACATCTAATTCTTGTTAGTCAGCTTAATCAATAGTTCAACAATCAGTGAAGACCTTTCGATAAATCTCTGATTATTCCCAGCTTAGACCAAGGAATTAACAAATTTCCGTCGGCGTCGTTGGTACCGACCAATCCTTAATCGTCTCAATATTGGCAAGATCTTCACGAATACCTTTGTTGTCAATCAACTGCCTTAGAAAACGCAAATATTTCAACTAAAATTCACACCTAGGGAACTTTACATACAACTTCTCTTTTTCTAACCATCCCAAATTTGTCCTCATATGCTACTTATGTTCCTCCTTTCCTCTTGGAATAAAATAGAATATCGTCAATAGATGCAATGATTATCTCATCCTGGTACAACTTACACACATGATTCACTAAGTTCATGAATACGGCAGACGCGTTCGTCAATTCTAAAAACATCACTTGAAACTTAAAGTACCTACATAAAGTACGAAATATAGGAATATATTCTTCCCTAATTGCTACGGGTTAGGTAATCAGAAACACGAAGAACCATTGGTCAAAACTAGTAAAATAAAATTTTAATAAGAACAGGCAGCTTTGAAACAGTAGAGAATAGATAACCCTGTTCTTTTCTCTAGATAAGGTTTGTTTAGAAGTGACACTAGTTCCAAAAGCCCTTTGTCTAGTACCAACAGTAAATCAGGGTCTGAAACTAGTAGCCCTAAACCCTTCAAGACTACTACTAAATATGCAGAGATGTATAAACCTGTTTACAAAAGAAGTATGGCTAGAGGAAATCAAAGAAACTGGAACAATCAAAAATCACTTCAACTAGGTGAGGACTTTGTGATAAACACCAAACCTTGTTTCACATGTGCTAGTTTTGATCATATATACCAAGATTGCAAGGCAACAATAGGGATGGTAGTTGCAAATCCCTTAAAGGAAATGCAACCACAAGGTATCTTGTTGAATGCAGGGGCAAAACCTTTTTCCCCTGCTAAATATATTCCCCCTGCTTTGAGAAATATGGTAACTGATAAGTATGTTGCACCTGCCCTAAGAAAGAAAATTGAAGCATACCCCAAATCTAGCTTAAATATGACCAGACCAACATCTCATAAGACATATGCATCTGGCCATAGACCTTACCAACAAACCTATAGAGGATAAAACAAGCCTAGGGTTTCCCCTGCTAAGCCTAGGGTTTCCCCTGCTGGCAAAGTTCTTGCCTCTGGTAACATGGGAAGATTGCGAAAAGCTGTGAAAGCCTCAACTCGTTAGGTTTGGACTCTTAAAAAGGGCACTCAACCCAATGGTGTATCACTAGCCTTTGACAAATATTCTTATATTGATACACAAGGTAGACCTAAGTCAGTCATGGTTTGGGTCCGCAAATGGAACTAAAAGAATGATCTCTTTTGCAGGTGACAAAGCAGACAAAGAATGACAAAGCATATTGGGATAGTGGTTGCTCTAGGAGCATGACTGGGTACAAAGCATATATGTCAAAATTTGTTCCCCTGCATGATAATGATGGTTCATGTGTTGCTTGTTTGAAGGGAAAGCAACATAGAGCCTCTTGCAAATCTAAAATTGCTTAGTCCACCACCAAACCAAGCATTTGCTGCACATGGATCTTTTTGGTCCTACATCTGTGGCAAGTATGAGAAAGAAATGGTACTGCTTAGTGGTCACTGATGATTTCTCAAGGTTCACATGGACCTTCTTTCTGTTTGAAAAGAGTGACACAGCAAGGTTACTCAAAGACTTCATCACTCCGATTGAACTTCAAAAGAGTATGAAGTTGGTGACAATTAGGTCTGATAATGGTGGAGAGTTTAGGAATAAGGAGCTGGACACTTTATGTACCATCAAAGGGATCAAATGGGAATACCGCATAGCCAAAACACCACAACAAAATGGAGTTACAGAAGGAAGAAACAAAACACTTATAGAAGCTGCAAGGACCATGCTATCTGATTCCAAGCTTTGAGTTATATTTTGGGCCGAAGCTGTTGGCATGGCTTGCTATGTTCAAAACAAGGCTCTAGTGGTAAAGGCTCACAACAAGACTCCTAATCAAATATTCAATGAAAGACCTCCTTTGATTGACTTTTTTAGGCCACTTGATTGTCATGTAGTTATACTTAATACAATTGATCATTTGGGAAAGTTCAATGAAAAGGGGGATGATGGATACTTTGTTGGTTATTTATTAACAAGTAAGGGATACAGGGTCTTCAAAAAATAGACAAGCAAGGTGACAGAGAACATACATGTGAATTTTCTGGAAGATAAATCTGAAGAAACATAAATAGGTCCCAATTAGTTCTTTGATATTGATGTACTTTATAAATCTATCAATTATGTGCCTGTTGCTTTGGAGAATACTAACATTTCAGGTACAAAAGAACCAACTACTTTGGAGAGTCCACCTTTAAGGTATATGACTGTACCATCATTGTACCCTGCTGATGATGCTGTTCAAGGGAATGCAGAAGAAGAAGACCTCTCTCAAAAGGATGAGCAACCTCAATATGGACCAAATCCTATCAATCACTCTGTTGATAAGAATACTGAAAACAGTGGAATGTTTGAAAGCAGTAGAATCTTGGATTCCCCTGCTAACACAGTCATTCCCCTCTTGGTGAAGAAAAAGTGATTAATGATGATAATGATGCAGAAGAAGGAACCCCACTTTAGTCTACATCTACTCCTTTCTCCATGACCAGCAGTGGAAACAGAATCCAAGACATGGAGGCCCAAGTTTCTTAGACCTTCACTCAACTCCTTCATTGAGAAATATAGTTTCTTTAGGGAGTTCTTTTGAGGAATTCTATCCCCATCAGGACAGCCCTATAGAGCATGACTTGGGAAACTTGGAAACATAAGTACTTATGCATATACAACCCACCTATAGAATCAACAAAGATCATACACAATCACAAATCATAGGTGATCTTGATACTCCAAGACAAACAAGATATCAAGCAAAAGAACATAGCTCCATTGACAATATAACAATGAAGTTTAATCATGAAAATATGCAATGTTGTCTTTTTGCTGCCTTATTATCAAAAGAAGAGCCAAAGAAGATATTTCAAGCTTTGAATGATGAAAGCTAGGTAGAGGTTATGCAAGAAGAGTTATTGTAGTTTGATATTCAAGAGGTTTGGATTTTGGTAGACTGCCAAAATAGGAAAGACCCATTGGAACAAAGTGGGTGCTCATAAACAAGAAGGATGAGAGAGGGATAGTGGTTAGAAACTAATAAGTGTGAAAACACTTATCCTTCTATCACTTAATTATAATAAAAACCAAGCCAAAACGTGTATTTAACGTCGTAAAAGTCGGAATTATGCGTGGTTTGTTTTTTGTTGTGTTTTAGACCAATATATGAAAAAGGAAGAAAACACGGGCTTTTACGGGCTTTTATCGAAGAAAAAGGAAAAAGACGAAGTCAAAAGATCAAGAGTGAAAAAAGAACGGAAGTCAAAGGCCTATTCTAAAGATTTATCGAAGAAAAATTTTAAAGACGGAAGTTTAAAGAAGTCGAAGAACCAAGTCTAATAATAGAAGAAAACTAGAAGACGAGTTCCTTTTATCATTCGACAAATCCTGAGACATTGTCGTGAAAGACAAAGAAATTAAAAGACGAAAAGACAAAGAGAAAGAGAGAAGAAACAAACACATCCCCCTCCTCCTATAAATACCCTCCTAATCCTTCATTAGGAGGTGTTATATTTTTAGTTAGTTAATTAGTTTATTTTTCAAGTTTTAGGAGTAGGTAAATTACTTTCTCTCTCTAGATTTATTTCATGTTTTCTTAATCTTTCATATTTAATCTTGTATTGAATCTTTAATCTTAATCTTAATTTTAAGCTTTTCATAATCACTCTCATTCTACCTTTCTTGTTTTTAATCTCTTGTTTTGATTTAGATAATCATGTAGTTTGTTTAATCTTGTTTCTTTGTTTGATTGATGTGTTTGTTTGATTGTTCTCATTGATTTTCAAGAGTTTATTTCTTTTAGCTTATTGTTCTTAATGCTTATTGTGTGCTTTTCTTATTTTTAATTAAGTATTTTTAATAGTTTAATCTTTTAAAAGTTGATTTTAATATTTAGACTATTTAGTGTTTTTAAAGTTTTTGATGTGGCTTATTAGCTTTTTTTAAAATTAGTTTGGATAAGTTTTAAAGTGCTTATTAGACTTTAGCTTATTTTCATTTTTGCTTAATTTTGTTCCTTATCCGGGTTCTTAAAACCCTTTTCCCGAATTACATGCAAAACTTATATTCCTACTTAGTTCAATAAACATCTATTCCGAATTGAGTGTAATCCTTGCATTCCGGATTACACACTTGGTAGACATTCCGGATTAGCATTGTATCAATTATTCCGGATTAGCCTTTGTTCTCTTCATTCCGAATTACATCGAAAGCAGGATTCCGGATTAAGTGTGAGGTCATATTCCGGATTGCGTTTAAGACCAAGATTTCGGATTAGATTGAGTATAGGGATTCCGGATTGAGTATAGATCACTCGTTCCAGATTGTGTTAGGAGTGGAGATTCCGAATTATGTATAGCACCAACATTCCGAATAAGGTTTGGAACTAGATATTCCGAATTAGGTGGGAAAACACGTATTCCGGATTACTTGTTAATCGTCATATTCCGAATTGCTTATAGATTCACATTTCGAATTATGAGTGGATTGGGGATTCCGACTTAAGTTAAACATTTGGTATTCCGACTTATGTTTGGTTTTGGTTTCCTGTTTTATTTTTAAACTTTTAATTTTTCCCGCCAATTTTCTTAAGTTTAATTTCAAAGTGTTTTATCTTAGTTTAATTTTCAAGTTTACTTTTTATAAAGTTTTAATTTTTAAAGTTTACATTTTATTATGTTTAATTTGGCTTTATTTCTTTTATATTTTGTCATTTACTTTTAAAGTCTTTATCTTTAGTTTAAACTTTTAAAGTTTTAATTTTTATTTTAAAATAGCTCAACGACATTTTCTTTATTTTTACCAAGAATGACTAAGTCGCAGGTTAAACATGAAGTCAATTCGATTAGACCAATTTCAAGAACTAAATTTCGTAAATTAGAAACAAAGCCAGGTTAGTAGCTCAGGGGTACACACAGGAGGAAGGCATTTATTATGATGAAGTATTTGCTCTAGTGGCTAGAATTGAAGCCATTAGACTATTCTTGGCATATGATTCCTTTATGGGTTTTTTGGTGTACCAAATGGATGTTAAGACTGCCTTTTTATATGGCACCATTGATGAGGAGGTGTATGTTATGCAAACTCTATGGTTTGAAGATCCAGAACATCCAGATAAAGTATACAAGGTGAAAAAGGCCATGTATGAACTTCATCAAGCCCCTAGGGCCTGGTATGTGACTCTATCCAAGTACCTCTTGGACAATGGCTTCAAAAGGGGAAAGATGATCAGACTCTTTTTATCAAGAAACAAAAAGGTGACTTTCTTTTGGTGCAAGTATATGTGGATGACATCATTTTTGGATCCACAAACTCCTTGCTTAGCAAAGAGTTTGCCAAATTGATGCAAGACAAATTCCAAATGAGTGCAATGGGAGAACTCAACTTTTTCTTCAGGTTACAAGTTCAGCAGAGAAAAGATAGGATCTTTATTTCTCAAGATAAATATGTTGTTGAAATTGTGAAAAAGTTTGGATCCTTCTAATCCTATTCTGCGTGGGGAGGAGGTGGTATATGTTTAAGCGTATAATGATGCTTTAATTATGGAAGAGCGTTGGTTGAAACAGCGTGCCAAGATTGAATGGATTCGGGTTGGTGATTCTAATTCGGCTTATTTCCATAAGGATGTCAAGGGTAGGGTTTCAAGGAGTCACATTAATGTTGTTACTAATATGGAGGGTGTAAAGGTTATTGATGAGCTGGTAAGCCCTGCATTTGTTGCTCATTATGAGGCTTTTCTTGGTCAGGAGGATGTTACTACTCCTGTCATGTCCTTGGATTTGTTTCCTAATCGGCTTAATGAGGTGGAAGTGACTGATATGATTAGACAGGTTACCCCTCAGGAGGTTAAATCTGTCGTGTTCTCTATGGGGAATGATAAATCCCCTGGTCCTGATGGGTATACGACTGCGTTCTTCAAAGAAGCATGGATTATTGTGGGTGATGATGTTACTAAGTTTATTCAAGAGTTTTTTGTTAATGGGAATCTTCTTCGAGAGGTAAACCATACCATTATTGCTCTTATTCCGAAAGTGGCATCCCCAACTCGTATTAATAATTATAGGCCTATTTCTTGTTATAATGTGTTATTCAAGTGCATTACCAAGATTCTGGCTAATTGTATTAAAGGGAGCTTGAATGGACTGATTAGTTTAAACCAATCATCATTTGTTCCTGGAAGGCGCATATCAGATTATATTTTGCTTACTCAAGAGCTTATGCATAACTATCACTTGGATCATGGTGAGCCTAGGTGTGCATATAAGATTGATATTCAAAAGGCTTATGACACGGTGGACTGGAATTTTCTCCGGGGTCTTCAGCATTCGTTTGAGTTTGATGACCGTATGGTTATTTGGATTATGGAATGCGTGTCTACTACTTCGTTTTTGGTTAGTGTTAACGGTATACTCCATGGCTATTTTAAGGGTAAGAGGGGGCTGCGTCAAGGTGATCCTTTGTCTCCTTATCTTTTTACGTTAGTTATGGAGGTGTTTACTTTAATGCTAAAACAGAGGGTAAGATATTCTGAGATGTTTACTTATCATCGTCATTGTTAGGATATGGAGATTATTAATCTTTGTCTTGCTGATGATTTGTTTTTGTTTTCTCATGGTGATGCTAATTCTGCTAGAGTTCTTATGGATACTTTGGAAGAGTTTAAATTTGCTTCCGGGTTAGTTCCTAATCTTCCCAAGAGCACTGCCTTCTTCTGTAATGTTCTCACTCATGTTAAAATTGCCATTTTACAAACTCTGCCATTTGAAGAAGGTAGGTTGCTTGTTAAATATCTTGGTGTGCCTTTGGTATCATCTCGGTTACTTTACAGGGATTGTCAGGAGTTGATTGAGAAAGTTCGTAATCGTGTTAGAGGTTGGAAGAATAAATCCCTTTCGACAGCGGGTCGTCCTTAACTTGTTCAATCGGTTATTGGGTCTATGCATGTGTATTGGGCTTTCGTATTTATTATTCCTACCAGATTGTTACTGGATCTTGAGAAAATGATATGGGGCTTCTAATGATGGCAAGGTCATATGCAGCAAGGTAAATTTAAAGTAGCTTGGGAAGTTGTGTGTATTCCTAAAAGTGAGGGTGGGCTTGGGATTCGTCGTCTTGATCTTTTCAATAAAGTTCTCATGGTTACGCATATTTGGGATCTTTTAGTCCGTAAAGAGTCTTTGTGGGTTCAGTGGATCCATTCGTACAAGCTTAGAGGTCGTAATTTTTGGGATATTCCGATTCGTGGTAGTTTGACATGGAGTTGGCAGAAGATGTTGTTAATTTGACCTCTTATCAGCAAGTTCATGTGGTCCAGAATTGGTGATGGTAGTTCTACGTCGCTTTGGTATGATACGTGGTGCGTGGCTGGCCCTTTGGCCAATACTGTGTCTACTCGTTATATCTACAGGGCGGGGTTTAATACAGCTTCTAGGGTTTATGAGGCGGTTGCTAGTTTGTCTTAGAGTTGGCCTGTTGATTGGAACATGAAGTACCCGTTAGTTACGGCTATTCCTCCTCATGTTCTAGATCCGGATTCTCGTGACCGTTTTGAATGGAAATTTGATGATGGTACTGTGTTGCTGTTTTCTGTGGCTACGGTTTGGAATTTTATTCGACCTAGGAATAATCCTGTTGACTGGTATAGGGTGGTCTGGTTCAAAGGTTGTATTCCTCGGCACTCGTTTCATTTATGGTTGTTGGTGAAGCGTAGGCTACGTACGCAAGACTTGATGCATTCTATTGATCAGTTGCTTTGCGCTTTGTGTTCATCTCAACAGGATTCTAATGACTATTTATTTTTTGAATGTGTGTTCTCTACTCAGGTTTGGGATTTGGTCAAGGTTTTGGCAGATTTGTAGAATATAGGTCCGAATTTTGGATCTATTATGGTTCAGATTGTTGATCCCAAACTCAGATCTTAAACCTTTGCTTGTTTAAGGGTTGTGATAGAGAGAGTAGATTCAATCTAACACTAGAGAAACTTTGTAATACAAAGTAACTAAACAATATGCGGAATGTAGTGTTTAGCACAAGAACAAATGGTTAAAGCAAACGTTAAACTTTAATATATCATAGATATACAAATACCCAATAGTGGTATTAGGGTTACAGAACCTTAAAGTATGAAATGAAAGATAACAGAGAAAGACACACTTTGCATGATAACCTAGTGGGTCCTTTTATAGTACAAGGACTCACGTACAAGATCACTACTAACAAACATAGAAAGTATCTCGGAGTAGTAACTGAAACGCGTTATAATCTATTCCAAGTTTATCTCTAGCAGCAAGGTCTTTGACTTCAGCAGGGGAACCAATCCCCCTGCCTTTGTTATCTAGCAGGGGGAACTTGCTCTAGCAGGGGAAACTCTAACCAACTAGCAGGGGTAACTAATACACTTATATTTATACCCAACAATCCTCCCCTAAACTTGTGCTTTCGCCAAAAGACAAGTTTCTGAATAAATACTAGTTGATGAGGGTGCTTACAAAGGTCCTGGCCAAAGCTGACTGTACATCATCCTTACCAGATCATAAGCAACAGGTGCTTTAGCATCTACAATCAAGTCAGCCTGTGCCAATTTCTTCAAGGTCTCTTGATTGAAAGGATAATAACGATGATTAATCAAATAAACACTTACCCCTTCCATGACTATCTCATAAACCTCAGAATTAGTAAATAGCTTCCAATACAACAAATTTCCCCCAATTTACTGCATCAAATATGGGATCAAACAGTTCATGCTCATACATCCTATGCATGCATTCCCAGATCACCCAATCCTTCTCTACACCATCCACAGTGGGAGGATTTGCAACAAAGGTCTTCTTCAAAATCTTCCACAAATCATCTAAGTCTCACTATCTGAAGTTTGAAACATGATATCTAGGCTTAGAAATGTCTGTGTTGTATTGTCAGCTCTTATAAGCTTCCACCAAGTCATCCCCTTGTGTTCATAAACAGCATACTCCACTATGGCAAATTTCTTCCCAAACTCACTAGGTGAGATTTCATCATTTTCTTGCACAATTAGTTGCTTATCTATTTCTTCATTTGAGGGACGCTGAGTCTCCTTAGTAACTATACCAACTTTTTCCATCCTCTTGAGTCTTTTGGCTACTCTTTTTACATTGAGTACAGATCTCTCAATTGCTGGAAAACTTACACCTTCTTGAGATGTTGCACCTGCTTATGACGATGCACCTGCTTGTGATGATGCACCTTCTTGTGTTGTTTCCATTGTTGTTCCTTCAGCCTTTCTTTTTCTGGATTCCCTAGCTCTCTGTAACACTTTATTTTGCCTTTTGAGATACTCAGCTTCCTCAGGAGTGTTTATAGCTATGAAGTCTTCCACATTTATCTATCTTAGAACTGGTCTGACTTCCTTCTCTATCTCCTCAAAAGTCATGTCTCTGAAATGACCATCAGTCCACTTCTTGTGTCTTTTGAGCAAAACTTTGTAGTGTGCCAGCCTCCGCTTCTCAGACCTCAAATATTTTTCCTTCTGAATATGATTTGCCCTTCTTTCTAGATATTCATTTTGATACTTGTAAACTAAACAAAAAAATTCATACTTTTCTTCCAAAGGAGCATTTACCAACTCCTTTTCCCATTGATCTAGAAATTCTTGAACATGAGGTACCCTGTCATCTAACTCTCTATGCATGATTTCAATCTGCTTAAGCATCTCTTTGGGCCTCATCTTTTGCATTCTCTGATCCTGCATATGTAGCTCTTCTTGTTGAAGTCTGATAGCTACCTGTTCATCATATTCTTCTTGAGCCCTTTGTTGTTCAGGAGTTCTGTGCTTGTATTTTCTCTTGGGCTGTTTAACCATGATTCCTTTTCCCTTGTCTTTTGGGTCCACTGCTGGTGATGGTTTTGCTTTTGGTGCAGGTTCTCCAATTCTTATTCCTTTCTAAGCTGGTTGCCTTCTATTCTTCCTAACAAATGTTTGAGTAATAGGTTTAGCCGGGGAAGAACTTACAGCAGGGGGATCAGTTTTAGCAAGGGAAATTTTTGAAGCAGGGGCTTCTTCTTGATTGCCCATAGTCAACAATGATTGGGCAATCTCTTTTGTGTCACTCCCCGTATCACTTCCTTTCTCAGCACTTCCTTTCTCAGTCCCGTTCTCAGCACTTGCTACCTTTCCTTGTTTAAGATCCTGTTCACCAGGATATGCATACCACTGAGTAGATTCATCTGTGTTAGGAACTTCCTCCCCTTTGGAAGCATCCTCATCTGTAGATATGATAATCTTAGGATTTCTCCTCCCCTCCAGTGTAGCAAGTCTGGTTTCCAAATTATTGATAACCAGACCTTGCTTTTTGACAGTTTGTACAAGTTGTGCTTTTTGCTCTTTCAAGCTAATGCACATATTCGTCAATTCTAAGATGGACAAAGGTTGCATTCTGCTCTCAACCCTAGAAGGGGATTGCTCCCCTCTTTGGGTATCACTGAGTGAGGGAGAGGACTTACTGATGGTGTCGCTATCTTGCTCATCCCTTGAGGATGAGACAGTAGTGGCAGCCAAACCCTCAGTGTGCTCCAACCTTTTGGATACTCTCTTCTCTGCTACTTGTGAAGATTCACCAGGCAAGGGAGACCTAGCAAACCTGGATTTGGTTCTCCTTTCATGTTTTGGGTCAGCATGTGGTAGAGTACTGTCAGGGGGTAGAGTCTTGGCAGGGGAATCAGATGGTTTGTGTGTGGCTACTTTTGTTTTACCTGCTTATTGTCTGATTTGTTTCATCATGATGGAAGTGAGTGGAACAACCCTGCCAGAAAATTGTGGATATGGTGCAAGAAGTGTGGTAAACAGTTTGGTAGAGTGTTTGGTGGCTGAAAAATATCTTTTGTGTTTGATAGGACCATGTTCACTCATATCCACCAAAAGTTGTGTAAACCTTGGGTACATATAAAATTTAGTATTGCTTGTAATGTTTTTGACCATTCTTTTGAAAATCATTTGAGAAAAATAGTACTTTCTCCCTGTTGCTAAGCATATCAGGGCAGAAGCAACTTCACTTCCAAATTCATTAAAAGCAGTGGTTTTAGGTGACAAACATTGTAAGATTGTATGAATCAAATATTTCTAATGTGGGGCAAACTGACCTTTAGCAAACTTACATTTTTTATCATCATAAAGAGTGTACCTCCATTTAATAAGACCCTCAAAGATTTCAGCATTAGGTAGGTTGGTTATCCCATCCTAATCATACAAAACTAGCTTGTCTCTGATGGAGGCAAGTGTAATTACCTTGGGATGACCATCTAATGTGCTCTGAATTATTACCTCTCCATCCACTGTGGTTGTCATTGATTTAGACCAAAACTCCTGGATGTGTGAGGTGTAAATCCTGGGATTGATGAGAAGAGCCACTCTAAAATACGAAGGTTTTAGAAAAGCCACTGCATCAATGAATTCTGTTGGTTCATCATGTAAAAGAGCAATTTGATTATGATTAGCAGCAATTTTGAGAGACATGATAAATATTGAAAACGTTTGAAGGTTTATAATTGTGAAAGTTAGGTTAGATTTAGCCGAGGGAGAGAGGTAGACCTGCTGGTTAAGGGAATTAAGTTTTTATTGGCGAATTGAAGAGCTGTGATTGGACCAAATTTTGTAATTGCAAAAATATCAAAGATAAATCTTGATGAAAAAGTAATTTGTTTGAAATAATAAAGAAAAGATTACCAATCAACGAAGAAAGCGCCTTAAATATCTTTTGAAAAGAATAAAATATTCCCTAACAAAAATTTTAGCAAGCAGGCCCAACGGCTATAAGCAGGGTAATGGTATTGTCGGTCAACGGTCAAATAGGGGAATGTTGATCAAGCAGGGGAATCAAAAGTTGAAAGCAGGGGAAACTTTCCTAGGGGTATTAGAATAATCATGAAGAGACCAATGCTAAATAGCTCTGCTCTAATGCACACTCTTGTAAACACCAGATAGATACACAGAAACTAAAGAGTCCTCCATTCATCAAAGTTCTAAACACAAAGAGTTAACACATAAGTAACCCTACACCAGGTCAACCCAAGAAAATAAGCATACCCTAGTCACCATCCCTACCTTTCCCTTACCTATGGTCAGTTAGTCTTGGCAATGTGTACTAAACATCTGAATTTAGACAGCAAGCTATTGAATAAAGAAGTGTAAGTACACATTACAGTGCCTCAAGGCTTCAAAATTCCGACAAGCTTTGCAGTAGGTTTTCATCATTCTGAACCCTTACTCACCAGTGGATATGATGTAGAATCATATATGAGTATCCTAAGGATACCCTAAATCCTAAAGGTGTGACCTAACCTCCCCTAAACCATAGAGCATATAACTTATTCTCCCATGAGTGAAGCATGTACCATTTGAATCTCTTCATTGTTAGTCTAAAACCACATATAACCACTTTTAAAAAGAACAAACCCAACTTAAGAGAAGAACTCTTAGCAGGGGAATGAACCCCAGCAGGGGAATCTTTGTTCAAAAGTAGTGGAATGAAAAGTGATGGAAAAAGTGACTAACATATATACAACAACAACAATAAAGCAATCCTGGGTATACAAGACAAAATAGACATCAATTTTTAGGGAGAAACCATTCCAATACTTGAAACAAAGTACTGAAATCTCCCCACTTCAAAAGCTTTTGTCAAAAGATCAGCAACGTTAAGTTATGTATCAATTGCCTCTACGACAATCAATCCTTTTTCAAAACAATCTCTAATAAAATGATGTCTTATTTCAATATGTTTAGTCTTGCTATGAAAAACAGGATTCTTAATAATGCAAATGGTGTTGTTATTGTCAATAAATATCTTGGTTTTAAGAAAATTGTACCCATAATCAAGCAGCTGGTTCTGAACCCAAAGAACTTGACCACAGCATGCAGCAGCTGCTACATACTCAGCTTCAGTTGTGGATGTGGCAAGAATTGTCTGCTTCTTACACTGACAAGATATGAGCCAGCTCCACAAAAATCGGCATCCACCTGTTGTACACTTCCTATCATTGTTGTCACCAGCATAATCACTATCTGAGTAGGATATCAGCTCAAATGGTGACTCCTTGGGATACCTAAGTCCTAAAGTTGGATGACACTTTAGATACCTAAAAATTCTCTTCACAGCAAATAGATGACACTTTGTGGGTGCCACTTGGTATCTTGCACATAAACAGACTACAAACATGATGTTAGGTCTTGTAGCTGTAAGGTACACGAGAGATCCAATCATAGACCTATAATTCCTAACATCAATAAGCTTTCCAGGACCATATTTTGCCCAAAGGATGATCCTTATCCATTGGAGTGGAAACTTTCTTTCCTTCACACATGCCAAACTTCTTCACAATTTCAGCCACATATTTGTCTTGTGAGATGAATATCCCATCTTTCCTTTGCTGAACTTGTAACCCCAAATAGAAGTTGAGTTCACCCATGGCACTAATTTGGAATTTGTCCTGCATCAACTTGGCAAACTCTTTGCTAAGCATAGAGTTTGTGGATCCAAAGATGATGTCATCAACATAAACTTGTACCAAAAGAAAGTCACCCTTCTGTTTCTTGATAAACAGGGTCTGGTCAATTTTTCCCCTGTTGACGGCATTATCCAACAGATATTTAGAAAGAGTTCCATACCAGTCCTTGGGAGCTTGGTGAAGTCCATACATAGCCTTCTTCACCTTGTACACTTTGTCTAGGTGTTCTGGGTCTTCAAACCCTGGAGGTTGCATAACATAGACTTCTTCATCAATGGTTCCATATAAAAAGGCACTCTTAACATCCATTTGGTACACTGTGAAGTCCATGAATGAAGCATAAGCAAGAAATAATCTAATGGCTTCAATCCTGGCTACTAGAGCAAAGACTTCCTCATAATCAATGCCTTCTTCCTGTGTATATCCCTGTGCCACCAGTCTTGCTTTGTTTCTGACTACAATACCCCTCTCATCCATTTTGTTCCTGAGCACCCACTTTGTCCCAATAGGCCTTGTCTATTTTGGACAATCTACCAGAATCTAAACTTCTTGAATTTCAAACTATAAGAGCTCCTCTTGCATAGCTTCAACCCAACTTGGATCATTTAAAGCCTGGAAAATCTTCTTTGGCTCTTCTTGTGACAAAAATGCAGTAAACAGACAACATTGCATGTTGTCATGATTAAACTTCATAGTGATGTTTGCAATGAAGTTGTTTTTCTTTGCTGAATACCTTGTATGTCTAGGAGCTTCAGGATCACCAATGATTTGTGACAAGGGGTGATCTTTATTGATTATGTAGGTAGGCTGCATGCTCATGATTACTTATGTTTCATCCTCTTCCAAATCAGAGTTGATGGGGCTATCTTGATTGGGAAAGAACTCTTCAAAAGAGCTTCCAAATTATACTGCATGACCTAGAGATGGATGCCGATGAGCTGAATGCAGCTCTGAATAACTTGGACCTCCACTCCTAATTATTCTACTTCCACTGCTGCACATGAGTGGACCACCAGAGATAGGTGAAGATGAAGAAATGAGTGGGTATTCTCTTTCTTCATCATTAACATCATTGACAGCTGGATCCTTAGTAGCAGGGGAAGCAATTGATCTAGCAGGGGAATCCTGGATTCCACTGCTTTCAGCCATTCCACTGCTTTCAGAATTTAACTTAGCAGGGGAAGAGATTGGTTGTTCTTTCCTTTGAGATGTATCATCTTCTTCACCTGTTTTTGGAGCAACTTCAATAGGAAACAGTGAGGGTACAGTCATATACCTCAATGGTGGCTTCTCCACACCAGTTGGTTCTTTAGTACCTAAAATGTTAGTATTTTACAAAGCAACAGGTACATAATTCATAGACTTTGAAAGATCCTCAATATCAAAGAACCAATTAGGACCTGTTTGTACATCTTCAGGCTTGTCTTCAAGAAAATCTACATGAAGATTTTATGTCACTTGTCTTGTCTTCTTGTTGAAGACCCTATATCCCTTGCTGTTTAATGAATAACCAACAAAGTACCCATCATCCCCTTTTTCACTAAACTTGCCTAGATTGTCAATTGTGTTAAAAATGACCACATGACATCCAAATGGTCTAAAGAAGTCAATTAAATAAGGTCTTCCATTGAACAGCTGATAAGGGGTCTTGTTGTGTGCCTTAACCACCAAGGCCTTGTTTTGAACATAACAAGCAGTGGCTACAACCTCAGCCCAAAAGATAACTGAAAGTTTGGAATCAGATAGCATAGTCCTTGCAGCTTCAATAAGTGTCTTATTCCTTCTTTCTACAACTCTATTTTGTTGAGGTGTTCTTGTTATACTGAATTCCCTCTTTATTCCTTTATTTATGCAAAAAGTGTCCAGTTTCTTATTTCTGAATTCACCACCATTGTCTGATCTCATGGTCACTTCCCTAATACTTTTGGAAAATTCAATCTGATTGATGAACCCAATGAGTACATCTGCTGTGTCACTCTTTTAAAACAGAAAGAATGTCCATGTGAACCTTGAAAAATCATCAGTAATCACTAGGCAGTATCATTTCTTCATTATTCTCGCCATAGAAGTAGGACCAAAAAGATCCATATGCAGTAATTCCAATGGCTTGGTAGTTGACATACTTGTTTTTGATTTGCAAGAGGCTCTATGTTGCTTCCCTTTCAGACAAGCAGCACAAGTATGATCAATGGCAAAGGACTTGGAAGGAAGACCATAAACCAAATTATATTTTACCAATTTGTTCATGTTCTTAAAATTAGGATGACCAAGTCTTCTATGCCATTTCTTACATTCATCAACTGAGGCTTTGGCAATGAAACAGGTTTCATTGTCTTGAAGAGAGATGTCCTTGAGATCAATTGTGAACATATTCTTTTGTCTTGGTTTTCTGAGTACAATAGGAGTGTTGGGTGGTAAGACAAACTCCTTTCCTAACACCAGACATTCAGTATCTGTAAACAAGACAAAATTCTTGTTATCAGTCATTTATGACACACTGAAGAGATTGTACTTGAGCTCTTTCACCAAGTAAACATTGTCAAAAGTCATCCTGTTGGTGACAATAGTTCCTTTTCTTATGATTGTTCCATGCCCATCTCCAAAAGAAACACCATCATTGTCATATAGGGGAACAAAGTTAGACAGATAAGATTTATGTCCAGTCATGCTCCTTGAGCATCCACTATCCCAATATGCTTTATCATTCGTGGTCTTCTTTGTCACCTGCAAAAAGAAAAACAATTTAGTTTTTCTTGGGGACCCAAGCCATTATAGACTTGGATCTACCTCGTGTATCAATATAGGATAGCTTATCAAAGACTAGAGATACACCATTGGACTGAGCACCCCTTTTGCGTACCCAAACCCAACGAGTTGAGGCTTTTACAGCTTTTCCCCATCTGCCCATGTTTTCTAGAGGGCAAAACTTTGCTAGCAGGGGATACCCCATATTTAGCAGGGAAATCCCTATGCTTGGCAGAGGGAACCTATCTTTTGTTTTGGCCTCTATTGATGTGTTGGTAAGGTCTAAAGACAGATTTATATGCATTATGAGGTGCTGGGTTGGTCATGGAAGTGCTGGTCTTGGGATATGCATCATTCACCTTCCTTAGAGCAGGAACAACATACTTATCAGATACCTTGTTTCTCAAAGCAGGGTCAACATACTTGACAGGGGAAAAGGATTTTTCCCCTGCATTCAGAAGAATGGCTTTTGGGTGCATGTCCTTTAAAGGATTTGCAGCCACCACTTCCATTGGTGCCTTACAGTCTTGATAAGTGTGATCAAAACTGCCACATGTGAAACAAGGTTTGGTGTTTATCACAAAGTCCTCTCCTAATCGATGAGACTTTTGGTCATTCCAATTTCTCTGATTACCTCTAATAGACTTATACATACCAGCATATTTAACCGTAGACTTATAGGACTTTGATCCTGTTTTAGATTTGGGTGAACTACTCTTAGAACTAGAATCGCTTCCGAAAAGTCCTTCTCTTGAAAAGAGAACAGGGTTATCAATTTTCCACTATTTTAAAGCAATTTGTTCCTTTTCAATGTCCCTAAAGGCATTGGTTTTCACTAGTGGTTCATCTGTTTCTAGATTATTAGGTATGTATGCACTTAAGTCAAATTCAATATCTTCCTGCTTCTTGAAGCAAGAGAGACCAGTCCAAGACAAGTCTTTTCTAGGAAAAGGTGCATGAATATTAGCAGGTAGTGGTGGTATAGCAGCATGCTCATGTTTGACACCAAAACCTGTTTTGTCCCTAGGAGACTGTCCAATTTCAACTGCTTTAGTTAAATCTTTAGAAGCTTTTCCAAATTTTTTAACAGTTTCTTCATCTATCTTTTTATTAGATCTAAAAACTTCTAGTTCAGTAGTTAATTCCTTAATGGAATCATTATTTTCTTTAGCATCTCTCTCTAAAACCATAATGTGATCTCTATAATCACATTCTCTTTGTTTATACTCTCTTATGGTGGACTCTAGCTGTTCTAAAGCACGTTTGTAGTTATCAAGGTCATTGTCACAATTAATGTAATCAAATTTTATCTTTCTTATTTGATCATTCAATGACTCAGTATTTTTTCTACACGATTTAGTACAACATGAATCGTCATATACCTCATTGTCTGAGCTAGAACTTGACATGGCCATAAGAGCAAAATCTTCCTCTTTTTCCTCATCAACCAAGGCTTGATTTCTTTCAAAACTCTCTGTCATAGAACTCCAATCCCATCCACCTGCTCCATCTATCCCCTGCATGGCTACCATAGCTTTAACACCATAATCATGACCCCTGCTTTCCTTCCTATAGTTGCTCCCAATCTTCGGTCCTCTGCATTCCCTAGCAAAATGACCTGTCTTGCCATAGTTGTAGCATTCTACCTTTGTTTTGTCAAATCCAGCTACATCAGACGGATTGATGGAGATCTTCTTCCCATACTTTTTGTAAAACCTGTTGGCTCTCATACTGAGTAGAGCCATGTTCCACTTGATGTCCATCTCCTCCAGTCCTTGCTTACTGATTTGACTCAGATCTTCATGTAACACAATAGATCCTTGTGGCCCTTGGGATGCTATGAAAGCACAAGCAGTGTCAAGGCTGAATGTTACAAGCCTTTCTTCATCATAAGATGATCCAGATCTAGTAGTAGGGGAATGAGTAGCAGGGCCAACTTTGATTCCACTACCTTTGGAGATTCCACTGCTGTGAGATATGAAAGCCATGTTAGAAGGGGAATCAGTAGATCCACTTGAATTGATGGGGATGGTTCCTAATGACTTCATCTCATTGCCCACTGGCTCAAAAACTTTCAGGTTATTGTATATGTCATCAATGTTCTTGTCATCTATGTCATATTTATTCTACCAAATAGCTTTGTAAACGAACCATTCTTTCTGAAGACTGTTAAGAAACCTGGTATTCACCTGTTCTCTTGTCACTTCTATTTCAAAGAATTCCAACTGAGCAACCAGATCTTGAAGCTTATTGTAGATAGCACCAATTGCTTCATCACCAATTTCTTTGAAAGAAGCAAATTAATCAAGCATTTGATTCTTCTTCTTTCTTCTTTGTGGCTTCATTTCCTCCAACTGTTTTGCCTGTTGCTTCCCAGAGTTCCTTAGCTGTTTTGTACTTTCTAAATCTTAGCTGATGTATATCAGGTAGAGCCAACAGCAAGGAGCTGTGAGCCCTGACATCATGCCTTGTTGCCAGTATCTCCTTGTCAGCAAGGGCAGCAGACTTCTTCTTGGCTTCACTATTGGAGCCTTCACCTTTTTCTTCTCCCTTATCCGTTTCTTCAACTTGTATAGTCTTTGGAAATTGATCACCAAATTCCATGATTTCCCATAGAACATAGTGTTCCATTTTAAGGTATTGTTGAATTCTGAATTCCCTTAGTTCAAAGTTTTCAGGATCCAGAATGGGTAGTTTAAGAGCATTGTTGTTGGTTGAGGATTGATATGAGCTTAAACTCATATCCTTTTAATAACAAATAACCCTAAAACATGAAGCAAAATACCAATTTATTTGGCAAAAACAGTGTTATGTGGTATGTTTGTGTTTGTGTGCACTTGTGTAGGTAAAAAGATACATTTTCAAGCAAACAAGGAAAAATCAAGCTCAAATGGATGAAAAAGACAAAGAAGGATCAAAAGTGACAAGACTTTGAAGTACAAGGACCTATCTTGACAAGTTATCAAAGTTGAAGGACTAATAGTGCAAATATTGTGAAAGTCAAGATCATAAGTCAAACTTGGTCAACTATCAAGTCAACTCAGTCAAGGGTTCAAATGATCAAGAATGAAGTTCAAAGGACTAGTTTTGCCAAAGAATTGAAGATTAGAGATCAAATCATAAATCTGCCAAAGTATAGGGGCTGAAAGTGACAAGTTTTGTCACACTCCCAAAATATCAGAGTATAATGGCGACAAGGGAGTGGTGACGTCATGATTATCATACACACATAGTCACAAAGAACGACCTCTACATGAGACGTTCGGAAAAATAGATCACTTGTAATTAAATAAAATAAGTTGTTTTAACAAAGTGCGGAAGCATAAACTGAATACGGTTACAAAACATAGTTTTCTCAAATGGTACAAATGATCATTGTTTCAAAGAAATGACGGCAATGCATGAGACCTCATTTAGCATCTTCCTTCTTAATACCTGAGAAAAACATTGCTAAAGTGTCAACATAAAGTTGGTGAGTTCATAGGTTTAGTTAGTTTGAAATGTTTAATGAACCACAAGATTTTCCCAAATGTGATGACAATATAACATATACAAAGTCATCCCAATAGTATTTATTACAGTCTAAGCTCGTGACACCGAAGCGTTAACAACACCGGCAGTATAATCATATAAATGTAGCCTAAACTAGATGCCTAAACCCACGACATCCTATATCAGATTCAAATGAAACTGTGCCCGCTTGTCCCCTTGTTGGACAAGACAGACAGGGACGTCAATCCCGATAGATCTATCCATAACATTCGCGCTTACACGAAGTAATTAACGGTTCACGATTCACGGGCCAAAGCAACTGGGTTTTTAGTGGGACTTAGACTAATAGATAAATCAGTAAATGCACTTGCGTTCAAACGTTAAAATCAAGCAATGTCTCACCCCAAAAAGCAGTGAAAATAGTAAAGTATGGGGCTATAAACTCACCTCGTAAATTCAGCAAAGAGAACGAAGATAAAATAGCTCGAGAGTACGGTTACGCTAGCCGCGACCTAATTAAATTAAGAATCGAGTTACGATCCGAATACTTGTATGATTAAATGACTCGACACCCTAGTTGTGCTTGACGAAACCATACGTTTTATGAAAATACGATTTTTCGGAAAAGTACGTTAAATAAAATCGGTTTATTAACGAGTCGGGTTTTACGGGTCAAAACATAACTTAAATTTAACAAATTTCGTTTGGGCTTTAACTTAAACCAAATAAACTCATGAGGCCCAAAATTGGGGGTCCAAAACCTTTACCCAGCAACCGGCCCAAGGGTCATTGACCCGGCCCGGTCCACTGGCGGATTAAACAAGGAAATGAAAGGGAGTATATGCGTGTGTTTATCACACATAACCCCATAACTGGGAGTTGACTCTCTCTCTCCTCTCTCGATATTTCCTCCACCGTCCCAAACTCTCTCTCTCTCTAAACCTAGATCGGTTCTATCCCTTTCTAGGGTTATCATCTAATCGGTTTGTGTTATAAGATTAAATATGGGTGGTTTGAGGTTCTTATATCGCGTGAGATGTGGGTTAATCCCCACATCAAACCGTTTGGGTTTTTCTGATGGTGTTCATCCTTGCGGTTCGTGAATCAAATACCAAACCAAAGATAAGTTTAATTTCCTTCATTCCTTTTTAAAAGCTTTTAATTGATTTTCGATTTTATATATATCAGTGGGTTCAATTGATTCATAAATATTTGTTGTAACTCATATGGTACTCGGATTGAAGATAAACAAATTTAGGGTTTTGAAATATTTGGGGGTTTTCATCAAAATCAGTTTAAAACGTAATTAATTGATGTTTCCATTTATAAAATCAAACTAATTTTAATATAAGGTCGATTTATAAAAATTAGGGTTTCGGTTAATTTGGGGGTTTTTGTATAATTCACTTTCAATTAAATTAATTAAGGGGTTTGGGTTTAGATTAGGTTTAATTAGCTTTTTAATTAATAAAAAATAAATCTAGGGTTTTTATAAAAATTGGGGGTTTTTATATAATTGAATGTTATTCGTGTCTATATGATGTTTCTGAAATGTCTCAATGTAAATGAAATGTTTAAAAAGGTGTTACATGATTAGGGTTTCGATTGGGGGTTTCTATAAACTCGCGGCATGGTTAAGGTTTTCTGTAAAAGAAAGCTTGATTAATACATTTGGATTTGATTGATAAGGATTGTTAATAATTTGGCAGTAAATAGGACTTTGGTTGGTTTGTTTTGGTGCTCGGTTTGGTCCTTGATTGGGTCTCGGTTTGGTTAAACATGGGTCTCGGGTTGGTTCATGATTGAAGTCTTGTTTTGGTTGGACATGGTCTCGGTTTGGTTCTAAGTTAGGTCTCGGTTTGGTTTCAAAATCGAGTCTTGGTTTGGTCTCAATCGGGTCTCGGTTTGGTCTAAAATGGGTCTCGGTTTGGTTGACAGCAAGATAATAACATACACATGTTTGTATTTAAAAGTTTAGAAATTTACAGTTTTTGGTTAAAAATATAAGGCCTTTACAATGACTAACCATGGTTTCTTTTATTCGTAGGTTCGTACAAAGACAAGCACATCTAGACTCCGAAAGAAAGACGAAAGGACAAAAGACTCACAATGGGGATGCTACGTTCGGTTTTGCAGGTTCGGACAGAATGAAGACCCTTGGTTGTGCAGGTTCGGACGAGACGTGCAGGTTGGCTGGACCAAAACTTCTACCCAGGAGTTGTATTGTGAAGACTTGTGCAGATTTTGATGTTTGTATTTTTGGACTGTGATAACTTGTGATAACTTGTATTTGGACTTTGGACATTACTTTGGACTTGTATATAAACTTGTATAATTAGTCTAGGGTTAGTGTAATTCTGGAAATGTTTGCTTGTGATATACCCAAAAGGGGTAAACTAGGCAAATGTGTTGTCCTTTAGTGGGGCAAATAACTATAAAGTTTGTAAGTGTAATGTAGACTTGTGACTGATTTGGGACACTTGTTTGACAAGCTTGGCAATGACATTGAAGGTTTAAATATTCAGTTATATACACATGCCGTGATAGTGATAAACTCGGCTCGGGTTCAATATGTTTAGGTCTAGACGCGACTGACATAACACGACAGCAAAACCGTTTAGCGTACGATCCCAAAACAAAAGACAATTGTGCGAGACGTTATCAAACCTTAATAACTAGAACAAATAAAACACACGGTACAACACAACACGCTCACAACTTGCGTATTGCATTCGACTAAATAGTCGCGAAACATTGAGATGTTACATATGCTCTCCCTAAAAAGGGCTTTGTCCGCAAAGTAAAGAAATTAACACGTTCATGACGACGACTAGTCGATAAGCAGTTAAAATACTCGTACTACACGAATAATTAAATGATGGAAATTTGACGAATGTCACAGTATTCCCATGTTTTAGAGATTTCGTCACGAAATCAAGACGTTGTTGTAGTAGGTTGGTTAACGAAAAGGTGAGGATACTTGCTCTTGAATTGATCTTCACGTTCCCACGTGTATTCTGGACCTCTACGCGCGTTCCATCGGATTTTCACAATCGGTATACGGCTTTGCTTGAGTTGTTTAACTTGACGGTCCATGACTTCTACGGGTTCTTCTACGAAGTTGAGTTTGTCGTCGAGCTGAATCTCCTCCAAAGGGATAACGAGTGCTTCGTCGGCTAAGCATTTCTTCAGATTGCAAATGTGGAACACATTATGCACTCGGCTAAGTTCTTGGGGTAATTCCAAACGATAGGCTACGGAGCCAATCCTTTCTATGATCTTGAAGGGTCCAATGTAACGAGGGTTTAACTTTCCACGCTTTCCAAAGCGAATCACACCTTTCCAAGGTGAGACCTTCAACATGACTTTGTCACCAACTTCAAATTCAAGAGGTTTGCGTCTCATATCAGCATAACTCTTCTGTCGATCTCTTGCGGCTTGCATACGGCTCTTAATCTTAAAGATCTTCTCAGTAGTCTCGTGTATGATCTCAGGTCCAGTGAGTTGTGCTTCTCCGACCTCTGCCCAACACACGGGTGAACGACACTTCCTACCATACAGTGCCTCGAATGGCGCTGCCTTTATGCTAGTGTGATAACTATTGTTATATGAGAATTCCGCCAAAGGCAGGTGTCTATCCCATCTATTTCCAAAGTCAATCACACAGGCTCTCAGCATATCTTCTAAGGTTTGAATGGTCCGTTCACTTTGACCGTCGGTCTGGGGATGATACGCAGTGCTCATATCCAACTGCGTTCCCAATGCCTTCTGCAGTGACTTCCAAAACTGCGAAGTAAATCGGCTGTCTCGGTCGGAGATTATAGACACAGGTACACCATGCTTCGTGACTACTTCCTCCAGGTATGTCCTTGCTAACTTATCCATTCCATCAGTCTCCTTGATGGGTAGGAAATGAGCCGATTTGGTGAGTCGGTCGACGATTACCCAAATCGTGTCGAATCCGGCTGCGGTCTTTGGTAGCTTGGTAATGAAATCCATAGTGATCCTTTCCCACTTCCATTCTGGCAGTTCGGGTTGAACCAATAATCCTGATGGTTTCATATGTTCGGCTTTGACTTTGGCACAAGTCAAACACTTGCTAACGTATGTAGCAATGTCCGCTTTCATGTTCGGCCACCAATACAACATCTTCAGATCATGATACATTTTATCAGATCCCGGATGTATGGAGTACTTTGACTTATGCGACTCATGCATAATCAAGGATCGTAGGTCGCCATGGCATGGTAACCAACTCCTATTATCGAGGCATAACGTTCCATCCGAACGTGCTTCCAACTTCTTCATCATTCCTCCAACATCTTCAGTCTTAAGCATTTCTTCCTCGACTGCTTCTTTCTGAGCCTTGAGAATTAAGGATGGAAGGTCTAAGTCAATGGTCATCACTAAAGCCTTCACCCTAAGAACTCTCTCCTTTCGACTCAAAGCGTCGGCCACGACATTTGCCTTGCCTGGGTGATAACGGATCTCGCAATCATAATCACTGAGCAACTCTAGCCAACGTCGTTGTCTCATGTTGAGTTCCTTTTGGTTCAAGATATGTTGTAGACTCTTATGGTCAGTGAATACAACACACTTAGTACCATAAAGGTAGTGTCTCCAAATCTTCAAGGCAAACACCACTGCTCCCAACTCTAGGTCATGAGTTGTGTAGTTCTTCTCGTGCACTTTTAGTTGTCTTGATGCGTAAGCTATGACCTTAGTCCTTTGCATCAGTACTGCACCTAACCCTTTTATGGATGCATCACAATATACCACAAAGTCTCCATTACCCTCAGGTAGGGCTAGTATCGGTGCTTCACACAACATCTGCTTCAACGTCTGGAATGCCAAATCTTGCTCTTCCTTCCACTCAAACTTCTTATCCTTTTGAGTCAATTCCGTCATGGGTTTAGCTATCTTAGAGAAACCTTCAATGAATCTCTTATAGTAACCAGCAAGACCTAAGAATTGACGGATCTCCGTGGGTGTTGTTGGAGTCGCCCAATCCTTTACAGCCTCGATCTTAGCAGGATCAACGTGAATACCACTGCTGTCGATCACATGACCAAGGAATTGCACTGTGTTTATCCAAAACTCACATTTGGAAAACTTTGCATATAACTTCTCCTTCCTTAGCAGCTCTAATATGGTCTTCAAATGCTCCTTGTGCTCTTCTTCATTACGAGAATAGATAAGGATGTCATCGATAAATACAATCACAAACTTGTCCAAGTATGGTTTGCAAACTCGGTTCATGAGATCCATGAATACCGCAGGTGCGTTTGTCAAACCAAAAGGCATAACTTGGAACTCGTAGTGTCCGTACCGGGTTCTAAAAGCCGTTTTATGAACGTCTTCCTCTCTAACCCTTAGTTGATGATATCCTGACCTTAAGTCGATCTTCGAGTATATGCTAGATCCTTGCAATTGGTCGAAAAGATCGTCAATCCTCGGCAATGGGTAGCGGTTCTTTATCGTTAGCTTATTCAATTCTCGGTAATCGATACACATTCTAAAGGATCCATCTTTCTTTTTGACAAATAAGACTGGCGCTCCCCAGGGTGAGGAACTTGGTCTAATGAAACCTTTGTCAGAAAGTTCCTTTATCTGTTCAGCTAACTCTGTCATCTCGGCCGGTGCTAGACGGTATGGGGCTCTAGCAACAGGCGCGGCTCCTGGTGTAAGCTCGATGTGAAACTCCACTTGCCGTGCTGGTGGTAGTCCGGGTAAATCCTCTGGAAATACGTCCGGAAAGTCTCTAACGATCGGTACATCTTCCACCTTCTTCTCGCGATCTTCTTCTCCTTCCTTTTGTGTTACTTGAACCAAGAATACCGGACATCCCTTCTCAATGTATCTTTGGGTTCTGATACATGAGATGACTTCCAATCTTGATCCATTCTTCACACCACTTCTTTCGCCTTGTATGATGAGTACGTCGTTTCCATAAGGAACACGGACACACTTCTCATGACATACAATCTCTGCGTGATGCTTCGACATCCAATCCATTCCAATGATGACGTCAAAACTTCCCAATTCTATAGGGAGTAGGTCGATACTAAACGAACGACCTTGTAGTCTTACACTACATCCTTTCAGTATAACGTCGGTGGTTACTGACTTCCCATTGGCTAATTCTACATTATACTTAACGTCTAACGCAGTAGGGGTAACATTTAGGCGTTCACTAAATATAGACGACACAAAACTCCTATCCGCACCAGAATCAAATAGTACTGAAGCATAGTTGTTATTGACTAGGAACGTACCAGTCACAACATTGTTGTCTTGCACAGCAGCTTCAGCACAGAGATGATACACTTTGCTAGGTGCCGTGAATCCTCCAGGAGTACTAGTTGTGGCTCGGTTATTCCCTCCTCGGTTCCCTTGATTCTGCTTCTGGTTCCCTTGGTTCTGATTTTGATTCCCTCGAATCTGGCTATTACGACCTTGGTTTCCACCGCTCGGACATTTGTTCTTGTAGTGACCTTTCTCTCCACATCCGAAGCAAGTGACATTTGCTCCTTGGCCACCTTGCGTTCCAGGTCCTCTTTGATTAGTAGCACGAGGTGGTGCTCGGCATTCCTTTGCCTTATGTCCCGCCTTCCCACAATTGTAGCACGTAGGGGGACATGCTCCTTCGTGGTGTCGACCACATTTTCCGCAGAAAGGTAGTCTCCCAGCGTAGTTCCCAGTATTTCCTTGTCCAGCAGTGAACACTCTTGCTACTTCTTGACGCTTGTTCTGGTTGTAGTTGCTTGGGTTGTTGTTGTTGGTATTGTTGTTGTAGTGGTTGCCAGACCACTTTCTTTTATCCCCAGTATTTTCTCCCAACTCCTGTACCACTTGGTACATCAGACTCTGAGCCATGTCGATTGCCTCGTGCAAATCAGTCGGCTTGGATGAAGTCACATTCCCTTTGATGCTCAAAGGTAGTCCTTCAATGTAGCGCTCCAACAATCGGTCATCGTTGGGCACCATTTCAGGACATAACAAAATCAGCTCCTGAAAGCGCTGATTGTAAGCAGTAAGAGCAGTACCCTTGACCTTTAGGTTCCACAGCTCAACTTCCATCTGCTTGACTTCATTTCGGGGACAGTATTTCCTCACGAACATAGCTTTAAATTCACTCCAGGGCGTCGCTTGGGCAACGTCAATGGTCACTGCACGAGCATAGACGTTCCACCAAGTCAAAGCACCATCCACTAACGTGCTTGACGCAAACTTCACCTTGTCGGCTTCAGCGACATTGCTAATCCCAAATTGGGATTCTAGCTTCTCAAACCATCTGGTTAATCCTACTGCTCCTTCAGTACCTCGGAAACTTACTTGCGTAACTGCACGAAATTCCTTGTAGGTACAAGTACGTGCAATAGCATTTGTAGCTCCTTGGTTGGTCTCCTCCTGTGTGCTAGCTGTACGGTTTGCTTCAGCGGTCGCGAGTGCCTCGGCCACTCGTTCGGCTATCATTTGGCTTAACAGGGCAGTGTCAATTCCACCGGTAGCGGCTGGCGGATTTTGCGTTTCGGATCTTCTAACTGGCGCCATAATCTAACAAGGTAATAGGATAATAAGTTTTTGCCAGACATAACATGCAAGGCACACACAACACAATTATGAAATGCTCCAAGATATAATACACAATATATAATGATCTCTCAATTTGCAACTCATAATATCATTCATGAAATCGTTTGATAATACATCATAGTTTGTCATAACATAATAAGAGAAAATAAAATACCAACTAGCTAAGACAAACTTCAAAGCTTAGTGGTCATACAGGGATAGGTCGATGGTACAAAATAAATCTAACTAGTGCCTTCACGGCGCTGATGAAGCTCCTTCTCCAACTCTGCTAATCTCCTCTCAACCACTAGCTCACGAGCCTGGGAATCTCTCAACCTAACATCGGTGTCATGACAAGCGGCTCTAAACCTCTTATCCAAGTCTGCAACAGGGTCATCCACTGGTGCCTCTAGTCCGCCTGTCTCCACCAATGGCTCTACTCCCCAACGGGTCATCAGGCTCTCAATCTCCTCAAGACGAGTGTTCGGCATGGATTCCATCTGGTCAAGAACAGTAAGAAGCTGTCCTCGTAGACGGGTCACACATACTGTCAACACTGTCTCATCCCTGACTGGACTCTTCTTCGTCAGTGCTTCTAACTTATCCTGCACTTCATTGTACTCTTCACCTAAAGCCTCTACAGCATCCTCCAACCTGTTCAACCGTGTCGTCACACAACCATCTGCCGCCCCAAGCATCACCACCGTCGACGTAGCTCTCCTAGGAATAGGAGTCGTAGCTCTCGGTCCTGTAGAGATACCAGCGTCAGTAAGCATCTCCTGGTACACTGCAGGTACAGTCTCTGGTGGTGGTAGTAGTAATGGTGCCTCTGGGACAGAACTGGCAGGTGTGCGGGCTGCATGCCTGTCAGTGGCAGTGAAAGGTATGAGGGGTCTGTAAGGTGAAAGTGGTGGTCGAGCAGCTCTCCCCCGAAGACGTCGTCTCACATAGTAGAAAGGTAGAGTACCAGGTGCTGGAGCAGGAATAGCAGTCCTTTCTCCTTCGTCTTCAGATGAAGATGAGGAGATGTGTGCTAGGGAAACCTCAGGAGTAGCGGCATATGCAGTAGGAGGGTTCTCAGTGTCTGTGACCTCCATAGGCTCTCCTTCCCCATCTGTAAACTCCATCCCATCATCCTCTGTCTCCTCTACCGTCTCATCTCCAGTCACTGATGCCTGACCTGGTGACTGCACCACGTCAGTGTCCATGTCATCCTCTCCCCCGCCTTCTAGGCTAAGCACATCGTCAGCTGATGCGTCAGGAATACGAATCGGTGAATGACGAACTTCCTCAGCCTCTCTTTCTACATCATCATCTGAAACCATCCGGTACCACGGATATCCTGACGGTGATCCCCTAGGTAATCCTACTGATGAACTGATGGTCGACTGCGAACTACGGTTGTAGTACGCTCCTGTAGACGTGGACTCATCGGATGAAGACATCGCTGTAATCATAAACAAAATAAAGGTGTGTAAATATCTCATAAAATTAGTCCGTAAAAAGGACATTAACATAACATAGCAATCATTGTTGAATCCACATGTATCCCATATAACATAATTCAGATTTTTGTTGTTGCACATGTAACCCATGTAAATATACCTCGTAATTGTTAATTCACATGTATCCCATTTATTACTTATGTATCTACATATACTTAATACTTACAATCTGTATGATAATCGATTAAACATAGAGCAGTTATAGTCTAGAATTACTAATGCAACCTAGTTCTCTATAACTAGTGCTCTGATACCAATCTGTCACACTCCCAAAATATCAGAGTATAATGGCGACAAGGGAGTGGTGACGTCATGATTATCATACACACATAGTCACAAAGAACGACCTCTACATGAGACGTTCGGAAAAATAGATCACTTGTAATTAAATAAAATAAGTTGTTTTAACAAAGTGCGGAAGCATAAACTGAATACGGTTACAAAACATAGTTTTCTCAAATGGTACAAATGATCATTGTTTCAAAGAAATGACGGCAATGCATGAGACCTCATTTAGCATCTTCCTTCTTAATACCTGAGAAAAACATTGCTAAAGTGTCAACATAAAGTTGGTGAGTTCATAGGTTTAGTTAGTTTGAAATGTTTAATGAACCACAAGATTTTCCCAAATGTGATGACAATATAACATATACAAAGTCATCCCAATAGTATTTATTACAGTCTAAGCTCGTGACACCGAAGCGTTAACAACACCGGCAGTATAATCATATAAATGTAGCCCAAACTAGATGCCTAAACCCACGACATCCTATATCAGATTCAAATGAAACTGTGCCCGCTTGTCCCCTTGTTGGACAAGACAGACAGGGACGTCAATCCCGATAGATCTATCCATAACATTCGCGCTTACACGAAGTAATTAACGGTTCACGATTCACGGGCCAAAGCAACTGGGTTTTTAGTGGGACTTAGACTAATAGATAAATCAGTAAATGCACTTGCGTTCAAACGTTAAAATCAAGCAATGTCTCACCCCAAAAAGCAGTGAAAATAGTAAAGTATGGGGCTATAAACTCACCTCGTAAATTCAGCAAAGAGAACGAAGATAAAATAGCTCGAGAGTACGGTTACGCTAGCCGCGACCTAATTAAATTAAGAATCGAGTTACGATCCGAATACTTGTATGATTAAATGACTCGACACCCTAGTTGTGCTTGACGAAACCATACGTTTTATGAAAATACGATTTTTCGGAAAAGTACGTTAAATAAAATCGGTTTATTAACGAGTCGGGTTTTACGGGTCAAAACATAACTTAAATTTAACAAATTTCGTTTGGGCTTTAACTTAAACCAAATAAACTCATGAGGCCCAAAATTGGGGGTCCAAAACCTTTACCCAGCAACCGGCCCAAGGGTCATTGACCCGGCCCGGTCCACTGGCGGATTAAACAAGGAAATGAAAGGGAGTATATGCGTGTGTTTATCACACATAACCCCATAACTGGGAGTTGACTCTCTCTCTCCTCTCTCGATATTTCCTCCACCGTCCCAAACTCTCTCTCTCTCTAAACCTAGATCGGTTCTATCCCTTTCTAGGGTTATCATCTAATCGGTTTGTGTTATAAGATTAAATATGGGTGGTTTGAGGTTCTTATATCGCGTGAGATGTGGGTTAATCCCCACATCAAACCGTTTGGGTTTTTCTGATGGTGTTCATCCTTGCGGTTCGTGAATCAAATACCAAACCAAAGATAAGTTTAATTTCCTTCATTCCTTTTTAAAAGCTTTTAATTGATTTTCGATTTTATATATATCAGTGGGTTCAATTGATTCATAAATATTTGTTGTAACTCATATGGTACTCGGATTGAAGATAAACAAATTTAGGGTTTTGAAATATTTGGGGGTTTTCATCAAAATCAGTTTAAAACGTAATTAATTGATGTTTCCATTTATAAAATCAAACTAATTTTAATATAAGGTCGATTTATAAAAATTAGGGTTTCGGTTAATTTGGGGGTTTTTGTATAATTCACTTTCAATTAAATTAATTAAGGGGTTTGGGTTTAGATTAGGTTTAATTAGCTTTTTAATTAATAAAAAATAAATCTAGGGTTTTTATAAAAATTGGGGGTTTTTATATAATTGAATGTTATTCGTGTCTATATGATGTTTCTGAAATGTCTCAATGTAAATGAAATGTTTAAAAAGGTGTTACATGATTAGGGTTTCGATTGGGGGTTTCTATAAACTCGCGGCATGGTTAAGGTTTTCTGTAAAAGAAAGCTTGATTAATACATTTGGATTTGATTGATAAGGATTGTTAATAATTTGGCAGTAAATAGGACTTTGGTTGGTTTGTTTTGGTGCTCGGTTTGGTCCTTGATTGGGTCTCGGTTTGGTTAAACATGGGTCTCGGGTTGGTTCATGATTGAAGTCTTGTTTTGGTTGGACATGGTCTCGGTTTGGTTCTAAGTTAGGTCTCGGTTTGGTTTCAAAATCGAGTCTTGGTTTGGTCTCAATCGGGTCTCGGTTTGGTCTAAAATGGGTCTCGGTTTGGTTGACAGCAAGATAATAACATACACATGTTTGTATTTAAAAGTTTAGAAATTTACAGTTTTTGGTTAAAAATATAAGGCCTTTACAATGACTAACCATGGTTTCTTTTATTCATAGGTTCGTACAAAGACAAGCACATCTAGACTCCGAAAGAAAGACGAAAGGACAAAAGACTCACAATGGGGATGCTACGTTCGGTTTTGCAGGTTCGGACAGAATGAAGACCCTTGGTTGTGCAGGTTCGGACGAGACGTGCAGGTTGGCTGGACCAAAACTTCTACCCAGGAGTTGTATTGTGAAGACTTGTGCAGATTTTGATGTTTGTATTTTTGGACTGTGATAACTTGTGATAACTTGTATTTGGACTTTGGACATTACTTTGGACTTGTATATAAACTTGTATAATTAGTCTAGGGTTAGTGTAATTCTGGAAATGTTTGCTTGTGATATACCCAAAAGGGGTAAACTAGGCAAATGTGTTGTCCTTTAGTGGGGCAAATAACTATAAAGTTTGTAAGTGTAATGTAGACTTGTGACTGATTTGGGACACTTGTTTGACAAGCTTGGCAATGACATTGAAGGTTTAAATATTCAGTTATATACACATGCCGTGATAGTGATAAACTCGGCTCGGGTTCAATATGTTTAGGTCTAGACGCGACTGACATAACACGACAGCAAAACCGTTTAGCGTACGATCCCAAAACAAAAGACAATTGTGCGAGACGTTATCAAACCTTAATAACTAGAACAAATAAAACACACGGTACAACACAACACGCTCACAACTTGCGTATTGCATTCGACTAAATAGTCGCGAAACATTGAGATGTTACATATGCTCTCCCTAAAAAGGGCTTTGTCCGCAAAGTAAAGAAATTAACACGTTCATGACGACGACTAGTCGATAAGCAGTTAAAATACTCGTACTACACGAATAATTAAATGATGGAAATTTGACGAATGTCACAAGTTTACACCAAATTTGGGCTTAATCCGTGTGAAGTGTTAAATGACCAATGTGAATCAAGGAAATGAGACACAAGGATCACCAAATAAGCTGCCACATAAGCCCACTAGCGCCGCTTCACATTTAATACCATATCTGTACAGTAAAGCGCATTTTCTCCCATTCAACCAATAGAAATGCGCCACTCCATAATCATTTTATCCACTTTTGGATATTGATCCGTGTGACCAGATGAGAGCCAACCAGAAGAAGCCACGTGTCACTTTCAAACAAGAACGAGCCCAGAACCTATTTTGAGCTACAATGCATTTCAAGCGAAGTGTTAAACATGAAATTTGCTCCATTTTGAGAGACGAATCCATACCTCATAATCAATTAAGCTGAAAGTAATTGGATCAAAAACCCCCAAATATGTTCTTGAGCCAAATTATCCAATTAGCAAGAAGATGCCACGTGGAGCTCAGAGATTGGTTCTGACACGTCACCAACCCCAACAAACTCTTCCTTCATGTCTATAAATAGTTGGATTAGACTTCATTTTCATTAGTAGCTTAATTTTGTGAAAACACCTAGTTCTACTTTTCCTTTCCCTTTTCCCTCAATCTTACCCTAGCTACTCAAGAGTCTGACAAACTCTTGAGTTAGTTAGTTAGTTACTACCCTTGTAACAACTTTGTAACCGTTTTCCATTAATAAAATTCAAATTTACTCTTTCCCGCCAAAACTGTTCTTCTCATTCCAGTTCATTTCTTGCTGCATTTGGATACTAGTGTTGCTGATAAGTGTTTGTTATGATCGATCATTGATCATAACTGACATTGGTGAAGCTTGCTAGCTGTTTGATCACAATTCAGTCATTGCATAGTTCCAATGGAGTTTTCAAGCAGAATGATGGTTTCTTGTTGATTAGATAGCAGTTATTGTTGATTGATTGATTCCTAGTGATAAGGTGGTGGTTATCACTAGGGTAAGAGAGCTCAGCGCTCCTCTTCTTCTCAAAGGAATTCTTCAATAGGTTTTAAGCTTCTTGATTTTTGTTCCACTCAACAGTTAACTGCATGCTTACTTTCTTAGAATAAACTTGATGGCTGCTTGATAAAAGTTGCTTGTTGTTGATGTTTGCTAGATTTTAGAGTGTTAGTAGTTCAAACCTGTTTGCTTGTTCTTTGATTTGGATTTAATTCTAGTTAACTGCTTTGATTCAGTCTCTTTTGTTCTTGTAATTGGTTTGTAGTTCTAGTGGAGTTTATTGAGTGCATTGAGCTCTATTACTTTTCATTTTGACCATTGAATTCAGACTGTTATAGCTTTTAAGTCAGCTTAATTCAGAACTCTAAAAGCATTTGTAAAAGTTTGTAAAAATCAGTAAAGGAGTGTTTGGGAATAGCTCAAAAATAGTTTTCAAGCATTGAGATTTGGATTTTTAAAGTTCATTTACAGTCATTGAGTGATAACAAGTTGTTTTAAGTCTTTTACAAGTCACTAAAAAGGTCAAACAGGCAAATGGCACTTGAATAGTTTGGGTCAGTTTTCATTCAGTTTTGGTCTTAAAAACTTGCCATTTTCAATTGATTAGTTCTAATTCATTACTTGATGAAATTTCACCAAATTTGTTTTCAGTATTAGCTTACATCATAAAGAATCAGAGTCTAGAAGGATTTAATACAGTATTCAATAAGCACTTAGTAATAAGCCAAAATCAGATAAGTAGACTTAACTCAAGTTTCTGTAACTTGACAACTGAAAATCTGTATCTCATTTTCCTCTTCATAAACTTAGCACTTTTTCTTCACAAATCCATTTAGGTAGTTGAGTTACTTGATTTTTGAGAAAATTAGCTTTTTGAAAAAAAAGCTGGTCAACGCTTGGTCAACATAAGCTCTTTTTAGCTTAATTCAGATTTAGAGCTTATTACTTGATGAAATTCGTTCTGGTTTGATTTCCCATTCTTTAAATCAGTGGCTTAATCAGTTTTAATAGAAAAATCAAGTTGTGGTTGATTAGATTTAGCTGTAGCTTATTTTGAGCTTATTAATAAGCACTCATTTGCTTATTTCTGATTTTTAGCAAATTTCCTTGGACACACGTAGCTTATTTTGAATTTGAAACGTTTTGCAATTGGTCTCATCAAGTTTGGTTGAGTAATAAGCTCAAACGAGCTTATTTTCTTCTTTGTCCCGTTTTTGCTTAAATAGTTTTCTTTATTGCACTTTGGTCCTTTTAGTTCTGTCAGTGTTAATTTTTGGCTAATCTTCATGTTTTTAGGGTTTGCATTGTTTTAGTCCCTGGAATTTGGAAGTTGTTAAATTTCAGTTAGTATTTTGTTAATTTGTTACACTTTTGGTTAGTTTGTTATAGAATTTGTATTTTTGATCCTTTTAGTTAACAGTTTTACACTTTTAGTCCCTATAATTGTTAGAGTTTACATTTCAAGCATTTATTGTTCATAGAATTTACAATTTCAGTCCCTTTAGTTTCAAATTTTGCATTTTAAATTTTTACTTGAATAAAAACGTGGTATTTTCAATTTGTTTTACATATACGTAGGTAATATTTTTCCGTTTGGCAAGAATTTGTTGAATTAGCAATAGATTAACCAAGCAAGCTTAACAACCAAGAACAATTAAAAACCCGATATTGGTTGGACTTTCTATTAGCAAGAACTGAGAAAAAACGAACTGCATTATACTTAATTTCAAATGGCGCCGCTGCCGGTTCTTTGACTACACGAGAGACTATCGATTGACGGTTTTCATTGGCTTTTGGGACCCGTTCACTTTGTGAACGTTATTTTTACGTATCATAAATCAAAAACAAATAAAAAATCAAAAATATAAAATATATAAAAACTAAAAAATTAACAAAACAATTCTTTTCCTAAAGAATTGACCAAAAAATAAAAAAATCCAAAAAGCAATCTTTTTCCTAAGAGATTGCACCCAAAAATATATATTATTGGATTCTCTCGGTTTTTATGTACATATAGTATTTTTCTAAAAAAAAACTCATAAATACAAAAATATTTTCCATATATTATTATAAGTAAATACGTATACGTATAAGAACAATCAATCTACATATCTTCCATAAGTATTGCCGAGGCAACACACCGTGTTGAGGGGTGCTCCGGTCCTTGACACGTGTATCGATCAAACAAAATAAAGCAAGAATAGATAAATACTCTCAATAAGCAACAATTCGAAGAATACGAACATTTAAGTGAATAGAAAGGCGATGTGCTATAAAATGCCATCTAAGGGTCAATAGGTACTTAAGTGCTTCGCGCCACCTAACCCCCCGTTCACTTGGGAGTATTCTAAGAAGGAAGGCTTCATTGAGGGTCTTGCACCCAAAGTAGTAAATACATATATTGTTATTTTCTTGTGGATATTTAATATTGAAACTCGAAGAGGATAATCCATTTCTCTTCAAAGTCACACGAGAGCTTCTCTCTCATTCCTCGTATTGAGTTGCATGCTCACTCGCGGGCGTGCACAAATACCGATTGGTGTACAACCGCTTCCTCCGAAAAGGAAGAAAAAGAGAAAGAGTAAGACCACCACCGTCCACCAAGCCGATCACGAGAATCGTGCTTTGTCACCACCACAAGAAGCCATGGCTATTGATAATCGTAGTTTGTATGAACGTATGCAATCCAACATTCATGGATATTCTAGTGCCATTAAGATTCCCGACTTTCCCGCTAACACATTTGAGCTACATACATCTATGATCAATATGGTTGCTTTATCACCTTTCCTTGGTAAACACAATGAGGATCCTCATGCTCACCTTAAGAGATTCCTTTCACTTTGCAATACCATTAAGCATAATGGGGTTCCACATGAGGTCATTAGGTTGATGTTAGTGTCATTTTCCTTAGAGGAGAGTGCTAAGCATTGGTTAGACACCCAACCACCCGAGAGTATCACCACATGGGATGGTTTTACCACTAAGTTTTTGAACAAGTTCTTTCCTCCACAAAAGACTATGGCTTTGAGGACTTTAATTATGGGCTTTCAACAAAAACCTAGTCAATCCTTTAGTGATGCTTGGGAAGAGTATAGTGATTTGTTGAGGCGATGCCCTAATCATGGATTGGATCAAGTTCACCAAATAAGTCTCTTTTATGATGGCCTTAAAGCTCACCACCAAGATTCACTCAATGCTTCCGCGGGAGGGAGTATTCTTCTTAAGACTTATCAAGAGGCTTTGGACATTATTGAGACTAAGGCAATGGTTCAAACAAACAATCAATTTGAAGAAAGGGTTCATGTTATCCAAAACAATTCTCAAATCCCTTGTGACAACCAACTCCTCAAGTTTCAAGAAGCGATTTTTCAAAGGATGGATAGAGATAGTGAAAGGAATTTGCAAAGACAACAAGAAATGTTTCAAAATTTTAAGAGCATGACATTTAACAATTCCTCGAATAATGTGAATGCCATCACCATTTCTTGTGTTACTTGTGGAGGTCCCCATTTATATGAACAATGTGATAAGGTGCAAGGGTATCAAGGGGAATGCTATGCTTATCAAGAGGAACATCGTGAACATTTCAAACCTAATATCAATCCTAATAACCTTTCTTACAAATCCCAAAATTATCTTACTCCACCCGGCTTCCCACCCCAACCACCCACCCAAATTCCACAAAATCCTCCTCAAATTTTAGCAAGGAATCAAGGGCAAAGACCACCATACCAAGGAAATAACTACAAGGCACCCAATCAATTTCAACCTCAAGCAAATACCTTTTATCCACCACAACAAGGATTTAATCAACCACTTTCATTTATTCCCACTCAAGCATATGCTCCAATACCAAATCAAGCTTACCCTCAAAATCTAACTCAAGGATATGGGATGCAAGAGACTCAAGAGTATGTTGACAAGAAAATGCGTGAAATTGAGAAGAGAATGAATGACCAAATGAAACGTACATTGGAGGAACAAATCAATAGGGTTTTAGTGGCGGTAACTCAAAGACCACAAGGGGCTTTACCTTCTAACACACAAACAAACCCTAGGGCCAATGTCAATGCTATTACAACAAGGAGTGGAACAACAACAAAGGATCCTTCACCTCCTAAACCTACTCTTGTTCAACCCACTTGTGCTCCTACTTGTGACAAGCCTTCTACTTCTACTCCACCTCCTCAAAATGCTCCTATTCACTCAAACACACCTCCTCAACCACCTCATACTTCTCCTTTACCTTCCACACTTCCCAATGAAGAAGCTAACAAAGACAAATCTTCCACCACAACACCTATTCCACCTACACCAAAACCTACTCTTCCATACCCTTCAAGGTTGAAAAAGGACAAGTTAAAGAACAAAGATGACATCCAAGTCTCCAATTTCTTAAGGATGTTCAAGTAACTCAATATCAACATATCCTTTGCGGAAGCTCTTGCTTATATGCCAAAGTTTGCTAAGATGTTCAAGGATTTGCTCTCAAACAAAGAGAAATTGGTTGATTTGCCCAACACATCACTTAATGAAAATTGTTCCGCGGTGTTACTTAAAACCTTACCAACAAAACTTGGAGATCCGGGGCGCTTCTTGATACCTTGTAATTTTCCCGGTGTTGAAAATTGCATGGCTTTGGCGGATTTAGGGGCAAGCATAAATCTCATGCCTTTATCGGTTTGGAAACAACTATCTCTTCCCGAGCTCACTCCCACTAGGATGACTCTTGAACTAGCCAACCGAACCATAGCTCACCCCGTAGGTATAGCGGAAGATGTGTTTGTAGGTGTGGATAAGTTTACCTTTCCGGCCGATTTTGTAGTGGTCGATTATGACATGGATCCTAGAGTGCCTTTGATTGTTGGTAGACCGTTTTTGAGAACGGGTCGTACCTTGATAGATGTGGCGGAAGGAGAATTAATTATGAGAGTAGAAGATGAGAGAGTGGTGTTTAAGTTAGGCAAAGTTTGTGATAGAAAAGAGGTTAAGGAGTCTAGACCTTGTGAGACTATTAACATTGTGGATGTGCTAGATGAAGTGTGTAATGAACATTTTCATGATGCTTGTAAGAGTGCTAGTGATGAGATTCCCCATGTTGAAACCGTGGCCTCAATTGCTCCCTCTTTAACACCTTTTGGAGAGAGTGATTTCCTCTTGGAGGAATTTGAGTCTAACTTTCTTGGTGATGATGATTCTCCCATTAATTGGGAAGAAGATATTCTTACAATCCAAAAGTTGCTCAATGAGGACCCTATTCCTTCTTCTATTCCACAAGAGATTACCATTGAGGAACCTTCCATAGTAAAACCTTCCATAGAGAGTCCACCTCCCATTGAACTTAAGGAACTTCCATCCCACTTAGAATATGCTTTCTTAGAAGGAAAAGACCAATTACCGGTGATTATTGCTAAAGAGTTGAAAGAGGATGAGAAAGAGAAACTTATTGAAGTTCTTAAGAATCATAAGAAAGCTTTAGCATGGAAAATATCCGACATAAGGGGAATTGATCCACATTTTTGTACTCACAAAATCCTTATGGAGGATGACTATAAACCCGCCATTCAAAACCAAAGGAGAGTTAACCCAAAAATCCATGAGGTTATTAAGAAGGAAGTGATTAAACTCTTAGATGCGGGTATGATTTACCCCATTTCCGACTCTCCATGGGTTAGCCCGGTTCATTGTGTTCCAAAGAAGGGTGGAATCACCGTGGTGCCTAATGAGAACAATGAGCTTATTCCCACGAGACTTGTGACCGGTTGGAGAGTTTGCATTGATTATAGAAAACTCAATGAGGCAACTAGGAAAGACCATTTCCCGCTTCCCTTTATGGATCAAATGCTTGAACGCTTAGCGGGAAATGAGTACTATTGTTTTCTTGATGGCTTTTCGGGTTATTTTCAAATACCCATTGACCCTAAGGATCAAGAAAAGACTACATTCACTTGTCCCTACGGTACATTTGCTTACAAGAGGATGCCTTTTGGCCTATGTAATGCACCGGGGACGTTTCAAAGGTGCATGATGGCGATTTTCCATGACATGATAGAGCAAACAATGGAGGTTTTTATGGATGACTTTTCCGTATTTGGAAACTCCTTTAGCTCATGTCTCGCCAATCTTGAGAGAATGCTTAAGCGTTGTGAGGAAACACGTTTGGTGCTTAATTGGGAGAAATGTCACTTTATGGTGAAAGAGGGGATTGTTTTAGGACACAAGATATCCAATAAGGGATTAGAAGTTGATCGAGCTAAAATTGATGTGATTGCTAAGCTTCCCCCACCTACCTCGGTTAAAGGTGTGAGGAGTTTCTTAGGTCATGCGGGATTTTATAGGCGCTTTATACAAGATTTTTCTAAGATAGCTAGACCGATGACTCATCTCTTGGAGAAAGAGGCTCCTTTCATTTTTGACCAAGCTTGTTTAGACTCTTTTGAGACCCTTAAGGAAAAATTAACAAAGGCTCCTGTTTTGGTTTCTCCAAATTGGGAATTACCTTTTGAGCTTATGTGTGACGCTAGTGATTATGCGGTGGGGGCCGTCTTAGGACAAAGAGTTAATAAGCATTTTCAACCTATACACTATGCGAGTAAATACATGACCGGTGCACAACTTCATTACACTACCACGGAAAAAGAGTTGCTTGCTATAGTATATGCTTTTGAGAAGTTTAGACCATATCTTGTGCTTTCCAAGACCATAGTGTATACTGATCACTCCGCTCTCAAGTATCTTATGACAAAACAAGATGCTAAGCCTAGGCTTTTGAGATGGGTTTTGTTGCTTCAAGAGTTTAAGATAGAGATTCGTGATAAGAAAGGGGCCGAGAATTTAGCGGCGGATCATTTGAGTAGACTTGAGCATCCTTTTCAAGGAGATTTCCCACATCAAGAAATCAATGAATCCTTTCCACTAGAGGAGCTCATGTCTATCTCTTCCCAAGAGGATGCCACACCTTGGTTTGCGGATATAGCAAACTATCTTGTGGGCAATGTGCTTATTGAGGGTCTTACTTATCAACAAAAGAAAAAGTTTCTTAAGGAAGTTAAGTATTACTTTTGGGATGATCCATATCTTTTTAGGCAATGTGCGGACCAAATCATTAGACGGTGTGTAGATGGGCCCGAGGCATTTAAAATCTTAAAGGCATGTCATAAAGGACCTACGGGTGGACATTTTGGGCCTAACTACACCGCCAAGAAAGTCTTTGATTCGGGTTACTATTGGCCTTCCATTTACAAGGATGCCCAAGAGATGGTGAAATTTTGTGATGTTTTTCAAAGACAAGGAAAAATTACACAACGTGATGAGATGCCACAAAATTTTATCCAAGAGTGTGAGATATTTGATGTATGGGGAATAGATTTCATGGGACCTTTTCCATCCTCTAAGGGAAACAAGTATATACTTGTGGCGGTGGATTATGTGTCCAAGTGGGTGGAGGCTAAAGCCTTACCTACTAATGATGCTAGAGTGGTTGTAAAGTTCTTGAAACAATTGTTTGCTAGATTTGGTTTACCTCGGGCCATCATAAGTGATCGTGGTACGCACTTTTGTAATGATTAATTCACGAGAGTTATGAAGAAATATGGAGTGAATCATAGACTTTCTTCCGCGTATCACCCTCAAACAAATGGTCAAACCGAGGTCACAAATCGTGGTTTAAAGAGAAGTTTAGAGAGAACGGTGGGAGAACATCGAGCTTCTTGGTCGGATAAGCTTGATGATGCTTTGTGGGCGTTTAGGACGGCTTTTAAAACACCAATTGGTTGTACTCCTTATAGGCTTGTCTATGGAAAAGCGTGCCACCTCCCATTTGAGTTAGAACATAAGGCATCTTGGGCTCTCAAGTGGGCTAACTTTGATTTAAACCAAGCCGGTTCACATAGGAAAGATCAAATCAATGAGATGGATGAGTTGAGAGCCAATGCCTATGAGAATTCTTTGCTTTACAAGGAAAAGACTAAGAAATTGCATGATGCTAAGATCAAGAATCGTGAGTTCAAAGTTGGAGAGCCGGTTCTCCTCTTTAACTCAAGATTGAAGCTTTTTGCGGGCAAGCTTAAGTCGAGATGGTCCGGTCCATTCACTATTGCTCAAGTGTTTCCATATGGAACCCTTGAGTTATCCCAACCCGATGGTCCAAATTTTAAAGTGAATGGTCACCGTGTTAAACAGTATTTTGGGGAGGACATTTCCGTTGAAATGGTCCAAGAGGTCCCCATTTTCCCCATGAATTAATTCATTGAGGGACGAGTCGAGCTAGAGACTCATTAACTCAAGCATCGTATAACTAGGTTTAGAGTGTTGTAGGTTAGAAATAAAAGCATAGACTTGGGGATAAGTGTAGGGGAGACCTTCTTTTGTCTTCATGATTGTTTGTAGGGTTGCTCACTCATCTCATGCTTTGGAGCTTATGGAGGAGGCCCTTGTATCCGGTTCACTTCGTTACTTTAGTGAATTTTCATTGACACCTTGTGCTTAAACATGATTTCACTAATAGTTGTCCTTTCCTTAACTTGGGTTAAGCAAAGTCTATTCATTGTCATAAGTGTAGGGGAAGTTGTTATACTTCCATGCTCTTAAACATTGAGGACAATGTTTAGCTTAAGTGTAGGGGGTCTTCTATCGAAGTGACCTTACCTAGAACTTGTCATTGTCTTGCATGATAACATGAAAAATTGAATTTTCAACATTTTTCAAATTTTTGATCTACTTTGGCCAACAAAAATATGCATTCATAATTTTTGCATCAATCATTTTTTCATTTGCATAACACACTTGCATTGTATATATTTCTTCTTTTATTTTTCATCAAAAATATATAAAAAGAAAAAAATATAATAAAACATGGTTTTAACAAATTTAGACTTCTTTGACATATTAGGCCCGCTATGGATAATTTTGACTCAACCCGAGTTTGCTTATCTTAGCATTCTCTAGCTAGTATCCTTAACCATGTAGTCCTTCATTGGTCTATTAGGCTAAGCATCCACCAATCTCATTATTTGAGATTTTAAATTTGTGGAGAATGGGAAATGATAGAGTTGAAGCAAGTGTAAAAGGGCTAGATAGACTTCATGGAAATTACTTGTGGCTAAACCCTTCTCTTCTTGACCTCTATTTTCTTCGCATGTATATAATTGTTAATAAATAATCAAGTACGGTTTTAATTGGTTCGTAATCTCTTATGCATTTTTGGCTAATCATTTATGGTTGATATGAGTACGTCTTAAGATTCTAAGTTAGCACGTTTTATGTGTACTAGACTTATGTCATGCTCCATATTTAGCGGGTGTTTTTCCTTTTCTTCTTTTCAAATTTCTTAGTGAGGAATAAAGAAAAATAAGAGCGGCTTATGAAAAAAAATGAGTGGCTAGAAAAAAAAAGAAAAAGAAAAAAAAAAAAAATAATGCAAGACTCCCAAGAGGGGCAGTGTGGTGTTAATTATAGTGACTATTGAGTTCCAATATTACCTTGACGGGTTGCGGGGATTCAATAGATTGCTCCAATCCAATATTACCTTGACGGGTTGCGGGGTTGAAGATCCAAAGTCTCAAAAAGATGGCGGATGTAAATTATTGCGTGAGTTTTATTTTTCTTTCCTTAGCGAGTGTGTAGCTACTTATGAAAGCATGACATGAGGATTTTACACATAAGGCGAATGACTTATTACTCTTAATACGGACTTATATTAATTGTGAGCGTTTTTTCAAGTAATGGATGAGAAGATTACTTAGGATTAAAACCGTGCTTCCTTATTTTTGGATTTTACACTTCTTATACTTCACACTTGAATAATGACAAATTTTCCCACAAGCAATTTGCTCAAATAATAACCGGTTCCACATTTAATTGTCATGAATAAGTTGATGCACTTTTTACTTGTGAATGCAATGATCCCATTTTTAAGCTTGGTATGGGGAAAGTGAAACTTGAGGGTGATAAATGTCCATGGTACCCAAGCCCTAATCTAAGTCATTGAATTCTTTATGAGTTATTTCCATCAAAACCATTTCAAGAAAAATCAAAAAGATATAGATAAAATTGTATTTTGATTCATTGTATTATTAAAAGTCAAAATCATGCATCATTTAGTTTAGAGTAGCATAGATGCATCTCATATGGCCAAGGTGGATTAATTATGAGGGAAATGTAAAATTTTGAGCCTTAAAATATAATATTGCATGAGGACATGACAATGTTCAAGTGTAGGGGAATTTGATATGAGCTTAAACTCATATCCTTTTAATAACAAATAACCCTAAAACATGAAGCAAATACCAATTTATTTGGCAAAAACAGTGTTATGTGGTATGTTTGTGTTTGTGTGCACTTGTGTAGGTAAAAAGATACATTTTCAAGCAAACAAGGAAAAATCAAGCTCAAATGGATGAAAAAGACAAAGAAGGATCAAAAGTGACAAGACTTTGAAGTACAAGGACCTATCTTGACAAGTTATCAAAGTTGAAGGACTAATAGTGCAAATATTGTGAAAGTCAAGATCATAAGTCAAACTTGGTCAACTATCAAGTCAACTCAGTCAAGGGTTCAAATGATCAAGAATGAAGTTCAAAGGACTAGTTTTGCCAAAGAATTGAAGATTAGAGATCAAATCATAAATCTGCCAAAGTATAGGGGCTGAAAGTGACAAGTTTACACCAAATTTGGGCTTAATCCGTGTGAAGTGTTAAATGACCAATGAGAATCAAGGAAATGAGACACAAGGATCACCAAATAAGCTGCCACATAAGCCCACTAGCGCCGCTTCACATTTAATACCATATCTGTACAGTAAAGCGCATTTTCTCCCATTCAACCAATAGAAATGCGCCACTCCATAATCATTTTATCCACTTTTGGATATTGATCCGTGTGACCAGATGAGAGCTAACCAGAAGAAGCCACGTGTCACTTTCAAACAAGAACGAGCCCAAAACCTATTTTGAGCTACAATGCATTTCAAGCAAAGTGTTGAACATGAAATTTGCTCCATTTTGAGAGACGAATCCATACCTCATAATCAATTAAGCTGAAAGTAATTGGATCAAAAACCCCCAAATATGTTCTTGAGCCAAATTATCCAATTAGCAAGAAGATGCCACGTGGAGCTCAGAGATTGGTTCTGACACGTCACCAACCCCAACAAACTCTTCCTTCATGTCTATAAATAGCTGGATTAGACTTCATTTTCATTAGTAGCTTAATTTTGTAAAAACACCTAGTTCTACTTTTCCTTTCCCTTTTCCCTCAATCTTACCCTAGCTACTCAAGAGTCTGACAAACTCTTGAGTTAGTTAGTTAGTTACTACCCTTGTAACAACTTTGTAACCGTTTTCCATTAATAAAATTCAAATTTACTCTTTCCCGCCAAAACTGTTCTTCTCATTCCAGTTCATTTCTTGCTGCATTTGGATACTAGTGTTGCTGATAAGTGTTTGTTATGATCGATCATTGATCATAACTGACATTGGTGAAGTTTGCTAGCTGTTTGATCACAATTCAGTCATTGCATAGTTCCAATGGAGTTTTCAAGCAGAATGATGGTTTCTTGTTGATTAGATAGCAGTTATTGTTGATTGATTGATTCCTAGTGATAAGGTGGTGGTTATCACTAGGGTAAGAGAGCTCAGCGCTCCTCTTCTTCTCAAAGGAATTCTTCAATAGGTTTTAAGCTTCTTGATTTTTGTTCCACTCAACAGTTAACTGCATGCTTACTTTCTTAGAATAAACTTGATGGCTGCTTGATAAAAGTTGCTTGTTGTTGATGTTTGCTAGATTTTAGAGTGTTAGTAGTTCAAACCTGTTTGCTTGTTCTTTGATTTGGATTTAATTCTAGTTAACTGCTTTGATTTAGTCTCTTTTGTTCTTGTAATTGGTTTGTAGTTCTAGTGGAGTTTATTGAGTGCATTGAGCTCTATTACTTTTCATTTTGACCATTGAATTCAGACTGCTATAGCTTTTAAGTCAGCTTAATTCAGAACTCTAAAAGCATTTGTAAAAGTTTGTAAAAATCAGTAAAGGAGTGTTTGGGAATAGCTCAAAAATAGTTTTCAAGCATTGAGATTTGGATTTTTAAAGTTCATTTACAGTCATTGAGTGATAACAAGTTGTTTTAAGTCTTTTACAAGTCACTAAAAAGGTCAAACAGGCAAATGGCACTTGAATAGTTTGGGTCAGTTTTCATTCCGTTTTGGTCTTAAAAACTTGCCATTTTCAATTGATTAGTTCTAATTCATTACTTGATGAAATTTCACCAAATTTGTTTTCAGTCTTAGCTTACATCATAAAGAATCAGAGTCTAGAAGGATTTAATACAGTATTCAATAAGCACTTAGTAATAAGCCAAAATCAGATAAGTAGACTTAACTCAAGTTTCTGTAACTTGACAACTGAAAATCTGTATCTCATTTTCCTCTTCATAAACTTAGCACTTTTTCTTCACAAATCCATTTAGGTAGTTGAGTTACTTGATTTTTGAGAAAATTAGCTTTTTGAAAAAAAAGCTGGTCAACGCTTGGTCAACATAAGCTCTTTTTAGCTTAATTCAGATTTAGAGCTTATTACTTGATGAAATTCGTTCTGGTTTGATTTCCCATTCTTTAAATCAATGGCTTAATCAGTTTTAATAGAAAAATCAAGTTGTGGTTGATTAGATTTAGCTGTAGCTTATTTTGAGCTTATTAATAAGCACTCATTTGCTTATTTCTGATTTTTAGCAAATTTCCTTGGACACACGTAGCTTATTTTGAATTTGAAACGTTTTGCAATTGGTCTCATCAAGTTTGGTTGAGTAATAAGCTCAAACGAGCTTATTTTCTTCTTTGTCCCGTTTTTGCTTAAATAGTTTTCTTTATTGCACTTTGGTCCTTTTAGTTCTGTCAGTGTTAATTTTTGGCTAATCTTCATGTTTTTAGGGTTTGCATTGTTTTAGTCCATGGAATTTGGAAGTTGTTAAATTTCAGTTAGTATTTTGTTAATTTGTTACACTTTTGGTTAGTTTGTTATAGAATTTGTATTTTTGATCCTTTTAGTTAACAGTTTTACACTTTTAGTCCCTATAATTGTTAGAGTTTACATTTCAAGCATTTATTGTTCATAGAATTTACAATTTCAGTCCCTTTAGTTTCAAATTTTGCATTTTAAATTTTTACTTGAATAAAAACGTGGTATTTGCAATTTGTTTTACATATACGTAGGTAATATTTTTCCGTTTGGCAAGCATTTGTTGAATTAGCAATAGATTAACCAAGCAAGCTTAACAACCAAGAACAATTAAAAACCCGATATTGGTTGGACTTTCTATTAGCAAGAACTGAGAAAAAACGAACTGCATTATACTCAATTTCAAGGATGAATGAGAATCTGAAGACATGATTGATGTTGATTGTGAGAGATGTTTTGTTCTTGGTTTAATCAAAGTTTCTCAACAAGCTCTAATACCACTTGTTGAATCCATGATCGTTAGATTCAAACAGTCGAAACCGTTTATCTAGGATAACCATTATTTATATGATGAATCATAGCGGAATAGAACAATGATTAGAATAAGATGTTTATCAAGACGAATAATTCCCAAAGGGTTTGTATTATTGATGATTAACACAAACCACTCTAGGCATGTATACATTGAATCCCATGCCTAAAGATCAAAGACTCTGTAGGTTACATTTTAGTAGTGTGAAAGAATAAATAAAACCTACGGTCTAGTGTTCCTTTTATAACATAAGGAAACCTAGATTACATGGAAACTAAATATTATATTAATGAATAAATCAAAACAGAAATATTCATACTTATCACTACTTGACCAAATCTCCATATTTTTAGTTATGGCAGGGGAAATATCACAACAAGGGAAAGTAACATAGCAGGGGGGATCTTCTTTGAATTTCCTCCACCAGCTTGAACTCTTTCCTAATGCCATATTTGGTCCTTCTAGTTTCCATGGTGATTTGACTCATCAACTTTTGACCCAACAATCTTCCCCTAGTTGATGATGTCAAAACACTTCCCCTTAAGCATACAACACCAAAGATCAATAGGCTGAACATTCTCTGTAGACACTTCCCCTTTTTGACATGATCAAATAGGGGTCTTGTATGTAAACAACCTTGATCTCAACCACTACTAACCAATACCATACTTCTAACCCAAGCATTCCACCTTTTAAAATACCCTCCATGAAGCATAGGGACCAGATCCTAATAAAAATGATTTTGAGCAGTAGATACTTACATTAGTTATAGTAATATCAATGAGTAGTAGCATAAATCTTCACTTCAGTGTCATATGTGAATGACTAACACTTTAGCTTCCTCTTAAATTGTGCTAGTCATTTATGAATCTTCTAATTCAGTAGGCTATGTATAATGATCATGAAGAAAAATAATTATAAAAATCTTGATGCTGAAGTAGAATACCCAACCTCGTGTTCCATGTATTGTACTAACCATGTGACTCCGAAACTCACGTCTATAATGAGTAGGCCCCAAAACTCACGGAAATAATGAGTAGAAGCCTCGTGATAAAATGAGTCCTTACCCCTGTAAATGAGACACATACAATAGCGAATACCAGCATAGAGCATCTTAAGAATGATCTCGTACCCAACTACCTTTTTATCAAGTCTTTATCACAACTTAAAAACACCTACAAGTTATCTTTAAGCCCTGTTAAGTTGAAGATATAATAGAACACCAATCCGCGAAAATTTACCTCAAACATCAATATCGTCACAAAAATTATTCTTCACAATCATGAAAATAAATCAAGCCTTTATACCATTATACCAATTGCTGTGAATATACCAAACACCAAAACATTGTTGTCCCAAAACTTATATCTGATAGCAGAGGGAACTTTCAAAAACAGTGGGAATCTATTAATGAAAGCAGGGGGGTCTATTGAAGGCAGGGGGATCGTAGCAGAGGGAACTTTTAATGAAAGCAGGGGAACATTTTCAAAAGCAGGGGGAACTTTTTAATGCCCCTGTTTTTGTTATTAGCTGTGCCAAACCCACACATAGTGGGAATGAATTTATAAAAGAAAAATAACAAAAATAGATAGAACTAAAATTACCTTTACTGTTAAAACGTACCACTGTTTCGTGCAGATACCTTTACCACAACTGCTATACAGAGCTAACTCTTAAATATTGTTGTCATCACGTGTATATGATTCTGTCCCATCATTCTTGATGGATCCCACATGATAACAATACAAAAACCATATAAGTGACTCATGTCCCTTTCCTATCATATTGTAATTGAATCAAATGTGAACACACAAAGTGGACCACAAATGAGACAAAATAACCAATCGTACCCCTTGGCACATAAATCTTCACGTGTAGGACTGTTTTATATGGGCACTCGTCTTTGACTTTTTAATGATAAACTAATGTCTTTATCACACCAAAACACGCATCATCAACAATAATTAATACCAATAACAGTCAAAATAAAAGTACATGACCACATCTTTCATTTATCACAACACATATTTAATTCACAAGTCCTTCTCATTCGCCTCCTCATATGCTACTTCAATAATTAAAACATGAGATCTGATAGGCTTTTTCTTTATGTCACGACTATATACAAGAAAAAGACATTCACTCCTTTGAATTATTAGCAGCAGCACAAAATTAATTACCTAGGATTTCAACATAGACCCTAGATCTTCACAGCAACAACACGAAAAACATCTTCATTCTACTAGATATCTAGAGCTACCCGCTCTGATACCACTTGTTGATCCCAAACTCAGATCTTAAACCTTAGCTTGTTTAAGGGTTGTGATAGAGAGAGTAGAATCAATCTAACACTAGAGAAACTTTGCAATACAAAGTAACTAAACAAGATGCGGAATGTAGTGTTTAGCACAAGAACAAATGTTTAAGGAAAACGTTAAACTTTAATATATCATAGATATACGGATACCCGATAGTGGTATTAGGGTTACAAAAACCTTAAAGTATGAAATGAAAGATAATAGAGAAAGACACACTTTGCATGATAACCTAGTGGGTCCTTTTATAGTACAAGGAATCACGTACAAGATCACTACTAAGAAACTTGGAAAGTATCTTGGAGTAGTAACTGAAAAGCGTTATAATCTATTCCAAGTTTATCTCTAGCAGAAGGGTCTTCGAATTCATCAGGGGAACTAATCCCCCTGCCTTTGTTATCTAGCAGGGGGAACTTGCTCTAGCAGGGGAAACTCTGACCAACTAGCAGGGGTAACTAATACACTTATATTTATTCCCAACACAGATTTTACCAAATTCTAGTAGGCGTCAAGCTGGGAGTGTTATTGCCAAGATGGTGATTTTTGCTAGTGCGTGTTACATTTGGCAGGAGAGAAACTGGAGGTTGTTTCGGAATGCTAAACGATCTCCGTCTCAAGTGGTAGAGATTATTAAAGCTTCGATTAGGCTTAAGCTGTTAACTTGTAGATTTAAGAAATCACAAGTTGGAAGGAAGTTTATTTGTCTATGGGAGCTCCCGGTTTCTATTGATGTCTAAGGAATTGGTTTTCTCTTGTGTAGTGTTTTCGTTTTGTTTGAAACCACGAGGGTTTGTCTCGTTTGGTGTTGAATGTTCAAGCTCAGTCTTGAGGTTAATGTGGTACTTCTACCACATTCCGTTGGATTGTAATGTTTTTTGGTGTAATATATTTTACCGGGGTTGTTAAACCCTTTTACCCAAAAAAAGAAAGTCTCCACTCCCATAGATAAAGAGCATCCTTTGGGAATAAAAATGTCAAGTAAAGCCTATTGATGTCAAAACATATAGGTCCATGATTGGATCTCTCATGTATCTTACAGCTTCAAGACCTGATGTGACAACCCTGGTTTTGAGGTTCGTCACTTAGTTTTATTTTGTGCTAGTTACGTGTCTTTACGTGTTTATGTGCTAATTGGTGTGTATAGATTGTGGTTTGGATATCGTTTCCGGTACGGGGTACCTTGTGAGTGAAACGATGTGTGATGATTTCATGTTCATGAGTTCACATGGTAGTGACTATGAAGTGAAATAGTGTTATTTAGTTGTTTTACGTATACGTATATGTATTATAGAAAATCGTATTTTTACGATTTACGGTTTAGCATTTTGAGGTCTCGGAAGAGGTATTTAGTCACGGGAATACTTTTCGGGATGGTTTTAAGTCATTTAGGATTTATTTATAAAGTTTATTTCAAATTTTGAGATTTTTTTTAAAAAGTGTATATTTTACGACTTTTACGGTAAAACGCGTAAAAATTGACTAGATTTACGGTTTTGAGGTTTTGGAGGTTTTAGGAGCTGAAATAAATTAAGGTAAATTAAGGTATTGTTAATAACATAATATTAAACAATAAAAAGAAAAAAAAAACGAAATTTAATGGATATGGAAAGGGTATAGACGGTTGGAAAAGAAAAAAAAAGGAAAAAAGGAAAAAAGGAGAAAAAAGAAACATTGTATTGGGCTAGGATTAGTATGGTAATTATATAAAGACTTTTATTAACTAAAAACACATCATAATCCCATGGAGATCAAGCTTAGGTCGAATTTAATGGAGAATATTAGGGTTCTTCAAAAAATTTTGGGGTTTTCATAAATCAAAGATAAATATTCAAACCCCTTTTTAATTTAATTGTTTTTATGTTTTGTTTAATCATCTTATGATGGAATTAGGTTAGGGTTTAATTTAAAAATAGTAAATTAATGTTATAATAATGAGGTTATAATGATTACATAAGTTAGGGTTTGTAATTAGTGGGGTTAGGATTAATTAATTAGTTTAATTTGATTAAACACGTTTTTAAAAACTGGGCAAAATTTTGAGTCAATTGTTTTGATCATATTAGGAGTTCTACAAACTTTTATTTTGCGATCCAAGTATCCCTGAAAAGGTAATTTAAGTGGCTTTCCAATGCAAGAAACTATAACTAAATTGGAGGTCGGGAAGTGGGTCAAAAAAAGGTTACAACAGTCGGAGGTCAAATCAGTTTTGAATTCAGCCTGTTTTCTTTTTAAGTTTTGGGTTGTTTGGGGTACTTAGAGTTGCATTGAGATCTTCTAACGAACATGAGAGATGGTTTATATATTATAGTAAGTATCTGCACTTGGGCTAAGGTTGTGGTTTAGGGTAAGACTCCCTAATCCTAACAAACTTTTTGTAAGTTTAAAATCAGTAAATCTGGAGTGACAAAAGCATATATATATATATATATATATATATATATATATATATATATATATATATATATATATATATATCGGGGTCTTAACAGTAGCTTTAAGGTTAAGGCAAGTGGGAGATGTTAGCTAACATATGTAAGGGCATAAATATTCCATTTACAGAGATCATGGATGTGTTTAGGTGGGTGTTTGGCTTATAGTTTAGAGACCTAAAACTGGGACTGTTTTTGATAAAATGTTAACGGGATGTGTTATGAAGTAAAACGAGTTAACGGCTTTATAGAGGGGTGTAATGAGATTCTTAGAGCATATATATGAGTTATATATATGGGATAAGGTTAGATGTCCATCATAGGTTGATGAGCCAATTTAGTGTTTGATCATGTTTTGATTATGTGTTTTTGGTTGTTAGCTTTTTGCTAGTGCGCGGATGTTTGGGGAAGCTCAATCAGGTGAGTTTCATAGTCCCATGTTTATTATTGATTTTGACTTCCAGATGGGATGGAAGAGACACTGTGTTGAGTTATTTTCTAAATTGATGTTGTGAATGTTTTTGTGATTTGAGATGGACTTGTGTGTACATTATGTGATTAACTGCTATGTGATTCTTGATTGTGTATGATTTGGATCGGGGGACACGTGCCGTCTCAGTTATTGTGGTTTGAAAAGGTAGTGGCCTTATGGTTTGACAAGGTAGTGGCCTTGTGGTTTGACAAGGTAGTGGCCTTGGGATAGGTACATAGTGTGATCATCTATGGTACCATGTTGTTTCGCAAGGTAGGAGCCTTGGATTTTAGTTTGGAATGATTGATCTTGAATGCTAGTTGTTAATACATATTTGTAGCACATTTTCCATATGTTATTGTGTTGATGGTTGTTATTCATAGCTTGTAACTGATTTAGCGTTGGAGTCTAAACCTATGACTCTCACCAACTTTATGTTGACGTGTTTTAGTGTCTCTTTCAGGTGAGAATGTGGTTAAGCTTGAGGATAGAAGTGGCTAGACTTGGATGCCTTAGGATTGCATATAGAAGGAGATCCCCGTTCCTTCTTAGCGTTGTTTGTTCATTTATCTAGTGATACTGTTGGCACCTATAAGTTTGTTTGTTTGTGTTATTTGTTTGTCTTGGGTAAGAGGTAGGACTGTTACCTACTTACCTAGAATCCTGCATTGTTGAGATATTGTCATGACATTTGTGTCAACATTTTATGACATTTCTTATATCATTTAGTTATCTCTATAGACACGCTATTGTTCTGATGATATCCATACGTCGTACCCCATATTCCGCCATGGTGGGGTGTGACAGAATGGTATCAGAGCCAGGTTATAGAGAATTAGGTTGCCTAGTCGCGTAGCCTAGTCTATAGCTTAAGGGTCCCTGCATATAGGCGTCATAGGAGTATGTGTGCATTTTACATAAATTGATGTGTTGGGATGTTATTTATTGCTATGTTTTGACTAGTATGAATTGAACCATAGTAAGTTCATACTTAGCCACATGTTATTTTCTTTTCGGGTTGTGACTAGTGCGGGTTGAACCATAATCGTCCACGCTAGTCATTGTCGTATTTTGCTTAAATTGTACATTATAGTACATAATTTGGCACATGGTAGTTTCTATCTTTTGTCGAGTTATTTTACATACATGAGGTATGTTATTTTTCTTTTGATGTTTAGGTTATGTTCCCTAAGAATCGTGTGGTGGTTCGAGTTACTAGGAGTACATGGGTAGGAAGGATTTTAAGCTGTTTCCACTCTTATGGGCGACATGACTTATATCTGATTATGTTTTCGTTTTGGATTTAGTCTATGTTGTTTTAGCTAGACTATGGATTCCGGTATTCCAAGAGTTTTACTATGTTATTTTAATAGATGGGGTTTTGGACCTATTTGGTTATGTGGTTATGAGTTTATGTGAGTAGATGGATTTATGTGTTATATGTTGTATTGATTCTTATAAGTGTCATCATTGGAGGGTGTGCATTGGGGAAAGGGTAATTGTATAAGTATGGTGGCCTACATAGTTATACAAGTACCACAACTTCAATGGGTTCTCAAGTATGATTACATGAAAGAGGGTTATTACATGCTTGTATATGATGAGATGTGGATTTTGGGTATATTTATAATATATGGGTATATGTAACGGCTGCCTACGATATGGCTATTTTTTTAGTGTGTTATATGTTTTGAGTTATAGTTGTGTTATGTGATTATAAGGTCACACGATATGGGTTGGTTTTGGTAATGGGTTTTGTGCCTTGTTGTGGCATGGTGAGATGGTGAGATGGGGATTACTCGTATGGAAAAACGAGTGTATGACGCGATTGGTTGATCTGATATGTATAGTAACGAGTATGTTCTGGGTGATTTAATAGGTATATATATGCGGATGTATATATACTACTATGTGTTAAGTTATGGTATATGGTCGTTCACTAGTTATTATAACTTGAACGTACCTTGTGTTTGCTCGTGTTTTATGGTGCTGAAGTTTAATGGAGTTCCAACGACGTTTTGAATCTTTTGAAGTGTGTCTGGTAGCGTATTCTTTGAGTTTCGTATTTCCCGTGTACGTTTTAAAATGGTGTTCTTGGTTTTAAGTCTATTGAAATAACTTGGGATTTCTTTTGAGATAATGAAATCTATTGTGTTGGGTCTTACATTTCTTTTGGTCGGTATATATTGAGAAAAAGGGGGACTTGGAAATCTATTATAGGGTTAGATAGTTGGTTGTATTCGGTAAAATAAGGGTAAGGTGTTGGAGTCGTGTTTGAAACAAGATGTAACATAAGATTTCTTTTTAATCAACACTTATTTATTTCAAATTCTAAAGGACTTTAGTTAAAATAAAGCGAAGTAAAATTTCTTTCTACTTACATAGTTTTTATAATTGGGTTTAACCGATTCACGTCATTTATAATTATTAATACAAGGTTAAATTGAGTTTATGAAGATTTCACATACAATTTTATCTTTCATTAATATAAAACTGTTTTGGTCATAACTTGTTCGTTTTTAGAGCTTTTTAAGTGATTCAAAAGCCAAAAAGATTTGTACTCGGAACGTAGTTTTCAAATATTCAGAATGTATAGTCATGGGAAGTCAGTGGACTGGTCAAAGTTTTTGTACAAGTGTCGGGTTAAAGGTTGAGTTTTGAATAGTAGTTTATTTTTTTATGATTTGGGATGCACGGGATACCTAGTTTTGAGTTTAGTTTTGAGTTCGTCAAGAGGGTTGTTTGTAGATTGTTTGAGTCACATAGATGTGGGAGGTAATAATAAAAAAAAGATATATATTCTTTTGTAAAAGTCGATCTTTTGCACGGTTTAAATAATATGTCGTGGGGCGTAATATGTTTGGTTGACATTGGGTGTTTCTTGGATTATTTTTCGTTGTCATGGGTCATTTTGAATTGATACACGTTTTGGGTTTGAGTTTTCTTTTGAGTCTCATGGTTTTTGACTTGTTTTAACTGGTGCACGTGAAATGTCGTTAGTTATCCGTGGGTTTGATTCGTTGATCGTATCTAATGGATTCAGGATGTAGTTTTGGTTTCGTATTGTTCGGGAGCGTTGAGGTAGTCATATGAAAGACTTGGTCGCGCCTACACGCTTAAGTAGGTGACCAAGAGAGAACGGTCGGAATACCCTTAGAGGGGAGGAAAGAGGTTCGTAGACGAACTAATGTGGTCATGAGGTCTATTAGGAGTGCCAAGGGAGATGAATAGGAATTTATTCGTATTGCCGCTAAGAGAGGGTGCAATGAGGACATAGTTGAAACTGTAGGATGTTATATGAACGCTTTGGGTTTACGGTTATGCATTTGGCTTCGCCAAAGCACTAGCGGATTACATGGAGTCAATGAAGCGAGTGTGCATGAACATATATAAATGAGTTGTCATCGGGAGCATCGACGACATCTTGATCTACTCAAAGTCTAAGAAGGAGAGTGAGGCGAAGTATTTGTTGGTTTTGGAGTGGAATTATACGTGAGATTTTCAAGTGTGAGTTTTAGTATTAAGTCTACCATGATGAGTAGTTAGAGATGATGGCATATCATGGAACCAGCAAGGGGCGAAGTGAAGAAGGATGAGGAAGCATTTTGGAGGCTGAAGAGGTGGATTGGATAGTGAGCCGATCTTGGCATTATCGGAAGGACTGGATGAATTCGTGAAGCATGACGATACGTGGAGCAAGGACTTGTACGCGTACGAGGACGACAAAGAAAGGCGATCGCTTATACGTTACAGGAACGGAAGATTTGGAAGAACTGGATAGACTTAGTTAGTGGAGCTGGACTGTTATATCTGCCTAGAATGCTAGAGGCATTTGGTGTACGAGACGTGGAGAATGATCTATAAGGATCATGAACGTCTCTAACACATATTCAATCATATTGATTGAACATTTGGCAAAGGTGAGGGTGGAGTTAAGTGATGAAAGAAAAATATGCAAGGCCAAGTACCATCTGGGAAAGGCAAGCATGGTTGATGAGACATGGAATAAGAAGAATGAAGTGAAGCTGAGACGAACTTGAACTATATGGATGACGTATTAGGGTGGTTTGGATAAAGGATATAGGTTGCACGAGTTGAGTTGTCTAAAGTAGAGAACGCGTCAGCGTGTATATTGCGTGGCTTGGACAATCGTAGGGAGGAAAGGGACGTAGACTATACTTCCTACATAGATAGGAGTAGCTTAGAAAGGGGCGATGTAAGGACGAAATTGGTGAAAGGGATACATAATGGGGTGGAGGAATAAGTAAGATGAGAGTTAGGTGATAGTCGATAGACTGACTAATTCATCTCATATTTCAAGAGAAATGAGAAGTCACGTGGTTGAGAAGTTGGAAGGATTGCGTACGGATGTGATGGAATAGAGGGTTTTGCGTAAAGGTTAGCCTAATATGTATGGAGTGCCTTATGAAGGATTATGGCAAGGGAAGAAACAAAGGGAAGCATCACATCGTGATGTATGGTAGGAGTTGATGAACATGATTGGATATGAGTATATCCAGCTAACTAGAAAAAGATAGGCAAGTGAGATATTTATACAACCTTAGGTGTTACACTGAGGGCATGTGTGATTGATTTAGAGGTAGTTCAGAAACTCGTTAGCGATGGCTGAGTTTTCATATAATGATAGTTATCGTACTAGAAGTCGATAAATGCCATTTTTGGCACTATATGAAAGGATAGGGTGAGTTGTCCCTAATGTGGACTAGAATTGGTAAAAGAGGCTATTAATGTGGTAATGGTGTTTGTGGATAGAATGAGAGCAACAAGGGATGCTATGTAGAAAAGGAGAAAACCACTAGATTTAGTGACAAAGTTATGTAGGGAGTTTCACCCATAGTAACGGGTGGTATGTTTTGGTAAAATGGAAGAGTTGATGTAGAGTTTTGTAGGTCCATTTATGATCTTTGGAAAGATCGGACCATTAGCTTATGAGCATAGAATTACCTGGGGAAAATGAGTTGTATACATGATACATTTCATGTATTGAGATTGGTAAATGTTGTTTGAGAATGCATTGTGCATGTACGGTTATTCGGGACTTGTGTTAATGAGAGTCTTTGTTTTATCAAAGAGTCATTTGTGAGATTTATTGACTGTGAGGTCAAGAGTTTGGCAATGAGTTTAATTATTTTTGGTTTTTATATGTGGTATTTTGAAACTTGAACTAAAGTTCACGTGGAAATGAGAGGAGTTCATTTAGAACAAGTATCCTCGTGTGATTTGTTGTTTGTGTGTTTGATCCTAAGGAGTAAATCTCGTGACGAGATTTCTATTAGGAGGGAGTGATGTGACAACCCTGGTTTTGAGGTTCGTCACTTAGTTTTATTTTGTGCTAGTTATGTGTCTTTACGTGTTTATGTGCTAATTGGTGTGTATAGATTGTGGTTTGGATTTCGTTTCCGGTACGGGGTACCTTGTGAGTGAAACGATGTGTGATGATTTCATGTTCATGAGTTCACATGGTAGTGACTATGAAGTGAAATGGTTTTATTTAGTGGTTTTACGTATACGTATATGTATTATAGAAAATCGTATTTTTACGATTTACGGTTTAGCATTTTGAGGTCTCGGAAGAGGTATTTAGTCACGGGAATATTTTTCGGGATGGTTTTAAGTCATTTAGGACTTAGTTATAAAGTTTATTTCAAAATTTGAGATTTTTTTTTAAAAGTGTATATTTTACGACTTTTACGGTAAAACGCGTGAAAATTGGCTAGTTTTACGGTTTTGAGATTTTGGAGGTGTTATGAGCTGAAATAAATTAAGGTAAATTAAGATATTGTTAATAACATAATATTAAACAATAAAAAGAAAAAAAAAACGAAATTTAATGGATATGGAAAGGGTATAGACGGTTGGAAAAGAAAAAAAAAAGGAAAAAAGGAAAAAAGGAAAAAAGGAGAAAAAGGAAACATTGTATTGGGCTAGGATTAGTATGGTAATTATATAAAGACTTTTATTAACTAAAAACACATCATAATCCCCTGGAGATCAAGCTTAGGTCTAATTTAATGGAGAATATTAGGGTTCTTCATAAAATTTTGGGGTTTTCATAAATCAAAGGTAAATATTCAAATCCCTTTTTAATTTAATTGTTTTTATGTTTTGTTTAATCATCTTATGATGGAATTAGGTTAGAGTTTAATTTAAAAACAGTAAATTAATTTTATAATAATGAGGTTATAATGATTACATAAGTTAGGGTTTGTAATTAGTGGGGTTAGGGTTAATTAATTAGTTTAATTTGATTAAACCCGTTTTTAAAAACTGGGCAGAATTTTAAGTCAATTGTTTTGATCATATTGGGAGTTCTACAAACTCTTATTTTGCGATCCAAGTATCCCTGAAAAGGTAATTGAAGTGGCTTTCCAATGAAAGAAACTAGAACTTAATTGGAGGTCGGGAAGTGGGTCAAAACAAGTTACAACAGTCGGAGGTCAAATCAGTTTTGAATTCAGCCTGTTTTCTTTTTAAGTTTTGGGTTGTTTGGGATACTTAGGTTTGCATTGGGATCTTCTAACAAACATGAGAGATGGTTTATATATTATATTAAGTATCTGCACTTGGGCTAAGTATGTGGTTTATGGTAAGACTCCCTAATCCTAACAAACTTTTTGTAAGTTTAAAATCAGTAAATCTGGAGTGACAAAAGCATATATATATATATATATATATATATATATATATATATATATATATATATATATATATATATATATATATATATATATATATATATATATATATATATATATATATATATATATATATATATATATATATATATATATATATATATATATATATATATATATATATATATATATATATATATATATATATATATATATATATATATATATATATCAGGGTCTTAACAGTAGCTTTAAGGTTAGGGAAAGTGGGAGATGTTAGCTAACATATGTAAGGGCATAAATATTTCCTTTACAGAGATCATGGATGTGTTTAGGTGGGTGTTTGGCTTATAGTTTGGAGACCTAAAACTGGGACTGTTTTTGATAAAATGTTAACGGGATGTGTTATGAAGTAAAACGAGTTAAGGGCTTTATAGAGGGGTGTAATGAGATTCTTAGAGCATATATATGAGGTATATATATGGGAGAAGGTTAGATGTCCATCATAGGTTGATGAGCCATTTTAGTGTTTGGTTCATGTTTTGATTATGTGTTTTTGGTTGTTAGCTTTTTGCTAGTGCACGGATGTTTGGGGAAGCTCAATCAGGTGAGTTTCATAGTCCCATGTTTATTATTGATTTTGACTTCCAGATGGGATGGAAGAGACACTGTGTTGAGTTTTTTTCTATATTGATGCTGTGAATGTTTTTGTGATTTGAGATGGACTTGTGTGTACATTGTGTGATTAACTGCTATGTGATTCTTGATTGTGTATGCTTTGGATCGGGGGACACGTGCCGTCTCAGTTATTGTGGTTTGAAAAGGTAGTGGCCTTGTGGTTTGACAAGGTAGTGGCCTTGTGGTTTGACAAGGTAGTGGCCTTGGGATAGGTACATAGTGTGATCATCTATGGTACCATGTTGTTTGGCAAGGTAGGAGCCTTGGATTTTGGTTTGGAATGATTGATCTTGAATGCTAGTTGTTAATACATAATTGTAGCACATTGTCCATATGTTATTGTGTTGATGGTTGTTATTCACAGCTTGTAACTGATTTAGCGTTGGAGTCTAAACCTATGACTCTCACCAACTTTATGTTTACGTGTTTTAGTGTCTCTTTCAGGTGAGAATGTGGTTAAGCTTGAGGATAGAAGTGGCTAGACTTGGATGCCTTAGGATTGCATATAAAAGGATATCCCCGTTCCTTCTTAGCTTTGTTTGCTCATTTATCTAGTGATACTGTTGGCACCTATATGTTTGTTTGTTTGTGTTATTTGTTTGTCTTTGGTAAGAGGTGGGACTGTTACCTACTTACCTAGACTCCTGCATTGTTGAGATATTATCATGACATTTGTGTCACCATTTTATGACATTTCTTATATCATTTAGTTATCTCTAAAGACAAGCTATTGTTGTAATGATATCCATACGTCGTACCCCATATTCCGCCATGGTGGGGTGTGACACCTGACATCATGTTTGATGTGTTCCTTTGTGCAAGACAACAAGTGACACTAATAGAGTGCCATCTGTTTGCTGTGAAGAGGATCTTTAGGTATCTCAAATGTCACCATACTCTAGGACTTTGGTATCCTAAGGACTCACCCTTTGAGCTAGTAGCGTACTCAGGCAGTGACTATGCTGGTGACAACAATGATAGAAAGTCTACAACATGTGGATGTCAATTTTTGGGGAGTAGGCTTATATCATGGCAGTGCAAAAAGCAAACAATCCTGGCAACTTCCACAACTGAAGCTGAATATGTGGCAGCTGCTGCATGCTTTTGACAAGTCTTATGGATCCAGAATCAGTTTGCTTGATTAAGGTTATAATTTTCTTAAAACCAAGATTTTCATTGATAACAACAGTACAATCTAATTATCAAAAATCCTATTTTACACACTAAAACTAAACATATTGAAATCAGACATCACTTTATTAGAGAATGTTTTGAAAAATGTTTAAGTATACGTAAATCTATTGATACAGAACTTAATGTTGCTGATCATTTGACAAAACCTTTTGACATAGGGAGATTTCAGTACTTAGTAACAAGTATTGGGATGGTTAATCCCTAAACATTATGTCTGTGAGTTCTTGTGTATATTCTGGATTGTATCATTGTATGTTATTATTGAATTTCTAGTTAGTTTCGTTTTAATGCCACTGTTTTTAACAAGGTTTCCCCTGCTTGGGTTATTTCCCATGCTTGGGTTATTTCCCCTGCTTAGGTTCTTTCCTCTTGCTTGGGTTGTTTCCCCTATCTGAGTTGTTCTTTTTATGAGTGGCTTGTATGTGGTTTTAGACTAAAAATACAGGAATCATATTGAAGCCTTGTGTGCCTTGCTGATGGATTTGGTATGTACTCTATGTGTAAGGGGAGGGTTAGGTCAAACCTTTAGGACTCAGGGTATCCTTAGGATACTCATGTATGATAATAGATCATACCCATAGGTAAGTGAGGGCTTGGGACTATGAAAACTTGCTACAAGGCTTGTTGGAGTTCTGAGACCTTGAGGTACTGTAATGTGCATCTAATTTTTCTACTTGAGCAGCTTGCTGGTCAACATGGAATATTTTAGATGCATGTTGCCAAGACTGCTGACCATAGGTATTGCATGGTTGGGAAGGATTCCTGGGTATGAATAATCTTTTTTGGATGACCTAGTTTTTGGGTAAACTTATGTACTAACTCTATTTTTGGGGAAGTTGGTGAATGTAGGACACTTGAGTTCTTGTGTATCATGTGGGATCACATGTGCATATGGGAAGTGCTATTTACCTTATTCTTATTTAATATGAGTTTTTACCCTTAGGAAAGTTTCCCATGCTATGGAATTATTTTCCCCTACTTATACAAATCCCCCTGCTTGTGAAAGGTTCCCCTGTTTGACCGTTGACCAATATGATCGTTACCCCTGTTTATAGCCGTTGGGCTTGTTGATAACTTTTTGGTTAGGGAATATTTTAAAATATTTAGAAGATATTTAAGGCGACTTCTTCGCTGATTGGTTTCCTATTTTAATAATTTCAAATCTTTTTATTCAAGTTGAAAATTTGGTTCAATCAAAATTCTTCTAATTCTCCTATATAAATTGAATTCCCTTAACCAGCAGGCCTAAGTCTTTCATACGATCACCTAACCTTTCATCTAAACTTTCATCAAATCAAGAGAATTCTAATGGCGCTCAAAATTGTTGAATATCACAACCAAGTTGCTATTCTATCTACTGATCATCCAGCATTCGGTGAGGTTGTGGCTTATCTAAGGGCAGGTTACTTCAGGTTAGCCCTTGTTCTTAATCCTCAAATCTATACCTCACACATTCAACAATTTTGGTCGAATTCTACGATTGAAATAGTGGATGGAGAGGTTAGAATCAAGAGCCTGGTTGATGGTCACCCCAAAGTGGTAACACTTGCCTCCATTTGAGACAAGCTTGTGTTAGATGATGAGGATGGGGTGATCAACATACTTGAGGATGAAATATTTGAAAACCTTTCCAATGGGGTATAACATAGCAGACAATCAAAAACTAAAACTTTATAAAGGCTAGTTTACACCTCATTAGAAATTTTTTATCCATACCATTTTATAATGCTTAAGTTCCAAAACCACTGCTTTAAATGAATTTGACAGCAAAGTTGCCACTGTTGTGGTTTTTTTGGCTACAGGAAGGAAATTTTGTTTTTCTCAAATGATTTCTGAAAATATGGTTAAAAGTGTGAAGAGCCGTAGAAAATTATGTATGTATCCAAGGTTTGTGGAACTCTTGATTGATATGCACCAGCATGGTCCTATTAAACACAAAAACTACTTCACTGTCACAGCCATTCTCCTAAATTGTTCAACGAACTCTTTACACCTTCACCACAATCTTCTAGCCGTACAGTATCCCTCACACAGACCATGCTAAATTTAATTCGAAGTGAAGCTGCTAAAAGACCCACAGCAGCCCAATCCCCACTTCGAGATTCCCCTGCTTCTGATTCCCCTACCAATGTTCTTCCCACTATTGATCACCTTTTGAAAGAAGAACAAAACACAGATCTGCTAGGTCTCCCTTGCCTAGATCATCTTCACCTGTAGCAGAAAGGGAAGCCTCCATGGGTATGGAGCAATCTAGGGGTTTGGCTGCCACTACTGCCTCACACACATTGGGTGAGCAGGACAGTGACACCATAGCTAATTCCTCTCCCCCACTCCATGATACCTTCTTGGGAGAGCAATCTCCCATTAGGGTTGAGAGTAGTCTGCAACCTCTATCTATACTAGAATTGACGGCTATGTACATCAGCTTACAAAAGCAGAATGCACATTTGGTACAAATAGTCACAAAGCAAGGCCTGGTGATCTCCAACCTAGAGTCCAAGATTGCTACAATTGAGGGGAGGGGACACCGTAAAATGTAATTTCTATTGATTAGGATGCTTCCAAATGGGAGGAAGTTCCTCAAGGGTCAACAGAGTGGTTTGAATATCCAGGACCACAAAAAGAAAGTGGAGAAAAAGGAAGTGATAAGGGGAGTGCAACAAAAGATGTACCGAGAGACTCATCCACCTTGGCCAAACAGATGTTCCCCCTACTACAATGAATCCTCCTGCTACAATGAATCCCCCTTCTGCAACATATTTTCCCCCGTTGGTGTTGTTACCCCTGCTAGAGCTGCAATTACCTTTACAAGGAAAAGAAGACAACCAGCACATAAAGGAATTATCATTGGACATATTGCACCAAAGGCTTCACCAGCAGTTGATCCAAAGGATAATGAGAAGGGGATTATGGTAGAACAATTAAAGAAGAAACAAAGGTTTCGAACAGCTGAGGAGCATAGAGCCATAGTAGAGAGTGATGCTATTCTTTTTCAACAGATATTGGAGGAAGAACTGAGAGAGGAAATGGAAAGGAATAAAAGGAGAGAAAAAGAGGCACAACTTGATGTCTATAAATTAGACTTTTCTGATGATGAAGTGAAAGTGAATGTGAAAGTGAATGCTAGGGAGATGGAAAAGGAGATTGAGATCATGCATAGGGAACTAGATGACCATGTACCTAAGGTTGCTGAGTTTTTTAGAATCATGGGAGAAAGAGATTGTGCATGAACCGTTGCATGTAAAGTATGATCTGATGTTGATTACATTCAAATTCCAAAAGAACTATAAGGAAATCAGGGAAAGACATATCAAAAAGGAGAAATACATAAGTTCTTAAGCTGGTAGGAAGGCTCACTACAAGGTTATGTTGAAGAGATTTAAAAAGTACAAAGATTCAAACTCTACAGACATGACATTTGAAGATATTGAAAGAGTAGCCATTCCTGTGATTAAGCAAAACAGTGTATAGAAATTTTTAGAAATGGGCTCAGCAGAGGAAGCTGAGTATATAAAAAGGAGAGATGAGATGATGAAGAAAGCGAGAGAAGGCAAGTAAAGAAAGGCTGATGATGCAGCAGGTGCAACTGCTACAACAGGTGGATTGATATGAGTGAAATCTCATATCAATTATATCACAAATCACCCTAAAACACAAAGCAAATACCTAATTTTGATTAAAAACAGTATTATGGGTATGTTTTGTTGTTTGTGCTTGTGTAGGTAAAATGATTCAATTTTGGAGCAAACAAGTGAATTCAAGGCTAATTGATGAAGAAAAGATAAAAGGAGGATGAAATGTGACATGCCTTGCAAAGACAAAGGACCATTCATGACAACTTTCAAAAATGGAGGACAAAAACTACAATTATGAGAAAGTCAAGAACAAATTCAAATATGGTCAACCATCAAGTCAAATAGTCAAAGGATCATTATTGAACAAGTTTGAAGCTAGAAGGACCAAAAATGACAAAGAAATGATACTCATTTGGACCAATGAGGGGCCTTTATTATGTCTCTTTGGATTGCCACATTACCCCACTCACAGCCGTCACCTATTTATTAGCCAATCATAACAGTATTTCCCACTTACCATTTTTCAGCCAATAGAAAATCAAAGAGTGGATAATGATCCACAACTTTATCTCTCACCCAATAACAACATGACATGTGTCACATTCAAAATATCCACGAGCCCAGATTTCACATTAAGATAGAGTACGATTCAGAAGAAGTGTTCTGCATGAAAACTACTCAAAATCAAGAGATGAATCTATCCCAAGTGGTTAATTGAGCTAAAACCTACTCAAATGGAAAGCCCCAATTTAGTTCATCAAGAGCTAAATTCAATTAGCATATTCATGACACGTGGAAGATTGCCATTGGTTGGAACATGTTACTTCATCCCAACTAACTCCTTTTTCTCTTCTATAAATACCCTAGTAGTTCCTCATTTGAATTGTACTTAGTGTGTGTAATTGTCACACACTACTTAATTTCTCCGTTTCTAGTTAGCAAGTTAGTTAGTTACTACTCTCAAGTGACTGACAACCACTTGAGAGTTAGTTAGATAGTTTTAACAACATTGTAACAACCAACTTTCATTAATAATACCTTTCTTTACTCAAATCTCCTTCAATCTTACTGCATTCTCATTCTTGTCCTGTTACTGTTGAATTTTATTGATCAAACATGATCAATAGAGCTTGTTTGATACACTTTGGAAGCTTGTAGCTGGTTCAGGCGTTTTAGTTCATATCCATAGCCAAAGTAGCAGATTGTAGTAGGGGAGTTGAATTGTAGATGATGTCGTTGATCTGATGGTTTATGCTGGTAGATAGTTGTTGATTAAGTTGATCATAGAGAGCTCAGCGCTCCTCTAATCCATCAAAGGAGGCTACTAGCTAAAAGGAATCATTTCTCTTATTTTTGTTCCTCTAAACAGTATTGCCATGTTCAATTCCTAGTTATAAAGCTTACTTGCTATATTGTGATTGATTTAGTGTGCCTTTGGTGTTTTTGTTATGTTCTGATAGTTAGCTAGTAGTTTAATAGCTTTTGACTCAGTCTTGCTCAATAAACTTGGTATATTTCAGTTCAAAGTTCATCAATTGGTGATTTTGAGTAAACATGTGTTAACTTATTGAAATTTTGCTGATTAGAGGTTCATTTGAGCTGATAATCAAGTTTTGATAAGAGTCAAGTACTTTCAAATCCTTTTGATCATAAAGCCTTTGGAAAGTTTTTGAAATCAGTCCAAAACTAGTGTTTGGATCAAGGTGACTTTTGTAAATCATTTGTTGAAACCTGTTTTTTTTAGTTCATTTACACTTAATAGGTATGTACAAATTCCCTTGCAAATTTTGGTAGTCAAATTCAGAGTCAAATAGGCATTTGGCCACTAAAAACTTTGGGTCAGTCTTTACAAATGTTCATCAGTCAAAACTAGCACTTTTTAATCCATTGTCATTACTTTGTTATTTGATGTTTTAGCTTCTTTTTGCTCTCATTTGTAGTTCAATATATGAGATTTTAGAATCACCAAGTGAGATTATACAATATCAAGTTTTGAGGTAGTTATCAGCTTATTAATAAACTGCTTAGTATTTTCAAGTTCTTGTAATCATAGCTAACTGCTTATCTCATTCCATCATTTCTACTTCACAAACCTTGCATTTTTCTTTCACAAACCTGTTCACAAACATGTCTTGAGTGGTTTATGAGAAAATAAGCTTTTTGAACTTTCTTGGTCGAACTTGGTCAACGATAAGCCATTTTTGCTTATTCGAGATTCCAGCTTATTTGGTTAACCATTTTTAGAATTTCTTGACATTCCAACCTTCTTATCACTTGCTTAATTAGTTTCATTGAAAAAATCCAAGTGTAGAAGTTTGAAACAGCTTATAGCTTATTTTGAGCTTATTGGAATAAGCAAACTTGAGTTTTACTTGTTTTCAACTTAAATCCTTTAAGGCACCTAGCTAACTTTTCATTTTAAGCATTTCGCAAAAAACTAGAGTCGTTTTGGTGGGAAAATAAGCTCAAACGAGCTTATGATATCTTGGTACCCGTTTTTGGTTTATAGTTTGGTTTAATTGCAAATCAGTCCTCCACTTTTCATACTTCGTTAATTCATAGTTTTTAGGGTTTGCAATCTTAAGTCCTTGTAATTTAGATTAGTTACATTTATTGTTAGACAATTTTGGATATTTGTTAGTTTGTTCACATACTTTGTTACATTTTTCACTTTTGGTCCCTTAGCTTTCTGAATTTTCACATTTAGTCCTTGTACTTTAATTTTCTCTACATTTTGAGCATTTTTACATTTTTTCATCTAATGCTTTTACTTTGTGCTATTAGTGTGGTATTTGCAACTTGTTTTACGGATACATAGCTATACTATTTTACATCTTTTACGTGCTTCTTTGAAATAGACATAGATACCAAATAACTTTGTTAACACCAAAAACAATTAAAAACTTGGGATTGGTTGGACTTTCAATTTGTTGTGAGCTTGGAAAAACGAAGTTGAATAAGATAAAATATTAAATGGCGCTACTGCCAGTTCATGACATTAAGAGAGACTATTGATTGACGGTTTCGATTGGATTTTGGGATCCGTTCACCTCGTGAGCGTTCCTTTTACGTATCATAAATCCAAAAGATAAAAAAAATCAAAAAGATAAAAATATAAAAAAATAAAAAAACCACAAAATCAATTCATTCCTAAGAATTAAACAAAAAAAAATAAAAAAATAAAAAAAGTAATCTTTTTTCTAAAAGATTACACCCAAAAATATATTGTATATATCGGTTTTCATCATTTTTACGTACATATAGTATTTTCTTAAAAACCCAATAAATACAAAATATTTTCTTTATATTATTATATGTAGATACATATACGTATACGAACAACCAATACACATACTTCCATAAGTATTGCTTTTGCAATACACCGTTCTTGGGGGCTTTAAGGTCCTAAGTTCGTGTATCGATCAAAGTAAATTAAAGGAAAAAATAGATAAATACTTCCAATTGGCAAGAATTCGAAGAATACAAACTACTAGAGTGAATAGATAGGAGACGTGCTATAAAATGCCGTATAAGGGTTAATAGGTACTTAAGTGTTTCGCACCACCTAACCTCTCGTTCACTAGTGAGTATTCTAAGAAGGAAAGCTTCTTGGGGGTTTTGCCACCCAAAGTATTACTTACATATACTATATTTTCTTGTAGATATTACTTACTGAATCTGGGAAAGGATAATCCCTTCTTTTCTAAATTCGATCGAGAGCTCCTCTCTCACTCCTTGATTTGAGTTGCATGCTCACCCGAGGGCGTGCAAAAATACCTTTTGGTGTACAACCCCTTCCTCCCAAAAGGAAGAACAAGAGAAAGAACAAAAACAACACCGTCCATCAAGCCGACCCCGAGCATCGTGCTTTGAACAACACACAAGAAGCCATGGCCGCCGTTGGAAATAGACCATTGATGGAGATCCTCCAATCAAATGTGGAGGGAAATGCCGATGCCATTGTTATACCCGAGATGCCCGCAAACACCTTTGAGCTTAAGACACACATGATCACGTTGATTTCTTTTACACCCTTTTTAGGGATACCCATGGATGACCCCCACGATCATATCAAGAAGTTTTTGCCCATATGTAATACACTTAAGTATAATGGGGTCCCTCATGATGCAATCAAGTTGATCTTAGTCCCATTGTCCTTAGAGGGTAATGCTAGGGATTGGCTAGATAGACAACCCCTTAAGAGCATCACCACTTGGGAGGACTTTACAAAGTAGTTTTTGAACAAGTTCTTTCCTCCATCTAGAACCATGGCTTTGAGAAACTTAATTATTGGTTTGCAACAAAGGAATGATCTAACCTTTAGTAATGCTTGGGAGGACTTCAAGGAGTTATTGAGAAAATGCCCCAATCATGGATTTAAACAAGTTCATCAAATCAACACCTTTTATAATGGATTAAGACCACATCATCAAGATTCCCTCAATTCATCCGCTGGTGGAAACGTTCTTTCCAAATCCACACACGAGGCATGAGACATTATTGAGACTAAATCCATGGTGCAAACAAATAACCAAAGAGATGAGAGGGTCCATGTTGTGTAATAAGTGTGTAAACACTTATCCTTTTACCACTTATTTCCAATAATAACAAGACCAAAACGTGTAATTTATGTCGTAAAAGTCAGAATTATGCGTGGTTTGTGTTTTTATTGTGTTTTAGTACCAAAAGATGAAAAAGGAAGAAAACACGGGCTTTCACGGGCTTTTATCGAAGAAAACGGGAAAAGACGAAGTCAAAAGATCAAGAGTGCTTAAAGAACGGATGTCCAAGACCTATTCTAAAGATTTATCGAAGAACAAGTCTAAAGACGGAAGTTTAATGAAGTCAAAGAACTCGAGTCTAAATAAATGAGGAAATGTTCAGACGAGTTTAATTAATCCCGTGACGACATCGAGAAAGAAAAATGAATTAAATCGAGTCGAGAAGAAAAGAAAGAAGGAAGCACCACACATGCACTTCCCACTTCCCTATAAATACCCTCCTAATCACATTAGGAGGGGGTTAGCTAGTTTTTATTTTTAAGTTTTATTTCTAGTTTTAGAGAGAGAAAGTTCTAAACTTTCTCTCACTAAGTTTTTCATTCTTCCTTTCTTTTAAGCTTTCATCATTCTTGTATTGGGATTTCATCTATCTAATCCAAGTTAAGCTTTTTGTTCTTTAATCTCTTTTTACCTTTCTTTATTTTACTTGTTTTTAATCCGAAAGTTCATGGTTAATCCGAATGGTTCTCGATTCGTGTTGATTGTGGTGGTGTTTCATGATTAAAAGGTTAAGTTTTCTTGTTCTACATAAGCTATTGAACGAATTAGCTATAAGCTCTTCATGCTTATTGGCTTATTCGATTGTTTGGCTTATTTACTCTTTAAGTTTTTCTAAAAAGATTTATTGTTTTTAAATTCGTCTTATGGAAGTTTGAATGTTTTAGGTTTCAAAAGTTTTAGAATTTGCGCTTATTTACTCTTTCATAAGTTTGAAATTTGCTTATTGGTTACTGCTTATTGGATCGAGCTTATTTTCCTTTGGACGCCTTTGCCATCTTAGGAGGGTTTACCCTTGTTACGATCCTTGGCTTCGATCGCTTAGAGTGCGATCTGTGTTGTTTCCCTGGTACAATCCACGCCCACGATCACTTATTGCGATCTGGGGTGCGATCGGTTCTCTCCTTCCTGCTTTGATCGCATTGGTTGCGATCGTTTTGTTACGATCCGGAACCACGATCACTCATTGCGATCGTGGTTGCGATCTGGTAGTACGATCTCCCCTTCTTCGTACTAGTAAGTACGATCGGACCTCTTTTGTTGTAATCGCATTGAGTGCGATTGGTCGGTACGATCCACACTGCGATCAGGTTGCGATGGTAAGTTACGATCAGGTTGCGATGGTGGGTACGATGGTGAGTTACGATGGTATGGTACGATGGAGCATTGCGATGGAATGACTGCGATCTAAGTGCGATCGCAGTGCACATTATTTTAGTCTTTATTCTATTTTCCTAAGCTTTCAAATTTACTCTTTCCCGCCTTTTGTCTTAGTATATTTTAAACATATTTTCTAGTTTTAAATCATTTACATTTTAGTTTCCAAAGTTGCAAAATTTTATTTGTAGTTTAATTCTAAGATTTCCATTTTACTCAACGAAAACTTTAATTACTTGCATTTAGTTTAAAAAATTAGATAACTAAACCAAACCATTCTTTTGTTCACCAAAGACAATTGAGTCGCACTCTTACCCGGTAATCAATTCGAAAAGATTTGGAACTACGAATTTTGATACGAGGGGTAAAAAAAGCCTTGTATTAAATGGCGCCGCTGCTGGCTCTTTTCGTTAAGATTAACGGTTTCTAGTGAGAGACGCATTGAATTTTGGGATCCGTTCTTTGAACGTTATTTTCCTTGCTTCAAAAATTTTCAAAACCTTAAAAAATATAAAATTCTTCAAAAATACAAAAACATTAAAAAATCATAAAAAGCAATTCTTTTCCAAAGGTTTTGCACCAAAAAGATTATATAGATATTCTCTTGTGCATATTTTTCTTCTGCAGGTGTATGCGTACTAGATCTTCGAACTATTCTGAGCCCGAGACTCGTGAAGATCTATATATGGCTGGTGTTAATAACAACAATAATAACCCACCTCTACCCAATTTTAATAACAATAACAACAACAACAATGTCCCCCTACCTGATTTACGAACAATGAAGGAATTGTGTCAACCCACCATGAACGGACGTGGAGGCCCGATTGCGCCGATGCATGTCACAGCTCAGGAGTTTTCGTTGAAGCATCACATGATCCAACAAGTGCAAACTAACCCATTTCGCGGAATTCCAGATGATGATGCCAACAAACACCTCAACAAATTCATTACCATCACCCAAAGCATGAAGTCCCCCAGTGTTTCTATGGATGACCTTCGCCTTCAACTCTTTCCCCACTCGCTTTCTCACCATGCCGAAAAATGGTTTGACTGTCTCCCAAAGAATTCTATTCATACTTGGAATGACATGACTCAACGCTTTTTGTCGCGCTACTTCCCACCATCCATGGTCACAAGCCTTCGTAACCAAATTAGTGGATAGATGCAAGACAGTGATGAAGCGCTCTTCGATGCTTGGGAACGATACAATGATTTGATCGACCGCTGTCCAAATCACAACATGCTCCCCGTCACTCTCATTGATACTTTCTACAATGGTCTAACTTTTTGTGATCGTGACACGATCAACGCTGCTGCCGGTGGTACTTTTATGAAAAGGAGACCGGAGGAATGTAGATAGTTGATTGAAAACATGACTACTCACCACAAGAATTGGGATTCATCCGCATCCTCAAGATCTAACCCGAGAGTCAATGTTTCTTCTACTACTTCCAATCCCGAGATGACTGAAATTACTCGACAACTCGCTGAGATGAACAAGAATTTCATGACCATGGCTACAAACCACTTTCAACAAGCTAAAGCCGTTGCTATTTCTTGTGACACATGTGGTGGTCCTCATTCTTACAATGATTGTCCTTCTACTAAAGGCAATTTTTCTGAAAACGTTAACGCGGCTTACGGTACTTATCCCACGGGAGGCTATCAAGCTCGTCCTCAAGGAGACCGTAGCTTGCTAATTTATCGTTCAAACAACTATCTTGCTCCACCCGGTTTCCCTCCTTAAAACCAAAACCAACAACAAAGCTATAACCGAAACAACCAATCCGAACCTCGTGCTACCAATCAATATCAATCCCAAAGAAACCCATACCCAACTCAAGGAAATTCTCAATCTTACCAAGCTCCACCTCTCAATCAACCGATGGCATTAAATCAAGACTTCGAGACGTTCATGAAGACTAATCAAGAGATGGTGACGAATCTTCAGAGTCAATTCGTCAACTTGAAGGGCGCAATGGCGAAACAAGGGAACGATATTCGACCCGAGCTAAGGAATGACATGGTAAAACAAAGCAATGAGATCCGTGGAGACATGAGAGACTCTTTCAGCACTCAAGCGCTAAATATATGTGATATGATCGGTTCCCTCTTCTTCGGGTACTCTTCCGAGTAACACCGTTGCGAATCCAAGAGGGGAGATGAAAGAAATCACTACTCGTAGTGGAAAAGGTTATACGGAACCCGAGCTTCCTATACCTCCACCCGTGATTGTGAATAAGGAAAAAGAGCAACTTTCCCCACCTCCTTCACCTCCTATCCCCATTTCTCCACCACCCGTGGTTGTTAGTGATCCTACTCCCCTAAAGCCTTCTTCTTCATCCAATATACCTTATCCTTCAAGGTTAAGGAAAGAGAAGCAAAAGAACAAGGATGATATTCAAGTTTCAAACTTTCTAAAAATGTTTAAACAATTGAATTTTAACATCTCCTTTGCCGAGGCTCTCGCTCACATGCCTAAATACGCGAAAATGTTTAAAGATCTTCTTAGTTACAAGGAGAAGCTTCTTGACATTGCTCAGACCCAACTTAATGAGAATTGCTCCGCAGTGCTCTTAAGGAAATTGCCCACCAAACTTGGTGATCCAGGTCGCTTCTTGATTCCTTGCAACTTCCCGGGAGTAGAGAATTGCATGGCCCTAGCCGATCTAGGTGCCAGTATAAACTTAATGCCTTTAAGTGTTTGGAAGCAATTATCTCTCCCCGAGCTAGTCCCCACCAAAATGACTTTGGAATTAGCCAACCGTACGGTTGCTTATCCAGTGGGGATAGCCGAAGATGTCTTTGTTGGCGTTGACAAATTCACCTTCCCGGCGGATTTTGTCAGCGTTGACTACGAGATGGACCCCCGTGTTCCATTAATCGTTGGACGTCCCTTCTTGAGGACCGGTCGCACTCCCATTGATGTAGCCGCGGGCGAAATAATCATGAGAGTTGGTGACGATAAAATTGTCTTCAACATGGGTAAGATTTCTAAGCAACCTTATTCATATGAGAGTGTTAATGCTATTGATGTTCTCGATGAGTCTTGTGAAGAACATTTTCATGATGCTTGCAAAAGTACTCTTTCTTCTCTACCCAATGTTGAGACCGTTGCCTCAATTGCTCCGGCATTGACTCCTTTTGGAGAAAGTGACTTGGATGATTTCGAAGCTAGCTTGGGTCCTCTCGATATTAAGTATGATGATTCTTCCACCGATTGGGATGAAGACATTCGTACTATTGAGAGACTTCTCAATGAAGACCCGTTTTCTCCTCCTTCTGCTAAAGAGGTAACTAATGATGATCCATCGTTAGTTTCACCATCTATTGAGGACCCTCATACTATTGAGCTTAAGGACTTACCTTCGCATCTCGAGTACGTTTTCCTTGAAAACAACCAGAAGTTACCGGTCATCATCGCAAAGGACCTGAAAGAAGAAGAAAAATACCGACTTCTCGCCGTATTAAAGAATCATAAAAGAGCTATCGCTTGGAAAATCTCCGACATTCGCGGAATTGATCCTCACTTTTGCACACATAAAATTCTCATGGAGGACGACTTTAAGCCCACAATTCAAAGCCAACGAAGGGTGAATCCTAAAATCCATGAAGTCATCAAAAAAGAGGTTATCAAACTTCTTGATGCGGGTATGATTTACCCTATTTCGGATTCACCATGGGTTAGTCCAGTCCATTGTGTGCCTAAGAAAGGCGGAATTACCGTTGTGCCCAATCAAAACAACGAGTTGATTCATACCCGTCTCGTTACTGGGTGGAGAGTTTGTATAGACTACCCAAACTCAATGATGCCACGAGAAAGGATCATTTCCCTCTTCCTTTTATGGACCAAATGCTTGAACGTTTAGCGTGTAATGAATATTACTACTTTCTTGATGGTTTCTCGGGTTATTTCCAAATACCCATCGATCCCCAAGATCAAGAGAAGACAACATTCACTTGTCCCTATGGCACATTTGCCTACAAAAGAATGCCTTTTGGCTTATGCAATGCCCCCGGGACTTTCCAAAGGTGCATGTTGGCTATCTTCCATGACATGCTTGAGCAAACCATGGAAGTCTTCATGGATGATTTCTCGGTCTTTGGGGATTCCTTCTCTTCTTGCCTTGCCAATTTGGAACGTATGATTAAGCGGTGCGAAGACACTCGCCTTGTTCTGAATTGGGAAAAATGCCATTTTATGGTAAAAGAAGGCATGATGCTAGGACACAAAATCTCTAAAGCCGGTCTTGAAGTCGGCCGTGCTAAAGTAGATGTCATATCCAAATTACCTCCACCTTCAACCGTGAAGGGTGTGAGAAGTTTTCTGGGTCATGCGGGCTTCTATCGTCGATTCATTCAGGATTTCTCTAAAATCGCTCGCCCGATGACCCACCTCTTGGAAAAAGATACTCCTTTTATCTTTTCTAAAGAGTGTATCGAAGCTTTCAATCTTCTTAAGGATAAGCTAACTAAGGCACCGGTCTTGGTTACCCCTAATTGGGAGCTGCCTTTTGAATTGATGTGCGATGCTAGCGACTTTGCTATTGGTGCGGTTTTGGGCCAAAGAGTGAATAAACACTTCCAACCAATCCACTATGCTAGCAAAACAATGACGGGGGCTCAATTGCATTATACGACAACCGAAAAAGAGCTTTTAGCTGTTGTCTATGCTTTTGAAAAATTTCGCCCCTATCTTGTTTTATCCACCACAATCGTATACACGGAACATTCTGCGTTGAAGTACTTGATGACTAATCACGACTCTAAGCCAAGACTTCTTCGCTTGGTTTTACTCCTTCAAGAATTCAACATTGAAATTCGTGACAAGAAGGGAGCCGAAAAGCTGGCCGCGGATCATCTGAGTCGACTTGAGGATCCATATCAAGGGGATCATCCGAACAAAGAGATCAATGACTCTTTCCCCCTTGAGACCTTAATGTCTATAAATCTCAATCTTGATGACACCCCGTGGTTTGCCGACATTGCAAACTACTTAGCGGGTGGTGTTCTCATCAAAGGGTGAACATCCCAACAAGAAAAGAAGTTCTTGAATGATGTTAAGACTTACTTTTGGGATGACCCTTTTCTATTCAAACAATGTGCTGATCTTATCATTCGTCGATGTGTTGATGCACCAGCCACTTTGCAAATCCTTGCTGCTTGCCATAAAGGACCCACTGGTGGTCACTTTGCTCCCAACTACACCGCAAAGAAAGTGTTTGACTCTGGATTCTATTGGCCCACCATTTATCGTGACGCTCACGAAATGGTTAAGCATTGTGATGCTTGCCAACGCCAAGGCAAGATCACACATAAAGATGAGATGCCTCAAAATTTCATACAAGAATGTGAAATCTTTGACGTATGGGGCATCGACTTTATGGGGCCATTTCCATCATCCAAAGGGAACAAGTACATCCTCGTAGCCGTTGACTACGTTTCCAAATGGGTTGAAGCTAAGGCTCTCCCTACAAATGATGCGAGGGTGGTTGTGAACTTTTTAAAGCAGCTTTTCGCTCGATTCGGCGTTCCTCGTGCTATTATCAGTGACCGCATGACTCATTTTTTCAATGATCAATTTGCAAGAGTCATGGCTAAGTATGGTGTCAATCACCGTCTTTCCACCGCCTATCATCCCCAAACCAATGGGCAAGCCGAGATTTCCAACCGTGGATTGAAGCGAATTTTAGAGCGTACTGTGGGAGAGCATCGCGCCGCGTGGGCCGATAAGTTAGATGATGCTCTGTGAGCTTTCCGTACTGCTTATAAGACCCCGATCCGATCGGTTGTACACCTTATCGTCTTGTGTACGGGAAAGCATGCCACCTCCCCATCGAGTCGGAACATAAGGCGTACTGGGCCTTGAAGTGGGCTAACTTCGACATCAACAAAGCCGGTGATCTTCACAAGATTCAACTCAACGAGCTCAACGAACTGAGGAATGAAGCTTACGAGAACTCACTGATCTACTAGGAGAAGACCAAGATCATTCATGACGCAAGGATTAAGAACCGAGAGTTCCACGTTGATGATCAAGTCTTACTTTTTAACTCTCGGTTGAAGATCTTCTCTGGCAAGTTGAAGAGCCGCTGGTCTGGTCCATTAACCGTCACCAAAGTCTTTCCATATGGGACCATTGAGCTTTCTCAGCCAAATGGGCCCAATTTCAAGGTGAATGGCCAGCGTTTGAAGCTGTACTTTGGTGAGGACATCTCTCATGAGATGATTCCATCCCTCACCACGTTTCCCATGAACTAAATTTGGGCCGAGTCAGGCTCGTGACTCGATGAACAAAAACAAGCGCTTCTCGGGAGGCAACCCGTGTTCTATCCTTTACTGCTTTCATAATAAGTGTAGGGGAGCCCCGTATGTGTTTGTAGTCTTGTTTCTTGTGTTGTGCAGGGATTAAAGCTTAAAGGAGCATCTTGATGACTTTTGACGAACCGTGATAACGTGTTCCCATCTTCCCGGTTCTATCCCAAACTCTTGTGATTCAATATTTCATATTTTATATGTTCACATTGAATTCACTTTAGTTGTCCTCTCCTTAGCAAGATTTAAACAAAGTGCACAATGTCCTAAGTGTAGGGGAGTTTACTCCCACATGCTTAAACATTGAGGACAATGTTTATCTCAAGTATAGGGGGGACTTCTATCGAAGTAAGTGGTCTTTTCATGAATTTTCCCTCATTTTAACCGGAAAATTTGTTTTTTCGACATTTTTCAAAATTTTTAATCTATTTTGGCCTAGTTGTATAGTGGTATTTTTCTTTATTATGGTTATTTTCTTTCCTTGCTTAAATAAAGTGGTTTTAAATTTTTTTTAGTCATGAATATTTTGACTCAACCCGATTTTACTTATCTAAGTTTACTCTAGCTAGTATCCTTAACGTGTTTAAGTCAAGTTTTGCTAGGCTTTTATATAGGGAGCTATAAAACGTGAAAGTCTTAACTCTCACGGGTTAAGAACAAGAACTTTTCGCAAGTTCCTATAATTGATCCTAGAGAGTCGTTTATCAAGGGAACTTTAAAATGCGATTTCTGAACTTGAAAAAGTCTAAGAATTTGCAAGATCCTATAGATGACTCGAAAACCCAAAACTTTGATTTAATAGGCTAAGCATCCACGAGTCTCATTCCTTGAGATTTTAAATTGTAGAGGACGAGAGATGATAGAGTCAATTATAAGTTTGGTATTCTTTCGTGAATTTATGTGAGTTAATTATAAGCCTATTCTCCCTTCACTTGTTAATAAATTTATCTGCAATAAATAAGGTTGTACGATTTAAAAGGTTACTTAGCTTCTAGCCCAAGATCGTTTAAAAGTTGCTCGGTACGGATTAGAGTTCATAGCCAAGGCATAACCTATTGAAGCGGGATGCGAAGATTCGCGAGTCCGAAAAGGCCCTAACAAGGCATGAGGGCTACATTTTGTTGCTAAAGATCCAAAAGTGATGTGAAGAATCATTTATCGAAAATCAATATGAAGGATCGAGACACACGACGAAAAACAAATACTCCCAAAAGATCATGGAGAAGTCTATCCAAAAAGGCCCTAACAAGGTATGACGATAAATAAATCCGAGTCCTAAAAGGAGGCGGATCGTTGTATATCAAAGTCCAAAATAAAGATTGTAGAAAAATGAAGAAATCGTGGTCCAAATATGAAGAATCTCTCAAAACTTCAAGTGAAGAAATTCCTATTATGAAGAGAAGACCATTATTTCAAGAACGTCTGTCAAAGATTTGAAGTATGAAGTCGCTGCCAAATATCGGTCAGAGAAAAGTCTCAAATCGTGAAGCGAGTTATGCCAAGATATGAACTTTATGAGGTCCCGGGAAGCAGTTTTAAAAGATTTTGTCCTTTAGCTAACTATTGATTAAATCGTTCACTTTATTTTCGGCTTAACTAACTATCGAAATAAGTCAAACAATGCATTTTCGTGATCATTCAAGACAAAAATAAAATATAAGAGATACACCTAGGAATAAGGGAGTCTATGTGAATAATTGGCCCGCATGGATTCATGATAGTTTGCTAACTTATAATAACAATGATCTCGTTTTTAAGCTTGGTATGGGGAACGTGAAACTTGAGGATGATAAACGTTCATGGCAGCCAAAACCCAATGTAAGTCTTTAATTTCTTTACTTGTTTTTATCTTTTTATGATTAGTATTTAATAAAGGCCAAGGTAGGTTATTTATGATGGAAAATGTAAACCGTGCTTTAAAATTAATGCATTGCATGAGGGCATTGCAATGGTCAAGTGTAGGGGATTTAATAAGTGTGTAAACACTTATCCTTTTACCACTTATTTCCAATAATAACAAGACCAAAACGTGTAATTTATGTCGTAAAAGTCGGAATTATGCGTGGTTTGTGTTTTTATTGTGTTTTAGGACCAAAAGATGAAAAAGGAAGAAAAAACGGGCTTTCACGGGCTTTTATCGAAGAAAACGGGAAAAGACGAAGTCAAAAGATCAAGAGTGCTTAAAGAACGGATGTCCAAGACCTATTCTGAAGATTTATCGAAGAACAAGTCTAAAGACAGAAGTTTATTGAAGTCAAAGAACTCGAGTCTAAATAAATGAAGAAATGTTAAGACGAGTTTAATTAATCCCCAGACGACATCGAGAAAGAAAAATGAATTAAATCGAGTCGAGAAGAAAAGAAAGAAGGAAGCATCACACATGCACTTCCCACTTCCCTATAAATACCCTCCTAATCACATTAGGAGGGGGTTAGCTAGTTTTTATTTTTAAGTTTTCTTTCTAGTTTTAGAGAGAGAAAGTTCTAAACTTTCTCTCAATAAGTTTTTCATTCTTCCTTTCTTTTAAGCTTTCATCATTCTTGTATTGGGATTTCATCTATCTAATCCAAGTTAAGCTTTTTGTTCTTTAATCTCTTTCTACCTTTCTTTATTTTACTTGTTTTTAATCCGAAAGTTCATGGTTAATCTAAATGGTTCTCGATTCGTGTTGATTGTGGTGGTGTTTCGTGATTAAAAGGTTAAGTTTTCTTGTTCTACATAAGCTGTTGAACGAATAAGCTATAAGCTCTTCATGCTTATTGGCTTATTCGATTGTTTGGCTTATTTACTCTTTAAGTTTTTCTAAAAAGATTTATTGTTTTAAATCCGTCTTATGGAAGTTTTAATGTTTTAGGTTTCAAAAGTTTTAGAATTTGCGCTTATTTATTCTTTCATAAGTTTGAAAATTGCTTATTGGTTACTTCTTATTGGATTGAGCTTATTTCCCTTTGGACGCCTTTGCCATCTTAGGAGGGTTTACCCTTGTTACAATCCTTGGCTTCGATCTCTTAGAGTGCGATCTCTGTTGTTTCCCTCGTACGATCCACGCCCACGATCACTTATTGCGATCTGGGGTGCGATCGGTTCTCTCCTTCCTGCTTTGATCGCATTGATTGCGATCGGTTTTTTAGGATCAGGAACCACGATCAAAAACCACGATCACTCATTGCGATCGTGGTTGCGATATGGTAATACGATCTCCCCTTCATCGTACTAGTGAGTACGATCGGACCTCTTTTGTTGTAATCGCATTGAGTGCGATTGGTCGGTACGATCAACACTGCGATCAGGTTGCGATGGTAAGTTGCGATCGGGTTGCGATGGTGGGTACGATGGTGAGTTACGATGGTATGGTACGATGGATCATTGCGATGGAATGATTGCGATCTAAGTGCGATCGCAGTGCACATTATTTTAGTCTTTATTCTATTTTCCTAAGCTTTCAAATTTACTCTTTCCCGCCTTTTGTCTTAGTATATTTTAAACATCTTTTCTAGTTTTAAATCATTTACATTTTAGTTTCCAAAGTTGCAAACTTTTATTTGTAGTGTAATTCTAAGATTTCCATTTTACTCAATGACAACTTTAATTACTTGCATTTAGTTTAAAAAATTAGATAACTAAACCAAACCATTCTTTTGTTCACTGAAAGACAATTGAGTCGCACTCTTACCCGGTAATCACTTCGAAATGATTTGGAACTACGAATTTTGATACGAGGGGTAAAAAAAGCCTTGTATTAAATGGCGCCGCTGCCGGCTCTTTTCGTTAAGATTAACGGTTTCTAGTGAGAGACGCATTGAATTTTGGGATCCGTTCTTTGAACGTTATTTTCCTTGCTTCAAAAATTTTCAAAACCCTAAAAAATATAAAATTCTTCAAAAATACAAAAACATTAAAAAATCATAAAAAACAATTCTTTTCCAAAGGTTTTGCACCAAAAAGATTATATAGATATTCTCTCTGTGCATATTTTTCTTCTGCAGGTGTATGCGTACTAGATCTTCGAACTATTCTGAGCCCGAGACTCGTGAAGATCTAGATATGGCTGGTGTTAATAACAACAATAATAACCCACCTCTACCCAATTTTAATAACAATAACAACAACAATGTCCCCCTACATGATTTACGAACAATGGAGGAATTGTGTCAACCCACCATGAACGGAAACGGAAGCCCAATTGCGCCGATGCATGTCACGGCTCAGGAGTTTTCGTTGAAGCATCACATGATCCAACAAGTGCAAACTAACCCATTTCGCGGAATTCCGGATGATGATGCCAACAAACACCTCAACAAATTCATTACCATCACCCAAAGCATGAAGTCCCCCGGTGTTTCTATGGATGACCTTCGCCTTCAACTCTTTCCCCACTCGCTTTCTCACCATGCCGAAAAATGGTTTGACCGTCTCCCAAAGAATTCTATTCATACTTGGAATGACATGACTCAACGCTTTTTGTCGCGCTACTTCCCACCATCCATGGTCACAAGCCTTCGTAAACAAATTAGTGGATAGCACATTACTCACATCATAGACAACGCATAAAAATCGCGTCGTTTATTAATAAAGCATTTCCATTCATAAATATCAAAGTTACATCGGTCCCAAGTCATAATCATTTCATACAATTTTACAAAGATTTGAATGGAAATTATAATTTAAGTGCGGGCCATGAATTCTTGTTGTCTTCCCGAGAATTACCTTCAAGTACCTGAGATAAAACATGTTGAAAGAAAAGGTCAGCGATAACACCGAGTGATTTCATAGAGTTTAATAAACCATCAATATAATGTCGATATAAAATTATTACCGAAAATCATTTTGTACAAATCATTTTAATAGGCCATAAAATAGCCAAAGTCATTTTATACAAATCCTTATCGAAAATCATAATATAGGCATTTGCCTTAAAAATCATTATACGAGCCAATGTCGTAAAAACATCATACAATACGTCTTATGACGTTGTTTGAAAATAAAAACCGTTATATGAATATGGTTATGAAAACCAAAACACGAACATAATATCAATAGTATGACCCTGTATTGCTAGTTAGGCAATACATCGTAATTCAGTGCGTCTAGTAGTATTTCGTTAGTTGGATTATTATAAGCCGCATGACATTGTTACCTTACTAAACCAACAACGGGTAGCTAACCCGATACTCAATTTGCCCATCTAAAGTAGCGTGTCGTCACAAAGGTCACGCTATGGAAATCTTCTCATACATAAATTCGCTTACCAATTAATGTGGCACGACGGGGATCAACCGTCAAGGCGCGAACTGGGGTGATCGTCCCCAAATAGTACTATTATATGCACAAGCGTCTACCAAACCCCGGTAGTTCACAATTCATGCTAATGGGACTTTTAGTGACATAACCTAACTTTAATAATCCATTTTATTTCATCTATCGGTTCCTTTAATCATTTATCAGGTCATACAATCGGGTCATACAATCATTCGGGTCCAAATCAATAAACAAACAATCGGGACAAATGGTGTCCTATTTTATAAAAACTAACATGTTATCTCCCTCGCGGGTTTATAAAACATTTCATAAAAACATTTAAAAGAGTGTGAGGCTATGAACTCACGTTGATATGGGAAGGCGGGTTATCGGCAATTCAGACGTACGGTACGTGCTTCAATCACGGAAACCACCAAGTTGATGTAGGTATGATTTGGACATGGATTTTGATGGAGAAACTTGTGATGAACCATGACCATCTTCAAGACCACCAATCTTCATAAACTCCTTATGGAAAATCAGCCCCAAGACTCCATGGAACTCCTCCTTGGATGTTATAATCACCACCATTCAAGAGAGCTTCAAGAGGGCATCATCATATGTATGAATAACATAGGATTTTGAGGTAAATTTTGATCAAAATAGGGTGTTTGTGGGAGAGAGTGAACGACACAAATGAGAGCCAAGAGAGAAAATGGTGGTTGTTTTGCATGGATGAAATGAGAAAGTGGTATGGTGTAAATGGTTTTGTGAAGTTAGTGGGAAGTGTTGCTTCAAAATGAAGCTTCAAGTAACAAGTGTCTTGCTTACTTTGTAAGCTTGACACATAAAAGTGTTGGTTTGCTAGTTAGGGTCGGTTTTGAGTGGGGGTGGGACAAGTGTCCCACTTGTCTCATCCCCATTTATTTACGGGTACTCCTCGATTCTAGTTTCCTCGATTTGCGTGCCCTCGGGTCGTTTTACGAAAAACGTTTTTTATAAATTATGAATCAACGGCACAAAACGAATCTAATAAAAATTGTCTCATCAAAAACGGATTTCGAAAACGTAAATACGTAATCCTAAGGTTTCCGGTTTAGTCGTAAAGGACGTTAAAATAAAATCGTAAGTCCTAATCTCTTCTCGTAAATTTGTGAGTTTATAAACCAACACAAATTCAAAACTCCAAAATAATATTCACGGATAAATTTATTTTCTGAAATGTCGGACTGTCACCAAGGACGGTGTATGTAAACGTAAGCACGTAACGTTGAATCCTCCAGTTTAGACGTAGTCGACGCTACTTCAAGACGTAAATCCAAATTTCTTCCCAAAAATAAGTGAGTTCATATTGTAATATTAAAATAATGTTTTCAAATAAATATTGAGAATAAAATATCAACCATAAATTGACGGATAGTCACAGTTTATGATGCTTCTCAATCAAAGGCCACAAGGGGCTCTACCTTCAAACACACAAACTAATCCAAGGGATAATGTTAATGCAATCACAACAAAGGAGTGGAAAGACAACTAATGATCCTTCAAAACCTACACTTCCTTTGCTTAAGCCTACTATGGTTCCACCTTTTGATAAGCCTTTAACATTAACACCTTCAAGCTCTACACCTTCAAAACCCACACCTACTATTTCTTCACCTTCTCAACCCATCAATGAAGAATCCAACAAAGAAAATCCTTCAACAACCACTCAACCTACACCAAAACCAAGTCTCCCATATCCATCAAGATTGAGAATGGAAAATCTTAAGAATAAGGATGATATTCAAGTGTCAAACTTTTTGCGGATGTTCAAACAATTGAATATTAACATCTCCTTTGCGGAAGCCTTAGCCTATATGCCTAAATTTACTAAAATAATCAAGGACCTTCTTTCGAACAAGGAGAAATTGGTAGATTTGCCTAATGCTTCTTTAATGAAAATTGCTCCGCGGTTTTGCTTAAGAAGTTGCCTACTAAGCTTGGAGATCTGGGAAGGTTTTTGATTCCTTGCAATTTTCCGGGGGTGGAAAATTGTATGGCACTAGCAGATCTTGGGGCAAGTATCAATCTCATGCCATTATCAGTTTGGAAAAGCCTTTCACTTCCCGAGCTCACACCTACAAAAATGACACTTGAATTAGCCAACCATTCAATAGCTTATTCGGTGGGAATTGTGGAGGATGTTTTTGTTGGTGTGGATAAATTCACATTTCCCGCGGATTTTGTAGTGGTTGATTATGATATGGACCCGAGAGTTCCTCTTATTGTTGGTAGACCCTTTTTGAGAAGGGGTCGTACTCTTATTGATGTGGCGGAAGGTGAACTCACAATGCGGGTAGGAGATGAAAGAGTTATATTTAATATGGGAAAGTTGTCTAAGATATCCAATGAGTCCGAAACGGTGAAGCATATTGATGTTCTTAATAAGGAGGAGACTTGAGTTGATATCCTTAATGAAGTTTATGGTGAATATTTTTATGAAGCTTGCACAAGTGGATATTATGATCCTCCCTATGTTGAGACCATAGCCTCTATTACCTCATCTTTGGATATTCATGAACTTCAAAAGCTTAACTTTGGTGAATTTGTGATTCATTCCAATCCTCTTTTTGAAACATCATTTGATAACCCACTTTTCCACCATGATGAGGAAACCAATGAGGATTTTAGTTATGATGAACTTTATCTTTGTGATACACCAATATATGATGAATATAGTGATGATGAGATCTCTATTTGTGAACCTCCCTTCTTTGATGATCACACTTCCTTGGGTTTTGAGGAGTTACATGTTGAGTCATTAATCTTTGACATACCAATCTATGATGATTATGGTGATGAGGTGTGTTCTATCATGGATGAGATTGATGATTTTCTTGAGGTTGATACACCTCTTGGGTATATTCTTGGATATTTTGACAAGGAGGGAGACATACTCTTTCTAGATTCTTTATTGCATGAAGACACTTTACCTTCTCTTCTACCCACCTCAACCTTTCAAAGTGAGAAAGAAAAGCAAGTCATGATGGTTTCTTCCAAAAGCTTGTTGATACCCATTGTCCCACAAACTTTCTCTCAAGATGTGACCTATAAGGTGGAATCTTCTAAGGCTACCACCACTTGTTGTTTTCCCATCAAGGAAATGATTTTTGATCTTGGTATAGAGATTGATAAACCAACTCAGTATCCGCCTGATGCAATAAAAGGAAAACTTGTGGGAGATTTTAGAGTATCACCTTATCATCCTTGGGAGAACATATGGGCAACCTTTATGGAGAATAACACCTCACCCATTTCACCAATTCTTGGGATGTTACTTGTTGGATTGTGTTATAAGTGGGATGCTAATTATGTATTTGATTCGGAGGGATATTTGTCGTGTTTTGTATACTTGAAAACTTGCTTTACCTCATCATGGAGATTTTTCTTAAAAAGGGTAAAACTTTTACTCTCCATGATAGGTTATAGACACTTTTAAGTGTGGGATGAGTCGAGCTAGAGACTCCATAAATCAAGCTTGAATAACTAGGCTTAGAGTTTTTAGACTAGAGTGTGGTAGGATAGAAATAAATGGTTTATAGATGAGAAGAAGTGTAGGAGTGATATGAGGAAAATGTCATATCAATAAGTCAACAAACAACCCTAAAACATATTGCAAATACCTAACTTTTATGCTATAAAGTAGTATTTTATGGTATGTTTTGTGTTTGTGCTTGGTTAGGTAACAAGGATACAAATTTGAAGCAAACAAGTGAAATCAAGCTCATTTATGATGAAAAGACAAGAGAAGGATAAAAATGACAAGTCATGAGAAGATGAAGGACCTATCTTGACAACATTTAAAAGTTGAGGGACTAAAGTCCAATTTTGGAAAAGTCAAGATCAAAGTCAAACCTGGTCAACTCTCAAGTCAACCAAGTCAAAGGGCTCAAATAATCAAGAATGAAGGTCAAAGGACTAATTTTGCCAAAGAAATGAAGACTAGAGCTCAAAACATAATTCTGCCAAAGTATAGGGGCTAAAAGTGACAAGTTTATACCAAGTTTGGTCTTAATCCGGTTTTACATGCAAGAACCAATGGGGAGGAAAGAAAAAGTGTACTCGGATCACCACCTCAGCTGCCAGCTGGGCCACTAACAGCCTTTTCATTAAACACCAAATCTGCTACAGTCAAACGTACTTTCTCCTTTTTAGCCAATGGAAATATGCCACTCCATAATCACTTTATCCACTTTTGGATATCAATCCGTGTGACCAGTTGAGAGCGAATCAAAAATTGCCACGTGTCACATTTAAACAACAACGAACCCAAGACTGATTTTGAGCTACAATGCATTTCAAATCAAGTGCCATACATGAAAAAGACTCAAAATCAAGCAAGGAGTCCATTCCACTCACTTAATTGGATTGAAAATCATTGGATCAAAAACCCCTATTTGTGTTCTTGAGCCGAATTATGCAATCAACAAGAATAAGCCATGTGGAGCTTAGAGATTGGTTTAGACACGTCATCTACCCCAACTAACTCTCACCTCAGCTCTATAAATAGGACATGTAGACCTCATTTATACAAGTAGACTTTAGGTGTGAAAAACACACACATTATTTTCTCTCAATTCCAGCTTTTCACTTTTAGTTAGAACAACTCTTAGGTGTTTGACACACACCTAAGAGTTAGTTAGTTAGTTACCAACTTCTTGTAACCACTTTTCCGTCCAATAAATACAAATTAATTTTCAGTTTCAATCACTCCCATTCTACTTCATTCATTACTGCAATCTAAGTGATATTGTGTTGTTTCTATTGATCTTCCATGATCAATGGAAGCTTGTTGATGATTTGGAGCATTATAGCTATTCATAATTCCAGTTGTAGTCCATTTTCATTCATTTGCAGAGCTTGTAGCAGGGGTGTAGATTGTAGCTGATTATGATGATGATGATGGTTAATATTGGTTGATTAATGGTGGTTTGGTGTTTGTTAGAAAGCTCAGCGCCTCTCTATTTCTACAACGAAGGCTTCAAGCTAAAAAGTTCTAAATTCTTCATTTTTAGTTCCTCTAAAATGTCTCTGCATGCTACATTCCTAGTGTAACTACTATGTGCTGAACTGAATGTGTTTCTAGGTTGCTTATAATCTGTTTGAGTTAGTTTGATAGAGTGTTTGTAGTTTTATAGCTTTTCCATTAGTCTTACTTGTTAAGTTTGAGATTTTTCATCAGTCATTGTCCATTAATAGTTATTCTGAGTTTTAAGCTGTTTACATGATTGTTTTTGGTTCAAACACATTTCAATTCATCCTTTGAACAAGTTCTAATAAGTGCCTACACCTGTTTCAGTCTTATGATTATAAACTCTTTGAAAAAGTTCTTATACAGATTCTTAAGTGATGTTTGGTTTAAGTCAGATTTGGTAATTCAAGTTGTTAAACTGGTTGATAAAAGTTCATTTACACTTAGTCATCTAGTGTGAACATTTTGGTTCAGTTTTAAAGTCAAATTGTTTTTCAAAAAGGCAATTGGTAGTGAAAAAGTGTGGGTCAAGTCATTTTCATAGCTCATTAGTTAAACTAGCTCACTTGATTCCTTGTCATTTCTTTATTACTGGATCAAATTGCCTCAAACCTGTTTCAATTTTATAGTTTAACATCTGAACTTTCAGTGTCTAATTGGAAATTATACAGTTTAACACTTTGAGTGAGAAATCAACTTTTTGATAAGCACTTGTTCTATATTCAGTTTCTGTGATAAAGTCCATACTGATTTGTCATATCTCAAAATCCACTTCATAAATTTCCTAATTTTCTTTCACAAATCTATTCGCCATCATGTCTTGAGTAGATTCTATAATTTTTAGCTTTTTAAGTTTTTGGTCAAACTTGGTCAAATAAGCCAATGTTGGCTTATTCATGATTCTGGCTTATTCGGTTGATCATTTTCCAAACAAAAAGACATTCAAAGCTTTTTGAAAGTTGATTAATCAGTTTGTGCAAGAAAATCATTTTGTGGTTGACTAGTTTTCAAATAAGCTTATTCTTAGCTTATTCATATAAGCTAACTTGAGATTACATGTTTTTAAGCAAATTCATGTTACTGGCCTAGTTTAATTTTGATTTTAATGTTGGGAATAAATTATAGCCAGTCTACTTGAGCGCTGACAAGAGTAAAACAAGCGTTGACAGGAGTAAAACAAACGCTGACAGATCAAGCGTTGACAAGACAAACTCAAGCGTTGATGCATTGAAGACAAGCACTGATGGATGGATATACTCTACGCGTTTATTATATTCTAGATTACTTCTAGTAAAGATAGGAACAACAATGTATTTTCTATATTTATCTTTACCTATAATAGTTGATACGTAGATTATTGTACAAGGCTTCTTAAGTCTATAAAAGAAGACCTTTAGGTTAATGTTATATATAAGTTTTCATACGTAAACTACTTTCTTTGTAAGCAAGTTTGATATCATTAATCAAAGTGAAAGTTTGTTTACATCTTGTGTATTCTTGTTTAAGTGTTAATTCCGCATAACACTTAGATTGTCATATACATATATAAAGGTTTCTCTAAGTGTATTACTTGATCTAATCTCGTATACATAAAGCTAAATCGATCTAAGTTTGGGATCAACAAGTGGTATCAGAGCTTGTTGAGGAACTTTTTGATCTTAAAGAACACAAGAACCCTAAAAATCACCAAAACCTTAATTTTCTCAAAACCCTAACAACATCATGTAAAATCCAGAAATAACCTCCTCCTCCTCACCTTTGCCAAACATCAAGATTCCCATGTTTGATGCAACCAACTTTGAATTGTGGAAATTCAACATTGAGCAATATCTAGGGATCTATGACTACACACTCTGGGAGATTATTGAATATGGAAACACATTCAATAAAGCTCAAAAGATTGCTAATGCCATTGCTGCAAGAACAGCTGTTGCTGGATGTTCAGAAGCAGATAAGAAAGAAAAGCCTGATGACGGTAGAGCTGTGTCTGCTGAAGACATAGCAAAGAAAAGGGTTGACATGAAAACCCTAAACATTCTGAAAGTCTCTTTGGGACAACAGAACCAGCATAAGTACAGAGGTTATGAATTTGCTAAGGACCTTTGGGCTGTTCTTGAAGTTGCATATGGTGGCAATGAAGATACTAAGGAAGAGAAGAAGAAGCAACTCATGCATGATTATGTTGTCTTCAAGGCTCAACCTAATGAGAAGCTTAGTAGTGTGAGAAGCAGATTGCTTGATATTACAAGCAAATTGTCCTTCATGGGGACACAACTTGGTGATGTTGACATTAATGCCACTTTTCTTAAAAGTCTTGGTGAGGTATGGAAGATTGAGGAACGATCTATACTTGCCAACAACACTCACAAAAGTTCTACTTTTGATGATATATACAACAAACTGGGGCTGTTGGAAGATGAAACTCTTTTGGAGCATGGAAGCAAGTCTACCAACAGTAACATGGCCTTCTTTTCTCATAGTGAAGGTCAATTCAATCAGAAGGACTCTTACATGCATCCAGTTACTGGATCATCATGTGTCAACGCTGGAACATGTCCTGTCAACGCCTCATACTCAAACGCTGACACATACAAAAGTGACTCACCAAGAGTTAAACCTGCTGGTTTGGATCTGGATACTGTATGTGCTTATATTGCTTCTTTGCCTAATGGTTCAGTAATTACATATGAGGACCTTGAGCAGATAAGTGATGAGCACTTGGAAGAAATGGATATTAAGTAGAACATGGCTCTTGCTAGTATAAGAGCAAACAGGTGGAATAGAAGGTTTAAGAAGAAAATGACCTTCAATGCAAAGGACACAGCTGGATTTGATAAATCCAAAGTTGAGTGCTACAACTGTCATCGTATGGGGCACTTCATGAGGGAATGCAGATCTCCAAGAAGATCTGATGCTGGAAAACCCTCAAGTCAAATTGTTAAAGCTCAAGATCCTAAGGCCATGGTTGCAGTACAAGACATTGATGGTATTGGATGGGACTGGAGCTATTTGGCTAAGAATGGGGAAGAGGATAAAGCTTTGGTTGCCGAGATAGAAGAAGAAGAGCATGTTCAATATGCTCTCATGGCACACTCCTCCTCTTCATCTGATAATGAGGTATACGATGATGCTTTTTGTAGTAAAGGTTGTAGGTTAAATACTGAGAGACTTAACAAAGAGGTGTTAAGATTATTAGATGATATGAGTACTGAGAGATGCAAACTGTCTAACTATCAACTAGCTCTCACTCAAACTGAGAAGACAATTTCTGAATACAAGAAAATGGAATTTGATTTAAAATATAAACTAAATATTTTAAAACATGAGTTGAATGCTAGTAATGATATTAGGAGTATCATGGACAGGGTTAATGGTGAGTTACAGGCTAAGTTAGATGAGGCCATTAAGAATAAATATAATGTTGACCTTAAAATTCAAAGGTTTGATAAGGCCACACAAACCCTAGGTGAATGTGTGAGTAAACAAAGGGATCCTAAGGACATGACTGGGATTGGGATGAAAGACTACTCTATGGTTCCACCACCAGCTGGTGACTTCTATGGTTTCCAACAAAAGGACCTATCTTGGACTGGTTTACCAGAACTCCAAGAGGAGGAATTCATTCCTCCACCAAGAGTTGTTACCCCAGTTAAAGAGTATCAACAAAAGTTGACTGACTTAAATGAATGGAAGAAAGCTAACCTTACCTTATTTGTTAAGGGTGGCTTGCTATGTGAAAGTCCTAATGAGTCAACCCCCATTAAAGTTACAAACCCAATCACTGGTAAGGCTGTTGACCTTGGTTCAAACACTGTTAGAAAACCTAGCATTAAGTATGCAGAGATGCATAGGAATACTAGGTCACCTAAGAGCCAAGTTAGCAATGATGAAACAGGCTTCTTCTCTTCTAGACCTAGGGTTGTGTCTAGAAAAGCCTGTTACACTTGTGGTAACATTTCACATTTAGCATATAAGTGTGTCAACGCTCCCAAAGTCAACGTTGTTAGAAATTCAAACGTTGTCAGACCCAAACCTTGTGTGCAGCAAAGTCCACAAGTTGTTAGACCTGCCCCATTCTTCACTAGAGGGTCTAACACTCATGGACAAAGACCATTTCAAAAGACAAATACTTGGTCTAACAGGCAATGGGTTTCTGTAACAAACCCTAGGTTCAACGCTAACAAGGGTAATTTCAGCATTGACAAGACCAAATCTAACGCTGACAGAAACGTGTCCAGACCTAAATATTTGCAACCACAGGGTAAGGGGTCTAAAGCTTCTTCAAGCTTGACATGGAGACCAAAGAAAGATCAAAACCCTAATGATAATGGGATTTCAATGACCTGCAATAGATTTAATTACATTTCAAAGGTCATTTCAAAACCTATTGGGGTTAACTAGGTATTTCATCCAAAGAAGGATGAAAATGGGGTTGTTATGATAACTAAGTCTGTTCTTATTGAACAACCAGATGAATCCAAGTCTGCTAAGGCTTGGGTTCCCAAAGAAAACTAACTTGTTTTCTTTATGTGCAGGGCATTCAAAACCAGGTAAATGATTATGGATATTGGGACAGTGGATGCTCAAGGCACATGACAGGGAAGGAAGATTATTAAACTAACTTCACTCCCATTAAGGATGGTGATAAGGTTTACTTTGGAGGCGGATATGGTACTATCACAAGCAAAGGAACACTTCTCACCAAGAACTTGCGTTTTGAAAACGTATTTTTGGTAAAGGAACTTGATTACAATCTTTTTAGTGTATCACAAGTTTGTGATAACAAAAATAAAGTTCTGTTTACTGATACTGAATGTTTGGTGTTAAGCAAGGATTATAAGATCCCTGATGAGAAATATATTGACTATTGAACACCTAGACATAAAGACATATATAATGTGAATCTGAATGGGATTAGAATGAATAGCAATATGTCATGTTTTATGCTAAAGCTTCAGTAGATGAAAGTAATTTATGGCACAGGAGACTAGGGCACATAAACTTTAAGAATATAAACAGGCTTGTGAGACTTGGCTTGGTTGATGGTTTGCCTGAAAAGGCCTTCCACAATGACCACTCTTGTGTTGCATGTCTTAAAGGCAAGCAGCACAAGGTCTCATTCAAGTCCAAACAAGTGCACTCTAGTACTAGACCTCTTCACTTGCTTCATATGGACCTCTTTGGTCCAACCAATATAGAGAGTTTGAATTGTAAATCATACTGCTTTGTCATCATAGATGACTTCTCTAGGTTTACTTGGACTTTCTTTTTAGCTACGAAGAGTGATACAACTGACACTTTAATTGATTTTATCAGTCAGATTGAGAAGAAGACTGGCAATGAAGTCAAAATGCTTAGGAGTGATAATGGTGGTGAATTTAGGAATAAAGTGTTAGATGATTTTTGTGCCAGGAAAGGAATTACTAGGCAATTTAGTGTTGCCAGAACCCCACAGCAAAATGGGGTTGCTGAGAGGAAAAATAGAACCCTAATTGAAGCAGCCAGAACCATGTTGGTTGATGCTCATTTTCCTATAGCCTTTTGGGCTGACGCTATTAATACAGCTTGCTATTTTCAAAATAGAGCATTGGTTAACAAAATACAGAACAAAACACCTTATGAGTTACTTTGGGGAAGAAAACCTAATATTGGTTTTCTCAGACCTTTTGGTTGTCATGTAGTTATGTTAGATACTAGTGATGCCTTAGGTAAATTTAGTGCAAAAGGTGATGAAGGCTATTTCATGGGGTATTTGATACAATGATTCTCATTGGGGTTCAGATTAAGTCTCGGAATCTTCTCGAATTGATCACGGTTCTAAGTGAAATAATTGTTCTTGGTTACTAAAAAGGGTTTGATTTTGGTTATCTAATTTTTAAACTAAATGCAAGTAATGAAAATGTCGATGAGTAAAGTAGAAGCTTTGACAAAATTAAACTAAAAGTTAATTAGGAAAATACTTAAAACTTAAAACTTTGTAAAACATTAAAACTTAAAAACTTAGTTCATCGGAATATTGCAAATCATGTCCATCGGAACGAACCAAAATCAAAACCATCAGAATACAAAAATGCAAAGCTGTCGGAATGTTAAAGTCAATTCTATCGGAATATGGTTCTGTCGCAATGTGCATCCATCGGAATGTCCTCTGTCGCAAAATCTAGATCGGAAAGACCTGAACACTTCTGTCGGAAAGATGCTTATCGGAATACAAGGTAAAATCTATCGGAATGATGCTGACTAAAATTGAGCAGAGTTTCGACTCAAAATAACCTTATTACCCTTCGGAATATGCGATCGCAATCCCAGATCGGAATAAGGGGGAAATGACCAACCGATCGCAAAGTAAAACCCTAAATGGGTTATTGCGATGTAAACACACAACCGTCGGAATATACAAATACCCAATATTGCGATGAAATGCAATATTAATCCGAAATTTGGGGGAAAGCCGGAAACTCAATAAGCTGTTACAAAAAGCTATTTTAACCGATCTTAAACAACTCAAAAATCTTAAATTAGACAACTTGCAAAACATAAAAGATCATAAACTATATGGAATGAACGTTAAAATGACTAGAATCTTTAATAAATCCGAAAACCAATAAGCTAAAACAAGGAGTAAGCCAATAAGCATAGAGAGCTTATGGCTTAAACCGAATGAAAGCTTATGTAGGAACACGAAAGAAATGAACTTTCTAAACACGCAACCTCAAATTCAATCACGAATCATGAAGGATTCGGATCAAGTTTAAGGGTTCGGACTAAAAATTAAGCAAGATCAAGAAATGTAGAAGGAGATTTAAGAACATAAAGCTTAAGCTTTAACTTGATTAATGGAAATTTAAATACACAAAGCTTAAACTTGCAAAATTAAAAGAAAGAAAAGATGAAAAATTTAGTGAGAGAAAGTTGGGAACTTTCTCTCTCTAAAACTATAAAGAAGAATGAAAGACTAAAACTAGCTAGCCTCCAAAATTGTGAGGAGAAGTCCTATTTATAGGCGTTTGCTTTGTGGGCTTATGAATGGGCTTTGTTCATGGGCTTCTCTTCTTCTTTCTTCTTTAGTCTTTACGTTTCTTTAATTAAACGTTTCCGACTTTGGATTTTGAGAAGTGTCGGTGAATAATTCCAACTCGTCTTATAATCTTTTGTTTAATAGACTCGAGTTCTTCGACATATATGAATCTTTCATCTTTGGCTCTTTTCTTTGATAAATCTTCAAATAAGCACAATGACTTCAAATCTTTTGCATCTCTTGGACAATAGACTTCGTCTTGAGTCTTTTTCTTCGATAAAACCCGTGCAATCCCATGTTTTCTTCAATATTCATCCGGTTGACTCTGAAAACACAATAAACACAAAAACCACGCATAATTCCAAACAAATGATATTAAATACGTGTTTTGGTCTTGTTTTAGTAAGAAATAAGTGGTAAAAGGATGGGTGTTTACACACCTATCAAATCCCTTACACTTAACCATTGCCATGCCCTCATGCAATGCTTAGTGATAAAGCAATTTTACACTTTTCTCATAATCAATCAACCTTGGCCTTATTAAAATACCACTAAACAAAAATTAAAGTACTAAGAGTAATTAAAACTTTAAAGTAAAAAAAGGATAGAAAACCATTTTCACAAGAAAATAGCTACATGGAAATAACTTGCAAAGAGATCAAGAACTTACATTAGGGCTTTGGTGCTGCGAAGATTTATCACCCTTAAGTTTCACGTTACCCAAACTAAGCTTAAAAACGAGATCATTGTTATTATAAGTTAGCAAATCAAACACTTACACACATGGCTTAATTATATGCTTAAACTCCCTTATTCCTAGGTGTATCTCTTATATTTTATTTGTGTCTTAGAATGATCGTGAAGATGCATTTTTGGACTTATTTCGATAGTTTATTTAGGCTGAAAGCAAAGTAGGACGATTTGAACAATAGTTAGCTAAAGGACAAAATCTCTTAAAACTGCTTCTCGGGTTATTAAAAAGTTCATATCTTGGCATAACTCGGTTCATGATTTGAGACCTTTCTCGGGCCGATATTTGGCATGTACTTCATACTTCATATCTTGAGAGACGTTCTTGAGATAATGGTCTTCTCTTCGTAATAGAGTTTATTCACTTGGAGACTTTTGAGGGGTACTCCAACTTTGTTGACCACGACTTCATGATTATTTCTTCAATCTCTAATTGGGATTTTGAGATACAACTATCCGCCTCCTTTTCGGACTTGGATCTATTTATCCTCATACCTTGTTAGGGTCTTTTCGGATAGACTTCTCCATGATCTTTATGTGAGTTGATTGCTTTTTGTCGTGAGTCTTGATCCTTCATATTGATTTTGGGAATAATGCTTTTCACATCACCTTGGATCTTTAGCAATAAGATTGAATCCTCATGCCTTGTTAGGGCCTTTTCGGACTCGCCAATCTTCGCGCCCCGCTTCATAAGTTATGCCTTGGGTATGAACTCTTATCATTAACGAGCAACTTTTAAACGATTTTGGGCTAGAAGCTAAGTAACTTTTCAAATCGTACGACCTTACTTATTGCAGATAAATTATTAGCAAGTGATGGCAGAATAGGCAAATAATTACACCAAGTGTGCTTGTGCAAGAATACTGACTTACAATTGACTCTATCATTTCTCGTTCTCCACAATTTAAAATCTCAAGTAATGAGACTCGTGGATGCTTCGCCTAATAAACCAATTAAGGTCTACATGGTTAAGGATACTAGCTAGAATAAACTTGGATAAGTCTATTCGGGTTGAGTCAAAATAATCGCAACGGGCCTAATATGTCAAAGATTTCAAAACTAGCTACACCACTTTATTAATATTTTTGACTTTATTGCGGGATATATACATATGAAAGCAACGATAAAAATTTAAAAATTACGACTAAATGGCCAAAGTTAATAAAAAATTTGAAAAATGTTGAAAAAGATGATTTTCCGGTTAAATGAAGGCATTTTCATGGAAAAGTCCACTTAAAACTTCGATAGAAGTCCCCCTACACTTAAAATAAACATTGTCCTCAATGTTAAGCATGTGGGAAAAGTCTCTCCTACACTTATGACATTGTGCATGTTGGTTAAATCAAGCTAAGGAAGAGACGACTAAAGTGATCAATTTCAAATGTGAGTATGAAGAAAATTGAATCACGATAGTTGAGAGATAGAACCGGATTTCGGATAACACGGGAGCACGGTTCTTATGAGAGATGTCCTCACCAAAGTACAACTTCACTCGTTGGTCATTCACCTTAAAATTAGGTCCATTAGGTTGAGCGAGCTCGAGAGTACCATATGGAAAAATTTGGGCAATGGTGAATGGGCCGGACCAACGAGATTTCAGCTTGCCCGAAAAGATTTTCAACCGAGAGTTAAAGAGTAAAACTTTGTCTCCAACTTGGAACTCTCGGTTTTTAATCTTGGAGTCGTGAATGAGCTTAGTCTTTTCCTTATAGATCAAAGAATTTTTTATAAGCCTCATTACGGAGTTCATTGAGCTCATTGAGTTGGATCTTGCGTAGGTCACCGGCTTTGTTGATATCGAAATTAGCCCACTTCAAGGCCCAGTAAGCCTTGTGCTCCAACTCAATGGGGAGGTGGAACGCTTTCCCGTACATGAGATGATATGGTGTACAACCAATCGGAGTCTTGTAAGCGGTACGGAAAGCCCACAGAGCATCATCAAGTTTATCGGCCCATGAGGCACGATGCTCTCCCACGGTTCTTTCTAGAATTCGCTTTAATCCTCAGTTAGAGATTTCAGCCTGGCCATTAGTTTGTGGGTGGTATGCGGTGGAAAGACGATGATTGACACCATACTTAGCCATGACTCTTGCGAATTGGTCATTGCAAAAATGAGTCCCGCGATCACTAATAATGGCACGAGGCACACCGAATCTAGGGAATAGCGACTTCAAAAAGTTACAAACCACCCTTGCGTCATTAGTGGGTAAAGCTTTGGCTTCAACCCATTTGGAGACGTAGTCAACGGCTACAAGGATGTATTTGTTTCCTTTAGAGGAAGGGAATGGCCCCATAAAGTCGATACCCCAAACATCAAAGACTTCACACTCTTGAATGAAATTCTGAGGCATCTCGTCTTTATGTGTGATCTTGCCTTGTTTTTGACAAGCATCACAACGTTTAACCCTCTCGTGAGCATCACGATAAATGGTGGGCCAATAAAATCCCGAGTCAAACACTTTTTTGGCGGTGTAGTTGGGACCAAAGTGACCACCGGTGGGTCCTTTGTGGCAAGCGTCAAGGATTTCAAAAGCTGCCGGTCCATCAACACATCGGCGAATAATCAAATCAGCACATTGTATGAATAGATACGGGTCATCCCAAAAGTAAGTCTTAATGTCTTTGAAGAACTTCTTCTTTTGTTGGGATGTTAGCCCGTTAACGAGAATTCCACCCGCCAAGTAGTTAACAATGTCCGCAAACGACGGGGTTTCATCAGAATTCGAGTTGATAGATATTAAGGTCTCCAGGGGAAAAGAGTCAGCTCCCTTCTTATCACGAATTTCGATTTTAATTTCTTGAAGTAGCAAAACCCAGCGAAGAAGTCTTGGTTTGGAATCTTGTTTAGTTAACAAGTACTCCAACGCGGAATGATCGGTATACACGATTGTGGTAGAAAGGACAAGATAGGGGCGAAATTTTTCAAAAGCATAGACAACAGCTAAAAGATCTTTTTTGGTTGTCGTGTAATGCAATTGAGCCCCCGTTATTGTCTTGCTAGCATAGTGGATTGGTTGGAAGTGTTTGTTCACTCGTTGGCCCAAAACCGCTCCAATAGCAAAGTCGCCAGCATCGCACATAAACTCGAAAGGCAGCTCCCAATTAGGGGTAACCAAGACCGGTGCCTTAGTAAGCTTATCCTTAAGCAAGTTGAAGGCTTCAATAAACTCGTTGGAAAAGATAAAAGGAGTATCTTTTTCCAAGAGGTGGGTCATCGGGCGCGCGATTTTAGAAAAATCTTTGATAAAGCGACGGTAGAAGCCTGCATGACCCAGGAAAATTCTCACACCCTTCACGATTGAAGGTGGAGGCAGTTTAGAAATAACATCGACTTTAGCACGGTCCACTTCCAGATCGGCTTTGGAAATTTTGTGTCCTAGCACGATGCCCTCTTTTACCATGAAATGGCATTTTTCCCAATTAAGAACAAGACGAGTGTCTTCACACCGCTTAAGCATACGTTCTAAATTGGCGAGGCAAGCAGAGAAAGAATCGCCATAAACCGAGAAATCATCCATGAATACTTCCATAGTTTCTTCAACCATGTCATGGAAGATAGCCATCATACACCTTTGGAACGTCCCAGGAGCATTGCATAAACCAAAAGGCATACGTTTGTAAGCAAATGTTCCGTAGGGACAAGTGAATGTGGTCTTCTCTTGGTCTTTGGGATCGATGGGAATTTGAAAATACCCGGAGAAACCGTCTAAGAAGCAGTAATAGTCATTACCTGCTAGACGCTCGAGCATTTGATCCATGAAAGGAAGAGGAAAGTGATATTTTCTCGTGGCATCATTGAGTTTGCGATAGTCGATACAAACTCTCCACCCAGTAACGAGATGAGTGGGAATCAACTCGTTGTGTTCATTGGGAACAACGGTTATTCCGCCCTTCTTAGGCACACAATGAACGGGACTTACCCATGGCGAATCCGAAATAGGGTAAATCAAGCCGGCATCAAGAAGTTTGATAACCTCTTGTTTGATGACGTCATTAATGCGAGGATTAACCCTTCTTTGGCTCTGGATTGCGGGTTTAAAGTCATCTTCCATGAGAATCTTGTGAGTACAAAATTTTGGATCAATTCCGCGGATATCAGAAATTTTCCAAGCAATTGCCTTCTTATGATCTTTAAGCACGGCGATGAGGCGAGATTTATCTTCTTCTTTCAAGTCCTTAGCAATGATGACGGGCGACTTCTTCTTTTCTTTAAGGAACACGTACTCGAGATGGGACGGCAACTCCTTAAGTTCCAAATCCGGAGGATTTTCGATGGGAGGCGGATTCAAAGTCGGTGCATCGATAGCAATATCCTTGGGGGATGGTGGAGAAATATTGTCTTCTTTAAGAAGGTTCTCAATGAGGCGAAGATCTTCATCCCAATCGGTGGGAGAATCGTCATGTTCTAAGTTCACATCTCCCATGGTGGCTTCCAAATCTTTCCAAAGGAAATCACTTTCTCCAAATAGAGATAGTGATGAGTCAATAGAGGAAACGGTCTCAACATTGGGAAGAGAGGTAGGAATACTTTTACAAGCATCTTCGAAGTTTTCTTCACAAGCCTCATCAAGAACGTCAATACAATTAACACTCTCGTATGAATAAGGCTGTTTAGAAAGCTTTCCCATGTTGAAAACGATTTTATCATCACTCACTCTCATGATAAGCTCACCGGCTACAACATCGATGAGAGTGCGACCGGTCCTCAAGAATGGACGACCAACGATTAATGGCACACGAGGGTCCATGTCGTAGTCAACGACAACGAAATCGGCGGGAAAAGTGAATTTGTCGACTCCTACAAAGACGTCTTCGGCTATCCCCACTGGATAAGCAACCGTACGGTTAGCTAATTCCAAAGTCATTTTGGTGGGGACTAGCTCGGGGAGAGATAATTGCTTCCACACACTTAAAGGCATTAAGTTAATACTGGCACCTAGATCGGCTGGGTCATGCAATTCTCTACTCCCGGGAAGTTGCAAGGGATTAAGAAACGACCCCGATCACCAAGCTTGGTTGGCAATTTCCTTAAGAGCAATGCAGAGCAATTCTCATTAAGTTGGGTGTTAGCAATATCAAGAAGCTTCCCCTTGTCGCTAAGAAGATCTTTGAACATCTTCGCGTATTTGGGCATGTGAGCGAGAGCCTTAGCGAAGGAGATGTTGAAATTCAATTGTTTAAACATTTTGAGGAAGTTCGAAACCTGAATATCGTCCTTGCTTTTGAACTTCTCTTTCCTCAACCTTGAGGGATAAGGTATATCGGAAGAAGAGGAAGGCTTTGGGATCGAAGGATCACTCACATCCTTGGGTGGAGGAGGGGTAGAAGTAAGAGGTGGAGAAATTGGGGAAGTAGAAGGATGAGGAATAGGAGCAGGTGACTCGTTTTCCTTAGTCACAATCACTGATGGAGGTATAGGAAGCTCGGGTTCCTTAGTACCTTTGCCACTACGAGTGGTGATTGCTTTCATCTCCCCTCTTGGATTCACAACGGTGTTACTCGAAAGAGTACCCGAAGAAGAGGGTTGATTACCTTGGAAGAAACTAGCCATCATGTTCCTTAAGTCATTCGTTTGACTTGCCAAAGTGTTTCTCATATCAGCTCTCAGATCGTTCCCTTGTTTCACCATGTCTGCTTTCAAGTTGAGCACTTCCCGTTGGAGATTGTCCACGATCACATCATTAGTCCTCATGTAGGTTCCAATATCTTGGTGTAATGCAGTGGGTTGGTTGGGAGGAGCATTGTAGGCGGGTGGTTGATAAGCAGGTTGTTGGTAAATTTGGTTGTTTCTTTGAGGTGGATATGGTTGTTTGTGAGATGGTTGGTATGGTGCACGAGGCTGTTGTTGAGGAGGGCGATTGAGGTTTTTTTGTTGGTTTGGGTTGTTAGGAGGAAAACCGGGTGGGGAAAGAAAGTTGTTTGAGCGGTAGCTAAGCAAGTTGCGATTACCTTGAGGACGAGCTTGATAAGCAGCCGGAGGATAGGTACCGTATGCTGCATTCACATTCTCAGAAGGGTAGTCTTGGGTGTCGGTACAAGTGGTGTAAGAGTGAGGACCCCCGCATATTTCACAAGGTTGGCTAACAGCATTGACTTGAGCGTCTTGAGCGTTTTTAGCGTTTATGTTGTTGGTATTGTTAGCGGTGTGGGTAACAAGCGATTCAAGAAGCGTAGTGATTTTGTCAAGTCGCTTGTCGTTGTTATTAGTACTAGCACTAGCGGCATTGGTCTGAACACTCTTGGATTGCACACGAGACTTATTCTCGATAATATCCCAAGCATCATTAGAAGTCTTAACCAAAATATTACCCCCTGAGGCACTGTTTAGTGAATCTTGGTCATTCATGCTTAAACTATTATAAAAAGTATTAATTTGGTGCACTTTGGTAAAACTATGTTGTGGGCACTTTCTTAAAAGATCTTTAAAACGGTCCCAAGATTCACTAAAAGATTCATCGTACTTTTGTTCAAAATTGATAATTTCATTCCGCAAAGCGGTAGTACGAGAGGGTGGGAAAAAGTAGTTGATAAATTTGGTCTCCAAATCCGTCCACGTCAGAATACTTTGTGCCGGTTCCTTTGCAAGCCAATGCCGGGCTTGTCCCTCTAAAGAAAAGGGAAAAAGTTGTAAACGGATTACCTCTTGTGGAACACCATTGAATTTGACCGTATTTATGAGTTGTAGGAATCTCTTGATGTGGTCATGAGGATCATCAATGGTACGCCCCAAGAATGGTTGAGCAGAGACCATCTGAATAAAGCCGGAATTGAGCTCAAAGTTGTTGGCTGCAATCACGGGTATGACAATTGGATTATTGTTGCCCTCCACATGTGCTTGTAACAGTTCAATCATAGGGCGATTGTCCGGTAGAGGCTCATTGTTGTTGTTATTGTTGTTTAGAGGTGGATTGTTATTGTTGTTGTTATTATTGTTGTTTTGAGGTGGGTTATTGTTGTTGTTGTGTACACCGGCTATGTCTAAGTCTTCGAGAGGCTCGGGCTATTGATAAGACGTTGATCGTGTACGCATGCACCTGCAAAAGAACTAACAAAGCAAAAACAAAGCAGAAATATTTTTGGTTTTTATGTTTTTTAATTTTTAGGATTTTTTAAAATTTTATATTTTTTAGGGTTTTTGAAAGTTTTTATGAAAAAGTAACGTTCACGGTGAAGGGATCCCGAAATCCAAGGTCTCACAAAAAACTGTTAATCTTAACGAGAAGAGCCGGCAGCGGCGCCATTTGATACAATGATTCTCATTGGGGTTCAGATTAAGTCTCGGAATCTTCTCGAATTTATCACGGTTCTAAGTGGAATAATTGTTCTTGGTTACTAAAAAGGGTTTGATTTTGGTTATCGAATTTTTAAACTAAATGCAAGTAATGAAAATGTCGATGAGTAAAGTAGAAGCTTTGACAAAATTAAACTAAAATTTAATTAGGAAAATACTTAAAACTTAAAACTTTGTAAAACTTTAAAACATGAAAACTTAGTTCATCGGAATATTGCAAATCATGTCCATCGGAACGAACCAAAATCAAAACCATCAGAATACAAAAATGCAAAGCTGTCGGAATGTTAAAGTCAATTCTATCGGAATATGGTTCTGTCGCAATGTGCATCCATCGGAATGTCCTCTGTCGCAAAATCCAGATCGGAAAGACCTGAACACTTCTGTCGGAAAGATGCTTATCGGAATAAAAGGTAAAATCTGTCGGAATGATGCTGACTAAAATTTAGCAGAGTTTCGACTCAAAATAACCTTATTACCCGTCGGAATATGCGATCGCAATGAGCGATCGCAATCCCATATCGGAATAAGGGGGAAATGACCAACCGATCGCAAAGTAAAACCCTAAATGGGTTATTGCGATGTAAACACACAACCGTCGGAATATACAAATACCCAATATTGCGATGAAATGCAATGTTAATCCGAAATTTGGTGGCAAGCCGGAAACTCAATAAGCTGTTACAAAAAGCTATTTTAACCGATCTTAAACAACTCAAAAAGCTTAAATTAGACAACTTGCAAAACATAAAAGATCATAAACTATATGAAATGAACGTTAAAATGACTAGAATCTTTAATAAATCCGAAAACCAATAAGCTAAAACAAGGAGTAAGCCAATAAGCATAGAGAGCTTATGGCTTAAACCGAATGAAAGCTTATGTAGGAACACGAAAGAAATGAACTTTCTAAACACGCAACCTCAAATTCAATCACGAATCATGAAGGATTCAGATCAAGTTTAAGGGTTCGGATTAAAAATTAAGCAAGATCAAGAAATGTAGAAGGAGATTTAAGAACATAAAGCTTAAACTTTAACTTGATTAATGGAAATTTAAATACACAAAGCTTAAACTTGCAAAATTAAAAGAAAGACAAGATGAAAAATTTAGTGAGAGAAAGTTGGGAACTTTCTCTCTCTAAAACTAGAAAGAAGAATGAAAGACTAAAAATAGCTAGCCTCCAAAATTGTGAGGAGAAGTGCTATTTATAGGCGTTTGCTTTGTGGGCTTGTGAATGGGCTTTTTTCATGGGCTTCTCTTCTTCTTTCTTCTTTAGTCTTTACGTTTATTTAATTAAACGTTTCCGACTTTGGATTTTGAGAAGTGTCGGTGAATAATTCCAACTCGTCTTATAATCTTTTGTTTAATAGACTCGAGTTCTTCGACATATATGAATCTTTCATCTTTGGCTCTTTTCTTCGATAAATCTTCAAATAGGCACAATGACTTCAAATCTTTTGCATCTCTTGGACAATAGACTTCGTCTTGAGTCTTTTTCTTCGATAAAACCCGTGCAATCCCATGTTTTCTTCAATATTCATCCGGTTGACTCTGAAAACACATTAAACACAAAAACCACGCATAATTCCAAACAAATGATATTAAATACGTGTTTTGGTCTTGTTTTAGTAAGAAATAAGTGGTAAAAGGATGGGTGTTTACACACCTATCAGTATTCAGTGCAGAGCAAGGGATATAGGGTTTATCTTAAAAAGGAAAAACGTATACTTGAAAGAGTACATGCTAGGTTTTTAGAAAGTAAACCTAGGTATTCTGAAAGTGGTCCAAATTGGTTGTTTGACTTGGAACCTTTATCTAGGACTTTAAATTATATGCCTGTCACTAATCCAGACATTGTGAAGGTAACTTCAAATGTTGTGGAAGAACAAGTTGTTGACGTTTCAGGTACACAGGTTCATGAAAAGGTTGGATCACAAGCAGAAAAGTCATCTCCTATACAAGAATATGTCACAATTCCCATATGGACAGATGCCTTTGCTGCTGTTGCTGCTGCTGGAAGAGATAATGGTGGTCCCCAAGTATCACCAGATACAAACATGCATGGTCCTGCAGGCGCTGACAAAGGAAAATCCAGCGCTGACAAGACCAATTCAGACGTTGATGGATCAGATGTTGACAACAACAGTTCAAGCGTTGTTAGCTCACACGCTGACAAACAAGGTTCAGGCGTTGACAATACTTTTGCACATCTTTTCTCTTCTACTTTTGAACAAGGTGAACCTTCCAATTTATATGAAGAGGTTCATCCTCATGTTGATGAAAGAGAGTGATAAGTGTGAAAACACTCATCAATAATGATCCAAAAACCACTCAAAACACTGTCAAATACATTATATTTAACTGAAAAATATCAGAATCACGTGGGTATTTGTGTTTCATGTGTTTTCAGGAAAACAAGATACATTTTGAAGCAAAGACGCGTTTTAAGGGATTTATTTGACGAAAAGACGAAGAAAAGGACTTAAGAGCTTTCAAGGACCTTACTTGCCATTATTTCAAAGATCGAGGACTGAAAGTGTAACTTTTAACAAGATGAAGGATGAAAAGGAATTTACTTAAAGTTTTTATACACATTTGACAAAAGGAATGAAGTAAAAGGATGATACTAATGATTTTCAATGGGTTCTAGATTCTCTCGGTATCCTCTCGAATTGATCTCGGTTCTAAGTGGAATGATTGTTCTTGGTTACTAAAAAAGGGGGTTTGGTTTTCTAATCTACTAAAAGGTTTAAATGCATTAAGATAAAAACTTAAATAAAAAGCAATTAATTTGATAACAATTAATAAAACTAGAATTAAAATTAAAATATAAATATAAAATGAAAAAGCAGTAAGTATCACTTAAAAATGCTCAAAAGAAAATTCATTCGGAAGTCTACCTTGATTCGGAAGTTCACTCGGAACTTGGTTCGGAACTATTGATCCGGAACTTCGTTCGGAACTTTACTCGGAAGATTTCACCTGGAACTTCACTCGGAACTTTCGTTCGGAAGTTTATCCGGAAGTTTGGTCCGGAACTTTTGGTCCGGAAGTTTATCCGGAACTTCACCAGGAACTTTGTTCGGAAGTTGATCCGGAAGATTTGGCTCGGAAGTCTATTCGGAACTTTCAAACTGATTCGGAACTTTTTGAAAAACCATTCATTCAGCACTTTTTAACATAAATTGATTCGGAACTTTTAAAACTTATTCGGAACTTTTGAAAAACACTTTCATTCGGAACTTTTTATGCTCATTCGGAACTTTTGGTTCATCCGGAACCTGGGAAACTCAAGAACAGTACTATTTCAGAAAAACAGGGGATCGCGATTTAAAGCCAAAATGAACCATGTTTTTCACTGAATCTTAAATTAAACCAAACACGAATCATATACTAACAATAAACTACAAATCCCATCAATAAAAACTTAAAACCCAATAACTTTTAAAGATCAAAATTAACCAAATAAAAACTTTAACTTTGAATCAAAAAGATGAAGATGAACAAGATGAAATAGAAGGATTGTATTGATTGATCAATGTTAAACAAAAAAAGACAAGATTAAACTACAAGATTGGAAAAACAAAAATCAAAATCACCAAACACCCTAATGGTGTTGGTGAAACATTCGAACAGAAAAGAGAGAAAAAGATGGAAAAAAAACTGAATGAAAAGTGTGAAGGGAATCCTTTATATAGGTGTTCCCTTTGGTTGGTGAGTGGGCTTTCTCCCGTTCTTCTTGTCTTCTCGTCTTATTAGAAAAGTTGACGTTTTCGATTCTGATTCGGGATTTGTCGTCGATTAAATTTAACTCGTCTTTTAATTTCTTCGTTTAATAGACTTGAGTTTCTTCGACTTATGTAAATCTTCCATCTTTGGTCCTTTTCTTCGATAAATCTTCAAATAGGCCCAGTGACTTCAAATCTTTTACATCTCTTGGACAATAGACTTCGTCTTGAGTCTTTTTCTTCCATAAAACCCGTGCAATCCGATGTTTTCTTCAATATTCATCCGGTTGGCTCTGAAAACACAATAAACACAAAAACCAAGCATAATTCCAAACAAATGATATTAAATACGCGTTTCGGTCTTGTTTTAGCCAGAATTAAGTGGAAAAAGGATGGGTGTTTACACACCTATCAAATCCCCTACACTTAACCATTGCCATGCCCTCATGCAATGCTTAGTGTAAAGCAAATTTACACTTTTCTCATAATCAATCAACCTTGGCCTTATTAAAATATTACTAAACAAAAATTAAAGTACTAAGAGAAATTAAAATCTTTGAAGTAAACAAAAGGATAGAAAACCATTTTCACTTGAAAATAGCTACATGGAAATAACTTGCGAAGAGATCAAGGACTTACATTAGGGCTTCGGTGTTGAGACGATTTATCACCCTCAAGTTTCACGTTCCCCAAACTAAGCTTAAAAACGAGATCATTGTTATTATAAGTTAGTAAATCAAACACTTACACACATGGCTTAATTATATGCTTAAACTCCCTTATTCCTAGGTGTATCTCTTATATTTTATTTTTATCTTAGAATGATCATGAAGATGCATTTTTGGACTTATTTCGATAGTTTACTAGGCTGAAAGCAAAGTAGGACGATTTGATCAATAGTTAGCTAAAGGACAAAATCTCTTAAAACTGCTTCTCGGGATATCAAAAAGTTCATATCTTGGCATAACTCGGTTCACGATTTGAGACCTTTCTCGGGCCGATATTTGGCATGTACTTCATACTTCATATCTTGAGAGACGTGCTTGAGATAATGGTCTTCTCATCGTTCATAGAGTTTCTTCACTTGGAGACTTTTGAGAGGTACTCCAACTTTGTTAACCACGACTTCATGATTATTTCTTCAATCTCTATTTGGGATTTTGAGATACAACGATCCGCCTCCTTTTCGGACTTGGATCTATTTATCCTCATACCTTGTTAAGGTCTTTTCGGATAGACTTCTCCATCATCTTTATGGGAGTTGATTGCTTTTCGTCGTGAGTCTTGATCCTTCATATTGATTTTGGGAATAATGCTTTTCACACCACCTTGGATCTTTAGCAATAAAATGGAATCCTCATGCCTTGTTAGGGCTTTTTCGGACTCGCCAATCTTCGCGCCCCGCTTCATAAGTTATGCCTTGGCTATGAACTCTTATCATTACCGAGCAACTTTTAAACGATCTTGGGCTAGAAGCTAAGTAACTTTTCAAATCGTACGGCCTTACTTATTGCAGATAAATTATTAGCAAGTGATGGGAGAATAGGCAAATAATTACACCAAGTGAGCTTGTGCAAGAATACCGACTTATAATTGACTCTATCATTTCTCGTCCTCCACAATTTAAAATCTCAAGTAATGAGACTCGTGGATACTTAGCCTAATAAACCAATTAAGGTCTACATGGTTAAGGATACTAGCTAGAATAAACTTGGATAGGTCTATTTGGGTTGAGTCAAAATAATCGCAACGGGCCTAATATGTCAAAGACTTCTAAACTAGCTACACCACTTTATTAATATTTTTGACTTTATTGCGGTATATATACATATGAAAGCAACGATAAAAAAAATTAAAAATTACGACTAAATGGCCAAAGTTAATAAAAAAATTTGAAAAATGCTGAAAAAGATGATTTTCCGGTTAAATGAAGGCATTTTCATGGAAAAGTCCACTTAAAACTTCGATAGAAGTCCCCCCTACACTTAAGATAAACATTGTCCTCAATGTTTAAGAATGTGGGAAAAGTCTCCCCTACACTTATGACATTGTGCACGTTGGTTAAATCAAGCTAAGGAAGAGACGACTAAGTATGAAGAAAATTGAATCACGATAGTTGAGAGATAGAACCGAATTTCGGATAACACGGGAGCACGGTTCTTCAAAGGTTCCAAAAGTGCACTTATCCCTGTAATCACATCACCACACAAATACAAACACCTATAGAGGTCCCCCTACACTTAGGAGGTTAAAACAGAAAAGGATAGATACTCGGGCTGCCTCCCGAGGAGCGCTTGTTTTTGATAACCGAGTCACGAGCCTGACACGACCCAAAATTAGTTCATGGGGAACGTGGTGAGGGATGGAATCATCTCCTGAGAGATGTCCTCACCAAAGTACAACTTCACTCGTTGGCCATTCACCTTAAAATTAGGTCCATTAGGTTGAGCGAGCTCGAGAGTACCATATGGAAAAATTTGGGCAATGGTGAATGGGCCGGACCAACGAGATTTCAGCTTGCCCGAGAAGATTTTCAACCGAGAGTTAAAGAGAAAAACTTTGTCTCCAACTTGGAACTCTCGGTTCTTAATCTTAGAGTCGTGAATGAGCTTAGTCCTTTCCTTATAGATCAAAGAATTTTCATAAGCCTCATTACGGAGTTCATTCAGCTCATTGAGTTGGATCTTGCGTAGGTCACCGGCTTTGTTGATATCAAAATTAGCCCACTTCAAGGCCCAGTAAGCCTTGTGCTCCAACTATATGGGGAGGTGGCATGCTTTCCCGTACACGAGACGATATGGTGTACAACCAATCGGAGTCTTGTATGCGGTACGGAAAGCCTACAAAGCATCATCAAGTTTATCAGCCCATGAGGCACGATGCTCTCCCACGGTTCTTTCCAGAATTCGCTTTAATCCTCGGTTGGATATTTCAGCCTGGCCATTAGTTTGTGGGTGGTAGGCGATGGAAAGACGATGATTTACACCGTACTTAGCCATGACTCTTGCGAATTGGTCATTGCAAAAATGAGTCCCGCGATCACTAATAATGGCATGAGGCACACGGAATCTAGCGAATAGCGATTTCAAAAAGTTACAAACCACCCTTGCGTCATTAGTAGGTAAACCTTTAGCTTCAACCCACTTGGAGACGTAGTCAACGGCTACAAGGATGTATTTGTTTCCATTAGAAGAAGGGAATGGCCCCATAAAGTCGATACCCCAACCATCAAAGATTTCACATTCTTGAATGAAATTCTGAGGCATCTCGTCTTTATGTGTGATCTTGCCTTGTTTTTGGCAAGCATCACAACGTTTAACCATATTGTGAGCGTCACGATATATGGTGGGCCAATAAAATCCCGAGTCAAAAACTTTTTTGGCGGTGTAGTTGGGACCAAAGTGACCACCGGTGGGTCCTTTGTGGCAAGCGTCAAGGATTTCTAAAGCTGTCGGTCCATCAACACATCGGCGAATAATCAAATCGGCACATTGTTTGAATAGATACGGGTCATCCCAAAAGTAAGTCTTAATGTCGGTGAAGAACTTTTTCTTTTGTTGGGATGTTAACCCTTCCTTGAGAATTCCACCCGCTAAGTAGTTTGCAATGTCCGCAAACCACGGGGTTTCATCAGAATTCGAGTTGATAGACATTAAGGTCTCCAGGGGAAAACAATCATTGATTTCTTTGCTTGGATGTTCCCCTTGGTAAGGATCCTCAAGTCTACTGAGATGATCCGCGGCTAGGTTTTCAGCTCCTTTTTTATCGCGAATTTCGATATTAAATTCTTGGAGAAGCAAAACCCAGCGAAGAAGTTTTGGTTTGGAATCTTGCTTTGTCAACAAGTACTTCAACGTAGAATGATCGGTATAAACAATTGTGGTGGAAAGGACAAGATAGGGGCGGAACTTTTCAAAGGCATAGACAACAGCTAAAAGCTCTTTTTCGGTTGTCGTGTAATGCAATTGAGCCCTCGTCATTGTCTTGCTAGCGTAATGGATTGGTTGGAAGTGTTTGTTCACTCTTTGGCCCAAAACCACTCCAATAGTAAAGTCACTAGCATCGCACATCAATTCAAAGGGAAGCTCCCAATTAGGGGTAACCAAGACGGGTGCCTTAGTTAGCTTATCCTTAAGCAAGTTGAAGGCTTCAATACACTCTTTGGAAAAGATAAAAGGAGTATCTTTTTCCAAGATGTGGGTCATCGGGCGAGCGATTTGAGAAAAATCTTTGATGAATCGACGGTAGAAGCCCGCATGACCCAGAAAACTTCTCACACCCTTCACGGTTGAAGGTGGAGGCAACTTAGCGATAACATCGACTTTAGCACGGTCTACTTCAAGACCGGCTTTGGAGATATTGTGTCCTAGCACGATGCCCTCTTTTACCATGAAATGGCATTTTTCCCAATTAAGAACAAGGCGAGTGTCTTCACACCGCTTAAGCATACGTTCTAAATTGGCGAGGCAAGCAGAGAATGAATCGCCATAAACCGAGAAATCATCCATGAATACTTCCATAGTTTCTTCAACCATGTCATGGAAGATAGCCATCATATACCTTTGGAACGTCCCAGGAGCATTGCATAAACCAAAAGGCATGCGTTTGTAAGCAAATGTTCCATAGGGACAAGTGAATGTGGTCTTTTCTTGGTCCTTGGGATCGATGGGAATTTGAAAATACCCGGAGAAACCGTCTAAGAAGCAGTAATAGTCATTACCAGCTAGACGCTCGAGCATTTGATCCATGAAAGGAAGAGGAAAATGGTCTTTTCTCGTGGCATCATTGAGCTTGCGATAATCAATACAAACTCTCCACCCAGTAACGAGACGAGTGGGAATCAACTCGTTGTGTTCATTGGTAACAACGGTTATTCCGCCCTTCTTGGGCACACAATGGATGGGACTTACCCAAGGCGAATCCGAAATAGGGTAAATCAAGCCGGCATCTAGAAGTTTGATAACCTCTTGTTTGATGACGTCATGAATTTTAGGATTAACCCTTCTTTGGCTCTGGATTGCGGGTTTAAAGTCATCGTCCATGAGAATCTTGTGAGTACAAAAGTTTGGATCAATTCCGCGAATATCAGAAATTTTCCAAGCAATTGCCTTCTTATGATCTTTGAGCACGGCGATGAGGCGAGATTTTTCTTCTTCGTCCAAGTCCTTAGCAATGATGACGGGCGACTTCTTCTCTTCTTCAAGGAACACATACTCGAGATGGGGCGGCAACTCCTTAAGTTCTAAATCCGGAGGATTTTCGATGGGAGGCGTTTTCAAAGTCGGAGTATCGATAGCAATAACCGTGGGAGATGGTGGAGAAAGATTGTCTTTGTTGAGAAGGTTTTCAAAGAAATGCATGTCTTCATCCCCATCGGTGGGAGAATCATCATTAGCTAAGTTCACATCTCCCATGGTGGCTTCAAGATCTTTCCAAAAGAAATCACTTTCTCCAAATAGAGACAGTGATGAATCAATAGAGGAAACGGTTTCAACATTGGGAAGAGAGGTAAGAATATTTTTACAAGCATAATTAAAGTGTTCTTCACAAGCCTCATCCAGAACGTCAATACAATTAACACTCTCGTATGAATAAGGTTGTTTAGACAACTTTCCCATGTTGAAGACGATTTTATCGTCACCCACTCTCATGATAAGCTCACCGGCTTCAACATCGATGAGAGTGCGACCGGTCCTCAGGAATGGACGACCCACGATTAAGGGAACACGAGGGTCCATCTCGTAGTCGACGACGACGAAATCGGCAGGAAAAGTGAATTTGTCGACTCCTACAAAGACGTCTTCGGCGATCCCCACTGGATAAGCAACCGTACGGTTAGCTAATTCCAAAGTCATTTTGGTGGGGACTAGCTCAGGGAGAGATAATTGCTTCCAAACGCTTAGAGGCATTAGATTAATACTGGCACCTAGATCGGCTAGGGCCATGCAATTCTCTACTCCCGGTAAATTACAAGGGATTAAGAAGCGACCCGGATCACCAATCTTAGTTGGCAATTTCCTTAAGAGTACTGCAGAGCAATTCTCATTAAGTTGGGTGTTGGCAATATCAAGAAGCTTTTCCTTGTCACTCAGAAGATCTTTAAACATTTTTGCGTACTTAGGCATGTGAGCGAGAGCCTCAGCGAAGGAGATATTGAAATTCAGTTGTTTAAACATTTTAAGAAAGTTTGAAACCTGAATATCGTCCTTGCTTTTGAGCTTCTCTTTCCTCAACCTACATGGATAAGGTATATTGGAAGAAAAGGAAGGCTTTGGGAGAATAGGATCACTCACATCCTTGGGTGGGGGAGGGGTAGAAGTAAGAGGTGTAGAAATTGGGGAAGTAGAAGGATGAGGAATAGAAGCAGGTGACTCGTTTTCCTTAGTCACAATTACCAGTGGAGGTATAGGAAGCTCGGGTTCCTTGGTACCTTTGCCACTGCGAGTAGTGATTGCTTTCATCTCCCCTCTTGGATTCGCAACGGTGTTACTCGGAAGAGTACCCGAAGAAGAGGGTTGATTACCTTGGAAGAAACTAGCCATCATGTTCTTTAAGTCATTAGTTTGACTATCCAAAGTGTTTCTCATGTCAGCTCTCAGATCGTTCCCTTGTTTGACCAGCTCTGCTTTCAAGTTGAGCACTTCTCGCTGTAGATTTCCCATGATCACATCGTTAGTCCTCATGTAAGTTTCCACTTCTTGGTGTAAAGCGGTGGGTTGGTTGGGAGGAGCATTGTATGCGGGTGGTTGAAAAGCAGGTTGCTGGTAAACTTGGTTGTTTCGTTGAGGTGGTTGTTGCTGTTTGTGAGGAGGTATGTATGGTGTACGAGGTGGTTGTTGTTGTTGAGGAGGGCGATTGAGGTTTTTTTGTTGGTTTGGGTTGTTTGGAGGAAAACCGGGTGGTGAGAGATAGTTGTTAGAGCGGTAGCTAAGCAAATTACGGTCACCTTGAGGACGAGCTTGATAAGCGGGTTGAGGATAGGTGCCATAAGCTGCATTCACATTTTCAGAAGGGTAGTATTGGGTGGCAGTACAAGTGGTGTAAGAGTGAGGACCCCCGCATATCTCACATGGTTGGCTAACAGCATTGACTTAAGCGTCTTTAGCGTTTCTAGCGTTTATGCTGTTGGTGTTGCTGGCGGTTTGGGTAGCAAGCGATTCAAGAAGCGTAGTGATTTTGTCAAGTCGCTTATCGCTGTCACTAGTACTAGCACTAGCAACATTGGTCCGAACACTCTTGGTTTGCACACGAGACTTATTCTCAATGATATCCCAAGCAGCATTGGAAGTCTTAGCCAAAAGATTACCCCCCCCGAGGCACTGTTTAGTGAATCTTGGTCATTCATGTTTAAACCATTATAAAAAGTATTGATTTGATGCACTTTGGTAAAACCATGTTGTGGGCATTTTCTCAAAAGGTCTTTGAACCGATCCCAAGATTCACTAAAAGACTCATCGTACTTTTGTTCAAAATTTATGATTTCATTCCGCAAAGCGGTAGTACGAGAGGGTGGCAAAAAGTAGTTGATAAACTTGGTCTCCAAATCCGTCCACGAAAGAATACTTTGTGGCGGTTCCTTAGCAAGCCAATGCCGCGCTTGTCCCTCTAAAGAAAAGGGAAAAAGTTGTAAAAGGATTACCTCTTGTGGAACACCATTGAATTTGACCGTATTGGTGAGTTGCAAGAATCTCTTGATGTGGTCATGTGGATCATCAATGGTACGCCCCAAGAATGGTTGAGCGGAGACCATCTGTATAAAGCCGGATTTGAGCTCAAAATTGTTGGCTGCAATCGCGGGTATAACAATTGGATCAGTGTTGCCATCTACATGGGCTTGCAGCAGTTCAATCATCGGCCGATTATCTGGTAGAGACTCATTGTTGTTGTTGTTGTTATTATTGTTGTTGAAAGGTGGATTGTTATTGTTTTGAGGTGGGTTATTGTTGTTGTTTTGTACACCGGCCATGTCTAAGTCTTCGAGACGCTCGGACTCTTGATAAGACGTTGATCGTGTACGCATGCACCTGCAAAAGAACTAACAAGGCAAAAACAAAGCAGAAATATTTTTTGGTTTTTATGTTTTTTAATTTTTAGGATTTTTTGAAAATTTTATATATTTTTTTTTGTGTTTTTGAAATTTTTTATGAAAAAGTAACGTTCACGGGGAACGGATCCCAAAATCCAAGTTCTCACAAAAAACTGTTGATCTTAACGAGAAGAGTCGGCAGCGGCGCCATTTGATACTAATGATTTTCAATGGGTTCTAGATTCTCTCGGTATCCTCTCGAATTGATCTCGGTTCTAAGTGGAATGATTGTTGTTGGTTACTAAAAAAGGGGGTTTGGTTTTCTAATCTACTAAAAGGTTTAAATGCATTAAGATAAAAACTTAAATTAAAAGCAATTAATTTGATAACAATTAATAAAACTAGAATTAAAATTAAAATATAAATATAAAATGAAGAAGCAGTAAGTATAACTTAAAAATGCTCAAAAGAAAATTGATTCGGAAGTCTACCTTGATTCGGAAGTTCACTCGGAACTTGGTTCGGAACTATTGATCCGGAACATCGTTCGGAACTTTACTCGGAAGATTTCACCCGGAACTTCACTCGGAACTTTCGTCCGGAAGTTTATCCGGAAGTTTGGTCCGGAACTTTTGGTCCGGAAGTTTATCCGGAACTTCACCCGGAACTTTGTTCGGAAGTTGATCCGGAAGATTTGGCTCGGAAGTCTATTCGGAACTTTCAAACTGATTCGGAACTTTTTGAAAAACCATTCATTCGGAACTTTTTAACATAAATTGATTCGGAACTTTTAAAACTTATTCGGAACTTTTGAAAAACACTTTCATTCGGAACTTTTTATGCTCATTCGGAACTTTTGGTTCATCCGGAACCTGGGAAACTCAAGAACAGTACTATTTCAGAAAAACAGGGGATCGCGATTTAAAGCCAAAATCAACCAAGTTTTTCACTGAATCTTAAATAAAACAAAACACGAATCATATACTAACAATAAACTACAAATCCCATCAATAAAAACTTAAAATCCAATAACTTTTAAAGATCAAAATTAACCAAATAAGAACTTTAACTTTGAATCAAAAAGATGAAGATGAACAAGATGAAATGGAAGGATTGTATTGATTGATCAATGTTAAACAAACAAAAGACAAGATTAAACTACAAGATTGGAAAAACAAAAATCAAAATCACCAAACACCCTAATGGTGTTGGTGAAACCTTCGAACACAAAAGAGAGAAAAAGATGGAAAAAAACTGAATGAAAAGTGTGAAGGGAATCCTTTATATAGGTGTTCCCTTTGGTTGGTGAGTGGGCTTTCTCTCGTTCTTCTTGTCTTCTCTTCTTTTCAGAAAAGTTGACGTTTTCGATTCTGATTCGGGATTTGTCGTCGATTAAATTTAACTCGTCTTTTAATTTCTTCGTTTAATAGACTTGAGTTTCTTCGACTTATGTAAATCTTCCATCTTTGGTCCTTTTCTTCGATAAATCTTCAAATAGGCCCAGTGACTTCAAATCTTTTGCATCTCTTGGACAATAGACTTCGTCTTGAGTCTTTTTCTTCCATAAAACCCGTGAAATCCCATGTTTTCTTCAATATTCATCCGGTTGGCTCTGAAAACACAATAAACACAAAAACCACGCATATCCAAACAAATGATATTAAATACGCGTTTTGGTCTCGTTTTAGACAGAATTAAGTGGAAAAAGGATGGGTTTTTACACACCTATCAAAGGACCAAAAAGAAATGTTGAAAAGTTAATGTAACTTTACATATAAACTTTGTCAAATGACCAAGTCACGGTCAAACCCTCTTTCTCCTTCACCGAATATCAAGAGAGAGAAACGAATAACAGTTATTCATTTCTTCTATCCACCAAAACCTGCAATTCATCATTACTAGGGTTCAAGAAGGATTATGATAAAATTCAAAGAAGAATAAGTGCTCCTCTCTTCTCCTCTACAAGAAGATACTCATCAATTAGATCAAGACGAAGCAGCGAAGAAACGCCCAATTTGGGTTTGGCAGGAAGAACGATCTTATCCTCGTATTAAACACGTGGCGACTGCGGATTGGCCAAGACACGTCATACTCCTCCACTCGACGCCTATAAATACAAGAGGACTACTTCATTTCGAAATGGTTAGCATAGGAGTAGTTACACATAGTAGTAGGTGTAGATTAGGAGTAGTTAAGATTTTTAATTTTCTTGTTAAATCTTGTAACCAAATTTGTTTTTCAGTTGAAGTAGTTGTAACCGTGTGATATTCTTTTCACCATTAATGAATTCACTTTAAAATCTTCAAAGTTTTCTTATTAATCTTTTGATTTCTGCTCTTCTTATACTATTACTGTTCACGTGAGACTTTTGTTCATTCTTTTGTTTACCTGATCGTAGTGTTACCGAGAGTATCTAAGAGTATTTGATGATTATGTTACCGTTCATCCGAGAGTTAAGTGACTACTTTAGTATTGACGTCTAAGCTTGAGTTGATAACTTTGTTCATTTGAGATGGTTAGTCAATTCGTAATTAGTGAATTAGCTACTGTTCAGTCGGATTTTGGTTTAAAAGAGTTTTCAAAGCTTTTCATGATATTATATTTTCAAGCAGTTAGCTTTTTATGATTTTTCCACCATTAGTGAAAGTTTTAAACCAATTAATGAAGTTTTAACTGATTCGAGTTGTTGATGAAGTTCATATAGTCAAGTAGAATTCGTATAGTAGGATTTTCTATCAAAGTGCAGGTTTTCGAATTTGTAGCGTAGAAGACGATGTTTGGGATTTGCTGATTGCGAGTGTTTGTATTCACCAGTGCTTAGATAGTAGATTATCAGTCAAGATTTAATACTTGAGTTCGATTTTTGAAGGCGTTGATATAATTAAGCGAGCTCAGCGCTCCGCTTCGACTCAACGGACTAAATGACGGATGTTTTGGTTAAGCACTTATTTCATTTTCTGCATTTTAGTGTAAAGATGCTAGTAGATACTGGTAGTGTAATTTGTATGTAGACTTGTTAGTTTGCTGGATTTTATATGATCAATATCTGTTATTGTAATATTGCTTGGTTTCGATTGGTTTTAATCTACTGTTATTGCTTATTTTCTGATAATTAGTGTTTGGAATTAAATGTTTTAAGCTGATATAGACAGATTAGAGTTTGGCATAGGTAATTTTGAGCTGCTATAGACTTACTGAATCATTTGAGTGCTGATCTTGCTTTGATAGCTGGACATTAGAATGAGAAGTAGTAAGTCTTAGTGATATCAGTAGGAATATTTTGTAGGAATATATGAGTTGGCAAGTAAATTTACTAGTTTGTAAACATTAGTTTTCCTAAGAGTTCACTGATCCTAGTCTAGCAACAAATTTGTAGCTTTTGTATAAAGAAAATAAAGGAAAAATGGTAAACATTAAGAATGGAATTCGATTACTAGGTCTGTGTTACAAGTAAAAGTGGATTCAGTTTGGTAGAGTACACATTTAACCCTTCATTTTCTATACTTGCATTACAGTTACAGTCCATCGTTAGGTTGATAACTGTGCTATTAGTCCTTCCACTTAGATTGCTAGAGATATGTTGGATTAGAGGCCTGTTAGTGTTAGATGTTGGGCCTACTATTGTTTTGGACTGTTTAAATTCACATACGAATTGGAATTTTACATTGGCAACATTTTAGTTGTATTACAATTTTAGATTTTGTAAAGTTTAGCTGTTAATAAATTTAAATTGTATTTTAGTTTTTTTTTTAAATTACTTTTATTTTTGTATTTTTTATTTTGTATTCTGAATTTGTAGTATAAATTTGTATTTTTCTATTTTTCATTTTGTGCATTCAATTGTGGTAAATGCTAAGTGTTTTAGGGTAGTACGTATACGTAGACATTATATTAGTATATTTTTTACCTTTTACATGCTTTTTGTGCCAAGTAGACATAGATTCCAAACAAGTTATTTGAACCAAAAACAATCAAGTCTTAACGAGAAAACGTTAAATCAATTCGATAAGACCGATAGAAAACGAACTAAAAAAGGACATATTAAATGGCGCCACTGTGACAATCCGTCAATTTATGGTTGATATTTTATTCTTGAATATTATTTAAAAACATTATTTTAATGTTACAATATGAACTCACATATTTTTGGGAAGAAATTTGGATTTACGTCTTGAAGTAGCATCGACTACGTCTAAACCGGAGGATTCAACGTTACGTGCTTACGTTTACATACACCGTCTTTGGTGACAGTCCGACATTTCAGAAAATAAATTTGTCCATGAATATTATTTTGGAGTTTTAAATTTGAGTTGGTTCATAAACTCAAGAATTTACGAGAAGAGATTAGGACTTACGATTTTATTTTAACGTCCTTTACGACTAAACCGGAAACCTTAGGATTACGTATTTACGTTTTCGAACTCCGTTTTTGATGAAACAATTTTTATTGGATTCGTTTTGTGACGTTGATTCATAATTTATAAAAACGTTTTTCGTAAAACGACCCGAGGGCACGCAAATCGAGGAAACTAGAATCGAGGAATACCCGTAAATAAATGGGATGAGACAAGTGGGACACTTGTCCCACCCCACTTAAAACCGGCCTAATATAGCAACACCACTCCCTTGATCTGGCAAGATATGGCTTCATATCTACACTTGTCCACTTTAGCTTACTAGTTAAGCATACCATCCAACAAAACTAGCAAACCAATACCACTTCTCATTTGCAACATGCAAATCTACTCAAAACTCTCTCTCCCTCCTCCATTCTTGCCGTCCACTTTCACCATAAACACCCTAATTTGATCAAAATTAACCACAAAATCCTATGTTATACTTGCATATGTTGAAGCCCTTTTGAAACCCTATTGATTGGTGGTACTTACAACATCCAAGGAGGAGTTTTCATGGAGTAGGATGGATGATTTTCCACAAGGTTCTCATGAAGAATGATGGTCTTGAAGATGGTCTTGGTGCATCACAAGTTTCTCCATCAAAAATCCATGTTTTGATCAACCTACATCATCATGGTGGTATAAAGATTGTCCTCCTCGTCTTCTTGTTATTTTGATTATGTAAACATGTATTTTATTTCCTATTGTATATATTTATGATGATTATATGATGATAAAATGTTATGTGGGGATTTGTTGTTAATAATCATGGATAAAAAGATGAAAAACTATAAGTAAAAATGGGTAAATCTTGTTTAAATAATAGGCTGTATAAAAACAGTAAAGAACCATATGGTAAACTGATAAAATGAGGAAGTAGAATCCATTTACAGTAAGCTATGGGTCTTGTACACATGTGAGAGTTAGCCATGCAATGGAATCATTGTAATGAGTGAGATATGATCAAAACAAGTTTAGGGTATAAATCTGAGGTTACTATTTTGGACAATTTTTAGAAAATACTTAAAGGATGATTCAACAGTAGCTAGAGACGAGTTAAATGTAGAAAATATCATGTAGTTTATGTGATAAAAATTTGAGCTTCTATCTCCATATAGAACTCATATGGCAGTTTTGGTGAAAGTGAAGATAAAAATCAGATTTTTGTAAATTAAAGAATAATACTATTATATAAGCACTCAAAACTTTAATGTATAAAATATAAATTAAAACCCACTAACTTATGGATTCTATTTATATAAATATGTAAAAGGTGGAATGAGTGTATAAATTATAAAAATGGTAACTTGTTAAGTTTTATAAGTTATAAAACTATAAACATGATTTTTACGACTTTTTCGGCTATTGCCGTAAAATTAACGTTTTTGTTAAATAAAACTTAGATGGTTGGACCCGTCTAATGAAAACTTTATAAAACTTATATACTGATATATAGACATGTATAACAAGTAAAAACCGATAAAAACCAAACTATAGGACATACGGACGTTAACGGACTAAATTAACGTTATTGGACTAATAATACAACAAAAATGGACTAAAACACTTATAAATTTATTATTGGACTTAACCCATTTGGGCCCAACTTGAAAGTGTAGATACTGATAATGTAAGTATAACAAGGATTAATACAAGTTAAGAACTTATAATAGGCTTATTGGACCTAAAACACGTAAATGGGTAAAACGAGAAAACTAGTATAAAAGTTATCGACACATAACTCTAAAATGAGTAAACGAGAATATGTAAACCCACTTGATCATCATATGTATACATAATTGTTATTTTTATAAAGTCATTGGACATGAGTCTAAGACGAGTATTATTTGTCTAGGTTTCCGTGATCGAAGCACGCACCGTACGTCTGAATTGCCGATAACCCGCCTTCCCACATCAACGTGAGTTCATAGCCTCGCATTCTTTTAAATGTTTTTATAAATGTTTTATAAACCCGCGAGGGAGATAACATGTTAGTTTTTATAAAATAGGACACCATTTGTCCCGATTGTTTGATTATTGATTTGGACCCGAATGATTGAATGACCCGATTGTATGACCCAATAAATGATTAATGGACCCGATAGATGAAATAAAATGGATTATTAAAGTTAGGTTATGTCACTAAAAGTCCCATTAGCATGAATTGTGAACTACCGGGAGTTGGTAGACGCTTATGCATTTAATAGTACTATTTGGGGACGATCACCCCAGTTCGCGCCTTGACGGTTGATCCCCGTCGTGCCACATTGATTGGTAAGCGAATTTATGTATGAGAAGATTTCCATAGCGTGACCTTTGTGACGACACGCTACTTTAGATGGGCAAAATTGGTATCGGGTTAGCTACCCGTTTTGGTTTTAGTAAGGTAACAATGTCATGCGGCTTATAATAATCCAAAACTAACGAAATACTACTAGACGCTTCGAATTACGATGTATTGCCTGACTAGCAATACTGGGTCATACTATTGATATTATGTTTGTGTTTTGGTTTTTATAACCACATTCATATAACGGTTTTTATTTGACTTTATACAACGTCATAAGACGTATTGTATGATATTTTCACGACATTGGCTCGTATAATAATTTTTAAGGCAAATGCCTATATTATGATTTTCGATATGGATTTGAATAAAATGACTTTGGCTATTTTATGGCCTATTAAAATGATTTGTACAAAATGATTTTCAGTAATAATTTTATACTGATATTATATTGATGGAATTTATTAAACTCTATGAATTCACTCGGCGTTATCGCTGACCTTTTCTTTTAACATGTTTTATCTCAGGTACTTGAAGGTAATTCTCGGGAAGACAACAAGAATTCATGGCCCGCACTTAAACAATATTTTCCATTCAAATAATTTGTAAAACTTTGTATGAAATAATATGACTTGGGACCTATGTAAATTTGATATTTATGAATGGAAATGCTTTTATTATTAAACGACGCGATTTTTATGCGTTGTCTATGATGTGAGTAATGTGCTATCCCGTAACACCAACGAGTCTTCCGTTGTACTAAGTTGTATAAATTTGGGGGTGTTACAGTTTGGTATCAGAGCTCTTGTTATAGAGAACGAAAGATTTTTAAAAACCAAAGGTTTTGAATAAAACATTTCAAAATCTTTTAACTATAAACATTTTTCTAAAAATGTCTAAAAATCTTTTGACTATAACGGTGCCAAAGAATTCCCGAGTTACCGACAAGGCCAAGACTGAGAAGTGTTATTTTAATATATATATAACTTGGATTATATATATATGATGTAATTTTATTACATGATTGTTTGATGATTATTTTGATTTTTATACGAGGTATTTATACGACGTAGATTGTCACAAGTAACCCTAATTCCCCTAGTAAATTAATCGAAGCTATTCTCGTAGGAATTCTAGCTATCCTAGATCTAAACCAAGTTGTGGATATTTATGATCCCAACAAATGGTTGATATTCGTAGAAGTGTAGATATTAGTTGATTGTGATATTGAAAAAGAATTGGCGAGATTAAATCCGATATCGATGTCATGACGATCTTTCCTTATAGATTGGAGTTTGACAAAACGTTATCACCTGGAAAGATGTCATCTGATTCGTTGTCATCCAATTCTTAAATTTGAAATCGAAAGGGTGAATGTTGCACTTGAGGCTGTCAATGGAACCATTACCCAGAAGCCTCATGCCACTAATACCTTTCCGAGAAGTTTAACTGAATGATCGAGTCATTTCATGCTAGTGACTCATTTGATAATTGTTGTTGTAAGAGCTAATAGGATTGGAAATTAATTGTTGATTCATATTGAGATTGTATTGCCTTTACAAGGCCGAAGAATAAGGTTGTAAGTATTGGAGAATGAGGTAGAATATCGCATTGAGTATAAGTTGATTGAAACTTGAATAAAGTAAAATTTAACCTGTATGGAATATGAGATTGTTAATATAAGTCGTTAAGTTCTATGATTGAATTATAAGGTTTTAAATGATTGTTGATTCGTGTTAAGTGTTGTTCCTAGGCCATTGTCCACTGACAAGGATGCCCAGTGTCCAAGAAATAAATTGAAGAAATCTTCTTCTGAATTAGGACCAATGGATCTTCCGGGACATATGGAACACCTAATGACTCTTGTAGATTAGTATTCATTGTGGTATCTTTTAAAAATAATCCCTAACTTAACTGAGACATCATTTGGTAGGATGAGTTCTGAGAATTGTATGACATAGTGACGCGTAATGTGTTACGGTACAATTTTGACTTGTTTGTGATTAATGAAAAGACTACCTTTGATTGCTAAATTCTACATGTATCGATGTTATCTATCTTTTCTTGCTTCTTCCTAATGCTCGCATTAGTGATGCAACCATTGAACAAGTACTCATCTTGATTTGAGTTACGTTGTGAATCATTCTTCGTGAATGCCATCGAAGTCATGAACCTCATGATTAATTGGCTAAGCTCATTTCCTATCATATCGTAGTTAATTCTTGGTGAACAAGCTTTCATCACTCTTTTGCAGATCACTCCTTGTTTTTATAAAGTTGAAACGGTATCCTTTGAGAAAAATTGAATTTTCATCACTATAAGGATTATTCATAGTGAGATTTATAAGTGATTGTTATTTGAATGAAGTTGTTTATAAAACACTTTGGAAAACCTTATTGTTTTCATAACAAAAAAAATCTTTGTAAATTTATTTTTGATTCTTATTTAAGAATTAAGCATGAAAATGTTTTTACAAATATGATGATAAAATTTTGACGAACTGAGTATTGCATCGTTAATCTTGAAATTGTATATAGTTGCGCGCCTACATACAATTTGGAATGGACCATGCAAGGCTGATTAGTAGTCACCATAAAACTAATGAATAAACACTACATTTTCTTTTAAGATTGTGAAAGATTAAAATTTATGAGATCTGCAAGAAGTGAAAATAGGGACATAGTGTTAGGGACACCTACATATGTGCCCGTACTATCTATTCTTCTGAGTCGAATTTACTCATCCGTAGAAATTGTCTTATTTGACAATTGACAATTCTTTCTTTTCCAATTCTCTCGTAGTGAGATTCTTAGGAAAAGTATTTGATTACCGAGTGTTGATACCCGACTGGATGTATCGACGTTCTTATCATTTCTTTTGATTTGATTTCAATTGAATGACCTGGGTAACGATCCGAGGAGATTTTGAATGCGTACTCAAATTATGAAAACATGGGATATATTCATATTCGTTAAATGTTTTCGTCTGTATCTGATTTGAAATTCTCTCGCAGATTATGCGTTGACCTTACTCTTTTAATAGTAGTTGTGTATCCTAATATCCCTGAAATTGTGAAGGATTATGAATTATTATTAGTCTTTTGAGAAGTTCACATCTTATCGACGGCAATGCAACTGGAAAGTTGATAGTGCCAGTAGAACGGATTGATTGATTATGAAATGACAACATTGTCTTAATTGATGGGAACTCGAGTAGAATTCCCCTAAAAGATAAGATGTTGATTATCAAAAGTGAACTAAATAATTCTTAATGGATGACCATATCCTGTATTTAGATTTGAAATTATACCAGGAATGGTTGTGAATTAGTCATAGATATTATAATCTAGAAGGAACCTAAAAATGAATGTATTAAAAGATGTTTATGTTATTTGAAACTTTAGGAGGTATTTGTTAATAAATTACCTAGACTTTTGCCATTAAGGAAAGTTGAAATTGGTATTGATTATATTTCCGGTGCTGCACTTGTGGCTTGTGCACTGTACGTCAGCACCATCTGAATTTAAGGAATTACCGTACAACTGAGAGAGTTGTCGGAGAAAGATTTTAGTCTACCAAGCCTGTCATCCTGAAGAGCTATGGTGTTATCATTCCTTATATTTATAGATTACTGTGAATTGAGTAAATTGACAAATCGAAAACGATATCCATAACTCGAAATGGAAGAATTGTTCGATCATTTACAAGGTTCTAGCAAATTTGATCCATAGCATGGTTATCATCAACTTCGCATCTGCGAAAGAGATTATCTATTCCAATCACTACATCCGGTGCTTGTAATGAACATTATGAGTTTCACGTGATGTCGTTTGGATTAACCAATGCACATGTAGTATTCATAAATTTTGTGAATCACGTGTAGGCTGTAATTTGATAAATTCATGCTTGTGATCATTAAGGATCATTTGTTTGTTTATAAGAATAAGAATGAGTTAATAATTATTTATAGATTGCCCTGAATTGGCCGAACAATGAAAACATGAACCTTAAATATTTAACATAAGACTTAATTCTTTGCATGATTTAACCGTGTGAATAATAGATAATGGAATCTATATTGACTTTTGAAAGATTAGAACCATTAACGCTTAGGGATTAAAAACTTAATCCTTTACATAAAATGACCATTGGATTAATAATGGTAAGATGTATGCATATAGACTCTTCAAAAATTAAGAGCCCTTTTAAGACTTTGGATTTTACCAAAAAGAAATGGAAATATGTTTTGACAAATGTTTTAACAAAGGATTATTAAAGGGATTATTCCCTTATACACAAACCATTTAACTAAACTTCTGTTTAGGGGTAAATGTTTGTGTATACCTCAAGATAACTTAAGAGGAATTGAGGAAACCTTTTAAATCATGACTTGAAATTCGAAACGACACATTTTTCTTTTCAAACTAAGAAAATTTTGACCACGGTATAACCAAAGATTTTTTGAACATTTACGCATCTTATTAACTATTTTAATTATTTTCGATAAATCAACAAAAATCTTGTTAATTAAATTCAAATTTAATTTTGAACATTTTATATAATTGGATGGACTAAGAAATTTAAAAAAATCTTTACGTTCACGTTTCATAAAAATTTAATAAATAATTATTTAATTAATTATAATAATTATCGACGCTTTAATCGCCGGATTGAGAAAAACTGATAAAAATGATAGATAAGATGAAACTGAAACTTAGAAAATATGAAGAAAGGTGAATGTAATTACTGACGCATAATATAGAAAGAATATCTGAGTGAATTGTGGACATGATAATTATATCATCATGAGAAGTGAATATAGATACCGACACATTATGTATAAAAGATAAAGAACCAATTAGGATATATTCCTTAATAATGAAGGTGCAAAATAAATTGCCGAACGATATAAAAATAAACAATGCTTATAAGAAGGATAATATAGATAATAAAAAGCGGTTCGCGGCTAATGTGAACCATTAGAATTGAGAAGCCGATAGCGTTAAATGTTTTAAAGACCACTTGTGATTGCCTGAATATGGAAGATTGTGAGATATAGTTATGCTGGAATTTGTAAGTATAAGTATTCTATGTATGTCATTTCTGACTAAAAGTATCTTTGTCTGAAGAAGTTGTACTAATGACAAATTATGAAGGCAGACATCGCCTCATACATTAGTAAACGTCTAGCTATTGCAAAGGTCATCATCTGAATTTAATTCGATTTGGGTCATCGTCGACAGACTGACCAAATCTGCTAATATCATTCCCGTTAATGATAAATGCAAAAGAGTTATGTAAACATAGTGTGCCTGTATCAAACATCTTTATCAAGATCCTCGCTTCGCAACGAATTTCTAGAGATTTGCTCAGAAGTCATTAAGCACGAACCTTGATGAGAGTACTATGTGCCACCCCAAATCGAATGGACGAGGTAAAGTAACGATAAAAGGTAATATAATTGTTGTTTTATGTTTGAATGATTGACCTTTGGTAATGAACCGTATAATAGTTTTCCTTTGGAAGGATTATCATTGATAATCATCGTATTAGGATTAAGATCGAATCTTGTTAGGATCTAAATATTAGAGCATCTGTAAGCAGGAATTGAGATGAAGACAACCGACATACATCCATTGTGAGTTGGGCATGTCTTTTAGGTTTAAGGTTTTCTATGATGGCAAACCTAACCTTGCAAAATACCTGACCCGCGAGATCTGAAATGATTTTTGAAATTAGGATTTGATTATTGACTGCCGGTAGTGGGCAGGAGGTTATGTGAATATGAAATGTAGATCTTGAAATGCCAAATGGATAGCGAAGTTATGCCAAAAATTTTAACATTAGAAAAATGAATTCATGATCTGACAAATCATGGGATATAAGTCCCCGTTGTATGGGACCATTGAGATTATATAAAAGATTGGTTTGAAAGGCATATAAGCTGGATCTACCCTAGGACTTCAAAGACTGCGTGAATTATGTTTCGTAAATCGAACTTGATTGAATATCTATCAAGTGAAAATCTGATTGTTCTTAGTAAAGCGTAGATCGGCGAAAAGTTGCATTCATCAAAAACCCGTGAACATCGTGGATAGAGAAAGTAAGTCAACATTAAGCCTGATCTTATTCCCGTAGTTATGTTTGATGAAACTCGCGTATTGTAATGAGTTGCACTTGTGAGAAAGGACCGAATGTGGAGGAAATACCCACATGGTTTTAACTCTATAAGAAGCGAGTAGTAAGGTAAGATGATCTTTGAGGACAAAGATCCTGTTTAGGGGTAAATGCTGTGACAATCCGTCAATTTATGGTTGATATTTTATTCTTGAATATTATTTAAGAACATTATTTTAATGTTACAGTATGAACTCACATATTTTTGGGAAGAAATTTGGATTTACGTCTTGAAGTAGCATCGACTACGTCTAAACCGGAGGATTCAACGTTACGTGCTTACGTTTAAATACACCGTTTTTGGTGACAGTCCGACATTTCAGAAAATAAATTTGTCCATGAATATTATTTTGGAGTTTTAAATTTGAGTTGGTTCATAAACTCAAGAATTTACGAGAAGAGATTAGGACTTACGATTTTATTTTAACGTCCTTTACGACTAAACCAGAAACCTTAGGATTACGTATTTACGTTTTCGAACTCCGTTTTTGATGAAACAATTTTTATTGGATTCGTTTTGTGACGTTGATTCATAATTTATAAAAACGTTTTTCGTAAAACGACCCGAGGGCACGCAAATCGAGGAAACTAGAATCGAGGAATACCCGTAAATAAATGGGATGAGACAAGTGGGACACTTGTCCCACCCCACTTAAAACCGGCCTAATATAGCAACACCACTCCCTTGATGTGGCAAGATATGGCTTTATATCTACACTTGTCCACTTTAGCTTACTAGTTAAGCATACCATCCAACAAAACTAGCAAACCAATACCACTTCTCATTTGCAACATGAAAATCTACTCAAAACTCTCTCTCCTCCTCCATTCTTGCCGTCAACTTTCACCATAAACACCCTAATTTGATCAAAATTAACCACAAAATCCTATGTTATACTTGCATATGTTGAAGCCCTTTTGAAACCCTATTGATTGGTGGTACTTACAACATCCAAGGAGGAGTTTTCATGGAGTAGGATGGCTGATTTTCCACAAGGTTCTCATGAAGAATGATGGTCTTGAAGATGGTCTTGGTGCATCACAAGTTTCTCCATCAAAAATCCATGTTTTGATCAACCTACATCATCATGGTGGTATAATGATTGTCCTCCTCGTCTTCTTGTTATTTTGATTATGTAAACATGTATTTTATTTCCTATTGTATATATTTATGATGATTATATGATGATAAAAATGTTATGTGGGGATTTGTTGTTAATAATCATGAATAAAAAGATGAAAAACTATAAGTAAAAATAGGTAAATCTTGTTTAAATAATAGGCTGTATAAAAAACAGTAAAGAACCATATGGTAAACAGATAAAATGAGGAAGTAGAATCCATTTACAGTAAGCTATGGGTCTTGTACACATGTGAGAGTTGGCCATGCAATGGAATCATTGTAATGAGTGAGATATGATCAAAACAAGTTTAGGGTATAAATCTGAGGTTACTGTTTTGGACGATTTTTAGAAAATACTTAAAGGATGATTCAACAGTAGCTATAGAAGAGTTAAATGTAGAAAATATCATGTAGTTTATGTGATAAAAAGTTGAGCTTCTATCTCCATATAGAACTCAAGATATGGCAGTTTTTGTGAAAGTGAAGATAAAAATCAGATTTTTGGAAATTAAAGAATAATACTATTATATAAGCACTCAAAACTTTAATGTATAAAATATAAATTAAAACCCACTAACTTATGGATTCTATTTATATAAATATGTAAAAGGTGGAATAAGTGTATAAATTATAAAAATGGTAACTTGTTAAGTTTTATAAGTTATAAAACTATAAACATGATTTTTACGACTTTTTCGGCTATTGCCGTAAAATTAACGTTTTTGTTAAATAAAACTTAGATGGTTGGACCCGTCTAATGAAAACTTTATAAAACTTATATACTGATATATAGACATGTATAACAAGTAAAAACCGATAAAAACCAAACTATAGGACATACGGACGTTAACGGACTAAATTAACGTTATTGGACTAATAATACAACAAAAATGGACTAAAACACTTATAAACTTATTATTGGACTTAACCCATTTGGGCCCAACTTGAAAGTGTAGATACTGATAATGTAAGTATAACAAGGATTAATACAAGTTAAGAACTTATAATAGGCTTATTGGACCTAAAACACGTAAATGGGTAAAACGAGAAAACTAGTATAAAAGTTATCGACACATAACTCTAAAATGAGTAAACGAGAATATGTAAACCCACTTGATCATCATATATATAAAATCATTATATGTATACATAATTGTTATTTTTATAAAGTGATTGGACATGAGTCTAAGACGAGTATTATTTGTCTAGGTTTCCGTGATCGAAGCACGCACCGTACGTCTGAATTGCCGATAACCCGCCTTCCCACATCAACGTGAGTTCATAGCCTCGCATTCTTTTAAATGTTTTTATAAATGTTTTATAAACCCGAGAGGGAGATAACATGTTAGTTTTTATAAAATAGGATACCATTTGTCCCGATTGTTTGATTATTGATTTGGACCCGAATGATTGAATGACCCGATTGTATGACCCAATAAATGATTAATGGACCCGATAGATGAAATAAAATGGATTATTAAAGTTAGGTTATGTCACTAAAAGTCCCATTAGCATGAATTGTGAACTACCGGGAGTTGGTAGACGCTTATGCATTTAATAGTACTATTTGGGGACGATCACCCCAGTTCGCGCCTTGACGGTTTGTTAGCCTCAAAATATTGAGTCAAACAAGAATGTTCGGTCATAGGTTTCTATTGTATTATTTATTAGAACGTTGTAATAAGTAGTTATTTAGTCTTGGTTCACGGGCTTGGATTTAAACTAATTAAAGTCCAAAAGACAAGCCCGACCCAATATATAGTCCATTAAAGCCCGCATGTGGGTGGACTATATATACTCCCTCCTAGCATGTTAGGAGGGTGGATGGTCATTTGTAACTTCTTTTTCTTAATCTAATCTCACCAAGTTAATCATCTCCTCTCTACTTTCTCTCACTACTTTCTCTCTCTAGGAATTCATCTCTTCTTCATCTATTTTCTTTCTTTATTCATTGCCTAATCATCACAAATTCATGGGACAACAATTGGTATCAATCGCCACGGGGTAGATTTGTGATTCATTGTTGTTATTATATTTGATTCGAATGATTTAATCCATAAATCATCTCGGATTCAAATTTTTGTGTGTTTTCCGTGCTCTACTTCTTCATCTACATCTTCTACATAGTTGTAGTAGTGATTTGGTATATTTACTTTGGCTAAAAACACAAAATTTTTGGGTTTTTTGATCATTTTTTGGCTTAAAATCACGTATTGGTTGAGTTTTGTCCGAGAAAAGGGGGATAGATTCCGATCAGTATTCCGATCTGTGCAATCGGAAAAGGGTTTCTACATTCCGACCATCATTCCGACTGGACAACAATATTCCGATTGGCATTCCGATTTGCATTCCGATTGGTGTTTTCCGATAGCACATTCCGATTGGTGTTTTCCGATAGCACATTCCGATTGGTGTTTCCGATAGCACATTCCGATTGGTGTTTTCCGATAGCACATTCCGATTGGTGTTTCCGATAGCACATTCCGATTGGTGTTTTCCGATAGCACATTCCGATTGGTGTTTCCGATAGCACATTCCGATTGGTGTTTTCCGATAGCACATTTCGATTGGTGTTTCCGATCGCACATTCCGATTGGTGTATTCCGATTAGCTCATTCCGATTGGTGTATTCCGATTAGCTCATTCCGATTAGAGCTTTTTCCGATGACATGTTTAGCTAAATTTTGTTTGAGTATTTTTTAGACTTAGCCACCATCTAGACTAGTTTCGGAATATCGTTTCCACGAAGATCAAAAAAAAAAAAAAGAGTTAAAAATTTTTCGTCAAGTAAATTCAAATTTTTTCCATACTAGTTTTAGGACATTTCTAGATCGATTTCAAATTTTGGCGATTACAAAATTTTTGGACTACCGTTTTAGTCGGACTGGAGAATTTATTGTCGGCCTGGAGAAAATTGCAATTTTCGGAATTTAAACCACAACTACAATCACAACAAATCTACTTAAGATCCATATTCACTTCATCATTTCATGGAATATTGAGATGGATTCTACTGCCGAATATCGTGTGACGAACAACAACATAATGGTGGCGGGTAACAAAGAGAGACCACCAATGCTTGTATCTGGACGGTATGCTCAATGGCAATCACGTTTCATACGATATCTTGACACAAGACCTAATGGTGATGCCTTGAGGAAATGTATTACTCATGGACCATATATATTCAAAAAGATCTCAATTCCTCCAAGAGCAGCCACAGATACTACTGATCTAATACCTGCAAGTGAACGTGATGAAACAAGAGCTGATCTCACACCTGAAAATTGTGCTTGGCATGATGCGGAGAAGGAAGCCATCTATATGGTTTTAAGTGGGATTGGAGATGATATTTACTCCACGGTTGATGCATGCCCGACAGCACATGAAATGTGGACTGCTATTGAACGCTTGCAACAAGGAGAATCACTCAACAAACAAGATGTCAAAACTAACTTGTTTTGGAATTTTGGCAAGTTTACTTCAAGGGATGGAGAATCAATTGACTCTTACTACTCCAGGTTTTATAAAATGATGAATGACATGACAAGAAATAATCTTCAAGTCTCCACCATGCAAGTCAATGTCCAATTTCTTCAACAACTTCAACCCGAGTGGACACGGTTCGTCACTTTGGTGAAACAACAAGAAAAGTTAGACGAGGTCTCATATCATCGACTCTTTGACATCTTGAAGCAATTTCAGAATGAAGCAAATGAGATTCGAGCTGAACGTGTTGCCAAGACGGCTAATCCACTTGCTTTACTGACTACCACTCAACATGTTCAAGATCCTCACTCTCGTGCTCCTAAGCCATACTCCAATACATCATCTTCACCACGATATTCCACATCATCTAAGTCTTCATCTTCCACAAAATCTCGAGGTAAAGCGCCAAGAGCACCATCACCACCATCTGAGTCCTCATCTGAAGAAGATAGTGATGAAGGCCAAGCTCAAAAGAACCGAGAGATGAAACAACAAATTGCTTACATAATGAAGACTTACAAGAAAATCTACAAACCCAAGAACAACAATCTTCGCACATCATCTAACACAAAGAACCGATATGTTGAGAGTCCTCCAAGGTATGACACACGTCGACGTGGTGAAAGTCCTTCTAGGTATGATCGACATAATCCAACACATGTTGAGGGTTCTGCAAGATATGATCGACAAACTGCAAAGTATGATACCCAGAGGATTGCTGCTGCTACTGGGAATAGGGAAACGGTTGGAAGTCAAGTGGTTCAGCAGGGCGGGATTCAATGTTTTAATTGCCAAGGATATGGGCATATGGCAAAGGAATGCAGGAAGCCGAAAAGGGTTAGAGACTCCAGCTATCACAAGGAAAAGATGTTGCTATGCAAGAAAATGGAAGCAGGGGTTAAATTGTCAGCTGAAGAAGGAGCCATGCTTGATGATACTGATGATGAAGATTCTGATCAAGAGCTTGATGCACATTACTCGTACATGGCAAAGGTTGAAGAAGTTCTCAAAGTCACTGAAGATGACAATGGCCCTATCTTTGACACTGAGCCAATCGATAAGGTACACACTACTGATGAATATAATGTGTTTGGTGACATTCCTGAGCATAGTGATCTACCCAATGCCATTAATGACACGTGTATGATGGAAACGGTTGATAGCAATACCACACCCGATTCATCAGACATGTGCAATAATGAGTCTGAGGATGATCAACATGCAAATGAATATGATGAAGAGGAACGTATTGCGCTTGCTAATTTAATTGCTACTTTACAAAAAGATGTCACTGAAAATAAAAAGAGTCAAAAGCAATTAAAGAAGGCAAACGCTACGCTCACTCAAAGTTTTGAAGAATGTAAAGCTGCTCTTATCAAATCTACTGAGATGACTGAAAGCTATAGAGATGAGCTCCTTCAGAAAACCATAGAGCTTGAGGGGTACAAGGGAAGTGCGTTAAAAAGTCAAAAGGACGATTTTGAAAACAAATATAATACAACTCTTGAGTTATTAGCTAAAGAGAAGCGTCAATATAATGTTTTCTTAATGGATGAACGTCAAAAAACGTACCTTGCCAATACCAAAGTTAATGAACTTGAACAAAAGCTCTCTATGACCACCACTGATTCTGCTAAAATTCTAGAGGATAAGAAACAAGAGGTAGATGCGTTAAAACAAGACTTCAAAAGTAGATATGATAAAGAAACCGAAAAAGTTACGAAACTAGAAGCCCAAGTCGACTTTTTGAAGAACGTTGTTTATAAAACGCATGATTCTATTCAATCCGTAAGAATGCTAGCACCTCCATCGATGTTTAAGGGTCAAGCTAGCTTTGCAAGCCCTGAGTACCTTGCCAAAGCTCAAGCTGCGAACCCGTGTCTCTATCTTGATGAGACTGAAAGGACAAATCTTGATTGCATGCCTGTTAGTGTCAATAGTGAAGAGACTGCCCTTTGGGATGCTGATAGTCAACCACTTGTTAATAAGGAGTTTGTGAAACCTTATAATTATGCTTATGAGAATAGTCTTTATGGCCTGTTCAACAAACAAACTCAGAAAACTCGTGAGGAAGTGTTCTTAGAATGCAAACAAAAGAGAATTCAATGGAAGAAAGCTTTTGCCCCTAAGAAATCTAATGTTTACAAATACATAAACTACCTCCCTCTAGATGAATCTAAAAGCAAGAGTAGGAAAACATTTGGTATTCTTAAACACCACATAGATAATGTTAAATCTATTGTTGAACGAGACTGGGCAAAACGTGAAAATGCTGAGTGGACACGTCCGATTCCTCAAGATATTACCTTGCTTGTCAAAGAACTCTTAATTCCAAACACGGCGCTGATTAAAGAAACTGTTCTTCAACTTGAGGAGTTCATTCGGACTGAAATGTTTGATGATTTAAAATATGTTGAATCTATTGAGAAACACATTGATGATCTTCAAATGGAGAAGTCTGATTTCTTAGATGAATATGATTTACTCTTGCAAGAATGCGTTTCTAAAGATGTTATGTGTGCTTATTTTACATCTTGTGTTGATATTGATGAATATTCTGAAGTTGCATGCCAATATCTTGATAAGATCAAAGAATGTGAACGTCTTGAAATTGAGCTTTCGAAACGTAAAGAAAATGTTGACAAAAAGGCTTTTGAGTTACTTCAACACAAAACTGATTTCCTTCAAAAACATTGTCATTCACTTGAACTTGCTTTGCAAAAAGATGTTGGTCGTTTTCCACATGATAATAAATTGCAAGAAAAACTTTCCCAAACATTTCGAGAAATGAATGAACAGAATTTGGAAATTAAATGGTTGAAAGCTCAATTACAAGACAGGGACAGAGTGATAGCTGAGTTGCAGAAACTCATTGCTAAAATGGGTGGGAAAATTGTGGAACCTAGCATTAAGAAAAATGTTGTTAGACAACCCAATGCCTCTAAAGAGAATAGATCCTCTATCTTGGGAAAACCATCTGCTTTATCTAATTCCTCTTTTGCAAAACCTGTGTTTGCCCCCAAGATGGATGGAAAGGAAAGGCTACCACAAGCTCAACCCATAAGGAATCCTATAGCACCAAGCGTTAAGCACAATAATGTGATTAAACCAGGGATGTATAGAATGCCCACTAAGCCCACAAACAAAGATACTCACTCGCCTCAGACTTCTAGAAACACTAATATTCGTGTGTCTTCTACTACAGGAATAGTCTCCACTACTAGTGTTAGCCGACCTCAGCTTAAGAGCACTCAAGAGAATGATAAGGTCTGGAAACACAAGAATCAAGGGAAGATGAAGCAAGTAGAAGAACACCCTAGGAATTTGAATGTTTTTAAGAATAAAAAGTCTGTTATCGCATGTAATGACGATCTGAATGCTGTGAATGATTTGAATGCTATGAATGTGAAATTTGTTTGTGTCAAATGTAGCAAGTGTGCTAATGCTAATCATTCTATGTGTGCTATAAATAAAGTCAAAGGCGTAGATACTAGAACTAAGAAGCAAGTTGCAATGCCTATTAGAGCTAGTAAACCCAAACGCAAAGTGAACCATTCTGGTGCAACCCCCACTAAGAAAAGTAATGCATCAGACTCCACCACTAAGAATCCTAGAAGCAAAATTAAGGAATTATATGAGTCTGCCAGTAAGTCTTGGAAATGGTGGTTTGCTAATCAATGTCCTCCCGGATATAAATGGATGCCTAAAGTTAGGACAGAAAATGTGAAAACGAGTGTTAGTTTGCCTTTAAATGTTGATAAGGACACTAATGATTCTACTATCACAACTACTGTGGTATCCAATTTAGCAAATGCTCCATCGTGTTCTAACTCTTCTGCATGTGATACAAATAATTCTCTTCATAATGGACTCCGGATGCACGAAGCACATGACGGGGAATCTCAAGCTTCTAATTAACTTCGTGGAGAAGTTCCTGGGTACGGTCTGATTCGGAAATGATCAATTTGCACCGATCCTAGGATATGGAGATTTGGTTCAGGGGAATATCACGATTAAAAGGGTATACTACGTCGAAGGGCTCAATCACAATCTTTTCTCGGTTGGTCAATTCTGTGATGCGGATTTGGAAGTTGCTTTCAGAAAGAAGACATGTTTTGTTCGTGATTATGATGGGAATGACTTACTTACCGGTACACGGGGTACTGATCTTTATACAATTTCACTTCAAGACACAACTTCATCAACTCCAATTTGCTTCATGGCTAAAGCTTCAACGACTCAGGCATGGTTATGGCATCAACATCTTTCTCATCTCAACTTTGATACCATTAACTTGCTTTCCAAGAAAGATATTGTGAGAGGCCTTCCAAGTTTGAAATTCATCAAAGATCATCTTTGTTCTTCTTGTGAACTTTGTAAAGCTAAATGAAGTAGCTTCAAAACAAAGACCACACCAAGCTCTAAAGGACGGTTAGATCCTCTTCACATGGATCTGTGTGGTCCCATGCGTGTTCAGAGTATCAATGGAAAGAAATATATTCTGGTAATTGTCGATGATTACTCAAGGTACACATGGACTCACTTCTTGAGGTCCAAGGATGAAACACCTGAAGTTCTCATCAGCTTTCTTAAACTGATACAACGTGGTCTTCAAGCTCAAGTTAAAGTGGTTCGTACTGATAGAGGTACAGAATTTTTGAATTCAAATCTGAGAAAGTATTTTGAAGCCGAAGGGATTGAACATGAAACATCTATTGCTCGAACACCCGAACAAAACGGCGTTGTTGAAAGACGAAACCGTACTTTGGTTGAAGCTGCTCGAACATTATTATCCGCTTCAAAACTTCCACTATATTTTTGGGCCGAAGCCGTGTCAACCGCATGCTACACACAAAGCCGATCCTTAATTATCCCAAGACACGAAAAGACACCATATCACATAATTCATGATCGAAAACCTTCACTCAAACACCTTCATGTTTTTGGATGTACTTGCTACATTATTCGAGATGGTGAAAATTTGGATAAAATGAAAGAGAAAGGTGATGCATGTATTCTTGTGGGATATGCAACTCAGTCAAAGGGATATAGAGTATACAACAAGAGAACAAAACTGATTGTCGAGACTATTCACATCCGATTTGATGAACTACAAGAGATGGCACTTGAACAAAACAGTTTAAGTCCCGATCCACAACGACAAACGACTTCCGTTCACCACCGCACGAAACTCGGAACTCAAGACCACAGCAATGAACCGTCAAGTTCAACGCTGGTTCCAGAAAATGTTCCTAGAGCTGATATGACAGTCGACACGACAATTGAAGAGTTGGAAATGTTATATGGACCAATGTATGATGAATATTTCACGGGGGAGAAACAAGTTGTATCGAAGTCTTCCGCTGTCACTCATGATAAGAATGATGAAACCGATCATCGTCAACAAAAGGATACAACTTCATCTACTTCAACACGGGTTGTTGCAGATTTACCTCCTCAGAATATCACATTAACAATCGATCCTACAACATCCACAACTACTGTCATTGCTCCAGAGAACACAAATCAAGCAGACAATGCATTATCTGACGAAGACGAATTTATCAACCCATTCGGTACACCGGTACACGAAACTGGAGAGTCTTCTACTCACCATGTTGATCCGTCAAATATGCATACTTTCTATCAACGACATCCTTCAACACATCATTGGACCTGAGATCATCCTTTGGTTCATGTCATTGGAAACCCTTCATAGCCCGTTCGCACAAGACGACAGCTTAACACTGATGCCGATGTTTGTATGTTCGCACTCGCCGTGAGTTCAGCTGAACCGAAAAACATCAAAGAAGCATTAGCTGATCATGCTTGGATTGAATCGATGACGGATGAACTTCAACAGCTTGAAAGACTTAAAGTCTGGGAACTGGTTGACAGACCATACGATGTAACACCATTAAATTTTCGATGGATCTGGAAAAACAAGATGGATGAAGAGAACACGATCATCAAGAATAAATCTAGGCTAGTGGCTAAAGGGTATGGACAAAAAGAGGGTATTGATTTCGAAGAATCATTTGCACCAGTAGCTCGAATGGAAGCGGTCAGGATTTTTCTTGCTTATGCTGCACATAAGGGATTCATCGTTTATCAAATGGACGTAAAGACGGCGTTTCTTAACGGTCCTTTGAAGGAAGAAGTTTATGTCACGCAGCCGGAAGGATTCGTCAATCCTCATTATCCTGACAAGGTGTATCGTCTCCACAAAGCACTATATGGACTCAAGCAAGCTCCAAGGGCATGGTACGACGAGCTCTCGAAATTTCTGGTCTCCAAAGGTTTCTCAAAAGGTTCCATTGATTTAACTTTGTTCACTTATAAATATGGGGATGACATTCTGCTTGTGCAAATTTATGTTGATGACATTATTTTCGGGTCTACAAAACCAAAACTTTCAAAATGGTTTGAAAAAGTAATGCACAGCAGATTTGAAATGTCTATGATGGGCGAACTAAAATTCATTCTAGGAATTCAAGTTCACCAATCCCCAAGTGGTATCTTTATTAACCAAGCTAAGTATTGTCAAGAGATAATCAAAAAGCATGGTATGACATCATGTGACCCCGTTGGGACACCATTATCAACCGCATCCCTAGATGCTGATTTGGAGGGATTACCCATAGATCAAACGAGATATCGTTCCATGATCGGGTCCCTCATGTACTTGACAGCAAGCAGACCTGATATTCATCATGTTACATGCTATTGTGCACGATATCAAGAACGACCCACTGAAAAGCACCTCAAGGAAACCGGTTTCTTTCTAACGGCCTATTCAGATTCTGATCATGCAGGGTGTCTTGATACACGTAAAAGTACTTCGGGTGGTGCACAATTTCTAGGTCAAGACAAGCTTGTGGGATGGTCTTCCAAGAAGCAGGATTGCACGTCACTTTCATCAGCCGAAGCGGAGTATGTGTCTCTATCTGCGTGTTGTGCTCAAGTTCTTTGGATGAGAACACAACTCACGGATTATGGCTTCCATTTTGATAAAGTACCTATGTACTGTGACTCAAAGTCAGCCATAGCCATCTCCTGCAATCCGGTTAAGCATTCCCGCACGAAGCACATTGATGTCAGATATCACTTCATTAAGGAACAAGTTCAAAGAGGTATTGTTGAATTATACTTTGTTGGAACTGATTACCAATTAGCTGACTTGTTTACAAAAGCTCTTTCGAAAGAGAGGTTTGCGTATCTAGTTAGGCAAATTGGTATGAGATGTTTGACTCCAGTAGAACTGGAGGTTCTGGCAAAGAAGCCTGCTTGATTCATTTATCAAACATCTACCTGTAAATATTAATCAAAAAGCAAAATACAAAATTAAAAAATCTTCGATAATCCAAAAATATTCTTCTCGACATGTCTTTCAGTATCGATAATATGGACGTACCTAGAAATGTCGCTCAATAACGACACGGGTGTGTACATAAAGCTCGAATGAAAGTTGTAAATATTTTTCAAAACATGTCATTTCTATCTTTTCAAAAGGAAATTGTCTATTTTGGACAATATTTCCAACAACGGGTAGAGCAATCTATCTTGGGTTGAGCTTGTCACAAAACATTCAACGTTTTGAGCTCAACACAATGGCTTGTAATCACTTTCAGATTGCAACCCGGATCTAAATTCACGGGGGAGTGTACGCTTTTGTACTCTTACCCTTAGCAAAAGAAGTTAAATCTTCTTACACTTGAGTGGATTCGTCAAGACATTCAAAGTCTATGAACTCAAGTTTATGCTTTAGAAAAACCTTTTCGTCAAAAAGAATTGATTTTTCAAAAAGTGTTGAACACAATTTTTTCAAGAATTTCTCAATGATATTCAAAATCTTTCAAAAATTGTGTGTTCAACAACTCCTATCCTCAAAAGTTTAATGTGGATCAAATCCTCGTAATGACAATTCCATTGGATCAATTTTTGAGGGGGAGCAATTCAACTTCATGCAAAAGATTAACACATCTTTCTCCCGAAGATTTTCAAGACTATTTTTCAAAATATATTTTAATCAAATTTGGTATCTCTAATATCAAAAGATTTTATATATTAGAGATAGGGGGAGAAAATGTGATTAAAATGTGATCTTATATAAGACTCAAGGACTTTAACTCTTACCTACATGTGCAAAACACTTTCGATTATCGATGCACATGTGAAGGGGGAACTTTTCTGAAACGACAAAACTAGCAAGGTGTTAAATGTTTTTCAAACACTTTGTTAGAATTTAAAGTGGTTTTCATGGTTACAATCAAATACCCACAACATCTTTAATTCACGACGTTATTGGTGTCAAAAGGGTGGTTAGGTTTAAGTCCTATGATCCAACCAGAACCGGAGGGATCTTCCCAGGGACAATCCAATAGATTATTAGAAGTCCTTAGGAAAGATGGAGTAGAATGTGAACGTAGCTGAATGCCGACTAAGTACTGATGCTAGCACTGGAACAATCACAACAAGGTGTTAGTAATGATGTCTTGGTAAGCATTGAAGGGGTTGAAGAATGAAAAAGAAATGTAAGGATAAAGGGTGTAAAGAAAGAAGCCCTCCATACAACTTAGGCAGAAACCGGGTCAACCCATCATGAAGACAAACTCATCATGGACCCAGTAATGTGAAGCACAACCCTTTCCTAGCTACTCAGGCTTCTCTCAAAAGAAGTTTGTTTTATTGTCACGGAGATCAACACGACTCCTATTGACTTTCTCACTCCGAGATTGTTGATATTGAATAGGTGGCATCTGCTCCAGCCTCCGACCACTAAAAGTGCACAAATTGAGTCTAGAGCCAAGAGATCAATTAAATCTCGTTAGGACACACGGATGAAGATCAAGAGAGTCCTACGCTATATCCTTGCGATATTGCTAGAACACTCAGAGTGATACTACTTAGTATTCACAATGATGAGTGGAAATCCTTCCAGTGTTAACATCAAACAGCACTGCGGTAGGTCATATGCAAGATTCTTTATGAATTGAACATATGTAAAACTGAAAAGCAACAGTGGTTTGATTCTGAATTGATTCAAACTCGTTTCAGGTTTCTACGCAATATCTTTATGGTCTTGCCAGAACATTCAGAGTGATATTTATTAATATTCACAGTGACGAATGGAAATCCTTCTAGCGTCAACATCAAACAGCGCTACGGTAGGTGACTTGTGAGATTCTTATGAATCAAACTTGTGTCAACTGGAAAGCAACAATGGTATGATTCTTAATGAATCAAACTTGTTCCAGGAATTTGAATTGACGACTTTAATCAAGCGGATATTTATCCAATTGATTCACTCTTTATGTTCGCAGTCTTGCTTTGAGACGGTCGAGTAAAGAGAACGGCTAGTACTGCCGCGAAACCCTGTCAATGAGATTCTTAATTGAATCTACCTGATCACAGGTACGATATTTAATATCGTATAACGGTCTTCACCGACCGGAGGTAAAACGCTACCGATTTAGGACGAATGTCAAAGCCATTCAGTCCGTGTCTATGTTTTGTCTCGAGAAGGTGGCGTCACGGTGTACTCAGCAAAGTCAAAGATTCACAACCACATATTCATGCCCAAAGATTTATCCAACAATTGATAGTGTGAGCATGTGGATAAAGACACAATATCACAAGATGGCAAAGACAAGTCAAGAATGATTTGAAGATCTCAAGACTAAAAGACAAAGTCGAAAGACAACGACAAAGGCTCAAAGTTCACAGCATGAAGGAACAAAACTACTGTTACACGTTCAAGACTCATTTATGACGAAATTCATAAATCTCCATTGGAATCCAAATATCAAAGAGGAATGACCTCACATTGGGGGAGATTGTTAGCCTCAAAATATTGAGTCGAACAAGAATGTTCGGTCATAGGTTTCTATTGTATTATTTATTAGAACGTTGTAATAAGTAGTTATTTAGTCGTGGTTCACGGGCTTGGATTTAAACTAATTAAAGTCCAAAAGACAAGCCCGACCCAATATATAGTCCATTAAAGCCCGCATGTGGGTGGACTATATATACTACCCTCCTAGCATGTTAGGAGGGTGGATGGTCATTTGTAACTTCTTTTTCTTAATCTAATCTCACCAAGTTAATCATCTCCTCTCTACTTTCTCTCACTACTTTCTCTCTCTAGGAATTCATCTCTTCTTCATCTATTTTCTTTCTTTATTCATTGCCTAATCATCACAAATTCATGGGACAACACGGTTGATCCCCGTCGTGCCACATTGATTGGTAAGCGAATTTATGTATGAGAAGATTTCCATAGCGTGACCTTTGTGACGACACGCTACTTTAGATGGGCAAAATTGGTATCGGGTTAGCTACCCGTTTTGGTTTTAGTAAGGTAACAATGTCATGCGGCTTATAATAATCCAAAACTAACGAAATACTACTAGACGCTTCGAATTACGATGTATTGCCTGACTAGCAATACTGGGTCATACTATTGATATTATGTTTGTGTTTTGGTTTTTATAACCACATTCATATAACGGTTTTTATTTGACTTTATACAACGTCATAAGACGTATTGTATAATATTTTCACGACATTGGCTCGTATAATGATTTTTAAGGCAAATGCCTATATTATGATTTTCGATATGGATTTGAATAAAATGACTTTGGCTATTTTATGGCCTATTAAAATGATTTGTACAAAATGATTTTCAGTAATAATTTTATACTGATATTATATTGATGGAATTTATTAAACTCTATGAATTCACTCGGCGTTATCGCTGACCTTTTCTTTTAACATGTTTTATCTCAGGTACTTGAAGGTAATTCTCGGGAAGACAACAAGAATTCATGGCCCGCACTTAAACAATATTTTCCATTCAAATAATTTGTAAAACTTTGTATGAAATAATATGACTTGGGACCTATGTAAATTTGATATTTATGAATGGAAATGCTTTTATTATTAAACGACGCGATTTTTATGCGTTGTCTATGATGTGAGTAATGTGCTATCCCGTAACACCAACGAGTCTTCCGCTGTACTAAGTTGTATAAATTTGGGGGTGTTACAACCGCTGCCGGTTCTATTCGTGAAGATTAACGGTTTCGAGTGAGACGTATTGGATTTTGGGATCCGTTCGCTTTGTGAACGTTATTTTTACGTATTATAAATAAAAAAGATAAAAAAAATCAAAAAGATAAAAATATAAAAAATAAAAAATCACAAAAATCAATTCTTTTCCTAAAGAATTGAACCAAAAAAATAAAAAAATCCAAAAAGTAATCTTTTTCCTAAAAGATTACACCCAATAATATATATTATATCGGTTTTCATCGTTTTTACGTACATATAGTATTTTTCTTAAAAAAAACAAATAAATACAAAAATATTTTTGATATATTATTATATGTAGATACGTATACGTAGATACGAACACTTAATTTAGCTACTTCCATAAGTATGGCCAAGGCAATACACCGTGTTAGGGGGCGTTCAGGTCCTTGACACGTGTATCGATCAATCTCACATAATATGTGTTTTGAAGTCTTTTTGTAAAAGTATGTACAGGATAATGCATTGTTATTGGTCTTTTTGAGGATTTAGATTTTCCACTATATTTTTCTAACACTGACAAAGTTTGCTTGAACGCTGATAAGTGTTTTTGTAACGTTGTTAGCAATATATATTTGTCTAAACGCTGACAAAGCTTCCCTCAACACTGACAAGTGTTACCGGGGCGTTGTCAGCAACAATGTTAGTTTTGTGGTTTTCAATCTACATGTGCAGGTGGTGTTAGCAGTATACCATTGGATATAGAGTTGCTTATGGATCATTGGAGACGCATTTGGACATGTTTTTATTTATGGATGATGGTTGGAATTTTTAATTCCTATCTTGACATAAAGTTTTTTTTTATGTTCATGCATATTTTTAGCAACATATGTATCATAGTTTAAGGGGAGGTTTTAGGAACCTTTAGGATGTTTGGGTATCCATATGATACTCTTATCACAATTCTAGATTGTGTCCACAGGTGAGTATGAGTTAGTTTTACTAAATCATGAGGCACTGTAGCATGCAAAGTTGATATACTATGCATGCTGCCAAGACATTTTTGACCTAGAATTGGTTGTGGTATGCTGGGAGACTTGGGAATGATTTTGTCATGGGATTTATCTGGGAGTAACAAGGAATTTTATAAGGTAACTTAGTTGTTAGGAGTTTTGGTTAGCAAGGGACACTAGAGGACTGTTATGTCTATCTTGCATAAGCAAGTGTGCATAACTGGACAGTGCTTGCCGCCCTATAATAATTATCAACTTTTTGGTTATCTTCTCTAGGATAAATTACTTTGTTAAGGTCATTTTTCATTTTTATAAAAAAAAAATTTTGGATGCTGACAGGTATTTTTCCAAGCGTTGTTGTGACCAATTTAGACGCTGACATGGCTTAGGCAAACGTTGACAAGAAAATAGCCGTTGGGCGTTGATGGGTTATTTTTGACCGTTTACACTCAATGGGACCTACCCAGTTGTTACTTTTTGACATATTTTTAGGCCGTAATTTTGGGAGCATATAACTTTCATTTAATGCATGAGATAAACGTATTTTTTTTCAATATTTTCATGATTACATTTTGAAAATACTTGCCTATTTTTGGGCCAATCACATGCATTTTCTTCTCCTATATATTTGGCTCCTATTTTAAACAGGGTACCTATTATTCTTGTCTAACATAATTTTTTCCTATCAACTTCATCTTTCTCAATCCTTCAAACAGCTTTCAACAATGGCACCAAAGTTTAAACCATCTGATTTGGAATTGGGGTTCAGAAGTCAACACAACATGGTCACGTATCTTGAAGGTGATGATGCTCTGTTTCCCCAATACACACAAATGGTGGCGTATTTGAACGCATCCCCTCTTTGGTATGCTCTTTCTTATGCTCCACTCATTCCTGTCACACATATTAAACAGTTTTGGAACACTGTTAGTTCCTCAACAGTTAATAGAGTGACTACATTATCTTCTATTGTTCATGGGAGAACATGGGTGGTTACTGAAGCTTTGGTACGCCAAGCTTTGCATCTTGATGATGCTGATGGTATAACCAACCTCCCCATTACTGAAATAGAACAAGGACTAAGGGCTTTGGGTTATCCTTTTCCTGATGAAGGAACTTTAAATAAATATCATAAACAGGAGTTTCCCCCAGCCTTGGAGTACCTAATACATGTCCTCCTACAATGTTTGAGTCCCAAGTGCACTGCACATAATGAGATCAATCGATCTATTGCAAGTGCCATTATGTGTATTGCTACTGGGCAAAAATTTAATTATTCCAAAATGATTTTTGAGGGCATGTGTAAAAATAAAGGGAACAAAATGACTTTAGCTTATCCCATATTTTTACAAATGGTTTTTGAGGTCCAAGGTTACTGCACAAGGGATCATGATGATTTTTATGAGATCCCAGTGCAAAAGAAAGCAATTTTTATGAAGATGAACTCACCCCCACATCGTGACCTACCCCTAACCCCAGGTATGCTTGCTGTTATTACAGCAGCTCAACCCCAACCAGACCTCCAACCCCAAGTTGACCCAACACCTGAACCATTACCTTCCCCACAACATATGCAAATTGACCAAGAACCCTTCGATGCTGACATGTTAAATGTTGGCGTTGATGTGCCTATTTCAAACGTTGACACAAATCCTTCACAGACCCTCACCCCTTACCAAACCCACATCCACCCAATCCACATCTTCTTCTCCCCAACACAATATAGGTTACAAAAACGCCAAAGGACTACTGGAGTGTTCTCCTCTGGTGGTCCTAGCCATGTAGCAGAGAGAACCACCACCACAAGTGTGGTTGGTGTTATGGATGAGGCTGGGACTATTGGTTCTGGCTTAGAAGCTGGCCAAGGCAGTCCTACCATAGTTAAGACCTCATCCATGCCCAATGAATCTGACTTGGGTGGTCAAATACCCATTTTAGAGGAGGGCAGATTGGAACCAATGACTTTGATGGAATTGACGGTAGTCTGTATGAGCTTGCAAAAGCAAAATGCAAACTTGGTACAAGTTGTTAGCACACAAGGCCTTGAACTCAAGCAATTGAGGGAGAGGATTGTTATTTTGGAGATAGCTGAGTCAAGGAGAAGGCAGACAAGGGTCCTTGTATCTGAGGAGGATTCTTACAAAGGGGAGGAAGCTGCTACAGAGCCTGTTAATTTGAGTGATGAAGGCTCACATGAAGCTGCTACAGAACCTTTTGTTGAGAGTGGAAAAGATTCATATGATGAAGAATCTTTGGGCATAGCTGAAGCCCTTACTGGTTTGAAGAAACAGACAGGTTTTGATATGTCTCTAGTTGCTCCTACCAACTTAAATTTGTCATTTACAGCCATGTTGGAGGAAATTGCAAGAGGCGCTGAGACAGGTACATTGGGCGTTGACAAGACAGATTTGAACGCTGACATGAGTACTTTGGGCGCTGACAAGGCAAAAGTGAGCATTGACAGACCTGCAAATGAGGTTGATGTATTCCAGTCATCATCCATCATCAAGGAGGTTTCTTCACTGGTATTGCCATCTACCTTACCAACAATTGATCCATTAGATAAGGGTAAGGGTATTATGGTAGAAGAGGTTGTTCCAAAGAATGCAGCACAAATTGAGTTTGATAGAAAGTTGGCTGCACAAATTGTGGAACAAGAAAGGAAGGAGGTGGGAGAATCACCGTTTGTTGTCACTTCAGAAGAGCAAGAAGAAAGTGATGAAGCCAGTTCAGACTCAAGTGTTATGATCATAGAACAGCCAGAAAGACTTGATATGGAGATGAGTTGGCCAAGGAGAAATTGAATGAGTTGAAATTGCAGGTTGATTTTGATATGCCAGAGGTTGTTCAGATGTACCATGCCTGGGAAGATAGGTGTATGGAGAATCCACATTTGACCATTCAGATCAGATATGGGGTTTGGAGATTCTTCTCAGAGTACAAAAGGATTGCAAGGTCATTCTGAAACACAAAGCAAGCAATGTCCTCTCAAATTTGAAAAGGGATAGAAAGGAGTTGTACTTCATGCTACTCAGATGTCATGGAACAGGGTGGACTTATAAGAAATTGACTGGGTTGACATTTGAAGAGTTGGATTAGAGCTTATCCCATTAGGGTTAGAGTGCAGGAAGCAAACACTCTAAGACTTCTTTCTGATGAAAGAAAAGAAGAACTTGCAGAGGAAATGGAACTTAAGAAGGCAATGTTTTTTCCCGGACCAGTGAAAAGGGACTTCCTCTTGAGTTTCCCAAAGATATGGATCCATTACATCCAAGTGAAGCTGTTATAAGAAAGAGTCTCAAACTCTCACCATTAGAAGCTTCAGACATGGTACAAGTGTTACCACTTGATTCCAGAAACCCAATTGTAAGCTATGAAGAGGATGAATGTGGGTTTTGGAAGATTGGCAGGTATGGAAAAGAGGTTCACACTTTTACCACCCTTATATCTTTGTTTGCAAGTTTTGACAGAGAAGACTTGGTAGACCTATGGAGGTTGTTAGAGGCCAAGTATGGGACTGAAGCACCAACTTCAGTCAATGGAATAAAACTGTGGTCCACATTCAAGAGAATGTGTGGACCAAGAGATGAAGATCCTGCTATTTGGAAGGATCTTGAAGATGATCTCAGTGGTCTTCAATGGAGATTGTATTCAGCTGCTATTGTTTATTATTTGAGTTCTACAAAGTTTGCTGAGTATCTACAAGTGGATGGTCAGTATTTCATGTCCAAGGAAGTCTTGGAGAAGATGAAGAACACACAACTGGAAATTGATTATTCAAGTGACGTGGCAAAAGATTTGATCAGATTTATTTATTACCAATATGAGAAGGTTTGTAAGATTCCTCCTAGTACTTAATGATTATTCAGAAACTTGATCACTAGAGTAGATATCAAGTTTAGGGGAGGATTGTTGGGAATAAATTATAGCCAGTCTACTTGAGCGCTGACAAGAGTAAAACAAGCGTTGACAGGAGTAAAACAAACGCTGACAGATCAAGCGTTGACAAGACAAAGTCAAGCGTTGATGCATTGAAGACAATCACTGATGGATGGATATACTCTATGCGTTTATTGTATTCTAGATTACTTCTAGTAAAGATAGGAACAACAATGTATTTTCTATATTTATCTTTACCTAGAATAGTTGATACGTAGATTATTGTACAAGGCTTCTTAAGTCTATAAAAGAAGACCTTTAGGTTAATGTTATATATAAGTTTTCATACGTAAACTACTTTAATTGTAAGCAAGTTTGATATCATTAATCAAAGTGAAAGTTTGTTTACATCTTGTGTGTTCTTGTTTAAGTGTTAATTCCGCATAACACTTAGATTGTCATATACATATACAAAGGTTTCTCTAAGTGTATTACTTGATCTAATCTCGTATACATAAAGCTAAATCGATCTAAGTTTGGGATCAACATTTAAGCAGTTTAAAATAAACTAGAGTGACATTGGTTGAGAAATAAGCTCTATCCAGCTTATTGAAGTTGCTTAACCCGTTTTTTTGTAAAAAGTTCCATTTAATTGCACATAGGTCCTTGGTGTTTGTTACTTGTTGTAATCAGTGCTAATTTTCCAAGTTTCTAGGTTTTGCATAACTAAGTCCTTGAATTTTTTGTTGTTACAATTTCAGTTAGTAAGTTTTGTATTTTGTTAAGTTTGTTAGCAAGTTTATTACATTTTACATATTTGGTCCTTTTAGTTTCTGAAATTGGCATTTCAGTACTTATACTTTCATTTACTATACATTTCAAGCATTTTTACTTTTATGCATTAGATTGTTGTACTTTGTGTGTAACACCCCCAAATTTATACAACTCAATACAGCGGAAGACTAGTTGGTGTTCCAGGATAGAACATTACTCACATCATAGACAACGCATAAAAATCGCGTCGTTTAATAATAAATCATTTCCATTCATAAACATCAAAGTTACATCGGTCCCAAGTCATATTATTTCATACAAAGTTTTACAAAGTATTTGAATGGAAAATATTGTTTAAGTGCGGGCCATGAATTCTTGTTGTCTTCCCGAGAATTACCTTCAAGTACCTGAGATAAAACATGTTAAAAGAAAAGGTCAGCGATAACGCCGAGTGAATTCATAGAGTTTAATAAAATCCATCAATATAATATCAGTATAAAATTATTACTGAAAATCATTTTGTACAAATCATTTTAATAGGCCATAAAATAGCCAAAGTCGTTTTATACAAATCCTTATCGAAAATCATAATATAGGCATTTGCCTTAAAAATCATTATACGAGCCAATGTCGTAAAAACATCATACAATACGTTTTACAACGTTGTATAGATTAAATAAAAACCGTTATATGAATATGGTTATGAAAACCAAAACACGAACATAATATAAATAGTATGACCCTGTATTGCTAGTCAGGCAATACATCGTAATTCGGAGCGTCTATTAGTATTTCGTTAATTTTTGGATTATTATAAGCCGCATGACATTGTTACCTTACTAAACCAAAACGGGTAGCTAACCCGATACCAATTTTTCCCATCTAAAGTAGCGTGTCGTCACAAAGGTCACGCTATGGAAATCTTCTCATACATAAATTCGCTTACCAATCAATGTGGCACGACGGGGATCAACCATCAAGGCGCGAACTGGGGTGATAGTCCCCAAATAGTACTATTAAATGCATAAGCGTCTACCAAATCCCGGTAGTTCACAATTCATGCTAATGGGACTTTTAGTGACATAACCTAACTTTAATAATCCATTTAATTTCATCTATCGGGTCCTTTAATCATTTATCGGGTCATACAATCGGGTCATTCAATCATTCGGGTCCAAAATCAATAAACAAACAATCGGGAAAAATGGTGTCCTATTTTATAAAAACTAACATGTAATCTCCCTCGCGGGTTTATAAAACATTTATAAAAACATTTAAAAGAGTGCGAGGCTATGAACTCACGTTGATGTGGGAAGGCAGGTTGTCGGAAATTCGGACGTACGGTACGTGCTTCAATCACGGAAACCTAGACATATGATGATTATATATATATGATGATCAAGTGGGTTTACATATCCTCATTTACTCATTTTGTGTTATGTGTCGATAACTTTTATACTAGTTTTCTCGTTTTACCTATTTACGTGTTTTAGGTTCAATAAGCCTATTATAAGTTCTTAACTTGTTTTAATCCTTATTATACTTATTTTATCAGTATGTACACTTTACAAGTTGGGCCTAAATGGGTTAAGCCCAATAATAAGTTTATAAGTGTTTTAGTCCATTTTTGTTGTATTATTAGTCCAATAATGTTAATTTAGTCCGTTAATGTCCGTATGTCCTATAGTTCGGGTTTTATCGGTTTTTACTTGTTATACATGTTTATATATCAGTATATAAGTTTTATAAAGTTTACATTAGACGGGTCCAACCATCTAAGTTTTATTTAACAAAAACGTTAATTTTACGGTATGAGCCGAAAAAGTCGTAAAAATCGTGTTTATAGTTTTATAACTTATAAGTGTTATTCCACTACCATTTTTATAATTTATACACTTATTCCAACTTTTACATATTTATATAAATAGAATTCATAAGTTAGTGGGTTTTAATTTATATTTTATACTATTAAATTTTGAGTGCTTATATAATAGTATTATTCTTTAATTTCCAAAATCTGATTTTTATCTTCACTTTCACCAAAACTGCCATATCTAGAGTTCTATATGGAGATAGAAGCTAAAATTTTTATCACATAAACTACATGATATGTGCTACATTTAACTCTTTTATAGCTACTGTTGAATCATCTTCTAAGTATTTTCTAAAAATCGTCCAAAACAGTGAACTCAGATTTGTATCTTAAACTTGTTTTGATCATATCTCACTCATTACAATGATTCCATTGCATGGACAACTCTCACATGTGTACAAGACCCATAGCTTACTGTAAATCAATTCTACTTCATCATTTTATCAGTTCATGACCTGTTTCTTTACAGTTTTATACAGCCAACATTTTTAAACAAGATTTTACCCTTGTTTCTTATAGTTTTTCACCTTTTCAAGTATGTTTATCAACACCAAATCCCCACATAACATTTTTATAATCATATAATCATCATATACATATACAATAGGAAATAAAATACATGTTTACATAATCAAAATAACAAGAAGATGAGGAGGACAATCTTTATACCACCAAGTTGATGAAAAGATGGGATTGATGATGAACAAGACTTGGTTTTGGGTAACCAATATTATGAAGATATCAACACCACTTCTAGGATCACCAAATATTTGTAGATTCCTTGAGAAATCAGCCCTTGATCTTCATGAAATCTCCTCCTTGGATGTTAAAATCACCACCAATCAATAGAGCTTCAAAAGGGCTTCATCATATGTATGAATAACATATGATTCTATGGTTAAATTTGATCAAATTAGGGTGTTTAGTGGTGGTGGTACACGAAATTATAGTGAGAGAGAGAGGGAGGAGAGAATAAGAGTGGTATTGCATGTGAGGGAAAATGTGGGAATGGTTTTGGCTAGATAGTTTTTGTTATGTGGTAGCTTAAAGGTTAAGCTTGATACAAGTGTACAAGCTTCCTTGTGAAGCATTGACAACACATGGGTATGTGGCATGCTTGGGACATCCCATATTATTGGGGTGGGATAAACTTGTTTTGTCCCATCCCGCTAATTTACGGGTATTCCTCGATTCTAGTTTCCTCGATTTGCGTGCCCTCGGGTCGTTTTACGAAAAACGTTTTTATGAATTATGAATCACCGTCACAAAACGAATCTAATAAAAATTGTCTCATCAAAAACGGAGTTCAAAAACGTAAATACGTAATCCTAAGGTTTCCGGTTTAGTCGTAAAGGACATTAAAATAAAATCGTAAGTCCTAATCTCTTCTCGTAAATTTGTGAGTTTATGAACCAACACAAATTTAAAACTCCAAAATAATATTCACAGATAAATTTATTTTCTGAAATGTCGGACTGTCACCAAAGACGGTGTATGTAAACGTAAGCACGTAACGTTGAATCCTCCGGTTTAGACGTAGTCGATGCTACTCCAAGACGTAAGTCCAAATTTCTTCCCAAAAATATGTGAGTTCATATTGTAACATTAAAATAATATTTTCAAATAAATATTGAGAATAAAATATCAATCATAAATTGACGGATTGTCACAACATTTACCCCTAAACAGGATCTTTGTCCTCAAAGATCATCTTACCTTACTACTCGCTTCTTATAGAGTTAAAGCCATGTGGGTATTTCCTCAACATTCGGTCTTTTCTCACAAGTGTAATTCATTACAATACGCGAGTTTCATCAAACATAACTACGGGAATAAGATCAGGCTTAATGTTGACTTACTTTCTCTATCCATGAGGTTCACGGGTTTTTGATGAATGCAACTTTTCGCCCATCTAAGCTTTACTAAGAACAATCAGATTTTCACTTGATATATATTCCATCAAGTTCGATTTACGAAACATAATTCACGCAGTCTTTGAAGTCCTAGGGTAGATCCAGCTTATATGCCTTTCAAACCAATCTTTTATATCATCTCAATGGTCCCATACAACGGGGACTTATATCCCATGATTTGTCAGATCATGAATTCATTTTTCCAAGTTTAAAAATTGTGGCATAACGTTGCTACCCATTTGGCACTTCAAGATCTACATTTCATATTCACATAACCTCTTGCCCACTACCGGTAGTCAATAATCAGATCCTAATTTCAACAATCATTTCAGATTTCGCGGGTCGGGTATTTTGTAAGGTTAGGTTCGCCATCATAGGAAACCTTAAACCTAAAAGACATGTCCAACTCACAATGGGTGTATGTCGGGTGTCTTTTTCTCAACTCCTGCTTACGGATGCTCTAATTTCTAAATCTTAACAAGATTCGATCTCGATCCTAATACGATAGTTATCAATGATAATATCTCCAAAGGAAAACGATTATACGGTTTATTACCGAAGGTCAATCATTCAAACATAAAACAGCACTTGTATTACTTTGTATCGTTACTTTACCTCGTCCCTTCGATTGGGGTGGTACATAGTACTCTCATCAAGGTTCGTTCTCAATGATTTCTGAGCAAATCTCTAGAAATTTAATGCGAAGCGAGGATCTTGATAAAGATGTTCGATACAGGCACACTATGTTTACATAACTCTTTTGCATTTATCATTAACGGGAATGATATTTAGCAGATTTGGTCAGTCTGTCGATGATGACCCAAATCGAATCAAATTCAGATGATGACCTTTGCAATAGCTAGACGTTTACAAATGTATGAGGCGATCTCTGCCTTCATAATTTGCCATCAGTACAACTTCTTCAGACAAAGATACTTTTAGTCATAAATGACATAAATAGAATACTTATACATACAAATTCTAACATAACTATCTCTCAAAATCTCTATATTTAGGCAACCACAAGTGGCCTTTTATACATTTAACGCTATCAACTTCTCAATTCTAATGGTTCACATTATCCGCGAACCCCTTTTTTTATTATCTATATTATCCTTCTTACAAACATCGTTTATTTTTATATCGTTCGGCAATTTTCACATTCATTATTAAGAAATACATTCTAATTGGTTCTTTATCTTTTATACATAATGCGTCGGTATCTATATTCACTTCTCATGATGATATAATTATCATGTCCACAATTCACTCAGATATTCTTTCTATATTATGTGTCAGTAATTACGTTCACCTTTCTAGATGGAATAATTGTCATGACCGTATTTATTCAGAATTCTTTCTTCATATCTTCTATGTTTTAGTTTCATCTCAACTATTATTTTTATCAGTTTTTCTCAATCCGGCGTTTAAAGCGTCGATAATTATTATAATTAATTAAATAGTTATTAGTTAATTTTTATGAAACGTAAACGTAAAAATTTTAAATTTCTTAGTTCGACCAATTATATAAAATGTCCAAAATAAATTTGAATTTAATTAACACGATTTTTATTGATTTATCGAAAATATTTAATAAGATTTCGTAAATGTTCGAAAAATCTTTGTTTATACTTTGGTCAAAGTTTTCTTAGTTGAAAAGTAAAAATTTTCGTTTCAAATTCCAAGTTAAGGTTTAAATGTTTTTACTCAATCCTTCTTAAGTTATCTTGAGGTATACACAAACATTTACCCCTAAACAGAAGTTTAGTTAAATGGTTTGTGTATAAGGGAATAATCCCTTAAAAATCACTTGTTAAAACATTTGTCAAAATATATTTGCACTTTCTTTTTAGTATAACTCAAAGTCTTAAATGACTTCTAAATTTTAGAGAGTCAATTTATATTCCATTATCTATTAATCACACGGTTAAATCATGTAAATGATTAAGTCTTAAATCTCATGTTAAATATTCAAGATACAGGTTTTAATTGTTCGGCCAATTCAGGGCAATCTATAATTAATTATTAACTCCTTTTTATACTTACAAACAAGCAAATGGTCCTTAATGATCACAAGCATGAATTTATCAAATTACAGCCCACACACGTGATTCACAAAATTTATGAATGCTACATGTGTATTAGTCAATCCAAACGACATAACATGAAACTCGTAATGTGCATTACAAGTACAGGATGTAGTGATTGGAATAGATAATCCTTTTCGTAGATGCGAAGTTGATGATAACCATGCTGAGGATCAAAAACCTTGTAAATGATCGAACAAATCTTCCATTTCGAGTTATGGATTTCGTTTTCGATTGTCAATTTACTCAGTTCACAGTAATTTATAAATATAAGGAATGATAATACCATAGCTCTTCATAATGACTAGCTCGGTGGAATAAAATTCTTTCTCCGACAACTCTCTCAGTTATACGGTAATTCCTTAAATTCAGATGGTGCTGACGTACAGTGCGCAAGCCACAGGTGCAGCACCGGGAATAGAATCAATACCAAATTCAATCATTCCTTAATGGCAAAAGTCTAGGTAATTCATCAACAAATACTTCCTAAAGTTTCAGATAACATTATCATCTTTTAATACATTTATTTTAAGTTCTTTCTAGATTATAATATCTATGACTAGTTCACAACCATTCACGTTATAATTTCAAGTCTAAATGCAAGATAAAATCATCCATCAAGAATTATTTATATCACTTTTGATAATCAACATCTTATCTTTTAGGGAAATTCTACTCGAGTTCCCATCAATTAAGACAATGTCGTCATGTCATAATCAATCAATCCATTCTACTGGCACTATCAACTTTCCAGTTTTATTGCCGTCGATAAGATGTGAACTTCTCAAAAGACCAATAATAATTCATAATCTTTCACAAATTCAGGGATATTAGGATACACAACTACTATTAAAAGAGTAAGGTCAACGCATAATCTATGCGAGAGAATTTCAAATCAGATACAGACGAAAACATTTAACGAATATGAATATATCCCATGTTTTCATAATTTGAGTACGCATTCGAAAGCTCCTCGGATCGTTACCCAGGTCATTCAAATGAAATCAAATCATAAAAATGATAAGAACGTCAATACATCCAGTCGGGTATCAACACTCGGTAATCAGATACTTTTCCTAAGAATCTCACTACGGGAGAAATGGACAAGAAAGAATTGTCAATTGTCAAATAAGACAATTTCCACAGATGAGTAAATTCGACTCAGAAGAATAGATGCTACAGGCACATATGTAGGTGTCCCTAACACTATGTCCTTATTTTTCACTTCTTGCAGATCTCATAAATTTTAATCTTTCGCAATCTTCAAAGAAAATTTAGTGTTTATTAATCAGTTTCATGGTGACTACTAATCAGCCTTGCATGGTCCATTCCAAATTGTATGTAGGCGCGCAACTATATACAATTTCAAGATTAACGATGCAATACTCAGTTCGTCAAAATTTTTATCATCATGTTTATAATAAAACATTTTCATGCTTAATTCTTAAATAAGAATCAAAAACATATTTACAAGGATTTTCTTTGTTATAAAAACAATAAGGTTTTCCAAAGTGTTTTATAAACAACTTCATTCAAATAACAATCACTTATAAATCTTACTATGAATAATCCTTATAGTGATGAAAATTCAATTTTTCTCAAGGCATACTGTTTTATCTTATAAAAAGAATGAGTGATCTGCAAAAGAGTGATGGAAGCTTGTTCACCAAGAATTAACTACGATATGATAGGAAATGAGCTTAGCCAGATAATCATGAGGGTCATGATCTTGATGGCACTCAAAAAGAATAATCCACAACGTAACTGAAATCAAGATGAGTACTTGTTCAATGGTTGCATCACTAATGCGAGCATTAGGACGACGCAAGAAAAGATAGATAACATCGATACGTGTAGAATTTAGCGATCAAAGGTAGTCTTTTCATTAATCACAAACAAGTCAAAATTGTACCGTAACACATTACATGTCACTATGTCATACAATTCTCAGAACTCATCCTACCAACTGATGTCTCAGTTAAGTTAGGGATTATTTTTAAAAGATACCTCAATGAATACTAATCTACAAGAGTCATTAGGTGTCCTGCCTGTCCCGGAAGATCTATCGGTCCCAATTCAGAAGAAGATTTCTTCAATTTATTTGTTGGACACTGGGCATCCTCGTTAGTGGACAATGGCCTAGGAACAACCTTTAACACGAACCTACAATCAATTAATACCTTATAATTCCATCACAAAACTTAACGACTTCTATTAATAATCTCATATTCCATATGGGTTAAGTTTCACTTTATTCAAGTTTTTAACCAATTTTATACTCAATTCGGCATCCTGCCTTATTCTTCAATACTTACAACCTTATTCTTCGGCCTTGTAAAGGCAATAAAATCTCAATATGAATCAACACTTAATTTCCAATCCTATAACTCCTTTATCAATAATTATCAAATGAGTCATTAGTATGAGATGACTCATACATTCAATTAGACTTCTCGGAAAGGTACTAGTGGCATGAGGCTTTTGGGTAATGGTTCCAATAACAGCCTCAAGTGCAACATTCACCCTTTCGATTTCAATTTAAGAATTGGATGACAACGAATCAGATGACGTCTTCCTAGGTTGTAACGTTTTGTCAAACTCCACTCTATAAGGAAAGATCGTCATGACATCGATATCAGATTTAATCTCGCCAATTCTTTTTCAATATCACAATCAACTAATATCTACACTTCTACGAATATCAACCATTTTGTTGGGATCATGAATATCCACAACTTGGTTTAGATCTAGGATAGATAGAATTCCTACGAGAATAGCTTCGATTAATTTACTAGGGGATTTAGGGTTACTTGTGACAATCGACGTCGTATAAATATCTCGTATAAATATCAAATATCATCAAACAATCATGTAATACAATTACATCATATATATATATATATATATATAATCCAAGTTATATATATATTAAATAACACTTCTCAGTCTGGCCTTGTCGGTAACTCGGGAATACTTCGGCACAGTTATAGTCAAAAGATTTTTAGACATTTTAGAAAAATGTTTTTAGTAAAAAGATTTTGAAATGTTTTATTCAAAACCTTTGGTTTTAAAAATCTTTCGTTCTCTATAACGAGAGCTCTGGTACTAAACTGTAACACCCCCAAATTTATACAACTCAATACAGCGGAAGACTAGTTGGTGTTACGGGATAGCACATTACTCACATCATAGACAACGCATAAAAATCGCGTCGTTTAATAATAAATCATTTCCATTCATAAACATCAAAGTTACATCGGTCCCAAGTCATATTATTTCATACAAAGTTTTACAAAGTATTTGAATGGAAAATATTGTTTAAGTGCGGGCCATGAATTCTTGTCGTTTTCTCGAGAATTACCTTCAAGTACCTGAGATAAAACATGTTAAAAGAAAAGGTCAGCGATAACGCCGAGTGAATTCATAAAGTTTAATAAAATCCATCAATATAATATCAGTATAAAATTATTACTGAAAATCATTTTGTACAAATCATTTTAATAGGCCATAAAATAGCCAAAGTCGTTTTATACAAATCCTTATCGAAAATCATAATATAGGCATTTGCCTTAAAAATCATTATACGAGCCAATGTCGTAAAAACATCATACAATACGTTTTACAACGTTGTATAGATTAAATAAAAACCATTATATGAATATGGTTATGAAAACCAAAACACGAACATAATATCAATAGTATGACCCTGTATTGCTAGTCAGGCAATACATCGTAATTCGGAGCGTCTATTAGTATTTCGTTAATTTTTGGATTATTATAAGCCGCATGACATTGTTACCTTACTAAACCAAAACGGGTAGCTAACCCGATACCAATTTTGCCCATCTAAAGTAGCGTGTCGTCACAAAGGTCACGCTATGGAAATCTTCTCATACATAAATTCGCTTACCAATCAATGTGGCACGACGGGGATCAACCGTCAAGGCGCGAACTGGGGTGATCGTCCCCAAATAGTACTATTAAATGCATAAGCGTCTACCAAATCCCGGTAGTTCACAATTCATGCTAATGGGACTTTTAGTGACATAACCTAACTTTAATAATCCATTTAATTTCATCTATCGGGTCCTTTAATCATTTATCGGTCATACAATCGGGTCATTCAATCATTCGGGTCCAAAATCAATAAACAAACAATCGGGACAAATGGTGTCCTATTTTATAAAAACTAACATGTAATCTCCCTCGCGGGTTTATAAAACATTTATAAAAACATTTAAAAAGTGCGAGGCTATGAACTCACGTTGATGTGGAAAGGCGGGTTGTCGGAAATTCGGACGTACGGTACGTGCTTCAATCACGGAAACCTAGACAAATAATAATCGGTCTTAGACTCATGTCCAATGACTTTATAAAAATACCAATTATGTATACATATGATGATTATATATATATGATGATCAAGTGGGTTTACATATCCTCATTTACTCATTTTGTGTTATGTGTCGATAACTTTTATACTAGTTTTCTCGTTTTACCTATTTACGTGTTTTAGGTTCAATAAGCCTATTATAAGTTCTTAACTTGTTTTAATCCTTGTTATACTTATTTTATCAGTATGTACACTTTACAAGTTGGGCCTAAATGGGTTAAGCCCAATAATAAGTTTATAAGTGTTTTAGTCCATTTTTGTTGTATTATTAGTCCAATAATGTTAATTTAGTCCGTTAATGTCCGTATGTCCTATAGTTCGGGTTTTATCGGTTTTTACTTGTTATACATGTTTATATATCAGTATATAAGTTTTATAAAGTTTACATTAGACGGGTCCAACCATCTAAGTTTTATTTAACAAAAACGTTAATTTTACGGTATTAGCCGAAAAAGTCGTAAAAATCGTGTTTATAGTTTTATAACTTATAAGTGTTATTCCACTACCATTTTTATAATTTATACACTTATTCCAAATTTTACATATTTATATAAATAGAATCCATAAGTTAGTGGGTTTTAATTTATATTTTATACTATTAAATTTTGAGTGCTTATATAATAGTATTATTCTTTAATTTCCAAAATCTGATTTTTATCTTCACTTTCAACAAAACTGCCATATCTAGAGTTCTATATGGAATAGAAGCTCAAATTTTTATCACATAAACTAAATGATATGTGCTACATTTAACTCTTATATAGCTACTGTTGAATCATCTTCTAAGTATTTTCTAAAAATCGTCCAAAACAGTGAACTCAGATTTGTATCTTAAACTTGTTTTGATCATATCTCACTCATTACAATGATTCCATTTCATGGCCAACTCTCACATGTGTACAAGACCCATAGCTTACTGTAAATCAATTCTACTTCATCATTTTATCAGTTCATGACCTGTTTCTTTACTGTTTTATACAGCCAACATTTTTAAACAAGATTTTACCCTTGTTTCTTATAGTTTTTCACCTTTTCAAGTATGTTTATCAACACCAAATCCCCACATAACATTTTTATCATAATATAATCATCATATACATATACAATAGGAAATAAAATACATGTTTACATAATCAAAATAACAAGAAGATGAGGAGGACAATCTTTATACCACCAAGTTGATGAAAAGATGGGATTGATGATGAACAAGACTTGGTTTTGGGTAACCAATCTTATGAAGATATCAACACCACTTCTAGGATCACCAAATATTTGTAGACTCCTTGAGAAATCAGCCCTTGATCTTCATGAAATCTCCTCCTTGGATGTTAAAATCACCACCAATCAATAGAGCTTCAAAAGGGCTTCATCATATGTATGAATAACATATGATTCTATGGTTAAATTTGATCAAATTAGGGTGTTTAGTGGTGGTGGTACATGAAATTATAGTGAGAGAGAGAGGGAGGAGAGAATAAGAGTGGTATTGCATGTGAGGGAAAATGTGTGAATGGTTTTGGCTAGATAGTTTTTGTTATGTGGTAGCTTAAATGTTAAGCTTGATACAAGTGTACAAGCTTCCTTGTGAAGCATTGACAACACATGGGTATGTGGCATGCTTGGGCCATCCCATATTATTGGGGTGGGATAAACTTGTTTTGTCCCATCCCGCTAATTTACGGGTATTCCTCGATTCTAGTTTCCTCGATTTGCGTGCCCTCGGGTCATTTTACGAAAAATGTTTTTATAAATTATGAATCACCGTCACAAAACGAATCTAATAAAAATTGTCTCATCAAAAACGGAGTTCGAAAACGTAAATACGTAATCCTAAGGTTTCCGGTTTAGTCGTAAAGGACGTTAAAATAAAATCGTAAGTCCTAATCTCTTCTCGTAAATTTGTGATTTTATGAACCAACACAAATTTAAAACTCCAAAATAATATTCACGGATAAATTTATTTTCTGAAATGTCGGACTGTCACCAAAGACGGTGTATGTAAACGTAAGCACGTAACGTTGAATCCTCCGGTTTAGACGTAGTCGATGCTACTCCAAGACGTAAGTCCAAATTTCTTCCCAAAAATATGTGAGTTCATATTGTAACATTAAAATAATATTTTCAAATAAATATTGAGAATAAAATATCAATCATAAATTGACGGATTGTCACATTGTGAATAGTAACTGGTACTTGTACTTTGTTTTACGGATACGTAGCCTTAATATTTTCATCTTTTTACGTGTTGATTGAATTAGACATAGAAATCCAAATACCCTTAACAACCAAGAACAATTTAAAGCTCGATATTTTTAGGCCTTTCAATTTGTCAAGAATCAAGAATAAACGAACTTACAAATACTCAATTTCAAATAGCGCCGCTGCCGGTTCATGACATTACGAGAGACTATTGATTGACGGTTTCGATTGGATTTTGGGATCCGTTCCCCGAGTGGACGTTATTTTTACGTATCATAAATCAAAAACATAAAAAAAATAAAAAGTATAAAAATATAAAAAAAAACTTAAAAAATAACCAAATCAATTCTTTTCCTAAAGAATTGAAACAAAAAATAAAAAATTCAAAAAGCAATCTTTTTCATAAGAGATTGCAACCAAAAATATATATTATTGGATTTCATCGGTTTTTACGTACATATAGTATTTTCTTTAAAAACCCAATAAATACAAAAATATTTTTGATATATTATTATATGTAGATACGTATACGTATACGAACACTCAATACGCATACTTCCATAAGTATTGCTCTTGCAATACACCGTGTTTGGGAGCGTTCCGGTCCTTGACACGTGTATCGATCAAATTTAATTAAAGAAAGAATAGATAAATACTTCCAATAGGCAAGAATTTGAAGAATACAAACTACAAAGTGAATAGAAAGGCGACGTGCTATATAATGTCGTCTAAGGGTTAATAGGTACTTAAGTGCTTCGCGCCACCTAACCCCCCGTTCACTAGTGCGTATTCTAAGAAGGAAAGCTTGATTGGGGGTCTTGCACCCAAGTATTACTTACATATACTATACTTTCTTGTGGATATTACTTATTGAACCTCGGAAAAGATAATCCCTTCTTTTCCAAAGTCGAACGAGTGTTTCTCTCTTACTCCTCGATTTGAGTAGCATGCTCACCCGCGGGCGTGCACAAATACCATTTGGTGTACAACCCCTTTTTTCGAAAAGGAAGAAAAAGAGAAAGAGTAAAAACAACACCGTCCATCAAGACGATCCCGAGAATCGTGCTTTGAACAAAACACAAGAAGCCATGGCCGCCGTTGACAATCGACCTTTGATGGAACACCTTCAATCCAATGTGCAAGGATATGCCGATGCTATTGTTATACCGGAGATACCCGCAAACACCTTTGAGCTTAAGACCACCATGATTACCTTGGTGTCAAACATACCATTTTTGGGAGACCTAGTGATGATCCACATGATCATATAAAGAAGTTCTATCTCTTTGCAATACCATTAAGTACAATGGAGTTCCCCATGATGCCATTAAGTTGCTCCTAGTTCCATTTTCATTAGAGGGCAATGCTAAGTATTGGCTTGATAAGCAACCACCTAAGAGCATTACTACTTGGGATGATTTTACTAAGCAGTTTTTGAACAAGTTCTTTCCTGCATCTAAGACCACGACTTTGAGAAACCTAATTATTGGATTTTAACAAAAACCTAGAAAAACCTTTAGTGATGCTTGGGAAGAGTACAAGGAGTTATTGAGAAAATGCCCCAATCATGGATTCAATGAAGTTCACCAAATCAATACTTTCTACAATGGATTAAGACCACATCATCAAAATTCCCTCAATTCCTCCGCGGGTGGGAATATTCTTTCCAAATCCATTCAAGAGGCATGGGACATTATTGAGACTAAATCCATGGTGCAAACTAACACACAATTTGATGAGAGAGTCCATGTTATTCAAGAGGGTGCTTCCAAAATATTTGAGAGTCAATCCTTTCACAAATGCAAGAATGGACCCAAGCCCAAAAGGCAAATCAAGCACTCTTGCAAGATGCCCAAAAGATGCAACAAACAATGATGCAAGACTTTATGATAATTTCCTTGGGCAACAATTCCACCAATGATGTGAATGTCATTGCTATTTCATGTGAGACTTATGGAGGTCCACATTCTTATCTACAATGTGATAAGGTTCAAGGATATCAAGTGGAGTGTTATGCTTATCAAGAAGAACACAGAGAGCACTTCAAACCTAACATCAATCAAAACAATCTCTCTTACAAGTCAAATAACTTCCTTGCTCCACCCGGTTTTCCACCCCATCCACCCACCCAAAATCAACCCAATCATCCTCAATTACTTCAAAGAAATCAAGGGCCTAGGCCAAACTACCAAGGGAACAACTATAGAGAACCCAATAACTTTCAACATCAAGGGAATAACTTTCATACACACAACGACTGATTTAACCAACCACCTCCACCTCAATATCCAAACCAAGGTTTTAATCAAGGAAATGTGTAACCTAATCCCATGGATTTGATGATTCAAAAGCTTACTTTTTATGAAAGACAAATGAAAAAGGCTCAAGAGGAAAACAACAAGAAATTTGCTCTTCTACACAACCAAATTATGCATACTCAAAGGACAGAAGGGGCTCTACCTTCAAAAACACAAACAAACCCAAGGGCTAATGTCAATGCTATCACAACAAGAAGTGGAAACACAACTAATGATCCTTCACCTCCTACACCTCCTATGGTTAAGCCTACTATGGTTCCACCTTGTGATAAGCCTTCTACATCTTCTTCATCACCCTCAAGCTCTACCACTTCAATACCTACACCTTCTCAACCTACACCCACTTCTCCTTTACCTTCCACACCTACTAATGAAGAAACCAACAAAGAGAAACCTTCCACAACAACAACTACTCAACCTACACCAAAACCAAGCCTTCCTTACCCATCAAGATTAAGAAAGGAGAAATTGAAAAACAAGGATGATATTCAAGTCTCTAATTTGGGTTCTAAACACAAACATCATTACACACAACACTTTAAACGATCTCAAAATCGTACATTCGAATTATAAAAGGATATAATTTAACCATTGTCTAAAACTTTCGATCCAAAATAAAACAATTTTAGAAATATCAGAGTCACATTTAGGTCCCCCAAAGATTTCATCCAATTAACAATCAATTTACCAAAGTACATGACCGTACATTATTATTCTTATGAAAAAAGGGAAAGAAATTTGTTTTAGACCAATCACCACAAAATCAACCGCAATCCTTCTCCAGCAAGCTCCACAATTCATCATCTTCAATCACCTGAAATACAAGCTTAAAATCATCAACACAACGGTTGAGCGAGTCTATAGGTTTTCCAAATCATCATTTAAACACAAGAGAAAAAAAATCAATCAAGATCATTTAATAGAATTGTGCGCATACAATCTATTAATCAGGCATTTAGGCATATAACAATAGCTATAGAACTGTATTAAGCTCATGACACCGAACCCTTTACTTAGTCACCCACACCTAAAGATGGCATGATTAGATGAATTCCAGTGCCCCTACTAGGGTATCAATTACAAGTATACCACATTCTCATTCTCATAAAATTATCCTTCCCAAAGGTTACTCAGCGTAAAGCCCTGGTCTCGGATAGGGTCGTCAGCCCAATAGTACTATCATTAGAATAAACGACTATTCCCAACTCACAACATCAAGTCAGAAGATAGTTAACGGCTCATGAATTTAGGGACTTTTTCAATTTAGTTACTTATACAATTCATGTCAACAACATGCAACATTCGGGTCAAAACAATCACTCATGACTTGTGTTTATTTTACTTTCAAATAGCATGTATCCCCCTCGCGGGTTTTAAAATCATTCAAATCAAGTACAAAGCGAGGCTATAGACTCACCTTGAGTAATAGCAGTAGCAAGACGACCTTCGACGATAGTTGATGCCCGATAAATACGAAAACCGCAACCTATCAAATAAGGTGCGTTCATTAATAATAAACTCGAATAAAATCCATACTTAATAACATCAAACTCAAAATCATGAAATCACGACAAACCCGAAAGAAAACAATACAAGTGACCTATTACTTCATTCTATATGTTTACTTTATTAGTCAATTATTTCGATAAAAATCTGCCGATACACACCAAATGTACAAGCTCATTTACCCCACTTAAACATGTCAAATACTTATGATAATACTCAGAGACATCACTTACTATATATAAAAAGACCTGTTAAAAGCCCATCAAAAGATTTTACTTTTAAAGTTCCCTGCCCGAAACATCTTTGAACTACAAAAATCAGACAGTTTTACGTCACCGACTCATACAACCATTTTGACCATTCTAAACAATCCCGTTTACAAATACGACACTTGAGTTTGAAAATAGACTCACAACCCTTAGTTTAGAACCAAAAAACAGTCCTTGACCATTTCTACAACTCATTCTATAGTCCACGAGATTCGATCCAAATATCGACAACAATTTCGGATTGTGTCGATACTTGTCTCCTGGTACACGAATAATCAAATCATCATAACTTCTCGCTCGTTTGGAGATAGAAGCTCTACCTTATATCAAATCGAAGCTAACGAAATTCTCTACAACCCTATGCTATTAGTTTATTTATTTTCAAACAGTAAGGTACCCAAATTCGGCCGTGAACCTACTGATCTAAAATACCTTTTAAAATCTCCCACCAAATCATATTTTTGATCAATTCCAACCATTTTTCTCATCATCCTACACCCCTATATCATCCTAAACAATTCATCTAACCCATAACACCCTTGAATAATTATTCAAAAATTTACCCACTCAAAAATCCAAACATGCAATACTTAAAATATGTATATAATAATACTAACAACAACTATATAACAAGAAAATAGATCAAACCATCTTATATCATCATCAAAATTTGAACGTTCTTCCATGGGTGTAAAAATTACACCAAAATGATCACCATGATATTTCCTAGATGGGATATCAACTAGTTTTCATGGATTCAAAGTCAAAAATCAAATCCATGGTGATTTTGGTTGAGGTGGGGGACGACAAAACCAAAGGGAGAAAGAGAGAGATTAAGTTTTGTTGTAAAATGAATTTTATATTAAAAATGGTTAGTGGAAAATCCTTTTATAGTGGTGGTGGAGGGGTAAATTTTGCCAATTTGTGATAGTTTTGCTCCAAAATGTAATTAAATAGTTGTAAGGGTAGAAAATGTAAATTGTCAATTTTGAAAATATTTACGAGGCTCGGGTTTCGTAAAATACTTTTCAAAAATTAAAACGCACTCAAAATGTGATAATAATATGATCACGGTACGACTTAATACGCAATTAAAATAAAAACATAAAAAATATAAACATCGAGACAACAAATAATGAAACATAAAATCTCGGGCGTTCGTCGATATCGTGATCACTAATAATCCTTGCTATTAGTAAAAAGGTAAAAATAAGACTTCAAACGTCGGTTTTAAATAAAACCATCAATTGTCATATCATTCAACTCATCATAAATTTCAAAATTATTTGTAAAATAATATTAAATAATATTAAATAATGACCACAGGTTCGGGTTGTCACATCCTACCCTCCTAAAAAGAGCGACGTCCCGGCGCTCGGCCCATCTTGTACTCACATTCCATACCTCCAGAACAAAAGAGAACTCTTTTCCTTAAAGAAATCCTCATGCTTCCTTCACAATTTCAGATTCCACTCCTGGAATTCTTGTATCTTCACAATATAATCCTTACTATGTGTCGACCTCATAAGAACTCTCCATAGTTCTCTCTCTATGAAAAGCAACTTATCTTCAAGTTGAGTTCTTTCCTTGTTGTTCTCAAAACAAAGTTCACCCTTCATAACGACACTTTATGCATTACCACATTTCCCAATTTCAACGTTCATCGATTTTCTTCGATTGCCAACATAACGCTTCTGAAAACTCCTCGTTACTATAAATGATCCTTACCCTATACAGTCTCATCAGTAATTACCAACATCAATTCTGGTTCAGTCATTCAGTTTCACCTTCATTTCTGCAATGCACCGAAAACCTAACTTATGTCCATAACTCACGATCTTTAACCTTCACAATTTGAAGTTCCTTATGTACCATCAATAGTACAGCCTCATTACTAGCATGATAATCATCGTTATAAAAATTCCAACAATTCCTATGTCAATCACACACGCACAAGTATACCGTTCAATGTTCGAACCGTCCTTTCACTCTATCCATCAGTCCCCGTATAACACACAGTACTCAACTCAACTTTTACTTTTACTCAAACCAGAGTGTATCGATTACTTACCTTGTGTGATTCCTTCATCACTAAGTCTCACTGGCTCAACTCAGGTATGTTAGGAGTGCTCAATATTCCATGTCTCACTTGACTTTACAACAAAATCTTTTCCATATGACAAAATGTTGAAATCACTTACCTGGACATCCTTCTCAAATCAGACCACTAACTCCAAATTTCAATACCCTTTCTATCATGTCCACAATTTTGTCATTACCAAAACTCAAACCTTAGAAGCTTTTTCCTTTTTCTTCCTGATAAGTGCATTAGCTACCATATTCTCTTATCCTGGATGGTAGCGAATCTCGTAGCCATAATCACTCACAGTCATAACCATCAACATACTCAAGTACTCGAAATATATAACTGGTAATCCTCTACTCATCTCCTTTATCATCCCAGAAAATTAATTATGAAGAAAACTCTTATGATCCTTGATTATTACATTCTTGATTCCATACAAGTAATATTTCTACCATCTCAAAGCAAACACCACAACTACATAACCCTTATGAGACGCATCACATCAAACTATAACTATAAATACTTCAGATCCCTTCAACAATGACAACATTGGTGCATAACACAACCTACCCTTAAGTGTTCAGAATACAGCTTCCCCATCTGATAAGGATCAGATCTCGAAACTTACAATTTAGATGTATAAGTGGGACTCACACATCCAATTCTTCTTAGTTAGCTTAATCAACGGTTTAACAATCAGTGAAAACCTTTTGATAAACCTCCGATTATTCCCAGCTTAGACCAAGGAATTAACAGGTTTCTGTTAGCGTCGTTGGTACCGACCAATCCTTAATCGTTTCAATCTTGGCAAGATCTTTACGAATACATTTTTTGTCAAACAAATGCCTTAGAAAACGCAAATATTTCAACTAACATTCACATATAGAAAACTTTACATACAGTTTCTCTTTTCCAACCATCCCAAAAATTATCCTCATATGCTACTTATGTTCCTCCTTTCCTTTTGGAATAAAATAGAATATCTTCAATAGATACAATGACTAACTCATCCTAGCACATCTTACACACATGATTCACCAGGTCCAGGAATACGGCATACGCGTTCGTCAATTCCAAAAAATCACTTGCAACTTAAAACACCCACATCAAATACAAAAAAAACAACTATAGGAATATCTTCTTCCCTAACTCAAAGTTAATGATAACTAGAACTCAAAGAGATCTTTGAGTACATACCGGACCCTTATAATTGGTCAAATGACTTCAATCCTCGGCAGTGGATAACGATTCTTGGCAGTTAATTTGCTAAGCTCACGATAGTCAATACACATCTGAAACAATCCATCCTTCTTGACAAACAACACAGGTGATCGCCATTGTAACGAAACTTAATCTAATACATCCCTTATCTATCACTTCTCACAGTTGACCGGATAACTGATTCTACTCTGACGGTGCCAAATGATAAGACATACAAATACTACTTAAAGAAACGCAGAAGCACTACTCCTTTCACTTGCAACACTCAATCGAAATGAATTCCTCTTCACAAGATGGCAACAACTCTGCAAAACTTCAGGAAAACCTCATAATACTCTCGAATCATTAAAAGATCTCTCAACTTCTCCTCAACTACCCTACCACTAATTACCTGATCTAGGAATATATCATATCCCTTTTCTACATACTTCCTCGTCTCCAAACAAGGTACTTCTCAAACAATTGTTCACTCATCACCTCTCATAGTCAACACGCAGCTTCTCAGCAAAATCTAAACCAGCAGCTATCAATTTATGGTGAAGACCGGTTCAATCTCAAGCATCGGCACTACGCACAACTAACCAATTCATACCAAAAATCCACATCCAAATATCCCAACTCTTTGAGCATCAAGTCGATACTAAACACCTACTTTCCTAAATTCAAGGAACACTTTTAGTGTAGAACTAACACTAGCAACCTTTCCATCAGTTAACTCCACATCGTAGTTAATTGTCAATCTTGTTAACTCTCCATTGATAAAACAACTCAATCTTTACAAATCTATAGTTTCTATCTGATCTGAAATCAAACAACATACTAACATTAAGACCATCAATTAGGAATATACTATTTGCAACGTTCGGACCTTAAGGTTTTTCAGCATCATTCAAACGTAAACTAGAGCGGTAACATTCCTACCTTGTCAATTTCCTTTCCTTGGACAATTCCCTTGCTTGTGTCCTTTCTCGCCACGGCTAAATCATATCATTACTCCAGGGGTACTAATTCCAGTGACTAATCCTCTTGTCCTACACTTAGCAGCTTTATGACCAGGTTTTCCTAACTCTAGTCGCAATTGTATAAAATCACCTACATGGTATAAAGTACAGCTACACACTTAAAATTTATCCTGTTATTTCCAGACACAGTGGCATCACGAAATTCCTCATTCCTTCCATAGTTTAAATACTAGTTTCGGTTCTGTCTTTGGTTATTTTTATTACTGTAATCCCTATGATTCTAACCTCGATTTTGGATGGACTGAGCAGATTCCCACTTTCTCTTATTGTTTTCAACAATGCTATCTTTCCATTCTTGCACTTTCACGTCCATTAAATCATGCGCCATCTGATCAGATTCATTGGAAGATTTAGGTTTTGAAGAAATAGTCTCACCCTTGATATTTGAAATTGTGCTTTTTCTAGGTTAAAAAGTTCGTTTTCTCGGTGTCTTAACGAAATGATTTCCGGTTCAAAGTTCGACTCAGTCATTTTTTGGTGAAAGAGAATATTTTTGGTTGTTGTAAAATAAATTGCAAAATGTTAAAGTAAATGACGATAATTTAAAATCAAAACTAATCAAAAAGTAAATGGTGCAATATTAAAAAAATTTAAAAGTAAATAATTAAATGACAAAAATTTAAAGCTTGACGAAAAATTAATCTGACAATGTAATAAAAATGAAAACTTGAAATTTTAAAATAGTGAAAAACGATTAAAATAACACTCGAGTAAAATGGCTTAATATTAAAACAAAACAAACCTTTCTGAATACACCTGATCGGAATCCAATTGGAATCCGATCGGAATGTATCCCTATCGGAAAGTAATCGGAATAAGCAAAAAACAAGACTAATCGGAATAACAACAAAACACACCATCGGAATGATGGTCGGAATCCAAATCGCAATACAAAAACAAACCCTATCGGAATATTGAAAAACTTAAGCTATCGGAATAAGTGAAACTAAAGTGATCGGAATAATGGAAAAAGGAAAGATGTCGGAATAACAACAAAACACACCATCGGAATGTAAAAAACAAAATCCCAACCGGAATCACAAGGCACACCATTGGAATCCTAGAAACCCTTTTCCGATTACTTGTGATCGGAATAAAGGACGCAAATCGGAAAACTATAAACCCTTTTCCGATCTAACGATCGGAATGCTATAGGAATAAAAGGGCGTAGTCGGAAAACTGATCGGAAAGGGGAAACCCTTTTTCGATTGGAAGAACTTGTAATAAGCAATTAAATAAGCTATTTTTCAATAAGCTAAAACCGAGATTTAACTAACTATTTGATGAAAATAACTCAATAAATACGAAATAGAACTTTTGAAAACTATAGATAAGCAAAACTTTGAAATCAAAGTTTAATAAAACGAATACTTTTAAGAAAACTTTAAATTGAATAAGCATTAAGATGAAATAAGATCAAATATTAACATGAATCAAAGATAAACAAAATAAGAAAGGTAGAAGAAGATGATTAAAAACTTGAATTAAAAAGATTAAAGATCAAAGATTTAAACAAGATTAAAGAAAAAGCTTGAGGAACATTAAAGAAAACTAGAGAGAGAAAGTAATCTACTCCTACTTCTAAAACTAATCTACTCCTAAATGACTAACACCCTTTCATGTGGTGAAATGAAGGGTATTTATAGGAAAGGAGAGGATGCTTGTGTTGCTCTTTTCTTTCTTTCTTTCTTCACGTCTTTTCGTCTTTTAAGTTCTTCGACTTTTTTGACTTTGTCTCGGGATTAATTTAAACTCGTCTTATAATTTCTTCATTTATTAGACTTGAGTTCTTCGGCTTAATTAAACTTCCGTCTTTAGACTTGTTCTTCGATAAATCTTCAGAGTAGGCCTTGGACTTCCGTTCTTTTTGCACTCTTGATCTTTTGACTTTATCTTTCGTCTTTTTCTTCGATAAAAGCCCGTGAAAGCCCGTGTTTTCCTCCCTTTTCACGTTTTGGTCCTAAATCACAACAAAAACACAAACCACGCATAATTCTGACATTTACGACATAAAATACACGTTTTGGCTTGGTTATTATTGTAATTAAGTGGTAAAAGGATGGGTGTTTTCACACCTATCAAATCCCCTACACTTGACCATTGCAATGTCCTCATGCAAAGTATTAGTTACAAAGCAAGTTTTACATTTTCCATCATAATCAGTCCACATTGGCCTTTATTAAAATGATAGAAAATTTCAAAAATAAGAAAACAAGTAAAGAGATAAAAAACTTACCTTAGGGTTTTGGAAATGTCATGAGTGATTATCACCCTCAAGTTTCACGTTCCCCAAACCAAGCTTAAAAACGAGATCATTGTTATTATAAGTTAGCAAACTAACACGAACTCATGTGGGCCAATTATTTACTTAGACTCCCCTATTCCTAGGTGTATCTCTTAAATTTTAATTTTGTCTTGAATGATCACGAGGATGCATTGTTGACTTATTTCGATAGTTTATTTAGGCTGAAAATAAAGTGGGACGATTTAATCAATAGTTAACTAAAGGACAAAATCTTTTAAAACTGCTTCTCAGGACCTCATAAAGTTCATATCTTGGCATAACTCGCTTCACGATTTGAGACCTTTCTCGATCGATATTTGGCAGCAGCTTCATACTTCAAATCTTTTGAGAGACGTTCTTGAAATTATGGTCTTCTCTTCATAATAGGAATTTCTTCACTTGAAGTTTTTGAGAGATTCTTCATACTTGGACCACGACTTCTTCATTTTCCTCCAATCTTTATTTTGGACTTTGATATACAACGATCCGCCTCCTTTTAGGCCTTGGATCGATTTATCCTCATACCTTGCTAGGGTCTTTTCGGATAGACTTCTCCATGATCTTTAGGGAGTATTTTCTTTTCGTCGTGTGTCTTGATCCTTCATATTGATTTTCGATAAATGATTCTTCACATCACTTTTGGATCTTTAGCAACAAACTGTAGCCCTCATGCCTTGTTAGGGACTTTTCGGACTCGCCAATCTTCGCATCCCGCTTCAATAAGTTATGCCTTGGCTATGAACTCTAATTAATACCGAGCAACTTTTAAACGATCTTGGGCTAGAAGCTAAGTAACTTTTCAAAACGTACAACCTTATTTATTGCAGATAAATTTATTAACAAGCGATGGGAGAATAGGCTCATAATTAACTCACATAAATTCACGAAAGAATACCAAACTTATAATTGACTCTATCATCTCTCGTCCTCCACAGTTTAAAATCTCAAGGAATGAGACTCGTGGATGCTTAGCCAATTAAATCAAAGTTTTGGGTTTTCGAGTCATCTATAGGATCTTGCAAATTCTTAGGCTTTTTCAAGTTTAGAAATCGCATTTTAAAGTTCCCTTGATAAACGACTCTCTAGGATCAATTATAGTAGCTTGCGAAAAGTTCTTGCTCTTAACCCATGAGAGTTAAGACTTTCGCGTTTTAAAGCTCCCTATATAAAAGCCTAGCAAAACTTGACTTAAACACGTTAAGGATACTAGCTAGAGTAAACTTAGATAAGTAAAGTCGGGTTGAGTCAAAATGTTCATGACTTTGAAAAAAATTTTAAAACCACTTTATTAAACTTTATTTAAGCAAGGAAAGAAAATAATCATAACAAAGGAAAATACAACTATACAACTAGGCCAAAATAGATTAAAAATTTTGAAAAATGTCGAAAAATCAAATTTTCCGGTTAAAATGAGGACAAATTCATGGAAAAGACCACTTACTTCGATAGAAGTCCCCCCTACACTTGATATAAACATTGTCCTCAATGTTTAAGCATGTGGGAGTAAACTCCCCTACACTTATGACATTGTGCACTTTGTTTAAATCTTGCTAAAGAAAGGACAACTATAGTGAATTCAATGTGAACATATAAGATATGAAATATTGAATCACAAGAGTTTAGGATAGAACCGGGAAGATGGGAACACGGAATCACGGTTCGTCAAAAGTCATCAAGAGTGTGTCTTTGAAGCTCTAATCCCTGCACATGATAAGATAGAAAACAAGAAACACAAACGGGGCTCCCCCCTACACTTTATGATGAAAACAGATAAAGATAGATAATCGGGTTGCCTCCCGAAGAGCGCTTGTTTTTGTTAACCGAGTCACGAGCCTGAATCGTCCTCGAATTAAATGGTCCATAGGGAAGCCTCGAATGTAATACCGGAATCAAAGACCTTGTCCTCGTTCCCGGTGGACATCAACAAAGGGGAGGCAGGAGGATAAGTCTTAAATGGGAGAAAAGTACTTTCCACATACGAGAAGTATGTGAAATCATGATCCACGTGAGGTGGGGTGGGTAAAGAAATCACATTGTCATCCTCCAAAGACAATGGATGTTCAGACAGCGGCAAAGCCGTAAGGTTATCAATGATAATAAAATCAATGTCACCTCCCGGGTCAAAGCACTCATCCTCATTTCCCGATATGAAACGAGGAGAGTAAAAGCGATACATCACCCGCTTGGGTGTGCACGCGGTGGGATGAGGTGGAAATATAATATGAGAAGTATGAGAACAGATACCTTCCACCTGCGTTCTTTCCACCTCTACGATAGAAGGAGGTATGGCTAAAAAAGTATGCTCATTAATAGCAAGAGAATCAGGGCTATCAATGTCCTCAATCCCTTCGTCAAAGAGGGGATTCACCTCACTAGATATGTAGGCGTCATCAAAATCAAATAAAGGGTTCGAATAAATCTTGAAAGTTTCATTCGGAACGTCTTCATCGGATAGTGACTCGTCATCACTAGAAGTAAAATCATCATCTTGATCAAAAAGAGGATTAGAGAAAGCCAAAGAATCATCTCCCAAAGTGTTGGTGGAAGGAACATCATCATTAAGAGCGACCTCATCCGTAAGCTTCTCAAAAGTTAGCACATCATAATCCTCATCAAAGAATTTATCAAGACCAAAATTACTAATCTTACTCGAAGTATCACAATCCTTAGAGGCATTGGGGATATTAAGAGAAGGAAGTACAACTGCGCTAAGACATTGAGCAGCTAGATCATTCCAAGAAATAGTATTCTCATCCTCATCATCATCATAATAGTATTGACGCACAAGAGGAGGGGTATAATCAGTAAGATTAGATACTTGCTCTTGTTGTTGTCGCTCTTGTTGCTGTCGCTTTTATTCCTTCAATGCCTCGGTCAGTTGAATTAAGCCGTCATGAAGTTTCAAAAGAATGGCTTGTCTTTCTTCATTCAGAGTAGTGAGTTGTTGGGCAATACGAATTCTCTGAGAGGATTGATGATTGAGGTTGGGGTGTGGGGGTTCAAAGTTATGAAAACCAAAATTATAGCACGGATGTAGCTCATAGTATGTCATCGGTTGAGAAGAATTATAACACGGATTTGGTTCATAATAATTCATCGGTGAAAAAAAATGAGGACACGAATTTGGCTCATAATAATTCATTGGCTGACAATAAGAAGTATCGTGAGGGCCCCCATAATTTTGGCAACATGGGTATGGAGAAAAATCCGGTGCTTCTTGTGGATAGCTATTACCATTGTCATAATTGTAACCCAGTTCTTGCTCGCCATGAGGCGGGTATCGAATTGGACACGAAACATGCCAATGAGAATCGCTTCCACAATATATGCAAGGGGGGATAGGAGGTGGATTAGAAAAGGACGAATTAGTCAAGTTGCACGATGGACAAAATCCCAATTGTGAATCGATTGAAATAGGAGGAAGGTCTTTTCCGCATTGCTCGCATGTACACCATTGACATGAGTCGTTCCCGTATAATCGTGTCCCAGACCTGACGCAATGGACATAAGAATCCATAAAGAAAAATAGATAAGCAAGAAGAATATTTTTGGTGCAAAACTTTGAAAAAGAAATACTTTTTATTATTTTTCAAATGTTTTTGGGATTTTTGAAAATTTTGGACACGAAAAATAACGTTCACGAGTGAACGGATCCCAAAAGTCAACGCGTCTCTCACAAAAAACCGTTAATCATCACGAAAAGAGCCGGCAGCGGTGCCATTTGAAATTGTGCTTTTGCTAGGTTAAAAAGTTCGTTTTCTCGGTGTCTTAACGAATTGATTTCCGGTTCAAAGTGTGATTCAGTCGTTTTTTGGTGAAAGAGAATATTTTTGGTTGTTGTAAAATAAATTGAAAAACATTAAAGTAAATGACGATAATTTAAAATCAAAACTAATCAAAAATTAAATGGTGCAATATTAAAAAATTTTAAAAGTAAATAATTAAATGACAAAAATTTAAAGCTTGACGAAAAATTAATCTGACAGTGTAATAAAAATGAAAACTTGAAATTTTAAAATAGTGAAAAACGATTAAAATAACACTCAAGTAAAATGGCTTAATATTAAAACAAAACAAACTTGTCTGAATACACCTGATCGGAATCCAATAGGAATCCGATCGGAATGTATCCCAATCGGAAAGTAATCGGAATAAGCAAAAACCAAGACTAATCGGAATAACAACAAAACACACCATCGGAATGATGGTCGGAATCCAAATCGCAATACAGAAAACAAACCCTATCAGAATATTGAAAAACTTAAGCTATCGGAATAAGTGAAACTAAAGTGATCGGAATAATGGAAAAAGGAAAGATGTCGGAATAACAACAAAACACACCATCGGAATGTAAAAAAAAATCCCAACCGGAATCACAAGGCACACCATTGGACTCCTAGAAACCGTTTTCCGATTACTTGTGATGGGAATAAAGGAAGCAAATCGGAAAACTATAAACCCTTTTCCGATCTAACGATCGGAATGCTATAGGAATAAAAGGGCCTAGTCGGAAAGCTGATTGGAAAGGGGAAACCCTTTTTCGATTGGAAGAACTTGTAATAAGAAATTAAATAAGCTATTTTTTAGTAAGCTAAAAACGAGATTTAACTAACTATTTGATGAAAATAACTCAATTAGCACGAAATAGAACTTTTGAAAACTATAGATAAGCAAAACTTTGAAATCAAAGTTTAATAAAACGAATACTTTTAAGAAAACTTTAAATCAAATAAGCATTAAGATGAAATAAGATCAATGATTAACATGAATCAAAGATAAACAAAATAAGAAAGGTAGAAGAAGATGATTAAAAACTTGAATTAAAAAGATTAAACATCAAAGATTTAAACAAGATTAAAGAAAAATCTTGAGGAACATTAAAGAAAACTAGAGAGAGAAAGTAATCTACTCCTACTTCTAAAACTAATCTACTCCTAAATGACTAACACCCTTTCATGTGGTGAAATGAAGGGAATTTATAGGAAAGGAGGGGATGCTTGTGTTGCTCTTTTCTTTCTTTCTTTCTTCACGTCTTTTTGTCTTTAAGTTCTTCGAATTTTTCGACTTTGTCTCGGGATTAATTTATACTCGTCTTATAATTTCTTCATTCATTAGACTTGAGTTCTTCGGCTTAATTAAACTTCCGTCTTTAGACTTGTTCTTCGATAAATCTTCAGAGTAGGCCTTGGACTTCCGTTCTTTTTTCACTCTAGATCTTTTGACTTCGTCTTTTGTCTTTTTCTTCGATAAAATCCGAAAGCCCGTGTTTTCCTCCCTTTTCACATTTTGGTCCTAAATCACAACAAAAGCACAAACCACGCATAATTCTGACATTTACGACATAAAATACACGTTTTGGCTTGGTTATTATTGTAATTAAGTGGTAAAATGATGGGTGTTTTCACACCTATCAATATTACTAGACAATCCTTTAATGTATTGCTTCGTTGTCTTACGGTCATTCACAAAAGTATCAAGACATAGCAAATATAGCTCAGAAAATTTCCTAGTAAGCAGTAATAACCAATTCCTTAACATGAATTATCTCAATTCGGATTCCAACTGTCCTAGTTCCTCCTCAGGGCAAAACCTAGCAGTCAATAGTCCTTTAGTCACGGTCCATGTCCTACCATTAGCCACAACCAATCCTAAAGTAGTCACTTGATTGTTCCACCATCTTAGTGTACCATTCTGAAATGTAGCAACAGCAAATTTCACCTTATTAGTATCTGAACACCCAATAATCTCAAAGTACCCTCTACCTTATCAATCCAACTATGCAATTCTAATGCACCACTAATACCACCAAACTGCGTAGAACCACACTTCCCAAAACTAACATATATATACATGCTCTTGAAACTTGCATAACAACAGCAACACTCCCATCTGGATCAGCAACATCCTCATTATTCTCAGCAGCATCATCATTATTCTCAGCAACATCATCATTATTCTCAGCACAACTAACTCCAACATCTTGATCCTTGCAGCACGATCAGCTTCATGTGCTCTAGCAATAACTTGTTCGATCATTGTGTTCACAGTAGCAGTTGTTAGCTTTCGCAACATATTTCAAGACACTTAGTCATGTGGTTATCCACTAATGACAGAACTATGATTCCCCTACTCCTTCTTCCATCATCATAGAAGAAAGAAACATGATAAGTATACATATCAAGATAAAAGAAGAATTCTTTATCAGGACATCTCATGAATACTACATGCACAAACAACACAAACTACAATGGTTCATCAATCAAAACTCAAAAGAGTTAATAAAGGCACAACATATATCATGAGGGTAATTCAGATTGTGTTGAGGATTCAACAAGGCAGTGGCAATGTCTGTCACTACAATCATTTACCGAACAAACTTAAAAGATAATAAGTTCCATCACAATGCTACGACACAAGGTTTAAATAAGTTCGATCACAAAAAGAAAATAAGATACAAAGAAATCTATCACGCGATTAGTTCCTTAGACACTAGCTCCTCATCCTCCTTATCATTGTTGTCAACTTCATCACACTCGTCTATATCCCCTTTCGCAATTCAAAGTCGAATCCCTAACATGATGGCAACAAACTCTCAAAATTCGAATACTCACTCATACATGGAAGATTAATAACAAGGCAAATCTCAGTTCGACCTTCAACATTACTAAGCTTCCAAGCTTGACTCAGAATTGATCTCACATGATACTCCCACTCACTTATACTTTCAAAACGTACCTACTTCTCTTTAAACCTTTCAATTCAAGCACACAAATTCATCACAATCGAAGTAAAACTAGCAATTTCATCCATCTTCCAAGTCCTAACAAACTCAATTCTCCACATACCAAATTCAACCTTTAAAACAACTTTTCTTTCACATCAACCTTCTAATCACACCAGTTTTAACCACATATCTATCATACATCTGCTAGTCAAACTTCCTCATACCTGATATAAGTCACAAGCAATTCAGTTGTAAAGTAGTTCATCATCTGGTCTATTGTCCCATACCCTCGACATTATATAAGGTCATTATTTAAAATTATATACATATGCATTACATAAAGAAAATTACGATAACAAGTACTCAACGTACTTTCAACAACATCAATACATCATCATAGTATTTACTTAATAAATACTCTAAAAATCATTTCAGTTTTAAGGGATACATCTAACTATAAAACAATACAAAACAAATAATCTTACCAGAGTCTTGCGGAGAAGTTGTGTGCTTTTGTAAAATATTTTCGACACCAAAGTTATAGTTTAGGACATTTTTCAAAATCGACCTAATTCGCTATAACTAAAAAGCTCTTATACCAATCTCTAACACCCCCAAATTACATTGCGCAGCTGAAATACACATTTGGGTGCTAAACTTAAACATCATTACACACAACACTTTAGACGATGTCAAAATCGTACATTCGAAATATAAAAGGATATAATTTAACCATTGTCTAAAACTTTCGATCCCAAGTAAAACAATTTTAGAAATATTAAAGTCACATTTAGGTCCCCCAAAGATTTCATCCAATTAACAAACAATTTACCAAAGTACATGACCGTACATTATTATTCTTATGACAAAAGGGAAAGAAATTTGTTTTAGACCAATCACCACAAAAGCAACCCGCAATCCTTCTCCGGTAAGCTCCGCAATTCATCAACTTCAATCACCTGAAATACATGCTTAAAATCATCAACACAACGGTTGAGCGAGTCTATTGGTTTTCCAAATCATCATTTGAACACAAGAGAAAAAAATCAATCAAGATCATTTAATAGAATTGGGTGCATACAATCTATTAATCAGGCATTTAGGCATATAGCAATAGCTATAGAATTGAATTAAGCTCAAGACACCGACCCCTTAACTTAGTCACCCAGGCCTAAAGCCGACATGACTAGATGAATTCCAGTGCCCCTACTAGGGTATCAATTGCAAGTATACCACATTCTCATTCTCGTAAAATTATCCTTCCCAGAGGTTACTCAGCGTAAAGCCCTGGTCTCGGATAGGGTCGTCAGCCCAATAGTACTATCATTAGAATAAGCGGCAATTCCCAACTTACAACATCAAGTCAGAAGATAGTTAACGGCTCATGAATTTAGGGACTTTTGCAATTTAGGTACTTATATAATTCAAGGCAACAAGAGGTAACATTCGGGTCCAAACAATCAATCATGACTTGTGTTAATTTTACTTTCAAATAGCATGTATCCCCCTCGCGGGTTTTGAAATCATTCAAAACAAGTACAAAGCGAGGCTATAGACTCACCTTGAGTAATAGAAGTAGCAAGACGACCTTCGACGATAGTTGATGCCCGATAAACACGAAAATCGCAACCTATCAAATAAGGTGCGTTCATTAATAATAAACTAGAATAAAATCCATACTTAATAACATCAAACTCAAAATCATGAAATCACGACAAACCGAAAGAAAACAATACAAGTGACCTATTACTTCATTCTATATGTTTACTTTATTAGTCAATTCTTTCGATAAAAATCTGCCGGTACACACCAAATGTACAAGCTCATTTACCCCACTTAAACATGTAAAATACTTATGATACTACTCAGAGATATCACTTACAATATATAGAAAGACCTGTTAAAAGCCCATCAAAAGATTTTACTTTGAAAGTTCCCTGCCCGACACATCTTTGAACTACAAAGATCGGACAGTTTTACGTCCCCGATTCATACAACCATTTTGACCATTCTAAACAATCCCGTTTAAAAATCCGACACTTGAGTCTGAAAATAGACTCACAACCCTTAGTTTAGAACCAAACATCAGTCCTTGACCATTTCTACAACTCATTCTATAGTCCCTAAGATTCGATCCAAATATCGACAACAACTTCGGATTGTGTCGATACTCGTCTCACGGTACACAAATAATCAAATCATCATAACTTCTCACTCGTTTGGAGCTAGAAGCTCTACCTTATATTATTTTCAAACAGTAAGGTACCCAAAATTGGCCTTGAACCTACTGATCTAAAATACCATTTAAAATATCCCACCAAATCATATTTTTGATCAATTTCAACCATTTTTCTAATCATCCTACACCCTAATATCATCCTAAAAAATTCATCTAACCCATAACACCCTTGAATAATTATTCAAAAATTTACCCATTGAAAAATCCAAACATGTAATACTTAAAATATGTATATAATAATACTAACAACAACTATATAACAAGAAAATAGATCAAACCACCTTGGATCATCATCAAAATTTGAAAGTTCTTGCATGGGTGTTAAAATTACACCAAAATGATCACCATGAGATTTCCTAGATGGGATATCAACTAGTTTTCATGGATTCAAAGTCAGAAGTCAAATCTATGGTGATTTTGGTTGAGGTGGGGGACGGCAAAACCAAAGGCAGAAAGAGAGAGATTGAGTTTTGTTGTAAAATGAATTTTATATCAAAAATGGTTAGTGGAAAATCCTTTTATAGTGGTGGTGGAGGGGTAAATTTTTCCATTTTGTGATAGTTTTGGTCCAAAATGCAATTAAATAGTTGTAAGGGTAGAAAACGTAAATTCTCAATTTTGAAAATATTTACGAGGCTCGGGTTTCGTAAAAATACTTTTCAAAAATTAAAACGCACTCAAAATGTGATAATAATATGATCCTGGTACGACTTAATACGCAATTAAAACAAAACGTCAAAAATATAAACATCGAGACAACAAATAATGAAACATAAAATCTCGGGCATCCGTCGATATCGTGATCACTAATAATCCTCGCTATTAGTAAAAAGGTAAAAATAAAACTTCCAACGTCGGTTTTAATTAAAACCATCAACCATCATATCATTCAACTCATCAAAAATTTCAAAATTATTTGTAAAATAATATTAAATAATATTAAATAATGACCACAGGTTCGGGTTGTCACATGAAACAATTAACATAGTGGATGTTCTTTATGAGGTGTGTGATGAGCATTTTCATGAAGCTTGTAAGAATAATAGTGAAGACATGCCTCATGTAGAGACCGTTGCCTCAATTGCTCCTTCTTTAACACTTTTTGGAGAGAGTGATTTCCTCTTGGAGGAGTTTGAGTCCAACTTCCTTGGTAATGATGATTCTCCCATCAATTGGGAATAAGACATTCTCACTTTCCAAAAGTTGTTCAATGTAGATCCCATTCCTTCCCCTATTCCACAAGAAGTTACCATAGATGATCCATCCATAGTGAAACCTTCCATAGAGAGTCCACCTTCTCTTGAACTTAAGGATCTTCCATAACACCTTGAATATGCTTTCTTAGAGGGAAATGACCAATTACCCGTGATCATAGCTAAAGACTTGAAAGAGGGAGAGAAGGAGAAACATAGAGGTACTTAAGAAACATAAGCATAAGGCTTCATGGCCGCTCAAGTGGGCAAAATTTGATTTGAACCAAGCCAGTTCACATAGAAAGGACCAACTCAATGAAATGGATGAATTGAGAGACAATGCTTATGAGAGTTCATTGCTCTATAAGGAAAAGACTAAGCAATTGCATGATGCTAAGATCAAGAACAGTGAGTTCAAAGTTGGAGAGCCGGTTCTCCTCTTTGACTCAAGGTTGAAACTCTTTGCGGACAAGATTAAGTCGAGATGGTTCAGTCCATTCACTATTGCTCAAGTGTTTTCATATGGAACTATTGAATTGTCACAACCCAATGGCCCAAATTTCAAAGTGAATGGTCACCGTGTTAAGCACTATTTTGGGGAGGACATTTACGTGGAAATGTTTCAAGAGATCCCCATTTTTCCCATGAATTAATTCATTGAGGGAAGAGTCGAGCTAGAGACTCCATAAATCAAGCTTGAATAACTAGGTTTAGAGTTTTTAGACTTAGAGTGTGGTAGGATATAAATAAGGATATAGAGTTGAGGAGAAGTGTAGGGGGAGACCTTCCTTTTGTCTTAATGTTGTTATAGGGTTGCTCTCTCATCACGTGCATTGGAGCTTATGGAGGAGGCCCTTGTATCCGTTTCACTTTGTTACTATTGTGATTTTTCATAGACACATTGTGCTTAAAAATGAATTCATTGTAGTTGAACTTTCCTTAGCTTTGGTTAAGCAAAGTCTATTCATTGTCATAAGTGTAGGGTAGTTTATACTCTCATGCTCTTAAACATTAAGGACAATGTTTATCTTAAGTGTAGGGGGTCTTCAATCGAAGTGACCTTACCTAGACTTTGTCATTGACCTTCATGATATCTTGGAAATTAATTTTTCAAACATTTTTCAAATTTTTGATCTACTTTGGCCACCAAAATCATGCATTCATAATTTTTGCATAAATCATTTTTCATTTGCATAAAACATTTGCATTGTATATATTCTTCTTTTATTTTTCATCAAAATATATAAAAAGAAAAAATATAATAAAGGACATGGTATAATAAATTTAGACTTCTTTGACATATTAAGCCCGCCATGGATATTTTGACTCAACCCGAGTTTGCTTATCCAAGCATTCTTTAGCTAGTATCCTTAATCATGTAGTCCTTCATTGGTCTATTAGGCTAAGCATCCACGAGTCTCATTATTTGAGATATTAAATTAATGGAGAATGGCAAATGATAGAGTTAAAGCAAGTATAAGAGGGCTGGATAAACTTCATGACAATTACTTGTGGTTAAACCCTTTTCTTTCTTTGCCTCTATTTTCTTCGCATGTATATATGTTAATAAATAATCAAGAACGATTTTAATTGGTCGGTAGTCTCTTATGCATGTTTGACTAATCATTCATGGTTGGTATAAGTACGTCTTAAGATTCTAAGTTAGAACGTTTTATGTGTACTAGACTTATGTCATGCTTAATACTTAGCGGGTGTTTTTCCTTTTATTCTTTTCAACCTTCTTCGTGAGGAATAAAGAAAAATAAGAGCGGCTTGAAAAAAAATGATTGGCTAGAGAAAAAAGAGAAAAGAAAAAAAAGTTATTATACAAGACTCCCAAGAGGGGCAGTGAAGTGTTAATTATAGTAGCTATTGAATTCCAATATTACCTAGACGGGTTGCGGGGATTTGATCGTTTCTTCAATCCAATATTACCTTGACGGGTTGCGGGATTGAAGATCCAAAGTCTCAAAAAGGCGGCGGATATAAATTATTGCGTGAGTTTTATTTTTCTTTCCTTAGCGAGTCTGTAACTACTTATTAATGCATGACATAAGGATTTTACACATAAGGCGAATGACTTATTATTCTTGAGTCAGACTTATATCAATTGTGGGATGTTTTTCAAGTAATGGATGAGAGGATTACTTAGGATTAAAACCGTGCTTCCTTATTTTTGGATTTTTCATTTCTTATACTTCACGCTTTAAATAATGACAAATTTGCTCTCAAGCAATTTGCTCAAATAATAACCGGTTCCACATTTAATTTTCATGAATAAGTTTATGCACTTTTTACTTGTGAATGCAATGATCCCATTTTAAGCTTGGTATGGGGAAAGTGAAACTTGAGGGTGATAAGTGTTCATTGTACCAAAAGCCCTAATCTAAGTCATTGATTTCTTTTTGAGTTATTTCCACCAAAACCATTTCAAGAAAATCTTAAAATATATAAAGAGAATTGTTTTCCTTTGCATTGCATTGTATAAAATCAAAATCATGCGTCATATAGTGTAGAAGTAGTGTAAAAGCATTTCATATTGGCCAAAATTATTTGTAAAATAATATTAAATAATATTAAATAATGACCACAGGTTCGGGTTGTCACATGAAACAATTAACATAGTGGATGTTCTTTATGAGGTGTGTGATGAGCATTTTCATGAAGCCTGTAAGAATAATAGTGAAGACATGCCTCATGTAGAGACCCTTGCCACAATTGCTCCTTCATTAACACTTTTTGGAGAGAGTGATTTACTCTTGGAGGAGTTTGAGTCCAACTTCTTTGGTAATGATGATTCTCCCATCAATTGGGAAGAAGACATTCTCACTATCCAAAAGTTGCTCAATGTAGATCCCATTCCTTCCCCTATTCCACAAGAAGTTACCATAGATGATCCATCGATAGTGAAACCTTCCATAGAGAGTCCACCTTCCCTTGAACTTAAGGATCTTCCATCACACCTTGAATATGCTTTCTTAGAGGGAAAATACCAATTACCCGTGATCATTGCTAAAGACTTGAAAGAGGAAGAGAAGGACAAACATAGAGGTACTTAAGAAACTTAAGCAAGCCATAGCATGGAAAATATCCGACATAAGGGGAATTGATCACCCACAAAATCCTTATGGAGGATGATTACAAACCCGCCATTCAAAGCCAAAGAAGGGTTAACCCTAAAATCCATGAGGTGATTAAGAAGGAAGTTATCAAACTCCTTGATGCGGGCATGATTTACCCCATTTCCGACTCTCAATGGGTTAGCCCGGTACATTGTGTTCCTAAGAAGGGTGGAATCACCGTAGTGCCTAATGATAACAATGAGATTATTCCTACTAGACTTGTCACGGGTTGAAGAGTCTGTATTGAATATAGGAAGCTCAATGATGCTACTAGGAAAGATCATATCCCATTGTCTTTTATGGACCAAATGCTTGAACTCTTAGCGGGAAATGAGTACTATTGCTTTCTAGATGGATTCTCGGGTTATTTTCAAATACCCATTGACCCTAAGGATCAAGAAAAGACCACATTCACTTGTCCCTATGGTACATTTGCTTACAAGAGAATGCCTTTTGGCTTGTGCAATGCACCGGGGACATTCCAAAGGTGTATGATGGCAATCTTTCATGACATTATTGATCACAATATGGAAGTTTTCATGGATGATTTCTCGGTCTTTGGAAATTCATTCACTTCTTGTCTCTCCCATTTAGAATGTATGCTTAAGAGGTGTGAAGAAACACGTCTTGTTCTTAATTGGGAGAAGTGCCATTTCATGGTCAAAGAGGGGATAGTCTTGGGACATAAGATATCCAATAAGGGTTTAGAAGTGGATCGTGCTAAAATAGATGTTATTGCTAAGCTTCCCCCACCTACCACGGTGAAAGGAGTTAGAAGTTTTTTGGGTCATACGGGACTCTATAGACGTTTCATACAAGATTTCTCTAAGATTGCAAGACCGATGACCCACCTCTTGGAAAAAGAGGCTCCTTTCATTTTCACCTAAGAGTGTTTAGACTCTTTTGAGATACTTAAGGAAAAGTTGACTAAGGCTCCCATTTTGGTTTCTCCAAATTAGGATTTGCCTTTTGAGCTCATGTGTGACGCTAGTGATTATGCCGTGGGGGCCGTTTTAGGACAAAGAATGAATAATCATTTTCAACCTATACACTATGCTAGTAAAACCATGACGGGTGCGCAACTTTACTATACCACCACGGAAAAAGAGTTGCTTTCTATAGTCTGTTCCTTTAAGAAATTTAGACCTTATCTTGTGCTCTCCAAAACCATAGTGTATACGGCTTATTCCGCTCTCAAGTACCTCATGACAAAACAAGATGCTAAGCCTAGACTTTTGAGATGGGTTTTGTTGCTACAAGAGTTTTCTATTGAGATTCATGATAAGAAAGGAGCCGAGAATTTAGCGACGGATCACTTAAGTAGACTTAAGCATCCTTTTCAAGGTGAATTGCCTCATAAGGAAATTAATGAATCCTTTTCATTAAAGGAGCTCATGTCTATCTCTTCTCAAGAGTATGCCACCCCTTGGTTTGCTGATATTGCAATTTATCTTGTGGGGATGTGCTAATAGAGGGTCTCACTTCACAACAAAAGAAGAAATTTCTTAAGGAAGTGAAATATTAATTTTGGGATGACCCTTACCTCTTTAGGAAATGTACGGACCAAATCATTAGACGGTGTGTAGATGGGCCCGAGGCATTTAAGATTTTAGAAGCTTGTCATAAGGGACCTACGGTTTGACATTTTGGGCCCAACTACACCGCCAAGAAAGTCTTTGATTCGGGTTACTATTGGCCTTCAATATACAAAGATGCCCAAGAGATGGTGAAATTTTGTGATGTATGTCAAAAACAAGGAAAATTTACTCAATGAGATGAGATGCCACAAAACTTCATACAACAATGTGAGATTTTTGATGTGTGAGGAATAGATTTTATGGGACCTTTTCCAGCATCTAAGGGAAATAAATACATACTCGTAGCCGTGGATTATGTGTCAAAGTGGGTTGAGGCCAAAGCCTTGCCTACTAATGATGCTCGAGTTGTAGTGAAATTTTTGAAGCAATTATTTTCTAGATTTGGTGTACCTCGGGCCATCATAAGTGATCGTGGAACTCATTTTTGTAATGATCAATTTACAAGAGTTATGAAAAATATGGTGTTAACCATAGACTTTCTACCGCGTATCACCCTCAAACCAATGGTCAAACTGAGCTCCAAAATAGTGGTTTAAAGATAATTTTGGAAAGAATGGTGGGAGAGCATCGAGCTTCTTGGTCGGATAAGCTTGATGATGCTTTGTGGGATTTTAGGACGGATTTTAAGACACCAATTGGTTGTAATCCATATAGGCTTGTCTATGGAAAAGCATGCCACCTCCCATTTGAGTTTGAGCATAAGGCTTCATGGCCTCTCAATTGGGCAAACTTTGATTTGAACCAAGCCAGTTCACATAGAAAGGACCAACACAATGAAATGGATGAGTTGAGAGCCAATGCTTATGAGAGTTCATTGCTCTATAAGGACAAGACTAAGCAATTGCATGATGCTAAGATCAAGAACCGTGAGTTCAAAGTTGGAGAGCCGGTTCTCCTCTTTAACTCAAGGTTGAAACTCTTTGCGGGCAAGATTAAGTCGAGATGGTTCAGTCCATTCACTATTGCTCAAGTGTTTCCATATGGAACTATTGAATTGTCACAACCCAATAGCCCAAATTTCAAAGTGAATGGTCACCGTGTTAATCACTATTTTGGGGAGGACATTTCCGTGGAAATGTTCCAAGAGATCCCCATTTTCCCCATGAATTAATTAATTGAGGGAAGAGTCGAGCTAGAGACTCCATAAATCAAGCTTGAATAACTAGGTTTAGAGTTTTTAGACTTAGAGTGTGGTAGGATAGAAAAAAGGATATAGAGTTGAGGAGAAGTGTAGGGGGAGACCTTCCTTTTGTCTTAATGTTGTTGTAGGGTTGCTCTCTCATCACATGCATTGGAGCTTATGGAGGAGGCCCGTGTATCCGGTTCACTTTGTTACTATTGTGATTTTTCATAGACACATTGTGCTTAAAAATGAATTCACTGTAGTTGATCTTTCCTTAGCTTTAGTTAAGCAAAGTCTATTCATTGTCATAAGTGTAGGGTAGTTTATACTCCCATGCTCTTAAACATTAAGGACAATGTTTATCTTAAGTGTAGGGGGTCTTCAATCGAAGTGAACTTACCTAGACTTTGTCATTCACCTTCATGATAACATGGAAATTAACTTTTCAAACATTTTTCAAATTTTTGATCTACTTTGGCCACCAAAAATATGCATTCATAATTTTTGCATAAATCGTTTTTCATTTGCATAACACATTTGCATTGTATATATTCTTTTATTTTTCATCAATATATAAAAAGAAAAAATATAATAAACGACATGGTTTAATAAATTTAAACTTCTTTGACATATTAGGCCCGCCATGGATATTTTGACTCAACCCGAGTTTGCTTATCCAAGCATTCTTTAGCTAGTATCCTTAACCATGTAGTCCTTCATTGGTCTATTAGGCTAAGCATCCACGAGTCTCATTATTTAAGATTTTAAATTTATGGAGAATGGGAGATGATAGATTTAAAGCAAGTATAAGAGGGCTAGATAAACTTCATGACAATTACTTGTGGCTAAACCCTTCTCTTGCTTTGCCTCTATTTTTTTCGCATGTATATATGTTAATAAATAATCAAGAACGGTTTTAATTGGTCTGTAGTCTCTTATACATTTTTGACTAATCATTCATGGTTGGTATAAGTACGTCTTAAGATTCTAAGTTAGAACGTTTTATGTGTACTAGACTTATGTCATGCTTAATACTTAGCGGGTGTTTTTCCTTTTATTTTTTTCAACCTTCTTCGTGAGGAATAAAGAAAAATAAGAGCGGCTTGAAAAAAAATGAGTGGCTAGAAAAAAAAGAGAAAAGAAAAAAAGAAGAAAAAGAAAAAAAATTTATTATACAAGACTCCCAAGAGGGGCAGTGAAGTGTTAATTATAGTAGCTATTGAATTCCAATATTACCTAGACGGGTTGCGGGGATTTGATCGTTGCTCCAATCCAATATTACCTTGACAGGTTGCGGGATTGAAGATCCAAAGTCTCAAAAAGGCGGCGGATATAAATTATTGCGTGAGTTTTATTTTTCTTTCGTTAGCGAGTTTGTAGCTACTTATTAACGCATGACATAAGGATTTTACACATAAGGCGAATGACTTATTATTCTTGAGTCGGACTTATATCAATTGTGGGATGTTTTTCAAGTAATGGACGAGAGGATTACTTAGGATTAAAACCGCGCTTCCTTATTTTTGGATTTTGCATTTCTTATACTTCACGCTTTAAATAATGACAAATTTGCTCTCAAGCAATTTACTCAAATAATAACTGGTTCCACATTTAATTGTCATGAATAAGTTTATGCACTTTTTACTTGTGATTGCAATGATTCCATTTTTAAGTTGGGTATGGGGAAAGTTAAACTTGAGGGTGATAAGTGTTCATGGTACCAAAAGCCCTAATTTAAGTCATTGATTTCTTTTTGAGTTATTTCCATCAAAAACATTTCAAGAAAATCTTAAAATATATAAAGAGAATTGTTTTCCTTTGCATTACATTGTATAAAATCAAAATCATGCATCATATAGTGTAGAAGTAGTGTAAAAGCATTTCATATTTGCCAAGGTAGCATTTCAAGAAGTCAATAAATCACCCTAAAACACATAGCAAATACCTAACTTTTATGCTAAGAAAGCAGTATTATGTGGTATGTTTTGTGTTTGTGCTTGGTTAGGTAACAAGGATACAAATTTCAAGCAAACAAGTGAAATCAAGCTCATTTATGATGAAAAGACAAGAGAAGGATAAAAAATGAAAAGCCATGAGAAGATGAACGACCTATCTTGACAACATTCAAAAGTTGAGGGACTAAAATGCAATTTTGGAAAAGTCAAGATCAATGTCAAACCTGGTCAACTCTCAGGTCAACCAAGTCAAAGGGCTCAAATAATCAAGAATGAAGGTCAAAGGACTAATTTTGCCAAAGAAATGAAGACTAGAGCTCAAATCATAATTCTGCCAAAGCATAGGGGCTGAAAGTGACAAGTTTATACCAAGTTTGGTCTTAATCCGGTTTTACATGCAAGAACCAATGGGAAGGCAAGAAAAAGAGTACTTGGATCACCACCTCAGCTACCAGCTGGGCCACTAACAACCTTTTCATTAAATACCAAATCTGCTACGGTCAAACGCACTTTCTCCTTTTTAGCCAATGGAAATGCGTCACTCCATAATCACTTTATCCAATTTTGGATATCAATCCGTGTGACCAGTTGAGAGCGAATCAAAAATTGCCACGTGTCACATTTAAACAACAACGAACCCATGACTGATTTTGAGCTACAATGCATTTCAGATCAAGTGCCACACATAAAAAAGACTCAAAATCAAGCATGGAGTCCATTCCACTCACTTAATTGGATTGAAAATCATTGGATCAAAAACCCCTAATTGTGTTCTTGAGCCGAATTATGCAATCAACAAGAATAAGCCACGTGGAGCTCAGAGATTGGTTTAGACACGTCATCTACCCCAACTAACTCTCACCTCAGCTCTATAAATAGGACATGTTGACCTCATTTGTACAAGTAGACTTTAGGTGTGAAAAACACACACATTTTTTTTCTCTCAATTCCAGCTTTTCACTTTCAGTTAGAACAACTCGTAGGTGTTTGACACACACCTAAGAGTTAGTTAGTTAGTTACCAACTTCTTGTAACCACTTTTCCCTCTAATAAATACAATTCAATTTTCCGTTTCAATCATTTTTATTCTAGTTCATTCATTACTGCAACTCAATGATATTGTGTTGTTTCTATTGATCTTCCATGATCAATGGAAGCTTGTTGATGATTTGGAGCATTATAGCTATTCAAAATTCCAGTTGCAGTCCATTTTCATTAATTTGTAGAGTTTGTAGCAGGGGTGTAGATTGTAGCTGATTATGATGATGATGATGGTCAATATTGGTTGATTACTGGTGGTTTGGCGTTTGTTAGAAGGCTCAGCGCCTCTCTACTCCTACAACAGGGGCTTTAAGCTAAAAAGTTCTAAATTCTTTATTTTTAGTTCCTCTAAAATGTCTCTGCATGCTACATTCCTAGTGTAACTACTATGTGTTGAACTGAATGTGTTTCTAGCTTGCTTATAATCTGTTTGAGTTAGTTTGATAGAGTGTTTGTAGTTTTATAGCTTTTCCATTAGTCTTACTTGGTAAATTTGAGATTTGTCATCAGTAATAAGGCGAATGACTTATTACTCTTGAGTCGGACTTATATCAATTGTGGGTGGTTTTTCATGTAATGGATAAGATGGTTACTTAGGATTAAAACCGTGCTTCCTTATTTTGAGATTTTACATTTCTTATATTTCACGTTTTAAATAATGACAAATTTGCTCTGAAGCAATTTGCTCAAATAATAACCGGTCTTAGAGGCATAATAAGTGTGGGTATAAGATTAACACAATTAATCTTTATGAATGAGTTGATGCACTTTCACTTACGGATAACAATGATCTTGTTTTCAAGCTTGGTATGAGGAAAGTGAAACTTGAGGGTGATAAGGTGTTCATGGTACCCAAAGCCCTAATCATACCTTTGATTTCTTTATGAGTTATTTCCATCAAAACCATTTGAAGAAAATCTAAAAATATATAAATAGAATTGCTTTCTTTGCATTGCAGTATAAAACTCAAAATCATGCATCATATAGTGTAATGTAGTGTAAAAGCATTCCATATTGGCCAAGGTGGATTAATTATGAGAAAAGTGTAAATTGGTGCTTTAAAATGTGGCATTGCATGAGGTCATGGCAATTAAGTGTAGGGTATTTGATATGAGTGAAATCTCATATCAATTATATCACAAATCACCCTAGAACACAAAGCAAAATACCTAATTTTGATTCATAAAAGCAGTATTATGGGTATGTTTTTTTGTTTGTGCTTGTGTAGGTAAAATGATAGAGTTTTGGGGCAAACAAGTGAATTCAAGCCTTATTGATGAAGAAAAGACAAAAGGAGGATGAAAAGTTATAAGCCTTGCAAAGACAAAGGACCTTTCTTGAGAACTTTCAAAAATGGAGGACTAAAAGTGCAATTATGAGAAAGTCAAGAACAAAGTTAAATATGGTCAACCATCAAGTCAAATAGTCAAAGGATCATTATTGAACAAGTTTGAAGCTAGAAGGACCAAAAATGACCAAGAAATGAAGATTCTAGCTCATATCAACATTCTGCCTAAACTAGAGGACTAAACTTGCCAAAATCAAACCAACGTTGTGTTTAATCCGAGTGATACTCATTTGGACCAATAAGGGGCGTTTATTATGTCTCTTTGGATTGCCACATCACCCCACTTACAGTCGTCACCCATTTATTACCCAATCACAACAGTACTTTCCACTTACCATTTTTCAGCCAATAGAAAATCAAAGAGTGGATAATGATCCGCAACTTTCTCTCTCACCCAATAACAACATGACATGTGTCACATTCAAACTAGCAACGAGCCCATATTTCACATCAAGATAGAGTGCGATTCATAAGAAGTGTTCTACATGAAAACTACTCAAAATCAAGAGACGAATCTATCCCAAGTGGTGAATTGAGCTGAAACCTACTCAAATGGAAAGCCCCAATTTAGTTCATCAACAGCAACATTCAATTAGCAGATTCATGACACGTGGAAGATTGCCATTGGTTGGAACACGTCACTTCATCCCAACTAACTCCTTTTCTCTTCTATAAATACCCCTGTAGTTCCTCATTTGAATTATACTTAGTGTGTGTAATTTTCACACACTACTTAATTTCTCCATTTCCAGTTAGCAAGGTAGTTACTTACTACTCTCAAGTGACTGACAGCCACTTGAGAGTTAGTTAGATAGTTGTAACAACTTTGTAACAACCAACTTCCATTAATAATACCTTCCTTTACTCAAATCTCCTTCAATCTTACTCCATTCTCATTCTTGTCCTGTTACTGTTGAATTCTATTGATCAAACCTGATCAATAGAGCTTGTTTGATACACTTTGGAAGATCGTAGCTGGTTCAGACGTTTTTAGTTCATATCCATAGCCAAAGTAGCAGATTGTAGTAGGGGAGTTGAATTGTAGATGATGGTGTTGATATGATGGTTTATGGTGGTAGATAGTTGTTGATTGAGTTGATCATAGAGATCTCAGCGCTCCTCTACTCCATCAAAGGAGGCTATTAGCTAAAAGGAATCATTTCTCTTATTTTTGTTCCTCTAAATAGTATTGTCATGTTCAATTCCTAGTTATAAAGCTTAATTGCTATATTATGATTGATTTAGTGTGCCTTTGGTGTTTTTGTTATGTTCTGATAGTTAGCTAGTACTTTGATAGCTTTTGATTCAGTCTTGCTGAATAAACTTGGTATATTTCAGTTCAAAGTTCATCAGTTGGTGATTTTGAGTAAACTTGTGTTAACCTGCTGACATTTTGCTGATTAGAGGTTCATTTGAGCTGATAATCAAGTTTTGATAAGACTCAAGTACTTTCAAATCCTTTTGATCATAAAGCCTTTGGAAAGTTTTTGAAATCAGTCCAAAATTAGTGTTTGGATCAAGGTAAATTTTGTGAATCAGTTGTTGAAACCTGTTGCTTTGAGTTCGTTTACACTTAATAGGTGTGTACAAGTTCCCTTGCAAAGTTTGGTAGTCAAATTCAGAGTCCAACAGGAAATTGGCCACTAAAAACTTTGGGTCAGTCTTTACAAATGTTCATCAGTCAAAACTAGCACTTTTTAATCCATTGTCATTACTTTGTTAGTTGATGTTTTTAGCTGCTTTTTTCTCTCAGTTGTAGTTCAATATATGAGCTTTTAGAATCACCAAGTGAGATTATACAGTATCAAGTTTTGAGGTAGTTATCAGCTTATTAATAAGATGCTTAGCATTTTCAAGTTCCTGTAATCATAGCCAACTGCTTATCTCATTCCAGCATTTCTACTTCATAAAACTTGCCTTTTTCTTTCACAAACCTGTTCACAAACATGTCTTGAGTGGGTTTTGAGAAAATAAGCTTTTTGAAATTTCTTGGTCAAACTTGGTCAACGATAAGCCATTTTTGCTTATTTAAGATTCCGGGCTTATTTGGTTAACCATTTTAGAATTTCTTGCCATTCCAACCTTCTTATCACTTGCTTTATTAGTTTCATTGAAAAAATCCAAGTGTGGAAGTTTGAAACAGCCAATAGCTTATTTTGAGCTTATTGGAATAAGCAAACTTGAGTTTTACATGTTTTCAGCTTAAATCCTTTGAGGCACCTAGCTAACTTTTCATTTTAAGCATTTTGCAATAAACTAGAGTCGTTTTGGTAGGAAAATAAGCTCAAACAAGCTTATTGATATCTTGGTACCCGTTTTTGGTTTATAGTTTGGTTTAATTGCAAATCAGTCCTCCACTTTTCGTACTTTGTTAATTAGCTTTGTTAATTCATAGTTTTTAGGGTTTGCAATCTTAAGTCCTTGTAATTTGGATTAGTTACATTTCTGTTAGATAGTTTTGGATATTTGTTAGTTTGTTCACATAGTTTGTTACAATTTTCACTTTTGGTCCCTTAACTTTCTGAATTTTCACATTTAGTCCTTGTACTTTAATTTTCTCTACATTTTGAGCATTTTTACATTTTGTGCATCTAATACTTGTACGTTGTGCTATTAGTGTGGTATTTGCAACTTGTTTTACGGATACATAGCTATACTATTTTACATCTTTTTACGTGCTTCTTTAAAATAGACATAGAGACCAAATAACTTTGTTAACACCAAAAACAATTAAAAACTTGAGATTGGTTGGACTTTCAATTTGTTGTGAGCTTGGAAAAACGAACTTGAATAAGATCAAATATTATGGATCTTCAACAACAATGGAAACTTCATCCCCACAAATTATGTTAGAAAGACCAAGAGCTGCAAAAAGAATGAAAAGAATGGAAAGACTTGGGGTATTCACAACAGAAGATCATTGGTTAAAAAATACTGAAATAGATAAATGCTTGGTATTGGAAGAGTCAGATGACTTTATAACAGAACCTTTGAGAATGAAGTTTCCTATTATGAAGTATGAAGTTTTTGTAGAAAAGGAGATGAGCTGGTAGAAGTTGATCAGAAATGATGGCACTGCTCAAACTTTTCAGGAGCTGAGTAAGATGTTCTAGACTCTGGATAGAGAAGATCTAGATGACTTATGGAGGGTTTTGAAAATAAAATTTGGAAGGAATCCTCCTACTCCTAATTCTTCTTTTGAAGAGGATTGGGTGATGTGGTAAAGCATGAAGAGGATGTTTGAAACTGAGGAGGTTGATTGGGCATTCAAATTTCAAAGAGGTGCTACCATTAAGCATTGGAGGCTGTTTACATCCTTTGGTGTTTATGAGTTGGTTATGACAGGCTTTATTGCCTATCTACTTTGTAACAGGTTTTACCCATTGACTCAGGAGACTTTGAAGAAGATGACCAAAGCTAAACTGCTGGTGGATTGCAAGAATCATGTTGCATATGAGTTTTTCAAATTCATCAAGAGTCAAATCTTACCTGAGAATTTGTAAGCATCTACATCACTAGCAGTATTTATTCAGAAACTTGTATTTTGGTGAAAGCACAAGTTTAGGGGATGATTGTTGGGAATAAATACACAAGAAGAGTTCCCTCTGTTATGACAAGTAAGTTCCCCCTGCTAGTGTTTTTCTCCCTACTGGATTAATGAAGACAGTAGGATCAGTTCCAACTGCTAGAAGTCAAAGACACTTCTGCATGGATAAACTTGGAGAATATTTGAACGCGTTTGTGTTACAATTCCAGAATATCTTCCTAGTTTATTTCATAGTTATCTAGTACAAGGGTCCTTATGCTATAAAAGGACTCACTAGGGTTTTGTGTTTGATATATTTTTCCTACCATTTCATTTCACGCTTTAAGGTTGTATAACCCTAATACCATCTTGGGTATTCGTATATTACTTAATATATTAAAACTTAAAGTTTGGTTCACTACTTGTTCTTGTGCTAAACATTACTTTCCGCATTTTGTTTAGTTACTTTGTCAAAAGCAAAGTTTCTCTAAGTGATAGTTTGAGTTTACTCTTGCCATCACTACCCTTAAACAAGCTAAGGTTTAAGATCTGAGTTTGGGATAAACAAGGGTTTATATGCCCACGAGCTTGGTGGGCTTGTGGGCTTTGTTACATGGGTCGGGCTTGGCTTATCTTGGGCATAAAGCCCTACCTTATATAATATTAGCTTAAAGTCCAAGCCCGGTTATACCGACTAGCCTATTACTGTACAAGACCTTTAACGACAAAGATGACCTATTACATTCTTGTTCAACTAAATAAAAAATAGGGATAACATTCATAGACCTTACGAAGGTTCACCTTGAAGAAGTTTGTTCTTCAGATCTCCTTAAGACACCTAAACGGCATATGCCGAGAAAGGAAGAAGATCCGGGCCAATTTCTACTACCTTGTGATTTTTCTGAGATTAAGGGATGTTTAGCCCTTGCTGATTTAAGTGCTAGAATCAATCTCATGCCTCATTCTCTTTGGAAATTGATAAAATCACCTAATATTACCCCCACGAACATGACAATCGAGCTAGCAAATTTTTTTGTGGGTAAAGGGTTACCCCGGTAAATTTGTAATAATCACAGAAAGTTTGAGTACACTAGAATATGGCTGAAATACCACATTAATCTCAAGCAAGGCTTGAAACGACCAAAGCCTGTGACATGCCACAAAGCATTAAACAAAACAAAAAGAAAACCTAACGCCTAGTCTTCTCCATAAATATGAATTGATCTCGGCAGATTCCATCTCTCTAACATCTTTTGAACTAACAATCTGTTCTTGAATCGAAACATTAATAACTTTAACCGAACAACAATCATAACATCATCTCTAATAGCCTCCAGTGTTCGCCTAACTTTCTTGAAAAGGCGAGCATTACGCTCTCTCAAAATAAAATACGCAGCTGCTACCACAACCATTCTACCAATAACACTCTTAACTGTTCACTGCCGAACCAAGGGTTTTAGATAATCAATAATATCACATAAAATCGGTCTAACCTGGTTACATCTTACACAAATGACACGTTACCACGCTCAAGTCCACACCTGGCCCAACATCCCACGGACGCAATATGTCTTGAATTTTCAAGGCTGAATGCATCACTAGCCACAAATGAAACCCATGGCGAGGGATCGCATTGGAGAACCAAACAAAATGCTGCCACTCCACCACAGGCCCTCTTGGACGAAATACATCCCAAGCCCTAGCAACCGAAAACTCACATACCGAACCATTAGCATCCCTCCATTTCACCAAATCAGATTTATTCGCGATAAGATCAGGAACAGGAATATTAGAATAATTTGGAGCCTTAAGTAACCATGCTTGAGGCCAAATCCAAGAACCATGCACCACCAGGTCAGCAACACAGGACTGCATAGTGAAACCTTCCCTTGTTATGTCTCGAGGCGTCAAGTAAGCATTTAAAGGGCAGTTGGGGTCATATCTATCAAACCACGCTGAAGTACTTCTGCCATTCCTCAATACAGACCAAAAATAAGGTTTGACCACATTACGGAGATGTAGTAATTTACGCCAACCCCAACTCATGTCAACACGTTCAGGCACATCCCAAAATACAGGACCATTCAGCTTATAAACATGTATCCAACGCACCCACAACGACTTTTTATTGGAAAGAATGTTCCATATATGAGTAGCCATTAAGGACATGTTAAAAACCCCAAGACTTCGAATACCAAGCCCTCCCTCACACTTAGGAAGAACAATATCCTTCCAAGCTACTTTGGCTTTACCTTTTTTAAACTCACCATTTCACCATAAAAAACCTCTCACAAGTTGATGAATATCACCTACAATGCCTTGCCGGATCATAACCACAAATGCCCAATACACTTGCATGGAGAGGAGAACCGATTTACACAATTGAAGCCTTCCCGTAATAGATAAAGATTTGTTCTTCCAGTCACCAATCCTATTCCTGACATTCTCAACAAGGATTTTACAATCCTTATTTAGAAGACGAGAAGATATAAGAGGAACACCAAGGTATTTAACCGGAAGGGTCCCTTCAACAAATGGCATAATACTCAGAATATTATGCTTCACCAAATCACCAACATTGTAGAAAAACACGGTACTCTTAGGAATGATTGGAACAAGACCTGAAACTTCTTTAAATTCATAAAGCGAACTCATAATAATTTGCGTCGAAGTCACATCACCATGAGTAAAAAGAAAAAGGTCATCTGCAAAACACACATTGATAATCTGAAGCTGCTCACACTTGTGATGAAAACGAAAGCCATTAGATCTGATCCTTCTCTTCAAAATGAGAGTAAGAACTTCCATCACTAACGCGAAAAGATAAGGAGACAAAGGGTCTCCTTCCTCAGCCCTCGTTTCCCTTTAAATTACCCATGAGTGTTACCATTGATGCAAATAGAGAACGATGATGAAGTTACACACGTCATAATCCATTTAACCATTATAGGATTAAACCTAAACATTTTTAGAGCCTTCTTAAAAAAACGCCAATCTACCGTGTCATACGCCTTTTGGATATCTACTTTAAAAGCACATCTAGGAAGGCCTCGCTGCCTATGATAATTATACATAAGCTCTTGAGTAATAATAATATTGTCCGATATCCACCTTCCCGGGACAAAAGCATATTGGTTTTCACTAACAACCTCTTTAATACCCTCTATAATGCGAGTAGTAAGAATTTTACTAATGCATTTGTAAATGACATTGCAACATGAGATAGGACGATAATCAGTAACTTTCAAAGGAGTAGTAACCTTTAAGATAAGCACAATGAACATGTGATTAATCTCCTTTAGAAGTTTCCCATTATCAAAGAAATCATGGACAGCCTTACAAACATCATTACCTTCAATATCCCATTCCTTTTTAAAAAACGCATAAGTGTATCCGTCCGGACCAGGAGCCCGATAATCACCAATATCAAACATAGCAGCCTTGATCTTCTGATTAGATACCTCCCGCACCATAGAAAGAAACACCCTATTAGAAACTCGTTTATCAAACAAATCAGCCGAATCTAGGACATCACACTCCATAGATCTCCCTTAGAACTGTTCATAATGCGTAACAAACACATTAGGAACATCATTACCCTTGACTTCCGCATTAGCAGCATAACGAATAACCTCAATACGACTACGATGGTTCCGACCTTTAACCTATTTGTGAAAGTAAGCTGAATTCGTATCCCCCGCGCCTAACCAATCAACTTTTGTTTTTTCCTTCAAGAATCGTTCCTCATCAAATTTCACTTCATTAAAATATTGGACATACATTGCCCTTTCATCCCGTAAAAGCAAGTCTGAAGGATTGAAATCAAGCGCTTTCTGAGCAACATCTACTTCCAAACGAAGCCTCACCACTTTATCATGGAGATTACCATGATCATGTAACAATTTACGAAAAGGTTTCTTCAAAGCTTTCATTTTAGAGACCACCTGAAACATAGCATGACCATTAACATGAACAACCCATTGTTCCGCAACCACCTCCTTAAATTTATGATGCGTAGCCAAGAAGTTGAAGAACTTGAAAGGCATAGCTTTTGACCGAACAATGGAAGGCATTCAGAGGACAATTGGAGAATGATCTGAAAGTCTATACGGTTGGAAAACAGCATGCGCACTTGGGAATTCATCTATGAATGCAACACTACCCATACACCGATCCAACTTCTTCAAAATACCCACACCACCTTGCGGCTTTTGATTCCAAGTAAAATGTAAGCCGGAAGAATTAATATCCTCCACTTCAATACTAGCAACACAATCTTTAAATGCACGCATATCCGCGTTCAAAGACGACGAACCATGATACACATCTTCAATATTGAGTGCCACATTGAAATCCTCCAAGAGAACCCACGGCTGATCATGAATAACACATTCCTAACTCATCCCAAAGTAAGCGTCTGACAGCGGGCTTGTTATCTACATAAATATAAGAACAAAATAACGTTTTATTAGTTTCTTTGTGCTTAATCTTAACATGCAAAGCTTGGGTCCTCTGATTGAGAAACAGAATATCAACAACGTCCACATTCCAGCCAACAATCATACGGCACCCCTTAGAATACAGATTTGCATTAGATGTCCAATCCTAAGACGGAAACACCTTAGCGCAGACCTTTGACAACTCCAAGAGGTCAACATGAGACTCCAAAATCGCACAAACACTCAAGTTGTTCTCAGAAACAACTTGTCGACCCTCTGATTGCTTAGGGGCACGGTTTAAACACCTTATGTTCTAACATCCAACACTAAACATTGGAAACAGTTACAGAGAGGGTGCTTGCCCCCTTATTTAGATTAGGATCCACTTCAGTGTACACTTCCTCTACTTCACTGTACGAATCATCACCATGCACACCATTTTCCTGATTATCCTTTCTAGAACTTGATTCCCCAATTTCTTAGGAAGAATTGCCATCACTTAACGCATTGAAAGCATTTTTAAGGTGAACTCCCGTATTAGATTTGGAGCTAACTGTTTTAGCAGCAGCTATAGCCTGGTCTGAATCCAAAAGTCTTTTGTTTGACATTTACTTCCCACTTGTTCTTTCTATGCTGTTTCTTGCCACTTAAAGTAGTAAATCCATCCGACTGGGTTAGGTTTAGTGATAGCTGGCTGTATACGCTTTGGGCAACACTCCAATGTATAACCAAACACCCGGCATTTTGAACACAAGGGTGGTGTCCATTCGTATTCAATATTCATCTGTACTTTCATACACCCCGTACCCACAATGTTTGGAACACCCATAAAAACTTCCCTCTTGAGCTCCTTCTCGGCACTAACCTCGATCATAGCACGTGCAAACCCTAACCGACCCCATGGCTCAGTATACATAGAACTCGTAAAGGAATCTAAAGCAATTGGTTTCCCAATCTTAGTAGCAATGAGGCTAAGGCCATCTTCCGAGTAAGCAACTATAGGCACCTTATGAATCTTCACCCACACCAACACCTTCCTCACATCATCTTTGTTTAGTTCTAAATCCGGTGCCCACTTACATAGCATAATTGGATGATTACGAATCATCCAAGGCCCATTTTCCAGAACCTGCTCAATACCAGTGATCGAAGTAAATTTGAAGTAGAATACACCATCCTCGTCCTTCATAACTTTTTGAAACCCAAACTTACTCCAACTATTTTTTGCATAGCTTTCAACAAGAGGAAAAGCTACACTTTTCCCTACAAAATACCCAACCAGTGAGTTAGCAAATTTCCTTGAACCTTCGCCATCGTATCAATAGGAAGTAAAAAATCCACATCATCACTCTCACCTTCACTCTCCAGTGCCCTAAAATTGACCTTCTTCCTAACAATGGTTGTGTTCAGCACTGTAGCAAAGGTACAAGGTTCAACCACGTTAGTGATTGGCACGCTCACCCCCACCGTTTCCTCGAAGCCATCCTGCCTAGCAACTTTACGCATAGGCTAACCATCCTTCCTTATAATCTTACCGTCAACATTACGAATCTTATTCGTAGAAAAAAATCTCTTCAGCAAATCAAGTGTAGAAGTAGACTCAGAATTCAATTGTTTAGCATTCAATTAAGCCTTACCCGGAGCATCCATCTCTCTTTAAACCCCAAACAGCTAGACAATAATTGAACCCAGAAAAAACGAAACCCTAGATTTGGGGCTCCAATCGCATTCACAAGCAAACCCTAACCAACCACCATTTAAACAACCCCAATAAAATAATTTTATTCAAAAGAATCCCTAAAACGAATAGTCACAAAATCCTTACTACAGCGATTCCAGAGAAAGAAACCCTAAATATATCGTGAAATAAAAAAGAAAATAATTATCAAGCCCTAGTTAATCCAAATATCACACGAGCTAACTGATCACAAAGATAATAGGGCAGACGAATCCGAGCTATCACTTATCACAAGTTAGTTGATAAGAGATTGGTAACCAAGAAAGAAACTCACCACACCCACGAACGAAATGATCACAAAGAAATCGGGCAGACGAATCCGAGGCCTAAGACTTATCACAAATTCGCTGATGGAGAATGATGAAATCCAACAATGAAAATGAAATACTATTCAATGAAAAATGATTCTTGGAGGGTCATTTGTGACATATATTCAATAGTTGAGGAACCAATCTTCACAATCTTTAATTCTTCAAGGACTTTTCTTGGAATTTCAACATTAGGGTTTGGTTCATTGTGCGTCTTCGCTTCCCGTGTTCATTTTTTCTAGATTCTTATGATCTTTTGTCTTTTTCTCGACATCCTTACCTAAAATACATATTTGAACAAACACAAGCATATTAATGGAACTTTTTATGATATTTTTAACCTTTTTAGCCCGTTTTGGACGATGAGACCATGTATAAATGTAGTCTCATCAATACCTGATCGACGCATATGATGTGAAACGATACCTTATCGACTCATATCACGTACAACGATACCCTAGCGACTCATCGTGTACAACGATACCCTCTCGACACATATTATGTAAAATGATACCCTATCGACTCATATCATGTGAAACGATACCCTATCGACTCATATCATGTACAATGATCCCCTATCAACTCATATCATATGAAACGATACCCGATCGATTCATATCATGTGAAACGATACCCGATTGACTCATATCATGTACAACGATACCCTCTCGGCTCATCATGTGAAAGGATACCCTATCGACTCATATCATGTACAATGATACCCTATCGGCTCATATCATGTGAAGCGATACCCAATCGACTCATATCATGTGAAACGATACCCGATCGACTCGTATCACGTGAAACGATACCCTATTGACTCATATCATGTGAAACGATACCCTATCGACTCATATCATGTACAAAGATGCCCTATCGACTCATATCGTGTACATTAACTCGAAATTTTAAATCAACATTTAGACCGAGTTCTACTATCCTTTCTAATATTCGAAAAAAAATTTATTAACCGACTTTTATTTGTCATGTTGGTTCGACGAATAATATTGAAATCTTGACTAACCGACAAGGTTAAGGCTTTAACGTATGAAATACACATCATTTATTATTTATCGGCAAAGTCTATGTCCGTCATCGACCGTAACTATCCTCGTTGTGACATAGAAATATTTTCTATTGTCATCGTTTTAATTTTTCATTTTACGAGCAGTTTTCGTAATTTCCGCTAGACCTTTAGTCGTTATTCGTTTATATAACGCGTTAAAGTTTATTAATTTATAAGCCCTTATTTATTTATCAAAATATCAGTGTTCTCTAAATGTCGACGTTTTTATTTTATATTGAGCGTTTATTTGTCGTGATTTAGCGCGTATCTTTTAAATCGTGTAACTTTTAAAATATCGGGCTTCGTTAATACCCGCTTTAACATATTGTGAAACAAATAAAAATTATAAACTACTCATCTATACTATAACCCACACCTGTTAACTATCTCATTTCATACTTCATATGTGTGTGTCTAAAATACTATATGAACACGTGTTCATTTATTAATGCATATCTACTTATTAGGAATTATGGCTATAGTATTACTTAAATAACTTGAAAATAAAAAACACATCCTTTATGATTTTTTCTTAACGAAACCTCAACACAAATGCATCAATCCAAATTCTTATTAAATAAGTTTTGAAAATAAAATTGAAGGTTTAATGTTTTAATCATGATCTTGGGTTAAAAATTATGGTAAAGAAGCAATATTATCATTTTTCTTAAAGAGTTGGAGCTGAAGTAAATTGATAATTGGAGGATTTATGTTGGGTGAAAATAGCATGCAATAAGTTAGGGGTGTTGATCAATAAGCTTGCTTTTGGAGTTGCTTAATTGTTATGGTCATTTTGACTCTTTGTAAGGTCTATCTTGAGTTCTTTGATTCGATTTGTATATTATTTTTGTTATATATGTATATCTCATTTTTATACAGAGATTATAATGTGATAGCTGAATTAGGGGTGTTGGACATTGTATATATGAACTTGTAACATAAAAGTGCAAACTAAACAAGCATATATTAAAAGTTGTGATGATAAAACTTTAGGTCAGTGGCAAAAACGTGAGCCTTGTAGGAAATCAGTAGGTTTTGAGTTTGGTTGAAAGTCATGGGTTGATAGCCCTATGTTTTGTGGTGATTTTTCTGGGTGGCTCGTCTCGTGACGATACCCGATGAACTAGATATGACCAAAAAGGAGAAAACATGTCAAAACAGAACTGTGTGTAGTAAACGGCAGAAAAACCCAAATATTTGTATATTGACCCCTAAGTATGTAAAAGTAAAAGTTGTAGCGAAACATATTTAGAACACACACGAATTAGATAGTTTTATAAGGATAAACGGTTTGAAAATGACGACCAAAACGGTGAGAATGGGTTTGGCTACCAAAAACAGCCAACTCTTCTAAGTGATAAAATGGGTAAACGAGCTATGATAAATATAAATTAGGGGCATTTTTTTAACATAATTAGGGGAAGTTGAACTTATAATAAGTAAACTACATAATTTAAGAATGACTTTGGTATAAATAACTCGTGTATATTATTTACGGTTTAGGAGAAATGATCTAATCTACGAGGCATCTCGGGAAATTGTAAGAATTGGACTATATTAAATTAAAGTTTAACGTGATAATTTTTATAAAAACCGAAGTGGTATGACCCACTTTTCGGGAGTTGTAGACTCAGTTTTATATTGGTCTTTAGAGAACCAAGCCCCGACCAACGTGAGATATTAAGTCATCAACGTTTGGAGTCATTTTAGAACCCGTAATGCATATAAAGTAGATTTGGGCCATAAAAACCCAAGATACACTTATAATGACTATTGGGCTATTATTGGCCCTAATGTTAAAATTAATATTTGAGTTCAAACCTGGTCATATAATAGGCTTAAGCCAAATGGACACTTATTGGGCCATTAATAGGCTATAATGGGCTTAATCGCCAAAATGGAAAAATATATGGTAAATTGTTATCAAAGTTTTATAAAATGTTAATAAAACTTATACAAGGTTCAAACTTACTAAAGTTAACTATTTACATATATGTATGACATATGTATACTCCCGAACCTAAGACGCGTTTCGTCATTATTAGGTCTCGTTCGGTCATATGTCGACCATTGGGCATCTCGTTCTCGATCAATGAGTGATTGTTATCCTGTGAAGTATCGTGTAGACCATTAGGAATTTTATTCTCGATCAACGTACGATCGTTCATTATTGAAGTAGTGTGTCAACAATTGGGCGTTTTGTCCTTGATAAACGTGTAGTAGCTATATCAGGTGAGTTCATAGCCTCGCTTTTACTGCTTTATATGTTTTACAAACCCGCGAGGGGAATACATGCTCTTGGTAAATAAGCATATGTGTTTATATATATCCTTTTGAAAGGATACATGTTTGTGAATAAACATTCGTTGTTGGAAGATATTCTTTGAACGAATACAAGTTGTTGTAAATAAACGTAAAGACGTTTGATTGAATGCTTTTGGAAAATGGACACAATCGTTGATTTTATAGGTAATGAACCACTATTAGTAAGGCTAAGTTGCGTATTTCCTGTGAAAAGTACCTATAAATCATGAACCGTTAACTACTTGTTATGGGTAGGGCTCATACAGACGAATGGGTCCATTGGGAATGATGACACCCACCCGGGCAGGTCGCACTTGTGAGTTGGAGGCTCTGCCGAGTGTGTTGTACGGGAGGTGTGGGGCATTTACCAAGATACCTGGCTAGAGAAAATATATTGATTAAGGCATCGGTGTCATGAGCATAGCTTAATAGTGTGGAATATAGATATTGCATGTGTTGCAATATCGCCAATGGATGAGACTCTTGTGTCCAAAAGCTATATAGGTTATTTAAAACTTCATTGTTGTTTATTTAAAACCTATGAATTTACTCAACCGTTGTGTTGACATTTTAGCATGTATTCTCAAGTATATAGGTTTAAGAGAAGCTGGAGCATGGAGTCGCGCAGGATAAGGTGAAGGCAAAACAAACAATTACCATTCAATAACTTTGACAAACATCTTTATTTTATTAAAGGTTGAAATAGTTATTGGGACCTCTTTTTATTGAACTCTGATTTTTATAAAATTGTCGAATGGTTTATTTTATAAAACGTCTCTTTTGAGGTCGTTTTCTATAAATGTGTTCGATGAACTATGAAGTAACACCCAAATTTGATATTCCGCTGCCTTGTGAATTTGGGGGTGCTACAGATTGGTATTAGAGCACTAGATATAGAGAACTAGGTCGTTTTCGAAGCCTAGACTATAACTTCTCTTTCATAAAAATTGTTTTGTTTCCATACACATTATCCATGCGCTCATGGCTCCTAGAAACCAATGCTTGGTTGTGATAGTGAGATCCTATGGGTATGTAGGAATGGTTGTATGTATATTTATGTATATACTATGGTATTCAAAGGCATTGCGCGTGAAGCAATAGTGCTTACGTGATTATCGTACCTTTTATAATGCGGTTTTGTATTGGATTTGGCGGAATTTGGCCTCACCACCAATCACCGATCTCCATAATTAATTTATTATCCGAATACGGGTATGAAAGTCGTTTGATACTTTGGTTACATATATATTATTTCGCAATCGCTCGCATATCGACTAATTTGAACTCGATTGTTGTTATCGTATTGTGATGTGCCATTTTAGGACATCCCCTTTCGTAACCTAATTTATTATTATGTTATTCGTATTTCCTTTAGTCCTTATGTTTTTGAAGAATCATTTATCCAAGGAGACATCTTCTACATAATGTAACGTTTAATTTGATTGTGTATGATTACCTTTTATTGGCGAAAAGGAGGATTCCTGTGTCGGACCTAAAAAATATATATACCCAAATAAACTATATATAATCTGGGTACAACAAAGATATGCTCATAGTAGTCATTAGTTGAACAACTTAATATCTTATATTTAAATGGAATGGGATATTTAAATACATAGATTTTAAATCCTCCAACTATGTGTCGTTTAAGGTTCTCTTATTGAAATGGATTGGGACATTTGAATAAGTTAGTTTTAAACCACTAGACCTTAGATTGTTTATGGTCTTTATTCAGATTGAATCGGACGTTTGAATACATAAATCATGGAGTAATTTTGTTGACATCATGTACTTGTCGTGGCATGTGATTTGGTCATGATATCGTACTTTGTAAAGGTATTACCTGAGTAGGATGACTTATAATCGTCTTGTTGAAATAGAATGGGAGGCCTTTTTATTTGAACAAGAAAGTTATTAGTTCCCGAACCATAAATTTATAATTTTTATTTACATAGATTGGGACGCCTTTGTATGTAAATAATAAATTATAAATAAGTGTGCTCAAGTGTGCTTGACTTGGTTTGTGATTATTTTTGTATACGGATGTATTTCTTCGACTCATGTTTTGTTGGTACGAATCGTTCGTTTCCGTCGTCATTATAGTTATGATTGATCATCGTCTATGAACGAGTAACCCGTTAGACACCTCTCAAGTTATGATTTGTCTTTATGGAACATTTCTGATGTGTCCTGATTATCGTGAGCTTGATAAGCTGACCATTAGGAACCGTCACTCGTTCCGAGAATAGATGATGTAACACCCCCAAATATTCATACTTTAGTTCAGCGGAAGAGTCGTTGGTGTTACGGGATAACACATTACTCAAATCATATACAACGCTTAAAATCGCGTCGTTTAATAATAAAGCATTTTCCATTCATGAATATCAAATTTACATAGGTCCCAAGTCATAATATTTCATAAAATTTTACAAAACATTTGAATGGAAATTGTTATTTAAGTGCGGACCATAAATTCTTGTCGTCTTCCCGACAATTACCTTCAAGTACCTGAGATAAAACATGTTAAAAGAAAAGGTCAGCGAAAACGCCGAGTGAATTCATAGAGTTTAATGAAATCCATTAATATATCATCGGTATAAAATTATTACCGAAAATCATTTTGTACAATTCTTTGTTGTAGGCCATAAAATAAGCCAAAAACATTTTACAAATCTTTGTTGTAAATCATACTATAGGCTTTTGCCTTCAAAACCATTATACGAACCAATGTCGTAAAAATATCATATAATACGTCTTATAACGTTGTATAGAGTTAAATAAAAATCGTTATATGAATATGGTTATGTAAAACCAAAACACAAACATATATTAATAATAAGACCCCGTATTGCTAGTCAGGCAATATATTGAAATTCAATGCGTATAGCAGTATTTTCGTTATTGGATAATTATACGCCGCATGACATTGCTACCTTACTATAACAAACAACAGGTAGCTAAACCGAAACTCATTTGCCTATCTAAAACAGCGTGTCGTCACAATAATCACGCTTATATAAATCTTCTCATACATAAATTCGATTACCAATCAATGTGGCACGACGGGGATCAACCGTTAAGGCGCGAACTGGGGTGATCTTTCCCAAATAGTAGTATTATATGCATAAGAGTTTACCAAATCCTGGTAGTTCACAATTCATGCTAATGGGACTTTTAGTGACATAACCTAATCCATTTTGTTTCATTTATCGGGTCATATAATCATTCATCGGGTCATACAATCATTCGGGTCCAAATCAATAAGCAAACAATCGGGACAACTGGTGTCCTATTTTATTAAAACGAACATGTTATTTCCCTCGCGGGTTTGTAAAACATTTCATAAAAACATTTAAAAGAGTGCGAGGCTATGAACTCACGTTGATAGGGAAAGGCGGGTTATCGACGATTTAGATGTACGGTACGTGCTTCAATCACGGAAACCTAGACAAATAATACTCGTCTTAGACTCTTGTCCAATGACTTTATAAAAACAATGGCTATGTATATATATGATAATATTATAAGTATGATGATGATCAAGTGGGATTTTATCTCTTCACACACACTATAGTGTTATGTGTTAGTCAAATTTTTGACTAATTATACTAGTTTCAATCCAATTTTATATTAAGGCCCAATAAGCCCATTAAAGCCCATTAAGAGTTCAACTCTTTATATTAGTCCGTTTATACTTTTATTATCATGCCTATACTCACATGTTGGGCCTAAGTGGGTAATAAGTGTGAAAACACTTATCCTTTTACCACTAATTATAATAATAACCAAGCCAAAACGTGTATATTATGTCGTAAATGTCGGAATTATGCATGGTTTGTGTTTTTGTTGTGATTTAGGATCAAAATGTAAAAAGGAAAGAAAACACGGGCTATCACGGGCTTTAATCGAAGAAAAAGTCAAAAGACGATGTCGAAAGATCAAGAATGCAAAAAGGAACGGAAGTCCAAGGCCTATTCTGAAGATTTATCGAAGAAGAAGTCTAAAGACGGAAGTTTAATGAAGTCGAAGAACTCAAGTCTAATAAATGAAGACATTATAAGACCAGTTCAATTAATCCCGAGACAAAGTCAAAAAATTCGAAGAATTATGAAGACGAAAAGACGAGAAAGAGAAAGAAAGAAGGAAGCAACACATGCTAATCTCCCTAATCCTCCTATAAATACCCTCCTAATGTGTCATTAGGAGGTGTTAGCTAAATTGAAGACTTAGTCTTTCCACCTTTATTTTTCATGTCATTTATTTACTTGTCAATCTACATTCCTTGTCTTGCACCTTAAATTTGTAAGTCCTTTAATTTTTACTTTTAATTGTTGTTGAATCTTTAATTTTAATCAAGTTTTTATATTAATCTCTCATTCTACCTTTCTTGTTTTGATTTAATCTTTATGTTTATGTTCTTATTGTTATGCTTATTTGATTAATTGTTATGTTTTTATGTTTTTGATTGTGTTAGCTTATTGATTTTATAGCTTATTGTGTGTTTGATTTGATTTTAGTTAAGTGTTTTTATTAGTTTATTTTATTAAAAGTTGATTTTTAATTTTTAGTTTTATTAGTGTTTTTTAGTTTTTTATTTGTGGTTGAATTAGTTTTTCTTAAAAGTGTTTTAGATTACGTTTTGGTAGATTGCTTATTTGATTTTAGCTTATTCGTGGCTTATTTTCTGATTTTTAGTGTTACTGTATCTCTTTTTCATATTTTCGGATTAGGGTTTATTATTCCGAAGTTCTCCCTTTTTCTGAAATTATTTTTCCTGAAATTGATCATTTTTCTGAAATTATTTTTTCTGAAATTATTTTTCTCTGAAATCATTTTTCTCTGAAATTACCTTTTATTCCGAAGATTAGCTTTTCTCTGAATTTGTCACCTTTATCCGAAATTATAATTTTTCCGAAGATTTTAGTTTTTCTGAAAATGTAGTTTCTTCCGAAGATATGCCATTCGTCTGAAAAAGTTTAAGATTCCGAAGAAATCTCCGAAAAAGTTAAAAGTTCTGAAAAAAGTTTATTCCGAAGAAACTTCTGAAAAAAAATTATTCCGAAAAAAAAGGTTGTGAAATAACAATATTCCGAAGAAACGAATATTCCGAAAAAATAAGTTGCGAAAAAAACTGTTTTGCGAAGAAGTTGATATTCCGAAATAAAGTGACATGTGTGCTTGCCAGCTTCCTAAGTTTTCCCGCCAAAAGAGCTACCTGCCTGGGTGCATCCAGCTGCTAGCGTGCCTGCTTGCTTATTTATTAATTTTGTTCCGTAGTTGTTTAGTTTTATCTGAAAGTTGTTCCGATTTTATTTCTGAAAGTTATGTATTTTTAGTTATATTTTTACTTAATTTTTAAAATTAATATTTTTCGTAAAGTACAATTTTTATCTTTTATTTAGTACCCGCTTTAGGTTTTGCCTTGTTTAGCTTTAAAGTACCATTTTTTAGTTTTATTCTCTCCTTTTTCATTAGGTTAATTTTATTTTTCAGTCGAAAGTTAATTTCTTCGTTTAGTTTTATTTTTATTAATTGTTTCGTTCTAATATTTGTTTTAATATCGTTTCTTTATTATTTGTCAATCGTGTTAATTTCTCGTAATTTACTTTTTAATCATTTATAGCTTTATTTACCTTTCCTTTTAGTTTAAAGTTTTGCAATTTAATTTTAAACAACGACCAAATTATTTCTTTTCACCAAAAGACAGCTGCGTCACACTTAAACCAATTGTCAATTCGAATTGAATCGAGACGAACAAATTTTCATAGTAAAAATCTAGTTATTAAATGGCGCCGCTGCTGGCTCTTTTTGTAAAGATTAACGATTTTTTGTGAGAGACGCGTTGAATTTTGGGATCCGTTCACTCGTGAACGTTATTTTTCTTGCTCAAAAATTTGTAAAAATCAATAAAAATAAAAAAATTTCAAAAATCCAAAAAGATTTTATTTTTATTTTTACACGTATATATATATTCTCTATTTCTTTGGTATCTTTTTCTTTTACTTTTGCAGGTGTATGCATACTAGATCTTCAACTTATCCAGAGCCCGAGACTCGTGAAGATTTAGATATGTCTGGTGTGAACAACAACAATAACCCACCGCACCACAATAATAACAAAAACAATGTTCCCCCGCCCGATCTTCGGACAATGGAGGAGCTTTTTCAACCCACAATGAATGGACGAGGAGGACCGATTGCGCCGATGCAAATCACGGCTCCAGAGTTTTCGTTTAAGCATCACATGATCCAACAAGTTCAAAACACTTGTCCATTTCGCGGATTGCCGGATGATGATGCCAACAAACACCTCGACAAATTCATTACCGTTACTCAAAGCATGAAGTTGCCCGGTGTTACTAAGGATTTTCTTCGCCTTCACCTATTTCCACACACCTTATCCCACCATGCCGAAAAATGGTTTGATCGTCTTCCGAAGAATTCAATTCATACTTGGGATGAGATGAATGAACGCTTTTTGTCGCGCTACTTTCCACCATCCATGGTCACGAGCCTTCGAAATCAAATCAGTGGATTTACACAAGAACTTGATGAATCACTTTTTTATGCTTGGGAACGATATAATGTTTTGATCGATCGATGTCCAAACCACACCATGCTCCCTGTCACCTTAATTGATACTTTCTACAACGGTTTAACTTTTCATGATCGGGATACGATTAATGCAGCCGCTGGTGGCACATTTATGAAAAGAAGACCCGAGGAGTGTAGAGAGCTTATAGAAAACATGACTACTCATCACAAAAATTGGGATTAATCCGCATCCTCAAGATCAAACCCGAGAGTCAATGTTTCTTCTACTTCTTCAAACCCTGATATCACCGAATTGACCCACGCAATGGTCGAAATGAGCAAAAACATGCAACTTCAGGCTACAAATCAACAACAACAAGTTAAAGATGTTGCAACTTCTCGTGAGATTTGCGGGGGTCCTCATTCATACACTGATTTTCCTTCTACACATGACAAACTGGAAAACGTGTATGCGGCTCATGGTAACTATTCAACGGAAAACTACCAAGCCCGACCTCAAAGTGATCGTAACTTGCTAAGTTACCGTTCTAAGAACTTTCTTTCACCCGGTTTTTCTCCTCAAAACCACAACCCCAACAACTTTAATAGAAGCAACCCAAACCCACCTCGAGCTTCTAATCCTTATCACCCACCCGCTCAACAAGCCCCACCCATTAATCAAGATGTGGAAACTTTCATAAGGACCCAGGGAGAGCAAATCAAGAATCTGGAAAGCCAAATCATCAACTTGAAAGGAGATATCACTAAGCAAGGGAATGATATTAGAACCGAGCTTCGACATGATATGCAAACCTCCTTCCGCAATCAAACGAATGATTTGAAGAATATGATGGCTAGTTTCTTTCCAAGTACTCAACCCTCTACTTCGGGCTCTCTTCCTTCTAATATCGTCACCAACCCAAGAGCGAATGTGAGTGCTATTACTACACGCAGTGGAGCAACTCTTGTAGGACCATCTACCCCTCTCCCAGTTACTCTATCTACACCTCTTCCACCACCATTTATCCCTCCTACTTCCACGCCTAGTATTAGTTCTCAATTACCGTCTCCACCTCTTACTGAAGTACCCAAGAAGAACCCTCCACCAACCCCACCTTCCACCTTTAAACCTTCAACATCTCAACCCTCACCTTCTACATCTACACCTCCTAAACCCAATATTCCCTATCCATCTCGCTTAGACAAGGGCAAATTGCTCACCAAGGATGACATTCAAGTGTCGAACTATTTGAAGAAGACTTCGGGACTGACCATCACCTTTAGCCTTGTTGAAGCTCTTTCCCAAATGCCTAAATTTGTTAAGATGTTTAAGTAATTGCTTAATAAGAAGAGAAGATGGCCGAGTTTGTTAATACTCGATTGAATGGAAATTTTTTTGCCGTCCTTCTTAAAGAACTTCCGGAGAAACATGCAGATCCCGGTCGTTTTGTGCTACCTTGTACTTTTAACCAAACCGAAGAATTTACTGCCTTAGCCGATCTCGGGGCAAGTATAAATCTGATGCCTTTAAGTGTTTGGAAAAAGTTATCATTACCCGACCTTACTCCAACAAAGATGACTCTTGAGCTTGCAAATCGCACTCTCGCTTACCCCGTTGGTATTGCCGAAGATGTGTTCATTAAAGTTGGCACCTTCACTTTTCCGGTCGACTTTGTTGTTGTTGATTATGAAATGGACCCTCGTATTCCGATAATACTTGGTCGGCCATTCTTAAGAACCAGAAAAGCTTTAAATGATGTTGCCGAATGTGAGTTAATCTTAAGAGTTAGGAATGATACACAAGTTTTTAAAATGGGGAAGATCACAACCAAATCCAATGCAAGAGAATCAGCGAATATGATTAATGTGCTTGATGATTTTGTCGTCTACAACAATCCTCTTTTCGATTCTTGCTATGATAATCCACTGCTCAAAGATGATGTGGATGATTCTCTCTCCAATTTAGATCCTCCACCAATATTTGAGTCTCAACCGATCTATGATGACTATGATGACGATTCTAGTTCTGATATGGATGATTCTGATGATTTTACTTCTGAGTATCCAGACATGCAAACTTATGATGACTTTGATGATGTCGATACTCTTTCGAGTGATTCATCACATGATGAAGATCCTCCACCAACAATGCTTGATCCTACTTTGGACGACTACTCATTTGAGGAAGATTTTGCTACTTTTCTCAACACTTACTTCCCAAATGAGAGTGATTCTCCTCCTTTGGACTTTGATGATTATGGTCTTTATCCCCCTTTGGATACGAAGAAACCCAATTCAAAGGAGAAAAAGCCGGAAGACACTGATATCCGTAGTACTTATGTCCTGACACCTCTCTATCCCCCTTCCGAGGATGAGATTGTCATATTTATGTGCGGATCCTCTTCAAGGTCTACTGAGCCCGAGTCTTATTTTCCCCTAAAGGAAAAGGTGTTCGATCCTGGTATTGCACTTTTTAAGCCATCTCAGTATCCATCTGATGAAATAAAAGGAAATATTTTTGGAAACAATGGAGATATGCTTGTGCTGCATCATACTATCTACCACCGTGCTCAACAATTGCTAAAGGGACCCTTGCTTACTCCTCTTTAGCTTGCCTTGTTCGCCTTAAGCTTGTGCTATTTGATGGATGAAAACCATGTCTTTGATCCCGGTGGATATGTTTCAAGCTTCTTCCTATGCTAATCAAGATCGAGTCAGGCTCACGACTCGGTGAACAAAAACAAGCGCTTCTCGGGAGGCAACCCGCAGTATCTATCCTTTTTCTTTGTTTTTATAATAAGTGTACGGGAGACCCTAGTATGTGTATGTTGTTTTCTTTCTTATCATGTGTAGGGATTCGAGCTTTCAAAGATCCATTCTTGATGACTTTTGACGACCCGTGATTCCGTGTTACCGTCTTCCCATCTTCCCGGTTCTATCCTAAACTCTTTTGATTCTCTATTTTATATTCTTCAATATTAAAATAGGAATCACTTTAGTTTTCCTTTCCTTATCAAGATTTAAACAAAGTGCACAATGTCCTAAGTGTAGGGGAGGTTACTTCCACATGCTTAAACATTGAGGACAATGTTTATATTAAGTGTAGGGGGGACTTCTATCGAAGTTAAGTGGTCTTTTCCATGCATTTTTCCTCATTTTAACCGAAAAATTGATTTTTCGACATTTTTTCAAAATTTTTGATCTATTTTGGCCTAGTAGTTTTTCCTTTGTATAGTTATTTTATTTGTTTGCTATAATAAATTTTAATAAAGTTGTTTTAATTTTCAAACGTTGTGAATCTTTTGACTCAACCAGAGTTTACTTATCCATGTTTACTCTAGCTAGTATCCTTAACGTGTTTAAGTCAAGTTCTGCTAGGATTTTATATAGGGAGCTTTAAAACGCGAAAGTCTTAACTCTTACGGGTTAAGAACAAGAACTTTTCGTAAGTTCCTATAATTGATCCTAGAAAGTCGTTTATCAAAGGAACTTTAAAATGCGAATTCTAAAACTTGAAAAAGTCTAAGAAGTTGCAAGATCCTATAGATGACTTGAAAACCCAAAACTTTGATTTAATAGGCTAAGAATCCACGAGTCTCATTCCTTGAGATTTTAAATTGTGAAGAACGAGAGATGATAGAGTCAATTATAAGTTTGGTATTCTTTCATGAATTTATGTGAGTTGATTATAAGCTTTTTCTCCCATCGCTTGTTAATAAATATATTTGCAATAAATAAGGTTGTACGATTTGAAAAGTTACTTTGCTTCTAGCACAAGATCGTTTAAAAGTTGCTCGGTATTAATTAGAGTTCATAGCCAAGGCATAACTTATTGAAGCGGGATGCGAAGATTGGCGAGTCCGAAAAGGTCCAAACAAGACATGAGGGCTACATTTTGTTGCTAAAGATCGCAAGTGATGTGAAGAATCATTTATCAAAAATCAATATGAAGGATCGAGACACACGACGAAAAGCAAATACTCCCGTAATGATCAGGGACAAATCTATCCAAAAAGCCCTAACAAGGTATGAGGATAAATAGATCCAAGTCCTAAAAGGAGGCGGATCGTTGTATATCAAAATCCCGAATAAAGATTGGAGAAAAATGAAGAAGTCGTGGTCCAAGTGTGAAGAATCTCTCAAAAACTCCAAGTGAAGAAATTCCTATTATGAAGAGAAGACCATAATTTCAAGAACGTCTCTCAAGATTCGAAGTATGAAGTCGCTGCCAAATATCGGTCCGAGAAAGGTCTCAAATCGTCAAGCGAGTTATGCCAAGATATGAACTTTATGAGGTCCCGAGAAGCAGTTTTAAAAGATTTTGTCCTTTAGCTAACTATTGATTAAATCATCCTACTTTATTTTCAGCCTAAATAACTATCGAAATAAGTCAACAATGCATCCTCGTGATCATTCAAGACAACAATAAAATATAAGATATACACCTAGGAATAAGGGAGTCTAAGTAAATAATTGGCCACAAGAGTTCGTGTTAGTTTGCTAACTTATAATAACAATGATATCGTTTTTAAGCTTGGTATGGGGAACGTGAAACTTGAGGATGATAATCATTCATGACATTCCAAAACCCTAAGGTAAGTTTTTGATCTTTTTACTTGGTTTATTCTTGTAAATATTTTGTCTCTTTAATAAAGGGCAATGTGGATTGATTATGATAGGAAATGTAAAACTTGCTTTCTAATTAATGCATTGCATGAGGACATTGCAATGGTCAAGTGTAGGGGATTTAATAAGTGTAAAAACACTTATCCTTTTACCACTTAATTATAATAATAACCAAGCCAAAACGTGTATTTTATGTCATAAATGTCGAAATTATGCGTGGTTTGTGTTTTTGTTGTGATTTAGGATCAAAATGTGAAAAGGGAAGAAAACACGGGCTTTCACGGGCTTTTATCGAAGAAAAAGACAAAAGACGAAGTCGAAAGATCAAGAGTGCAAAAAGGAACGGAAGTCCAAGGCCTATTCTGAAGATTTATCGAAGAAAAAGTCTAAAGGCGGAAGTTTAATGAAGTCAAAAAACTCAAGTCTAATAAATGAAGACATTACAAGACGAGTTCAATTAATCCCGAGACAAAGTCGAAAAAGTCGAAGAATTATGAAGACGAAAAGACGATAAAGAGAAAGAAAGAAGGAAGCAACACATGCTAATCTCCCTAATCCTCCTATAAATACCCTCCTAATGTGTCATTAGGAGGTGTTAGCTAAACTGACAACTTAGTCTTTCGACCTTTATTTTTCATGTCATTTATTTACTTGTCAATTTACATTCCTTGTCTTGCACCTTAAATTTGTAAGTCCTTTAATTTTTACTTTTATTGTTGTTGAATCTTTCATTTTAATCAAGTTTTTATATTAATCTCTCATTCTACCTTTCTTGTTTTGATTTAATCTTTATGTTTATGTTCTTATTGTTATGCTTATTTGATTAATTGTTATGTTTTATGTTTTTGATTGTGTTAGCTTATTGATTTTATAGCTTATTGTGTGTTTGATTTAATTTTAGTTAACTATTTTTATTAGTTTATTTTATTAAAAGTTGATTTTTGATTTTTAGTTTTATTAGTGTTTTTCAAGTTTTTTATTTGTGGTTGAATTAGTTTTTCTTAAAAGTGTTTTAGATTAAGTTTTGGTAGATTGCTTATTTGATTTTAGCTTATTCGTGACTTATTTTCTGATTTTTAGTGTTACTGTATCTCTTTTTCATATTTTCGGATTAGGGTTTATTATTCCGAAGTTCTCCCTTTTTCTGAAACTATTTTTCCTGAAACTGATCATTTTTCTGAAATTATTTTTTCTGAAATTATTTTTCTCTGAAATTACCTTTTATTCCGAAGATTAGCTTTTCTCTGAATTTGTCACCTTTTTCCGAAATTATAATTTTTCCGAAGATTTTAGTTTTTCTGAAAATGTAGTTTATTCCGAAGATATGCCATTCGTCTAAAAAAGTTGAAGATTCCAAAGAAATCTCCGAAAAAGTTAAAAGTTCTGAAAAAAGTTTATTCCGAAGAAACTTATGAAAAACAATTATTCCGAAAAAAAAAAGTTTGTGAAATAACAATATTCTGAAGAAATGAATTTTGCGAAAAAAATAAGTTGCAAAAAAACAGTTTTGCGAAGAAGTTGATATTCCGAAATAAAGTGACCTGTGTGCTTGCCAGCTTCCTAAGTTTTCCCCGCCAATAGAGCTACCTGCCTGGGTGCTTGCAGCTGCTAGCTTGCATGCTTGCTTATTTATTTATTTTGTTCCGTAATTGTTTAGTTTTATCTGAAAGTTGTTCCGATTTTATTTCTGAAAGTTACGTATTTTTAGTTATATTTTTTGTCAATTTTTAAAATTAATATTTTTTCGTAAAGTTCAAGTTTTATCTTTTATTTAGTACCCGCTTTATGTTTTGCCTCGTTTAGCTTTAAAGTACCATTTTAGTTTTATTCTCTTCTTTTTCATTAGGTTAATTTTATTTTTCAGTCGAAAGTTGATTTCTTCGTTTATTTTTATTTTTATTAATTGTTTCGTTCTAATATTTTTTTTAATATCGTTTCCTTATTATTTGTCAATCGTTTTAATTTCTCGTAATTTACTTTTTAATCATTTATAGCTTTATTTACCTTTCCTTTTACTTTAAAGTTTTTGCAATTTAATTTTAAACAACGACCAAATTATTTCTTTTCACCAAAGGACAGTTGAGTCACACTTAAACCAGTAGTCAATTCGAATTGAATCGAGACGAACAAATTTTCATAGTAAAAATCTATTTATTACTGGGTTAAGCCCAATGGGTAAGTCCATTAGTGTTTAGCCAAACTTGTCGGGTTAATAGTCCAATAAGGCTATTTTGGCCCGTTAATGTCCATAAGTTATAAAGCTCGGGTTTTATCGGTTTTTACTTGTCATATGTACTTATACATCAGTATATGAGTTATAAAAAGTTTACATTAGACGGGTCCGACCGTCTAAGTTTTAATTGACGAAAACATTAATTTCTCGGTTTTAGCCGAAAAGACGTAAAACTTATGTTTATAGTTTCATAACTTATAAAACTTATCAAATTGTCATTTTTATAAAATTTCCCTTTTATTTATTAAAGTACATACTTATTTATATGTAATATATAAGTTATTGGGTATTATGTATACATTTTATATTATATTTACTTGAGTGCTAATTTTATAATATATACATTTATTTTACAAATCTGATTATTATTTTCACTTTCACCATTTTTACCATATCTTGAGTTCTACAAGGAGATAAAAGCTCATTTTTAGAAACCACAAACTAAATGATATGTGATACAATTAACTCAGCTTTAGCTACTGCTCAATCAACCTCTAAATGTCTCTAACAGTTCGTCCAAAACAGACTATACAGATTTAGACTTCAATATTTTTTTGATCATATCTCACTCATTTTATGGATTCCATTGAGTGGCCAACTCTCACATATGTAAAAGACACATACCTTAATGTATATTAATTTATCCAAGTCATTTTAACAATTTATCATATAGTTCTTTACTGTTGTATACAACCTACATTTTTAGCCATGATTTTAACATCCTTTCATGTAGCTTTTAATCATTTTAATAAAATCTATCAACACCTAATCCCCACATAATATTTTGATCATCATTCATCATCATATACATATACATAAATGAAGAAAATACAAGATTACATATTCAAAATAACAAGATGATAGGAAGAAATAATCTCTATACCACCAAAGTGATGAAAAATGGGGTTGATGATGAACAAAACTTCGTTCTTGTTATCACATATTTAACTTGGCAAATTAACTTCTTTAGATCTTCATGTGCATGAATATCTTCTTGAAAATCAGTCTCTAAGCTCCATGGAAACTCCTTTTCAGATGTTATAACCACCTCCAATCTTCATCTTTTCAACTAGGCTTCAACATATGTTGATTATAGCCTTTGTTTATGGCTAGATTTTTGATGGTGGTGGTGTTGTGGTGGAGAAGTGGACGGCCAAGGAGAGAAAAAAAAGAGAGATGTGTGTGAGTTGCATGTTGAAAATGAAGATGCTAGTTTGTAGTTAGTGGTTTTTGAGGTGTAGATGGTTTTGGAGCTAACTATGAAAAGTGTCTTAGTTATTGTGTATAGTTGACACCTCAAATGTGTGTTGGTGAAGCCTTTTGGCCGCCCATTTGTGTGGTGAGGCAAGTGTAAACTTGTCTCATCCCACTAATTTACGGGTACTTCTCGATTCTAGTTTCCTCAATTTGCGTGCCCTCGGGTCGTTTTACGAAAAACATTTTTATAAATTATGAATCAACGTCACAAAAAGAATCTAATAAAGGTTGTCTCATCAAAAACGGAGTTCAAAAACGTAAATAGGTAAACCTAGGGTTTCCAGTTTAATCGTAACAGACGTTAATTTATTCACATAAGTCCTAATCTCTTGTCGTAAATTTGTGAGTTTATGAACCAACACAAATTTAAAATTTCAAAATAATGTTCACGGATAAATTTATTTCCTGAAATGTCGGATTGTCACCAAAACGGTGTATGTAAACGTAAGCACGTAACGTAGAATACTCCGGTTCAAACGTAGTCGAGGCTACTTCAAGACGTAAACCCCATTTCTTCCCAAAAATGAGTGAGTTCATAATATAACATTAGAATAATGTTTTCAAATAATAATTGAGAATAAAATATCCACCATAAATTGAGGGATTGTCACAGCATTTACCCCTAAACAGGATCTTTGTCCTCAAAGATCGATTTATCTTACTACTCGCTTCTTATATAGTTAAAGCCATGTGGGTATTTCTTCCACATTCGGTCTTTTCTCACAAGTGTAATTCATTACAATACACGAGTTTCATCAAACATAACTACGAGAATACGATCAGGCTTAATGTTGATTTACTTTCTCTATCCATGATGTTCACGGGTTTTCGATGAATGCAACTTTTCGCCGATCTAAACTTCATCAAGAAGTAATCAGATTTTCACTTGATAGACTTTTTATCAAGTTCGATATACGAAACATATTCACGCAGCCCTTGAAGTCCTAGGGTAGATCCAGCTTATATGCCTTTCAAACCAACCTTTTACATTATCTCAATGGTCCCATACAACGGGGACTTATTTCCCATGATTTTTAAGATCATCAATTCATTTTTCCAAGGTGAAATTTTTTGGCATAACTTCGCTACCCATCCTACACTTCAAGATCTACATTTTATATTCACATAACCTCCTGTCCACTACTGACAGTCAATAATCAGATCCTAATTTCAACAATCATTTCCGGTCTCGCAGGTCGGGTATCTTGTAAGGTTAGGTTCGTCATCATAGGATACCTTAAACCTAAAAGACATGTCCAACTCACAATGGGTGTATGTCGGGTGTCTTCATCCCAACTCCTGTTTACAGATGCTCTCATATCGATTCTCACAAAATTCGATCTCGATACTAATACGATAATTATCAATGATAATCTCTCCAAAGGAAAACGATTATACGGTTTATTACCAAAGGTCAATTATTCAAGCATAAAACAACACTTCTAGTGTTTTGTATCATTACTTTATCTCGTCCCTTCGATTGGGGTGGTAAATAGTACTCTCATCAAGGTTCGTTCCCAATGACTTCTGAGCAAATCTCTAGAAATTCGATGCGAAGCGAGGATCTTGATAGAGATGATCTATACAGGCACACTATGTTTACACAACTCCTTTAAATTCAAAGAGTCAATTTCTTCATCGAGAATCTATCATTAACAAGAATGAAATTAGCATATTTGGTCAGTCTGTCGACGATGACCCAAATCGAATCAAATTCAGAAGATGACCTTTGAAATAGTTAGACGTTTACTAATGTATGAGGCAATGTCTGCCTTCATAATTTTCCATCAGTACAACTTCTTCAGATAAAGATACATTAAATCAGAAACGGCATGAATTGAATACTTAAACTTATGAGATTCCAACATGAATAAATCTTGAAATCCTCCATATTTAGGCAACCACAAGCGGCCTTTTATACATTTTACGCCATCGGCTTCTCAATTCTAATGGTTCACATTAGCCGAGAACCCCTCTTATTATCTATATTATCCTTTTTACAAGCATCGACTATATTTTAAATTGATCGGCAATTTATTTTGCACAGTCGTTACTAAGAAACACATCCTAATTGATTCTGTATCCTTTCTACATAAAGTGTCAGTAATTACATTCACCTTCCCCGATAAAATAAATATCATGACCGCATTCATTCAAAATTTCTTTCTTCATATTTTCTAAATTTTAGTTTCGTCTCAACTATCATTTTTTATCAGTTTTGCTAAATCTGACGTCTAAAGCGTCGATAATTATTACAAGTAATTAAATTATAAATATTTAATTTTTATGAAACGTCAACGTAAAAAAATTTAAATTTCTTAGTTCGACCAATTTAGAAATATGTTCAAAATAAATTTTGAATTTAATTAACACGATTTTTGTTGATTTACCGAAAATAATTAATAAGATCCGTAAAGGTTCGAAAAAAATCTTTGTTTATTCATTAGTCAAAATTTTCTTAGTTGAAAATAAAAAATTATCGTTTCAAATTTCACTTCATGGTTTAAATAGTTTCCTCAGTCCCTCTTAGGTTGCCTTGATGTATGCACAAACATTTACCCCCTAAAGGAGTTTAGTTAAATGATCTGATTATAAGGGAATGATCCTTTAAAAATCCTTTGATAAAATATCTGTCAAAACATTCTTGCACTTTCTTTTTGGTATAACCCAAAGCCTTAAATCACATGTTAAATACTCAAGGTACAGGTTTTCATTACTTGACCAATTCAGGGCAGTCTACAATTGATTACTAATTCTTTCTTATTCTCAGAAACAAAAAAATGGTCCTTAATGATCACGAGCATGAATTTATCAAATTACACACTACACACGTGATTCACCAAATTTATGAATGCTACATGTGCATCGGTCAATACAAACGACATAACATGAAACTCGTAATGTTCATTACAAGTTTTGGACGTAGTGATTGGAATAGATAATCTTTTTCGCGGACGCGAAGTTGATGATAACCATGCCGTGGATCAAATGTTTTTAATATACGCTAGAACCTTGTAAATGATCGAACAAATCTATCATCTTGGGTAGTGGATATAGATTTTTATCATTAATTTACCTAGTTCACGGTAATTCAACAAATATAAGGAATGATAACGTCATATCTCTTCATGATGACGAGCTCAGTATAATAAAAGCTTTCTCCGATAACTCTCTCAGTTGTACGGTAACACTTTCGATTCAGATGGGGCTGATGTACAGTGCACATGCCACATGTGCAGCAACGGAAATATAATCAATACCAAACTCAACTTGCCTTAATGGCGAAAGTCTAGGTAATTCATCAGCAAATACCTCAGAAGTTTCAAATAACAGGAACATCTTTTAATAAATCCACCTTAGGTTCTTTCTAGATTACAAGATCTATAACTAGTTCACAACCATTCATGGTAAAATTTCAAGTCCAAATGCAGGATACAGTCACCTATCGGGAATTATTTAGATCACTTTTGATAATCAACATCTTATCTTTTAGGGGAATTATACTCGAGTTCCCATCAATTAAGACAATGTCGTCATGTCATAATCAATCAATCCATTCTACTGGCACTACCACCTTTTCAGTTTTATTGTCGTTGATAAGATGTGAACTTCTCAAAAGACTAATAATAACTCATAATCCTTCACAGATTCAAGGATATATGGGGACATAGCTACCAATAAAAGAGTAAGGTCAACGCATAATATACGGGAGAGAATTTCAAATCAGATACAGACGAAAACACTAACGAACATGGATATATCCCATGTTTTCATGATTTGAGTACGCATTCGAAAGCTCCTTGGATCGTTACCCAGGTTATTCAAATGAAATCTAATCAAAAGAAATGATAGGAACGTCGATACACCTAGTCGGGTATTAGCACTCGACAATTAGATACTTTTCCAAAGAATCTCATCATGAGAGACTTGGACAAGAAGGGGAGGTCACTTGTTAAATAAGACAATTTCCACTGATGATTAAATTCAATTCAGAAGAATAAATAGTACGGGCACATATGTAGTTGTCTTTAACAATATGTCCCTATTTTTGTACTTCTTGCAGATCTCATAAAAATTAATCTTTCACAATCTTCAAAAAAAATTTAGTGTTTATTAATAATTTCATGGTGACTACTAATCAGCCTTGCATGGTCCCTTCCAAATTGTATGTAGGCGCGCAACTATATACAATTTTAGGATTAACGATGCAATACTCAATTAGTCAAAACTTTGTCATCATGTTTAAAATAAAAATATTTTCATGCTTAATTCTTGAATAAGAAACAAAATGAATTTACAGAGATGTTCTTTGTTATGAAAACAATTAAGTTTTCCAAAGTGTTTCATAAACAACTTTATTTCAATAACAATTATTTATAAGTCTCACTTTAAATAATCCATATGGTGATGAAAATTCAAATTTTTTTCTCAAGGAATACTGTTTTAACTAATAAAAACAATGAGTGATCTGCAAAGCAGTGATGAAAAGTTTTTCACCAAGAACTAACTACAATATATCAGTAAATGAGCTTAGCCAATTAATCATGAGGTTCATGACCTCGATGGCGCTCAAAAAGAATAATCCACAATGTAACTCAAATCGAGATGAGTACTTGTTCAATGGTTGCATCACTAATACGAACATTAGGATGAAGCAATAAAAGGTAGATAACATCGATACATGTAGGATTTAGCAATCAAAGGTAGTCTTTTCATTAATCACAAATAAGTCAAAATTGTACCGTAACACATTACGTGTTGCCATGTCATACAATTCCAAAAACTCATCCTACCAACTGATGTCTCAGTTAAGTTAGGGATTTTTTAAAGATACCACAATGAATACGAATCTACAAGAGTCATTAGGTGTTCCACCTGTCCCGGAAGATCCATCGGTCCCAATTCAGAAGAAGATTTCTTCAATTTATTTCCTAGACACTGGGCATCCTCATTTATTGGACAATGGTCTAGGAACAACCCTTAACACGAACCAACAATCATTTAAAACCTTATAATTCAATCACAGGACTCAACAACTTTCTCTTAACAATTTCTTATTCCATACAAGTTAAATTTTACATAATTCAAGTTTTCAATCAACTTATACTCAATGCGATATCCTACCTCATTCTCCAATACTTTCAACCTTATTCTTAGACCTTGAAAGGGCAATAAAAGTTCAATATGAACAACACTTAATTTCCAATCCTATAGCTCCTTCATCAATAGTTATCAAATGAGTCACTAGTATGAAATGACTCACACATTCAATTGGACTTCTCGCAAAGGTACTAGTGGCATGAGGCTTTTGGGTAATGGTTCCAATGACAGCCTCAAGTGCAATATTCACCCTTTCGATTTCAAATTTAAGAATTAGGTGATACCGAATCAGATGACATCTTTCTAGGTGGTAAGGTTTTGTCAAACTCCACTCTATAAGGAAAGATCGTCATGACATCGACATCAGATTTAATCTTGCTAATTCTTCTTTAATATCATAATCAACTAATATCAACATTTCTACGAATATCAACCATTTTGTTGGGATCATAAATATCCACAACTTGGTTTAGATATGGAATAGCTAGAATTCCTACGGGAATAGCTTCGATTGATTTACTAGGGGAGTTAGGGTTTCTTGTGACAATCTACGTCGTATAAATACCTTGTATAAGTATTAAAATAATCATCAAACAATCATGTAATCAAATTACATCATATATATATATATATATATATATATATATATATATATATATATATATATATATATATATATATATATATATATATATATATATATATGTATATATATATATATATATATATATATATATATATATATATATATATATATATATATATATATATATATATATATATATATATATATATATATATATATATATATATATATATATATATATATATATATATATACATACATATATATATATATATATATATATATATATATATATATATATATATATATATATATATATATATATATATATAAATTCCAACTTATATTTAACACCCCCAAATTCCCACGCAGCGGAATACATCTTTGGGTGCTAAACAATGATACAACAACACATAATTTATAAAGAACGACTCGAAAAGAGACGTTTTAGATTTATCGTTCCTAAAACATTCATCAGAGTAGCGTAGTCCCAAGTAATCGTAACCAAAAGATAAGTTAAAACAACATATTAGTTTGTTTTAAAAATGGAACGATAAATAAATCAAAGAGTTTGAACAACAAAAGCAGTGCACAACTTCATTCCCGTGACCTCCAAGCTTCCACTTCTTGATTACCTGAAATACATGTGAGAAAATCATCAGCAAAAATTCCGAGTGAATCTATAGGTTTATATAATCATTTTGAACACAAGCAAAGATTATAAGTTTGTGGCATGCATAATAAGCATCAAATAATTTGCATCAAAAATAATAATTGTATATTGCATAAATTGCAATAAGCTCATGTAACCGAGCCCTTAGACACTCCCATATCAGTCTAATAAGACGAGAGATTTATTAATTATCGTTACCTCCAGATTATTGGTACATTGCCGTATACCTGACTTCTCAATACAATATGTTCAAACAGTGTGGAGGTCGGGCCTAAGCTTCTGTGACAAGTCCACACAAACTGAACCGGGGCGGCTTCCCCCATAGATCTATTAATTGTACTAGCGGTTAACCCATCATAGGTTAATTAACGGTCCATAATTGAGGCTTTAACAATGGAAATCACTTAATGCAATTTAAAGGCAACCACGGGTCCATTCAAAGAGTGACAAGCATACCATGAAAGACTTGTGTTCTAAGTATATAAAAACATGTATTCCCCCTCGCGGGTTTAAAGTCATTTAATAACTAGTATAAAGCGAGGCTATAGACTCACCTTAGCTAATAGTGGTAATGAGACGATCGCCGACGATAGATGATGCCCGATAAACACGACAACCGCAACCTAACAATTAAGGTGCGTACATTAATAATAGACTCGAGAAATAAATGATACATAATAAAATCAAACCCAAGTATAAAATCACAATAAATCGAGAGAAAATGATAAAAGTGATTCTATTACACTCTCCTATATATTCATTTTATTATTCTATGCCTTTAATAAAAATCTGCCGGAACATACCGAATGTCCAAGACGTTTTCCCATACATAGACACATCAAAACTTTATGATACTACCTGAGGAACTCACATACTATATGTACAAAGTCCTCCCAAGAGCCCATCAAAATATTTTACTTCTAAAGTTCCCTGCCCGACACATCTTCGATTTACAAAATCTAGACAGTTTAGCCACCTTGACTTACGAAACCATTTTGACCATTCTAAACAACTCAATTTATAAAACCAACACTTGATTATAAAAATAGACTCAAAAAGCTAAACTTTGAGCCTGAGAACAGCCCTTGAATCATTTTGAAACTTATTTATAGTCCCCGAGATTCGATCCAAATATCGACAACAATTTCGGATTGTGTCAACACTCGTCTACCGGTCACGAAAATCAAACTAGCGTATCTTCCACCTCGTTCGGAGTTGGAAGGCCTACTTTATATCAAATCGAAGCTAACGAAATTCTCTACAACATAATCCCATAATATCAACCTGTTTTCAGAGTTAAGATTTCCGAAAATGACCTCAAACCTACTGCCCAAAATTGACTATTTAAAAATCATACAAAATCATGTTTTTGATCAAAACGAATAATTTTTATCATCATTCTAACATCCTAATATCATTACAATCTAATCCTAACACTTGTATCATCATCAAAATCAAAAACCCAAAAATTAAAAATAAGTTTTTAGTGAAAAACTAGCATAAACATCACTTGATCATCACTACTAACACATGCATACAACAAATTTGGATCAAACACCAACTTTTCTTGAAAAATTAATATCGTTGCATGTTGATAAAAATGGTACCAAAATACTCACAAGAGGATTTTAGGATAGGGACTTTGCTTAATTTCTCTTGAATCAAACTAGAAATTTTTTGATTTGGGTGTTTATGGTGTGTGAGGGTGACTGATGAAACAAGGAGGGGAGGGAGAGAATGTGTGATTTTTTTAATAAGTTAAATGAGAAAGAATTTAGTGGGAAAAAATTATATAGTGTAGGTAGGGTGTAGTTTGCAAATATTGGATAGTTATGGACTAAAATGCAACATTTAAGTTAAAAAGCGGGAAATGACTAAAAGTCAATTTTACAAATATTTACGGGACTCGGGTTTCGTAAAAATACTTTTTAAAAGTTTAAACGCACACGAAAAATAATAATATAACGACTCGATATGTAATAAAAAGATATCGTCGAAAGTATTAAATATCAAAACGATCGATAATAGAATATAAAACTTTTGGCGTCCGTCCATATCGTGATCACTAGTAGTCCTCGTTATTCGTCAAAATATTAAAATATAATATTTAATATCGGTTTCAACTTAAACCGTTAAGCATAATAGTATTTAACGTCATAAAATACTTCAAAATAATTGAAAATAGAATTAAATTATGACCTTATTTTTACGGGTTTTACATCCTCACCACCTTAAGGGAGCGACGTCCCGGCGCTCAACTCACCTCATACTCGAGTTGTTCACTACCCGGAAGGATGAGGGCATTCCTTATAAAGAAGTCCTCACGTTCCCACGTGAATCTCGATCCACGATCTCCACTGGTTCTTTTACAAAACGCAACTTGTCGTCAAGTTGCATCTCACCAAAAAGGAATAAATAAATCCTTATCCACCAGTCACCCGTCAAGCTCGACACATGAAAATTTTATGAATCACATGAAGCTCATTCGACGACAAGAATAGTTGACAGTATTAAATAGTGAATCGAAAAGAGTTTAGGATAGAACCGGGAAAATGGAACACGGAATCACGGGTCGTCAAGAATCATCAAGAGTGTGTCTTTGAAGCTTGAATCCCTGATTAAGTAGAAGAGAGGAGAGAGCAAACACCAAAGGGTCTCCCCTACACTTATAGTAAAAACAAAGAAAAAGATAGATAGATAATTGGGTTGCCTCCCAAGAAGCGCTTGTTTTTGTTATCTGAGTCACGAGCCTGACTCGTCCCCGAATTAAATGGTCCATGGGGAAACCTCTAATGTTATACCGGGATCAAAGACCTTATCCTCATTCCCGGAGGAATATAACAAAGGAGAGGCAGGAGGATAAGTCTTGAATGGTAGGAAGGTTCGTTCAACATACGAGAAGTATGTGAAATCATGATCCTCGGGAGGTGGGGTGGGTATAGGAATCACATTGTCATCCTCCAAAGACAATGGATGCGGACCAATTGGCAAAGCCGTAATGTTATCAATCATAGAATGGTCATTTTCACCTCCCGGGTCAAAGCACTCATCCTCATTTCCCGGAGAGGGAAATTGATACATCACCCGCGTGGGTGTGCATTCAGTAGGATGAGGGGGCAATATAGTAGGAGAAGTAAGAGAAGAATTACCTTCCACATGTGATACCTTTCCAGTAGAGTCAGAACTCTCCACCTCTGCGATAGAAGGGGTCATGGCTATCAAAGTATGCTCATCAGTAACAAGATAGTCATAGCTATCAATGTCTTCAATCCTTTCGTCAAAGAGAGGATTCACCTCACTAGATATGTAATCGTCATCAAAATCAAATAAAGGGTTCGAATAAATCTTGAAAATTTCCTTCGGAACGTCTTCATCGGATAGTGACTCGTCATCACTAGAAGTAGAATCATCATCTTGATCGAAAAGAGGATTAGAGAAAACCTTAGAATCCTATTCCAAAGTGTTGGTGGAAGGAACATTATCAGAAGAAAGTGCATCAAACTCATCGTCACTGTCGGATGTCAACTCAGATTCACTTAGAGTTGAGACCAGGTTATCAGCGCTAGACGTATTGAATTCGTCGGATTCCTTTGCAGGAAGTGTGCTAATATCCTCATCCCTTAAGATGGTTGAATCCTTAGGCTCCGGCAAGTCAGGAAAAGGAATAGCATTGTCATTGGTCCAAGAAATAGGACTCTCATCGTCATCACTGTCATAATAATATGGAGGCACAAGAGGAGGAGTATAAGCATTAAGGTTAGATACCTGCTCTTGGTGCTGATCCGCTTGCCATTTCTACATCATCCTGTTGAAGGCTTCTTGAACTTTTTGAAAGTTGTCAAAAAGTGTGGCTAGTTGATCAGGAGGAAATGCACGACAGGGTTGAGGATTGACGGTGTGACGTGGGGGCTCACAGTTATAAACACTGGGATGATAGCACGGAACTTTCTCAAAGATCTTCGACGGATCACAAGAAGAAGCATCGTAAGGGCCCCCACAAATATAGCAACGCGGGTATGAAGAAAAACCCGGTGCATGTTGAGGATAGGGATTGTCATAGACGGGAGAGGGTGGGAAAGTATTGTAAGATTTGAATTTGTTGAATTGCAAAATGGACAAAATCCAAATTTTGTATCGTTGATATCAAAACCACACCGCTCACAAGTACACCATTGACATGTTTGAAAACCATGCCAAGGTCGCCCACACCGTCCGCAAGATGGATCCATGAAGAATTATAGAGAAGAGGGGTAAAGAAAAGAATTAAACATAATAGAGGATAAAGAGGAATATTTTTGGTGCAAAACTTGTGAAAAAGAAATGCTTTTTATGTTTTTTTCAAATGTTTTTGGGATTTTTTTTTTGAGAATTTTTGACACAAAAAATAACGTTTACAAGTGAACGGATCCCAAAAAGCAACGCGTCTCTCACAGAAAACCGTTAATCTTTACGAAATGAGCCGGCAGCGGCGCCATTTTAATGAAATGATTTTGGTAGGTTCAATAGTTGTTCTCGGTATCTTAACGAATTGATTTCCGGCTTAAAGTACGACTCAGTTTATTTTGGTGAAAAAGAATATTTTTGGTTGTTTTTAAATAAAGGTGCAAAACAATTAAGTAAAAGTGCGTTAATTTAAATCTAAGTCTAATTAAAATAAAGGTGCGATATTTAAAAACGTGACGGAAAGTAAAATTTAATTAAATGACTAAAAAATAAAAGCGTGACGGAAATTAAAATTTGACAATAATTAAAATGAGAATGCAAAAATTAAACAAGACAAACCATAAAAGAAATCCCAGATCGGAATGTATTCCGATCAGCAACCTACTCGGAATAATCTTACCACTCAGATCGGAGTGAGAATCGGAAAGTCCAATCGGAAAGCTGTCACCTTAACTTGATCGGAATGCCAAACACACCACCGATCGGAATGCCAAAAACCTACCTGGTCAGAATGCTTGGTCGGAATAACCAATCGGAATGTGTAGAAGATCTCTGATCGGAATCCCTGTCACCAAACTCTGATCGGAATCCACTAGACTCCCCAATCGGAATATCGTTAACCTTTGATCGGAATAACTGTCCTTACCCACGATCGGAATATGGAGAGGCCTTGGTCGGAATGCTGTTTGGAACCCGTGATCGGAATACTGTCACTAGACCCAATCGGAATACCAAAAATGCACCTCGATCGGAATGAGGAGTGAAGAACCAATCGGAATATCTGTCACAAATTCAGATCGGAATACCCACTACCTTGCCCTGATCGGAATACCAAGATACACCACCAATCGGAATGACGATAGGAATGTCAAAACCCTCTTCCGATCACTCCAATCGGAATATATAAACCCCTTTCCGATTTGTCAAATCGGAATACGAGGGAAAAAGTACAAATTAAGCTAGAACAATAAGCTATAATCCTAAATAAGCACTAGACGAAATCCTAAGGTAAAACGTGTGAAAATAAGCTACTAAACAGAAATTTGAAGACTTTTAAAACAAGAATTGAAAAAGCTTTAAGAAAAACAACTTTTATATAAAAATAACTTTTGTAAAAACTATATAAACTTGAAAATAAACCAAATAAGCTATGAAAATAAATGATTTAAAACAATCAAAAGCATAAAAATGAAATCTTTAAACAAGTAAACAACTCGAAAAGCATATAAATCAAAGATTAAAGAAAGGAAGAATGAGATCAACAAGATAAAGTAAAGGTGCGAGAATTAAAAAGAAAAACTTAATCGAAATTAAATGGTAAATAAGGTGCAAGACACGTAATTAAAGGTGCAAGTAATTAAAAGTGCAATAAAATAAAGGTGGAAGAACTAGTTTGTCAATCTAGCCAACAAAGAAAATAATTAACTAGTCCTAACTATATATAGGGGAGGATTAGGAAGTTTCCTCCCCTCTTTCCTTTTCTCTTAATTACAAGCTTAAGTCCTTCCTTCTTTAATCTTCATTAATTGCATGCTTAGTCCTTTTCTTCTAATCTTCTTTAAACTTGGACTTAAATGACTTTTGGCTCGGGATTTCTTCGATCTTGTCTTTAAATTCTTCAATAATTTAGACTTTAGTTTCTCAGCTTTTGATAAACTTCCGTCTTTTGACTTTTTTTCGATAAATCTTCAGAATTGGTCTTGGACTTCCGTTCTTTTTGCACTCTTGACTTCTCGACTTCGTCTTTCATCTTTTCTTCAATAAAAGCCGTGAATGCCCGTGAATGACCGTGTTTTCTCCATTTTTCACCTTTTCGTCCTAAATCACAACAAAAACAAAAACCACGCATAATTCCGACATAAAAGACATAAAATACACGTTTTGGTCTGGTTATTATTGTAATTAAGTGGTAGAAAGGATGGGTGTTTACACACCTATCAAATCCCCTACACTTGACTATTGCAATGTCCTCATGTAATGCATTAGTTACAAAGCACATTTACACTTTTCATCATGATCAATCTATAGTGGCCTTTATTAAAGAGATAGAAAATTAAAAACATACAAAATAAAGAAATCAAAAGCATACCTCGGGTTTTGGAAATGTTATGAATAATCATCATCCTCAAGTTTTCACTTTCTCCAAACCAAGCTTAAAAACGAGATCATTGTTATTATAAGTTAGTAGACTATCACAAACTCATGTGGGCCAATTACTCACTTAGACTCCCTTATTCCTAGGTGTATCTCTTATATTTTATTGTTGTCTTGAATGATCACGAGGATGCATTGTTGACTTATTTCGATAGTTTATTAGACCGAAAATAAAGTGAACGATTTAATCAATAGTTATCTAAAGGAAAAAATCTTTTAAAACTGCTTCTCGGGACCTCATAAAGTTCATATCTTGGCATAACTCGCTTCGCGATTTGAGACCTTTCTCGGACCGATATTTGGCAGCGACTTCATACTTCAAACCTTGAGAGACGTTCATGAAATTATGGTCTTCCCTTCATAATGGAATTTCTTCACTTGAAGTTTTGAGAGATTCATACTTGGACCACGACTTCTTCATTTTTCTCCAATCTTTATTTTGGACTTTGATATACAACGATCCGCCTCCTTTTATGACTTGAATCTATTTATCCTCATACCTTGTTAGGGTCTTTTCGGATACACTTCTCCATGACTTTTGGGTAGTATTTGCTTTTCGTCGTGTGTCTCGATCCTTCATATTGATTTTCGATAAATGATTCTTCACATCACTTTGGATTTTTAGCAACAAAATATAGCCCTCATGCCTTGTTAGGGCCTTTTCGGACTCGCCAATCTTCGCATCCCGCTTCAATAAGTTATGCCTTGGCTATGAACTCTAATCCATACCGAGCAACTTTTAAACGATCTTGGGCTAGAAGCTAAGTAACTTTTCAAATCGTACAACCTTATTTATTAGCAGATAAATTATTAGCAAGCGATGGGAGAATAGGCTTATAATTAACTCACATAAATTCACGAAAGAATACCGAACTTATAATTGGCTCTATCATCTCTCGTTCTCCACAGTTTAAAATCTCAAGGAACGAGACTCGTGATACTTAGCCTATTAAATCAACGTTTTGGGTTTTCGAGTCGCCTATAGGATCTTGCAAATTCTTAGACTTTTTCAAGTTTAGAAATCGCATTTTAAAGTTCCCTTGATAAACGACTCTCTAGGATCAATTATAGGAACTTGCGAAAAGTTCGTGTTCTTAACCCGTGAGAGTTAAAACTTTCGCGTTTTATAGCTCCCTATATAAAAGCCTAGCAAAACTTGACTTAAACACTTTAAGGATACTAGCTAGAGTAAACTTAGATAAGTAAACTCGGATTGAGTCAAAAGATTCACAACGTTTGAAAATTAAAACCACTTATTTAAACATTTATTCTAATAAGGCAAGAAAATAACTATATAAAAGGAAAAACTAATATGCCAAAATAGATCAAAAATTTTGAAAAATGTCGAAAAATTGATTTTCCGGTTAAAATGAGGACAAATACAAGGAAAAGGCCACTTAACTTCGATAGAAGTCCCCCCTACACTTAACATAAACATTGTCCTCAATGTTTAAGCATGTGGGAGTAAACTCCCCTACACTTAGGACATTGTACACTTTGTTTAAATCTCTCTAAGGAAGAGACAACTAAATAGATTCCTATTTTAATATTGAGAAAATATAAAATAGTGAATCGAAAAGAGTTTAGGATAGAATCGGGAAAATGGAACATGGAATCACGGGTCGTCAAGAATAATCAAGAGTGTGTCTTTGAAGCTTGAATCCCTGATTAAGTAGAAGAGAGGAGAGAGCAAACACCAAAGGGTCTCCCCTACACTTATAGTAAAAACAAAGAAAAAGATAGATAGATAATTGGGTTGCCTCCCAAGAAGCGCTTGTTTTTGTTATCTGAGTCACGAGCCTGACTCGTCCCCGAATTAAATGGTCCATGGGAAACCTCTAATGCTATACCGGGATCAAAGACCTTATCCTCATTCCCGGAGGAATATAACAAAGGAGAGGCAGGAGGATAAGTCTTGAATGGTAGGAAGGTCCGTTCAACATACGAGAAGTATGTGAAATCATGATCCTCAGGAGGTGGGGTGGGTATAGGAATCACATTGTCATCCTCCAAAGACAATGGATGCGGACCAATTGGCAAAGCCGTAAGGTTATCAATCATAGAATGGTCATTTTCACCTCCCGGGTCAAAGCACTCATCCTCATTTCCCGGAGAGGGAAATTGATACATCACCCGCTTGGGTGTGCATTCAGTAGGATGAGGGGGCAATATAGTAGGAGAAGTAAGAGAAGAATTACCTTCCACCTGCGATACCTTTCCAGTAGAGTCAGAACTCTCCACCTCTGCGATAGAAGGGGTCATGGCTATCAAAGTATGCTCATCAGTAACAAGATAGTCATAGCTATCAATGTCTTCAATCCTTTCGTCAAAGAGAGAATTCACCTCACTAGATATGTAATCGTCATCAAAATCAAATAAAGGGTTCGAATAAATCTTGAAAATTTCCTTCGGAACGTCTTCATCGGATAGTGACTCGTCATCACTAGAAGTAGAATCATCATCTTGATCGAAAAGAGGATTAGAGAAAACCTTAGAATCCTCTTCCAAAGTGTTGGTGGAAGGAACATTATCAGAAGAAAGTGCATCAAACTCATCGTCACTGTCGGATGTCAACTCAGATTCACTTAGAGTTGAGACCAGGTTATCAGCGCTAGACGTATTGAATTCGTCGGATTCCTTTGCAGGAAGTGTGCTAATATCCTCATCCCTTAAGATGGTTGAATCCTTAGGCTCCGGCAAGTCAGGAGAAGGAATAGCATTGTCATTGGTCCAAGAAATAGGACTCTCATCGTCATCACTGTCATAATAATATGGAGGCACAAGAGGAGGAGTATAAGCATTAAGGTTAGATACCTGCTCTTGGTGCTGATCCGCTTGCCATTTCTACATCATCCTGTTGAAGGCTTCTTGAACTTTTTGAAAGTTGTCAAAAAGTGTGGCTAGTTGATCAGGAGGAAATGCACGACAGGGTTGAGGATTGACGGTGTGACGTGGGGGCTCACAGTTATAAACACTGGGATGATAGCACAGAACTTTCTCAAAGATCTTCGACGGATCACAAGAAGAAGCATCGTAAGGGCCCCCACAAATATAGCAACGCGGGTATGAAGAAAAACCCGGTGCATGTTGAGGATAGGGATTGTCATAGACGGGAGAGGGTGGGAAAGTATTGTAAGATTTGAAGTATGAATTTGTTGAATTGCAAAATGGACAAAATCCAAATTGTGTATCGTTGATATCAAAACCACACCGCTCACAAGTACACCATTGACATGTTTGAAAACCATGCCAAGGTCGCCCACACCGTCCGCAAGATGGATCCATGAAGAATTATAGAGAAGAGGGGTAAAGAAAAGAATTAAACATAATAGAGGATAAAGAGGAATATTTTTGGTGCAAAACTTGTGAAAAAGAAATGCTTTTTATGTTTTTTTCAAATGTTTTTGGGATTTTTTTTTTGAGAATTTTTGACACAAAAAATAACGTTTACAAGTGAACGGATCCCAAAAAGCAACGCGTCTCTCACAGAAAACCGTTAATCTTTACGAAAAGAGCCGGCAGCGGCGCCATTTTAATGAAATGATTTTGGTAGGTTCAATAGTTGTTCTCGGTATCTTAACGAATTGATTTCCGGCTTAAAGTACGACTCAGTTTATTTTGGTGAAAAAGAATATTTTTGGTTGTTTTTAAATAAAGGTGCAAAACAATTAAGTAAAAGTGCGTTAATTTAAATCTAAGTCTAATTAAAATAAAGGTGCGATATTTAAAAACGTGACGGAAAGTAAAATTTAATTAAATGACTAAAAAATAAAAGCGTGACGGAAATTAAAATTTGACAATAATTAAAATGAGAATGCAAAAATTAAACAAGACAAACCATAAAAGAAATCCCAGATCGGAATGTATTCCGATCAGCACCCTAATCGGAATAATCTTACCACTCAGATCGGAGTGAGAATCGGAAAGTCCAATCGGAAAGCTGTCACCTTAACTTGATCGGAATGCCAAACACACCACCGATCGGAATGCCAAAAACCTACCTGGTCAGAATGCTTGGTCGGAATAACCAATCGGAATGTGTAGAAGATCTCTGATCGGAATCCCTGTCACCAAACTCTGATCGGAATCCACTAGACTCCCCAATCGGAATATCGTTAACCTTTGATCGGAATAACTGTCCTTACCCACGATCGGAATATGGAGAGGCCTTGGTCGGAATGCTGTTTGGAACCCGTGATCGGAATACTGTCACTAGACCCAATCGGAATACCAAAAATGCACCTCGATCGGAATGAGGAGTGAAGAACCAATCGGAATATCTGTCACAAATTCAGATCGGAATACCCACTACCTTGCCCTGATCGGAATACCAAGATACACCACCAATCGGAATGACGATAGGAATGTCAAAACCCTCTTCCGATCACTCCAATCGGAATATATAAACCCCTTTCCGATTTGTCAAATCGGAATACGAGGGAAAAAGTACAAATTAAGCTAGAACAATAAGCTATAATCCTAAATAAGCACTAGACGAAATCCTAAGGTAAAACGTGTGAAAATAAGCTACTAAACAGAAATTTGAAGACTTTTAAAACAAGAATTGAAAAAGCTTTAAGAAAAACAACTTTTATATAAAAATAACTTTTGTAAAAACTATATAAACTTGAAAATAAACCAAATAAGCTATGAAAATAAATGATTTAAAACAATCAAAAGCATAAAAGTGAAATCTTTAAACAAGTAAACAACTCGAAAAGCATATAAATCAAAGATTAAAGAAAGGAAGAATGAGATCAACAAGATAAAGTAAAGGTGCGAGAATTAAAAAGAAAAACTTAATCGAAATTAAATGGTAAATAAGGTGCAAGACATGTAATTAAAGGTGCAAGTAATTAAAAGTGCAATAAAATAAAGGTGGAAAAACTAGTTTGTCAATCTAGCCAACAAAGAAAATAATTAACTAGTCCTAACTATATATAGGGGAGGATTAGGAAGTTTCCTCCCCTCTTTCCTTTTCTCTTAATTACAAGCTTAAGTCCTTCCTTCTTTAATCTTCATTAATTGCATGCTTAGTCCTTTTCTTCTAATCTTCTTTAAACTTGGACTTAAATGACTTTTGGCTCGGGATTTCTTCGATCTTGTCTTTAAATTCTTCAATAATTTAGACTTTAGTTTCTCAGCTTTTGATAAACTTCCGTCTTTTGACTTTTTTTCGATAAATCTTCAGAATTGGTCTTGGACTTCCGTTCTTTTTGCACTCTTGACTTCTCGACTTCGTCTTTCATCTTTTTCTTCAATAAAAGCCGTGAATGCCCGTGAATGACCGTGTTTTCTCCATTTTTCACCTTTTCGTCCTAAATCACAACAAAAACAAAAACCACGCATAATTCCGACATAAAAGACATAAAATACACGTTTTGGTCTGGTTATTATTGTAATTAAGTGGTAGAAAGGATGGGTGTTTACACACCTATCAAATCCCCTACACTTGACTATTGCAATGTCCTCATGTAATGCATTAGTTACAAAGCACATTTACACTTTTCATCATGATCAATCTATAGTGGCCTTTATTAAAGAGATAGAAAATTAAAAACATACAAAATAAAGAAATCAAAAGCATACCTCGGGTTTTGGAAATGTTATGAATAATCATCATCCTCAAGTTTTCACTTTCTCCAAACCAAGCTTAAAAACGAGATCATTGTTATTATAAGTTAGTAGACTATCACGAACTCATGTGGGCCAATTACTCACTTAGACTCCCTTATTCCTAGGTGTATCTCTTATATTTTATTGTTGTCTTGAATGATCACGAGGATGCATTGTTGACTTATTTCGATAGTTTATTAGACCGAAAATAAAGTGAACGATTTAATCAATAGTTATCTAAAGGAAAAAATCTTTTAAAACTGCTTCTCGGGACCTCATAAAGTTCATATCTTGGCATAACTCGCTTCGCGATTTGAGACCTTTCTCGGACTGATATTTGGCAGCGACTTCATACTTCAAACCTTGAGAGACGTTCATGAAATTATGGTCTTCCCTTCATAATGGAATTTCTTCACTTGAAGTTTTGAGAGATTCATACTTGGACCACGACTTCTTCATTTTTCTCCAATCTTTATTTTGGACTTTGATATACAACGATCCGCCTCCTTTTATGACTTGAATCTATTTATCCTCATACCTTGTTAGGGTCTTTTCGGATACACTTCTCCATGACTTTTGGGTAGTATTTGCTTTTCGTCGTGTGTCTCGATCCTTCATATTGATTTTCGATAAATGATTCTTCACATCACTTTGGATTTTTAGCAACAAAATATAGCCCTCATGCCTTGTTAGGGCCTTTTCGGACTCGCCAATCTTCGCATCCCGCTTCAATAAGTTATGCCTTGGCTATGAACTCTAATCCATACCGAGCAACTTTTAAACGATCTTGGGCTAGAAGCTAAGTAACTTTTCAAATCGTACAACCTTATTTATTAGCAGATAAATTATTAGCAAGCGATGGGAGAATAGGCTTATAATTAACTCACATAAATTCACGAAAGAATACCGAACTTATAATTGGCTCTATCATCTCTCGTTCTCCACAGTTTAAAATCTCAAGGAACGAGACTCGTGATACTTAGCCTATTAAATCAACGTTTTGGGTTTTCGAGTCGCCAATAGGATCTTGCAAATTCTTAGACTTTTTCAAGTTTAGAAATCGCATTTTAAAGTTCCCTTGATAAACGACTCTCTAGGATCAATTATAGGAACTTGCGAAAAGTTCGTGTTCTTAACCCGTGAGAGTTAAAACTTTCGCGTTTTATAGCTCCCTATATAAAAGCCTAGCAAAACTTGACTTAAACACTTTAAGGATACTAGCTAGAGTAAACTTAGATAAGTAAACTCGGATTGAGTCAAAAGATTCACAACGTTTGAAAATTAAAACCACTTATTTAAACATTTATTCTAATAAGGCAAGAAAATAACTATATAAAAGGAAAAACTAATATGCCAAAATAGATCAAAAATTTTGAAAAATGTCGAAAAATTGATTTTCCGGTTAAAATGAGGACAAATACAAGGAAAAGGCCACTTAACTTCGATAGAAGTCCCCCCTACACTTAACATAAACATTGTCCTCAATGTTTAAGCATGTGGGAGTAAACTCCCCTACACTTAGGACATTGTGCACTTTGTTTAAATCTCTCTAAGGAAGAGACAACTAAATAGATTCCTATTTTAATATTGAGAAAATATAAAATAGTGAATCGAAAAGAGTTTAGGATAGAATCGGGAAAATGGAACACAGAATCACGGGTCGTCAAGAATAATCAAGAGTGTGTCTTTGAAGCTTGAATCCCTGATTAAGTAGAAGAGAGGAGAGAGCAAACACCAAAGGGTCTCCCCTACACTTATAGTAAAAACAAAGAAAAAGATAGATAGATAATTGGGTTGCCTCCCAAGAAGCGCTTGTTTTTGTTATCTGAGTCACGAGCCTGACTCGTCCCCGAATTAAATGGTCCATGGGAAACCTCTAATGCTATACCGGGATCAAAGACCTTATCCTCATTCCCGGAGGAATATAACAAAGGAGAGGCAGGAGGATAAGTCTTGAATGGTAGGAAGGTCCGTTCAACATACGAGAAGTATGTGAAATCATGATCCTCGGGAGGTGGGGTGGGTATAGGAATCACATTGTCATCCTCCAAAGACAATGGATGCGGACCAATTGGCAAAGCCGTAAGGTTATCAATCATAGAATGGTCATTTTCACCTCCCGGGTCAAAGCACTCATCCTCATTTCCCGGAGAGGGAAATTGATACATCACCCGCTTGGGTGTGCATTCAGTAGGATGAGGGGGCAATATAGTAGGAGAAGTAAGAGAAGAATTACCTTCCACCTGCGATACCTTTCCAGTAGAGTCAGAACTCTCCACCTCTGCGATAGAAGGGGTCATGGCTATCAAAGTATGCTCATCAGTAACAAGATAGTCATAGCTATCAATGTCTTCAATCCTTTCGTCAAAGAGATAATTCACCTCACTAGATATGTAATCGTCATCAAAATCAAATAAAGGGTTCGAATAAATCTTGAAAATTTCCTTCGGAACGTCTTCATCGGATAGTGACTCGTCATCACTAGAAGTAGAATCATCATCTTGATCGAAAAGAGGATTAGAGAAAACCTTAGAATCCTCTTCCAAAGTGTTGGTGGAAGGAACATTATCAGAAGAAAGTGCATCAAACTCATCGTCACTGTCGGATGTCAACTCAGATTCACTTAGAGTTGAGACCAGGTTATCAGCGCTAGACGTATTGAATTCGTCGGATTCCTTTGCAGGAAGTGTGCTAATATCCTCATCCCTTAAGATGGTTGAATCCTTAGGCTCCGGCAAGTCAGGAGAAGGAATAGCATTGTCATTGGTCCAAGAAATAGGACTCTCATCGTCATCACTGTCATAATAATATGGAGGCACAAGAGGAGGAGTATAAGCATTAAGGTTAGATACCTGCTCTTGGTGCTGATCCGCTTGCCATTTCTACATCATCCTGTTGAAGGCTTCTTGAACTTTTTGAAAGTTGTCAAAAAGTGTGGCTAGTTGATCAGGAGGAAATGCACGACAGGGTTGAGGATTGACGGTGTGACGTGGGGGCTCACTGATAACTAGGTTTTACTAGGTTCTATTTTTGTTCTCGGTATCTTAACGAATTGATCTTAGCTCTCTATGTGTGACTTAGATGATCTTTGGTGAAAAAGAATATTTTTGGGTGATTTTAAATTTAAATGCAAAGACTTAAAAGTAAAAGTACTCTTAAAGTAAATCTAAGTCTAATTAAAGTAAAGTGTGGGTATTTTAAAACGTAACTAAAATTAAAGGGCGCTAAAGTAAAATGACGTAAACTTAAATCTATCTAAGGCAAACTTAAAGTGCAACTAAAACTAAGGCAAATAATCTAAAAGTGCAATTAAATAAAAGACAAGTAAAATAGAGCTTGAAGATAAAAATTAAAGATAAAAGCTAATAAGAACCTGAATACAGCTCATTTGGAACAAACCTTCATTTGGAACAATCACTCGACCTAAATGTCACCTTTGGTTGAAATGATTCTTCTTCACTTGGAATATTACCAAAGTCCTTGATCCGGAACAAACTTGTCTGAATATGTCACTTATCCAAAACAATCTTTCATTCGGAACTTGCTGATTCGGAATCTTGTAGGTCTTGCCTTGATTCGGAAGTTTTGGTCACCCCTTGATTCGGAACTTTCCGGATGAAGATCCTTGATTCGGAACTTTTGAAGTTCCGAATGAAGGCCCTTGGTTCGGAACTTCTGGAATTGGTTCGGAAGTTATTGATTCGGAAGGTTCCGAATGAAGATCTTTGGTTCGGAAGTTTTGACTTCCGAATGAGTAAGTTTGGTTCGGAACTTTTGAAGTTCCGAATGAAGTTCCTTTATTCGGAACTTTTTGAGGTTCCGAATGAGTTTCCTTGATTCGGAACTTTTTGAGTTCCGAAAGAACAACCTTGGTTCGGAAGTTTTGACTTCCGAATGAAACCTTGGTCCGGAAGTTTTGACTTCCGAATGAACCTTCAATCCTTCCTTGGTTCGGAACTAAATCTGGAAACACAGAAACAAGCAAAATCTCCCGAAGAACAAGGAAGGTAATACAGTAGCAGGTATAAACAAAAAGTAATCAAAATCAAACACGCGTATCAATAAAAACAGTAACGAACCCACAAATAAGCATCAACAATCAATCAAAAACATGAAATTAAACAACTTTAACCATAATAATCAAAAACACTTTGGATCAAAATAAAAGCATGAACATGAACATAACATAAACACAACAAATCAAAGAATAAGAAATGTAGATAAGAGATTGACAAGATAAAGTAAAGATTGACAAGAATTAAATGAAAACTTACTTGAAATTAAATGAATTTAAGGTGCGAGACAAGGTAATTAAAATGACAATTAATGTAAATGACAAGTAATTAAATGGTGGAAGAACTAGTGTCACCCTAGCCAACAAGAGTGAAATGATAACTAATCTAGTCTATTTATAGGGAAGACTAAAGCTTGCTTAGGAAGCTTCCTTAATTGCGTACTTAGTCCCTCCTTCTTTAATCTTCTTCTTAATTGCAAGACTAAGTCCCTCCTTCTTTAAATCTTCATTAAATGTGGACTTAAAGGACTTTTAGCTTCGGGATTTCTTTGAACTCGTCTTTAATTTCTTCAATAAATAGACTTGAATTCTTCGGCTTTTGATAAACTTCCGTCTTTTGACTATTTCCTCGATAAATCTTCAGAATTGGTCGTGGACTTCCGTTCTTTTTGCACTCTTGACTTCTTGGCTTCGTCTTTTATCCTTTTCTTCAATAAAAGTCCATAAATGCCCGTGAATGTCCGTGCTTTATCCATTTTTCACCTTTTCATCCTAAATCACAACAAAAACACAAACCACGCATAATTCCGACATAAAAGACATAAAATACACGTTTCGGTCCGGTTATTATTGTAGTTAAGTGGTAGAAAAGATGGGTGTTTACACACCTATCAAATCCCCTACACTTGACCATTGCAATGTCCTCATGCAATGCATTAGTTACAAAGCAAGATTACACTTTTCATCATAATCAATCCACGTTGGCCTTTATTAAAGAGATAGAAAATTAAAAACATACAAGATAAAGAAATCAAAAGCATACCTTGGGTTTTGAAAATGTTATGAATAATCATCATCCTCAAGTTTTCACTTTCTCCAAACCAAGCTTAAAAACGAGATCATTGTTATTATAAGTTAGTAAACTAACACGAACTCATGTGGGCCAATTACTCACTTAGACTCCCTTATTCCTACGGGTATCTCTTATATTTTATTGTTGTCTTGAATGATCACGAAGATGCATTGTTTGACTTATTTCGATAGTTATTTAGTCTGAAAATAAAGTGCACGATTTAATCAATAGTTAGCTAAAGGACCAAATCTTTTAAAACTGCTTCTCGGGATATCAGAAAGTTCATATCTTGGCATAACTTGGTTCGCGATTTGAGACCTTTCTCGGGCCGATATTTGGCAGCGACTTCATACTTCAAATCTTGAGAGACGTTCATGAAATAATGGTCTTCTCTTCATAATTGGAATTTCTTCACTTGGAATTTTTGAGAGATTCTTCATATATAGACCACGACTTCTTCATTTTTCTCCAATCTTTATTTTGGACTTTGATATACAACGATCCGCCTCCTTTTATGACTTGGATCTATTTATCCTCATACCTTGTTAGGGTCTTTTCGGATACACTTCTCCATGACTTTTGGGGAGTTTTGCTTTACGTCGTGAGTCTCGATCCTTCATATTGATTTTCGATAAATGATTCTTCACATCACTTTGGATCTTTAGCAACAAAACATAGCCCTCATGCCTTGTTAGGGCCTTTTCGGACTCGCCAATCTTCGCGCCCCGCTTCATAAGTTATGCCTTGGCTATGAACTCTCGTCATTACCGAGCAACTTTTAAACGATCTGGGGCTAGAAGCTAAGTAACTTTTCAAATCGTACAACCTTATTTATTAGCAAATAAATTATTAGCAAGCGATGGGAGAATAGGCTCATAATTAACTCACATAAATTCATGAAAGAATGCTGAACTTATAATTGGCTCTATCATCTCTCGTTCTCCACAGTTTAAAATCTCAAGTAATGAGACTCGTGGATACTTAGCCTATTAAATCAAAGTTTTGGGTTTTCGAGTCGCCTATAGGATCTTGCAAATTCTTAGACTCTTTCAAGTTTAGAAATCGCATCTTAAAGTTCCCTTGATAAACGACTCTCTAGGATCAATTATAGGAACTTGCGAAAAGTTCTTGTTCTTAACCCGTGAGAGTTAAGACTTTCGCGTTTTATAGCTCCCTATATAAAAGCCTAGCAAAACTTGACTTCAACATGTTAAGGATACTAGCTAGAGTAAACTCGGATTGAGTCAAAAGATTCACAACGTTTGAAAATTAAAACCACTTATTAAACATTTATTCTAGCAAAGAAAGAAAATAACTATACAAAAGGGAAAAACTAATAGGCCAAAATAGATCAAAAATTTTGAAAAGTGTCGAAAAATTCATTTTCCGGTTAAAATGAGGACAAATACAAGGAAAAGACCACTTAACTTCGATAGAAGTCTCCCCTACACTTAAGATAAACATTGTCCTCAATGTTTAAGCATGTGGGAGTAAGCTCCCCTACACTTAGGACATTGTGCACGTTGTTTAAATCTTGCTAAGGAAAAGACAACTAAAGAGATTCCTATTTTAATATTGAGAAAATATAAAATAGTGAATCGAAAAGAGTTAGGGATAGAACCGGGGAGAAGTAGAACACGGAATCACGGGTCGTCAAGAATCATCAAGAGTGGATCATTTGAAGCTCGAATCCCTGATTAAGAAGTGAGGAGAGGAAATAGCAAACCAAAGGGGTCCCCCTACACTTATGATAAAGAAAGCAGAAATATAGATACATGGGTTGCCTCCCAAGAAGCGCTTGGTTTTTGTTAACCGAGTCGTGAGCTTGACTCGACCTTGATTATCAACGGAAGTAGTATGAAACAAATCCACCAGGATCAAAGACATAGTTTTCATCCATCAATAAGCAAGAGCTTAAGGCGAACAAGGCAAGCCAAAAGAGAAATGGCAAGGTTCCCTTAAGCAGCGACGGAGCATGGTGGAAGCAAAGTTGAAGTGGAGCAAGCATGTCTTCAAAATTTCCAAAGATATTTCCTTTTATTTCATCAGGTGGATACTGAGATGGCTTAAAGACTTCGATACCGGGATCGAACACCTTTTCCTTTAGGGGAAAATAGCACTCAGGCTCAGCCGAGTGTGAAGAAGATCCGCAAAGAAGCACAACCTCGTCCTCAGAAATGGGACAAAGAGGTGTCAAATCATACGTGCAACGGATTTCGGTGTCGACCGGTTTCTTCTCCTTTGACAAAATGCTCTTCAAATCCAAAGTAGGATCAAGGCGGTAATCTTCAAAATCCAAAGGAGGAGCATCACTCTCATGAGGGAAGTATGTGTTGAGAAATTCAGAGAAATCTTCCTCAAATGAATAATCGTCCAAAGTAGGATCGAGTGAAGGTGGAGGATCTTCATCATGTGAAGAATCGCTCGATAGAGTATCAGCCTCATCGAAATCATCGAAAGTGGGTAGCTCAGGATACTCAGAAGTACAATCAAAATCATCCGAATCTGAGCTAGAATTATTATCTTCATAAGCATCAAAGACCGGTGGAGAATCAAAAATGGGAGGAGCGTCCAAAGTAAGGAGAGAATCATCCACATTCTCTTCAAAGAGTGGATTATCAGTGGAAGACTCGAATAGAGGATTGTCATAGACGGTAAAGTCATCGAGCACATTTATCATATTCACTGATTCTCGGCTTCCAAAAGATTTGTTTGTAGGTGCTCCCATTTTGAAATTTTGTGAGGCATTCCCGACTCTTAAGATTAACTCTCCTTCGGCCACATCTACTAAAGCACGTCCGGATCTTAAAAATGGCCGACCAAGTATTAAAGGAATACGAGGGTCCATTTCATAATCAACTACGACAAAGTCGACCGGGAAAGTAAATGCGCCAACTTGAAAGAATACGTCTTCAGCTATACCAACGGGGTAAGCGAGAGTGCGATTAGCAAGTTCGAGAGTCATCTTTGTTGGAATGAGATCGGGTAATGAGAGTGTTTTCCAAACACTCAAAGGCATAAGATTTATACTAGCCCCGAGATCAGCAAGGGCAGTAAATTCTTCAGTTTTGTTGAACACGCAAGGCAACACAAAACGACCGGGATCCCCTAGTTTTTCCGGAAGTTCTTTAAGAATAACTGCAGAGCAGTTTTCATTTAAGCGTGTGTTGGTGAGTTCAATCAGCTTCTCCTTTTTGTTAAGCAAGTCCTTAAATGCTTTGGCAAATTTGGGCATGTGGACAAGTGCTTCAAGAAAACTAATGCTGAATCCCATTTGAGAAATCATACCGATATATTTCGTTATTTGCGAGTCCTCCTTTGTTAGATCATTGGTCTTGCCTATACGAGAAGGGTATGGGATTCTAGGTTGATAAGGGTTAGGTGAAGGTGTAGGTGGTGACGGTTGTGATGTTGATGGGTTTGTCCGAGATACATCGTTATGACGAGGCGGAGACGGTAATGGTGCACTATTACTAGGTGTAGGAGGAGTAGGGATACATGGTGGTGGAGGAGGTGTAGATGATGGTGGTGGGGTAGACGGAGTGACAAGGGTAGTTCCACTACGCGTAGTTATAGCACTCACATTAGCTCGCGGATTGGTGACGGTATTTGAAGGTAGAGAACCCGAAGAAGAAGAAGGTTGAGCTTCAGGCAAGAAACTAGCCAACAGATTCTTCAATTCAGTTGTTTGAGTGATGAAGGAGGATTGAAGGTTTTCACGAACCTCATTTCTGATGTCATTACCTTGCTTTAAGATATCTCCTTTTAGATTGATAATTTGGCTCTGTAGATTCTTGATTTGCTCACCTTGAGTTCTCATGATTGTGTCAACATCGGGGTTAATGGGTGGGTGTTGTTGGGTGGGTGGTTGATAAGGGTTAGAAGCACGAGGTGGGATTTGGTTGCTTCTATTGTAGTTGTTGGCGGGGTTTTGGTTTTGAGGAGAAAAACCGGGTGAAAGGTAATTGTTTGAACGGTAGCTCAGCAGATTTCTATCCCCTTGTTGTCTAGCTTGGTAATTTTCCGATGAATAATTACCGTAAGCTGCATACACATTTTCCGGATTTCCTTGTGTCGAAGGACAATCGGTGTATGAGTGAGGACCGCCACATGTTTCACAAGGATTAGCAACCGCTTTAACTTGATGTTGTTGTTGGTTTGAAGCGAGAAGCGTAATACTTTTGCTCATTTCAGCCATCATGCGGGTGAGTTCGGTCATCTCAGGGTTTGCTGAGGTAGAGGAAACATTGACTCTCGTGTTGTTTCTAGAAGAAGCAGAAGAATCCCAGTTCTTATGATGAGTAGTCATGTTCTCTATTAACTCTCTACACTCCTCGGGTCTCCTTTTCATGAATGTGCCACCGGCGGCTGCATTAATCGTATCACGATCTCGAAAAGTCAATCCGTTGTAGAAAGTATCGATCAAGGTGACCGGAAGCATGTTGTGGTTTGGACATCGGTCGATCAAGACATTATATCTCTCCCATGCATCAAAAAGAGATTCATCGGGATCTTGCATGAAACCGCTGATCTGATTGCGAAGGCTTGTGACCATGGATGGTGGAAAGTAGCGCGAAAGAAAGCGTTGAGTCATATCATCCCAAGTGTGAATAGAATTCTTCGGGAGACGATCAAACCATTTCTCGGCATGATGCGATAAAGTATGTGGGAAGAGTTGTAGGCGGAGTACATCCATTGTGGCCCCAGGCAACTTCATGCTTTGGGTGATTGTAATGAACTTGTCGAGGTGTTTGTTGGCATCATCATCAGGCAATCCTCTAAATGGGTTTGTTTGTACTTGCTGAATCATGTGGTGCTTCAACGAAAACTCAGGAGCGTTGATTTGCATCGGCGCAATCGGTCCTCCTCGTCCGAACATGGTTGGTTGACAAAGTTCCTCCATGGTCCGAAGATCGGGCTGTGGAAGAGCATTGTTGTTATTATTATTATTGTTGAGGTGCGGTAGTTGATTATTGTTGTTAACACCTGCCATATCTAAATCTTCTTGAGGCTCGGGCTCTTGGTAGTTAGAAGATCTAGTACGCATACACCTGAAAATGCAAAAGAAAAAGAAACCAAACGCAAAGACAATATATATACACAATAAAAAGAAAATCTTTTTGGATTTTTGAAAGTTTTAATTTTTTTGTGGTTTTGGTTTTGAATTTTTAATGCAAGAAAAATAACGTTCACGAGTGAACGGATCCCAAAAAGCAACGTGTCTAGCACAGAAAACTGTTGATCGTAACGAAAAGAGCCGGCAGCGGCGCCATTTGATAACTAGGTTTTACTAGGTTCTATTTTTGTTCTCGGTATCTTAACGAATTGATCTTAGCTCTCTATGTGTGACTTAGATGATCTTTGGTGAAAAAGAATATTTTTGGGTGATTTTAAATTTAAATGCAAAGACTTAAAAGTAAAAGTACTCTTAAAGTAAATCTAAGTCTAATTAAAGTAAAGTGTGGGTATTTTAAAACGTAACTAAAATTAAAGGGCGCTAAAGTAAAATGACGTAAACTTAAATCTATCTAAGGCAAACTTAAAGTGCAACTAAAACTAAGGCAAATAATCTAAAAGTGCAATTAAATAAAAGACAAGTAAAATAGAGCTTGAAGATAAAAATTAAAGATAAAAGCTAATAAGAACCTGAATACAGCTCATTTGGAACAAACCTTCATTTGGAACAATCACTCGACCTAAATGTCACCTTTGGTTGAAATGATTCTTCTTCACTTGGAATATTACCAAAGTCCTTGATCCGGAACAAACTTGTCTGAATATGTCACTTATCCAAAACAATCTTTCATTCGGAACTTGCTGATTCGGAATCTTGTAGGTCTTGCCTTGATTCGGAAGTTTTGGTCACCCCTTGATTCGGAACTTTCCGGATGAAGATCCTTGATTCGGAACTTTTGAAGTTCCGAATGAAGGCCCTTGGTTCGGAACTTCTGGAATTGGTTCGGAAGTTATTGATTCGGAAGGTTCCGAATGAAGATCTTTGGTTCGGAAGTTTTGACTTCCGAATGAGTAAGTTTGGTTCGGAACTTTTGAAGTTCCGAATGAAGTTCCTTTATTCGGAACTTTTTGAGGTTCCGAATGAGTTTCCTTGATTCGGAACTTTTTGAGTTCCGAAAGAACAACCTTGGTTCGGAAGTTTTGACTTCCGAATGAAACCTTGGTCCGGAAGTTTTGACTTCCGAATGAACCTTCAATCCTTCCTTGGTTCGGAACTAAATCTGGAAACACAGAAACAAGCAAAATCTCCCGAAGAACAAGGAAGGTAATACAGTAGCAGGTATAAACAAAAAGTAATCAAAATCAAACACGCGTATCAATAAAAACAGTAACGAACCCACAAATAAGCATCAACAATCAATCAAAAACATGAAATTAAACAACTTTAACCATAATAATCAAAAACACTTTGGATCAAAATAAAAGCATGAACATGAACATAACATAAACACAACAAATCAAAGAATAAGAAATGTAGATAAGAGATTGACAAGATAAAGTAAAGATTGACAAGAATTAAATGAAAACTTACTTGAAATTAAATGAATTTAAGGTGCGAGACAAGGTAATTAAAATGACAATTAATGTAAATGACAAGTAATTAAATGGTGGAAGAACTAGTGTCACCCTAGCCAACAAGAGTGAAATGATAACTAATCTAGTCTATTTATAGGGAAGACTAAAGCTTGCTTAGGAAGCTTCCTTAATTGCGTACTTAGTCCCTCCTTCTTTAATCTTCTTCTTAATTGCAAGACTAAGTCCCTCCTTCTTTAAATCTTCATTAAATGTGGACTTAAAGGACTTTTAGCTTCGGGATTTCTTTGAACTCGTCTTTAATTTCTTCAATAAATAGACTTGAATTCTTCGGCTTTTGATAAACTTCCGTCTTTTGACTATTTCCTCGATAAATCTTCAGAATTGGTCGTGGACTTCCGTTCTTTTTGCACTCTTGACTTCTTGGCTTCGTCTTTTATCCTTTTCTTCAATAAAAGTCCATAAATGCCCGTGAATGTCCGTGCTTTATCCATTTTTCACCTTTTCATCCTAAATCACAACAAAAACACAAACCACGCATAATTCCGACATAAAAGACATAAAATACACGTTTCGGTCCGGTTATTATTGTAGTTAAGTGGTAGAAAAGATGGGTGTTTACACACCTATCACTCACAGTTATAAACACTGGGATGATAGCACGGAACTTTCTCAAAGATCTTCGACGGATCACAAGAAGAAGCATCGTAAGGGCCCCCACAAATATAGCAACGCGGGTATGAAGAAAAACCCGGTGCATGTTGAGGATAGGGATTGTCATAGACGGGAGAGGGTGGGAAAGTATTGTAAGATTTGAAGTATGAATTTGTTGAATTGCAAAATGGACAAAATCCAAATTTTGTATCGTTGATATCAAAACCACACCGCTCACAAGTACACCATTGACATGTTTGAAAACCATGCCAAGGTCGCCCACACCGTCCGCAAGACGGATCCATGAAGAATTATAGAGAAGAGGGGTAAAGAAAAGAATTAAACATAATAGAGGATAAAGAGGAATATTTTTGGTGCAAAACTTGTGAAAAAGAAATGCTTTTTATGTTTTTTTCAAATGTTTTTGGGATTTTTTTTTTGAGAATTTTTGACACAAAAAATAACGTTCACACGTGAACGGATCCCAAAAAGCAACACGTCTCTCACAGAAAACCGTTAATCTTTACGAAAAGAGCCGGCAGCGGCGCCATTTTAATGAAATGATTTTGGTAGGTTCAATAGTTGTTCTCGGTATCTTAACGAATTGATTTCCGGCTTAAAGTACGACTCAGTTGATTTTGGTGAAAAAGAATATTTTTGGTTGTTTTTAAATAAAGGTGCAAAACAATTAAGTAAAAGTGCGTTAATTTAAATCTAAGTCTAATTAAAATAAAGGTGCGATATTTAAAAACGTGACGGAAAGTAAAATTTAATTAAATGACTAAAAAATAAAAGCGTGACGGAAATAAAAATTTGACAATAATTAAAATGAGAATGCAAAAATTAAACAAGACAAACCATAAAAGAAATCCCAGATCGGAATGTATTCCGATCAGCACCCTAATCGGAATAATCTTACCACTCAGATCGGAATGAGAATCGGAAAGTCCAATTGGAAAGCTGTCACCTTACCTTGATCGGAATGCCAAACACACCACCGATCGGAATGCCAAAAACCTACCTGGTCGGAATGCTTGGTCGGAATAACCAATCGGAATGTGTAGAAGATCTCTGATCGGAATCCCTGTCACCAAACTCTGATCGGAATCCCCTAGACTCCCCAATCGGAATATCGTTAACCTTTGATCGGAATAACTGTCCTTACCCACGATCGGAATATGGAGAGGCCTTGGTCGGAATGCTGTTTGGAACCCATGATCGGAATACTGTCACTAGTCCCAATCGGAATACCAAAAATGCACCTCGATCGGAATGAGGAGTGAAGAACCAATCGGAATATCTGTCACAAGTTCAGATCGGAATACCCACTACCTTGCCCTGATCGGAATACCAAGATACACCACCAATCGGAATGACGATAGGAATGTCAAAACCCTCTTCCGATCACTCCAATCGAAATATATAAACCCCTTTCCGATTTGTCAAATCGGAATACGAGGGAAAAAGTACAAATTAAGCTAGAACAATAAGCTATAATCCTAAATAAGCACTAGACGAAATCCTAAGGTAAAACTTGTGAAAATAAGCTACTAAACAGAAATTTGAAGACTTTTAAAACAAGAATTGAAAAAGCTTTAAGAAAAACAACTTTTATATAAAAATAACTTTTGTAAAAACTATATAAACTTGAAAATAAACCAAATAAGCTATGAAAATAAATGATTGAAAACAATCAAAAGCATAAAAATGAAATCTTTAAACAAGTAAACAACTCGAAAAGCATATAAATCAAAGATTAAAGAAAGGAAGAATGAGATGAACAAGATAAAGTAAATGTGCGAGAATTAAAAAGAAAAACTTAGTCGAAATTAAATGGTAAATAAGGTGCAAGACATGTAATTAAAGGTGCAAGTAATTAAAAGTGCAATAAAATAAAGGTGGAAGAACTAGTTTGTCAATCTAGCCAACAAAGAAAATAATTAACTAGTCCTAACTATATATAGGGGAGGATTAGGAAGCTTCCTCCCCTCTTTCCTTTTCTCTTAATTACAAGCTTAAGTCCTTCCTTCTTTAATCTTCATTAATTGCATGCTTAGTCCTTTTCTTCTAATCTTCTTTAAACTTGGACTTAAATGACTTTTGGCTCGGGATTTCTTCGATCTTGTCTTTAAATTCTTCAATAATTTAGACTTTAGTTTCTCGGCTTTTGATAAACTTCCGTCTTTTGACTTTTTTTTCGATAAATCTTCAGAATTGGTCTTGGACTTCCGTTCTTTTTGCACTCTTGACTTCTCGACTTTGTCTTTCATCTTTTTCTTCAATAAAAGCCATGAATGACCGTGTTTTCTCCACTTTTCACCGTTTCGTCCTAAATCACAACAAAAACAAAAACCACGCATAATTCCGACATAAAAGACATAAAATACACGTTTTGGTCCGGTTATTATTGTAATTAAGTGGTAGAAAGGATGGGTGTTTACACACCTATCAATGTGTTCTACATGATCGGACGTCATCGGATGATGCCGTCTCAAGTTCTCACAACTTACGATCATTTGACTAGATCACATACCACATAAGTACATAAAAATAAAAGGTCAAACATAAACATCGAGTATAGATCTCCACCGTTAATCATCGAGAAAACCTTGAACGAAACCTTGATAATAACCACTTCATCTCAAGAGTCATTCCACTTGCGGTGTCGGCTTCAACATACTCCTCGAGGTCGTAACAATTTTATTAACTCCATTCATTAAGAGATTCGGTCCTCAATTATTCCACAAGTACACGCATAAATCTTGGTGACACTTATCGTTTCTTCTTATACACTGCTCCCCGAGATTCATTTTAAACTCAGAATAAAATAGTGATCTTCAATACGAGGAACAAAACGAGATAAAAATGAATTCAATAAACGCATAAACAGACAAGATGTGGTAAAATGATTTAAGGTTGACGATCGACGAGGGATCTCGACTCACGTAACCGTAAAACATAATAATTCACAATACTAGAAAAATGAGAGCGAAGAATGAATTAAATATTAACATTAAAATAACGTTTGTCACAATTATCCGTCCCGGATTTGGTATTACCTTAAAACTCAGTTGAGGTACTTTCTTGATAAAGATGATATATTAAAGATAGGAGTTAAATAGCTTCATAATTTATTTTGGTTGTCTTAAGAAACTTTGAAAGAATGGCATGGATTTATTAATTAAACTCGTATTGATGGTTACAATTAAAAAATATAATTTCCAAATTAAATCATTATTAGGAATATAAATTAAACCGGTAATTTCATTACATTAAAAGTAAAGTATGATAAGTCAATTAGTTCAAAAGATAGAGCATAATTTCATTTCAAACATTAGTTTTAGTTATACAAAATGTGATGTATAAATTTTGACCTTTTACTTATGATAGTCATTTCGATAATTGAAAATTATTGGAAAATATATAGAAGTTCCATAAAAAATTTATAATACGTTGTAGAAATACATAAAGGTGTTCATTATTTCAAAATAAACATCGGATATATTCGGGTTTCAAAATGTGACAAGATAACAAACAAATACGAATGGAAATAATAGTCAACAATTAGTACGAAATCAGCGGTACAAAAGGGGACGAAGCAAATGTCGTATGAATTCTTAAAGAGAATGATAAAATAAAGGCGTTGATGGTAAGACGATAAGAAATAAATAGATAAACAAGTTGTCAATTTTGTTAGTGGCGGTCGATGATTCACCAACATCAGCTCGTTAACTTAACGGTGGTCGATGCATGATCGGAAATAAGATCCATACACAAATTTTAATAAAATAAAATTCCTAATAATCACTTGTAATTAAAATAATCCAAATGAACGATGTTAGTGTTTAAGGAGAGAAGTCAAAGCACAATTCACAAGAGTGGATTTCGAGACAAACAAGAGTGACGGACGTCATTCTGGATATACGGAAATCACTCTAGTGATAATTCATCATTCACATGCGGAGATATTTCAAAGATCTACCCAGTCGCATAAGGAAGATTGGACGAGAAGGAAGGATAAAACATCGAGACTTTCAAGTCATTTATCAACAGTCAGTAATTTGACGAACGGTAAAAAAAATCAGTTATAGGACAAAATGAAGTAACAAGTAGAAAAACGATCGTCGAGTAAAAACGTACCCGTAAGCGCGTAATCCGTTCAAGAAAAGGCAAGAAAATGTATGTGGATGCATAGAAATTGCGCTACTTGCATAAAATATAAAGGTTCTCAAAACTACTTTTCACTTTATTTCATTATATTTAACTTTTTCATAATTACAAGTATAAAGTTGATTATTATCAAGATTTTTAAGGTGACTACTATTCAGCCAAGCATGACTCCTTCTAAATTAAACATAGGTGATCAGGCCATGTATAATTTAGGGCTAGCAATGCAGTGCTCCATTTCGTCGAAGAGTATTACGTTTCTTATGTTTATATATAAACAATGCCATTTGTAAATGGAATTTAAAAATAGTTTATAAATTTATAGGATACAAGTAATTTGTGAGATACTCAATAAGCAACTTTTAATGTTACGAAAAGTATTTTATAAGACCAAAGTAAAAATAATTGGTGAAAATAATCGTAAAACAATATCAGATTTATTTATCAGGTGACATTATGACAACGTATAAAGTAGCCAAAGGTTTGCAAAAAGTGGCAAATAGTAGCTCATAAAACAACCATGAAATCTTCACGAATTAATAAGGTTTCGAAAGGTTATAAGGTTTATACGAAAACGCCATGAGACACGTGATGAGAATGTCGACGAACAATGTGAAGGCAAAACTTCAAAACTCAACCCAAATCAGTGGAACGTTAGAAGAAAATAATAAAAAAAATTACATCGAATGAGAAATGAGTCATATATATAAAAAGAATAAATCAATCCATATGTGTATTCTATGTAAGATACTCGACACAACATACTTTTAAGAAAGTATATTATTCGTTTTCAAATTACACCATTAATCCGGTAATTGCTAATCCTGTAATGTTTCTATTTTTAAACATTTTCATATGCAACTAGTATTCGTTAGTTGTAAAATAATATTCGTTAAAATTTTACGATCTCAAATGAACTCAAAACTGCTTAGGAACGTTTAAAACCCATGTTCTGAATTTTCTATCAGATTTGACTTTTAAATATGAGCCGATTAATTGACCCGATAAACGACATCTCCAAGACTCGGAGTCTAAAGCATTTTCATGAAAAATGACGTTTCAGACGACTTTCTAGTTTCACCCAAGACCTGAAACCCAATATAAAATGACCAAAATATCCCTGCAAGTTCTGTGCAGGTTTGACTATTTTATTTTAAAAAGCGCGGGTTTTACTTTTAAGTTTTGACCTGTTTATACACCCCCTGCGGTTTTTCCATTAAATATATTTTTCGACGCTTCCTAATGGCTCAATATATATATATATATATATATATATATATATATATATATATATATATATATATATATATATATATATATATATATATATATATATATATATATATATATATATATATATGTATACACACATGTCTTGTGGATTTTTACAACAACGAAAAATAATTCTCATAATGAGCATCAAATAAAAATATAACATAATGAATGACAGAAAATGCTTCAAGGTATTCAACACGAAATTTAGGAAGCAAAACGGTGAATGACGTTCATAATTTAAGTTTCAAGGTGCAAAGTAGGCAAATCTCCTTGGTGCCACGATTGTCCAAAAACACAAAACATAACAAGAAAAGAATGGAACATTCATAGGTTACGTTCCGGGAGCAAGAAGTTTAATGAAAGAGGATAATACAAGTTTATAGATGTAAAATCGTATTCCAATCTAGCGCCATAATCTAGACGATGATTTATAAAACGACAGTGACGTTACCGAGATATAAGCGAGCAATACACTTCGAAGTAGATACACATAAATGTCAATGAATTAAATCTTCACATGCCGTGTAAAACGGTGATAAAAATCAACAAAATACCATAAAAAACCATGATATTATTCAACACGGTATAAAGAAACGTTTAAAGATGTGTGACTCACACAATGGCCGTTAGTCTATTCCAAGGACACATTGAGCTACACAATGGTCTAGAGACTACGTTTTAAGGCGTCCAAGCACAAACAACCGGAAAACGATATGGATATCTATATAGATATCTCAAAAGGTTAAGCAATGAAAATAACGCGCGCAAATGAAGGTATGTAAGGTCATAATATAAAAATTTTGCAATAAAAGCAATTTAAATACTTCAAAAATAAATACAAAAAGATCTTGAAAATTCATTGTATTTATTTAAGTTAATCATTAATAAATAATAAACTTTTATCGAAAAGTTTAACGACGTAAATATATATCGATAAAGGGATCCTAGATATAAATATATATCCATAAATGCATCATAGTATTTATTCATAAATACTTGCCAATAAGGTATACGTAATAACGTATACTAAAATTGTAATCTCAGAAGTAGCTTGAACCTGAAGTCACGCGAAGTTATGTGCACCGACTCTTTGAAAAATAAAAACTGACAGTTATAGTTTAGGTTTTTAAAATAAAGACCTAGTTCTCAATAACTCATGGCTCTGGTACCAATCTTTAACACCCCTAAATTTCCACGCAGCGGAATACATCTTTGGGTGCTAAACAATGATACAACAACACATAATTTATAAAGAACGACTCGAAAAGAGACGTTTTAGATTTATCTTTCCTAAAACATTCATCAGAGTAGCGTAGTCCCAAGTAATTGTTACCAAAAGATAAGTTAAAACAACATATTAGTTTGTTTTAAAAATGGAACGATAAATAAATCAAAGAGTTTGAACAACAAAAGCAGTGCACAACTTCATTCCCGTGACCTCCAAGCTTCCACTTCTTGATTACCTGAAATACATGTGAGAAAATCATCAGCAAAAATTCCGAGTGAATCTATAGGTTTATATAATCATTTTGAACACAAGCAAAGATTATAAGTTTGTGACATGCATAATAAGCATCAAATAATTTGCATCAACAATAATAATTGTATATAACATAAATTGCAATAAGCTCATGGAACCGAGCCCTTAGACACTCCCATATCAGTCTAATAAGACGAGAGATTTATTAATTGTCGTTACCTCCAGATGATTGGTACATTGCCGTATACCTGACTTCTCAATACAATATGTTCAAACAGTGTGGAGGTCGGGCCTAAGCTTCTGTGACAAGTCCACACAAACTGAACCGGGACGACTTCCCCCATAGATCTATTAATTGTACTAGCGGTTAACCCATCATAGGTTAATTAACGGTCCATAATTGAGGCTTTAACAATGGCAATCACTTAATGCAATTTAAAGGCAACCACGGGTCCATTCAAAGAGGGACAAGCATACCATGAAAGACTTGTGTTCTAAGTTTATAAAAACATGTATTCCCCCTCGCGTGTTTAAAATCATTTAATAACTAGTATAAAGCGAGGCTATAGACTCACCTTAGCCAATAGTGGTAATGAGACGATCGCCGACGATAGATGATGCCCTATAAACACGACAACCGCAACCTAACAATTAAGGTGCGTACATTAATAATAGACTCGAAAAATAAATGATACATAATAAAATCAAACTCAAGTATAGAATCACGATAACTCGAGAGAAAACGATACAAGTGATTCTATTACACTCTCCTATATATTCATTTTATTATTCCATTCCTTTAATAAAAATCTGCCAGAACATACCGAATGTCTAAGCCGTTTTCCCATACTTAGACACATCAAAACTTTATGATACTACCTGAGGAACTCACATACTATATGTACAAATTCCTCCCAAGAGCCCATCAAAAGATTTTACTTCTAAAGTTCCCTGTCCGACACATCTTTGATTTACAAAATCCGGACAGTTTAGCGACCTTGACTTACGAAACCATTTTGACCATTCTAAACAACTCAATTTATAAAACCAACACTTGATTATAAAAATAGACTCAAAATGCTAAACTTTGAGCCTGAGAACAGCCCTTGAATCATTTTGAAACTCATTTTATAGTCCCCGATATTCGATCCAAATATCGACAACAATTTTCGGATTGTGTCAACACTCGTCTCCCGGTACACGAAAATCAAACTAGCGTATCTTCCACCTCGTATGGAGTTGGAAGGCCTACTTTATATCAAATCGAACCTAACGAAATTCTCTACAACATAATCCCATAATATCAACCTATTTTGAAACTTACGATTTCCGAAAATGACCTCAAACCTACTGCCCAAAATTGACTATTTAAAAATCATACAAAATCATGTTTTTGATCAAAACCAATCATTTTTATCATCATTCTAACATCCTAATATCATTACAATCTAATCCTAACACTTGTATCATCATCAAAATCAAAAACCCAAAAATTAAAAATAAGTTTTTAGTGAAAAACTAGCATAAACATCACTTGATCATCACTACTAACACATGCATACAACAAATTTGGATCAAACACCACCAACTTTTATTGAAAAATTAATATGGTTGCATGTTGATAAAAATAGTACCAAAATACTCACAAGAGTATTTTAGGATAGGGACTTTGCTTAATTTCTCTTGAATCAAACTAGAAAATTTTTGATTTGGGTGTTTATGGTGTGTGAGGGTGACGGATGAAACAAGGAGGGGAGGGAGAGAATGTGTGATTTTTTTAATAAGTTAAATGAGAAAGAATTTAGTGGGAAAAAATTATATAGTGTAGGTAGGGTGTAGTTTGCAAATATTGGATAGTTATGGACTAAAATGCAACATTTAAGTTAAAAAGCGGGAAATGACTAAAAGTCAATTTTACAAATATTTACGGGACTCGAGTTTCGTAAAAATAATTTTTAAAAGTTTAAAAGCACACGAAAAATAACGACTCGATATGTAATAAAAATGATATCGTCGAAAGTATTAAATATCGAAACGATCGATAATGGAATATAAAAGTTTTGGCATCCGTCAGTATCGCGATCACTAGTAGTCCTCGTTATTCGTCAAAATATTAAAATATAATATTTAATATCGGTTTCAACTTAAACCGTTAAGCATAATAGTATTTAACGTTATAAAATACTTCAAAATAATTGAAAATATAATTAAATTATGACCTTATTTTTATGGGTTTTACATTATATATATTAAAATAACACTTCTCAGTCTGGCCTTGTAAGGGAATTCTTCGGCACCGTTATAGTCAAAAGATTATATTAGACATTTTAGGAAAAATGTTTATAGTTAAAAGATTTTGAAATGTTTTATTAAAAACCTTGGTTTTAAAAATCTTTCCTTCTCTATAACGAGAGCTCTGGTATCAAACTGTAACACCCCCAAATATTCATACTTTAGTTCAGTGGAAGAGCCGTTGGTGTTACGGGATAGCACATTACTCAAATCATAAAAAACGCTTAAAATCTCGTCGTTTAATAATAAATCATTTTCCATTCATGAATATCAAATTTACATAGGTCCCAAGTCATAATATTTCATACAATTTTACAAAACATTTGAATGGAAATTGTTATTTAAGTGCGGGCCATAAATTCTTGTCGTCTTCCCGAGAATTACCTTCAAGTACCTGAGATAAAACATGTTAAAAGAAAAAGTCAGCGAAAACGCCGAGTGAATTCATAGAGTTTAATGAAATCCATTAATATATCATCGGTATAAAATTATTATCGAAAATCATTTTGTATAATTCTTTCTCGTAGGCCATAAAATAAGCCAAAAACATTTTATACAAATCTTTGTTGTAAATCCTACTATAGCTTTTGCCTTCAAAACCATTATACGAACCAATGTCGTAAAAATATCATACAATACGTCTTATAACGTTGTATAGAGTTAAATAAAAAACCGTTATATTAATATGGTTATGTAAAACCAAAACACGAACATAATATCAATAATAAGACCACGTATTGCTAGTCAAGCAATATATTGTAATTCAATGCGTATAGCAGTATTTTCGTTATTGGATTATTATAAGCCGCATGACATTGCTACCTTACTATAACAAACAACAGGTAGCTAACCCGAAACTCATTTGCCCATCTAAAACAGCGTGTCGTCACAATAATCACGCTTATCTAAAACAGCGTGTCGTCTCATACATAAATTCGCTTACCAATCAATGTGGCACGACGGGGATCAACCGTCAACGCGCGAACTGGGGTGATCTTCCCCAAATAGTACTATTATATGCATAAGCGTCTACCAAATCCCGGTAGTTCACAATTCATGCTAATGGGACTTTTAGTGACATAACCTAACTAATAATAATCCATTATGTTTCATTTATCGTTTCATATAATCATTCATCGGGTCATACAATCATTCGGGTCCAAATCAATAAGCAAACAATCGGGACAACTGGTGTCCTATTTTAATAAAACTAACATGTTATCTCCCTCGCAGGTTTATAAAACATTTCATAAACATTTAAAGTTTGAGGCTATGAACTCACGTTGATTGTGAAAGGCTGGTTATCGACGATTTGGATGTATGGTACTTGCTTCAATCACGGAAACCTAGACAAATAATACTCGTCTTAGACTCTTGTCCAATGACTTTATATAAACAATGGTTATGTATATATATGATAATATTATAATTATGATGATGATCAAGTGGGATTTTATCTCTTCATACACATTATAGTGTTATGTGTTAGTCAAATTTTTGACTAGTTATACTAGTTTCAATCCAATTTCGTATTAAGGCCCAATAAGCCCATTAAAGCCCATTAAGAGTTCAACTCTTTATATTAGTCCATTTATACTTTTATTATCAGGCCTATACTCACATGTTGGGCCCAAGTGGGTTAAGCCCAATGAGTAAGTCCATTAGTGTTTAGCCGAACTTGTCGGGTTAATAGTCTAATAAGGCTATTTTGGCCCGTTAATGTCCATAAGTTATAAAGCTCGGGTTTTATCAGTTTTTACTTGTCATATGTACTTATACATCAGTATACGAGTTATAAAATTTTTACATTAGACGGGTCCGACCGTCTAAGTTTTAATTGACGAAAACGTTAATTTCTCGGTTTTAGCCGAAAAGACGTAAAACTTATGTTTATAGTTTCATAACTTATAAAACTTATCAAATTTTCATTTTTATAAAATGTCCCTTTTATTTATTAAATTACATACTTATTTATATGTAATATATAAGTTAGTGTGTTTTAGGTATACATTTTATATTATATTTACTTGAGTGCTAATTCTATAATATATACATTTATTTTACAAATCTGATTATTATTTTCACTTTCATCATTTTTACCATATCTTGAGTTCTACAAGAACATAGAAGCTCATTTTTGGACACCACAAACTAAATGATATGTGCTACAATTAACTCAGTTTTAACTACTGCTCAATCAACCTCTAAATGTCTCTAACAGTTCGTCCAAAACAGACTATACAGATTTAGACTTCAATATTGTTATAATCATATCTCACTCATTTTATGGATTCCATTGATTGGACAACTCTCACATATGTACAAGACACATAACTTACTGTATATTAATTTATCCAAGTAATTTTAACAATTTATCATATAGTTCTTTACTGTTGTATACAGCCTACATTTTTAGCCACGATTTTAACATCCTTTCATGTAGCTTTTAATCATTTTAATCAAATCTATCAACACCAAATCCCTACATAATATTTTGATCATCATTTATCATCATATACATATACATAAATGAAGAAAATACAAGATTACATATTCAAAATAACAAGATTATAGGAAGAAATAATCTCTATACCACCAAAGTGATGAAAAGATGGGGTTGATGATGAACAAGAGTTGGTTCTTGTTATCACATCTTTAACTTGGCAAATGAACTCCTTGAGATCTTCATGTGCATTAATATCTTCTTGAAAATCAGCCTATAAGCTCCATGGAAACTCCTTTTCACATGTTATAACCACCTCGAATCTTCATCTTTTCAACTAGGCTTCAACATATGTTGATTATAGCCTTTGTTTATGGCTAGATTTTTTATGGTGGTGGTGTTGTGGTGGAGAAGTGGACGGCCAAGGAGAGAAAAAGAGAGAGATGTGTGTGAGTTGCATGTTGAAAATGAAGATGCTAGTTTGTAGTTAGTGGTTTTTGAGGTGTAGATGGTTTTAGAGCTAACTATGACAAGTGTCTTAGTTATTGTGTATAGTTGACACCTCAAAGGTGTGTTGGTAAAGCCTTTTTTGCCGCCCATTTGTGGGGTGAGGTAAGTGTATACTTGTCTCATCCCACTAATTTACGGGTACTTCTCGATTCTAGTTTCCTCGATTTGCGTGCCCTCGGGTCGTTTTACGAAAAAAAATTTATAAATTATGAACCAACGTTACAAAACGAATCTAATAAAAATTGTCTCATCAAAACAGAGTTCAAAAACGTAAATACGTAAACCTAGGGTTTCCGGTTTAATCGTAAAAGACGTTAAATTATTCACGTAAGTCCTAATCTCTTATCGTAAATTTGTGAGTTTGTGAACCAACACAAATTTAAAATTTCAAAATAACATTCACGGATAAATTTATTTCCTGAAATGTCGGACTGTCACCAAAACGGTGTATGTAAACGTAGCACGTAACATAGAATTCTCCGCTTCAAACGTAATCGAGGCTACTTCAAGACGTAAACCCAAATTTCTTCCCAAAAATGAGTGATTTCATAATATAACATTAGAATAATGTTTTCAAATAATAATTAAGAATAAAATATCGACCATAAATTAACGAATTATCACAGATGACTTGTTCAATCGACACTGGTACTTTACTATATACATGTGGATTGACTGAGGTTTTAGTTATCACCAAAAACAAATCGTTAATGAAACGATTTTGTAATTTTTCTTATTAGTATCGATGTTTCATCGAAGAATTTTTCAAACGTGACGAGAAGATATATTGGGTATGGATCCGTTTGTGGGCACCCTGTAATATATTTTGGGTATAGATCCGTTTGTGAGCACCCTGTAATATCTTTTGGGTATGGATCTGTTTCTGAGCACCCTATAATATCTTTTGGATATGGATCCGTGTGTGAGCACCTTTCAATGACAAAAATATTTTTGGATATGCATCCATGTTTATCAGGCCCATGACCATTATGTAACTTGAAAACTTCCTTTGACTTGAATTATCCGAAAATCCTTTTAATATTCACTTATCATGTCTTGACTATTTAGCAAGCATGAGTTAACTTGATTGAACGGATCGATTAGGAATGGCTTGGCTATTTTGCAAGCATGTCGTAATGTGATTATATGTGCTTAGTGAGACCTTTCGTGTTCGGTCGTAGTGCTTTTGATAGAGTAATGTATACTCCAAAGGATTTCTGTATTGATGAATTCGCTTTTGACGAAATAGGTTTGCATATTTGAGATCATGCTATTAGGTAATTTTGTATGACTAGCAATAATTTTCTCAATTTATATATTTTGTAAAGTTTTCGATGGACGATTTGTGCTTCGACCTGATCGACATGATCACCTATTTTTTTGAATTGATTGTCGCATTGGAAAATTTTCAAATGCATCCACTTCTTTCGACTCGTCACTTGTCATGTGGATTTTTTTTTCGAACTTATATTGATCGTCGCAAGTTTGATAATTTAGTAGTAATATACCTTGAAGCACTTCCAAAAATTGACGACTTGTTAATTTTTTGCTTCCAATGGCTTGTCCTTTGAGTTATATATTATTCTTTACTTATAAGGATTAAAGCTACATTCAAACTGTTCATTTGTGACCTTTATGTATACTCATTTCTTTGACTTTTGTTCATTCAACCTTCGCTAGAAACCTGAGCAATGACTCATCTATTTTGTCACCTCTTTGCCATTGAAGCGAAGGCTATTGAGACGAATTAAGCGTCGGGACGTCGGTTCCTAAAGGGTTAGATAATGTTGTAACTCGAAATTTTAAATCAACATTTAGACCGAGTTCTAATATTATTTGTAATATTCGAACACAAATTTGTTAACCCACTTTTATTTGTCATGTTGGTTTGACGAATAATATTGAAATCTTGACTAACCGACAAGGTTAAGGCTTTAACGTATGAAATACGTGTCATTTATTATTTATCGGAAAAGACTATGTTCGTCATCGACCGTAAATATCCTTGTTATGACATAGAAATATTTTCTATTGTCATCGTTTTAATTTTTCATTTTACGAGCATTTTTCGTAATTTATGCTAGACCTTTAGCCGTGATTCGTTTATATAATGCGCTAAAGTTTAGTAATTTATAAGCACTTATTTATTTATCAATATATTAGTGTTCTCTGAATGTCGACGTTTTTATTTATATTGAGCGTTTATTTTTCGTGATTTAGCGCATATCTTTTAAATCGTGTAACTTTTAAAATATTGGGCTTCGATAATACCCGCTTTAATAAATTGTGAAACAAATAAAAATTATAAACTACTCATCTATACTATAATCCACACTTGTTAACTATCTCATTTCATACTTCATACTTCCTACGTGTGTGTGTCTAAAATACTAGATGAACACGTGTTCATTTAGTAATGCATATCTAGTTATTAGGAATTATGGCTATAATATTACTTAAATACCCTGAAAACAAAAAATGCATCCTTTCTGATTTTTTCTTAACGAAACATCAACACAAATGCATCATTTCCAAATTGAAAACAAAAAACGCATCCTTTCGGATCTTTTCTTAACGAAACATCAACACAAATGCATCATTTCTAAATTCTTATTAAATAAGTCTTGAAAATAAACTTGAAGATTTAATGTTTTAGTCATGATCTTGGGTTAAAAATGATGATAAAGAAGCATTATTATCATTTTTCTTAAAGAGTTGGAGCTGAAGTAAATTGATAATTGGAGGATTTATGTTGGGTGAAAATAGCATGCAATAAAGTTAGGGGTGTTGATCAATAAGCTTGCTTTTGGAGTTGCTTAATTATTGTGGTCATTTTGACTCTTTGTTAACGTCTATCTTGACATTTTTGATTTGATTTGTATATTATTTTTGTTATATATGTATAGCACATATTTATACTGAGATTATAATGTGTTAGTTGAATTAGGGGTGTTGGACATCGTATATATGAATTTGTAACATTAAAGTGCAAGCTAAACAAGCATATATTAAAAGTTGTGATGATAAAACTTTAGGTCAGTGGGAGAAAAGTGAGTCTTGTGGAAAATAACAAGGTTTTGAGTTTGGTTGAAAGTCATGGGTTGATATTCCTATGTTTTTTTGTGATTTTTTCGGGTGGCTCGTCTCGTGACGATACCCGATGAACTAGATATGACCAAAAAGGAGAAACATGTCAAAACAGAACTATCTGTAGTAAACGGCAGAAAACTCCAAATATTTGTATACTGACCCCTAAATATATAAAACTAAAAGTTGTAGCTAAATATATGTATAACACACACGAACTGGATAGTTTTCTACGGATAAATGGTTTGAAAATGACGACCAAAACGGTGAGAATAAGTTCGGCTGCCAAAAACAGCCAACTCTTCTAAGTGATAAAATGGGTAAACGAGCTATGATAAATATAAATTAGGGGCAATTTAACTTATAATAAGTAAACTACATATTTTAAGAATGACTTTGATAAAAATAACTCATGTATATTATTTACGGTTTAGGAGAAACGATCTAATCTACGAGACATGTCGGGAAATTGTAAGAATTGGACTATATTAAATTAACGTTTAACATGACGATTTATATAAAAACCGATGTGTTATGACCCACTTGTCGGGAGTTGTATACTCAGCTTTATATTGATATTTAGAGATCCCGAGCCCCGACCAACGTGAGTTATTAAGTCATCAACGTTTGGAGGCGTTTTAGAACCTGTAATGCATATAAAGTTAATTTTGGCCATAAAAGCCCAAGATACACTTATAATGGCTATTGGGATATTATTGGGCCTAATGTTAGAATTAATATTTGAGTTCAAACCTGGTCATATAATAGGCTTAAGCCAACTGGCACTTATTAGGCCATTAATAGGCTATAATGGGCTTAATTACCAAAATGAAAAAATATATGCTAAATTGTTATCAAAGGTTTTATAAAAGGTTTATGAAACTTATACAATGTGCAAACTTACTAAAGTTAACTATTTACATATATGTATGACATATTTATAGTCCCGAACCTGAGACGCGTTTCATCATTATTAGGTCTCGTTCGGTCATACGTCGACCGTTTGGCATCTCGTTCTCGATCAATGAGTGATTGTTATCTTGTGAAGTCGCGTGTCGACTATCAGGCATTTTGTTCTAGATCAACATGCGACCGTTAATTAGTGAAGTTGTGTTTCGACAATTGGGAGTTTCGTCCTTGATAAACGTGTAGCAGCTATATCAGGTGAGTTCATAGCATCACTTTTACTGCTTTATACATTTTTATAAACCCGCGAGGGGGAATACATGCTCTTGGTAAATAAGCATATGTGTTTATATATATCCTTTTGAAAGGATACATGTTTGTGAATAAACATTCGTTCTTGTAATATATTCTTTGAACGAATACAAGCTATTGTAAATAAACGTAAAGACGTTTGATTGAATGCTTTTGGAAAATGAACATAAGCGTTTATTGTATAGGTAATGAGCCACTATTAATAAGGATAAGTTTCGTTTTGCCAGTGAAAAGTCCCTATAAATCATGAACCATTAACTACTTATGATGGGTAGGCGCTCGTACAGACGAATGGATCCAATGGGAATGATGACCCCCACCCAGGCAGGTCGCACGTGTGAGTTGGAGGCTCAGACGGGTGTGTTGTACCTGAGGTATGGGGTATTTTGCAAGATACCTGACTAGGGAAAATTTATTGATTAAGCCATCGGTGTCATGAGCTTAGCGTAATAGTGTGGAATATAGATATTGCATGTGTCGCAATATCGCCAATGGATGAGATTCTTGTGTTCAAAAGCTACATGGTTTATGTAAAACTCCATTATTGTTTTTTTAAAACCTAGGAATTCACTCAACCGTAGTGTTGGCGTTTTAGCATGTATTCTCAAGTATATAGGTTTAAGAGAAGGTGGAGCATGGAGTCGCGCAGGATAAGTTGAAGGCAAAACAAACAATTACCATTCGATAACTTTGACAAACATCTTTATTTTTATTAAAGGTTTAAATAGTTATTGGGACCTTTTTTTATTGAACTATGATATTTATAAAATTGTCTAATGGTTTATTTTATAAAACGTCGCTTTTTAGGTCGTTTTCTATAACTGTGTTTGATGAACTATGAAGTAGCACCCAAAGTTGATATTTCGCTGCCTTGTGAATTTGGGGGTGCTACAATGATACCCTATCGACGCATATCGTGTACAACGATACCCTATTGACTCATATAATGTGAAACGATATCGGATCGACTCGTATCATGTGAAACGACACCCTATCGATTTATATGGTATACAACGCTACCCTATCGATTTCTATGGTATACAACAAAACCCTATCGACTCATATCGTGTATAAAAATACTCTATATCGACTCATATCGTGTACAACGATAACCTGTCGACTCATATCATGTGGAACGATACCCTATCGACTAATATCATGTGAAACGATACCCGAGTTATGATCATTGAAAATAGATATGTATCCGAACCATTTATTCTAGCAAAACAAGCAAACCAATATTGATTTGTTGAGGTGACAAATTATTATAGATGGAATGTCATCATTCATGGTAAACGAGTTAAAGTGTTCAGAATGTTGTCTATGAGGACGGATTTGAACCGTTTGATAAGCTACATTTGTTTTGTAATGATATTTTCATTTTCAAATGATGTTAACGATGATACTACTAACGTAAGTTCCAACCACGATATATTCTTTGTGGAATCATCATATTTAATAAACCTAAATAATTTTGATAAAACACTCCGATATCAAACATGATTATAACACACCGTCTATAAATTATGTAGTTAATTTATGTTTAATGCTAATGCTTTAATTTAAAATTTATCAATATAAACATTAAATTAAATATTTTTCATTTACTTATTAATTACAAAATTTAATTAATACAAGTTTTATTTAAATTTGAAACTTTGGTTAACTTAAATAAATTAAAAAAACTTATGATAATTGTGTAATACTGTATATACTTATATCCTATTTTTTAGGATTAATCTGCCCAAAAATCGATCAAACTACCACTACCATATACCATTATCGTCAATAAAACCAATCATGATGCATGGCGAAGAAGGTAAGTTTTACAATCATTATTATACATTTTAAATATTATGATGAATCTTAGTATCTATAAGTTTGTTATAGGGTTAGGGTTTAGCCTTATTGGGAATGTTGTATTCTTTTTGTTTTTATTACTTTTGATTTGATTCTAGTGTTTACCCTTCTTGATGTGTTGATATGGTGGTCTATGTATCACTTTGAAAGTTTATGCATTTGTTTTGTTTCTTGAATATGACACCATAATATCTTATTATTTTAGGTTTTTTTATATCTTTTAGTTTTGAGTGTTGTTTGTTTAGGTTTTGTTGGTATCATCTAATTTTAGGGTATTGGTTTTTATTATACTCCCCTCTACCAAAAACTACTTTAATCAGCAATTTATCATTTGTTAATAAGTTTGATGCTTAATAGCATAGATTACAATATGTTTAACAAGAAACGTGTAATTATTTGATATGTTACTAACCCTAACATGTACATGTTTGTAGACGTTTACAGTTCATCATCTAGTTCCCCTAGTGTTGAATTTGTCCCAACCCCTAAGAAACAGAGTCCGATTACGGGTGTAACAAGTTGTTCCACTAAAAAGCGTCCTCCTCCCACACATCCTCCCAGTTATGCTCCCTCTTATCCTCCCTGTTATGGTTCACCCAGTGTTGAATTTGGCCCAACCCTTAATAAAAAGAGTCCGGTTACGGGTGTAACTAGTTGTTCCACTAGAAAGCGTCCTCCTCGCGGTTATGCTCACTCTGACCATCCCGATCGTTGTCCCTTTCATCCTCCAGGTTATAGTCCCGCTAATCGTCCCGGTTATGGTCCCTCTCATCCTCCCTGGTATGGTCCCTCTAGTAAGAAGGTTGTAGAAGCTAATGATGAGGCGGAAGAAGATTCTTCGGATGAAGAGTTACACATTTTGATGTGGAGGTAGATGCTGAAAGAGCCAAAGGCAATTTGCACAATTCAAACAAGGTATAACTAAAGTTGTTATGTGTTTGTGGCTATAGATGTGACATGTATACCATTAATATTTTTTTAACACGTGTTATGTTGATCTATTAGGAGCACTGGACGACAACAGATTGACAGAAACTGAGCCCTTTCTATGACTCTAACGATGAAGAAAACTAAGATGTTGATTAACAGCTTGGAACAAGGACTGCGGAACAGGAGAGTGGGAATAAGGGCAAGGGCAAATGGCAGGTTTGAGATGGATGTCAGGTCGTTATATGTAATATGTAGAGAGTAACAAAAACAATACTTTATTTTGGGTTTCGTTCATGATTGTCAGGTGATGCCATGTTAACCTTTTTTGGTTGGTACAATTTTATATTATTTGTGTGTAGTGACCATAGTATGAATTATGTATAACGTATATGTAATGATGAATATTAATTGTAATTTAACTATGTTTATGATATCATACTGTCTTCTCTCTATTTCTACTTAAATTTTTAGGTAACGGTGTTTATCAACCCAGTGCCTCTCAAAGATTATAGTAGCGACTCAACATGGTGATTGTTCTTAAACCCTATTTGATTTTGTATGTTTTAGATTATCAAATAATGTTAAATTGCATATACTATCATTATGGGTCGATTTGGGGGATTTTAGTATGCAAAATATGTAACACTCCCATTTTACCTTTACGCAACAGAACATTGATCTAGGGTATTACTTCATAGAACACAAGTCATAATAATATAAAACAACTTAAAAGAGTGATGAAATCAACTTTCTATATATTTCATAGAAAAGTCATAGTTTTACAATATGAGGTTCCTAAAATCTAAGATAATAATTTCAAGCTTGTGCCTCTTCATGCCATCCATATGCTTCTCCATGCTATCAGTCAAAGTTTCCTGAAATATATTCTTACAAGTCAACACAAAGGTTGAGTGAATTCATAGGTTTTTAATAACAGTTTTGAATACATTTCTACCACCTCGAGCTATTTTCTCACATAAAAAATTATATTACACTAAGCTCATGACATCAAAACTAAAAGAATTCACTGATGTGACCGTCATGACATGAACGCATGACAAGTAACCTACATGTCCTAGGTTACCCATTAGTTCTGATAAAGTATGCTCGATTACCCCCCGTATAGGTAACACAAACAGGATTCATTAAACCCAATAGATCTATTTACCCCATTAGCGCACACGGATGTGTTTAATGATTCATGAAATTTGGTAAACAAGTAACAGTTTAGACACTCGTACAATAACATATTTCAGTAAAATCATATAGTTAAAACACATGTATTCCAGTTTTAGCATATATCCCCCTCACGGGTTTTCAAAATATTTAGAAAGCATTTAAAAGTGAGGCTATGAACTCATGGTATGTTAAAAATCATCAAGTCAAAACAATTCATTTTCTTTATTAAGTAGCATATATCCCCTCCCACAGGGTTTAGAAAACATTATAAAACATTAAAAGTTGGACTATGAACTCACCTTATGTCCATAGAATCTGAGCATTAATCAGATATATTTAATTCACAAAGAACAACTTGGTCATACAAACCACAACTTAGTTTCCCACAAACCTGTTTTAACATTATAGTATCAAGTCTTTGATCTTTAGTTCAATATTTCAAGTATTAGGTATCTTTGATTTAATATTCAGTTGTAATTCTAGCACCATTGTTCGGGCCATCATACTCGGAAACCATTCTATAAATGTTTAAGGAGCGAGGGCACTTTAAATCGTAAACCGAACCACTCAATCAAATCGTAATATCAAGATGGAACATATTCTTAAAAAGATCTCTACTAACATGATACTTTAATTACTTCCTCATATTTATATTTAATCTTCTTTAGTTTCAAAATTGGCAAAAATATCTCTTTTGGTTATATTTTAGCTTTACACTTTTAACCCCTAAAATATATAGTTTTAATTATTTACCTTTTAAACCCTCAATATTTAACCTTAGGGTCTCAAACTTTCTAATATTTATTCTTATATCTTTAAATTTCAAAAAGTGACACTTTTGGTCCAAAATATTAAATAGTTTCAAAAATGACAGTTTTAGTCCCTATACTTGTAAAAATCATATAACAACCTCAAAAACGGACAAAATGATCCAGGATTTTAAAACAAAGTTAAACATATTTATAATCATAATAAAAACATTTCTCTAGAATTATAGCTTTTGAAATGGGTTTTTGTTTATTAGTTCATGTAAATTACAAAGCTAGGATTTTAAGACATCTTTACCTTATAACTTCTATTTTAAATTATCTAATGATCTAATTTCTTTTAAATTATATTTCTAACATCTTATAATAGTATAAAAACACAAAGAAAGTATTATAACAAGATCAAAAGATAGCTAACAAAGTGATTGAAAGTTTATGGACTTATATTCAATAGTCGTATGATAGGATCGAACTTGTGATTACGGGATTGCACTCAATACGTAAAGAGTTAATTTATTTATAAAATATATTTATTAAATTGAACCGAGCTATAACTTTAACGACTGTTAAATAATTAAGAGTTAAGTATAACGAGCGTTGTGGAATAAATAGGTATAAGAAAAGAAGGTTCCGGAACACCCACAAAGAGGTGTTCGACCGTCGGTTAGGGGACAAGGGGGGGGGGGGGGGGGGAAGGAAAATCTTTCCTTTTATTTGTTTTTACTTTGGCTACAAGAATTACTAGGCCTATATAAACAACCCCTCCCCCTCATAATTCTTCACTCCTTCCCTTCCTCTCTCTTTGATCGATAGCAACAAGAAACCCACAAAGGGTTTTGATTGGTTTTATTATTCTTTCGGGTTTGCTTATAATCTAGTCCTAGCCCTTCTCTAAGGTTGTTGGGTATATTTTTAATAAGTGTAAAAGCATTTATTCTTTTACCACTTATTTCCAATAATAACAAGACCAAAACCTGTATTTTATGTCGTAAAAGTCGGAATTATGCGTGGTTTGTATTTTTATTGTGTTTCAGGATAAAAAATATTAAAAGGAAGAAAACATGGCCTACTTTTATCGAAGAAAATGAGAAAAGACGAAGTCAAAAGATCAAGAGTGCAAAAAGAACGAAAGTCCAAGGCCTATTCTGAAGATTTATCGAAAAAAAGTCTAAAGACGGAAGTTTAATGAAGTCGAAGAACCAAGTCTAATTATAGAAGGAAATTATATGACGATTTCAATTTATATCGACAAATCCCGAGACAACGTCGAGAAAGACAAAGAATATAAATCGTGTCGAGACGAGAAGAAAGAAAGAAGGACGCATAAACACTTAGCCTCCCCACCGCCTATATATACCCTCCTAATGTGTCATTAGGAGGGTGTTAGTGAGTTAGCTAGTTCATTTTTTCCTTTGTAGTTTTAATTTTTAGAGAGAGAAAGTGTTTAACTTTCTCTCACTAGAATTTCATCTTTTCATTCTTTCATGTTTAAGCTTTAGTTTAATCTTGTCTTTTGGAATCATTAATCTACAAGTTCAAGTTTAAGCTTTTCATCTTCAATCTCTTTCTACCTTTCTTGATTTTTTATTACTTTTGATCTGAAATAATCATGCTTCTAGTTTCATCTTGATGTTTGATTGATTAAAAAGTTTATCTTTTTGTTCATATCTAAGTTTTTGTACAATTCGAGCTTTGAGCTTATCATGCTTATTGGCTTATTTTGCACTTAGCTTATTTACTTTTAAGTTTTCTTAAAAGTTTAGTCTTATTAAAGTTTGTTTTATAAAGTTTGCGTATTTAGTATTTTAAAAGTCGTCAAATTTGTGCTTATTTAGTCTTGGCTTAGAGTTAGTAAATGCTTATTTGCTTAAGAGCATATTCGTTTCGGCTTAGTTATCTTTTGTGTCACATCGCAATATCATAAGGGTTTTTTCTGTCACGATCTCTTGTATACGATCGCATTGACTGCGATCCTGACATCTTTCATTTACTACGATCCAATCATACGACCCACGCGGTGCGATCGTTGGATGCGATCGAGGGTCATGATTACCGTGGGTACGATCGCATTGACTGTGATCCTTTTGGTTATGATCGCAGGCCAGGATCCAATAGTGCGATCCCTCATTTATTGAGTACGATCCACCATTGCGATCTACCACTGCGATCCACATCACAATCCATCCTGCGATCGATTGTCACGATCGTGTGTTGCGATCTGAGTTACGATCGTATTGCGATCTAACTTTGGTTTTTGTTTTATTTATCTTAGTTTTCAAACTTTAATCTTTTCCCGCATTTTTACTTAGTGTTATATTTAACTTTTATTAGTCTTAGTTTAATATTACTTTATTTTATTTTCAAATTTATTTTTTAACTCGTAATTTTTAGTTTAATTTTTAAAGGTTTTATTTTTACTCAACGACATTTTTATTTTTGTTTTTAGTTTAAATAGATAATCAAACCATTTTATTTTTCCACCAAGAACGATTGAGTCGCACTTTCAACTGATAATCAATTCGAAAAGACTGGAACAACGAACTTTTATTTTATACTTGGCTAAAGTGTTGTATTAAATGGCGCCGCTGCTGGCTCTTTTTGTTAAGATTAACGGTTTTTAGTGAGAGACGCGTTGGATTTTGGGATTCGTTCACTTTTGAACGTTATTTTTCGTGTCATAAATTTTCAAAAATCCATAAATTAAAAATTTTAAAAAATTTAAAAAAATAGAAAAACATAAAAAACCAAAAATATTTCTTGTCTATCTTTCTTTTCTTTTTGTAGGTGTGTATGCGTACCCGTGCTCGTAAGAAGAAAGCAATTCAAGCCGAAGTCGAAACTCCACCTATTGTCGCCATGGACAATCGACCAATGATCGAGCTTTTGCAATCGCAAGTAGAGGGCAACACCGATGCTATTGTCATACTCAAATCCGGCTTCATTCAAATGGTCTCTGCTCAACCATTCTTGGGGCGTACACTTGATGATCCTCATGACCATATGAAAAGGTTCCTTCAACTCACTAATACGGTCAAGTATAATGGGGTTTTACAAGAGGTGATTCGCTTGCAACTTTTTCCTTTCTCCTTAGAGGGACAAGCCCGCCATTGGCTTGATAAGGAACTGCCACAAAGTATTCTTACCTGGTCGGATTTAGAGACCAAATTCATCAACTACTTTTTCCCACCCTCACGTACTACCGCTTTGCGGAATGAAATCATTAACTTTGAGCAAAAGTACGGTGAGACATTTAGTGAATCTTGGGACCGTTTTAAGGAACTTTTAAGAAAGTGGCCACTACATGGTTTGACAAAAGTACATCAAATTAGTACTTTTTACAATGGTTTAAGCATGAATGACCAAGATTCACTAAATAGTGCCTCGGGGGGTAACATTTTGGTTAAGTATTCTAATGCAGCGTTGGATATTATTGAGAGTAAGTCTAGAGTGCAAACTAAAATTGTTCGGGCTAATGTGACTAGTGCTAATACTAGTGACGCCGACAAGAGAATTGATAAGCTTACTTGGATTGTTGAAGCACTTGCTCTACAAACCCCTAACAATGCCAAAAACAACAATGCGCAAGTTAATGCTTTGAGTCAGTCATGTGAAATATGCGGGGGTTCTCATTCATACACCGATTGTCCTTCGACTCATGACAATCCGGAAAATGTGTATGCCGCTAACGGTAACTTTTCTACGGAGGCTATCAAGCACGTCCTCAAGGTGACCGCAATTTGCTCAGTTATCGTTCAAACAACTTCCTTTGAACACCCGGTTTTCCTCCTCAAAACCAAAACAACCTCAATCGCAAGAATCAAAACCAAACTCGAGCTCCAAATCAATATCAAACCCAAAGAAACCCATATCCACCTCAAGGAAACAACCAAGTTTACCAACAATCCGCTTATTAACCACCTGCTTAGCATGCTTTTCCTCCCACCCAACCCACTGCATTTAATCACGAGGTTGAAACTTACATGAGGACTAATGACGCGCTGGTGCAGAATCTTCAGCGGCAAATCATCAACTTGAAAGGAGATATGGCAAAACAAGAGAATGATCTTGGAGCCGATATGCGAAACTCTTTGAGCAGTCAAACGAATGACTTAAGGGATATGATGGCTAGTTTCTTCCCAAGTAATCAAGCATCTGGTTCGGGTTCTCTTCCGAGTAACACCGTTGCTAATCCAAGAGGAGAGATGAAAGCAATCACCACCCAAAGTGGCAAAGGTTTAAAGGAACCCGAGATTCCTACACCTACACCGGTGATTGTGACAAAGGAAAACGAGACCCCTTCTCCAATTCCTCCACCTCCTACTTCCACCCTTCCACCACCCAAGGATGTGAGTGAGAATTCCATTCCAAAGCCTTCATCTCAACCCAATATACCTTATCCCTCAAGGTTGAGGAAAGAGAAGTTGAAGAACAAGGATGATATTCAGGTTTCTAACTTTCTTAAAATGTTTAAACAACTGAATTTCAACATCTCCTTTTCCGAGGCTCTTGCTCACATGCCGAAATATGCTAAAATGTTTAAAAATCTTCTCAGTGATAAGGAGAAACTCCTTGATATAGCTCAGACCCAACTAAATGAGAATTGCTCTACAGTGCTCTTAAGGAAATTACCAACCAAACTTGGTGATCCGGGTCGTTTTCTCATTCCTTGCAACTTCCCCGGGGTAGAGAATAATATGGCCCTAGCCGATCTAGGTGCTAGTATAAACTTAATGCCATTAAGTGTTTGGAAAAAATTATCTCTACCCGAGCTAGAACCCACACAAATGACATTGGAATTAGCTAACCGTACGGTTGCTTATCCGGTGGGGATAGCCGAAGATGTCTTCGTCGGTGTCGACAAATTCACCTTTGCGGCGGATTTTGTTGTCGTTGACTACGAAATGGACCCCCGTGTTCCATTAATCGTTGGACGTACATTCTTGAGGAACGGTCGCACTATCATTGATGTAGCCGCGGGCGAATTAATCATGAGAGTTGGTGACGATAAAATCATCTTCAACATGGGTAAACTTTCTAAGCAACCTTATGAACACGAGAGCGTTAATTTCATTGAAGTTCTTGATGAGGCTTGTGAAGAACATTTCAAATACGCTTGTAAAAGTGGTTCTTATTCTCTACCCATTGTTGAGACCGTTGCCTCTATTGCTCCCTCACTGACTCAATTTGGAGAAAGTGATTTCCTTTTGAAAGAATTTGAAGCAACTTTAGGGAATGTGAACTTAAAATATGACGATTCTCCCTCCGATTGGGATGAAGACATTCGTACCATTGAGAAACTTCTCAATGAGGACCATATTTCTCCACCATTTCCTAAGGAAATCTCTATCGATGATCCGAATTTGACTACGCCTTCCATCGACAATCCTCCAGATTTAGAGCTTAAGGATCTACCGTCTCATCTCGAATACGTTTTCTTAAAAGAGAATGATAAGTTACCCGTCATTATTGCTAAGGACTTAAAAGAAGATTAAAAATCTCGACTTATCGACGTGCTGACAAATCATAAGAAAGCAATTGCTTGGAAAATTTCCGATATCCGCGGAATTGATCCGAACTTTTGTACTCATAAAATTCTCATGGAAGATGACTTTAAACCCGTAATCCAAAACCAAATAAGGGTTAATCCTAAAATTCATGGCGTCATCAAGAAAGAAGTTATCAAACTTCTAGATGCCGGAATGATTTACCCTATTTTGGATTTGCCATGGGTTAGTCTCATCCATTGTGTGCCTAAGAAAGGCGGAATAACCGTTGTTCCCAATGAAAACAACGAGTTGATTCCTTCTCGACTTGTCACGGGTTGGCGAGTTTGCATAGACTATCGTAAGCTCAATGATGCCACTCGTAAGGATCATTTTACTCTTCCTTTCATGGATCAAATGCTCGAGCGTTTAGCGGGTAATGACTACTATTGCTTCTTAGAAGGTTTCTCCGGGTATTTTCAAATTCCCATCGATCCTAAAGACCAAGAGAAAACCACATTCACTTGTCCTTATGGAACATTTGCTTACAAAAGAATGCCTTTCGGCTTATGCAATGCTCTTGGGACTTTCCAAAGGTGTATGATGGCTATATTCCATGACATGGATGAAGAAACTATGGAAGTCTTCATGGATGATTTCTCGGTCTATGGTGATTCTTTCTCTACTTGCCTTTCCAGTTTAGAACGTATACTCAAACGGTGTGAAGACACTCGTCTTGTTCTTAATTGGGAAAAATTCCATTTCATGGTAAAAGAAGGTATTGTTCTTGGTCATAAAATCTCCAAAGCTGGTCTTGAAGTCGATCGTGCTAAAGTCGATGTGATTGCTAAATTACCTCCTCCTTCAACCGTGAAGGGTGTGAGAAGTTTCCTTGGTCATACGGGCTTCTATCGTCGATTCATCCAAGATTTCTCTAAGATCGCTCACCCGATGACCCACCTCTTGGAAAAAGATACTCCTTTTATCTTTTCTAAAGAGTGTATTGACTCTTTCTATCTTCTTAAGGATAAACTAACTAAGGCACCGGTCTTGGTTACCCCTAATTGGGAGTTACCTTTTGGATTGATGTGTGATGCTAGCGACTTTGCTATTGGAGCAGTTTTGGGACAAAGAGTGAACAAACACTTCCAACCAATCCATTATGCTAGCAAGACAATGGCGGGGGCTCAATTGCATTATACCACTACCGAAAAAGAGCTTTTAGCTGTCGTGTATGCTTTTAAAAAATTCCGCCCCTATATTTTCCTTTCCACCACCATTGTCTATACCGACCATTCCGCGTTGAAGTACTTGTTAACCAAACAAGATTCCAAACCAAGACTTCTTCGTTGGGTTCTACTCATTCAAGAATTCAAAATTGAAATTCGTGATAAAAATGGAGCGAAAAACCTAGCCGCGGATCATCTTAGTAGACTCGAGGATCCTTATCAAGGGGAGCTCCCAAATCAAGAGAGGCCTTGATGTCTATTAACTCCCATCTTGATGAAACCCCATGGTTCGCGGACATTGCAAACTATTTGGCGGGTGGAATTCTCATGGTAGGGTTAACGTCCCAGCAAAAGAAAAAGTTCTTTAAAGACATTAAGCACTATTTTTGGGATGACCCTTACCTTTTCAAACAATGTTCGGATCTTGTCATTCGTCGATGTGTTGATGGACTGGCAGCTTTATTAATCCTTGAAGCTTGCCATAAAGGACCCACTGGTGGTAACTTTGGTCCTAATTACATCGCGAAGAAAGTTTTTGACTCTGGATTTTATTGGCCCACCATTTATCGTGATGCACACGAAATGGTTAAGCATTGTGATGCTTGCCTACGCCAAGGCAAGATCACGCATAAAGATGAGATGCCTCAAAATTTCATCCAAGAGTGTGAAATCTTTGACGTATGGGGTATCGACTTTATGGGGCCATTTCCATCCTCCAACGGGAACAAATACATCCTCGTAGCCGTTGACTACGTATCCAAATGGGTTAAAGCAAAGGCTCTCGCTATGAACGATGCGAGGGTGGTTGTGAACTTTTTGAAACAACTTTTTGCTCGATTCGGTGTTCCTCGTGCTATCATCAGTGACCGCGGGACTCATTTTTTCAATGATCAATTTGCTAGAGTCATGGCTAAGTACGGTGTCAATCACCATCTTTCCACCGCTTATCATCCCCAAACAAATGGTCAATCCGAGATTTCTAACCGTGGATTGAAGAGAATATTAGAGCGTACTGTGGGAAAGCATCGTGCCTCATGGGCCGATAAGTTAGATGATGCTTTGTGGGACTTCCGTACCGCATATAAGACACCTATTGGTTGCACTCCATATCGTCTTGTGTATGGGAAGGCATGCCACCTCCCTATTGAGTTGGAGCATAAGGGGTACTGGGCATTGAAGTGGGCCAATTTTGATATCAACAAAGCCGGTGATCTTCAGAAGATTCAACTCAACGAGCTAAATGAACTGAGGAATGAAGCTTATGAGAATTCATTGATCTACAAGGAGAAAAACAAGATCATTCATGATTAAAGGATTAAGAACGAGAGTTTCACATTGGTGATCAAGTTTTACTCTTTAACTCTCGGTTGAAGATTTTCTCGGGCAAGCTGAAGAGCCGTTGGTCTGGTCCATTCACCGTCGCCAAAGTCTTCCCTTATGGCACCATTGAGCTTTCTCAACCAAATGGGCCTAATTTTAAAGTGAATGGCCAGCGTGTGAAGTTGTACTTTGGTGAGGACATCTTTCATGAGATGATTCCATCCCTCACCAGGTTTCCTTTGAATTAGTTCTGGGTCGAGTCAGGCTCGTGACTCGGTTAACAAAAACAAGCGCTACTCAGGAGGCAACCCGTTGATCTATCCTTTACCGTTTTCATAATAAGTGTAGGGGAGCCACGTAGGTGTTTGTTGTCTTCTTTCTTATGATGTGCAGGGATTGGAGCTTCAAAGATCCACTTTTGATGACATTTGACAACCCGTGATCTCGTGTACCCGTCTTCCCGGTTCTATCCTAAACTGTCGTGATTCAATATTTCATATCTTATATGTTCACACTGAAATCACTATAGTTGTCCTTCCCTTAGCAAGATTTAAACAAAGTTCACAATGTCCTAAGTGTAGGGGAGTTTACTCCCACATGCTTAAACATTGAGGACAATGTTTATATCAAGTGTAGGGGGGACTTCTATCGAAGTAAGTGGGCCTTTCCATTAATTTGTCCTCATTTTAACCAGAAAATTTGATTTTTGACATTTTTCAAAATTTTTTATCTATTTTGGCCTAATAGTATAGTAGTATTTTCCTTTACTATCGTTGTTTACTTTATTTTCTAGAATAAATTTTGAATAAAGTGGTTTTAATTTTTCAAACGTCGTGAATCTTTTGACTCAACCCGAGTTTACTTATCCAAGTTTACTCTAGCTAGTATCCTTAACGTGTTTAAGTCAAGTTTTGCTAGGCTTTTATATAGGGAACTTTAAAACGCGAAAGTCTTAACTCTTACGGGTTTAGAACAAGAACTTTTCGCAAGTTCCTGTAATTGATCCTAGAAAGTCGTTCAAGGGAACTTTAAAATGTGAATTCTAAACTTGAAAAAGTCTAAGAAGTTGCAAGATCCTATAGATGCCTTGAAAACCCAAAACTTTGATTTAATTGGATAAGCATCCACGAGTCTCATTCCTTGATATTTTAAATTGTGGAGAACGAGAGATGATAGAGTCAATTATAAGTTTGGTATTCTTTCATGAATTTATGTGAGTTGATTATAAGCTTTTTCTCCTATCACTTGCTAATAAATTTATTTTCAATAAATAAGGTTGTACGATTTAAAAAGTTACTTAGCTTCTAGCACAAAATCGTTTAAAAGTTGCTCGGTATTAATTAGAGTTCATAGCCAAGGCAAAACTTATTGAAGCGGGATGCGAAGATTGGCGAGTCCGAAAAGGGCCTAACAAGGCAAGAGGGCTACATTTTGTTGCTAAAAATCCCAAGTGATGTGAAGAATAATTTATCGAAAATCAATATGAAGGATCGAGACACACAATGAAAAGCAAATACTCGCCAAAAGATCATGTAGAAGTCTATCCGAAAAGACCCTAGTAAGGTATGAGGATAAATAGATCCAAGTCCTAAAAGGAGGCGGATCGTTGTATATCAAAATCCAATATAAAGATTGGAGAAAAATGAAGAAGTCGTGGTCCAAGTATGAAGAATCTCTCAAAAACTTCAAGTGAAGAAATTCTTATTATGAAGAGAAGACCATAATTTCAAGAACGTCTCTCAAGATTCGAAGTATAAAGTTGCTGCCAAATATCGGTCCGAGAAAGGTATCAAATCGTGAAGCGAGTTATGCCAAGATATGAACTTTAAGAGGTCCCGAGAAGCAGTTTTAAAAGATTTTGTTCTTTAGCTAACTATTGATTAAATCGTCCCACTTTATTTTACAGCCTAAATAAACTATCGAAATAAGTCAAACAATGCATCCTCGTGATCATTCAAGACAACAATAAAATATAAGAGATACACCTAGGAATAAGGGAGTATAAGTGAATAATTGGGCCACATGAATTCATGTTAGTTTGCTAACTTATAATAACAATGATCTCGTTTATAAGCTTGGTGTGGGGTACGTGAAACTTGAGGGTGATAATCATTCATGAAAACCAAAACCCCAATGTAAGTCTTTGATTTCTTTACTTGTTTTCTTTTAAGTTTCATTAATGTTTAGTATTTAATAAAGGCCAAGGTGGGTTATTTATGATGAAAAATGTAAATCGTGCTTTGAAATTAATGCATTGCATGAGGGCATTGCAATGGTCAAGTGTAGGGGATTTAATAAGTTTGAAAAAACTTATCCTTTTACCACTTATTTCCAATAATAACAAGACCAAAACGTGTATTTTATGTCGTAAAAGTCGGAATTATGCGTGGTTTGTGTTTTTATAGTGTTTCAGGATAAAAATATGAAAAAGGAAGAAAACATGGGCTATCACGGGCTTTTATCGAAGAAAACGAGAAAAGACGAAGTCAAAAGATCAAGAGTGCAAAAAGAACGGAAGTCCAAGGCATATTCTGAAGATTTATCGAAGAAAAAGTCTAAAGACGGAAGTTTAATGAAGTCGAAGAACCAAAACTAATTATAGAAGAAAATTATAAGACGAGTTCAATTTATATCGACAAATCCCGAGACGACGTCGAGAAAGACAAAGAATTTAAATCGAGTCGAGACGAGAAGAAAGAAAGAAGGAAGCATAAAAACTTAGCCTCCCCACCTCCTATATATACCCTCCTAATGTGTCATTATGAGGGTGTTAGTGAGTTAGCTAGTTCATTTTTTCCTTTGTAGTTTTACTTTTTAAAGAGAGAAAGTGTTTAACTTTCTCTCACTACAATTTCATCTTTTCTTTTTTTCATGTTTAAGCTTTAGTTTAATCTTGTATTTTGAAATCATTAATCTACAAGTTCAAGTTTAATCTTTTCATCTTCAATCTCTTTCTACCTTTCTTGATTTTTTATTACTTTTGATCCGAAATAATCATGCTTCTAGTTTCATCTTGATGTTTGATTGATTAGAAAGTTTATATTTTTGTTCATATCTAAGTTTTTGTACAATTCGAGCTTTGAGCTTATCATGCTTATTGGCTTATTTTTCACTTAGCTTATTTACTTTTAAGTTTTCTTAAAATTTTAGTCTTATTAAAGTTTGTTTATAAAGTTTGCGTATTTAGCATTTTAAAAGTCGTCAAATTTGTGCTTATTTAGTCTTAGCTAAGAGTTAGTAAATGCTTATTTGCTTAAGAGCTTATTCGTTTCGGCTTAGTTACCTTTTGTGTCACATCGCAATATCGTACGGGTTTTACCTGTCACGATCTCTTAGATACGATCGCATTGACTGCGATCTTGACTTCTTTCATTGACTACGATCCAATCTTACGATCCACGCGTTGCGATCGTTGGATGCGATCGAGGGTCACGATTACCTTGGGTACGATCGCATTGACTGCGATCCTTTTGGTTACGATCGCAGGCCAGGATCCAATAGTGAGATCCCTCATTTATTGAGTACGATCCACCATTGCGATCCACCACTGCGATCCACACCACGATCCATCCTGCGATCGATTGTCACGATCGTGTTTTGCGATCTGAGTTACGATCGTATTGTGATCTAACTTTGGTTTTTGTTTTATTTATCTTAGTTTTCAAACTTTAATCTTTTCCCGCATTTTTACTTAGTGTTATATTTAACTCTGATTTGTCTTAGTTTAATATTAGTTTATTTTATTTTCAAATTTATTTTTTAACTCGTAATTTTTAGTTTAATTTTTAAAGATTTTATTTTTACTCAACGACATTTTCATATTTGTTTTTAGTTTAAAATAGATAATCAAACCATTTTATTTTTCCACCACGAACGATTGAGTCGCACTTTCAACTGATAATCAATTCGAAAAGACTGAAACAACGAGCTTTTATTTTATACTTGGCTAAACTCTTGTATTAATTTTCCACAAGCGTAGAAGCTCGGTTTACACGTGCTAGAATCACGGTTAGCTCGTTGTATTGCGGGTGTACAAGAACGTAATATAGTCTTACTTTAGACTATATCTTGGTAGTGTACGTTATAAACCCTAATAGGTGATTCGTTCTTTATCTTGTGGATTTGCGTTAGCTAAAAAGTATGTAACCCTAATTCGATTAATTATAATTGTGTTATTATGATCTTGTTAAAACGCTTCCGCTACATGTGTGCTTTGATCTCGTTTAGGGTTTTGTGTAATTGTTATGAAACTATATAAACCTTTAGTTGTTATAATTATCGAAAATCTAAAGTTTTTTAACTAATAATTGTTTTGAGTTAAAACTATATGTTTTTTAGGTTTTCTTAAAAATTAGGGTTTTGTTTTTTTAAAAATTAGGGATTGACCGATTTTTATAAAAAAAGAATTGTTTTTGAAACTCTAAATTACATGTTGTATAATTTATATTAAATTGCATGATTAATTGTTATGTCATGTAAATTAAAGGTTACGATCCGAAAAGATTTAATTGTTAAGAAATTTGGGTGGATCCATGATGAACGTGCATGTTTTCATGGATCGTAAAATCGTATGCTTATATAATTTTATGTGCTACTTGCGTTATTTGACTCAATAAATTTTGAGTTAGGGAAGACTTTTATATGAATATAAAAATCTAGATTTAAAGTTTATTGAATAAATCGTATGTATGTGCCTATTTGATTTATTTATCGCGCATATAAATTGTTATTATGTGTTTATGATTTAGTTTTTTTACTTGTTTATGTTAAAAATTGTATGAATTGTTGTAATCAAGGGTTTTTTAAGAAAAACAAAATATGGACTAAATCATATTAAAATTAATATTTGTTTGAGATCTAAATTACATAGAATTACGTTGATTGGTGAATTAAAATAATAATCTAACGGCTACTCCTTTTGACAAACTATAAAGTGGGTATAATGCACCGCTGATCATGTACCCGGTTAAGGAAGGAGGTGTTACGCCATTAGTCGCTGACCAAATTCCCGACTCGCATGTGTGTCAAATTGAAATTAACTACGATTATTATTTGCTTTATACCTTAAGGTTTATTTACCGCAAATTCACATCCGAAATCACAATGAATAAGATTATTGCTTTGTGCTTTAGCCGTAAGTACGTTGTGAATAGTTGTGGGTAAATTCATTGATTGGTTAAACCAATACCTCAACATAATTTATGTATAAACTTAGTCTCGTGAAAAAGTTTACTAAATGTTTTATTAAACTTATTCTATGGAGTTGTATGCATGCTTCTCCATACATTGATTTTGACATCCATTTATACCATTAAAATTTAAGTTGAATGCTATCTAATTGACGAACACTTGAAATTACTACGTTGTCATATGAGATTTTTGGACGATGTTATGATGGAGAGAAAACTTTCATAGAAGCAGAATTTTATTTGATGGTTTTACGTTATTCAGATTAGACGACTTAATTAAGTTACTCAGTGACATCTGGAAAGATAAGGCATTCAGAAGGGTTGAAACATGTTTACAATGCAAAACGTTTTTTTGGCAATGTAAATCCCTTAAAATATCAAGAATTTGAAAATTGTTTGTCAATTGAATTGTTCGACAAGTCACTATGTTGAGTACATTCATTACTAGCAGATCAACTGATGTAATGGATCTATGTCAATATATGTTCTAGGATTCAAGGAAAGTACTATGGTTTATATACCGGGGTAATTTTATTTTCTTGAAAGTATTTTTTTATCGAAAATACTAATATTTGAACTTATTTCTGTAGAAATGGCTCAACCCGACAATAACACTATAAGTTATGTGTTCAAAACATTTTTTGATTGTCCAGAACTTACTGGCCCGAACTTCAATGATTGGTACCGCTCACTAAGAATTGTCTTGAGAGTAGCGGGTACTATTGATATCTTGACCACTCCTTATCCGGAGGATTTTGCTTAAGGAGCTTTTGAAGCGCAAAGGCTTCAACACGCTGCTAATGTTAAGAAGCACTCGGAGGTGGCTTGCTTAATGTTAGGGAAAATAGCCCCTCCACTTCAAAAGATGTATGAGCTATTTTATCCTAAGCGTATGCTTGATGAGCTCAAGGCTATGTTCGAGAAGCCACAAGTTGTGGAGATCTACGACTTAGTAGATGTTTTGCATAGCTGCAAGCAAACTCTTGGAAAGTCTGTTAGTGCGCATTATATGGATATGAGGGGTTATATGGAACAACTCATTGCACTAGGACAACCCTATGATCATAATATGGCTATCAACTTGATCAATAGGTCCCTTAACAAGGTCTTCAATGATTTTGTTAGAAACTATAATATGCATTGCAGGGGGAAGACAACTAATGATTTGCATGCATTGCTCGTTGACTACGAAAAGGGGTTATAGGATAAGGCATCTAACTCTACTCCTCCTGTACTAAGAATACAAAAGGGTAGAGTGAGTAAGCCCAAACCGCAAGAGAACAAGAAGAAAGGCAAAGGCAAGGGTGATAAGGGTAAGTAAGTTGCGACTTATTCAAAACCAAGCAGAACTTTGTCAAGAAGAATCAATCTCAGAAGAATGAGACTTGTCACCATTGTAAGGCAAGTGGTCACTGGAAGAGGAATTGTCCTCTTTACCTCGAAGAGTTGCGAGAAATAAAGAAGAAGTCTGAGCAGAGCCCTGCAGCTTCAGGTACTTTATTTATGATTGAATTATATAATTTGACATACAAATTAAATTCCTGGGTATATGATACGGGATGCGGTATTTACATTTATAATACACTACAGGGATTTAATCTGGAAAGGAAGCTATCCTATAGGGAACAATTTCTACAAGTGGGAAATGGTGCACAAGCAGCGGTTGAAGCTATAGGAACATTTAATTTAGTTTTACCTTTCGGTTTAGTACTGATTTTAAATGATTGTCATTATGCACCTACAATTGTTAGGGGTGTTATTTCCTTTTCTGGTTTGTTGAATACTGTATTCGTTCATACTATTGATAATAATGGAATTTCTATTTGGAAAGATGGTATATTCTATCTTAATGCAATTTCTGTGAATAGTGTGTTTGAAATAGACACGCATGAAAATGAATCCAAGTATAATAATAATTCTATTTTTAGCATGAATAAGAAGAGAAAGTTTGACAAGAACTCTTCTTATCTTTGGAATTGTAGACTTGCCCATATTGGGAAGACTCGTATACAAAAGCTTCAACGTGAAGGACTTTTAGAAAATATCAATGATGAATCATTTGAGTCTTGTATCTTTAGAAGGATGACCAGGAAACCTTTTAAGAGTAATATTGAAAGGGCTACTGATCTACTTGGTTTAATACACACTGATGTGTGTGGACCACGTAGACATGTGTCAAGGAAAGGTGCTAGCTACTTCTTAACATTTACGGATGATTATAGCCGTTATGGATATGTTTATTTAATTAAGCATAAACATGAGGTATTTGAAACATTCAAAGTGTTTAAAGCAGAAGTAGAATTTCACAACTAGGAAAGAAGATTAAAGCTCTTCATTCTGATAGAGGTGGTGAATATTTGAGTCAAGAGTTTAAAGATTATCTAAGTGATAATGGAATTTTTTAGCATCTTACTTCTCCCTATACTCCACAACAAAATGGTGTATTCGAAAGAGAAATCGTACACTATTAGATATGGTGCGATCTATGTTTAATCTTACAACTTTACCATTATCCTTTTGGGATTATGCTTTAGAATCTGTTGTTCGCATTTTAAATATGATTCCCACGAAGAAGGTGAATAAGACACCATATGAACTATGGCATGGCACGATGCCATATTTGTCTTATTTAAAGGTGTGGGGTTGCGAGGCGTATGTGAAACGTGACTCGGGTGACAAAGTCCAACAACGATCTGTGAAATGTTTCTTTGTAGGATACCGTAAGCAAACTATGGGTTACTACTTTTATTATCCACCTAAGAACAAAGTGATTGTTACTAGGTATGGAGAATTCCTTGAATGTGATCTTATAAATCAAGAATTCAGGGGAGAAATTATGATCTTGAAGAGAGTCATATAGATACGTTACCTTCTAAAAACACTAGCGAAATAATTCTTGTAGAACCTGAAATCTGGCGGTTGCGCCATAATTAGTTCCCCTGCGTAGATCTGAAAGGATTAAAAATGCAAATAGAAATATATGTCTTAATATAGAGGATTATGATGAAGTAGGGGATCTTGGAGAACCTGCTAATTATAAATCCGTCATGCTTGATCTTGAGAAGGATAAGTGGATGTTTACTATGGATGAGGAAATGAAATCCATGAAAGTTAATGATGTTTGGATTCTTGTAGATCCACCACCAAATGCTAAAGTAGTGAGACATAAGTGGATATAAAAGAAGAAAACCGACATGGACTGAAAAATACAATCCTATAAAGCTCGTTTATTAGCTAAAGGTTTAACTCAAACTTTTGGCGTAGACTACGAGGAGACATTTTCTCCTGTACCAGACTTAAGATCTATTATGATTCTCATAGCTATAGCAGCATAATATAACTATGAGATATGGCAAATGGATGTTAAAACTGCCTTCTTGAACGGTCGATTAGATGAAGACATCTATATGCAACAACCGGAAGAGTATGTTGATCCTAAGAATCCAAAACACGTGTGTAAACTTCAAATATCTATTTATGGACTTATATTTTATAGTCGTGTGATAGGAAAAACTTTATGGACTTATATTTAATAGTCGTGTGATAGTCGCGTGATAGGATCGAATTTGAGATTACGAGATTGCACAAAATACGTAAAGAGTTAATTTATTTAATAAATATATTTATTATATCTATTAAATTAAAATGAGCTATAACTTTAACGACCGTTAAATAATTAAGAGTTAAGTATTAACGAGCGTTGTGGAATAAATAGGAAGAAGAAAAGAAGGTTCCGGAACACCCCACAAAATGGGTGTTCCACTGTCGGTTATTGGACAAAGGGGGGGGGGGGGGGAAGGAAAAACTTTCCTTTTATTTGTTTTTACTTGGGCTACAAGAAATACTAGGCATATATAAACAACCCCTCACCCTTATAGTTCTTCACTCCTTCCCTTCCTCTCTTTTTGGTCGATCGCGACAAGAAACCCACAAAGGGTTTCGGTTGGTTTTCTTGTTCTTTCGGTTTTGCTTATAATCTAGTCCTAGCCCTTCTCTAAGGTTGTTGGGTAGATTTTCCACAAGCGTAGAAGCTCGTTTTACACGTGCTAGAATCACGATTAGCTCGTTGTGTTACGTGTATACAAGAACGTAATATAGACTTAATTTAGACTATATCTTGGTGGTGTACGTTATAAACCCTAATTGGTGATTCGTTCTTTATCTTGTGTATTTGCTTTAGCTAAAAGGTATGTAACCCTAATTCGATTAATTATAATTGTGTTATTATGATCTTGTTAAATCGCTTCCTCTATATGTGTGCTTTGATCTCGTTTAGGGTTTTGTGTAATTGTTATGAACTACATAAACCTTTAGTGATTGACTAGGATGCTCCAAAATGGCTCCTAATGGGGTATATGGACTATATCTTCATCATAACTCTTCAAGATCTCCTAGAACTTCTTCCAAAGCTTACTACTGATCTTAGGGACTTCTTAGGACTTAAACGGAGGTGTAAGAACAGAATGTATGTGTGTTTAGGTAAGAAACGGAAGGATGATGAAAGAATGGGAATAAACCTAAAAATTGTCTCTCCCTAGGGGCGATTTCAGCCGCCAACTTCTCAAATCCAATCTGTGCCTATTATAACTAACTTTAATATCCAATTCATTGGTCGATTAACGTTTTATTTTGATCCTGATCGGTTTGTTTTGTTTAGCTCTTTTAAAAGATTTATTTTCGATTTAATCGCTTCTAGCCTAACCTCACGATTCGTTTGATAATCCTATTTTATGGTTTCATACGTGATCTTTAGAGTATACATTTCATTTGTATTTTTTAGTGTAGTTAGGGTTTCGTCTTACATCCTTGTTGTACAATCGTTTAATCTCCAATCTTAGGGGTTAAACGAGGATATCTGTTCGATTCCTTTTTAGGGTTTCGTTATTTTATGTGCAGTTCGTGAAGGATCCAGCGTGCTCATTCAACTTTTATATTCTGATCTGTAGGATCTTGGTTGTTATTATTGGTTATTTAACGTCATATAATTAAACCCTCATTTGGGTTTGGTTGTATTAATTGGCTGTTTGACTACTGGTGGTTACAAAACCCTAATTTTAGGGTTTCGGTGAATATATATCTAGGAAGTGGGATTGCTGAATTATTTTTGAAGTGGATTTGAGAGAGGTGGATAAAGGATTCTTCAATCAAAAATCATGTGGTACTAAGTATGCTAATGAGGTTTCGATTACAAAGGTTTCACTAGTTGGCGATATTGCTGGGAAGATTAAGAATATTGATGGCAAGATGGTTGGCAGAGATGGTAAACCGTTAGTGGCTCGCAGAGGTAGTTGTTCTTTGGATGCAGCGAAGAATTCAAGCTGTCAAAGGGTGCAAGGGTCGAGTAATATTGGTAAAGATGCGCTGATTGTATCTAACAGTATGCAACCCTTATAACAGGTTATGGATTCGAGTGATAATCAATCGATGCCTTCTGATTTTAAGGAGGCTGGTTATTATCCTGATAAAGGAAGTACTAATACCATGGTGAATCAGTCTAGTAACTCCTCTAATGGTTCAGAATCTACTGCAAAGAAGTCTTCATCAGCTGCTATTCCTTGGGAGGCCATTAAGGAAATAAAATCTAGGTTTGAGAATACCTCATGCGGGTACTCCGTGGGTAAGAGGCTAGCTTTTCCTATGGTGGAGAATTTTGTTACTCATGCTTGGGGACGATTTGGATTGAAACGTGTTATGTCTCATCATGGCATGTTTCTTTTTTAATTTGAAACTTTTTTAGGTATGGAAAAGGTGATGGAAGGTGGTATGTGGCGAATCAATCTAGTCCCTATTATATTAAAGATATGGATTCCAAATACAGTACTTACTAAGGAGGCTGTGTCTTGTGTTCCATTATGGGTGAGAATGCATAACGTGCCTCTAGTAGCATATTCAAAGGTTGGGTTGGATGTGATTGCTTCGAGGGTGGGTAGACTCATTAGATTGGATGCGCATACGACTAGCATTTGTCCCAATTCTTGGGGGCGTTGTGACTATGCAAGAGTGCCTGTGGATGTTTTTGCCGAAACACCTCTTGTTAATTCGGTGGATGTGGAGATCTCTCTTGATGAGGATGAGGGACACGTTATGGCCAAAATAGATATCGATTATGAATGGCAGCCCCTAAGGTGCGAGAACTATAAAGTTTTCGATCATGAGGAGGCATTGTGTCCTTTAAAAGGTAGTAGCTACCCTATAAAGATTGGAACTTCAGGTAATAATATGAAAAAGGGTAAGCAGCCTATGAATGACACGGGTAAGAAGAACAAGGATAAACATGTTAGTGTTCAGCGTTATATCAAAGGATATCGTGTTTATAATCCTAAGAAAAAACTTGTTTATCGTGCGGTGGTTAAACCACAAAGTTGTACTCCTGTTACTTGTAACATGGAGCAGACATTGAATACAACCAAGGTGCCTTCTCCTCTTCCTGAATCTTCTAGCAATGATAAACCGAACTATATTACTGATGATATTGGTTTTGCTGTAGTAAAGAAGTTCGTTGATAAAGTGAATGCCGAGGAGTCAATTATTGAATATATCGAGAATAATACTAAGGAGGGTTGTGATTCATGGGAAAAACATGATGATAAGGGTTCTTCTAAGAATATTAATGCATCTATAAATGTGCTTAATGCGGATTCTGAAACGGATGATGATGATGTGGTTCTACCTGATAATAGAATGTCTTTTCCAAACCCTTCACTTGGTGGCGGGCAACAATTGGAAAATGAGGTTCTACATGCATATGATGAATTTGATGATCATTTTGATGAACATTCAAGCCTATATCAAGAGTTGTGGCCAATTTGACTTCAAGATTAAGAGTCGAGGTAGAAAGTAGTTTATATTTATGATTTCATAAGTTCAGCATGTCGTACTTATATAAAAGAAAGTAAAGTAGCAATTATGTTTTTTGATTTATTTGTGCCTATGTAACGGGAAGAGGTGAGGGATATCACCCTCATCCATTGTACTTAAACGCTTTTTTGGTGTAATGCATTTTACCGGGGTATTGATTCCCTTTTACCCAAAAAAATGGAAGGATGATTTCCAAACGAGGCATAAGGTACCTATTTATACTATTTTCAACACTTAGCCTCCAAGTTAAGCCATAAAACGTGTAAGAACAGTATAGAAGTGACTAAGGGAGGCTAGGGAAGGTCTATCCAAGTCTAGGAATAATTCATGGAAGCTAGCTTCAAGTTTATCGTAGGCTAAGGCTATAAAGAAGCCACGAAATTTTAAGATAGGGATGAGGATGTGTCATCTACAAGTAGCTTATCCACCTACTTGTAAAATATCTCAAAATATCCTAAATATATTATCCTAAATTTAAATTTGGGAGGGAATGCTTTTTGAATCATTTTTGGAGGGAAAAACCTAGTCGGATGGTATTTCTAGGGCTTGTAACTTTATACTTTGTAATTTTGATAATTAAGGGTTTAGGAATGTTATTAGTGATGGATTAGGGTATAAATAGGGTTTAGACATTGTAATTAAGAAGTTTGGGTCTTTGGTTTGAAGTTTAACAAAGGTTTGAGGTGAAATTGGGAAGAAAACTTAGGCGGGTTAGGCTTTCTAATAATTTATGGTTAATTCTTGTTATATGTGATTATCCTTCAATTATCTACTGATGTATACTCATTTTATACCTCCTACATTGTCCTTAATATGTTCATGAAGTCCCTACATTGGTTTTAGTAAGTTATTCTAAGTAAACATGTCCAAAGGGTGAAAATACCCATTTTGACCTAATTTACAAGTCATGCATTAAAATGTTGTACCTTGTTCTTTAGAGTACTTGTATATTGTCTTAATATAATCTTATAACCTTAATGTAATGCTACAAGTGTTTGTAGACTTGTCCTAAAAGACTAGGTAGTGATTCTATGTAGATTTCTTAATATAAGGGTTTTTAGGTCATTAAGCCTAATGACTTTCTATCTTAGGTAATTAGTGTTTATATCATATATTAGGATTATTGTAAGTCTCATATAGTATGTTTATGACTTGTAGGGATTCTAAATTCTTAGTTTAAGGGTTTACATAGGGTGATCAATCTAGGTATAATCATGGGAGCTTAAGATCCTATGCTTTGATAACTTGTACATTGTGATTTAATCATTTGTAACTTAGTTTGATATAAATTTATAATCTTAATATGATACATAGTTGAGTTTTATAATTTGTTTCAAAAGATTAGACTCTAATTCAATGTAAAATGGATTTTATATGCTAATCTTGGTTACTAGATCTTAACTTGTAATTAGCTTTGGATTAGTGAATATTAGGGTTTTGTGATCAATTACCTTTCTTTTGTAGGATATAATATGATTAGTATATTGTATTTGATACTTGTACATAGATATTATGTAGTTATATTGCTTGAAACATTGTTTACCAAGGGTTTCTAGGTGATGATCCAGACTATTATGTACATTTACTTGTACTTAGCTTTGTATAGTTTGTTCTTACCATTCTTAGGTATTATTATGTCTTCAAAGTATAGCTTATAACTTGTTTATAATCCATAATGACTTATTCATATGTATTCTCCATTCATAGTTTAACCATTCTTGAGTTTACAACTCATTTAAAGGGATTCTAGGGTTTATAAGGGATTTAGGGCATCATAGTTATATTTGAGATGTTCTTATTCATAATGTACGTATTAGATTACTTTTAGTACTTAGACTTGATATATACATTATGTTTACAACATATAGGAATATGTTGTAGTGGTAGTTTTGGTTAGGAGAACACTTTCATCTTAGCAAGTAAGGTACAAAAGCAAAAATTTCTAGTCAAATTTTCATATTAATACAATCATAACATATGACACATAAGTGAAATTTGAGGATTGTCACAGTCTCTCCCCCTTAAAGAAATCTCGTCCCGAGATTTAGATAAAGAGTAATGTTATAAAACAGACGATCAAAATCCTCACGTGTCCAAGTATATTAAATCTATATTTGTCTTATATCGAATATCCTTAAGTCCATTTATAAATTCTTACTAACATAAAGATGCGTCCAACTTTATGCAAGGAAGAAATCATAAATCTGGTAATTTAAATTTATTCATTTGATTGAAGAAGCGTCCTAATTTAATCAAATAAATAGGATGTAAATCATTGACTTAGAAATTTCCGACATAACACGAATATAAACAAATATTCTAACATTTGACATATTTATTATACCCTTAAATTTCCTTCTTTCATCGACGTAGGTAAGACGTCCTGTATATAATATCGAAGAATATGATTTCTAGAGATGCTTGACGATAAAATAGAAGACGATATTTTATTCCTTACAACATGTATATAAGATACATGATAATTCTACCGAACATATAGCTTATAAGACCATTTGCCTTTAGAATTCCCAATCCAGTTACCTACTATGTTGAAAATCTGACACTGGATGGTGCAAAGTTTTGTGTGATGCAGAGTGCATTTCTTAAACAGATGAAGGTTTCAATCATATTCACCGTAGGTTGGATTCTAGTTTACTTGAATTTTTACAGACGTTCTTTCATTGCTGAATTTATGCTTAAGATTTTTCTGATTCTTCACATGATTGTGCTTAATTACTTTGTTCATTAACTCTTTGGGTAGAGGTAAATGACTTTTTACAATATATTGGGATTTTGGAAGTGGTAATTTCTCTTCAAAAACCTTCGATAAAATTCCTTAATAAATTTTCTAACAAAATCTTCTTATGAAGTCTTCTTAATAGATTTTCGGATGAAATTCCATGACAAAATTCCATGATAAAATCTTATGATGAAGGTTTTTATCATTCTATAGAGTAGGATATAAATCTACTAACTCTTGAAATTTTCTCGCGTATGTCTCAAGGTTAATTCCTTTTATCATTAGATAGCGGAGTTTGTGACACCCCGGGTAGGGTCAAAATATGCGGAAATATCCACGGAGATGTCACAAGGGTGGATCGATAGCATATAATACATAGAGCATAAGATAAAGAGTTAGTCAAATCAGATTACATGTTTATTTAAACAAATAAATAAAAATTGTCTTAAACATGGTGAAGACTGATTGTTTGAGTTTCCCAAATAGAACCCCGGATGAGTGCTACAATGCAGATTACTAAGATGTTGGAGACCATGCACACACCACGTACTAACTTCATATTCCTGTGCAAAACATACTAACGGGGTGTAACACCCTCAAATTTACATAATTCAATACAGCGGAAGACTCGTTGGTGTTACGGGATAGCACATTACTCACATCATAGACAACGCATAAAAATCGCGTTGTTTAATAATAAAAGCATTTCCATTCATAAATATCAAATTTAGATAGGTCCCAAGTCATTGTATTTCATACAGGTTTTACAAAGCATTTGAATGGAAATTATATTTTAAGTGCGGGCCATGAATTCTTGTTGTCTTCCCGAGAATTACCTTCAAGTACCTGAGACAAAACATGTTAAAAGAAAATGTCAGCGATAATGCCGAGTGAATTCATAGAGTTTAGTAAAACCATTAATATATATCATCGGTATATAATTATACCGAAAATCATTTTGTACAATTCTTTGTAATAGGCCATAAAATAGCCAAAGTCATTTTATACAAATCCTTATCAAAAATCATAATATAGGCTTTTGCCTTCAAAATCATTATACGAACCAAAGTCGTAAAAACATCATACAATAAGTTTTATAACGTTCTATAAAGTTAAATAAAAACCGTTATATGAATATGGTTATGTAAAACCAAAACACGAACATAATATCAATAATAAGACCCCGTATTCCTAGTCAGGCAATATATCGTAATTCAGTACGTATAGCAGTATTTCGTTAATTGGATTATTATAAGCCGCATGACATTGTTACCTTACTACACAAACAACGGGTAGCTAGCCCGAAACTCAATTTGCCAATCTAAATTAGCGTGTCGTCACAAAGATCACGCTATGTAAATCTTCTCATACATAAATTCGCTTACCAATCAATGTGGCACGAAGGGGATCAACCGTCAAGGCGCGAACTGGGGTGATCGTCCCCATATAGTACTATTATATGCATAAGCGTCTACCAAATCCCGGTAGTTCACAATTCATGCTAATGGGAATTTCAGTGACATAACCTAACTTTAATAATCCATTTTATCTCATACATCGGGTCATATAATCATTCATTGGGTCATACAATCATTCGGGTCCAAATCAATAATCAAACAATCGGGACAAATGGTGTCCTATTTTATCAAAACTAACATGTTATCCCCCTCGCGGGTTTATAAAACATTTCATAAAAACATTTGAAAGAGTGCGAGGCTATGAACTCACGTTGATGTGGGAAGGCGGTTATCGGCGATTTGAATGAACGGTACGTGCTTCAATCACGGAAACCTAGACAAATAATACTCGTCTTAAACTTTTGTCCAATGAATTTATCAAAATAAAAATTATGTATATATATATGATGACTTTATAAATATGATGATGATCAAGTGGGTTTATATATTCTCATTCACTCATTTTTGTGTTATGTGTTGACAACTTTTATATTAGTTTACTAGTTTTACCTATTTACATGTTTTAGGTCCAATAAGCCTTTTATAAGTCCATTAACTTGTATTAATCCTTTTTATACTTTTGTTATCAGTATTATACTTTACATGTTTGGCCCAAGTGGGTTAAGCCAAATAAGTAAATTTATAAGTGTTTTACTAACTAGTCGGGTTTATAGTCCAATAATGCTACTTTGGCCCGTTAATGTCTATATGTTGTAAAGTTAGGGTTTTATTGGTTTTTACTTGTTATATAAGTTCATATATCAGTATTTGAGTTTACAAAAGTTTATATTAGACGGGTCCGACCGTCTAAGTTTTATTTGACAAAAACGTTAATCTTTCGGTTTTAGCCAAAAAGACGTAAAACTTAGTATATAGTTTTTATAACTTATAAAACATATCAAACTACCCATTTTATATAATGTCCATTTATTTATCCTTATGCATATTTATATAAATGAAATATATAAGTTAGTGGGTTTTTATTTCACATTTTATACTATATTATTTGAGTGCTTATATAATATTATTAAACTTTAATTTCACAAAATCTGATTTTTAGTTTCACTTTCACCATTTTGATCATATCTTGAGTTCTATAAGGAGATAGAAGCTCATTTTTGGATGACATAAACTTCATATTATGTGCTACAAATAAGTTAGTTATAGTTACTGCTCAATCCATATCTAAGTATCCTTAACAGTCCCTACAAAGCAGACTATTCAGATTGGTATACAAATTTTGTTTTGATCATATCTCACTCATTTTGATGATTCCATTGCATGGCCAACTCTCATATGTGTATGACATCTAATACTTAGTGTAAAGTTATTACACCATGCCATTTTATCAGTTTAAAATTTGGTTACTTGCTGTTTTTATACAGCCATCACATTAAGCAAGATTTTAACCATTTTATATGTGGTTTTCCATCTTTTTACCCATGTTTATCAAATCTATCAACACCAAATCCCCACATAATATTTTTAATCATCATTCATCATCATATACATATACATAAATAAAGAAAATACAAGATTACATATTAAAAATAACAAGAGGATAGGAAGAAACAATCTCTATACCACCAAAGTTATGAAATGATGAGTTTTTGGATGAACAAGACTTGGTTTTGGGTAACGAATCTTATGAGATATCAACACCACTTCTAGGATCACCAAGTATTTGTAGACTCCTCCAGAAATCAGCCCTTGATCTCCATATAAACTCCTTTTTAGTTGTTAAAATCACCTCCAATCTTCATAACTTCAATGGGTTTTCATCATATGTAAATTATACATATAATTTATGGTTGAATTTTTGATCTAATGGGGTGTCTTTGGGTGATATGGGACGTTCATAGGGAGAGAGGAAGAGAGAAAATGTGTGAGTTGCATGAGAGAAATGGAGGAACTAGTTTAGTGTTGGTGGTTTTGTGAAAGATGGTTTTGATGTGTAAACTAGGACAAGTGTCCTAGTTTATACTATAAACTTGCCACATCTTTGATGTAGTGGTGGTGTGTTGGTCATCCCATAGTGGGGTGAGGCAAGTGTAAACTTGTCTCATCCCACTAATTTACGGGTACTCCTCGATTCTAGTTTCCTCGATTTGCGTGCCCTCGGGTCGTTTTACGAAAAACGTTTTTATAAATTATGAATCAACGGCACAAAACGAATCTAATAAAAATTGTCTCATAAAAAATGGAGTTCGAAAACGTAAATACGTAATCCTAAGGTTTCTGGTTTTAGTCGTAAAGGACGTTAAATTATAATCGTAAGTCCTAATCTCTTTTCGTAAATTTGTGAGTTTATGAACCAACACAAATTTAAAATCTCAAAATAATATTCACGGACAAATTTATTTTCTGAAATGTCGGACTGTCACCAAAGACGGTGTATGTAAACGTGACCATGTAACGTAGAATCCTCCGGTTTAGACGTAATCGATGCTACTTCAAGACGTAAATCCAAATTTCTTCCCAAAAATCGGTGAGTTCATAATATAACATTAAAATAATGTTTTTAAATAATACTTGAGAATAAAATATCAATCATAAATTGACGGATTGTCACAGCATTTACCCCTAAACAGGATCTTTGTCCTCAAAGATCATCTTATCTTACTACTCGCTTCTTATAGAGTTAAATCCATGTGGGTATTTCCTCCACATTCGGTCTTTTCTCAAAAGTGTAATTCATTACAATACGCGAGTTTCATCAAACATAACTACGGGAATAAGATAAGGCTTAATGTTGACTTACTTTCTCTATTCATGATGTTCACGGGTTTTTGATGAATGCAATTTTTCGCCGATCTAAACTTCATCAAGAAGAAATCAGATTTTCACTTGATAGACATTTTATCAAGTTCGACATACGAAACATAATTCACGCAGCACTTGAAGTCCTAGGTTAGATCCAGCTTATATGCCTTTCATACCAATTTTTACATCATCTCAATGGTCCCATACAACGGGGACTTATATCCCATGATCTTTCAGATCATCAATTCATTTTTCCATGGTTAAAATTTTTGGCATAACTTCGCTACCCATTTGGCACTTCAAGATCTGCATTTCATATTCACATAACCTCATGCCCACTACCGGCAGTCAATAATCAGATCCTAATTTCAACAATCATTTCAGGTCTTGCGGGTTGGGTATTTTGTAAGGTTAGGTTCACCATCATAGGAAACCTTAAACCTAAAAGACATGTCCAACTCACAATGGTTGTATGTCGGGTGTCTTTATCCCAACTCCCGCTTACAGATGCTCTTATATTTAGATCCTAACAAGATTCGATCTCGATCCTAATACGATAATTATCAATGATAATCTTTCCAAAGGAAAGCGATTATATGACTTATTTCCAAAGGTCAATCATTCAAACATAAAACAGCACTTCTAGTATTTTGTATCGTTACTTTACCTCGTCCCTTCGATTGGGGTGGTACACATTACTCTCATCAAGATTCGTTCTCAATGACTTCTGAGCAAATCTCTAGAAATTCGATGCGAAGCGAGGATCTTAATAGAGATGATCGATACAGGCAAACTATGTTTACACAACTCCTTTAAATACAAAGAGTCAATTTCTTCATCAAGAATCTATCATTAACAGGAATGATATTAGCAGATTTGGTCAGTCTGTCGACGATGACCCAAATCGAATCAAATTCAGATGATGACCTTTACAATAGTTAGCCGTTTACTATTGTATGAGGCGATGTCTGCCTTCATAATTTGCCATCAGTACAACTTCTTCAGATAAAGATACATTTAGTCAAAAATGCCATGAATAGAATACTTATACTTACGAGATTCCAACATAACTACATCTCAAAATCTCCATATTTAGGCAACCACAAGTGGCCTTTTACACATTTAACGCCATCGGCTTCTCAATTATAATGGTTCAAATGAGTCGTGAACCCCTCTTTATCATCTATCTTATCATTTTTACATAATGTGTCAGTAATTACATTCATCTTTCCTGATGAAATAATTATCATGTCTACAATTTACTCAGAAATTCTTTCTTCATAATTTCTAAGTTTTAGTTTTGTCTCAACTATCATTTTTATTAGTTTTGCTCAATCCGACGTTTAAAGTGTCGATAAATATTACAAGTAATTAAATAATAAGTATTTAATTTTATGAAACGTAACCGTAAATTTTTTTTTAAAATTTTCTCAGTTTGTCTAATCTATACTACATTATAAAGGGTGTATCCCTTTGGTTGAAAGTTGAAAATGTTGAATGGTTGAAAAATGTGGGTCCCACTGAAATGTGTATAATGCAAGTTCGTTTTCTCAGTTCTTAACTAATAGAAAGTCCAATCAATATCAAATTTTTAATTGTTTTTGGTTGTTCAAGCTTGCTTGGTAATCTATTGCTAATTCAAACAACACTAAGTAAAAATGAAAAAATATAAACCTATTTATACGTAAAACAAATTGCAAATTCCAAATATTATTCAAGTAAAATATTAAAATGCAAAATATAAAAGTATAAGGACTGAAAATGTAATTTCTATGAAATGTAAATGCTTGAAATGTAAATTCTAAAAGTTACAAGGACTAAAAAATGTAAATCAGTTAACTACAAGGTCTAAACTTGTAAAAAATTCTAACAAACTAACCAAATTTAACAAACTAACAAACTCAAGAACTGAAATGTAACAAACTAACAAATCCAAGGACTGATTATTGCAATTTCCACAAAATTAGAAAGATTAGCTAGGTTTAAACACTTAACTGAAATCCAGGGACTAAAATGCAAATTTCCAAAACTTTTAACCAAAAACGGGCTCAATGAAACAATAAGCTCGTTTGAGCTTATTTCTCAACCAAATAAGCTGAAATCACTTGCAAAACTTCTAAAATCCAATTACAACTATGTGTGTTCAAGGAAATAAGCTAAAAGTTCAAGATAAGCAAAAGGGAGCTTATCAATAAGCTCAAAATAAGCTATAGCATAATCCAGACATCCACAACTTGATTTTTGTAAAGAAAATGAATAAGCACTTGATTTAAAGCAGGGGAAATCAAACTAGAACAAATTTCATCCACTAATAAGCCAGATATTTGAAATTAAGCTCAAATGTGCTTATGTTGACCAAAACGTTGACCAAATTTTTGAAAAAGCTCAAATTCTCAAAACTTGATATTCAACCCTTTCTAAACTGATTTGTGAAAGAAAACAGCTAGATTTATGAAGTGGATAATGAGATCTAGTGAAACAGTTAGCAAATCACATCAGAGAATGAACATTGCTCAGGTCTGAACAAATAAGCTGATTTCTTGCTTATTTCTGAAAACTGTAGAATTTCCTCCTAAAGTCTGAAAGATTATGTATTAAGCTATAACTAGAAACTGGTTTGAGCAATTTTCATTAAGAATTGAAAGAGAAATGATCAATTGAATCTGGCAAGTTTATGAACTAAAACTGAAAACAAGTATGACCCAAAGTTTTTATCAACCAATTGCCTGTTTGACTTTTATATTGACTAGTAAAAGACTCTAAAACACTTGTTAACTTCTAAGGACTGCAAATGATCACTTTAACCCCAATTTCAAACACTTGACAACTGAATTACAACTAGACCCAAACACTCCTTATCTGATTATGATCAATCTTTTACAAAGGATTTTTTAGTTCTGATTAAGGCTGAGTAAAGAGCATAAGCAAACTAGTTTAAGTGATCCAAATTAAGGCTAATGAAACTGAAATCACACACTTACAACAACTAGAACTCAATTAAGCTAAATGACTAAAAAGTTACTGAAAATGAGCTCAAATCTATAAGACTGAACTCAATAGCACAAAATCAAACTACAATACACTAAAATCACTCAATCAAACATCAACTAACCAAAGAGAAGCAGGCAGCCATCAATCATTACACTAGGAAATATAGCATGCAAGAACTGTTTAGAGGAACTTAAATCAGAAACTCAGAACCTATTGTAGAAAACCTTTGGGTAGAAGAGGAGCGCTGAGCTCTCTTGCCCTAGTGATACCACCACCTATCACTAGCTATCAACTCTTATCAATCACCAAAACAGCTACAATCATCATTCTGCATATGAAACCTTCAAGAACTTGGAATGAACTGAATTTTTGATCAAACAGCAACAATTCTTCAACAAAGTCAGTTATGATCAATGTATGATCATAACAAACTTCTATCAGCAACAAATGAATCACTCAACAGCAGTAAAGTAGCAGGAATTGAAGAACAAGTTTTGGCGGGAAAACTGGAATTTGAAATTTTATTAATGAATTCTGTTACAAATGGTAGTTACAAGGTTCTAACTAACTAACAAACTCAAGAGGTTGTCAATCTCTTGAGTTGTTAGGTGAAAAGGAGAGAAAAAGAAGAAAAGGGAAATTGAGAGAACTAGGTGTTTACAAAAACTAACTACTACTGAAAATGAAGAACAAGTTGTGTATTTATAGGCTAGACTTGAGAGTTTGTTGGAGATGTGACGTGTTCAGGCTAATCATTGCTTGACACGTGGATGAATTCTGCATATCCTCTTTGAAGGTGATGAACACATTTTGGGGATTTTTGATTCAATGGATAATATGCTAATTAAGTTGCACCATTGGATTCGTCTCATCAAAACGAGCAACTTTGATGTTTTGATCTTCTTCTGAAATGCATTCTATCAAAAACGCGATCCTGGAAAATATTTTGGTGAAAGAGAGAGACACGTGGCAGCTTCTTATTGGTGGAAAAAGTGTTACACGGATCACACTGTTATGATTGGGTTATTAAATGTGGCGGCTTGTAGTGGGAATTAAATGCTCAATCCGTGTGAACTCCTTTCTTGCTTCTCATTGGTTAAAAGCCCTTTCACTTGGATTAAACATGAATAACTTTCCAAACTTGGCAATTTAAGTCCCTTAACTTGGCAGAATTCTCTTTAAGGCTAGAAACTTCATTCCTTTGACAATTTTGGCCCTTCAACTTTCATTCTTCAACAAAAATGGCCCTTTGACTTGATTGACTTTGTAGTTTGACCAAGTTTGACTTGGATCTTGACTTTGCAGTATTTGCACTTTAAGTCCCTCAACTTTCAAGACTTGTCAAGATAGGTCCTTGAGCTTTGAAAACTTGTCACTTGTGATCCTTCCTTGTCTTTTTCATCCATTTTAGCTTGGTTTTTCCTTGTTTGCTTGAAATTGTATCCTTTTACCTACATAAGATCACACAAACACAAACATACCACATAACACTGCTTTTTACAATATAAAAGGGTATTTTGCTTCATGTTTTAGGGTTATTTGTTGATAAAAGGATATGAGTTTAAGCTCATATCAAATTCCCCTACACTTGAGCATTGCCATGTCCTCATGCAATATTATCTTTCAAGGCTTAAAAAATTTACATTTCCCTCATAATTAATCCACCTTGGCCATATGAGATGCATCTACACTACTCTAAACTAAATGATGCATGATTTTGACTTTTAACAATGCAATGGATTAAAATACAATTCTATCTATATCTTTTTGATTTTTCTTGAAATGGTTTTGATGGAAATAACTCATAAAGAATTCAATGACTTGGATTAGGGCTTGGGTACCATGGACACTTATCACCCTCAAGTTTCACTTTCCCCATACCAAGCTAGTAAATGGGATCATTGCATTCACAAGTAAAAAGTGCATCAACTTATTCATGACAATTAAATGTGGAACCGGTTATTATTTGAGCAAATTGCTTGTGAGCAAATTTGTCATTATTAAAGTGTGAAATATAAGAAATGTAAAATCCAAAAATAAGGAAGGACGGTTTTAATCCTAAGTAATCTTCTCATCCATTACTTGAAAAACCGCTCACAATTAATACAAGTCCGTATTAAGAATAATAAGTCATTCGCCTTATGTGTAAAATCCTCATGTCATGCTTTCATAAGTAACTACACACTCGCTAAAGAAAGAAAAATAAAACTCACGCAATAATTTACATCCGCATCTTTTTGAGATTTTGGATCTTCAACCCCGCAACCCGTCAAGGTAATATTGGATTGGAGCAATCTATTGAATCCCCGCAACCCGTCAAGGTAATATTGGAACTCAATAGTCACTATAATTAACACCACACTGCCCCTCTTGGGAGTCTTGCATTATTTTTTTTTTTTTTTTTTTTTTTTTTTTTTTTTTTTCTTTTTTTTTTTTTTTTTCTAGCCACTCATTTTTTTTCATAAGCCGCTCTTATTTTTCTTTATTCCTCTCCAAAAAATTTGCAAAGAAGAAAAGGAAAAACACCCGCTAAATATGGAGCATGACACAAGTCTAGTACACATAAAACGTGCTAACTTAGAATCTTAAGACGTACTCATATCAACCATAAATGATTACCCAAAAATGCATAAGAGATTACGAACCAATTAAAACCGTACTTGATTATTTATTAACAATTATATACAAGCGAAGAAAATAGAGGTAGAGAAGAGAAGGGTTTAGCCACAAATAATTGCCATGAAGTCTATCTAGCCCTTTTACACTTGCTTCAACTCTATCATTTCCCATTCTCCACAAATTTAAAATTTCAAATAATGAAATTGGTGGAAGCTTAGCCTAATAGACCAATGAAGGACTACATGGTTAAGGATACTAGCTAGAGAATGCTAAAATAAGCAAACTCGGGTTGAGTCAAAATATCCATGGCGGGCCTAATATGTCAAAGAAGTCTAAATTTGTTAAAACCATGTTTTATTATATTTTTTTTTTTTTTTTTTTTTTTTTTCTTTTTATATATTTTTGATGAAAAATAAAAGAATATATACAATGCAAATGTGTTATGCAAATGAAAAATGATTGATGCAAAAATTATGAATGCATATTTTTGGTGGCCAAAGTAGATCAAAAATTTGAAAAATGTTGAAAATCCAATTTTCCATGTTATCATGCAAGACAATGACAAGTTCTAGGTAGGGTCACTTCGATAGAAGACCCCCCTACACTTAAGCTAAACATTGTCCTCAATGTTTAAGAGCATGGAAGGATAAAAACTTCCCCTACACTTATGACAATGAATAGACTTTGCTTAACCCAAGTTAAAGAAAGGACTACTATTAGTGAAATCAAGTTTAAGCACAACGTGTCAATGAAAAATCACTAAAGTAACGAAGTGAACCGGATACAAGGGCCTCCTCCATAAGCTCCAAAGCATGAGATGAGTGAGCAACCCTACAAACAAGCATGAAGACAAAAGAAGGTCTCCCCTACACTTATCTCCAAATCTATGCCTTTATTTCTAACCTACAACACTCTAACCTAGTTATACGATGCTTGAGTTAATGAGTCTCTAGCTCGACTCGCCCCTCAATGAATTAATTCATGGGGAAAATGGGGACCTCTTGGACCATTTCAACGGAAATGTCCTCCCCAAAGTAATGCTTAACACGGTGACCATTCACTTTAAAATTTGGACCATCGGGTTGGGACAACTCAAGAGTTCCATATGGAAACACTTGAGCAATAGTGAATGGACCGGACCATCTCGACTTAAGCTTGCCCGCAAAAAGCTTCAATCTTGAGTTAAAGAGGAGAACCGGCTCTCCAACTTTGAACTCACGATTCTTAATCTTAGCATCATGCAATTTCTTAGTCTTTTCTTTGTATAGCAAAGAATTCTCATAGGCATTGGCTCTCAACTCATCCATCTCATTGAGTTGATCTTTCCTATGTGAACCGGCTTGGTTTAAATCAAAGTTAGCCCACTTGAGAGCCCAAGATGCCTTATGTTCTAACTCAAATGGGAGGTGGCACGCTTTTCCATAGACAAGCCTATAAGGAGTACAACCAATTGGTGTCTTAAAAGCCGTCCTAAACGCCCACAAAGCATCATCAAGCTTATCCGACCAAGAAGCTCTATGCTCTCCCACCGTTCTCTCTAAAATTCTCTTTAAACCACGATTTGTGACCTCGGTTTGACCATTTGTTTGAGGGTGATACGCGGTAGAAAGTCTATGATTCACTCCATATTTCTTCATAACTCTTGTAAATTGATCATTACAAAAATGCGTACCACGATCACTTATGATGGCCCGAGGTACACCAAATCTAGCAAACAATTGTTTCAAGAACTTTACAACCACTCTAGCATCATTAGTAGGTAAGGCTTTAGCCTCCACCCACTTGGACACATAATCCACCGCCACAAGTATATACTTGTTTCCCTTAGAGGATGGAAAAGGTCCCATGAAATCTATTCCCCATACATCAAATATCTCACACTCTTGGATAAAATTTTGTGGCATCTCATCACGTTGTGTAATTTTTCCTTGTCTTTGGCAAACATCACAAAATTTCACCATCTCTTGGGCATCCTTGTAAATGGAAGGCCAATAGTAACCCGAATCAAAGACTTTCTTGGCGGTGTAGTTAGGCCCAAAATGTCCACCCGTAGGTCCTTTATGACATGCCTCTAAGATTTTAAATGCCTCGGGCCCATCTACACACCGTCTAATGATTTGGTCCGCACATTGCCTAAAAAGATATGGATCATCCCAAAAGTAATACTTAACTTCCTTAAGAAACTTTTTCTTTTGTTGGTAAGTAAGACCCTCAATAAGCACATTGCCCACAAGATAGTTTGCAATATCCGCAAACCAAGGTGTGGCATCCTCTTGGGAAGAGATAGACATGAGCTCCTCTAATGGAAAGGATTCATTGATTTCTTGATGTGGGAAATCTCCTTGAAAAGGATGCTCAAGTCTACTCAAATGATCCGCCGCTAAATTCTCGGCCCCTTTTTTATCACGAATCTCTATCTTAAACTCTTGAAGCAACAAAACCCATCTCAAAAGCCTAGGCTTAGCATCTTGTTTTGTCATAAGATACTTGAGAGCGGAATGATCCGTATACACTATGGTCTTGGAAAGCACAAGGTATGGTCTAAACTTCTCAAAAGCATATACTATAGCAAGCAACTCTTTTTCCGTGGTAGTGTAATGAAGTTGTGCACCGGTCATGGTTTTACTCGCATAGTGTATAGGTTGGAAATGCTTATTAACTCTTTGTCCTAAGACGGCCCCCACCGCATAATCACTAGCGTCACACATAAGCTCAAAAGGTAATTCCCAATTTGGAGAAACCAAAACGGGAGCCTTTGTCAATTTTTCCTTAAGTGTCTCAAAAGATTCTAAACAAGCATGGTCAAAAATGAAAGGAGCCTCTTTCTCCAAGAGATGAGTCATCGGTCTAGCTATCTTAGAGAAATCTTGTATAAAGCGCCTATAAAAACCCGCATGACCTAAAAAACTCCTCACACCTTTAACCGAGGTGGGTGGGGGAAGCTTAGCAATCACATCAATTTTGGCTCGATCAACTTCTAATCCCTTATTGGATATCTTGTGTCCTAAAACAATCCCCTCTTTTACCATAAAGTGACATTTCTCCCAATTAAGCACCAAACGTGTTTCCTCACAACGCTTAAGCATTCTCTCAAGATTGATGAGACACGAGCTAAAGGAGTTCCCAAATACGGAAAAGTCATCCATAAAAACCTCCATGGTTTGCTCTATCATATCATGGAAAATTGCCATCATGCACCTTTGAAACGTCCCCGGTGCATTACATAGGCCAAAAGGCATCCTCTTGTAAGCAAATGTACCGTATGGACAAGTGAATGTGGTCTTTTCTTGATCCTTAGGGTCAATTGGGATTTGGAAATAACCCGAAAAGCCATCAAGAAAGCAATAATACTCATTTCCCGCTAAGCGTTCAAGCATTTGATCCATAAAGGGAAGCGGGAAATGGTCTTTCCTAGTTGCCTCATTAAGTTTTCTATAATCAATGCATACTCTCCAACCGGTTACAAGTCTCGTGGGAATAAGCTCATTGTTCTCATTAGGCACCACGGTGATTCCACCCTTCTTTGGAACACAATGAACCGGGCTAACCCATGGAGAGTCGGAAATGGGGTAAATCATACCCGCATCTAAGAGTTTAATCACTTCCTTCTTAATAACCTCATGAATTTTTGGGTTAACTCTCCTTTGGTTTTGAATGGCGGGTTTATAATCATCCTCCATAAGGATTTTGTGAGTACAAAAATGTGGATCAATTCCCCTTATGTCGGATATTTTCCATGCTAAAGCTTTCTTATGTTTCTTAAGGACTTCAATAAGTTGCTCCTTCTCATCCTCTTTCAATTCCTTAGCAATAATCACCGGTAATTGGTCTTTTCCTTCTAAGAAAGCATATTCTAAGTGGGATGGAAGTTCCGTAAGTTCAATGGGAGGTGGACTCTCTATGGAAGGTTTCACTATGGAAGGTTCCTCAATGGTAATCTCTTGTGGAATAGGGGAAGGAATAGGGTCCTCATTGAGCAACTTTTGGATTGTAAGAATATCTTCTTCCCAATTAATGGGAGAATCATCATCACCAAGAAAGTTAGACTCAAATTCCTCCAAGAGGAAATCACTCTCTCCAAAAGGTGTTAAAGAGGGAGCAATTGAGGCCACGGTTTCAACATGTGGAATCTCATCACTAGCATTCTTACAAGCATCATGAAAGTGTTCATTACACACTTCATCTAGCACATCCACAATGTTAATCGTCTCACAAGGTCTAGACTCCTTAACCTCTCTTCTATCACAAACTTTCCCTAACTTAAACACCACTTTCTCATCCTCTACTCTCATAATTAATTCTCCTTCCGCCACATCTATCAAGGTACGACCCGTTCTCAAAAACGGTCTACCAACAATCAAAGGGACTCTAGGATCCATGTCATAATCGACCACTACAAAGTCGGCCGGAAAAGTAAACTTATCCACACCTACAAACACATCTTCCGCTATACCTACGGGGTGAGCTATGGTTCGGTTGGCTAGTTCAAGAGTCATCCTAGTGGGGGTGAGCTCGGGAAGAGAGAGTTGTTTCCAAACCGATAAAGGCATGAGATTTATGCTTGCCCCTAAATCCGCCAAAGCCATGCAATTTTCAACACCGGGAAAATTACAAGGTATCAAGAAGCGCCCCGGATCTCCAAGTTTTGTTGGTAAAGTTTTAAGTAACACCGCGGAACAATTTTCATTAAGTGATGTGTTGGGCAAGTCAACCAATTTTTCTTTGTTTGAGAGCAAATCCTTGAACATCTTAGCAAACTTTGGCATATAAGCAAGAGCTTCCGCAAAGGATATGTTGATATTGAGTTGCTTGAACATCCTTAAGAAATTGGAGACTTGTATGTCATCTTTGTTCTTTAACTTGTCCTTTTTCAACCTTGAAGGGTATGGGAGAGTAGGTTTGGGTGTAGGTGGAATAGGTGTTGTAGTGGAAGATTTGTCTTTGTTAGCCTCTTCATTGGGAAGTGTGGAAGGTAAAGGAGAAGTATGAGGTGATTGAAAAGGTGTGTTTGATTGAATAGGAGCACTTTGAGGAGGTGGAGTAGAAGTAGAAGGCTTATCACAAGTAGGAGCACAAGTGGGTTGAACAATAGTAGGTTTAGGAGGTGAAGGATCCTTTGTTGTTGTACCACTCCTTGTTGTAATAGCATTGACATTAGCCCTAGGATTTGTTTGTGTGTTGGAAGGTAAAGCCCCTTGTGGTCTTTGAGTTACCGCCACTAAAACCCTATTGATTTGTTCCTCTATTGTACGTTTCACTTGGTCATTCATTCTCTTCTCAATATCACGCATTTTCTTGTCAACATACTCTTGAGTCTCTTGCATCCCATATCCTTGAGTTTGGTTTTGAGGGTAAGCTTGATTTGGAATTGGAGCATATGCTTGATTGGGAATAAATGGAAGTGGTTGATTAAATCCTTGTTGTGGTGGATAAAAGGTATTAGCTTGAGGTTGAAATTGATTGGGTGCTTTGTAATTATTTCCTTGGTATGGTTGTCTTTGCCCTTGATTCCTTGCTAGAATTTGAGGAGGATTTTGTTGAATTTGGGTGGGTGGTTGGGGTGGAAAGCCGGGTGGAGTAAGGTAATTTTGGGATTTGTAAGAAAGGTTATTTGGATTGATGTTAGGCTTGAAGTGTTCACGGTGTTCCTCTTGATAAGCATAGCATTCCCCTTGATACCCTTGCACCTTGTCACATTGTTCATAAGAGTGAGGTCCTCCACAAGTAACACAAGAAATGGTGATGGCATTCACATTGTTTGAGGAATTGTTCAATGTCATGCTCTTAAAAGTTTGAAGCATATCTTGTTGTGCTTGCAAATGCCTCTCACTTTCTCTATCCATCCTTTGAAAAATAGCTTCTTGAAACTTGAGGAGTTGGTTGTCAAAAGGGATTTGAGAAGTGTTTTGGATAACATGAACTCTTTCCTCAAATGGATCATTGGTTTGAACCATTGCCTTAGTCTCAATAATGGTCAAAGCCTCTTGGTATGTCTTGAAATGAATACTCCCTCCCGCGGAAGCATTTAGTGAATCTTGGTGGTGAGGTTTAAGGCCATTGTAGAAAGTATTGATTTTGCTTAGATCATCCATTCCATGATTAGGGCATCGCCTCAACAACTCACTATACTCTTCCCAAGCATCACCAAAGGATTGACTAGGTTTTTGTGTAAAGCCCATAATCATATTTCTCAAAGCCATAGTCTTTTGTGGAGGAAAGAATTTGTTCAAAAACTTAGTGGTAAAACCATCCCATGTGGTGATACTATCGGGTGGTTGGGTGTCTAACCAATGCTTAGCACTCCCATCTAGTGAAAATGACACTAACAACAATCTAATGACATCCGGTGGAACCCCATTATGCTTAATGGTATTGCAAAGTGAAAGGAATCTCTTAAGATGAGCATGGGGATCCTCATTTTGTTTTCCATAGAAAGGTGATGCAGCAACCATATTGATCATAGATGTATGTAGCTCAAATGTGTTAGCGGGATAGTCGGGAATCTTAATGGCACTAACAAATCCATGAATGTTGGTTTGCATACGTTCAAACAAAGTACGGTTATCAACAGCCATGGCTCCTTGTGGTGGTGACAAAGCACGATTCTCGTGATCGGCTTGGTGGACGATGGTGGTCTTACTCTTTCTTTTCTTCTTCCTTTTCGGAGGAAGAGGTTGTACACCAATCGGTATTTGTGCACGCCCGCGAGTGAGCATGCAACTCAATACGAGGAATGAGAGAGAAGCTCTCGTGTGACTTTGAAAAGAATAAGATTATCCTCTTCGAGTTTCGATATTAAATATCCACAAGAAAGTAACAATATATGTAATACTACTTTGGGTGCAAGACCCTCAATGAAGCTTTCCTTCTTAGAATACTCCCAAGTGAACGGGGGGTTAGGTGGCGCGAAGCACTTAAGTACCTATTGACCCTTAGATGGCATTTTATAGCACATCGCCTTTCTATTCACTTAAATGTTCGTATTCTTCGAATTATTGCTTATTGAGAGTATTTATCTATTCTTGCTTTATTTTGTTTGATCGATACGCGTGTCAAGGACCGGAGCGCCCCTCAACACGGTGTATTGCCTCGGCAATACTTATGGAAGATATGTAGATTGATTGTTCTTATACGTATACGTATTTACTTATAATAATATATGGAAAATATTTTTGTATTTATGAGTTTTTTAAAGGAAAATACTATATGTACATAAAAACCGAGAGAAGCCAATAATATATATTTTTGGTTGCAATCTCTTAGGAAAAAGATTGCTTTTTGGATTTTTTTTTTTAATTTTTTTGGTCAATTCTTTAGGAAAAGAATTGTTTTGTTAATTTTTAGTTTTTATATATTTTTATATTTTTGATTTTTTATTTGTTTTTGATTTATGATACGTAAAAATAACGTTCACAAAGTGAACGGATCCCAAAAGCCAATGAAAACCGTCAATCGATAGTCTCTCGTGTAGTCAAAGAACCGGCAGCGGCGCCATTTGAAATGTGTATAATGCAAGTTCGTTTTCTCAGTTCTTAACTAATAGAAAGTCCAATCAATATCAAATTTTTAATTGTTTTTGGTTGTTCAAGCTTGCTTGGTAATCTATTGCTAATTCAAACAACACTAAGTAAAAATGAAAAAATATAAACCTATTTATACGTAAAACAAATTGCAAATTCCAAATATTATTCAAGTAAAATATTAAAATGCAAAATATAAAAGTATAAGGACTGAAAATGTAATTTCTATGAAATGTAAATGCTTGAAATGTAAATTCTAAAAGTTACAAGGACTAAAAAATGTAAATCAGTTAACTACAAGGTCTAAACTTGTAAAAAATTCTAACAAACTAACCAAATTTAACAAACTAACAAACTCAAGAACTGAAATGTAACAAACTAACAAATCCAAGGACTGATTATTGCAATTTCCACAAAATTAGAAAGATTAGCTAGGTTTAAACACTTAACTGAAATCCAGGGACTAAAATGCAAATTTCCAAAACTTTTAACCAAAAACGGGCTCAATGAAACAATAAGCTCGTTTGAGCTTATTTCTCAACCAAATAAGCTGAAATCACTTGCAAAACTTCTAAAATCCAATTACAACTATGTGTGTTCAAGGAAATAAGCTAAAAGTTCAAGATAAGCAAAAGGGAGCTTATCAATAAGCTCAAAATAAGCTATAGCATAATCCAGACATCCACAACTTGATTTTTGTAAAGAAAATGAATAAGCACTTGATTTAAAGCAGGGGAAATCAAACTAGAACAAATTTCATCCACTAATAAGCCAGATATTTGAAATTAAGCTCAAATGTGCTTATGTTGACCAAAACGTTGACCAAATTTTTGAAAAAGCTCAAATTCTCAAAACTTGATATTCAACCCTTTCTAAACTGATTTGTGAAAGAAAACAGCTAGATTTATGAAGTGGATAATGAGATCTAGTGAAACAGTTAGCAAATCACATCAGAGAATGAACATTGCTCAGGTCTGAACAAATAAGCTGATTTCTTGCTTATTTCTGAAAACTGTAGAATTTCCTCCTAAAGTCTGAAAGATTATGTATTAAGCTATAACTAGAAACTGGTTTGAGCAATTTTCATTAAGAATTGAAAGAGAAATGATCAATTGAATCTGGCAAGTTTATGAACTAAAACTGAAAACAAGTATGACCCAAAGTTTTTATCAACCAATTGCCTGTTTGACTTTTATATTGACTAGTAAAAGACTCTAAAACACTTGTTAACTTCTAAGGACTGCAAATGATCACTTTAACCCCAATTTCAAACACTTGACAACTGAATTACAACTAGACCCAAACACTCCTTATCTGATTATGATCAATCTTTTACAAAGGATTTTTTAGTTCTGATTAAGGCTGAGTAAAGAGCATAAGCAAACTAGTTTAAGTGATCCAAATTAAGGCTAATGAAACTGAAATCACACACTTACAACAACTAGAACTCAATTAAGCTAAATGACTAAAAAGTTACTGAAAATGAGCTCAAATCTATAAGACTGAACTCAATAGCACAAAATCAAACTACAATACACTAAAATCACTCAATCAAACATCAACTAACCAAAGAGAAGCAGGCAGCCATCAATCATTACACTAGGAAATATAGCATGCAAGAACTGTTTAGAGGAACTTAAATCAGAAACTCAGAACCTATTGTAGAAAACCTTTGGGTAGAAGAGGAGCGGTGAGCTCTCTTGCCCTAGTGATACCACCACCTATCACTAGCTATCAACTCTTATCAATCACCAAAACAGCTACAATCATCATTCTGCATATGAAACCTTCAAGAACTTGGAATGAACTGAATTTTTGATCAAACAGCAACAATTCTTCAACAAAGTCAGTTATGATCAATGTATGATCATAACAAACTTCTATCAGCAACAAATGAATCACTCAACAGCAGTAAAGTAGCAGGAATTGAAGAACAAGTTTTGGCGGGAAAACTGGAATTTGAAATTTTATTAATGAATTCTGTTACAAATGGTAGTTACAAGGTTCTAACTAACTAACAAACTCAAGAGGTTGTCAATCTCTTGAGTTGTTAGGTGAAAAGGAGAGAAAAAGAAGAAAAGGGAAATTGAGAGAACTAGGTGTTTACAAAAACTAACTACTACTGAAAATGAAGAACAAGTTGTGTATTTATAGGCTAGACTTGAGAGTTTGTTGGAGATGTGACGTGTTCAGGCTAATCATTGCTTGACACGTGGATGAATTCTGCATATCCTCTTTGAAGGTGATGAACACATTTTGGGGATTTTTGATTCAATGGATAATATGCTAATTAAGTTGCACCATTGGATTCGTCTCATCAAAACGAGCAACTTTGATGTTTTGATCTTCTTCTGAAATGCATTCTATCAAAAACGCGATCCTGGAAAATATTTTGGTGAAAGAGAGAGACACGTGGCAGCTTCTTATTGGTGGAAAAAGTGTTACACGGATCACACTGTTATGATTGGGTTATTAAATGTGGCGGCTTGTAGTGGGAATTAAATGCTCAATCCGTGTGAACTCCTTTCTTGCTTCTCATTGGTTAAAAGCCCTTTCACTTGGATTAAACATGAATAACTTTCCAAACTTGGCAATTTAAGTCCCTTAACTTGGCAGAATTCTCTTTAAGGCTAGAAACTTCATTCCTTTGACAATTTTGGCCCTTCAACTTTCATTCTTCAACAAAAATGGCCCTTTGACTTGATTGACTTTGTAGTTTGACCAAGTTTGACTTGGATCTTGACTTTGCAGTATTTGCACTTTAAGTCCCTCAACTTTCAAGACTTGTCAAGATAGGTCCTTGAGCTTTGAAAACTTGTCACTTGTGATCCTTCCTTGTCTTTTTCATCCATTTTAGCTTGGTTTTTCCTTGTTTGCTTGAAATTGTATCCTTTTACCTACATAAGATCACACAAACACAAACATACCACATAACACTGCTTTTTACAATATAAAAGGGTATTTTGCTTCATGTTTTAGGGTTATTTGTTGATAAAAGGATATGAGTTTAAGCTCATATCACCCACTAATCTATATCTATACTATATTATAAAGGGTGTATCCCTTTGCTTGAAAGTTGAAAATGTTGAATGGTTGAAAAATGTGGGTCTCACTAATCTATATTTATACTACATTATAAAGGGTGTATCCCTTTGGATGAAATTTGAAAATGTTGAATGGTTGAAAAATGTGGGTCCCACTAATCTATATCTATACTACATTATAAAGGGTGTATCCCTTTGCTTGAAAGTTGAAAATGTTGAATGGTTGAAAAATGTGGGTCCCACCAATCTATATCTATACTACATTATAAAGGGTGTATCTCTTTGGTTGAAAGTTGAAAATGTTGAATGCTTGAAAAATGTGGGTCCCACTAATGTATATTTATATTACATTACTAGACGAGTACCCGCACATAGCGGCGGAAATTATCTAGCGACTTATAGTTAACGGTATGCTAATTGAACCGGTGGCTGAACTGATAACTCGGTGAGTCGACAATGTTGACCTTCTGGTCGACCCCGTGCCCTGATTACTCAACTGAATTGATTTTTTGATCGAACCCTTAACCCGTGACGCTGACAAAAGATAGAAAGACAAGACATAGGGTACGCTCAAGTCTCGGCCAATATTCTGGAATCCGGACATATCAAATTGGTCTAAAATTAAACAGTAGTATGGTACTATTGTGTGATGGTCCCATTACACAATATGTTCTTCTCTTTGATCACAAAGAGAACTTAAATGATTATTGCACTTGTAATTCAAAAAATGTACCATACACATGTAGTGATAAAAAAAATGTGTTTAAATGTACTTGGAAAAATCAACAAATGATATAGAATGATAAAAACAGTTCTCAATCGCAATATAAAGAAATTGTTTTTGCTAAGCTAGAGATGAAATTCTGGGCTCAAAGCCTGCAACATATTCTTTAGTTGATCAGCAACGATTCATCAGTTTACCACTTAGCAAGGATGAGCCTCTCGACCAAATCCTTGTCCTACTTGAGTTTGCTTTCAGTGAGTTCCTTTTGGAGGGTCCGAATAGTTCATATCCTTTTGAACCTGCAGACGGCGCTCAAGGAAGTTCTCCACAGTAAGGGCCAGCACATAATCGAGCTTGTTCTGGCTCTCATCCAACAACCCATACCTGTTCATTCTCCTCATAAGGGCTTCACCTTCAAAGATTCGTCGTGGGTCTTTTTCCTCAAGGGTAAGAAGCATTCTTGCAGCATTACGGACACGGCTAAGAGTATACTGCACCCTCCAGAGCTCTCTCTTACATCGAAGACCGTACTCTCCAACAAGTTTAAACTCAGCATCGAAACGCTCCTTCTCATATGGAGGTCGGGGTTTCTTTAAAGTTTTTCCATCTGTGATACATTTTGGAATCTGATTAAAATCAATATAAATTATGAAATGTTGAAAACACTAAATAAACTTGTCGCAAACTATAAAGAGCATCATATCAGCAATTTGAAATCATCAAGTACTGATTTCCAGAATATTGGATAGTGATTTAGATTTGCTAGCCCCGTTCTCTAAAAACAAATATTTTTTACTAACAGACTCTCTTAAATAAAAACACAAAAATATATTTCGAAAACAGCTTATAATCAAAAAAAAATCAACTCTCCCACAGGACAATCTACAAACATTGTCTTTCTCGTAATAACACAATCAAATCTATCAATATAAAAAATAAAAAATATAGTGCCATATTGACCTTGTTTCTACAAATGGGTAGATTTGAATAATGTCACAGATGGGTTGTTCTTATTTGGTTATCTCTAATAGGTGAAGCTGGAAAACATATATCAGCTAAAAATGGTCGAAAGCAACTTTAACTATATTTTCTACGCATTAGATCTCCGAAGTACTTTCACATTTCAAACGATTGTGCCTAGAACTTCCTTTTCAAATACAAAACAACATAGGATTTTCAGATTCATTGCACTTGTGTTATTCTACTGTTTTAACAATTACTAAATTCTGAAGCTATCCTATAAGTGTTAAACAAAGACCGCATTATGTTTTAAAGAACCCTGAAAAGAAAAACATTCCCCGGTCGTGTGTCGTAAACAATATTTTGACTTGATTTTTTTATTGCATCTATGAAAAACTTGCTTAAACTTTGGTGTGAATAAAACTCTTTCCTATTTCGTACGTATAAAAAGATCCTTTTAATCTCATTGTATACAGTACACTGTCAAATATGCAATTTAAAATGTAGCAGCCAGATGTCTATTTAACCGATAACACCTACGCTACATTCTAAGAAAAAAAGTGATATAACCAATGTACCCTCACGTACCGAACACTGATGTTCAAACTTGCTGTCACCTGACCCTTTTCACAGACGTTGAATCCGTAGTCAAGCCAAATCCATCCACCTCTGTGTCGTAACAATAGCTGACATCAGCAAAGATGTAGAAAGCACCCTAAAAAATCTAATTATTAGAAAAATGTACTGCAGATCACAAGGCCAGATTGTAAACATGTACATATAGATGAATCAAATCAATATAGAAACACTGATGTCTATAAAAGATAGTAATTTTACCTTCGATTCAGATATTCGCACGCCCTCTAATTCTCGAAAAGCTGGGACCTGAACACCATAAATTGCAATGTGAAGAAACAATAGCAAGTTGCATCGAAACATCATTACGTACGTATAGGGGCGAGTTTATTTCATGAAACCTAATTACCTACACATATGTAATTTCTCTCCTCTGATTTTTCACCAAAATCTTCATCTCCTTTATGACCTCGTCGTTCACAGTCCCGAGTTATACCGAAACCGACTCAAGGCAAAAGACTGAACCTGAACCTGAACCGAAACCGAAACAGGTCGGTTCGGTTCGCTTAAGTTCGGGTATAGTCGGGCAAAAATTCGGTTCATACCAAAACCGAGTTATGCCATAAACTGCAAACCCAAACACCCATTTTTTTCCCATAATCTGCAAATCCAAACACCTCTTAAGTCCAGAAACTGCAAATCCAAACCTGTTAATAACAATAGAAACAATTAGAATAGTAGGGAAACAAACAAAGAAATCACTGCCTCAAGCTTTCAACGATGTACTATTAACAAGTTTAAACAAATATATCACTGGCAATACAGGTTCATGTGAAACAAATATTAACAGGTTTAAAACTCATATTAAAAAATAAATAAAGCCCAAAAATATCATACGGTTTGCTTACCTACATCAATACCAACTCGTCAATTGGATCGCTGTCTTCACAAACGGTTCATGAAGAAAGGTACCTACATCATACCTGCATCATAATTAGATCATTAAAAATATAAAATAAATTTTAAATGTACACATAATTAGATCATTAAAAAAACACAACTTATACATGTATTTTAGATCTATAAAAGAGATACCAATAAAATCTCAAAACCGCATACGTCGCGGCAACACCATCAAATTAGCGGCGGTAGCAATCCGGCGAGACGGGGGAACAGACGGTTCTAGCGGCTGTAACAAAAAAATACCAAAAACTGATATCAAAACTCAAATCTACAAATACAATTTAGATACAAATAAATGAAAATCTTAAAACTTACCAAAAATGGAGGGCTAGACGGCGGTGATGGGTACATGGCGTTAAATGGAAGCCTAGAAAATGGAAAAAAGCGTTTTGAAAATTAAGAAAACATCTAAACTTATTAGACATACATAGATTTATAAAAAATGCAAACATAAAACACTAAAAACTAACCTGAGGTTTAGGTGCCGGATAATTTTATTGGTGGCGGAACTTATTTTATGATCCTAGATCTACATTAAACAATACAAATCTATACAAAAAATAAAACATATAAACCGTAATATACTTTTTAACACTTTTAATTAAGTTCGGGATGTGGGATATTTAGTGGTTATCGGTTTCGGTTTATGCAATTTTGATGGTGGCTATTATAAGGTGATGAAACTCGGCGGTTGTGAGGTGGTTGTAGATGGCGGCTGAGAAGTGATGGTGGTTGATGAGGGAGAGATGATAGGGTTTTTTTTTTTTTTTTTGTGTAAGAGAGATGTGAGATAAAGAAACAAACAAATGGGGTCTGATTTGGTGTGTTTAAATTTAGTAGGACTCACAATTTTTTTCAACCATTCTAGTTTCAACATTCAACCATTTTGGTTTTTGCTTTATAAGGTAGTAGAGATAAAGGGTGTATCTCTTTGGTTGAAAGTTGAAAATATTAAATGTTTGAAAAATGTGGGTCCCACTAATGTATATTTATCTTAACTATCTTATAAAGCAAAAACAACCTTGGTTGAATGTTGAAAATAGAATGGCTCCACCATTCTATTTGTTTATAATAGTTGTACAATCTGTTTATAATAGTTGTACACTATATTTTATACATTTTGATTTTAGTTGTACTATAGTTGTACTATCTGTTTATGCAACGGTACACTTTATACATCTTTCTCATCTTTATGCGACGGTACACTTTATACATTTATTATTTTCTCATTTTTTCCATCTTTATCATCTTATATTACGGTACACTGTAACCACCTGCAGAGACGCTGCTACGATGAAGAGTGCAACGGTTAGTTTCGATTCGGACAAGGTAGGTTAGTTTCTTTTTTTGGATTGGTTAATATATTTATTGGATTGGTTACAATCTTAGCAGTCGATCAAAGATTACCCCGTTCTTGATTTATTAAAAATTAATTTATTGGATTGGTTGATAATAAAACATATGTATACCCCGTTCTTGATTTAATTTATTAGATTGGATTGGTTAATTTATTATCTTTTATGCACTTACCCCGTTCTTGATTTATTTCGAAAGTGGTTAATTGTATTTATTAGATTTATTAAAGATTAAAGATTAATTGTTTCTTGTTTTATGCACACTAATTGTAACACCCCCACAATTGCTATGCGCAGCGGAACTACAACAATGGGTGCTACACAGTATTCATTGCACACAAGATATATCAAACGACGCTAAAAAGACGTCACTTAAAACTTGAATTTAAAAATTGTTAGATGATACATGTCCACGGTTTTTCCAACCCCAATTTGGTACAACAGAGTTTAGCGTTTTCGGTCCCCATGAATCTCAACCCAAGAATTTCAGTTTACAACAACATGACATTAAACTTAAAAATTGTTTAAGTAGAAAAGGAGGAAAAACAAGCGGACTCCAAGCCATACACACAACGTCCATCCCATGCATGCTCCATCCTACACTTCAGCGGTTACCTGAAACACATGCCAAAATTTTGGTCAACGAAAACGTTGAGTGAAATTCATAGGTTTTACAATCCATTTGAACGTATATATAATAAAAACCATTCGTGATCATTTATAGTCTTGTCGATCAAACAAACTATAATCAGGATACTGACAATTGTGTTTGAAGCTCATGACACTAATCCGTTAACTCAATCACCCGCGTAATAAATACCGGCGTGATTCAGATGAAACCAGTGCCCCTTCTAAAGGCATCAGTTGCAATTATACCTTATTTCTCATACAAAATAATCTACCGCAGAACTTACTAAAAGTACAGCTTCTCGGCTAGCATTGGGTCGTTAGCCCCGTAGTACTACAAATTGCATAAGCGGCTATTTCCCCCTACTCGAGGGCAGGACAATAGTTAATAGTTCATGATTTTAGGGACTTTTGCAACTTTGGTACTCAACACAATTTCTAAGGCAACTTTCGGGTCTAACAATCATTCATGATATACGTTCCTTTTAAAAACTAGCATGCATTTCCCTCGCGGGTAAAACAATTTGAAATAAATATAAGCGAGGCTATAAATTCACACCTTATATCTTAAGTAGTCGGTAGTTCGAGGGATGATCACTGACGACGAAACGGATGCCCGGGTAAATCAACACCTATCACAAATAACGCGTAATGAGTATTCTCATTTTAAATACTTACGGTACTGTATAAAATACATATATACTAGTCACTTAGGACAAGTATAACTCACGCCAAAAACAAAATAACAAGCATCACTCATTTTATACCATTCGTTCTTACTACTTACGCTATCAATTTTTACTCATTCTCGCCGGTACTTGACTAAAGTACGGGCTGTTTTACCATATTTAACCTTACTTATAAAATTTGACAAAATTCTCAAAAATCCTATAAGACCTGTAGATGACATGTTTTTAAGCCCAATGAAAGTTTTTACTTTTACGACCCGTTACGCAACTCTTTTCCAAATCTACATTTTACGGGCTGAAATTGCACTTCGACCAATTTTGACCTCTTTGACCTATATGAAAAGTACCTTTGACTTCTTTGACTCCTAAGTCAACATATAGACCCATTTATACAGGTTTGGGACCAAATTTTGACCCTTGACCATTTACCAATTTATACTTGTGACCCTCGGGATTTGACTAAAACTTTACATAAATTCGGATTATGAAAGTCCTCGTCTCCCGGTACTCGATCTTTAAAACCTCATAACTTTTAGCTCGTTTTGAGTCACGGGCTCTACCTTATACCAAATTAAAGATAAAAAGACCCTCTACAACTAAATTTAGTTTTCAAGACCTGGAAAAAAAATAATTTTTATAAAATGAGCTCAAAGTTTCTGCCTAAATTTGGCTACTCCAAAATCACGCTTAGACTCGATTTCAAACCTTCTAACCACCACTAGGCATCATCCTAAGCCTCCCTAAACATATCCAAACACCAAATTTCAGTCCTACCCCTATTGATCAACCAATCTCAAAATCAAAAATCAAAGAAATTAAACATGCAATCACCTAAACCTACTTAAATCATCCTTAAACACATAACCAAACACAAAACTAAGCTCAAAATCCAACAACCACCATGGCTCCCCAAACACCCCTTGTGCCATGGGGTTTGGGTGCCCCAATCACCACAACCAAATTGATTTTGGTGGGTTTTCTTGGTGTTTATGCATCCATAACACATAAATTTAACATGCATTACAACATTTAGCCTCAAAAACGAATTTGGATCATCATGAAAATTTTTGGAAAATTTATGTTAGTGCATGTGGGATTTAAGCACATAGAAATGTAGGGAATGACCAAATTAGATGTGGTCTAACCTTAATTTTTATGAAAATCAAGTGAAAAAAAGTTTTTGATGGATTTCTTGGTGGGTTGGGGGTGTCCGTCGGCTTTAGAGAGCAAAGAGGGGAGAGAGTTGATTATTTTTTGTGAAAATTTTCTATGTGTTTGTGTTTGTGTGATTTTGGGCCTTTTTGGTGGATTGGGAGGGACCTATTTGCAATATTTGGTTTCTTTTGGCCTTAAGTTGAAAACGTCCTCAAAACTTTGCGGGTTCGACTCATTAGTCAATTTTGAAAATTTTACGGGAGTCGGAAATCTTCCCGAACGCTCCAAAATATTTTTGGGATACTTTAAATGTACTCGGAAGGCTATAAAACTCACCCGACTCAATTTAACACGAACCGTAAATAAAATTTTCGAAAAATTACATTATCGATAAATCGTCAATAATTATATAAAATTGGGCATCCCTCGGGATCGTAATCGTCATCGTCCTTCTTAAAACGTCAATCGTAAAAATTATAACCTCGAACATCGGCTTTAACCAAAATACTTATAAATATAGAAATTAAAATTTATTAAAAATTTCAAAAATTAGCGTAATTTAGGGTAACGTTAATGACCTCGATTCTAGGGTGTCACATCCACCCCTCCTTAAAGAGAGCGACGTCCCGGCGCTCGCCTCTTCTTGTACTCACATTTCGTTCTACTGGAACAGATGAGGATACCTTTCCTTGAAAAAGTCCTCACGTTCCCAGGTGAATTCCGGTCCACGCTTAGAATTCCATCGGACCTTCACAATAGGAATCCTACTACGTTTCAACCGCTTGACCTCCCGGTCCATAATTTCCACAGGTTCTTCCACAAAGTGCATTTTGTCGTCTAGTCGAATCTCGTCCAAAGGAATCACCAATTCCTTGTCCGCCAAACTCTTCTTCAGGTTCGATACGTGAAACGTGTCGTGAATAGCACTAAGTTCGGTCGGCAATTCTAACTTGTACGCTACTGGTCCAATTCGTTCAACGATCTTAAACGGTCCAATATACCTCGGACTCAACTTCCCTTTCTTCCCAAAACGAATTACACCCTTCCACGGCGATACCTTGAGCATAACCATATCTCCAACTTCAAACTCCAACGGTTTCCTTCGGTTATCGGCATAACTCTTCTGTCGGCTTCTTGCAGCAAGTAGTCGGTTCTTGATCTGCACAATCTTCTCTGTCGTTTCTAAAACCATTTCGGGTCCAGTCAATTGACTTTCCCCTACTTCACTCCAACACACAGGCGATCTACACTTCCTTCCATACAATGCTTCGAACGGTGCTGCCTTGATACTCGCATGATAACTATTATTGTACGAAAATTCCACCAGAGGCAAGTGGCGTTCCCAACTTCCTCCAAAATCAATCACGCATGCTCGGAGCATGTCCTCCATCGTTTGAATAGTTCGTTCACTCTGGCCGTCAGTTTCCGGGTGATAAGCCGTGCTTAAACTCAGTTCAGTGCCCATCGCACGTTGAAGCGATTTCCAAAATTCCGACGTAAACCTAGTGTCGCGATCCGAAATGATCGATAACGGCACTCCATGTCTACAGACGATCTCCTTCACGAACACGCTGGCGAGTTTTTCCATGCTGTCCGTCTTCTTCATAGGTAAGAAATGAGCAGATTTCGTTAACCTGTCCACAATTACCCATATCATATCACATCCACTAGGAGTCCTAGGTAAACCCGTCACGAAATCCATAGCGATTTTCTCCCATTTCCATTCTGGGATCTCTGGTTGTACCAACAATCCAGATGGTTTCTTATGTTCTGCCTGAACCTTCGCGCAAGTCAAACACTTACTAACGTAACGAGCAATATCTGCCTTCATATTCGGCCACCAATAAACTTTCTTCAGGTCGTGGTACATTTTGTCCGATCCAGGATGTATCGAATACTTCGACTTATGCGACTCCTTCATAACCAATTCTCGAACTCCAGGCTTTCCTTCCTCAGATGAACACAATGGTAACCAAATCCGATTCTCAAAATATCTCAGTCCGTCTGACCTAATCACGAAAAGAGGTTTCAACATTCGTCCCAAGTTCTCGGCTTCAACATTCCCTTTCATTAGTCCTCTCTCCTGAGCCTTCAGTATAGTTTTGGTTAAGTCAACGCTCTCAGTCATTACTAAAGCTCTAACCCTCAAAGGTTTCTCCCGTTCCTTCCTACTCAGTGCATCCGCTACAACATTCGCCTTCCCAGGGTGGTAGCGAATTTCGCAGTCATAATCACTCAGTAGTTCAACCCATCGTCTTTGTCGCATATTCAACTCCTTTTGATCTAAAATGTGCTACAAACTCTTGTGGTCAGTGAATACAACACACTTTGTCCCATACAGATAGTGTCTCCACAACTTTAACGCAAAAACTACAGCTCCTAATTCCAAATCGTGCGTCGTGTAGTTCTCCTTATTCTTCCTTAATTGCCTCGACGCGTAAGCTATCACCTTTTCACGTTGCATTAATACCGCTCCATAACCCTTACGAGACGCATCACAATACACTACGAAGTCTTCGGTTCCTTCAGGCAATGACAAAATCGGTGCGGAACATAACTTATCCTTGAGCGTTTCGAAAGCAAGTTCTTCCTCCATTCCCCATTCATACACCCTATTCTTTTTGGTAAGCCTCGTCAATGGTTTTGCAATCAACGAAAATCCTTCAATAAACCTTCGATAATACCCAGCTAAACCAAGAAATTGTCGGACTTCAGTCGGCGTCGTCGGTGCTGACCATTCCCTGATCGCTTCGACCTTAGCAGGATCTACACGAACTCCCTCACTATCAATCACATGACCTAGAAACTGCACTGATTCCAACCAAAACTCACACTTAGAGAATTTTGCATACAGCTTCTCCTTCCTTAACAACTCCAAAATCTTTCTTAGGTGCTTCTCGTGCTCCTCCTTACTCTTAGAGTAAATAAGTATATCGTCGATGAAAACAATAACAAACTTATCTAGATACGGCTTGCACACGCGATTCATAAGATCCATGAATACAGCAGGTGCGTTCGTCAACCCAAACGGCATCACTCGAAATTCAAAGTGTCCATACCGCGTACGAAAGGCAGTTACAGGAATGTCCTCCTCTCTTACACGCAGTTGATGATACCCTGATCTTAAATCGATCTTTGAGTATACACTAGAACCTTGCAATTGATCAAACAAATCGTCAATCCTCGGCAATGGGTACCGATTCTTAACCGTCAGCTTATTGAGTTCCCTATATTCGATACACATCCTAAATGAACCGTCTTTCTTCTTTACGAACAACACTGGCGCTCCCCAAGGTGATGAGCTTGGCCTAATAAATCCTTTGTCCATCAATTCCTTCAATTGATCCGCTAACTCCTTTAACTCAGATGGTGCTAAGCGATAAGGTGCAGGTGCAACCGGCGCAGCTCCTGGCACTAAATCAATTCGAAACTCGACCTCACGGGTAGGCGGTAAACCTGGCAACTCGTCTGGAAAAACGTCCGGATACTCGCAAATAACTGGTACCTCTTCGACCCTCGCCTCTACATCACCATCGCTCGAAACTTGTGCCAAAAACACATCGCATCCGCTCTCTACGTACTTCATCATTTTCAAACACGAAATCACCTTCAAACGAGAAGTGCATTCGTCTCCCTTCACCGTTAAAACCTTGTTCCTCAACGGAATCTGAACCAATCTCTCGCCACAGACGATCATAGCACTGTGCGCCATTAGCCAATCCATTCCCACAATCACGTCAAACGATCCTAGCTCTATAGGCATCAAGTCGATTTTAAAAGCGTAATTTCCTAACTTCAAGGTACACCCTTTCAGTATAGAATTCGTACTAACAATTTTTCCATCGGCTAATTCAACGTTATAACTAGTCGCTAACAACACCGGTTCTCTATCAATATGACGACTAAATCTAACATCTACAAAACTCTTGTCAGAGCCAGAATCAAACAAAATACTAGCATAACAAGCGTCTAGCAAAAACGTACCGGTAACCACATTGGGACCCTGTGGTTTATCAGCCGTTCCCACTTGATACACAGCAGCCGCATTATTACCTCCCCGCCTGTTTCCTGCCTTCGGGCAATTCGCTTGTACATGACCCCTTTCTCCACAACCATAACATCCCCTCATCCTGATAGCATTAGCCCCAGTGGCTACTCCTCCCGTTCGACAACCAGATGTCCTATGACCTGCTTTCCCACACTTGCCGCATGCAGGCGGGCAATTTCCAACATGGTACAAATTGCACTTACCACAATGGGGGTTCACTTTCACACCTCTAGGGTTCGTCACTGCCCTCATCCCTTCGTTCCTTCTCTGATTAAACTGCTGATTTCGGTTCGGCCCATGGTTGTTTCGATTTCCACCTTGGTTCTGGCCTTGGGATTGATTGCTTTGTGCCGCTTCCCATTTCCTCTTGTTGCCTTCAGCAATGTAGTTCTGCTTGTCCTGAAGCTTGACGTCCATCAAAGCGTGAGCCATTTGAACCGCTTCATCAAACGTTCCAGGTTTTGACGAAGTTGTTTCACCTTTGATATTGCTGGATAAGCCCTTAATATACTGTTTCATCTTCTTGGTGTCATTGGCAAAAATATCCGGACACAAAAGGCTTAATTCGTTGAATCTCCTAGTGTAGGCAGCTATATCGTTGTTCTTCAAGGTCAAATGCCTCAACTCATCCTCCAATTGCCCCAATTCCTCCTCTGGGCAAAACTTCTTAGTCAACAGAGCTTTTGTTGCATTCCACGTCCTTGCATTCGCTACAGCCAATCCAACCGTAGCTACCTGAGTATTCAACCAACTTAACGCATCATCAAGAAACGTAGCCGCTGCCAACTTTACTTTATCCGCTTCTGCACAACCGCTGATTTCGAACGTACTTTCAACCTTTTCCAACCATCGTCTAAGTTCTAAAGCTCCACCCGTTCCACGGAACTGCGTGGGACCGCACTTCATAAAACTAGAATAGGTACACACCCTCGGGGCTTGCTGTCTCCCCGCGTTCCTTCCCTGGTCCTGATTTCTCCCGGCTCGGTCCGCTTCCAACGCATTTGCTATAGCTTCCTGAATCATGGTGTTAACACGATCGGCGGTCAACTTTGGAGGCATGGTGTTATCGAATATCTCTTTCTGCAAGACAAGGAAAATAGAAAAACAATGTAAGTATACATATCAAGTTTCCCAGACATAATATACATACAACGACACATCACTACGGAGTTACTAATATTCATCAATTCACACCACAAAAGATCAAATTTAAGACATATCACAGATCATGAAAGGTAACATAGATTGTATTGATAATTAACCAAAATCGTGACAAGTATTGCCACTACAATCGTTCACCATAAAACTTCAAGTACTTGAGTTTCTCGTCATAATACCATCATACAAAGGTCTAAAACAGTTCTATTACAATGATCAAAGAAAATACAAAACAAGTAACTAGGCATGTGGTGATCCACACGGCCTCTTGGATGGCGGCTCGTCGTCGTCTTCCTCGGTTTCCTCATCACTATCGTCCTCATCCACATCATCCACTTTTCTCTTTCCTTTATCATCCGGCCCACATTCCGTTTCCTTTTTCGTCCCTGATGTGGATCCACACTCAATCACTACCTGACTTCCCACTGTAATACAAGCACCTCCAGTAGGCGGCTGAATCATGAAGTCATTCGCCTCCATCTCCAAATCGTCCACGAATCTCCAATCCGGGGGCAATGAATCTCTCACACGATGCTCCCAACTCTGCATCCTCGACAACCTCATTTGATCCTCCCTAACACGGTCAAGACTAGCACTTAAATTTGCAACCATTGATCTTAAACTGTTGATGTCACTTTTGTTCACATTCCCATCATACTCAACTCTTGCAGTCCTTTCCAACAGTCTTTGGTCCGCCTTTTCATTCTCGTCGAATCTACTGACCACCCTTGATTCCACTACATACCTCATGCACATCGATCCTTCCAAACCTCTCACAGTCCGTCGTACGTCATGATAAATCCTCGGTCCGGGACAGCAAATTCTTGGGATGCCTTGATGAAGAGAATTTGCGCTCATTGCACCTTCGGCTCTTCTGGGGATACCTGGTACACCAACCAGATGGGGAGTACGCATAGGCGTGGGGCAAGTAGTTCTCCTTGGGTCGGGGTCCTGGGCTTGTACATCGTTCGTCTCAGCTTGTCCTTCAGCTGCTGTTCCAACACTTCCCCCTTCGCGACCTACGACGTAATCGTTTCCATTATCATTAGGCGGTACCTCGGCCATTCCTGCAATAACAGCGAATTTCGGAGGGTACATAAGTAATTATATAATAATTATAAATACATGCATGCAATTGCAATGCAAAGGTGGTACATATGCCCGAAATGTAATAATATGATGCTCATGCATGATTAATACAAAAATTACGATGTCGGATATTTCACATAAAATTCAATGTCTACATATAGTAATTCCATACTTACATGATAATTACCCACATATATACTTTACTCAAAAGTATACGTCAAATGCCATAAATACAACAATAAATCTTACCGGAGCCATGCAGGATAGTTGTGTGTGCTTGGACCCTTTTCTTACGACACCAAAAGTTATAGTTTAGGATTTTCAAAAACGACCTAGTTCTCTATAACTCGTGGCTCTGATTACCAATCTGTAACACCCCCACAATTGCTATGCGCAGCGGAACTACAACAATGGGTGCTACACAGTATTCATTGCACACAAGATATATCAAACGACGCTAAAAAGACGTCACTTAAAACTTGAATTTAAAAATTGTTAGATGATACATGTCCACGGTTTTTCCAACCCCAATTTGGTACAACAGAGTTTAGCGTTTTTGGTCCCTATGAATCTCAACCCAAGAATTTCAGTTTACAACAACATGACATTAAACTTAAATATTGTTTAAGTAGAAAAGGAGGAAAAACAAGCGGACTCCAAGCCATACACACAACGTCCATCCCATGCATGCTCCATCCTACACTTCAGCGGTTACCTGAAACACATGCCAAAATTTTGGTCAACGAAAACGTTGAGTGGAATTCATAGGTTTTACAATCCATTTGAACGTATATATAATAAAAACCATTCGTGATCATTTATAGTCTTGTCGATCAAACAAACTATAATCAGGATACTGACAATTGTGTTTAAGCTCATGACACTAATCCGTTAACTCAATCACCCGCGTAATAAATACCGGCGTGATTCAGATGAAACCAGTGCCCCTTCTAAAGGCATCAGTTGCAATTATACCTTATTTCTCATACAAAATAATCTACCGCAGAACTTACTAAAAGTACAGCTTCTCGGCTAGCATTGGGTCGTTAGCCCCGTAGTACTACAAATTGCATAAGCGGCTATTTCCCCCTACTCGAGGGCAGGACAATAGTTAATAGTTCATGATTTTAGGGACTTTTGCAACTTTGGTACTCAACACAATTTCTAAGGCAACTTTCGGGTCTAACAATCATTCATGATATACGTTCCTTTTAAAAACTAGCATGCATTTCCCTCGCGGGTAAAACAATTTGAAATAAATATAAGCGAGGCTATAAATTCACACCTTATATCTTAAGTAGTCGGTAGTTCGAGGGATGATCACTGACGACGAAACGGATGCCCGGGTAAATCAACACCTATCACAAATAACGCGTAATGAGTATTCTCATTTTAAATACTTACGGTACTGTATAAAATACATATATACTAGTCACTTAGGACAAGTATAACTCACGCCAAAAACAAAATAACAAGCATCACTCATTTTATACCATTCGTTCTTACTACTTACGCTATCCATTTTTACTCATTCTCGCCGGTACTTGACTAAAGTACGGGCTGTTTTACCATATTTAACCTTACTTATAAAATTTGACAAAATTCTCAAAAATCCTATAAGACCTGTAGATGACATGTTTTTAAGCCCAATGAAAGTTTTTACTTTTACGACCCGTTACGCAACTCTTTTCCAAATCTACATTTTACGGGCTGAAATTGCACTTCGACCAATTTTGACCTCTTTGACCTATATGAAAAGTACCTTTGACTTCTTTGACTCCTAAGTCAACATATAGACCCATTTATACAGGTTTGGGACCAAATTTTGACCCTTGACCATTTACCAATTTATACTTGTGACCCTCGGGATTTGACTAAAACTTTACATAAATTCGGATTATGAAAGTCCTCGTCTCCCGGTACTCGATCTTTAAAACCTCATAACTTTTAGCTCGTTTTGAGTCACGGGCTCTACCTTATACCAAATTAAAGATAAAAAGACCCTCTACAACTACATTTATTTTTCAAGACCTGGAAAAAAAATAATTTTTATAAAATGAGCTCAAAGTTTCTGCCTAAATTTGGCTACTCCAAAATCACGCTTAGACTCGATTTCAAACCTTCTAACCACCACTAGGCATCATCCTAAGCCTCCCTAAACATATCCAAACACCAAATTTCAGTCCTACCCCTATTGATCAACCAATCTCAAAATCAAAAATCAAAGAAATTAAACATGCAATCACCTAAACCTACTTAAATCATCCTTAAACACATAACCAAACACAAAACTAAGCTCAAAATCCAACAACCACCATGGCTCCCCAAACACCCCTTGTGCCGTGGGGTTTGGGTGCCCCAATCACCACAACCAAATTGATTTTGGTGGGTTTTCTTGGTGTTTATGCATCCATAACACATAAATTTAACATGCATTACAACATTTAGCCTCAAAAACGAATTTGGATCATCATGAAAATTTTTGGAAAATTTATGTTAGTGCATGTGGGATTTAAGCACATAGAAATGTAGGGAATGACCAAATTAGATGTGGTCTAACCTTAATTTTTATGAAAATCAAGTAAAAAAAGTTTTTGATGGATTTCTTGGTGGGTTGGGGGTGTCCGTCGGCTTTAGAGAGCAAAGAGGGGAGAGAGTTGATTATTTTTGGTGAAAATTTTCTATGTGTTTGTGTTTGTGTGATTTTGGGCCTTTTTGGTGGATTGGGAGGGACCTATTTGCAATATTTGGTTTCTTTTGGCCTTAAGTTGAAAACGTCCTCAAAACTTTGCGGGTTCGACTCATTAGTCAATTTTGAAAATTTTACGGGAGTCGGAAATCTTCCCGAACGCTCCAAAATATTTTTGGGATACTTTAAATGTACTCGGAAGGCTATAAAACTCACCCGACTCAATTTAACACGAACCGTAAATAAAATTTTCGAAAAATTACATTATCGATAAATCGTCAATAATTATATAAAATTGGGCATCCCTCGGGATCGTAATCGTCATCGTCCTTCTTAAAACGTCAATCGTAAAAATTATAACCTCGAACATCGGCTTTAACCAAAATACTTATAAATATAGAAATTAAAATTTATTAAAAATTTCAAAAATTAGCGTAATTTAGGGTAACGTTAATGACCTCGATTCTAGGGTGTCACACTAATAATTACTCACGCCTGCACATCTTCACCTCTCTTGAAAATAGTACTCACGCCTATCTTGGAAACAGATGTATACATTTATTGTGTTCTCATCAGTTTGAAAATAACCTATCTATATATTACTCACGCCTATCTTTCTCTCCAGTTTATAATCTATCTATTACTTTCTCTCCAGTTTCCTCAATTGAATCATACTCATATCACGAATGGAGTCAACAAGAGATGTGGAACAAAATGTGATCAATTCTGTTAGTGGAGAGGTTTGGTTTCATTTTGATATGTTTTATTATGTTTTATTATCTTTTATGCACTTACCCTTCATACAAAAACAATAATTTTTCTTCTTTTACTGGTTAGGTCGACATGGAAATACAAGAAGCTTTTGGGACAATGCAAGTTGAGGTTGAGGAAAACCCTACTGCAGTGGATAATCATATTGAGGTAAAGCTCATTTTTTATGTAGTTTATGTAGTTTTTGCTTATTGTGTAATCAAAACATGAATTAATTTAAAAACAGTGTCTGCGATTGTTCAGCTGGATGTTTGTTGGTGATAGTTTATAATTTTTGATTCAAACTGCAGTTGTTTTATATTGATTCTATATGTTGCTGATAGTTTATAATTTTTTTAAAGCTTAAAACAGTAATTAAAAAACTTGGCGTGCACTAATAAGCAATCCCAAACACCCCTTAAAATAAGTTCAGTTCAACCAAAGGCCTTATATGGCATTTAATTGAAATTTGGAAGCCACCTTTTTGGCATATATGTAAAAATGAATAGCACATTTAGTGAACTGCGTGTCTGAGATTGTTCAGCTGGATGTTTGTTGGTGATAGTTTATAATTTTTGATTCAAACTCCAGCTGTTTTATATTGATTCTATATGTTGCTGATAGTTTATGATTTTTTTAAAGCTTAAAACAGTAATTAAAAAACTTGGCGTGCACTAATAAGCAATCCCGAACACCCCTTAAAATAAGTTCAGTTCAACCAAAGGCCTTATATGGCATTTAATTAAAATTTGGAAGCTACCTTTTTGGCATATATGTAAAAATGAATAGCACATTTAGTGAACTGCGTGTCTGCGATTGTTCAGCTGGATGTTTGTTGGTGATAGTTTATAATTTTTGATTCAAACTCCAGCTGTTTTATATTGATTCTATATGTTGCTGATAGTTTATAATGTTTTTAAAGCTTAAAACAGTAATTAAAAAACTTGGTGTGCACTAATAAGCAATCCCAAACACCCCTTAAAATAAGTTCAGTTCAACCAAAGGCCTTATATGGCATTTAATTGAAATTTGGAAGCCACCTTTTTGGCATATATGTAAAAATGAATAGCACATTTAGTGAACTGCGTGTCTCCGATTGTTCAGCTGGATGTTTGTTGGTGATAGTTTATAATTTTTGATTCAAACTCCAGCTGTTTTATATTGATTCTATATGTTGCTGATAGTTTATAATTTTTCTAAAGCTTAAAACAATAATTAAAAAACTTGGCGAGACTGTATAGTAGTACCTTTTTGAGCGATTTTCACTGTGTAGTATGAATGAACTTCAACTACAGTCTTGCTTGTTTGTAAAGAAAATGGAAATGTATTATTTATATACCAAGTTTTAAGAAAATTTCAAACTGCTTACATTTGGCAAACAGGAATCCTTTTACGCTACTGTATGTTGACGTTATTATTGTCTGCGTTGTGAATTTTTTGCCATTATGTAAAATAGTGTGCTTTTTGGATCAAACTAATCAGCGTAGCCTAAGTCTATAAGTAGCTTAGATTTGATTGAAATATATGTGTGATGTGATTTTACGCTAGAAAAGTGCAGCACTTTGATCAGTTAATCAGTTAATCAGTTGATCATAAATCAGGTTCATTAAGCGGTCAACTTTCGGTGTAATGATTTTCATCATAAAATATAATTTCGTATTAGCTCATCACAAATCATTGTAATCAACTGTAATGATTTTCATCATAAGCAGCAAGTTATACAGTAATGAATACCTTCTATGACTTCATGTTTTCACTGTTTTACCAATAATGTTCGTGATCCACATGTTCAAAAGTTATTTTTCATGATTATTTAGACCCTCACCGTCTATCCTGTCCACTGTCGTGCATCAAGCTTTCTCACATTTATTGTTGCACTCATTAATGGCCCTAATTATGCAGCTATAAATGTTATTGAGCTACTATCGTTATTAGATATGACTGCTCTTAGTAAATGTCAATTCCCAAACAGATCCCTAAGAATATAAGTTAAACCAGTTATATAAAGTTGTAGTAACAAGACATTTGCAACTGGTCTTCCTGTTATCCCTTTTCATGACTTCAGTCGAAGTTTTTTCTTCTTCAGAAGTTGGTTTTACTTGGTCATTTATCATAATCAATAGTCAGTATCGTGATTTTTGTCATAGTTATAGCCCAATGTTATTCTAATTATATTCTCTCGATATATATTCTGGGCACGTATAACAGCATTTCTAAGAAAACACAGGTACAAAATGAATAGACATGTTGATACATAATCACATGTTTTTAGTACTTAATTACCTAACATGATGCCATTGTTCGTGCTCTAACATTTTTAGGACTATTTTTGATCCCCAAGTGTAAGTAGAAGTCTGTCTGCTCAGTCCATTATTAGTTCATTTCATCTGGTGTTTTAAGTTATAGGTGTTATTTCATGTGTTGAGGTTTGTGGGAATGGAATATAATTTGCTTAATAAATGGACCATTCGCATGTGTTCATTTTCATATTATACATTTGTGATATACCTATTGAGTTTGGGCATTGACCTTTTCCAGCATCATTACTATTCAAGTACTTAGAAATTTAACGCGGGGATGTAGTGAATGGATATTATGGAACTCACCAAAGCGAACCTTGAATTGAGTGGCTTTTATGTATCTTAGACGGATGTTTTTCTGTACAAGGCTTAATAGCGTTGTCTATACTTTTACATTTGACAGTATGAAGAACTAATATCTAGAAAGATAAGGAGACAAGATATTTTGGGCTTATTAAGTTAAGTTAATTAGATACAATTAGCCCATCATTAACCAAGTTTGAACTGTTTGCACAATTGCGCTTAATCACTGAATAAAACCATTTGCTCTATGTGGTGCAAATTTGTAAACCTCAATGCTTTAAGACCCTATTTTTGGGATCTGTTTGTATAGTGTTAACATTGACTTTGCGAGTCTAGAAATGATAGACCATTGTAACATATATGTTTGTAGTTACTGTAAGATATAGCAAAATTTAAAAATTAAACTCACATATTACGGAAAACAACCCGAGGTGGCAATATCTTCCAAGACTGCAACGACAACATCTTTTCTGGCAAGATGGTGGCATCTATCGGAGACTGTAAAAAATACCGAAAAAGTTATAAAAACTTAGATCTAGAAACTTGATAAATATACATAGATATATCAATAAAACTGAAGCACTACCTCAATATTTACCCTTTTGGTGGCTCATCTTGGTTGATTATTTTCAGTGTTGTGGTTTTGTATTGGTGCATTTAGGCTATTTGCTAATGATGGTTGGTAATGTGGAATCATAGCCAATTAATTAAATTTATTTGGTGATGGAACTAATCAAGTTTGTGCCTGAGATGTTGCAAACATGATTAGCCAAACAACCAAAATGACCCTTCATAACTTTCACTCGTATGATTACATCTGAGACAGTCATATTGCTTTTAGGCCTTCAGTTCACATGTAGTCGTTTATTAGCTTTGTTACCCAATCTGAAAACTTAGTTCCTGCCTCTATGATTAAGTGTATCTTATAAAAATGCAGCATAGGCTCTTTGTTACTTGTATGCTTTTTATTACGGTTATGTGTATAACAGTAGACGAGTCATTTTAGCTATTACTCAAAGACGCAATTTTTTGTTGAATTTGCTGCATTTGTAGTTGTTTTATCTGATCTTTGTTTAGTGTATCTGAGAATTTGCTGCATTTGTAGTTCTATTTCCCAAAGCGCTTAATTTTAAGTTACTTATTTATAAGCTTAAGCAGGAAAAAAGAAGCATTATTAAACAGCCCTTAATATGCAGATATTATTTGCTACTTAATATTAAAAAGCCCTTAATATACAAGATAAAATAATATCCAAGTTCTAAATTTTGCATAAGAAAGAAAGTGGCTTTAGCTTCTTTAATACCAAATATATGCAGAATGTTGTCTGCAGATAAGTATACAAGAGCATTCGGTAATAATAAAGTTTTTACAAGTTTGATGTGAATACAAGATATAGCTTCGCAAAAAAAATGATTACATGAAAATAATACGAGTTTAGATACGAGATAGTGAGATAGTGTGAGTTGCAGAAAGTATAGATAAGCTAAACGAGAAAATATAGACCATTGATATAACGTTTATTTAGTTTGGCAACTTTCTTTACTTTTCATTCCCGTTGTCTCGTCCTCTTCCCCTGAAGACATTTCATAGACAAATCCGAGGCCATACATTGTGCTTACTTTCTACACTAAGATTGGGCATCTTTTTTGTTGATATCGTTTTCTATTTTTTATTCTCTGATTAGCTAAATTAGCTGATAGTTTAATGCTATTGTTAGTAGGTAAATACAAGATAAAATAATATCCAAGTTCTAAATTTTGCATAAGTTCTAAATACAAGATAAAATAATATACAAGATAAAATAATATCCAAGTTCTAAATCAAGTATGTAAACAAAACACAATTCAAATTAAGCTGTCAGATTTAAAAAAAGTCAGATTTAAAAAAGTCAGATTTAGTGATCCATCCTATCAATATTACACAGGGGAGTTTTTAAGCAAAGTTGCAGAATTATCTATTTGAGATGTGCTCTTCAAATTACCTACATGAAACTAATTTGCATGAGACTGACTGGATATTATCCTAATCCAAAATCTCATACCAAAACAGAACATATTTTTATCATCAACTTTATTACCTTTAACATCAACGTATACAATTATATTTTCTGTAGCAGTGGGATCCATACTTCACAGTCGACACTTTTGATGCCCTCAACAACCCACATGCGTTTTATAAAATCGACAAAGTCCGTGTCCGATATGTTTGGATGGATGAAAAGGCAAACAAACTCTACATTATCATGCATGACAAAAATGTAAGGATTTTAAAATCTACATTGACGGAAGATACATTATTAAATTTTCTTCATATTTACAAATATTTTCCGAGTTAATTATATTATATTTTCTTTATACATTCTATTAGGGACTAAAGATGGCTACTCAAGTGCAACATGACCTGCTAAACAGATATAAAAATAGGGAATTGTCACAAACTTTTGTCTCAATACATCATTTCAAAATAGGGTATGTTGACCCTACCCAATACCCAAGGTTTGAAAATTATAGTTCAGCTCGCCATGATTGGATCATTATGGTGGACGCAAAAACGGTCATCTCCAAGATTCTTACTGCTGATGTAAAGGATTTTAGTGTGAATGGCTGGATACCTTCAATTCGTGGTCTTCTTGGTGATAAAACACCAAGGAAAATGCTCATCGGTACAAAAATAAAACTTTCACATTTATATACTTCATGACGAATAACTAATAATACGCACTTTTTCGATTGTCAAAATATAATAGTATTCAATGTAATTGTAGATACCGTTGGAAGAGTTATCAAAGGAGAAATTAAAAAGATATTTTAGCTACTTAACATGTGAACTATGGTTGCGCGATTTGACGTAAGTCTCTTCACCAAAAACGATTTAACATTTATTATTTTCTTGAGCTTACTTGACAACTAATGACTTGTTATAGAGGAGCTGATATCAAGTTTCTCGCGTATTATACACTACACAAAGCACCAGCAAAGTTGTCACGAGTTATAATAGAGAAGGGTACCATCTTCATAACTCGTGTTAAACTCGTCAAATACGACACTGGTATTTCCAAATCCCAAATTATTCTTACCTTTTTCATATTCTACGTGATTTTTTTACTTTCGGCTAAACTCTACCTCATACCCCTAATTTTAATAGGCAACTTTTTGTGTGACACGGAAATATCAACTGTCGAGTTTGACCCAAAAATGAAAGAAACTGAAGCCTTGAAAAAGATGAAGATATGATATCGCCAGAGTTCACTTCTTTATTTTGCATGACATGGATCATACATTTGGTCTTTTTTTCAATAATTTGGTCTTTTTGACAATCAGTTTGTCATATGCGAACCGTTGAATTTATTTCTTATGTTTTTTCTTTAAATCATGTTAAATCTTGCTATGGTTGCTTGGTGTTTATCAATTTAATATTGAATTTTTTAGAGAACTATACATGGTTGTTTCTACATTATAAATTACTCCGTATTCTGGTTAGTATTTTCAGAAAACTATGCATAGTGTTTATCACGTTAACATTGAATTTTCAGAGAACTATACATGAGGTTAATCAAGTTAAAAACAATTACTATATAAAAAAATTACTCGATTTTTCTAATAAAAAAAGGACCTAATCCAGAGTGACAATAAAAATATACCATATCAAAACAATGAAAAGTATATTAAAAGAATTTCGTTGACACTAAGAAACAATAGTATTATTAGTTACACATTATAAAAACTTGATATTGGACCGGATTTACTGTTGGGCTCCGAACCAAATATATTAGACAATCTAACATTATGTTCAACCCACTATGGTTACTTTATGTGTGAGCCAAGTTCATATATCCATAACAATAAATATCCCCCAAAAAAACTATTTAGTTGAACCTTGGTGAGTTCATTCAAAGCTAAATAAGTAGTTGAGAAATTTAAATTTGAATCAATTATAATTTTAGAATTTAAATATTACATTCATTTAATAAATAAACTTTATTAGATATAAGACAACAAATTTTATAACATAAACAATTTAAAGTTAAAATTATTTTTAATAAAACACGAGATCTCATGTGTATTTGATAAAAATAAACGTGTCAAAATTTAAATAAAACCTATTAAAATGATTAGATAAATGTGGTATTTGCTTCAGCTTCTTGAACCTCTTGACAAGATTCCAAATCTTTTTTTAAGTTTGAAATTTGGGTGATGGATGATGTGATTATTAACTCTTTTTTTGCAGCTTGAAAACACAATGAATGGACTTACAAAATCTAGCACCAGTATTCTAACTCCCATTCACTTTGATTCAAACAATGGTACGGTTATTCAACTTTTCTGGTTTTCAACTCACTTTTTTACAACGCTCACATGTAAATAACAATCTCTAATGCGTTTTTTCAATTTTATGCTAGAAAAACGCAAATCATTGTCTACTAAAGATGTTCGTGCAACACTAAAGGGAAAAAAAGGCAAGACAAACTTTGCCTATTTTGAAGAACCTCCAAATAGGGCACCGTTTGGAACATTACACAATATCATGAAGACAAATGTCCCTCAAACCCGAAACATTCCATTACAAACACCTTCACCTCAAAACATGTCAAGAGACAAAGAAAATATAACACCATCGCCTCAAATTTTGTCAACCAATAAAGAAAATATAACACTGTTGCAAGCACCACGTTCCTATAGTTCACTCTCGATAGGCCCAAGTGTGCCTGTAGACCCTTCCATTCTTAAAAGACGAGAATACCAAAGAAGTTATCACCAACGACGTAAACAAAGAAAACTAGCAGAAAACACATTAGGTAATATATTGTACATATTGTTCTTCTTTACATTGATTTTTTAACGATCAAACTAACGCATGATTTGAACTTCATAACAGACGATCAAAGGAGTAGTAACGTATTATTGCCCATATTTGATCAAGAGTGCAATCAAACATCGAATGGTAAGCTTCTTTAAAGATATCAAATACAGCTATTTACTACATGTATTTACGTTATATATCTGTGTAGGAACCAATCTTCATGTACCACCCGTAGACCCGAACGATGTTAAAAGACGAGAATACCAAAGAAGTTATTACCAACGACGTAAACAAAAAAAGCTAGCGGAAACAAATTCTTGCATGGAAACGCAAACATCGGTCGGAGCTACACAATCTCTTTCGGTTTTGCAACGTGAAAACACAATAATTACCATCGCAAATGATCACATGGAATCACCAAGAGACTTCGGACCTACACAGTATCTTTCGTGTTTGACACGTGAAAACACATTAGGTAATATATCGTACATATTGTTCTTATTTACATATATTTTTTAACGATCATACTAACACATGATTTGAATTTTACAACAGATGATCAAAGGAGTAGTAACGTATTATTGTCCATATTTGATCAAGAGTGCAATCAAACATCGAATGGTAAGCTTCTTTAAGAGAGTTTCTCATATTGTTATTTACTACATGTATTTACGTTATATATGTGTAGGAACCAATCTTCACGTACCACCAACCATTCGACCAACCACTCGACAGAGGAAAGAATACCAAAAAAGTTATTATCAATGTCGTAAAGAAAACAATATAAGGGAGGCGAATACCAACATAGGTAATATAACTCTCTATACTATATACGTCTCTAACGAATTTTATATTATATTACCAATAATGGTTTTAAATTTCAAACTAGATGCTCAAACTGAAGACGATCCGTACGATTTTGTATTCAATGATCTTCCTACAGAGCATCGTCTACTGGAGCAACCATCGTGTGTTCATTGTGGAGCAAAGAAAATACAGTACGAGTTCCCTACTTTTTGTTGCATGACCGGTAGGACAACTTTCAAACCCTTATACATACCTCCAGAACTCTACAACCTATTCACATCGCAATGCCAGTTAGGAAAAATGTTTAGGAAAAACATACGTGCCTACAACACAAACTTTTCTTTCGCATCTATGGGTGTAAACTTGGACAAACGATACAGCGCTAGGGGTTCTAGAGTGTATACTTTTCGTGTGCAAGGAGGGATATATCATAAAATCGATCAATTGGTTCCTAGAGATGGCCAACCAAGGTATTTGCAGTTGTACTTTTATGACGGGGAATCTAATTTTGAACACAGGTTAAAGTGGCCTAATCTTGATAAAGAGATTGTTACAATATTATCTCGCGTTCTTGCACCAAACCCATATGTTCAGACCTTTCGATCACTTGGTAACCTTGGCACGCTCGACAAGTATAGGGTCGAACTAAATGCATCAGTTAAGGTCGACCAAAGAGTTTACAATCGTCCTACAACATCTGAGGTATAAACATGATTATAAAAATCATATCTCTTATCTAAATATAAAATCATATATCTAACTTAAACGGTTTCATGTGTTATGTTATGTCAAAGGTCGCTGGAATTTGGGTGGAAGGTAATAACAACATCACTTAATACAAGAGAAGTATTATTGTGTATGGGAAGTCTGAATACCCTTCACAAATACAACCTTATTTCGCTTCCTATGATCCTTTGGCTTATCCGATGTTTTTTCCAAATGGCGAGGCTGGATGGCATTCTCGAATACCAAGAAGAGGTGTAGACATAAGAGAACTCCTCGATAATGACGATGATGAGGCCGAAGACGACGAAGGTACTAAACATATTTTAATATGCATATCCACTTATCTTGTATAATGCCATCTAACGGTAATTTTGTATAATACATCTTTGCCTAGCTAAACCGTTATATTTTATTAATGGCCCATGTTAATAGATTATACCAATCAAACAATCTAATAACAAACATGAATATAAGAGACTGCCCCATATATACAAAATAGCCTATACAAACCTACCTTTAAAATTAGTTTATTTTGTAGTTTTCTAACATGTGGATCGATTTATAACAACTTGATAGAGTCCTCACGCATCTTTTTAACATCGCCGCACAGGGATTAACACAAACACTCGTAGAAAAACAGTTACTATGCGAGAATATTACTGTTACAAATTTCAAATTCGGCCACATCATAACTTGATCTTGTTTGGAGGGCGATTGTTTCAGCAATTTGTGGTAGACACATACATAAAGATAGAGACTTCACGCTTGCAATTTTGTGAAAAGAATCAATCCACAATTAGAGCTGATTTGTATCAAGGAATAGTTGATTCTATTATTGCCGGAGAAGTTCATTCAAATAGACTTGGCCAAGTTATTGTGTTGCCTGTCTCTTTTATCGGAGGACCCCGTGACATGCGCAGACGGTTTTTGGATGCCATGACGTTAGTACAAGATGCTGGGAAACCTGATGTATTTCTAACCATGACTTGCAATCCCAACTGGCCAGAAATCGTAGAAGGGCTTTATGAAGGACAAACGGCCCAAGATCGACCAGACTTAGTTACAAGAGTGTTCCGTGCAAAATTAGAGTCTCTTAAGCACTGGTTGTTCACAAAACATATCCTTGGCATCGTTTCATCATATATATATGTTATCGAGTTTCAGAAACTGGGTTTACCACATGCACATTTTCTTTTGATTATGAGATCAGCTGACAAATTGGCAAATCCCGATCATTACGATAAAGTTGTATGCGCTGAAATTCCAGACATGGAGAAACATCCAGAATTGCACCAATTGGTTTTAAAGCACATGATTCATGGTCCTTGTGGTCACTTAAATACTCAGTGTCCTTGTATGGAGGGTGAACCAAAGACATGTCGCTTTAATTATCCTAGGCAATTCCAAGAAACAACGCAACAAGGAGACGATTCGTACCCATTGTATCGACGAAGAGACAACGGTATTAAGGTAAACGTACGGAACAATGTCCTAGACAATAGATGGGTTGTTCCATATAACCCTAAATTGTTGATGATGTTCAATTGTCATATCAATGTGGAGGTGTGCTCGAGTATAAAATCCGTTAAATATGTCTTCAAGTACGTCTACAAGGGTCATGACAAACAAGTTGTAAACGTTGATCCAGAAGGAGAACAAGTCATTAACGAGATAAAGAGATTCCAGGATGCGCGTTATGTATCACCCCCCGAAGCTATGTGGCGAATTTATGACTTCCCCCTATCTAATATTCATCCTTGTGTTATGTCACTGCAAGTTCATCTACCAAATAAGCAGTTGGTTCGGTTTACAGAAGACGATGTACTGACCAACATTCTTGAGAGAGAAAGGGATAAAAGATCAATGTTGACTGCCTTTTTTGAACTGAACACTACAGATGAAAACGCGTGCCAATATTTTTATAAAGACATCCCTAGGTACTATACATGGAGTAAGAGTACACGCAAGTGGAGCCCTAGAAAAAAGGGAAAATGAGAGGGAGAATGGTTTCCGCTAATCCTGCTGAAGGAGAGCGATTCTATCTACGTGTACTGTTGCAACATGTTAAAGGCCCTACAGGATTTAAATATCTTTACACAGTCAACAACGTATTGTACAATACATTTCGTAGAGCGGCACTAGAAAGAGGATTAATAAAGCGTGATAATCACATAGATGCTTGTTTACGTGAGTCCTCTGCGTACGAGATGCGTGGACCTCTTATAAGACTATTCACAACTCTTTTAATCTTTTGTGAACCAGGAGATGTTAGAAAGTTATGGGATGACCATTATGAATCTCTTTCAGAAGACTACAGTTTACATTGTACAAGTGCAGAGCGGGTTCAACATATGGTTCTAACGGACATATCAGCAGTTCTACAATCCATGGGTAAAAGTCTTGCTGATTTTGATCTTCCCAACATCAGTGCGGATGTACGTGCATATGCATATGGATGTCGTGAAGTACACGAGGAAAGCTTGATTGTTGTAGAAGATGAAGATATACTTGCTCGACATTCTCTCAATACTGATCAAAAATTAGCATATGATACCATAATGAGACATGTTGATGACGATTCTTCGGGCGTGTTTTTTATTGATGGACCTGGAGGAACTGGTAAAACGTTCTTGTATAAATCTTTGCTTGCCACTGTTCGTTCTCGTGGACTTATTTCACTTGCCACCGCTTCGTCAGGAGCTGCTGCAAATAACATGACAGGGGGCAGAACTGCTCATTCGCGATTTAAGATTCCTATCAATCTTACTACAAACTCAATGTGCACCGTCAAAAAACAAAGTGGCCTTGCTAAACTACTTTGTCAAGCAAAGTTAATAATATGGGATGAAGCATCAATGGCTAAAAGACAAGTTGTGGAGGCGGTAGATCGAACTATGCAAGACATTACCGGGGTAAAACTTCCTTTCGGTGGCAAGATAATGGTTTTGGGAGGGGACTTTAGACAGGTTTTACCGGTCGTAAGACGCGGAACACGAGCCCAGATTGTAGATTCAAGTCTACGAATGTCACCGCTTTGGTCTATCATTAAAAAAATGCGGTTAACCATAAACATGAGGGCTCGAACAGACCCATGGTTTTCAAACTTTCTATTACGAGTCGGTGACGGAGTTGAAGAGGTCATCGACGAAAACTACATACGTATACCCGATGACATGACAATTCCATACACAACCGAGGCTGCCTCAAAGGATGCATTGATCAATGAAATATTTCCTTCCTTTGATAACAACGTTCAGACATCTACTGATATAGTTTCAAGAGCAATATTATCAACTAAAAATGAACACGTTGACGGCATTAATGACATGTTGATAGATAGATTTCCTGGGGAAGAAAAGGTTTACTATAGTTTTGATGAAGCGGAAGACGACCCACAAAACTTCTATCCTCTTGAATTCTTAAACTTTCTCAACGTGAGCGGATTGCCACCACATTACTTGCGTTTGAAAATTGGATGCCCGATTATCCTTTTAAGGAATCTCGATCCGGCAAATAGATTATGTAATGGTACGAGGTTGATATGCAAAAGCTTTGATCCTGATGTCATTGATGCTGAAATTGCTGTCGGACAGCATGCTGGAATTAGAGTGCTCTTGCCAAGAATTCCTCTAGCTCCATCAGAAGAAGATATGTTCCCTTTCAAGCTAAAGAGGACACAATTTCCTGTCCGCCTTTCCTTTGCGATGACAATCAATAAAGCTCAGGGGCAAACAATTCCAAATGTGGGTGTCTATTTGCCTGACTCTGTTTTCTCCCATGGCCAACTTTATGTAGCATTGTCTAGAGGGATATCACGATCAACAACCAAAGTTTTAGTGAAGCCAGTCAAGCAGTTTGCTGAAGAAGGAGTGTACACCTCAAATGTTGTATACCAAGAAGTTTTGCGCGATGATTAATGGTCGTTACATTTTATCATTTATTGTTTAACGTTTAATTTTAATAACTGCTTTTTAATATGTTGTTTTGTATTAGATATTTTATTTAAAACTGAATTATCACATGTTACCACATTTTTTAATTATACTTGGATCTTACCACAATGTAATGTTTCGTTAATTATCTGCCGCTAGGCAATTCCGCCGCTATGCACGGGTACTCGCCTAGTATTACATTATAAAGGGTGTATCCCTTTGGTTGAAAGTTGAAAATGTTGAATGCTTGAAAAATATGGGTCCCACTAAAAACTACTACATGCAAATCTTATTCATTAAAAAAGATATAAACTTTGGTTAATTAAACAGATGGCACCCTTTCATCCAATTGAAACATACTTATAAGATATTTTGAATTATAACATGTTACAACGCTTGGCAATAAAAGTTTAATATTTTGACGTTATATTTTGAACGTCACCGAAACACTTACCACAATATCGCATCGTGTTAATTATCTGTTGCTAGACAGTTTCCGTCGCTATGCGTGGGTACTCGTCTAGTTATAGAAAAATGTTCAAAATAAATTTGAATTTAATTAATATAATTTTTGTTGATTTATCGAAAATAATTAATAGGATCCGTAAATGTTCGAAAAATCTTTGGTTATACTTTGGTCAAAATTTTTCTTAGTTGAAAAGTAAAAATTGTCGTTTTAAAATTCAAGTCATGGTTTCCTCAATCCCTCTTAGGTTGTCTTGAGGTATACACAAACATTTACCTCTAAACAGGAGTTTAGTTAAATGTTCTGGGTATTAGGGAATAATCCCTCAAAAGTTCTTTTTGATAAAATATTTGTCAAAACACATTTGCACTTTCTTTTTCGTAAAACCCAAAGTCTTAAAAGGGCTCTAAATTTTTGAAGAGTCAATATAGATTCCATTATCTTATTAATCACACGGTCAAATAATGTAAAGGATTAAATCTTTAATCACATGTTAAATACTCAAGGTACAAGTTTTCATTGTTCGGCCAATTTAGGGCAGTCTATAACTAATTATTAACTCATTCTTATTCTTATAAACAAACAGATGGTTCTTAATGATCACGAGTATGAATTTATCAAATTGCCTACACACGTGATTCACCAAATTTATGAATGCTACATGTGCATTGGTCAATCCAAACTACATCACGTGAAACTCATAATGTTCATTACAAGTTCTGGATGTGGTGATTGGAATAGATACTCTTTTTCACAGACACGAAGTTGATGATAACCATGCCGACGATCAAATCTTTAGAACATACGCTAGAACCTTGTAAATGATCGAACAAATCTATCATCTTGGGTAGTGGATATAGATTTTTATCATCAATTTACCTAGTTCACGGTAATTCAAAAAATATAAGGTATGATAACATCATAGCTCTTCATGATGATGAGCTTGGTAGAATAAAAGCTATTCCCGAAAACTCTCTCAGTTGTACGGTAATTCTTTTAATTCAGATGGTGTTGACTTACAGTGCACACGCCACGGGTGCAGCACCAGGAAAAAAATTAATACCAATTCAACTTGCCTTAATGGTGAAAGTTTAGGTAACTTACCAGCAATACCTCTTAAAGTTTCAGATAACATAAACATCTTTTAATAAATTTAGTTTAAGTTCTTTCTAGCTTACAAGATCTATGACTAGTTCACAACCATTCATGGTATAATTTCAAGTCTAAATGCAGGATATTGTCATCCATCAAGAATTATTTAGATCACTTTTGATAATCAACATCTCATTTAGGGGAATTCTACTCGAGTTCCCATTAGTTATGACAATGTCGTCATGTCATAATCAATCAATCCATTCTACTGGCACTATTAACTTTTCAGTTTTATTACCGTAGATAAGATGTGAAATTCTCAAAAGACTAATAATAACTCATAACCCTTCACAAGTTCAAGGATATATGGAGTCATAACTAACCTTAAAAGAGTAAGGTCGCATAATCTACGCGAGAGAATTTCAAATCAGATACAGACGAAAACATTTACGAATATGAATATATCCCATGTTTTCATAATTTGAGTACGCATTCTAAAGCTCCTCGGATCGTTACTCAGGTCATTCAAATGAAATCTAATCAAAAGAAATGATAGGAACGTCGATACATCCAATCGGGTATCAACACTCGGTAATCAGATACTTTTCCTAAGAATCTCACTACGGAAGAATTGGACAAGAAGGGAATATTAATTGTCAAATAAGACAAATTCCACAGATGAGTAAATTCGACTCAGAAGAATAAATGGTACGGGCACATATGTAGGTGTCCCTATCAAAATGTCCCTATTTTTCACTTCATGCAGATCTCATAAAATTTAATCCTTCACAATCTTCAAAGAAAATTTAGTGTTTATTAATAAATTCATGGTGACTACTAATCAGCCTTGCATGGTCCCTTCCAAATTGTATGTAGGCGCGCAACTATATACAATTTCAAGATTAACGATGCAATACTCAGTTCGTCAAAATTTTATCATCATGTTTATAATAAAAACATTTTCATGCTTAATTCTTAAATAAGAATCAAAAATAAATTTACAAAGATTTTCTTTGTTATGAAAACAATTATGTTTTCCAAGGTATTTCATAAACAACTTTATTTCAATAATGATTATTTATAAGTCTCACTTTAAATAATCTATATAGTGATGAAAATTCAATTTTCTCAAAGGATATTGTTTTATCTTATAAAAACAATGAGTGATCTGCAAAAGAGTGATGAAAAGTTGTTCACCAAGAACTAACTATAATATGATAGGAAATGAGCTTTAGCCAAATAATCATGAGGTTCATGACCTCGATGGCGCTCTAAAAGAATAATCCACAAGGTAACTCAATTCGAGATGAGTACTTGTTCAATGGTTGCATCACTAATTCGATCATTAGGATGAAGCAATAAATGTTAGATAACATCGATACATGTAGAATTTAGCAATCCAAGGTAGTCTTATCATTAATCACAAACAAGTCAAAATTGTACCGTAACACATTATGTGTCACTATGTCATACAATTTCATGAACTCATCCTACCAACTGATGTCTCAGTTAAGTTAGGGATTATTTTTAAAAGATACCACAATGAATACTAATCTACAAGAGTCATTAGGTGTCCCACTTGTCCTGGAAGATCCATCGGTCCCAATTCAGAAGAAGATTTCTTCAATTTATTTATTGGACACTGGGCATCCTCGTTAGTGGACAATGGCCTAGGAACAACCCTTAACACGAATCAACAATCAATTAAAACCTTATAATTCAATCACATGACTCAACAACTTCCTCTTAACAATTTCTTATTCCATACAAGTTAAATTTTACTTTATTCAAGTTTCAACCAATTTTATACTCAATTCGATATCCTACCTCATTCTCCAATACTTTCAATTTTATTCTTAGACCTTGAAAGGGCAATAAAAGCTCGATATGAACAACACTTAATTTCCAATCGTATAGCTCTTACAACAATGATTATCAAACGAGTCACTAGTATGAAATGACTCACACATTCAATTAGACTTCTCGGAAAGGTACTAGTGGCATGAGGCTTTTGGGTAATGGTTCCAATGACAGCTTCAAGTGCAACATTCACCCTTTCGATTTCAAATTTAAGAATTGGATGACAACAAATCAGATGACATCTTTCTAGGTGGTAACGTTTTGTCAAACTCCACTCTATAAGGAAAGATCGTCATGACATCGATATCAGTCTTAATCTCGTCAATTCTTTCTCAATATCACAATCAACTAATATCTACATTCCTACGAGAATAGCTTTGATTAATTTACTGGGGGATTTAGGGTTGCTTGTGACAATCTACGTCGTATAAATACCTCGTATAAATATCAAAATAATCATCAAACAATCATGTAATAAAATTACATCATATATATATATATATATATATATATATATATATATATATATATATATATATATATATATATATATATATATATATATATATATATATATATATATATATATATATATATATATATATATATATATATATATATATATATATATATATATATATATATATATATATATATATATATATATATATATATATATATATATATATATATATATAATCCAAGTTATATATATATTAAAATAACACTTCTCAGTCTGGCCTTGTCGGTAACTCGAGAATTCTTCGACACCGTTATAGTCAAATGATTTGTAGACATTTTGGGAAAAATGTTTATAGTTAAAAGATTTTGAAATGTTTTATTCAAAACCTTGGTTTTAAAAATCTTTCGTTCTCTATAACGAGAGCTCTGGTACCAAACTCTAACACCCCCAAATTTACACAATTCAATACAGCGGAAGACTCGTTGGTGTTACGGGATAGCACATTACTCACATCATAGACAACGCATAAAAATCGCGTTGTTTAATAATAAAAGCATTTCCATTCATAAATATCAAATTTACATAGGTCCCAAGCCATTGTATTTCATACAGGTTTTACAAAGCATTTGAAAGGAAATTATTATTTAAGTGCGGGCCATGAATTCTTGTTGTCTTCCCGAGAATTAACTTCAAGTACCTGAGACAAAACATGTTAAAAGAAAAGGTCAGCGATAACGCCGAGTGAATTCATAGAGTTTAATAAAACCATTAATATATATCATCGGTATATAATTATACCGAAAATCATTTTGTACAATTCTTTGTAATAGGCCATAAAATAGCCAAAGTCATTTTATACAAATCCTTTTCAAAAACATAATATAGGCTTTTGCCTTCAAAATCATCATACGAACCAAAGTCGTAAAAACATCATACAATACGTTTTATAACGTTGTATAAAGTTAAATAAAAACCGTTATATGAATATGGTTATGTAAAACCAAAACACGAATATAATATCAATAATAAGACCCCGTATTGCTAGTCAGGCAATATATCGTAATTAAGTGTGTATAGCAGTATTTCGTTAATTGGATTATTATAAGCCGCATGACATTGTTACCTTACTACAACAAAGAATGGGTAGCTAGCCTGAAACTTAATTTGCCCATCTAAATTAGCGTGTCGTCACAAATATCACGCTATGTAAATCTTTTCATACATAAATTCGCTTACCAATCAATGTGGCACGACGGGGATCAACCGTCAAGGCGCGAACTAGGGTGATCGTCCCCAAATAGTACTATTATATGCATAAGCGTCTACCAAATCCCGGTAGTTCATAATTCAGGCTAATGGGACTTTTAGTGACATAACCTAACTTTAATAGTCCATTTTATCTCATACATCGGGTCATATAATCATTCATTGGGTCATACAATCATTCGGGTCCAAATCAATAATCAAACAATCGGGACAAATGGTGTCCTATTTTATCAAAACTAACATGTTATCCCCCTCGCGGGTTTATAAAACATTTCATAAAAACATTTGAAAGAGTGCGAGGCTATGAACTCACGTTGATGTGGGAAGGCGGTTATCGGCGATTTGGATGAACGGTATTGTGACACCCTAGAATCGAGGTCATTAACGTTACCCTAAATTACGCTAATTTTTGAAATTTTTAATAAATTTTATTTTCTATACTTATAAGTATTTTGGTTAAAGCCGATGTTCGAGGTTATAATTTTTACGATTGACGTTTTAAGAAGGACGATGACGATTACGATCCCGAGGGATGCCCAATTTTATATAATTTTTGACGATTTATCGATAATGTAATTTTTCGAAAATTTTACTTACGGTTCGTGTTAAGTTGAGTCGGGTGAGTTTTATAGCCTTCCGAGTACATTTAAAGTATCCCAAGAATATTTTGGAGCGTTCGGGAAGATTTCCGACTCCCGTAAAATTTTCAAAATTGACAAATGAGTCGAACCCGCAAAGTTTTGAGGACGTTTTTCATTAAGGCCAAAAGAAACTAGAAATTGCCATTTGGTCCTTCCCAACCCACCAAAAAGGCCAAAGTTGACACACACACAAACACATACAAAATTTACACCAAAAATCAAACACTCTCTCCCTCCTTTCTCTCTCAAACCGACGGACACCCCCAACACCAAGAAAATTCACCAAAAATATTTTTCCACTTGATTTTCCTAAAAACTAAGGTTAGACCACATCTAGTTTGGTCATTACCTACATGTTCATGTGCTCAAATCCCACATGCATTAACAAAAATTTTTCAAGATTTTTTGAAGATTATCCAAATTCGTTTTTGTGGCTAAATGAGCTAATGCATGTTGATTTTAAGTGTTATGGATGCAAGAACACCAAGAAAACCCACCAAAATTAATTTGGTTGTGGTGATTGGGGCACCCAAACCCCACGGCAATGGGGGTGTTTGGGGAGCCTTGGTGGTTGTTGATTTTGAGTGTTGTTCTTGTGTTTGGTTTAATGTTTAAGGATGTTTTACATAGGTGTTAGTGGTTGCATGTTCATTTCTTTGAATTTTTGAATTTGAGATTGGTTGATCAATAGGGGTAGGACTGAAATTTGATGTTAGGATATGTTTGGGAAGGCTTAGGATGATGTTTAGTGGTGGTTAGAAGGCTTGGAATCGAGCCTAAGTGCGTTTTTGGTATGGTCATTTTTAGGCAGAAACATTTGGTCCATTTCAAAAAAATTATTTTTTTTCCAGGTCTTGAAAACTAAATGTAGTGATAGAGGGTCTTCTTAGATTTAATTTGGTATAAGGTAGAGCCCGTGACTCAAAACGAGCTAAAAGTTATGACATTTTAAAGATCGGGTACCGGGAGACGAGGACTTTCATAATCCGAATTTGTGCAAAGTTTTAGTCAAATCCCGAGGGTCACAAGTATGAATTGGTAAATGGTCAAGGGTCAAAATTGTTCCCTAACCTGTGTAAATGGGTCTATATGTTGACTTAGGTGTCAAAGAAGTCAAAGGTATTTTTCATATAGGTCAAAGAGGTCAAAATTGGTCGAAGCGCAATTTCAGCCCGTAAAATGTAGTCGTGGAAAAGAGTTGCGTAACGGGTCGTAAAAGTAAAAACTTTTATTGGGCTTAAAAACATGTTATCTACAGGTCTTATAGGATTTTTGGATATTTTGTCAAATTTTATAAGTATGGTTAAATAAGGTAAAACAGCCCGTACTTTAGTCGAGTACCGGCGAGAATGGGTAAAAATGAACAACATAAGTAATGAGAATGAATGGTATAGAATGAGTGATACTTGTTGTTTTTGTTTTTGGCGTGAGTTATACTTGTCCTAAGTGACTAGTATATATGTATTTTATACAGTACCGTAAAGTATTTAAATGAGATTACTCATTACGCGTTATTTGTGATAGGTGTTGATTTAACCGGGCATCCGTTTCGTCGTCAGTGATCATCCCTCGAACTACCGACTACTTAATATCTAAGGTGTGAATTTATAGCCTCGCTTATACTTATTTCAAATTGTTTTACCCGCGAGGGAAATGCATGCTAGTTTTTAAAAGGAACGTATATCATGAATGATTGTTAGACCCGAAAGTTGCCTTAGAAATTGTGTTGAGTACCAAAGTTGCAAAAGTCCCTAAATTCATGAACTATTAACTATTGTCCTGCCCTCGAGTAGGGGGAAATAGCCGCTTATGCAATTTGTAGTACTACGGGGTTAACGACCCAGTGCTAGCCGAGAAGCTGTACTTATAGTAAGTTCTGCAGTAGATTATTTTGTATGAGAAATAAGGTACAATTGCAACTGATGCCTTTAGAAGGGGCACTGGTTTCATCTGAATCACGCTGGTATTTATTACGCGGGTGATTGAGTTAACGGATTAGTGTCATGAGCTTAAACACAATTGTCAGTATCCTGATTATAGTTTGTTTGATCGACAAGACTATAAATGATCACGAATGGTTTTTATTATATATACGTTCAAATGGATTGTAAAACCTATGAATTCCACTCAATGTTTTCGTTGACCAAATTTTTGGCATGTGTTTCAGGTAACCGCTGAGGTGTAGGATGGAGCATGCATGGGATGGATGTTGTGTGTACGGCTTGGTGTCCGCTTGTTTTTCCCTCCTTTTCTACTTAAACAATTTTTATGTCTAATGTCATGTGGTTGTAAACTGAAATTCTTGGGTTGAGATTCATGGGGACCGAAAACGCTAAACTCTGTGCACCATTTGGGGTTGGAAAAACTGTGGACATGTATCATCTAACAATTTTAAATTTCAAGTTTTAAGTTGACGTCTTTTTAGCGTCGTTTGATATATCTTGTGTGCAATGAATACTGTGTAGCACCCATTGTTGTAGTTCCGCTGCGCATAGCAATTGTGGGGGTGTTACAGATTGGTAATCAGAGCCACGAGTTATAGAGAACTAGGTCGTTTTTGAAAATCCTAAACTATAACTTTTGGTGTCGTAAGAAAGGGTCCAAGCACACACAACTATCCTGCATGGCTCCGGTAAGATTTATTGTTGTATTTATGGCATTTGACGTATACTTTTGAGTAAAGTATATATGTGGGTAATTATTACGTAAGTATGGAATTACTATATGTAGACGTTGAATTTTACGTGAAATATCTGACATCGTAATTTTTGTATTAATCATGCATGAGCATCATATTATTACATTTTGGGCATATGTACCACCTTTGCATTGCATTTGCATGCATATATTTATAATTATTGTATAATTACTTATGTACCCTCCGAAATTCGCTGTTATTACAGGAATGGCCGAGGTACCGCCCAACGATAACGGAAACGATTACGTCATAGGTCGCGAAGAGGGAAGTGTTGGAACAGCAGCTGAAGGACAAGCTGAGACGAACGATGTACGAGCCCAGGACCCCGACCCAAGGAGAACTACTTGCCCCACGCCTATGCGTACTTCCCATCTGGTTGGTGTACCAGATATCCCCAGAAGAGCCGAAGGTGCAATGAGCGCAAATTCTCTTCATCAAGGCATCCCAAGAATTTGCTGTCCCGGACCGAGGATTTATCATGACGTACGACGGACTGTGAGAGGTTTGGAAGGATCGATGTGCATGAGGTATGTAGTGGAATCAAGGGTGGTCAGTAGATTCGACGAGAATGAAAAGGCGGACGAAAGACTGTTGGAAAGGACGGCAAGAGTGGAGTATGACGGGAATGTGAACAAAAGTGACATCAACAGTTTAAGATCAATGGTTGCAAATTTAAGTGCTAGTCTTGACCGTGTTAGGGAGGATCAGATGAGGTTGTCGAGGATGCAGAGTTGGGAGCATCGTGTGAGGGATTCATTGCCCCCGGATTGGAGATTCGTGGACGATTTGGAGATGGAGGCGAACGACTTCATGATTCAGCCGCCTACTGGAGGTGCTTGTATTACGGTGGGAAGTCAGGTAGCGATTGAGTGTGGATCCACATCAGGGACGAAAAAGGAAACAGAATGTGGTCCGGATGAAAAAGGAAAAAGAAAAGTGGATGATGTGGATGAGGACGTTAGTGATGAGGAAACCGAGGAAGACGACGACGAGCCGCCATCCAAAAGGCCGTGTGGATCACCACATGCCTAGTTACTTGTTTTGTATTTTCTTTGATCATTGTAATAGAACTATTTTGGACCTTTGTATGATGGTATTATGACGAGAAACTCAAGTACTTGATGTTTTGTGGTGAACGATTGTAGTGGCAATACTTGTCACGATTTTGGTTAATTATCAATACAATCTATGTTACCTTTCATGATCTGTGATATGTCTTAAATTTGATCTTTTGTGGTGTGAATTGATGAATATTAGTAACTCCGTAGTGATGAGTCGTTGTATGTATTTTATGTCTGGGAAACTTGATATGAATACTTACATTGTTTTTCTATTTTCCTTGTCTTGCAGAAAGAGATATTCGATAACACCATGCCTCCAAAGTTGACCGCCGATCGTGTTAACACCATGATTCAGGAAGCTATAGCAAATGCGTTGGAAGCGGACCGAGCTGGGAGAAATCAGGATCCAGGAAGGAACGCGGGGAGACAGCAAGCCCCGAGAGTGTGTACCTATTCTAGCTTTATGAAGTGCGGTCCCACGCAGTTCCGTGGAACGGGTGGAGCTTTAGAACTTAGACGATGGTTGGAAAAAGTTGAAAGTACGTTTGAAATCAGTGGTTGTGCAGAAGCGGATAAAGTAAAGTTTGCAGCTGCTACGTTTCTCGATGATGCGTTAAGTTGGTGGAGTACCCAGGTAGCTACGGTTGGATTGGCTGTAGCAAATGCAAGGACGTGGAATGCGACCAAAGCTTTGTTGACAAAGAAGTTTTGCCCAGAGGAGGAATTGGGGCAATTGGAGGACGAATTGAGGCATTTGACCTTGAAGAACAACGATATAGCTGCCTTCACCAGGAGATTCAATGAGTTAAGTCTTTTGTGTCCGGACATATTTGCCAATGATGCCAAGAAAATGAAACAGTATATTAAGGGTTTATCTAGTAATATCAAAGGTGAAACAACTTCGTCAAAACCTGGAACGTTTGATGAAGCGGTTCAAATGGCACACGCTTTGATGGACGTTAAGCTTCAGGACAAGCAGAACTACATTGCTGAAGGCAACAAAAGGAAATGGGAAGCAGCACAAAGTAACCAATCCCAAGGCCAGAACCGAGGTGGAAATCGAAACAATCATGGGCCGAACCGTAATCAGCAGTTTAATCAGAGAAGGAACGAAGGGATGAGGGCAGTGACGAACCCTAGAGGTGTGAAAGTGAATCCCCATTGTGGAAAGTGCAATTTGTATCACGTTGGAAATTGCCCGCCGGCATGCGGCAAGTGTGGAAAGGCAGGTCATAGGACATCTGGTTGTCGAACGGGAGGAGTAGCCACTGGGGCTAATGCTATTAGGATGAGGGGATGTTATAGTTGTGGAGAAAGGGGGCATGTGCAAGCGAATTTCCCGAAGGCAGGAAACAGGCGGGGAGGTAATAATGCGGCAGCTGTGTATCAAGTGGGAACTGTTGATAAACCACAGGGTCCCAATGTGGTTACCGGTACGTTTTTGCTAGACGCTTGTTATGCTAGTATTTTATTTGATTCTGGCTCCGACAAGAGTTTTGTAGACGTTAGATTTAGTCGTCATATTGATAGAGAACCGGTGTTGTTAACGACTAGTTATAATGTTGAATTAGCCGATGGAAAAATTGTTAGTACGAATTCTATACTGAAAGGGTGTACCTTGAAGTTAGGAAATTACGCTTTTAAAATCGACTTGATGCCTATAGAGCTAGGATCGTTTGACGTGATTGTGGGAATGGATTGGCTAATGGCGCATAGTGCTACGATCGTCTGTGGCGAGAGATTGGTTCAGATTCCGCTGAGGAATAGGGTTTTGACGGTTAAGGGAGACGAATGCACTTCTCGTTTGAAGGTGATTTCGTGTTTGAAAATGATGAAGTACGTAGAGAGCGGATGCGATGTGTTTTTGGCACAAGTTTCGAGCGATGGTGATGTAGAGGCGAGGATCGAAGAGGTACCAGTTATTTGCGAATATCCGGACGTTTTTCCAGACGAGTTGCCAGGTTTACCGCCTACCCGTGAGGTCGAGTTTCGAATTGATTTAGTGCCAGGAGCTGCGCCGGTTGCACGTGCACCTTATCGCTTAGCACCATCTGAGTTAAAGGAGTTAGCGGATCAATTGAAGGAATTGATGGACAAAGGATTTATTAGGCCGAGCTCATCACCTTGGGGAGCGCCAGTATTGTTCGTAAAGAAGAAGGATGGTTCGTTTAGGATGTGTATCGACTATAGGGAACTCAATAAGCTGACGGTTAAGAATCGGTACCCATTGCCGAGGATTGATGATTTGTTCGATCAATTGCAAGGTTCCAGTGTATACTCAAAGATCGATCTAAGATCAGGGTATCATCAACTGCGTGTAAGAGAGGAGGATATTCCTGTAACTGCCTTTCGTACGCGGTATGGACACTTTGAATTTCGAGTGATGCCGTTTGGGTTGACGAACGCGCCTGCTGTATTCATGGATCTTATGAATCGCGTGTGCAAGCCGTATCTAGATAAGTTTGTTATTGTTTTCATCGACGATATACTTATTTACTCTAAAAGTAGGGAGGAGCACGAGAAGCACCTAAGAAAGATTTTGGAGTTGTTAAGGAAGGAGAAGCTGTATGCAAAATTCTCTAAGTGTGAGTTTTGGTTGGAATCAGTGCAGTTTCTAGGTCATGTGATTGATAGTGAGGGAGTTCGTGTAGATCCTGCTAAGATCGTAGCGATCAGGGGATGGTCAGCACCGACGACGCCGACGGAAGTTCGACAATTTTTGGGTTTAGCGGGGTATTATAGAAGGTTTATCGAAGGATTTTCGTTGATTGCGAAACCATTGACGCGGCTTACCGAAAAGAATAGGGTGTATGAATGGGGAAATGAGGAAGAGCTTGCTTTCGAAACGCTCAAGGATAAGTTATGTTCCGCACCGATTTTATCATTGCCTGAAGGAACCGAAGACTTCGTGGTGTATTGTGATGCGTCTCGTAAAGGTTATGGAGCAGTGTTAATGCAACATGAAAAGGTGATAGCTTACGCGTCGAGGCAATTAAGGAAGAATGAGGAGAACTACACGACGCACGATTTGGAATTAGGAGCGGTAGTTTTTGCGTTGAAACTGTGGAGACACTATCTGTATGGGACAAAGTGTGTTGTATTCACTGATCACAAGAGTTTGCAGCACATCTTAGATCAAAAGGAGTTGAATATGCGACAAAGACGATGGGTTGAACTATTGAGTGATTATGACTATGAAATTCGCTACCACCCTGGAAAGGCAAATGTTGTAGCAGATGCATTGAGTAGGAAGGAACGGGAGAAACCTTTGAGGGTTAGAGCGTTAGTGATGACTGAGAGCGTTGACTTAACCGAAACCATACTGAAGGCTCAGGAGAGAGGATTAATGAAAGGGAATGTTGAAGCCGAAAACTTGGGACGAATGTTGAAACCTCTTTTCGTAATTAGGTCTGACGGACTAAGATATTTTGAGAATCGGATTTGGTTACCATTGTGTTCATCTGAGGAAGGAAAGCCTGGAGTTCGAGAATTGGTTATGAATGAGTCGCATAAGTCGAAGTATTCGATACATCCTGGATCGGATAAGATGTACCACGACCTGAAGAAAGTCTATTGGTGGCCGAATATGAAGGCAGATATTGCTCGTTACGTTAGTAAGTGTTTGACTTGCGCGAAGGTTCAGGCAGAACATAAGAAACCATCTGGATTGTTGGTACAACCGGAAATCCCAGAATGGAAATGGGAGAAAATCGCAATGGATTTCGTGACGGGTTTACCTAGGACTCCTAGTGGATGCGATATGATATGGGTAATTATGGACAGGTTGACGAAATCTGCTCATTTCTTACCTATGAAGAAGACGGACAGCATGGAAAAACTCGCCAGCGTGTACGTGAAGGAGATCGTCTGTAGACATGGAGTGCCGTTATCGATCATTTCGGATCGCGATAGTAGATTTACGTCGGAATTTTGGAAATCGCTTCAACGTGCGATGGGCACTGAACTGAGTTTAAGCACGGCTTATCACCCGGAAACTGACGGCCAGAGTGAACGAACGATTCAAACGATGGAGGACATGCTCCGAGCATGCGTGATTGATTTTGGAGGAAGTTGGGAACGCCACTTGCCTCTGGTGGAATTTTCGTACAATAATAGTTATCATGCGAGTATCAAAGCGGCACCGTTTGAAGCATTGTATGGAAGGAAGTGTAGATCGCCTGTGTGTTGGAGTGAAGTAGGGGAAAGTCAATTGACTGGACCTGAAAAGGTTTTAGAAACGACAGAGAAGATCGTGCAGATCAAGAACCGACTACTTGCTGCGAGAAGCCGACAGAAGAGTTATGCCGATAACCGAAGGAAACCGTTGGAGTTTGAAGTGGGAGATATGGTTATGCTCAAGGTATCGTCGTGGAAGGGTGTAATTCGTTTTGGAAAGAAAGGAAAGTTGAGTCCGAGGTATATTGGACCGTTTAAGATCGTTGAACGAATTGGACCGGTAGCGTACAAGTTAGAATTGCCGACCGAGCTTAGTGCTATTCATGACACGTTTCACGTATCGAACCTGAAGAAGAGTTTGGCGGACAAGGAATTGGTGATTCCTTTGGACGAGATTCGACTAGACGACAAAATGCACTTTGTGGAAGAACCTGTGGAAATTATGGACCGGGAGGTCAAGCGGTTGAAGCGTAGTAGGATTCCTATTGTGAAGGTCCGATGGAATTCTAAGCGTGGACCGGAATACACCTGGGAACGTGAGGACTTTTTCAAGGAAAGGTATCCTCATCTGTTCCAGTAGCACGAAATGTGAGTACAAGAAGAGGCGAGCGCCGGGACGTCGCTCTCTTTAAGGAGGGGTGGATGTGACACCCTAGAATCGAGGTCATTAACGTTACCCTAAATTACGCTAATTTTTGAAATTTTTAATAAATTTTATTTTCTATACTTATAAGTATTTTGGTTAAAGCCGATGTTCGAGGTTATAATTTTTACGATTGACGTTTTAAGAAGGACGATGACGATTACGATCCCGAGGGATGCCCAATTTTATATAATTTTTGACGATTTATCGATAATGTAATTTTTCGAAAATTTTACTTACGGTTCGTGTTAAGTTGAGTCGGGTGAGTTTTATAGCCTTCCGAGTACATTTAAAGTATCCCAAGAATATTTTGGAGCGTTCGGGAAGATTTCCGACTCCCGTAAAATTTTCAAAATTGACAAATGAGTCGAACCCGCAAAGTTTTGAGGACGTTTTTCATTAAGGCCAAAAGAAACTAGAAATTGCCATTTGGTCCTTCCCAACCCACCAAAAAGGCCAAAGTTGACACACACACAAACACATACAAAATTTACACCAAAAATCAAACACTCTCTCCCTCTTTTCTCTCTCAAACCGACGGACACCCCCAACACCAAGAAAATTCACCAAAAATCTTTTTCCACTTGATTTTCCTAAAAACTAAGGTTAGACCACATCTAGTTTGGTCATTCCCTACATGTTCATGTGCTCAAATCCCACATGCATTAACAAAAATTTTTCAAGATTTTTCAAGATTATCCAAATTCGTTTTTGTGGCTAAATGAGCTAATGCATGTTGATTTTAAGTGTTATGGATGCAAGAACACCAAGAAAACCCACCAAAATTAATTTGGTTGTGGTGATTGGGGCACCCAAACCCCACGGCAATGGGGGTGTTTGGGGAGCCTTGGTGGTTGTTGATTTTGAGTGTTGTTCTTGTGTTTGGTTTAATGTTTAAGGATGTTTTACATAGGTGTTAGTGGTTGCATGTTCATTTCTTTGAATTTTTGAATTTGAGATTGGTTGATCAATAGGGGTAGGACTGAAATTTGATGTTAGGATATGTTTGGGAAGGCTTAGGATGATGTTTAGTGGTGGTTAGAAGGCTTGGAATCGAGCCTAAGTGCGTTTTTGGTATGGTCATTTTTAGGCAGAAACATTTGGTCCATTTCATAAAAATTATTTTTTTTTCCAGGTCTTGAAAACTAAATGGAGTGATAGAGGGTCTTCTTAGCTTTAATTTGGTATAAGGTAGAGCCCGTGACTCAAAACGAGCTAAAAGTTATGACATTTTAAAGATCGGGTACCGGGAGACGAGGACTTTCATAATCCGAATTTGTGCAAAGTTTTAGTCAAATCCCGAGGGTCACAAGTATGAATTGGTAAATGGTCAAGGGTCAAAATTTGGTCCCTAACCTGTGTAAATGGGTCTATATGTTGACTTAGGTGTCAAAGAAGTCAAAGGTATTTTTCATATAGGTCAAAGAGGTCAAAATTGGTCGAAGCGCAATTTCAGCCCGTAAAATGTAGTCGTGGAAAAGAGTTGCGTAACGGGTCGTAAAAGTAAAAACTTTTATTGGGCTTAAAAACATGTTATCTACAGGTCTTATAGGATTTTTGTAAATTTTGTCAAATTTTATAAGTATGGTTAAATAAGGTAAAACAGCCCGTACTTTAGTCGAGTACCGGCGAGAATGGGTAAAAATGAACAACATAAGTAATGAGAATGAATGGTATAGAATGAGTGATACTTGTTGTTTTTGTTTTTGGCGTGAGTTATACTTGTCCTAAGTGACTAGTATATATGTATTTTATACAGTACCGTAAAGTATTTAAATGAGATTACTCATTACGCGTTATTTGTGATAGGTGTTGATTTAACCGGGCATCCGTTTCGTCGTCAGTGATCATCCCTCGAACTACCGACTACTTAATATCTAAGGTGTGAATTTATAGCCTCGCTTATACTTATTTCAAATTGTTTTACCCGCGAGGGAAATGCATGCTAGTTTTTAAAAGGAACGTATATCATGAATGATTGTTAGACCCGAAAGTTGCCTTAGAAATTGTGTTGAGTACCAAAGTTGCAAAAGTCCCTAAATTCATGAACTATTAACTATTGTCCTGCCCTCGAGTAGGGGGAAATAGCCGCTTATGCAATTTGTAGTACTACGGGGTTAACGACCCAATGCTAGCCGAGAAGCTGTACTTATAGTAAGTTCTGCGGTAGATTATTTTGTATGAGAAATAAGGTATAATTGCAACTGATGCCTTTAGAAGGGGCACTGGTTTCATCTGAATCACGCCGGTATTTATTACGCGGGTGATTGAGTTAACGGATTAGTGTCATGAGCTTAAAAACAATTGTCAGTATCCTGATTATAGTTTGTTTGATCGACAAGACTATAAATGATCACGAATGGTTTTTATTATATATACGTTCAAATGGATTGTAAAACCTATGAATTCCACTCAACGTTTTCGTTGACCAAATTTTTGGCATGTGTTTCAGGTAACCGCTGAGGTGTAGGATGGAGCATGCATGGGATGGATGTTGTGTGTACGGCTTGGTGTCCGCTTGTTTTTCCCTCCTTTTCTACTTAAACAATTTTTATGTCTAATGTCATGTGGTTGTAAACTGAAATTCTTGGGTTGAGATTCATGGGGACCGAAAACGCTAAACTCTGTGCACCATTTGGGGTTGGAAAAACTGTGGACATGTATCATCTAACAATTTTAAATTTCAAGTTTTAAGTTGACGTCTTTTTAGCGTTGTTTGATATATCTTGTGTGCAATGAATACTGTGTAGCACCCATTGTTGTAGTTCCGCTGCGCATAGCAATTGTGGGGGTGTTACAGATGTGCTTCAATCACGGAAACCTAGACAAATAATACTCGTCTTAGACTTTTGTCCAATGACTTTATCAAAATAACAATTATGTATATATATATGATGACTTTATACATATGATGATGATCAAGTGGGTTTATATATTCTCATTCACTCATTTTTGTGTTATGTGTTGACAACTTTTATATTAGTTTACTAGTTTTACCTATTTACATGTTTTAGGTCCAATAAGCCTTTTATAAGTCCATTAACTTGTATTAATCCATTTTATACTTTGTTATCTGTATTATACTTTACATGTTGGGCCCAAGTGGGTTAAGCCCAATAAGTAAATTTATAAGTGTTTTACTAACTAGTCGGGTTTATAGTCCAATAAGGCTACTTTAGCCCGTTAATGTCTATATGTTGTAAAGTTCGGGTTTTATTGGTTTTTACTTGTTATATAAGTTCATATATCATTATGTGAGTTTATAAAAGTTTATATTAGACGGGTCCGACCGTCTAAGTTTTATTTGACAAAAACGTTAATCTTTCGGTTTTAGCCGAAAAGACGTAAAACTTAGTATATAGTTTTTATAACTTATAAAACTTACCAAACTACCATTTTTATATAATGTACATTTATTTATCCTTATGCATATTTATATAAATGAAATATATAAGTTAGTGGGTTTTAATTTCACATTTTATACTATATTATTTGAGTGCTTATATAATATTATTAAACTTTAATTTCACAAAATCTGATTTTTAGTTTCACTTTCACCATTTTGATCATTTCTTGAGTTCTATAAGGAGATAGAAGCTCATATGTTGGATGATATAAAGTTAATATTATGTGCTACAAATAAGTTAGTTATAGCTACTGCTCAATCCATGTCTAAGTATCCTTAACAGTCCCTACAAAACAGACTATTCAGATTGGTATACAAATTTTGTTTTGATCATATCTCACTCATTTTGATGATTCCATTGCATGGCCAACTCTCATATGTGTATGACATCTAATACTTACTGTAAATTTATTCCACCATGCCATTTTATCAGTTTAAAATTTGTTTACTTACTGTTTTATACAGCCATCACATTAAGCAAGATTTTAACCATTTTACATGTGGTTTTCCATCTTTTTACCCATGTTTATCAAATCTATCAACACCAAATCCCCACATAATATTTTTAATCATCATTCATCAACATATACATATACATAAATAAAGAAAATACAAGATTACATATTAAAAATAACAAGAGGATAGGAAGAAACAATCTCTATACCACCAAAGTGATGAAATGATGAGTTTTTGGATGAACAAGACTTGGTTTTACGTAACCAATCTTATGAGATATCAACACCACTTCTAGGATCACCAAGTATTTGTAGACTCCTCCAAAAATCAGCCCTTGATCTCCATATAAACTCCTCTTTAGTTGTTAAAATCACCTCCAATCTTCATAACTTCAATGGGTTTTCATCATATGTAAATTATACATATGATTTATGGTTGAATTTTTGATCTAATGGGGTGTTTTTGGGTGATATGGGATGATATGTGTTAAAACACACATCTTTTCTACCACTTAATTGCAATAATAACCGGACCAAAACGTGTATTTTATGTCTTTTATGTCGGAATTATGCGTGGTTTGTGTTTTTGTTGTGATTCAGGACGAAAAGGTGAAAAGTGGAGAAAACACGGGAATTCACGGGCATTTACGGACTTTTATTGAAGAAAAGGATGAAAGACGAAGTCAAGAAGTCAAGAGTGCAAAAAGAACGGAAGTCCAAGACCAATTCTGAAGATTTATCGAAGAAAAACTCAAAAGACGGAAGTTTATCAAAAGCCGAGGAACTCAAGTCTTATTTATCAAAGAATTAAAAGACGAGTCCAAAGAAATCCCGAACCAAAAGTCATTAAAGTCCAAGATCAAAGAAGATTTGAAGGCTTAAGGACTAATGGCGCAATTAACAAAAAGATTAAAGAAGAGGATGGACCTAAGCATGCAATTAAGGAAGAAAGGAAGGAGGGGAGGAAGCTTTCTCTAACCTCCTCCCTAATCCCCTATAAATAGTCATTAGCTAATCACTTTTCATTTTTTGGCTAACTTGACAAATTAGTTCTTCCACTTTTATTTTATGCACCTTTAATTACTTGTCATTTAAATACATGTTTTGCACCTTTAATTACCTTTAATTTCAAGTAAGTGTTTCTTTTAATTACTTGCTCCCTTACTTTATCTTGTTAATCTTCTTCTACCTTTCTTTGATTTACACGTTTTTAACTTGTTGATTTGTTAAAGGTTTGATTTTTATGTTTTTGATTGCTTTAAATCTCTTATTTTCATAACTTATTTGATTTATTTTCAAGTTTACATAGTTTTTACAAAAGTTATTTTTATATAAAAAGTTGTTTTTCTTAAAGTTTATTAATTTCGTGTCTTAAAAGTTTTTAACTTTCAGTTTCGTAGCTTATTTTTGCACGTTTTTACCTTAGTTTTTCGTCTAGTGCTTATTAGGATTATAGCTTATTTTTCTAGCTTATTTTTGGTTATTTCCTACGTATTCCGATTAGTCAAGATCGGAAGAGGGAGTTACATTCCGATCAATGTGATCGGATAAGGGTTTTACATTCCGATATCAACAGTTTTTTGTGAGAGACGCGTTGCTTTTTGGGATCCGTTCACTTGTGAACGTTATTTTTCTTGCCTAAAAAATTCAAAAAACCATAAAAATTAAAAAAATTGATAAAAAACCATAAAAATTAGAAATTTCAAAAATCCAAAAAGATTTTATCTTTATTGTGTATATATATTGTCTTTGTGTTTGGTTTTGTTTTCTTTTGCATTTTTAGGTGTATGCGTACTAGATCTTCTAATTATCAAGAGCCCGAGCCTCAAGAAGATTTAGATATGGCAGGTGTTAACAACAACAACATGCCACCGCACCTCAATAATAATAATAACAACAATGCTCTTCCACAGCCCGATCTTCCGACCATGGAAGAACTTTGTCAACCAACCATGTTTGGACGAGGAGGACCGATTGCGCCGATGCAAATCAACGCTCCTGAGTTTTCGTTGAAGCACCATATGATTCAGCAAGTGCAAACAAACCCATTCCGTGGACTACCTGATGATGATGCCAACAAACACCTCGATAAGTTCATTACAATCACCCAGAGCATGAAGTTGGCTGGTGCCACTATGGATGAGCTTCACCTACAACTCTTTCCACACACTCTATTACATCATGCCGAGAAATGGTTTGATCGTCTCCCGAAGAATTCTATTCACACTTGGGATGACATGACTCAACGCTTTTTGTCGCGCTACTTTCCACCATCCATGGTCACAAGCCTTCGCAATCAGATCAGCGGTTTCATGCAAGATCTCGATGAATCTCTTTTTGATGCATGAGAGAGATATAATGTCTTGATCGACCGTTGTCCAAACCACAACATGCTTCCGGTCACCTTGATCGATACTTTCTACAACGGATTGACTTTTCGAGATCGTGATACGATCAATGCTGCCGCCGGTGGCACATTCATGAAAAGGAGACCCGAGGAGTGTAGAGAGTTTATTGAGAACATGACTACTCACCACAACAACTAGGATTCCTCTGCTTCTTCTAGGAACAACCCGAGAGTCAATGTTTCTTCTACCTCAGCAAACCCTGAGATGACCGAACTCATCCGCATGATGACTGAAATGAGCAAAAGTATTACGCTTCTCGCTTCAAATCAACAACAACAACAAGTTAAAGCGGTTGCTACTCTTTGTGAAACATGCGGCGGTCCTCACCCATACACCGATTGTCCTTCGACACAAGGAAATCCGAAAAATGTGTATGCTGCTTACGGTAATTATTCACCGGAAAATTACCAAGCTAGACAACAAGGGGATAGAAATCTGCTGAGTTACCGATCCAACAACTACCTTTCACCCGGTTTTTCTCCTCAAAACCAAAATCCCGCTAACAACTACAATAGAAGCAACCAAATCCTACCAAGAGCTTCTAATCCTTATCACCCACCATCCCAACAAAATCCACCCAGTAATCCAGATGTTAAGGCCATCATGAGAACCCAAGGTGAGCAAATCAAGAATCTGCAGAGCCAAATTATCAATCTTAAAGGAGATATCACAAAGCAAGGAAATGAGATAAGATTCGAGCTTCGAAATGATATTCAATCCTCCTTCATCAATCAAACCAATGATTTGAAGAATATGCTTGCTAGTTTCTTGCCCCCTGCTCAACCTTCTTCTTCAAGTTCTCTACCTTCAAACACCGTCACTAATCCGCGAGCCAATGTGAGTGCTATTACTACTCGTAGTGGAGTCACCATCGTAGGGCCACCAATCCCACCACCATCATCTACACCTCCTCCACCACCATGTATCCCTACTCCTCCTACACCTAGTAATAGTGCACCATTACCGTCTCCGCCTCGACGTGATGAAGTTTCCACAAATGACCCTTCAACATCCCAACCTTTACCTACACCCGCACCTTCACCACCCAAACCCAATATCCCTTATCCTTCTCGCTTGGGCAAGAACAAAATGCTAACCAAGGAGGACTCCGAAGTGTCACGCTATGTGAAGATGATTTCTCAAATGAACTTCAACATTAGCTTTCTTGAAGCACTTGTCCACATGCCCAAATTTGTTAAAGCATTTAGGGAATTGCTTAACAAGAAGGAGAAGCTGATTGAACTCGCCAACACTCGATTAAACGAAAACTGCTCTGCAGTTATTCTTAAAGAACTTCCTGAAAAGCTTGGAGATCCCGGTCGTTTCGTGTTGCCTTGCGTGTTCAACAAAACTGAAGAATTTACTGCCCTTGCTGATCTCGGGGCTAGTATAAATTTGATGCCATTGAGTGTTTGGAAAACACTATCATTGCCCGACCTTACTCCAACAAAGATGACTCTTGAGCTTGCTAATCGCACTCTCGCTTACCCCGTTGGTATAGCCGAAGACGTGTTCATTAAAGTTGGCGCATTTACTTTCCCGGTCGATTTTGTCGTAGTTGATTATGAAATGGACCCTCGTATTCCTTTAATACTTGGTCGGCCATTCTTGAGAACCGGACGTGCTTTAGTGGATGTTGCCGAAGGTGAGTTAATCTTAAGAGTCGGGGATGATGCACAAGTTTTCAAAATGGGGAAGCTTACTAGTACAACTTTTGGAGGCCGAGAATCAGTGAATATGATTAATGTGCTCGATGACTTTACCGTCTACGACAATCCTCTATTCGACTCTTGCATCGATAATCCCCTTTTTCATGATGATGTGGATGATTCTCCCCCTACTTTCGAAGCTTCTCCCATCTATGATTCTCCACCGGTCTTTGATGCTTATGATGATGATGATTCTAGCTCAGATTCGGATGATTTTGATGATTGTACTTCTGAGTATCCCGAGCTTCCCACATATGATGATTTTGATGAGGCCGATACTCTCTCGAGCGATTCTTCACACGATGAAGATCCTCCGCCATCACTCGATCCTACTTTGGACGATTATTCATTTGAGGAAGATTTCTCTGAATTTCTCAACACATACTTCCCTCATGAGAGTGATGTTCCTCCTTTGGACTTTGAAGATTATCGTCTTGATCCTACTTTGGATTTGAAGAGCATTTTGTCCAAGGAGAAGAAACCGGTCGACACCGAAATCCGTTGCACTTATGATTTGACACCTCTTTGTCCCCCTTCTGAGGACGAGGTTGTGCTTCTTTGCGGATCTTCTTCACACTCGGCTGAGCCTGAGTGCTATTTTCCCTTGAAGGAAAAAGTGTTCGACCCCGGTATTGAAGTCTTTAAGCCATCTCAGTATCCACCTGATGAAATAAAAGGACAAATCTTTGGAAATTTTGAAGACATGCTTACACCGCTCCCTACTTGCTTCTACCGTGCTCCATCACTGCTTAAGGGAACCTTGCCACTTCTCTTTTGGCTTGCCTTGTTCGCCTTAAGCTCTTGCTTATTGATGGATGAAAACTATGTCTTCGATCCTGGTGGATATGTTTCATGCTTCTTCCATTGTTGATCAAGGTCGAGTCAGGCTCACGACTCGGTTAACAAAAACCAAGCGCTTCTTGGGAGGCAACCCATGCATCTATCTTTTCGCTTTCTTAACCATAAGTGTAGGGGGGACCCTTTGGATTGCTATTTCCTCTCCTCACTTCTTAATCAGGGATTCGAGCTTCAATGACCCACTCTTGATGATTCTTGACGACCCGTGATTCCGTGTTCTACTTTATCCCGGTTCTATCCTAAACTCTTTTTGATTCACTATTTTATATTTTCTCAATATTAAAATAGGAATCTCTTTAGTTGTCTTTTCCTTAGCAAGATTTAAACAACGTGCACAATGTCCTAAGTGTAGGGGAGTTTACTCCCACATGCTTAAACATTGAGGACAATGTTTATCTTAAGTGTAGGGGGGACTTCTATCGAAGTTAAGTGGTCTTTTCCTTGTATTTGTCCTCATTTTAACCGGAAAATCAATTTTTTGACATTTTTCAAAATTTTTGATCTATTTTGGCCTATTAGTTTTTCCCTTTTGTATAGTTATTTTCTTTCTTTGCTAGAATAAATGTTTAATAAGTGGTTTTAATTTTCAAACGTTGTGAATTTTTTTGACTCAACCCGAGTTTAGTCTAGCTAGTATCCTTAACGTGTTTAAGTCAAGTTTTGCTAGACTTTTATATAGGGAGCTATAAAACGCGAAAGTCTTAACTCTCACGGGTTAAGAACAAGAACTTTTCGCAAGTTCCTATAATTGATCCTAGAGAGTCGTTTATCAAGGGAACTTTAAGATGCGATTTCTAAACTTGAAAAAGTCTAAGAATTTGCAAGATCCTATAGGCGACTCGAAAACCCAAAACTTTGATTTAATAGGCTAAGCATCCACGGGTCTCATTACTTGAGATTTTAAACTGTGGAGAACGAGAGATGATAGAGCCAATTATAAGTCCGGTATTCTTTCGTGAATTTATGTGAGTTAACTATAAGCCTATTCTCCCATCGCTTGCTTAATAAATTATCTGTTAATAAATAAGGTTGTACGATTTGAAAAGTTACTTAGCTTCTAGCCCCAGATCGTTTAAAAGTTGCTCGGTATGGATTAGAGTTCATAGCCAAGGCATAACTTATTGAAGCGGGACGCGAAGATTGGCGAGTCCAAAAAGGCCCTAACAAGGCATGAGGGCTATATTTTGTTGCTAAAGGATCCAAAGTGATGTGAAGAATCATTTATCGAAAATCAATATGAAGGATCGAGACACACGACGTAAAGCAAACTCCCCAAAAGTCATGGAGAAGTGTATCCGAAAAGACCCTAACAAGGTATGAGGATAAATAGATCCAAGTCATAAAAGGAGGCGGATCGTTGTATATCAAAGTCCAAAATAAAGATTGGAGGAAAATGAAGAAGTCGTGGTCCAAGTATAAATCTCTCAAAACTACAAGTGAAGAAATTCCTATATGAAGAGAAGACCATTATTTCATGAACGTCTCTCAAGATTTGAAGTATGAAGTCGCTGCCAAATATCGGTCCGAGAAAGGTCTCAAATCGCGAAGCGAGTTATGCCAAGATATGAACTTTATGATGTCCCGAGAAGCAGTTTTAAAAGATTTGGTCCTTTAGCTAACTATTGATTAAACAATGCATCTTCGTGATCATTCAAGACAAATAATAAAATATAAGAGATACCCATAGGAATAAGGGAGTCTAAGTGAATAATTGGCCCACATGAGTTCGTGTTAGTTTACTAACTTATAATAACAATGATCTCGTTTTTAAGTTTAGTTTGGAGAAAGTGAAAAGTTGAGGATGATGATTATTCATGACATTTTCAAAACCCAAGGTATGCTTTTAATTTCTTTGCTTTGCATTTTTATAATTTTCTATGTCTTTAATAAAGGCCAATGTGGATTGATTATGATAAAAAGTGTAAACATGCTTTGTAACTAATGCATTGCATGAGGACATTGCAATGGTCAAGTGTAGGGGATTTGATATGTGTGAAAACACACATCTTTTCTACCACTTAATTGCAATAATAACCGGACCAAAACATGTATTTTATGTCTTTTATGTCGGAATAATGCGTGGTTGTGTTTTTGTTGTGATTCAGGACGAAAAGGTGAAAAGTGGAGAAAACACGGGAATTCACGGGCATTTACGGACTTTTATTGAAGAAAAGGATGAAAGACGAAGTCAAGAAGTCAAGAGTGCAAAAAGAACGGAAGTCCAAGACCAATTCTGAAGATTTATCGAAGAAAAAGTCAAAAGACGGAAGTTTATCAAAAGCCGAGGAACTCAAGTCTTATTTATCAAAGAATTAAAAGACGAGTCCAAAGAAATCCCGAGCCAAAAGTCATTAAAGTCCAAGATCAAAGAAGATTTGAAGGCTTAAGGACTAATGGCGCAATTAACAAAAAGATTAAAGAAGAGGAGGGACCTAAGCATGCAATTAAGGAAGAAAGGAAGGAGGGGAGGAAGCTTCCTCTAACCTCCTCCATAATCCCCTATAAATATTCATTAGCTAATCACTTTTCATTTTGTTGGCTAACTTGACAAATTAGTTCTTCCACTTTTATTTTATGCACCTTTAATTACTTGTCATTTAAATACATGTTTTGCACCTTTAATTACCTTTAATTTCAAGTAAGTGTTTCTTTTAATTACTTGCTCCCTTACTTTATCTTGTTAATATTCTTCTACCTTTCTTTGATTTACACGTTTTTAACTTGTTGATTTGTTAAAGGTTTGATTTTTATGTTTTTGATTGCTTTAAATCTTTTATTTTCATAACTTATTTGATTTATTTTCAAGTTTACATAGTTTTTACAAAAGTTATTTTTATATAAAAAGTTGTTTTTCTTAAAGTTTATTAATTTCGTGTCTTAAAAGTTTTTAACTTTCAGTTTCGTAGCTTATTTTTGCACGTTTTTACCTTAGTTTTTCGTCTAGTGCTTATTAGGATTATAGCTTATTTTTCTAGCTTATTTTTGGTTATTTCCTACGTATTCCGATTAGTCAAGATCGGAAGAGGGAGTTACATTCCGATCAATGTGATCGGATAAGGGTTTTACATTACGATTGGGGGTGTTTCTTGGTATTCCGATCGGAACAAAGTAGTGGTATTCCGATCAAGGTAGGTCTCAGCATTCCGATTGGAGGACTAATACTCATTCCGATTGAGGTGACATGTTGGATATTCCGATTGGGTAAGGTGACAGCTATTCCGATCGTGGGTTCCGACCTACATTCCGACCAAGTCCATTCCAATATTCCGATCAAGGTGTGATCGGAATATATTCCGATTGGAGGGTGATTTCTCTTATTTTGACTTGTTTAATTTTTAGCTTAAGTTTTTAATCCTTGTCTAACTTTAATTCTCGTCACGCCTTTAAATTTTAGTCATTTAATTAAATTACTTGTTGTCACATTTTTAAATATCGCACTTTTAATTAGACTTAGATTTAATTTCACGCTCTTTTAATACTTGCTCATTATTTTAACGACATTTACTTTTTAGTCTTTGCACATTTAAATTTAAAAACAACAAAAATATTTATTTCCACCAAAATAAAACTGAGTCACACATTAAACACAAGTTTTTCAATTCGAAGAGAACACTAGAACGATAATTTCTTACTAGCAAAAAAAAGGCATGTATCATGGGACGTTAATAACTAGCTTTTTAGTTATAAAATTTTTTCGTTGATGTATGTCTCTTCGAATTGAAAAATGGATTAACTATGCGACTCAGCTGTCTTTGGTGAAACAAATTTTGTGTCGTTGTAGTATATTGAATTGCAAGACTTAAAAGTAAATGACGTTAATTTAAATCTAAAACTAATTAAAATGTAAAAGTTGCAAATTTTAAAACTTTGAAAAGTAATTTAAATAAATGACTTAAAATTAAAACGTGACGGAAAATTAATCAATTTAAAACATAAAACTTAACAAAAATAAACAAACAAAGTGAATTCCATCGCAATGCGATCGGAATCCTGTCGCAATGTCACCCAAAGGAATCTAATCGCAATACCGATCGCAATCACCTATCGCAATAACAAAAACAAACCTGTTGCAATAACACCACAAGGGATCCTATCACAATATACTCAAAATCAAACCAATCGCAATCCCGATCGCAAAACGAATCGGAATGTAAAACCCTTATGCGATGCACCGATCGCAATATGGGTCGGAATATCCCGTCGCAATAGGGTTAACCTTTGCGATGGCTTGTGATTCGAAATAAGCAAATCTAATAATCTAACTTGAATAAGCACAAATAAGCAAATACCAAAACTTAATTAAAACGAGAATAGGAAAAACAAAATAAGCTTAAATTTAACAACTTTCAAACCACAAAATAAGTAAACAAAATAAGCAAACTTTTAGAAAGAATAAATTTTTAGAAAACTAAGAAAATCAAATAAGCTAAGTATGAAACAAGCCAATAAGATTGTCAAACTTATAGCTTATCTCATACAAAAACTTAGATAAAAGTAAAAAGATAAACTTTTTAGTAAAATAAGCAAAGAGATTAAGCAAGAAACTTGCTCAATCCGAATTTGAAACGAACCAAAAAGAAGAAAAGTAGATGGAGAATCATCAAAGTAAACTTGATCAAAGGTAAATAAAGATTAAAGCAACAAAATTAAGAACACTTACTTGTAATTAAAATGAATTAAAGTGCAAGACAAGTATTTAAAATGACATGAATTTAAAGTGCAAGTAATTAAAAATGGTGGAAGAACTAATTGTCACTATTAGCCAGCAAGAGAAAATGAAATGATTATTTAATCTATTTATAGGGGAGGATTAGGAGGTGCTTAGGAAGCTTCCTCCCCTCTTTCTTCTTTCCTTAATTGCACCATTAAGTCCTTAAGTCTTTAATCTTCTTAAATCTTGGACTTTAATGACTTTGTCTCGGGATTTCTTTAAACTCGTCTTGTAATTCTTCAATAAATTAGACTTGAGTTCTTCGGCTTTTAGTAAACTTCCGTCTTTTGACTTTTTCTTCGATAAATCTTCAGAATTGGTCTTGGACTTCCGTTCTTTTTGCACTCTTGACTTCTTGACTTCGTCTTTCGTCTTTTTCTTCGATAAAAGCTCGTGAATGCCCGTGTTTTCTCCTTTTCCACATTTTCGTCCTAAATCACAACAAAAACACAAACCACGCATAATTCCGACATTTACGACATAAAATACACGTTTTGGCTCGGTTATTATTGTAATTAAGTGGTAAAAAGGATGGGTGTTTACACACCTATCAAATCCCCTACACTTGACCATTGCAATGTCCTCATGCAATGCATTAGTTACAAAGCAAGATTAAATTTCCCATCATAATCAATCCATATTGGCCTTTATTAAAGAGATAGAAAATTATAAACATTCAAACTAAAGAAATCAAAAACATACCATGGGTTTTGCAAATGTCATGAATAATCATCATCCTCAAGTTTTCACTTTCTCCAAACCAAGCTTAAAAACGAGATCATTGTTATTATAAGTTAGCAAACTAACACGAACTCATGTGGGCCAATTATTCACTTAGACTCCCTTATTCCTAGGTGTATCTCTTATATTTTATTATTGTCTTGAATGATCAAGAGGATGCATTTTTGACTTATTTCGATAGTTATTTAGGCCGAAAATAAAGTGAACGATTTAATCAATAGTTAGCTAAAGGACAAAATCTTTTAAAATGCTTCTCGGGACCTCATAAAGTTCATATCTTGGCATAACTCGCTTCGCGATTTGAGACCTTTCTCGGACCGATATTTGGCAGCGACTTCATCCTTCAAACCTTGAGAGACGTTCATGAAATAATGGTCTTCTCTTCATAATAGGAATTTCTTCACTTGAAGTTTTGAGAGATTCTTCATAGTTGGACCACGACTTCTTCATTTTTCTCCAATCTTTATTTGGGATTTTGATATACAACCATCCGCCTCCTTTTTGGACTTGGATCTATTTATCCTCATACCTTGTTAGGGCCTTTTCGGATAGACTTCTCCATGACTTTTGGGGAGTTTTTGCTTTTCGTCGTGTGTCTCGATCCTTCATATTGATCTTTGATAAATGATTCTTCACATCACTTGGATCTTTAGCAACAAAATATAGCCCTCATGCCTTGTTAGGGCCTTTTCGGACTCGCCAATCTTCGTATCCTGCTTCAATACGTTGTGCCTTGGCTATGAACTCTAATCCATACCGAGCAACTTTTAAACGATCTTGGGCTAGAAGCTAAGTAACTTTTCAAATCGTACAACCTTATTTATTGCAGATAAATTTATTTACAAGCGATGGGATAATAGGCTTATAATTAACTCACATAAATTCACGAAAGAATACAAAACTTATAATTGACTCTATCATCTCTCGTTCTCCACAGTTTAAAATATTAAGGAATGAGACTCGTGGATGCTTAGCCTATTAAATCAAAGTTTTGGGTTTTCGAGTCGCCTATAGGATCTTGCAAATTCTTAGACTTTTTCAAGTTTAGAAATCGCATTTTAAAGTTCCCTTGATAAACGAATCTCTAGGATCAATTATAGGAACTTGCGAAAAGTTCTTGTTCTTAACCCGTGAGAGTTAAGACTTTCACGTTTTATAGCTCCCTATATAAAAGCCTAGCACACTTGACGTAAACATGTTAAGGATACTAGCTAGAGTAACTTAGACAAGTAAACTCGGGTTGAGTCAAAAGATTCACAACGTTTGAAAATTAAAACCACTTTATTAAAATTTATTCTAATAAGGAAAGAAAATAACTATAGAAAAGGAAAAACTAATGGGCCAAAATAGATCAAAAATTTTGAAAAATGTCTTGATTTTCCGGTTAAAATGAGGACAAATACAAGGAAAAGGCCACTTAACTTCGATAGAAGTCCCCCCTACGCTTAAGATAAACATTGTCCTCAATGTTTAAGCATGTGGGAGTAAACTCCCCTACACTTAGGACATTGTGCACTTTGTTTAAATCTCGCCAAGGAAGAGACAACTAAAGAGATTCCTATTTTAATATTGGAAAATATAAAATAGTGAATCGAAAAGAGTTTAGGATAGAACCGGGAAGAAGGGAACACGGAATCACGGGTCGTCAAAAATCATCAAGAGTGTGTCTTTGAAGCTCGAATCCCTGATTAGTATAAGGGAGGAAATAGCAAACACCAACGGGTCTCCCCTACACTTAGGATAAAGACAGCTAAAAGATAGATGCATGGGTTGCCTCCCAAGAAGCGCTTTATTTTTGTTCACCGAGTCGTGAGCCTGACTCAACCTTGATTAGCATAAGAAGAAGCATGAAACACATCCACGTGGATCAAAGACATAGTTTTCGTCCATCAAATAACACAAGCTTAAGGTGAACAAGGCAAGCCAAAGAAGAATAGGGAAGGTTCTCTTAAGCAAAGACGGAGCACGGTGGGAGCAAGGGTGAAGTGGTGCAAGCATATCTTCAAAAGTTCCAAAGAGTTTTCCTTTTATTTCATCAGATGGATACTGAGATGGCTGAAGAATATCGATACCGGGGTCGAACACCTTTTCCTTTATGGGAAAATAGCACTCAGGCTCAACAGAATTTGAAGAAGATCCGCGATGAAAATGCACAACCTCGTCCTCAGAAGGTGGACAAAGAGGTGTTAAATCATACGTGCTGCGGATGTTGGTGTCGACCGGTTGCTTCTCCTTTGAAAGAATTTTCTTCAAATCCAAAGTAGGATCAAGATGATAATCATCAAAGTCTAAAGGAGGTGCATCACTCTCATGAGGGAAGTATGTATTGAGAAATGTAGAGAAGTCTTCCTCAAATGATTAATCATCCAAAGTAGGATTAAGCATGGTAGGCGGAGGATCTTCATCATGAGAAGAATCACTCGAAAGAGCATCGGCCTCATCAAAATCATCATATGTGGGCATGTCGGGATACTCGGAAGTAAAGTCATCATAATCATCCGTATCTGAGCTAGAATCATCATCATAAGCATCAAAGATCGGTGGAGAATCATATATGGGAGAAGGTTCCAAATTGGAGAGAGAATCATCCACATCATCTTGAAAAAGTGGATTATCATTGCAAGAATCGAATAGTGGATTGTTGTAGAAGACAAAATCATCAAGCACATTAATCATATTCGCTAATTCTCTTTCATAGGATTTGCTTGTAAGCTTCCCCATTTTGAACACTTGTTGTTCATTCCCGACCCTAAAAATTAATTCACCTTCGGCAACATCAACTAAAGCTCGTCCGGTTCTCAAGAATGGCCGACCAAGTATTAAATGAATACGAGGGTCCATTTCATAATCAACAACAACAAAGTCGACCGGAAAAGTGAAGGTGCCAACTTTAATGAACACATCTTCGTCAATACCAACGGGGTAAGCGAGAGTGCGATTTGCAAGCTCAAGAGTCATCTTTGTTGGAGTAAGGTCGGGTAATGATAGTGCTGTCCAAACACTTAAAGGTATCAGATTAATACTGGCCCCGAGATCAGCTAGGGCGGTAAATTCTTCGGTTTTGTTAAAAATGCAAGGCAACACAAAACGACCAGGATCTCCAAGTTTTCCGGAAGTTCTTTAAGAATAACTGCAGAACAGTTTTCATTTAAGCGTGTGTTGGCGAGCTCAATCAGCTTCTCCTTCTTGTTAAGAAATTCCTTTAATGCTTTGACAAATTTCGGCATGTGGACAAGTGCTTCAACAAGGCTAATGTTAAAATTCATTTGAGAGATCCTCTTCAAATAATTTGACACTTGAGTGTCATCCTTAGTGAGCAAGTTAGGCTTGTCCAAGCGAGAAGGATATGGGATGTTGGGTTTATAGGTGGAAGGTGTAGGTTTAGCAGGTAAAGGTTGAGATGTTGAAGGGTTCTTCTTGGGTACTTTGTCACGACGAGGCGGAGACGGTAATTGTGTACTAATACTAGGTGTGGGAGGAGTAGGGATAAATGGTGGTGGAGGAGGTGTAGATGATGGGGGCAGGATAGGTGGTCCTACTATGGTAACTCCACTACGGGTAGTAATAACACTCACATTCGCTCGCAGATTGGTGACGGTGTTTGAAGGTAGAGAACTCGAAGTAGAAGGTTGAGTAGTGGGCAAGAAACTAGCCAGCATATTCTTTAAATAATTCGTTTGATTGCTGAAGGAGGATTGAATATTATCTCGAAGCTCGGATCTAATGTCATTCCCTTGCTTGGTGATATCTCCTTTCAAATTGATAATTTGGCTCTGCAGATTCTTGATTTGCTCACCTTGGGTTCTCATTAAGGCTTCAACATCTTGATTCATGGGTGGGGCTTGTTGAGTGGGTGGGTGATAAGGATTAGAAGCTCTTGGTGGGATTTGGTTTCTTCTATTGTAATTGTTGTTGGGGTTTTGGTTTTGAGGAGAAAAACCGGGTGAAAGGTAGTTGTTTGATCGGTAACTCAGCAAATTTCTATCCCCTTGAGGTCGGGCTTGGTAATTTTCTGGTGAATAATTACCATTAGTTGCATACATGTTTTCCGGATTTCCTTGAGTAGAAGGACAATCAGTGTATGAGTGTGGACCGCCACATGTTTCACAAGGATTGGCTACCGCTTTAACTTGTTGTTGGTTTGTAGCAAGAAGCAAGATATTTTTGTTCATTTCGGTCATCATGCGGGTGAATTCGGTCATGTCGGGGTTTGCTGAAGTAGAAGAAACATTGACTCTCGGGTTGTTCCTTGAAGAAGCGGAGGAATCCCAGTTTTTGTGGTGAGTAGTCATGTTCTCAATAAGCTCTCTACACTCCTCGGGTCTCCTTTTCATAAATGTGCCACCGGCGGCTGCATTAATCGTATCACGATCACGAAAAGTCAATCCGTTGTAGAAAGTATCAATTAAGGTCACAGGGAGCATGTTGTGGTTTGGACAACGATCGATCAAAACATTATATCTTTCCCAAGCATCAAAGAGAGATTCATCGGGTTCTTGCATGAAACCGCTGATTTGATTGCGAAGGCTCGTGACCATGAATGGTGGAAAGTATCGCGACAAAAAGCGTTGAGTCATGTCATCCCAAGTATGAATAGAATTCTTTGGAATACGATCAAACCATTTCTCGGCGTGGTGTGATAAAGTATGTGGGAAAAGTTGTAGGTGAAGAACATCCATTGTGGCACCGGGCAACTTCATGCTCTGAGTGATAGTAATGAATTTGTCGAGGTGTTTGTTGGCATCATCACCAGGCAATCCTCGGAAAGGATTAGTTTGCACTTGCTGAATCATGTGGTGCTTCAACGAAAACTCCGGAGCCGTGATTTGCATCGGCGCAATCGGTCCTCCTCGTCCAAACATGGTAGGTTGACAAAGTTCCTCCATTGTCCGAAGATCGGGCTGTGGAAGAACATTGTTGTTCTTGTTGAGGTGTGGTGGATTATTGTTGTTGTTCACACCTGCCATAGTTAAATCTTCTCGAGTCTCGGGCTCTTGATAATTAGAAGATCTAGTACGCATACACCTACAAAGGCAAAAGAAAAAGAAACCAAACACAAAGAGAATATATATACACAATAAAAATAAAATCTTTTTGGATTTTTGAAATTTTTAATTTTTATGGATATTTAACAATTTTTTAATTTTTATGGTTTTTTTTTTGAATTTTTAAGCATGAAAATTACGCTCACGAATGAACGGATCCCAAAAAGCAATGCGTCTCTCACAGAAAACCGTTAATCTTAACGAAAAGAGCCGGCAGCGGCGCCATTTAATAACTAGCTTTTTAGTTATAAAAAATTTTCTTTGATGTATGTCTCTTCGAATTGAAAAATGGATTAACTATGCGACTCAGCTGTCTTTGGTGAAACAAATGTTGTGTCGTTGTAGTATATTGAATTGCAAGACTTAAAAGTAAATGACGTTATTTTAAATCTAAAACTAATTAAAATGTAAAAGTTGCAAATTTTAAAACTTTTAAAAGTAATTTAATTAAATGACTTAAAATTAAAACGTGCCAGAAAATTAATCAATTTAAAACTTAAAACTTAACAAAAATAAACAAACATAGTGAATTCCATCGCAATGCGATCGGAATCCTGTCGCAATGTCACCCAAAGGAATCCAATCGCAATACCGGTCGCAATCACCTATCGCAATAACAAAAACAAACCTGTCGCAATAACACCACAAGGGATCCTATCGCAATATACTCAAAATCAAACCAATCGCAATCCCGATTGCAAAACGAATCGGAATGTAAAACCCTTATGCGATGCACCGATCGCAATATGGGTCGGAATATCCCGTCGCAATAGGGTTAACCTTTGCGATGGCTTGTGATTCGAAATAAGCAAATATAATAAGCTAACTTGAATAAGCACAAATAAGAAAATACCAAAACTTAATTAAAACGAGAATAGGCAAAAAAAATAAGCTTAAATTTAACAACTTTCAAACCACAAAATAAGTAAACAAAATAAGCAAACTTTTAGAAAGAAGAACTTTTTAGAAAACTAAGAAAATCAAATAAGCTAAGTATGAAACAAGCCAATAAGATTGTCAAACTTATAGCTTATCTCATACAAAAACTTAGATAAAAGTAAAAAGATAAACTTTTTAGTAAAATAAGCAAAGAGATTAAGCAAGAAACTTGCTTAATCCGAATTTGAAACGAACCAAAAAGAAGAAAAGTAGAAGGAGAATGATCAAAGTAAACTTGATCAAAGGTAAATAAAGATTAAAGCAACAAAATTAAGAACACTTACATGGAATTAAAATGAATTAAAGTGCAAGACAAGTATTTAAAATGACATGAATTTAAAGTGCAAGTAATTAAAAATGGTGGAAAAACTAATTGTCACTATTAGCCAACAAGAGAAAATGAAATGATTATCTAATCTATTTATAGGGGAGGATTAGGAGGTGCTTAGGAAGCTTCCTCCCCTCTTTCTTCTTTCCTTAATTGCACCATTAAGTCCTTAAGTCTTTAATCTTCTTAAATCTTGGACTTTAATGACTTTGTCTCGGGATTTCTTTAAACTCGTCTTGTAATTCTTCAATAAATTAGAATTGAGTTTTTCGGCTTTTAGTAAACTTCCGTCTTTTGACTTTTTCTTCGATAAATCTTTAGAATTGGTCTTGGACTTCCGTTCTTTTTTCACTCTTGACTTCTTGACTTCGTCTTTCGTCTTTTTCTTCGATAAAAGCCCGTGAATGCCCGTGTTTTCTCCCTTTTCCACATTTTCGTCCTAAATCACAACAAAAACACAAACCACGCATAATTCCGACATTTACGACATAAAATACACGTTTTGGATCGGTTATTATTGTAATTAAGTGGTAAAAAGGATGGGTGTTTACACACCTATCAGACGTTCATAGGGAGAGAGGAAGAGAGAAAATGTGTGAGTTGCAAGAAAGAAATGGAGGAACTAGTTTAGTGTTGGTGGTTTTGTGAAAGATGGTTTTGATGTGTAAACTAGGACAAGTGTCCTAGTTTATACTATAAACTTGCCACATCTTTGATGTGGTGGTGGTGTGTTGGTCATCCCATAGTGGGGTGAGGCAAGTGTAAACTTGTCTCATCCCACTAATTTACGGGTACTCCTCGATTCTAGTTTCCTCGATTTGCGTGCCCTCGGGTTGTTTTACGAAAAACGTTTTTATAAATTATGAATCAACGGCACAAAACGAATCTAATAAAAATTGTCTCATCAAAAACGGAGTTCGAAAACGTAAATACGTAATTCTAAGGTTTCCGGTTTTAGTCTTAAAGGACGTTAAATTATAATCGTAAGTCCCAATCTCTTCTCGTAAATTTGTGAGTTTATGAACCAACACAAATTTAAAATCTCAAAATAATATTCACGGACAAATTTATTTTCTGAAATGTCGGACTGTCACCAAAGACGGTGTATGTAAACGTGAGCATGTAACGCAGAATCCTCCGGTTTAGACGTAGTCGATGCTACTTCAAGACGTAAATCCAAATTTCTCCCCAAAAATGGGTGAGTTCATAATATAACATTAAAATAATGTTTTTAAATAATACTTGAGAATAAAATATCAATCATAAATTGACGGATTGTCACACGGGGGTTAACATAAAGTTGGTGAATTTAAAGATTTTAACAATTAATTAGTTTAGACATACAATAATCATAGAAGTAATAATGCACAAAGCATTCTTACTAAAATGTAGATAACATTTGTTTATTATTAGAAACTGAAGCTTAACCTCCGTAGTCCTCAACAGATGAGAACGTAGTATCTTACAAAAAGAAACCCATTCCAGTTCCAACATGGTATACGTCTGTTGTCCCGGCCAAGGCACAGTGAGCATGACTCACCCAGACAGGGATGGTCAATCCCTAATAGATCTATTTATAACATTCAGGCGATTTACAACAATTTAGCAGTTCAGTAATAAACAATCATAGTCAAGTTTATACAATCCAGTTGTGTTTATTATGTTTTTGCATATTTTATTTCCCAAAAGGGAAAGTTTTATCAAAAGTTTATATGGGTTTGTAAACTCATCTGGGAGTAGGAAATTGCTGTTTAGTATGAATATCCAATTAAAGTTCCCCCCAAAGTTATGCCTAATCAGATAGTACACTCTTAATAGATAGTTATAGCCTCAAAATATTGAGTCAAACAAGAATGTTCGGTCATAGGTTTATATTGTAATATTTATTAGAACGTTGTAATATATAGTTAAATAGTCGTGATTTACGGGCTTGGATTTAAACTAATTAAAGTCCAAAAGACAAGCCCGGCCCAATATATAGCCCATTAAAGCTCGCATGTGGGTGGACTATATATACTACCCTCCTAGCATGTTAGGAGGGTGGGATGATCATTTTGTAACTAATCTTTTCTTAATCTAATATCCACCTAGTTAATCATCTCTCTCTCTCTACTTTCTCTCACTACTTTCTCTCTCTAGAATTCATATATTTTCCATCTCATTTCTTAATCTATCATCATATTATTTGGGACAACAATTTGGTATCAATCGCCATGGGGTAGATTTGTGTTTCGATTATGGTTATCGACTTTTTAATTTCATGTGATTTTTCATCTTAAAAGTCATCTCGTATTAAAAAGTTTTGTTTTTTATTGCTCAAAATCTTCATACAAAATTGCCTACAAAGTAGTGGTAGGAATTTGTGGTTATCATTGTTCTTGATTTTTTATAAAAAGTTGCTAAATTTGGTTTCATTTTCGGAAAAGTTTGGCTAAATCATGTTTTTGGAGAGTTTGAGTCTTTATCCGGAATTTAAGGGTTTATGGATTCCGGATAACATAGCGTATTCTTGATATCCGGAATAAGAGGGTTTAATTATTCCGGATAAGCCGAAGTTGTTGATTCCGGATAAGGTAGTGTTGCGAGGTATTCCGGATAAGCGAGTCGGGACGATTCCGGATAAGCACATTTTGCATTGGATTATGGATAAGCGGACCATCAGGTATTCCGGATAAACCTCAAAAGGTTAGGATTCCGGATAAGCTGCTCCAGTTTATTCCGGATAAAGGTCACTTCTCATATTCCAGATAAAGGTCACGACACGTATTCAGGATAAGACGAACATCGAGGATTCCGAATAAGAAAATATTCCAGATAAGGTTAAGGAAAATATTCCGGATATACTTATAAAGATTTATTCCGGATAAGCACGTTTTCCAGTATTCCGGATAGGACGAAGATCCATCATTCCGGATAAGCAGAATTACATTTATTCCGGATAAGAAGAACTACAAAGATTCCGGATAAGCATCATTTTTGTGATTCCGGATAACTCATATAACTATATTCCGGATAAGTACCGGGATATCATTTTTTCCGGATAAGCCTACGAAAACATTCCGGATAAGAGAGAGTTGAAACATTCCGGATAAGCTACGCTTTAAATTTTTCCGGATAAGTTATTATTGAAATATTCCGGATAAGAGAAAGACAATATTCCGGATAAGTGCTTGTTTTTCCGGATAAAGTTTCTTCACAATTTCTTCAAGTTTCAACCACAATCTTTTCACAATTTCATCTACTTAAGATCCTATTCACGTCACATCAATTTTGAGATGGATTCTACTCAAGAATATCGTGTCACAAACAACAATATCATGGTGGCGGGTAACAAAGAGACACCACCAATGCTTGTGTCTGGAAGGTATGCTCAATGGCAATCCCGTTTCATATGATATCTTGATACGAGACCTAATGGTGTGCCATGAGGAAATGTATCACTCATGTACCATATGTTTTCAAGAAGATCTCAATTCCTCCAAGACCAGCCACAGATACTACTGATCCAATACCTACAAGTGAACGTGATGAAACAAGAGCTGATCTCACACCTGAAAATTATGCATGGCATGATGCGGAAAAGGAAGCCATCTATATGGTTCTAAGTGGGATTGGGGATGACATTTATTCCACAGTTGATAAATGCCCTACAGCACATGAAATGTGGACTGCTATTGAACGCTTGCAACAAGGAGAATCACTCAACAAACAAGATGTCAAAACAAACTTGTTTTGGAATTTTGGCAAGTTTACTTCAAGGGATGGAGAATCAATTGACTCTTACTACTCCAGGTTTTATAATATGATGAATGACATGACAAGAAATAATCTGCAAGTCTCCACCATGCAAGTCAATGTCCAATTTCTTCAACAACTTCAACCCGAGTGGACACGGTTCGTCACTTTGGTGAAACAACAAGAAAAGTTAAACGAGGTCTCATATCATCGACTCTTTGACATCTTGAAGCAATTTCAGAATGAAGCAAATGAAATACGAGCTGAACGAGTTGCCAAGACGGCTAATCCACTTGCTTTATTGACTACAACTCAACATGTTCAAGGTCATAACTCTTGTGCTCCTAAGTCATATTCCACTACATCATCTTCACCACGATCTTCCACATCATCTAAGTCTTCATCATCCACAAGATCTCGAGGTAAAGTGCCAAGAGCACCATCACCACCATCTGAGTCATCATCTGAAGAAGATAGTGATGAAGACCAAGCTCAAAATAATCGAGAGATGAAACAACAAATTGCTTTCATAATGAAGACTTACAATAAAATCTACAAACCCACCAACAACAATCTTCGTACATCATCTAACACCAAGAACCGATATGTTGAGAGTCCTCCAAGGTATGACACACGTCGACGTGGTGAAAGTCCTTCTAGGTATGATCGACATAATCCAACGCATGTTGAGGGTTCTGCAAGATATGATTGAAAAACTGCCAAGTATGATACTCAGAGGATTGTTGTTGCTACTGGGAATAGGGAAACGATTGGAAGTCAAGTGGTTTAGCAGAGTGGGATTCAATGTTTTAATTACCAAGGTTATGGGAATATGGCAAAGGAATGAAGGAAGCCGAAAAGGGTTAGAGACTCCAGCTATCACAAGGAAAAGATGCTGCTATGCGAGAAGATGGAAGCGGGGGTTAAATTGTCAGCTGAGGAAGGAGCAATGCTTGATGACACTGATGATGAAGATTCTGATCAAGAGCTCGATGCACATTACTCGTACATGGAAAAGGTTGAAGAAGTTCTCAAAGTCGCTGAAGATGACAATGGCCCTATCTTTGACACTGAGCCAATCGATAAGGTACACACTACTGATGAATATAATGTGTTTGGTGATATTCATGAGAATGGTGATCTACCCAATGTTATTAATGACACGTGTCTGATGGAAACGGTTGATAGCAATACCACACCCGATTCATCAGACATGTGCAATAATGAGTCTAAGGATGATAAACATGCAAATGATGATGATGACGAGGAACGTATTGCGCTTGCTAATTTAATTGCTACTTTACAAAAAGATGTCACTCAAAATAAAAAGAGTCAAAAGCAATTAAAAAAGGCAAACGCTACGCTCACTCAAAATTTTAAAAATGCAAAGCTGCTCTTATCAAATCTACTGAGATGACTGAAAACTATAGAGATGAGCTCCTTCAGAAAACCAAAGAGCTTGAAGGGTACAAGGGTAGTGCGTTAAAAAGTCAAAAGGACAATTTTGAAAACAAATATAATACAACTCTTGAGTTATTAGCCAAAGAGAAGCGTCAATATAATGTTTTCTTAATGGATGAACGTCAAAAAACGTACCTTGCCAATACAAAAGTTAATGAACTTGAACAAAAGCTCTCTATGACCACTACAGATTCTGCTAAAATTCTTGAGGATAAGAAACAAGAGGTAGATGCGTTAAAACAAGACTTCAAAAGTAGATATGATAAAGAAACTGAAAAAGTAACGAAACTAAAAGAACAATTCGAATTTTTGAAGAAACTTGTTTATAAAACGCATGATACTATTCAATCCGTAAGAATGCTTGCACCTCCTTCGATGTTTAAGGGTCAAGCTAGCTTTGCAAGTCCTGAGTACCTTGCCAAAGCTCAAGCTGCGAACCCGTGTCTTTATCTTGATGAGACTGAAAGGACCGATCTTGATTGCATGCCTGTTAGTGCTGATAGTGACGAGAATGCTCTTTGGGATGATGATAGTCGTTCACCTGTCAATAAGGAGTTTGTGAAACCATATAATTATGCTTACATGAATAGTCTTTATGGTCTTTTTAACAAACAAACTCAGAAATCTCGTGAGGAAGTGTTTTTTAGAATGCATGCAAAAGAGAATTCAATGGAAAAACGCGTTTGCCCCTAAGAAATCTAATGTTTACAAATACATCAACTACCTCCCTCTAGATGAATCTAAAAGAAAGAGTAGAAAAACATTAGGTATTATTAAACACCACAGAGACAATGTTAAATCTATTGTTGAATGAGATTGGGCAAAACGTGAAAATGCTGAGTGGCAACACCCGATTCCTCAAGATATTACCTTGCTTGTGAAAGAACTATTTATTCCAAACACGACGTTGATTAAAGAAACTTTTCTTCAACTTGATGACTTCATTCGGACTAAAATGTATGATGATTTAAAATATGTTGAATCTCTTGAGAAACACATTGATGATCTTCAAATGGAGAAGTCTGATTTTTCAGATGAATATGATTTACTATTGCAAGAATGCGTTTCTACAGATGTTATGTGTGCTTATTTTACATCTTGTGCTGATATTGATGAATGTTCTGATGTTATATGCAAATATCTTGATAAGATCAAAGAATGTGAACGTCTTGAAATTGAGCTTTCGAAACGTAAAGAAAATGTTGATAAAAAGGCTTTTGAGTTACTTCAACGTAAAACTGATTTCCTTCAAAAACATTGTCATTCTCTTGAACTTGCTTTGCAAAAAGACGTTGGTAGTTTTCCACATGATAATAAATTGCAAGAAAAACTTTCACAAACGTTTCGAGAAATGAATGAACAAAATTCGGAAATTAAAGGGTTGAAAGCTCAGTTACAAGACAGGGACAGAGCTATAGCAGAGTTGCAGAAACTCGTTGCTAAAATGGGTGGGAAAGTTGTGGAACCTAGCCTTAAGAAACATGTTGTTAGACAACCCAATGCCTCTAAAGAGAATAGATCATCTATCTTGGGAAAACCATCTGCTTTATCAAATTCCTCGTTTGCAAAACCTGTGTTTGCCCCCAAGATGGATGGAAAGGAAAGGCTACCACATAATCAACCCATAAGGAATGTCACAACACCAAGCGTTAAGCATAATAATGTGATTAAACCAGGGATGTATAGAATGCCTACTAAGCCCACAAACAAAGTTACTCAATCGCCTCAGACTTCTAAAAACACTAATATTCGTGTGTCTTCTACTACAGTAATAGTCTTCACTACTAGTATTAGCCGACCTCAGCTTAAGAGCACTCAAGTGAATGATAAGGTCTGGAAACACAAGAATCAAGGGAAGATGAAGGAAGTAGAAGAACACCCTAGGAATTTGAATGTTTTTAAGAATAAGAAGTCTGTAATCACATGTAATGACGATATGAATGCTATGAATGTGAAATTTGTTTGTGTCAAATGTGGCAAGTGTGCTAATGATAATCATTCTATGTGTGCTATGAATAAAGTCAAAGGCGTAGATACTAGAACTAACAAGAAAGTTGCGATGCCTATTAGAGCTAGTAAACCCAAACGCAAAGTGAACCATTCTGGTGCTACCCCCACTACGAAAAGTAATGCATCAGACTCTACCACTAAGAACCCTAGAAGCAGAATTAAGGAATTATATGAGTCTGCTAGTAAGTCTTGGAAATGGTGGTTTGCTAATCAATGTCCTCCAGGATATAAATGGATGCCGAAAGCTAGGACAGAAAATGTGAAAACGAGTGTTAGTTTGCCTTTAAATGTTGATAAGGACACTAATGATTCTACTATCACAACTACTGTGGTATCCAATTGTCACACCCCACCATGGCGAAATATGGGGCGCGACGTATGGATATCATCACAACAATAGTGTGTCTATAGAGATAACTAAATGATATAAGAAATGTCATAAAATGGTGACACAAATGTCATGACAATATCTCAACAATGCAAGAGTCTAGGTAAGTAGGTAACAGTCCTACCACTTACCCAAGACAAACAATAAACATAATCCAAAACAAACATACAGGTGCCAACAGTATTACTTATTCAAAACACATAAAATAACTAAGAAGGAACGGGGATCTCCTTCTAAATGCAATCCTAATGCATCCAAATCTAGCCACTCCTATCCTCAAGCTTAACAAACACTCTCACCTGAAAGAGACACTAAAACACGTCAACATAAAGTTGGTGAGAGTCATAGGTTTAGACTCAACGCCAAAATCATACCATAAGTTGTGAACAATAACCAAATTTACGAACATATGGACAATGTGATACAAACATGCATTAACAACTATTATTCAAGATTAAACAAACCAAACCAAATCCAAATCCAAATCCAAATCAAAATCCAAATCCAAATCCAAATCCAAGGCTCCCAGCCTTACCAACACCATACTCCCATAGGCGTCCAAACACCTATGAACCAATCCCAAGGCCCCGCCTTGCCAATACCCCCTTGGTACCAAGTCAAAACATAAACAATCAAGAATCAACTAGCAGTTAATCACATAAGTATGCACACACAAGTCCATCACCAAACGCAAAACATTCATAGCATAATTTATAAAAACAAGACAGTGTCTCTTCCATCCCATCTGGAAGTCAAAATCGTTAGTAGATATGGGACTATGAAACTCACCTGATTGAGCTTCTCCAAAAGTCCGTGCACTAGCAAAAAAAGCTAACAAACCAAAAACACATAATCAAAACATGAACCAATCACTAAGACGACTCATCAACCTATGATGGACATCTAGACTTCTCCCATATATGAACCTCATTAATATGCTCTAAACACCCCATTACCCTTCCCTAACAAGTCCTTAACTTGGTTAAGTTTGATAACTATCCCGTTCATATTTGACACAAAACAGTCCCAACATTTAGGTCTCTAAACTATAAGTCAAACGCCCACCTAACCATACCCATGATCTCTGTAATGGGAATACTTATGCCCTTACATATGTTATCTAACTCCTCCCAATTGATCCAACCTTAAAGCTACTGTTAAGGCCCCGATATATATATATACTTCTGTCTATCCAGATTTTACTGATTTTAAACATACAAAAAGTTTGTTATGATTAGGGGGTCTTAGCCTAACCCACAGTCTTAGCCCCAATGCAGATACTTCCTATAATATATAAATCATCTCTCATGTTCGTTTGAATGTCCCAATGCAACCCTAAGTATCCCAAACAACCCAAAACATAAAAAGAAAATAGGCTGATTTTACAACTATTTTGACCTCCGACTGTTGTAACCTGTTTTTAACCCACTTCCCTACCTCCAATTTAGTTCTCGTTTCTTGCATTGGAAAGCCACTTCAATTACTTTTTCATGGATACTTGGACCATAAAATAAGAGTTTGTAGAACTCCCGATATGATCAAAACATTGACCCATAATTCTGCCCAGTTTTTAAAAACGGGTTTAATTAAATTAACCTAATTAATTACCCATAACCCCACTAATTACAAGCCCTAATTTATGTAATCATCATAATATCATTAATATAACATTAATATACTGTTTTTAAATTAAACCCTAACCCAAATCCATCATAAGATGATTAAAGAAAACATTAAAAACAATTAAATTAAAAGGGATTATTGAAGATTTACCTTTGATTTATGAAAAACCCCAAATTTTATGAAGAAGCCTAATTTTTATGAAACCCACGAATTTTCTCTTTGCTACAGGGATTATGATGTGTTTTGGTCCAATTAAAAACATTATATGGTTAAACAAAAGATTCCTTACCCAATTATAAAAGCCTTTTTCCTTTTTTATTTTTTTTCCTTTTTCTTCTCCTTTTCTTGCGTCCAAAACCGACCCAACACCCCCCTAATTTCGTTTTTTTATATTTTATTGTTAGTTAATATCTTATTAATATTACCTTAATTTACCTTAATTTATTACAACCCCTAAAACCTCCAAAACCTCAAAACCGTAAAACTAGTCAAATTTACGCGTTTACCGTAAAAGACGTAAAATATACAGTTTTATAAAAACTCTTGGAATTTGAAATAAACTTTATATTTAAGTCCTAAATGACTTAAAAACATCCTGAAAAATACTCCCATGACTATATACCTCTTCCGAGACCTCTAAATGCTAAACCGTAAATCGTAAAAATACGATTTTCTATAATACATATACGTATACGTAAAACCACTAAATAACACCATCTCATTTCATAGTCACTACCATGTGAACTCATGAACATGAAATCATCACACATCGTTTCACTCACAAGGTACCCCGTACCGGAAACGATATCCTAACCACAATCTATACACACCAATTAGCACATAAACACGTAAAGACACGTAACTAGCACAAAATAAAAATAAGTGACGAACCTCAAAACCAGGGTTGTCACATCACTCCCTCCTAATAGAAATCTCTTCCCGAGATTTACTCCTTAGGATCAAACACACAAACAACATTTCACATGAGGATACTTGTTCTAGACGAACTCCTCTCATTTCCATGTGAACTTTAGTTCAAGTCTCAAATTACCACATATACCAACCAACAATATTTAAATTCATTGCCAAACTCTTGACCTCACAGGCAATAAATCTCACAAATGACTCTTTGATAAAACAAAGACTCTTATTAGCACAAATCCCGAATAACCGGACATGCAAATATGTATTCTCAAACAACATTTACCAATCTTACTACATGAAATATATCATATATACCACTCACTTCCCCCAGGTAATTCTATGCTCATAAGCTATTGGTCCGATCTTTCCAAAGATCATAAATGGCCCTACAAAACTCTGCATCAACTCTTCCATTTTACCAAATCATACCACCCGTTACTATGGGTGAAACTCCCTACATAACTTTGTCACTAAATCTAGTGGTTTCCTCCTTTTCTACATAGCATCCCTTGTTGCTCTCATTCTGTCCACAAACAGCATTACCACATTAGTAGCCTCTTTTAACAATTCTAGTCCACAATGGGGACAACTCACCCTATCCTTTCATATAGTGCCTCAAATTGCATTTATCGACTTCTAGTATGATAAATATCATTATGAAAACTCAGCCATCGCTAAAGAGTTTCCTAACTCCCTCTAAATCAATCACTCAAGCCCTCAGTGTAACTCATAAGGTTGTATAAATATCTCACTTGCCCATCCTTTTCCAGTTAGCTGGATATACTCATATCCAATTATGTTCATCAACTCCCTTTAGTCCGTACCCAAAACTACTTAAAAATTCCAATTTCCTTACAAAGTGACCTATGACGGTCTTCCACATATCCATTTGTTCTTCCAATCCAAATCAACTTATGATCTATACACTTCATCAAAAGGACGGTTATCTCAGTTAGTCCAAGCCCTTCGTCCCTATGGCTATGATACCCTAGAACCGAGGTCACTTACCTTACCCTAAATTACGCTTATTTTTGATATTTTTAAGAAATTTTATTTGCTATATATTTTATCATTTTGGTTGAAACAGATATTTGAGGTCATAATTTTGACGATTGACGATTTAAGAAGAACGAGGACGACTACTATCCCGATGGATGCCCAAATTTCTATGTTTATTGTCGTTTTATCGATATTATAATTTTTCGAGAATATTACTTTCGGTTCGTGTTAAGTTGAGTCGGGTGAGTTTTTATTTCTTTCCGGGTACATTTAAATTGTCCTAAAAGTATTTTGGAGTGTTCGGGATGATGCCCGACTCCTGTAAAATTTTCCAAAGTGACTAGTGAGTCATTCCCGTAAACTTTTGAGGTCGTTTTCACTTAAGTCCAAAAGAAATCTATTATTGCACAACAAGGCCCTCCAAAAATTACAAAATGGGAAGGTAAACACACACACGACATAACTTCACCAAAAATGTTTCTCACCTTCTCTCTTTTCTCTCTTTAGGCTGACGGCCAAACCACCACACCACCACCACCATATTTTTTAGCTTGTTTTAATTAAAACTAAGGTTAGACCACTTCTAGTTTAATCCTTACTAGTGTTTTCATGTACTTTAATCCAACATGCATCCATAAAATTTTTTCAAGAATCAAATGGATTTTTCAAAAATTGTTTTGATGTTAATTAAGTGTATACATGTTTAATTCAAGTGTAGGGGATGTATAATCACTCAACAAACCAACCAAAATCAATTTGGTTGGGGGATTTTGATCACCCACACCCCACGGCATTAAGGGGGTGTTTGGTGGATCTTGGTGATTGATATTTTGTTCATGGTTTATGTGTTTATTTCTTGTTTTTAGATGTGTTTGAGTGGGTAACACCCATTGCATGTTTGATTTAGTGTTTGGGTTTTGAGATAGATTTGATATTTAGGGGGTTAAGGACTGATTAGGATGGTTAGACATGATTAGGAGTGTTTAAGTTGAGGTTAAGTGTCGATAAATTGGTTTGGAAACGAGTGTTGGATTGATTTTGATATAGGTAATTTTAGGCAGAATGTTTAGGATGTTTTCATAAAATTTATTCTGTAAACAGGTCATGAGACTAGGATATAGTTGTAGAGCGTCTTCTTAGCTTTGATTTGGTATAAGATAGAGCTTACGACTCCTAACGAGTCAAAAGTTATGATGTTTTGAAAATACGTGTACAGGGAGATGAGAACCTACATAATCCGAAATTATGTTTGGTTTTGGGTCAAATCCCGGGGATCATAGATATAGTTTGGTAAATGTTTAAAGGTTGATTTTTGGTCTCAAACCTGCATTTGTGAGTCTATTATTAGACTTAGGTGTCAAATGGGTCAATGGTATAATTTAAATGGGTCAAATGAGTCCGACTTGGTCAATGTGCAAAATCAGTCCGAAAAACGTAGGTTTAGTAATGTGTTGAGTAACGAGTCGTAAAAGCGGAAACTTTTAATGGGATTCAAAATGTGTTTTCTACAGGTCCTATGGTCTTTTTGAGAATTTTCCTAAATTTTATTGAAAGGTTTAAGTCTAGTAAAACAGCCCATACTTTTGGTAAGTATCTGCAAAAAACATGTAAAAGGTAATAACGTTAATAACATGGACGAATAGTATAAAACGAGTAACACTTATTTGTTTGGTTTTGGCGTGAGTTGTAATTATCACAATTGACTAATATATATGTAATATATACAGTACTTAAGGTTTATAAATGAGATTACTCATTACGCGTTATTGTTTGTTAGGTGTTGATTTCCCCGGGCATCCTCATCATCGTCAGTGACCGTCACTCCAATCGTCGACTACTCTATATATATAAGGTGTGAATTTATAGCCTCGCTTACTATTGTTTTAAATTGTTTTACCCGCAAGGGAAATGCATGCTAGTTTTCTAAAATGAACATATGTCATGAATGATTGTTGGACCCGAATGTTGCCTTAGAAATTGTGTTGAGTACCTAGTTGCAAAAGGCCCTATATTCATGAACTATTAACTATTGTTTAATTCTAGCGTGGATTTAAAATAGCCGCTTATACAATTGATAGTACTATGGGGTTGACGACCCTATCCGAGACGAGGGCTAGTACGTTGAGTACCCCCTGCGGGCGGATAACTTGTGATAAGAGATAAGGTATAATTGCAACTGATGCCTTTAGAAGGGGCAATGGTTTCATCTTAATCACGCCGGTAATTATTACGCGGGTGATTGAGTTAAGGGATTAGTGTCATGAGCTTAAACACAATTGTCATAACCTTGAAAATAGATTGTTTGATCGACAAGTCTATGAATGATCGTGAATGATTTTTGTACACATATGTTCAAAATGAGATTATAAAACCTATGCATTCCACTCAACATTATTTGTTGACCCAATTTAGCATGTGTTTCAGGTAACCGATGAAGTGTAGCATGGAGCATGCATTGGATGGGAGTTGTGTGTGGCTTGGCGTCTACTTGTTTTTCCACCCATGCTTAACTTGAATATTTTAAAATTTATGTCATGTTGTGAAAATTGTATCTTTTGGGGTTGAGATTCATGGGGACCGAAATGCTAACTCTGTGTTGTATCATTTGGGTTTGGAAAACCGTAGACATGTATGTTTTTAACAATGCGTAATTTAAGTTAAAACTTTTACGCCTCTTTAATGTCGTTTGATATATCTTGTGTGCGATGATAACTGCCTAGCGCCCAAATGTTGTAGTTCCGCTGCGCATAGCATTTGTGGGGGTGTTAGAGATTGGTAATCAGAGCCATGAGTTATAGAGAACTAGGTCATTTTGAAAAATCCTAAACTATAACTTTTGGTGTCGTAAGAAATTGTCCAAGCACACAACTATCCTGCATGGCTCCGGTAAGGTTTATTTTTGTATTCATGGTATTGATGTATACCTTTGAGTTGAAGTAATATATGTGGGTATTTATTACGTAGATATTGGACTACTATATGTAAACGTTGGAATTGTACATGGAGTACTCGATACCGTAATTCTTGTATTACATATGCATGAGCATCATATTATCGCATTTTGGGCATGTGTACCACCTTTGCATTGCATTTGCATGCATGTATTTATAAATATTGAATAGTAATCTTACGTACCCTCCAAAATTCTCTGTTATTGCAGGAATGGCCGAGGTACCGCCTAACGGAAATAGAGACGAATATGTCGTAAGACACGAAGGGGGACCGTTCGCTCCGAACCCGCCAAATGATGACAATGGATGGATAGCTCCAGAAGAAGCGATAGAGCCGGAAAATGACAGCAATGAAAGTGACGTGGACAACTTCAGTATTAGTAACGATGGTAGTGAGGATTCCGAGGAAGAGGATCTGGTGGATGATGGAATTCCCGAGAATGTTGTCGGTCAGACCGAACCCGAATTATTTCAATCCACAAATTCGCCGAAGGGTTATGAAGTGCCTCCGACAAGCCGATATGATCAGCAACCCGTTCGTCCCCCGATGGACAATTGTAAGGACTACTTGAGGACGGTGCTATGGTTTACTCGAGTAAGTAATGAGAGTGGTGCGGAATCCAGCAATGCATCTAGATCGCAATCTATTCATGAGAATATCGCGAAGGTCTATTTTCCGAGGCCAAGAAACTATTGGGATCCTGAGAATCGTTTGAGGAGAATGGATAGATTGATGTACGAGCGGTACGTGGTGGAAACTAGAGTAATTAGAAGGTTCGACAAGAATGAGAGGGCACACCAGAGGTTGTTGGCAAGAACTGCAAGGATTGAATTGGATGGAGTGGCAAATAAGGGTGATATTAACAGTTTGAGATCAATGATAGCAAACCTTAGTGCTAGTCTTGAGCAAGTTAGGGAGGATCAGGCGAGGTTGACTAGGATGCAAAGTTGGAAGCATCGAGTTTGAGCATCCTTGCCACCAGATTGGAGATTTGTAGATGACTTGGAAATGGAGGCTAATGATTTTATGGTCCAGCCACCTGCCAAAGGTGTGTGTATCACTATAGGGAATCATGTAGCAGTGGAGTGTGGATCTACTTCTGGGATGAAGAAGGCGACTGAGTGTGGGCCGAATGATAAAGGAAAGAGGAAGATGGACGAAGAGCCCGAGGAAGACAGTGACGAAGAGCCCGAGGAGGATGAAGATGAACCGCCATCCAAGAGGTCGTGTGGATCACCACATGACTAGTTGCTTGTATTTTATTTTATCTTTGATCGTCGTAATCGAACTATTTTAGACTTTTGTATGATGGTATTCTGACGAAAAACTTGATGACTTAAGTTTTATGGTGTATGGTTGTAGTGGCATTACTTGTCACAATTTTGGTTGACTTATCAATACAATCCATGTTACCTTTCATAATCTATGATATGTCTTTAATTTGCTCTTTTGTGATGTGAATTGATGAATATTAGTAACCTTGTAGTGATGTGTAGTTGTACTTATATTATGTCTTGAAAGAGAAATCCATATTAATCTTGATGTGTATACTTACATTGTTTTTCTATTTTCCCTGTCTTTGCAGAGAGGTGTACTTGAGAACTCACCATGCCTCCAAAGCTAACAGCTAACCGTGTGAACACAATGATTCAAGAAGCAATTGCAAATGCACTCGAAGCGGATCGTGCAAACCAAAACCCAGATCAAGGTGGAAATTCAGCAAGACAGCAAGCCCCGAGGGAGTGTACTTATGCTGGTTTTATGAAATGCGGTCCCACGCAGTTTCGTGGAACTGGCGGAGCCCTAGAACTCTGAAGGTGGTTGGAGAAGATCGAAAGTACTTTTGAGATTAGCGGATGTTCAGAGGCAAATAAATTCAAGTTTGTAGCTGCCACTTTTCTTGATGACGCATTGTGTTGGTGGAACAATCAAGTACCCACTGTTGGATTAGCGGTAGCAAATGCGAGGACTTGGACTGCTACTAAGGCTCTCTTGACCAAAAAGTTTTGTCCCGAAGAGGAGCTGGGTCAACTGGAAGATGAGTTAAGGCATTTAACTTTGAAGAACAATGATATTATAGCGTATACAAGGAGGTTTAATGATATGAGCCTTTTGTGTCCCGGTGCCTTTGCTGATGATAACAAGAAAATGAAGCAGTACATCAAGGGTTTGTCAAGTAATATCAAGGGTGAGACAACTTCATCTAAGCCCGGGTCATTCGATGAAGCAGTCCAAATGGCTCACGCGCTAATGGATGTCAAACTGCAAGATTAGAAGGACTTCATTGCCGAAGGAAACAAGAGAAAGTGGGAGGCAGCTCAGAGTAATCAATCCCAAGGTCAAAGTCGTGGAGGAAACCGTAACAACCAAGGTCAGAACCGCAATCAGCAGTTCAACCAGAGAAGAAATGATGGGATGAGGGCTGTCACTAACCCTAGAGGAGCTAAGGTGAATCCCCACTGTGGTCGATGTAATTTGTACCATGTAGGGAATTGCCCACCTGCGTATGGCAAGTGCGGCAAAGCGGGTCATAGAATGTCAGATTGCCGAGCTAAAGGGGTAGCTACTGGGGCAAATTCAACGAAGGTGATGGTTTGCTTCGGATGTGGAGAAAGAGGGCATAAGCAGGGGAATTGCCCGAAGGCTGGAAACAAGCAAGGAGGAAATAATGCTGCTGCTGTGTATCGAGTAGGGACTGCTGATAAACCACAAGGCCCTAACTTGGTTTCCGGTACGTTTCTGCTAGACGCTTGTTATGCTAGTATATTGCTTGATTCTGGTTCCGACAAGAGCTTCGTAGATGTTAAATTTAGTCGTCATATCGATAGAAAACCGGTATTGTTAACGACTAGTTATAACGTGGAATTAGCCGATGGGAAGATCGTTAGTACAAATTCTATACTAAAAGGGTGTACCTTGAAGTTAGGAAATTACGCTTTTGATATCGACTTAATGCCCATAGAGCTAGGATCGTTCGATGTGATCGTTGGAATGGATTGGCTGATGGCGCATAGTGCCGTGATCGTCTGTGGAGAAAGATTAGTCCAGATCCCGTTGAGGAATAGAGTTTTGACTGTGAAGGGAGATGAATGCACTTCTCGTTTGAAAGTGATATCTTGCTTGAAAATGATGAGATATGTAGAAGGTGGATGCGATGTGTTTTTGGCACAAGTTTCTAGTGATGGTGACTTAGAGGTGAAGTTAGAAGAGGTACCTATAATTCGCGAATATCCGGAAGTTTTTCCAAACGAGTTATCGGGTTTACCATCCACCCGTGAAGTCGAATTTCGAATCGATTTGATGCCGGGAGCTGCACCAGTTGCTCATGCACCCTATCGATTAGCACCATCAGAGTTAAAGGAATTATCGGATCAACTGAAAGAGTTGATGGATAAGGGATTTATTCGACCAAGCTTATCACCGTGGGGAGCGCCAGTGTTGTTTGTGAAGAAGAAAGATGGGTCATTTCGGATGTGTATCGACTATAGAGAACTCAACAAGCTGACGGTTAAGAATCGGTATCCATTACTGTCACACCCCCCCCATGGCGGAATATGGGGTGCGACGTATGGATATCATCATAACATGGCGTGTCTATAAAGATAACTATATGAAATAAGAAATGTCATAAAATGGAGACACAAAGTCATGACAATATCTCATCAGACTCAGGAGTCTAGGTAAGTAGGTAACAGTCCTACCGCTTACCCAAGACAAACAAATAACATAACCAAACAAATATATGTGTGCCATAGTATCACTTATTAAAAGAACAAATAAAAACTAAGAATGAAACGGGGATTCTCCTTCTATATGCATTCCTAAGCTTCTCCAATCCTAGCCACTTATGTTCTCATGCTTAACCATAGTATCACCTGAAAGAGACACTAAAACACGTCAACATAAAGTTGGTGAGAGTCATAGGTTTAGACTCCAACGCTAAATCAATTAAAAGCTATGAATAACAACCATCAACACAATAACATATGGACAATGTGCTACAATTATGTATTAACAACTAGCATTCAAGATCAATCATTCCAAACCAAAATCCAAGGCTCCTACCTTGCCAAACAACATGGTACCATAGATGATCACACTATGTACCTATCCCAAGGCCACTACCTTGTCAAACCACAAGGCCACTACCTTGTCAAACCTCAAGGCCACTACCTTGTCAAACCACAATAACTGAGACGACACGTGTCCCCCGATCCAAATCATACACAATCAAGAATCACATAGCAGTTAATCACATAATGTACACACAAGTCCATCACAAACCATAAAAACATTCACAGCAACAATTTAGAAATAACTCAACACAGTGTCTCTTCCATACCATCTGGAAGTCAAAATCAATAGTAAACATGGGACTACGAAACTCACCTGATAGCTTCTTCACAAGTCCTCGCACTAGCAACAAGCTAACAAACCAAAAACACGAAATGAATACACGAACCAATCACTAAGATGGCTCATCAACCTATGATGGACATCTAGTATATTCCCGTATAATTACCTCATTGATAAGCTCTAATCACCCCATTACCCTTCCTTAACAAGTCCTTAACTTGGTTAAGTTTAATAACTATCCCGTTCATATTTTACACAAAACAGTCCCAGTTTTTAGGTCTCAAAACTTTAAGTCAAACGCCCACTTAAACATACCCATGGTTTCTGTAAAAGAAATATTCATACCCTTACATATGTTAGCTAACACCTCCCACTTTCCCTAACCTTAAATCTACTGTTAAGGCCCCGATATACATATATATACTTTTGTCATTCCAAATTTTCTGATTTTAAACATACTAAAAGTTTGTTACAATTAGGGGGTCTTACCCTAAACCACAACCTTAGACCAAGTGCAGATACTTAATAAAATATATAAACCATCTCTCATGTTAATTAGAAGATCCCAATGCAACCCTAAGTACCCCAAACAACCCAATACTTAAAAAGAAAACAGGCTGATTACAAAACTGTTTTGACCTCTGACTGTTGTAACTTGTTTTTGACCCACTTCCCTACCTCCCATTTAGTTCTCGTTTCTTGCATTGGAAAGCCACTTCAATTACCTTTTCAGGGATACTTGGATCGCATCTTGAATGTTCCTAGAACTCCCGATATGATCAAAACAATTGACTCAAAATTCTGCCCAGTTTTTAAAAACGGGTTTAATTAATTTAACCTAATTAATTACCCATAACCCCATTAATTACAAACATAAACCATCTAATAATTATAATATCATTAAAATACAGATTCTTATTTAAACCTTAACCTAAATCCATCATAAGATGATTGAGAAAAAATTAAAACACTTTAATTAAAAAGAGTATTAAAGATTTTACCTTAGAATTTTTGAAAGAAGAAAAATTAATGAAGAACCCTAAGACCACCATTGATGCCGACTTGAAGGTGATCTCCAGGGGTTTTATGAAGTGTTTTGGTTAATAAAAAGTATTTATATAGTTTCCTAACAAGTCCTTGGCCCATTACAAAAGCCCGGTTCCCTTTTTCCTTTTTTTCCCTTTTCTTTTCTTTTGATTCGTCCCAAACCGCCTCATATATATACTTTTTTATTTTTTTTTCTTTTTATTGTTAATTAATATCTTATTAATATTACCTTAATTTACCTTAATTTATTTCAGCTCCAAAAGCCTCCAAAACCTCAAAACCGTAAAACTAGTCAAATTTACGCGTTTTACCGTAAAAGACGTAAAATATACACTTTTATAAAAAAAACTCAAATTTTGAAATAAACATCATAAATAAGTCCCAAATGACTTAAAACCATTCCGAAAAATATTCATATGACTAATTACCTCATCCGAGACCTCTAAATGCTAAACAGTAAATCGTAAAAATACGATTTTCTATAATACATATACGTATACTTAAAACCACTAAATAACACCATCTCACTTCATAGTCACTACCATGTGAACTCATGAACATGAAATCATCACACATCGTTTCACTCACAAGGTACCCCGTACCGGAAACGATATCCAAACCACCATCTATACACACCAATTAGCACATAAACACGTAAAGACACGTAACTAGAACAAAATAAAACTAAGTGACGAACCTCAAAACCAGGGTTGTCACATCACTCCCTCCTAATAGAAATCTCGTCCCGAGATTTACTACTTAGGATCAAACACACAAACAACAAATCACATGAGGATACTTGTTCTAAACGAACTCCTCTCATTTCCACGTGAACTTTAGTTCAAGTCTCAAATTACCACATATTCTAACCAACAATATTTAAATTTGTTGCCAAACTCTTTACTTCACAATCAACAAATCTCACAAATGACTCTTTGATAAAACAAAGACTCTTATTAGCACAAATCCCGAATAACCGAACATGCGAATATGCATTCTCAAACAACATTTACCAATCTTAATACATGAAATATATCATGTATACCACTCAATTTCCCCCAGGTAATTCTATGCTCATAAGCTAATGGTCCGATCTTTCTAAAGATCATAAATGGACCTACAAAACTCTACATCAACTCTTCCATTTTACCAAAACATACCACCCGTTACTATGGGTGAAACTCCCTACATAACTTTGTCACTAAATCTAGTGGTTTTCTCCTTTTCTACATAGCATCCCTTGTTTCTCTCATCATTTCCACAAACATCATTACCACATTAGTAGCCTATTTTACCATTTCTATCCCACATTGGGGACAACTCACCCTATCCTTTCATATAGTGCCTCAAATGGCATTTATCGACTTCTAGTATGATAACTATCACTATATGAAAACTCAGCCATCGCTAATGAGTTTCATAACTCCCTATCATACATCACGATGTGATGCTTCCCCTCGTTTCTTCCCTCGCCAGAATCCTTCATAAGGCACTCCATACATATTAGGCTAACCTTTACGCAAAACCCTTGATTCCCTCACATCCGTGCGCAATTCTTCAAACTTCCCAACTACGTGACTTCTCATTCCTCTTGAAATAGGTGATGAATTAGTCAGTCTATCGACTATCACCCAACTCTCATCGTACTTAATCCTCCACTGCATTATGTATCCCTTCCACCAACTTCGTCCTTACATCGCCCTTTCTAAACTACTCCTAACTATGTAGGAAATATAGTCTACGTCCCTTTTCTCCATATGATTGTCCAAGCCACGCAACATACATGTTGACGCGTTCTCTGCTTTAGACAACTCAACTCGTGCAACCTATATCCTTTACCCAAACCGCCCTAATACGTCATCCCTATAGTTCAAGTTCGTCTCAGCTTCACCTCATCCTTCTTATTCCATGTCTCATCGACCATGCTTGCCTTTCCCAGATGGTACTTGGCCTTGCAATTTTTCTTTCATCATTTATCTCCACCCACCACCTTTGCCAAATGTTCAATCAAGATGATTGCATATGTGTTGGAGACGTTCATGATCCGTATAGATCATTCTCCACGTCTCGTACACCAAATGCCTCTAGCATTCTAGGCAGATATAACAATCCAGCTCCACTAACTAAGTCTATCCATTTCTTCCAAATCTTCCGTTCCTGCAACGTATAGTGATCGCCTTTCTTTGTCGTCCTCGTACGCGTCCAAATCCTTGCTCCACGTATCGTCATGCTTCGCGAATTCATCCAGCCCTTCCGATAATGCCAAGATCGGCTCATTATCCAATCCACCTCTTCAGCCTCCAAAGCGCTTGTTCATCCTTCTTCACTTCGCCCTTGCTGGTTCCATGATATGCCATCATCTCTAACTACTCATCATGGCAGACTTAATACTAAAAACTCACACTTGAAAATCTCACGTATAATTCCACTCCAAAACCAACACATACTTCGCCTCACTCTCCTTCTTAGACTTTGAGTAGATCAAGATGTCGTCGATGCTCCCGATGACAACTCGTTTATACGCGTTCATGCACACTTGGTTCATTGACACCATAAAAACTGTTAGTGCTTTGGCGAAGCCAAATGCATAACCGTAAACCCAAGGCGTTCATACAACATCCTTAGCAGTTTCAACTACGTCCTCCTTGCACCCTCTCTTAGAAGCAATACGAATAAATTTCTACCTCGTTCTACTAGCGAAAATCTACACGTATTCTATAAGACCAATACTTCCTCTTGTCAGACCACTCAACCGCTTCCACATCACATTTACTACCAGGCAACTCAACTTTTATCTTGCATTCCTTGCAAATTTCTAACAACTCTTGTTTTTAAATCATTCCATCAACAATTGCCTTGGAAATGCACTATCTACAACTCCTCTCACTTCTCCTACTTGCTCTACTTATGGTCCTACCTCACAGTAATAGGAACTTACATGCCCTACGAACAATCATAAATACCTTTGAGGTATTGTACCCCCTTCCAACACTCTCTATGGTGCGTTACTTGTGCCAATATCCATACATATCACAAGTCTCTATTCATCTCCCTTGGCACTCCTAATAGACCTCATGACCATATTAGTTCGTCTACGAATCTCTTTCCTCCCCACTAAGGGTATTCCGACCGTTCTATCATGGTCACCTACTTAATCGTGTAGGCGCAACCAAGTCTTTCATACGACTACCTCAATGCTCCCTAACAATACGAAACCAAAACTACATCCTGAATCCATCAGATATGATCAACGAATCAACCCACGGATAACTAACGACATTTCACGTGCACTAGTTAAAACAAGTCAAAAACCACGAGACTCAAAAGAAAACTCAAACCCAAAACGTGTATCATTTCAAAATGACCCATGACAACGAAAAATAATCCAACAAACACCCAATGGCAACCAAACATATTACGCCCCGCGACATATTATTTAAACCGTGCAAAAGATCGACTTTTCCATAAGACTATATATCTTTTTTTTAATTACCTCCCACATCAATATGACTCAAACAATCTACAAACAACCCTCTTGACGAACTCAAAACTCTACTAAAAAACTAGGTATCCCGTGCATCCCAAATCATAAAATTAAACTACTATTCAAACTCAACCTTTAACCCGACACTTGTACAATAATTTCGGCCAAGATACTGACCTCCCATGACTATACATTCTGAATATTTGAAAAGTACGTTCCGAGTACATAATTTTAGGCTTTTGAATCAACCAAAAAGCTTTAAAAACGAACAAGTTACGACCAAAACGATTTTATACCAGTTGTTTTAAAACTAAAGAATAAACTTAGTGGTTAATGCAATCCTTTTAAATGAAAGATATAATTGTATGTGTAACCTTCATAAACTCAATTTAACCTCGTATTAATAATTATAAATGATGTGAATCGGTTAAATCCAATTATATAAACTATGTAGGTAGAAAGAAATTTTTACTTCGCTTTATTTCAAAGAAAGTCTTTTAGAATTTGAAATATATAAGTGTTGATTAAAAAGAAATCTTATGTTGCACCTTGTTTCAAACACGACTCCAACACCCTACCCTTATTTTACGGAATACAGCCAACCATCTAACTCAATATATACCGACCAAAAGAAATGCAAGACCCAACACAAAAGATTTCATTATCTCAAAAGAAATCCAAAGTTATTTCAATAGACTTGAAACCAAAAACACCATTTTAAACGTACACGTGAAATACGAAACTCAAAGAATACGCTACAAGACACACTTCAAAAGATTCAAAACGTCGTTGGAACTCCAACAAACTCCGGCACCATAAAACACGAACAAACACAAGGTACATTCAAGTTATAATAACTAGTGAACGACCATATACCATAACCTAACACATAGTAGTATATATATACATCCGCATATATATACCTATTAAATCTCCCAAAACATACTCGTTATCATACATATCAAGTCGATCGCGTCATACACTCGTTTTTTCATACGAGTAATCACCTTTTCACCATCTCACCATGCCACAACAAGGCACAAAACCCATTACCAAAACCAAACCATATCGTGTGACCCCATAATCATACAACACAACTATAATCCAAAACATATAACACAAAAAGAACAATAGCCATATCGTAGGCAGCCCTTACATAAACCCATATATTATACGTATACCCAAATTCTACATCTCGTCATATACAAGCATGTACTAACCCTCTTTCATGCAATCATACTTGAGAACCCATTGAAGTTGTGGTACTTGTATAACTATGTTGGCCACCATACTTATACAATTACCCTTCCCCCAATGCACTCCCTCCTATGATGACACTTACAAGAATTAATACAACATATAACACATAAATCCATCTACTCACATAAGCTCATAACCACATAAACAATAAAGTCCAAAACTCCATCTATTAAAATAACATAATAAAACTCTTGAAATATATAAATCCATAGTCTAGCTAAAACAGCCTAGACTAAATCCAAAACGAAAACATAAACGGTTATAAGTCATGTCGCCCGTAAGAGTGGAAACAACTTAAAATCCTTCCTACCCATGTACTCCTAGTAACTCGAATCACCACATGATTCTTAGGGAACATGACTTAACATCAAAATAAAAATAACATACCCCAGGTATGTAAAATAACTCGACAAAAGATAGAAACTACCTTGTAGTAAATTATATACTATAATGTACAATTAATGCAAAATACAACAGTGACTAGCATGGACGATTATGGTTCAACCCGCACTAGTCACAAACCCGAAAAGAAAATAACATGTGACTAAGTATGAACATACTACGGTTGAATTCATACTAGTCAAAACATCGCAATAAATAACATCCAAACACATCAATTATTATAAAATGCACACATACTCCTATGCCGCCTATATGCAGGGACCCTTAAGCTATAGACTAGGCTACGCGACTAGGCAACCTAATTCTCTATAACCATTGTCTCTGATACCATTCTGTCACACCCCACCATGGCGGAATATGGGGCGCAACGTATGGATATCATCATAACATGGCGTGTCTATAAAGATAACTATATGAAATAAGAAATGTCATAAAATGGAGACACAAAGTCATGACAATATCTCATCAGACTTAGGAGTCTAGGTAAGTAGGTAACAGTCCTACCGCTTACCCAAGACAAACAAATAACATAACCAAACAAATATATGTGTGCCATAGTATCACTTATTAAAAGAACAAATAAAAACTAAGAATGAAACGGGGATTCTCCTTCTATATGCATTCCTAAGCTTCTCCAATCCTAGCCACTTATGTTCTCATGCTTAACCATAGTATCACCTGAAAGAGACACTAAAACACGTCAACATAAAGTTGGTGAGAGTCATAGGTTTAGACTCCAACGCTAAATCAATTAAAAGCTATGAATAACAACCATCAACACAATAACATATGGACAATGTGCTACAATTATGTATTAACAACTAGCATTCAAGATCAATCATTCCAAACCAAAATCCAAGGCTCCTACCTTGCCAAACAACATGGTACCATAGATGATCACACTATGTACCTATCCCAAGGCCACTACCTTGTCAAACCACAAGGCCACTACCTTGTCAAACCTCAAGGCCACTACCTTGTCAAACCACAATAACTGAGACGACACGTGTCCCCCGATCCAAATCATACACAATCAAGAATCACATAGCAGTTAATCACATAATGTACACACAAGTCCATCACAAACCATAAAAACATTCACAGCAACAATTTAGAAATAACTCAACATAGTGTCTCTTCCATCCCATCTGGAAGTCAAAATCAATAGTAAACATGGGACTACGAAACTCACCTGATAGCTTCTTCACAAGTCCTCGCACTAGCAACAAGCTAACAAACCAAAAACACGAAATGAATACACGAACCAATCACTAAGATGGCTCATCAACCTATGATGGACATCTAGTATATTCCCGTATAATTACCTCATTGATAAGCTCTAATCACCCCATTACCCTTCCTTAACAAGTCCTTAACTTGGTTAAGTTTAATAACTATCCCGTTCATATTTTACACAAAACAGTCCCAGTTTTTAGGTCTCAAAACTTTAAGTCAAACGCCCACTTAAACATACCCATGGTTTCTGTAAAAGAAATATTCATACCCTTACATATGTTAGCTAACACCTCCCACTTTCCCTAACCTTAAATCTACTGTTAAGGCCCCGATATACATATATATACTTTTGTCATTCCAAATTTCATGATTTTAAACATACTAAAAGTTTGTTACAATTAGGGGGTCTTACCCTAAACCACAACCTTAGACCAAGTTCAGATACTTAATAAAATATATAAACCATCTCTCATGTTCATTAGAAGATCCCAATGCAACCCTAAGTACCCCAAACAATCCAATACTTAAAAAGAAAACAGGCTGATTACAAAACTGTTTTGACCTCTGACTGTTGTAACCTGTTTTTGACCCACTTCCCTACCTCCAATTTAGTTCTCGTTTCTTGCATTGGAAAGCCACTTCAATTACATTTTCAGGGATACTTGGATTGCATCTTGAATGTTCCTAGAACTCCCGATATGATCAAAACAATTGACTCAAAATTCTGCCCAGTTTTTAAAAACGGGTTTAATTAATTTAACCTAATTAATTACCCATAACCCCATTAATTACAAACCCTAAACCATATAATCATTATAATATCATTAAAATACAGATTCTTATTTAAACCCTAACCTAAATCCATCATAAGATGATTGAGAAAAAATTAAAACACTTTAATTAAAAAGAGTATTAAAGATTTTACCTTAGAATTTTTGAAAGAAGAAAAATTAATGAAGAACCCTAAGACCACCATTGATGCCGACTTGAAGGTGATCTCCAGGGGTTTTATGAAGTGTTTTGGTTAATAAAAAGTATTTATATAGTTTCCTAACAAGTCCTTGGCCCATTACAAAAGCCCGGTTCCCTTTTTCCTTTTTTTTCCCTTTTCTTTTCTTTTGATTCGTCCCAAACCGCCTCATATATATACTTTTTTATTTTTTTTCTTTTTATTGTTAATTAATATCTTATTAATATTACCTTAATTTACCTTAATTTATTTCAGCTCCAAAAGCCTCCAAAACCTCAAAACCGTAAAACTAGTCAAATTTACGCGTTTTACCGTAAAAGACGTAAAATATACACTTTTATAAAAAAACTCAATTTTGAAATAAACTTTATAAATAAGTCCCAAATGACTTAAAACCATTCCGAAAAATATTCATATGACTAATTACCTCATCCGAGACCTCTAAATGCTAAACAGTAAATCGTAAAAATACGATTTTCTATAATACATATACGTATACTTAAAACCACTAAATAACACCATCTCACTTCATAGTCACTACCATGTGAACTCATGAACATGAAATCATCACACATCGTTTCACTCACAAGGTACCCCGTACCGGAAACGATATCCAAACCACCATCTATACACACCAATTAGCACATAAACACGTAAAGACACGTAACTAGCACAAAATAAAACTAAGTGACGAACCTCAAAACCAGGGTTGTCACAATTACCGAGGATTGACGATTTGTTTGATCAATTGCAAGGTTCCTGTGTATACTCAAAGATCGACTTGAGGTCAGGGTATCATCAACTGCGTGTGAGAGAGGAGGATATCCCTATAATTGCCTTTCGTACGCGGTATGGACACTTCGAATTTCGAGTGATGCCTTTTGGGCTAACAAACGCGCCTGCAGTATTCATGGACCTTATGAATCGAGTATGCAAGCCGTATCTAGATAAGTTTGTCATCGTATTCATCGATGATATTCTTATTTACTCTAAGAGTAAGGAAGAGCACGAGAAGCACCTGAGAAAGATATTGGATCTGCTGAAGAAAGAGAAGCTGTATGCGAAGTTCTCGAAGTGTGAGTTTCGGTTAGAGTCTGTGCAATTCCTTGGGCACGTAATTGATAGCAAAGGAGTTCGTGTGGATCCTACCAAAGTCGAAGCAATCAGGGAATGGTCGGCACCGACAACGCCGACTGAAGTTCGACAATTCCTTGGTTTGGCTGGGTATTATCGGAGATTCATTGAAGGATTTTCGTTGATTGCGAAGCCATTGACAAAGCTTACAGAGAAGAACCGGGTGTATGAATGGGGTGATGATGAGGAACTCGCTTTCAAAACACTCAAGGACAAGTTTTGTTCTTCACCGATATTGTCATTACCAGAAGGAACCGAAGACTTTGTAGTGTATTGTGACGCATCTCGTAAGGGTTATGGAGCTGTGTTGATGCAGCGTGAGAAGGTGATTGCTTACGCGTCGAGACAATTGAGGAAGAATGAAGAAAACTACACGACGCATGATTTGGAATTAGGATCCGTGGTTTTTGCGCTGAAATTGTGGAGACATTACTTGTATGGGACGAAGTGTGTTGTATTCACTGACCACAAGAGTTTGCAGCACATTTTAGACCAAAAGGAGTTGAACATGAGACAGAGGCGATGGGTAGAATTACTGAGTGACTATGACTGTGAGATTCGCTACCATCCTGGCAAGGCGAATGTCGTAGCGGATGCACTTAGTAGAAAGGATCGAGAGAAACCTTTGAGAGTCAGAGCGCTAGTAATGACGGAGGGTGTTGATTTAACCGAAACAATATTGAAGGCTCAAGAGAAGGGATTAATGAAAGAGAATGTTGGTGCTGAAAATCTGGGAAGACTGTTGAAACCTCTTTTTGTGGTTAGGTCAGACGGGCTGAGATATTTTGAGAATCGAATTTGGTTACCGTTGTGTCCATTCGAGGAAGGAAAGCCTGGAGTACGAGATTTGGTTATGAACGAGTCTCATAAGTCGAAGTACTCGATACATCCTGGACCGGATAAGATGTATCATGATCTAAAGAAAGTCTATTGGTGGCCGAATATGAAGGCGGATATTGCTCTTTACGTTAGTAAGTGTTTGACTTGTGCGAAGGTTAAAGCCGAACATAAGAAGCCGTTTGGGCTGTTGGTACAACCAGAGATCCCAAAATGGAAATGGGAGAGAATCGCTATGGATTTCGTGACGGGTTTACCCAGAACTCCTAGTGGATGCGATATGATTTGGGTAATAGTGGATAGATTGACGAAATCTGCTCACTTCTTACGTATGAAGAAGACGGATAGCATAGAGAAACTGGCCAGTGTGTACGTGAAGGAGATTGTTTGCAGACATGGAGTACCTTTATCGATCATTTCGGATCGCGTTAGTAGGTTTACTTCGGAATTTTGGAAATCACTTCAACGTGCGATGGGCACTGAATTGAGTTTGAGCACGGCCTATCACCTAGAGACTGTTGGCCAAAGTGAACGAACTATTCAGACGATGGAGGACATGCTCCGAGCATGCGTGATTGATTTTGGAGGAAGTTGGGAACGCCACTTGCCTTTAGTGGAGTTTTCGTATAATAATAGTTATCATGCGAGCATCAAGGCTACACCATTCGAAGCGTTGTATGGAAGGAAGTGTAGATCACCTGTGTGTTGGAGTGAAGTAGGAGAAAGTCAGTTGACTGGACCCGAAATGGTTTTGGAGACGACAGAGAAGATTGTGCAAATCAAGAACCGATTACTTGCTGCAAGAAGCCGACAGAAGAGTTATGCCAATAATAGAAGAAAACCGTTGGAATTTGAGGTCGGAGATATGGTTATGCTTAAGGTTTCGCCGTGGAAGGGTGTGATTCGTTTTGGGAAGAAAGGAAAGTTGAGTCCGAGGTATATTGGACCATTTAAGATTGTTAAACGAATTGGACCGGTAGCGTATAAGTTGGAGTTGCCGAACGAGCTTATTGCTATTCACGACACGTTTCACGTATCAAATTTGAAGAAGAGTTTGGCGGATAAGGAATTGGTGATTCCTTTGGATGAGATTCAACTGGACGATAAAATCCATTTCGTGGAAGAACCCGTGGAAATTATGGACCGAGAGGTCAAGAGGATGAAGCACAGTAGAATTCCCATTGTGAAGGTTCGATGGAATTCTAGGCGTGGACCGGAATACACTTGGGAACGTGAGGACTTTTTCAAGGAAAGGTATCCTCATCTGTTCCAGCGGCACGAAATGTGAGTATAAGAAGAGGCGAGCGCCGGGATGTCGCTCTCTTTAAGGAGGGGTGGATGTGATACCCTAGAACCGAGGTCACTTACCTTAACCTAAATTACGCTTATTTTTGAATTTTTTAAGAAATTTTATTTGCTATATATTTTATCATTTTGGTTGAAACCGATATTTGAGGTCATAATTTTGACGATTGACGATTTAAGAAGAACGAGGACGACTACGATCCCGATGGATGCCCAAATTTCTATGTTTATTGTCGTTTTATCGATATTATAATTTTTCGAGAATTTTACCTTCGGTTCGTGTTAAGTTGAGTCGGGTGAGTTTTTGTTGCTTTCCGGGTACATTTAAATTGTCCTAAAAGTATTTTGGAGTGTTCGGGATGATCCCCGACTCCCGGAAAATTTTCCAAAGTGAATAGTGAGTCATTCCCGTAAAATTTTGAGGTCGTTTTCACTTAAGGCCAAAAGAAAGCTATTATTGCACAACAAGGCCCTCCAAAAATTAAAAAATGGGAAGGTAAACACACACACAACATAACTTCACCAAAAAAATTTCTCACCTTCTCTCTCTTCTCTCTTTAGGCCGACGGCCAAACCACCACACCACCACCACCATATTTTTTTTAGCTTGTTTTAATTAAAACTAAGGTTAGACCACTTCTAGTTTAATCCTTACTAGTGTTTTCATGTACTTTAATCCAACATGCATCCATAAAATTTTTTCAAGAATCAAATGGATTTTTCAAAAATTGTTTTGATGTTAATTAAGTGTATGCATGTTTAATTCAAGTGTAGGGGATGTATAATCACTCAACAAACCAACCAAAATCAATTTGGTTAGGGGGTTTTGATCACCCACACCCCACGGCATTAAGGGGGTGTTTGGTGGATCTTGGTGATTGATGTTTAGTTTATGGTTTATGTGTTTATTTCTTGTTTTTAGATGTGTTTGAGTAGGTAACACCCATTGCATGTTTGATTTAGTGTTTGGGTTTTGAGATGGATTTGATATTTAGGGGGTTAAGGACTGATTAGGATGGTTAGACATGATTAGGAGTGTTTAAGTTGAGGTTAAGTGTCGATAAATTGGTTTGGAAACGAGTGTTGGATTGATTTTGAGATAGGTAATTTTAGGCAGAATGTTTAGGATGTGTTCATAAAATTTATTTTGTAAACAGGTCATGAGACTAAGATATAGTTGTAGAGCGTCTTCTTAGCTTCGATTTGTTATAAGATAGAGCTTACGACTCCTAACGAGTCAAAAGTTATGATGTTTTGAAAATACGTGTACCGGGAGATGAGAACCTACATAATCCGAAATTATGTTTGGTTTTGGGTCAAATCCCGGGGACCATAGATATAGTTTGGTAATTGGTTAAAGGTTGATTTTTGGTCTCAAACCTGCATCTGTGAGTCTATTATTAGACTTAGGTGTCAAATGGGTCAATGGTATATTTTAAATGGGTCAAATGAGTCCGACTTGGTCAATGTGCAAAATCAGTCCGAAAAACGTAGGTTTAGTAATGTGTTGAGTAACGAGTCGTAAAAGCGGAAACTTTTAATGGGATTAAAAATGTGTTTTCTACAGGTCTTAAGGTATTTTTGAGAATTTTCCTAAATTTTATTGAAAGGTTTAAGTCTAGTAAAACAGCCCATACTTTTGGTAAGTATCGGCGAAAAACGTGTAAAGGGTAATAACGTTAATAACATGGACGAATAGTATAAAACGAGTAACACTTATTTGTTTGGTTTTGGCGTGAGTTGTAATTATCACAATTGACTAATATGTATGTAATATATACAGTACTTAAGGTTTATAAATGAGATTACTCATTACGCGTTATTGTTTGTTAGGTGTTGATTTCCCCGGGCATCCTCATCATCGTCAGTGACCGTCACTCGAATCGTCGACTACTCTATATATACAAGGTGTGAATTTATAGCCTCGATTACTATTGTTTTAAATTGTTTTACCCGCGAGGGAAATGCATGCTAGTTTTTTAAAATGAACATATGTCATGAATGATTGTTGGACCCGAATGTTGTCTTAGAAAATGTGTTGAGTACCTAGTTGCAAAAGGCCCTATATTCATGAACTATTAACTATTGTTTAATCCTAGCGTGGATTGAAAATAGCCGATTATACAATTGATTGTACTATGGGGTTGACGACCCTATCCGAGACGAGGGCTAGTACGTTGAGTACCCCCTGCGGACGGATAACTTGTGATAAGAGATAAGGTATAATTGCAACTGATGCCTTTAGAAGGGGCAATGGTTTCATCTTAATCACACCGGTAATTATTACGCGGGTGATTGAGTTAACGGATTAGTGTCATGAGCTTAAACACAATTGTCATAACCTCGAAAATAGATTGTTTGATCAACAAGTCTATGAATGACCGTGAATGATTTTTATACACATATGTTCAAAATGAGATTATAAAACCTATGAATTCCACTCAACATTATTTGTTGACCCAATTTAGCATGTGTTTCAGGTAACCGATGAAGTGTAGCATGGAGCATGCATTGGATGGGAGTTGTGTGTGGCTTGGCATCTACTTGTTTTTCCACCCATACTTAACTTGAATATTTTAAACTTTATGTCATGTTGTGAAAATTGTATCTTTTGGGGTTGAGATTCATGGGGACCGAAACGCTAACTCTGTGTTGTATCATTTGGGTTTGGAAAACCGTAGACATGTATGTTTTTAACAATACGTAATTTAAGTTAAAACTTTTACGCCTCTTTAAAGTCGTTTGATATATCTTGTGTGCGATGATAACTGCCTAGCACCCAAATGTTGTAGTTTCGCTGTGCATAGCATTTGTGGGGGTGTTAGAATGGCACATCACACCTATAACTCCTCATCCATTCGATTATCGATACTAAGCCTCCCAAACAATCAATATAGGTAAGTGACATTTCCTTTTCCACACTACGACAGTATTAGCCTGTGTTGTGCTTTATTCTGCTTATTAAGCTCTACCAAAGTTTTACCTCCGGTTCCTATCTCGACCTATTTCATTCATGCTTTGCTTCTATACACACTTCCTTCTTCTTCCTCAACTCCTACCATACATCACGGTGTGATGCTTCCCATCGTTCCTTCCCTTGCCATAATCCTTCATAAGGCATTCCATACATATTAGGCTAACTTTTACGCAAAACCCTCTATTCCATCACATCCGTACGCACTCCTTCCAACTTCTCAACTACGTGACTACTCATTCCTCTTGAAATATGAGATGAATTAGTCAGTCTATCGACTATCACCCAACTCTCGTCACTTTTACCAATTTCGTCCTTACATCGCCCTTTCTAAGCTACTCCTATCTGTGTAGGAAGTATTGTCTACGTCCCTTTTCTCCATATGATTGTCCAAGCCACGCAACATACATGTTGACGCATTTTCAGCTTTAGACAACTCAACTCGTGCAACCTACATCATTCATCCAAACCACCCTAATACGTCATCTATATAGTTCAAGTTCGTCTCAGCTTCACTTCATTCTTCTTATTCCATGTCTCATCAACTATGCTTGCCTTTCCCAGATGGTACTTAGCCTTGCAATTTTCTTTCATCACTTAACTCCACCCATCACCTTTTCCAAATGTTCAATCAAGATGATTAAATATGTGTCGGAGACGTTCATGATCTGTATAGATCATTCTCTACGTCTCGTACCCCAAATGTCTCTAGCATTCTAGGCAGTTATTACAATCTAGCTCCACTAACTAAGTCTATCTAGACATCTAAACGCCAACATTTTCCAAGTAGCTTCACTTGTTTTTTTTTCACAACCAGTTCTCCTACTCCATCCTAATAGGGACAGACTAGAGTTTCACGTGATTCCATGCGGATCACACTCTCATCTTATACCCACATTAGTTTCCATTTGTCTACTAAGCCATATTTGAATTCTTATTCAAATCTCATACTTTTACTTTGATCTTGCACCCAACATGAGGTATTTTCAATCATCATCTTCTCGGAACTTATTCCTACACTATCCTGTCCAACAAAAATTCCATACTTCATTCATCAGATCTATGGAAATCGCTAGTGCATTGGATAATGCATAGTTGTCTCTTCCAAAGATCTTTCATAACACCTTCACTAAACCGACTCTCTAATCACTTCTCCACGAAACTTATTCAGCCCGGCTTCACTTCTCATCCCTCGACCCCCTTGTTACTTCCACGAGTTCTTAATCTCCCATGTCATGTATTCATTTCATCACGATCCACCGGTTCAGCTCTTTGTAGCTCCACTCTGATACTCGATCTGCCCTTCTTCGTCACGAACCATGCGTAAATTTCCCATCATAGTGCTTGTCACCTTTCCAGTCCTCGCAACTTTTGTGACTCCTTCGAAATCTCTTGCATCCTTCTTGCAGCCGACACGTAGTCCTTTCAGCTCCTTGCTTCGCGATGTAGCTCTTTACGCACTCCTTCTCGTCTCCATGATGTTACCTAGGAACTTCACACTACCATTAGCTTCTAACTTCAACTCATCTACCACAATATTTCTAAAAGTACTTCCACCCCTCAATGGCTCACTCTTCCTTACTTGTTGTACTTCACCGTTAACCAGCCTCCTACCAATCATTCTTTCACATTCTTGTTTTCCTTCACGTGTCTACTACTCCCTTGCCTCCATAACTATACCAATCCCTTGCGTGTTATTTACCCAACCTTTCCATTAGTATAAACTTTCTACTCTACCCTCACATCCGCTAGTACTTTCATCAATCTCCTAATGGTACTTCAACCAACTTCTCATAATATGACCTCTCGTTCCCATGACCACTCAACTAACTTTACTTACTCCCTTATTCCCGTAACTAATCTATGTTTCAAAACTCCACAAATTTTAATCATTCCTTCAACACAACCTTTAAAACCAAAACACATCTCTCCATTAAAGTATCTAACCATAAGTAATACCGCCCAACTCTATCCCCTCATCCTAACGTTCCCACAACCGTATAAATAAATCAACCATGACGTGTAACCAAATAATCCCAAGCAATCACGTCCCAAAATAAAATATAGGGTAAAACGAACCCTAGCCAAAACAACTGAAAACAAAACAACGTAATCCGAAAGATCAATGGAGTGTTCCAACAACGAAAAATTAGACTCGCCACGATTAGTATTACCAAATTTCGATACGTTACAAATTTTAAAACTTTCATCCCAATTAGTTACTTCTCATAAGAACCAAACTCCCATACTACTAAAACCAATCATACTCATTTTTAACCAATAACTCATCCTGTATCTTCATCATTCTATCAAGATATCAACTAGTTAGTATACTCCAGTCTTAACCATTATCTTGTTTACCCATATTAAACTTATTTCGCTTGTTATTATGAAACCAATACATGTTTATAAAATACACTATTTTTTTATTTATTTTATCTTATTATTATTTTATAAAATCTATTTAGGCTAGTTATAACTAAACTACTACTCATTTACAAGGTGTGGTGTTATTATTATCTTTACTATAATAAATTCTCCCTTTTTACTCTTTCCGTCTAGTTAAATACTTCTAAAATTTTAACTCCACTAAAGAAAATTATTGTAAAATTTCTTTACCCCTTTAATATATATTATCACATGTTACATAGATGACTAATCCAATTATTTCCAAGACAATTTTTTTATAACTTACTACTACAACTAAAAAGATGCAAGTTACGATATCATACCATACACCTACAAATTATTATCAAAACCGTTTTCCTATAATCAACCTCACTTATTTGTAAGAAAATTTAGTGGTTCTCAATAATTAAATACATACCCGAATGTAGACACACATCAAAAGACTCAAAACGTCGTTGGAACTCCATCAAACTCAAGCACCATAAAAAACGAGCAAACACAAGGTGCGTTCAAGTTATAATAACTACTGAACGACCATATATCATAACTTAACACATAGTAGTATATATACATCCGCCTATATATACCTATTAAATCTCTCAAAACATACTCGTTATCATACATATCAAGTCAATTGATCGCGTCATACACTCGTTTTTCCATACGAGTAATCACCTTCTCACCATCTCACCATGCCACAACAAGGCACAAAACCCATATATTATAAATATACCCAAAATCCACATCTCATCATATACAAGCATGTACTAACCCTCTTTCATGCAATCATACTTAGGAACCCATTGAAGTTGTGGTACTTGTATAACTATGTTGGCCACCATACTTATACAATTACCCTTTTCCCAATGGACTCCCTCCTATGATGACACTTATAAGAATCAATACAATACATAACTCATAAATCCATCAACTCACCTAAGCACATAACCACATAAACAATAAGGTCTAAAACTCCAACTATTTAAATAACATAGTCGAACTCTTGAAATACATAAATTCATAGTCTAGCTAAAACAGCATAGACTAAATCCAAAACGAAAACATAATCAGTTATAAGTCATGTCGCCCATAAGAGTGGAAACAACTTAAAATCCTTCATATCCACCTACTCCTACTAACTCGAACCACCACAAGATTCTTAGGGAACATGACTTAAACATCAAAAGGAAAATAATATCCCTCAGGTACATAAAATAACTCAACAAAAGATAGAACTACCATGTATCGTATTATGTACTATAATGTACAATTTAAGCAAAATACAACAATGACTAGCGTGGACGATTATGGTTCAACCCGCACTAGTCACAACCCGAGAAGAAAATAACATGTGGCTAAGTATGAACTTACTATGGTTCAATTCATACTAGTCAAACATCACAATAAATAACATCCAAATACATCAATTATTATATAATGCACACATACTCCTATGACGCCTATATGCAGGGACCCTTAAGTTATAGACTAGGCTACTAGACTAGGCAACCTAATTCTCTATAACCATTGTCTCTGATACCATTTTGTCACACCCCACCATGGCGGAATATGGGGCGCGACGTATGGAAATCATCACAACAATAGCGTGTCTATAGAGATATCTAAATGATACAAGAAATGTCATAAAATGGTGACACAAATGTCATGACAATATCTCAACAATGCAAGAGTCTAGGTAAGTAGGTAACAGTCCTACCACTTACCCAAGACAAACAATAAACATAATCTAAAACAAACATATAGGTGCCAACAGTATCACTTATTCAAAACACATAAAATAACTAAGAAGGAACGGGGATCTCCTTCTAAATGCAATCCTAATGCATCCAAATCTATCCACTCCTATCCTCAAGCTTAACAAACACTCTCACCTGAAAGAGACACTAAAACACGTCAACATAAAGTTGGTGAGACTCATAGGTTTAGACTCAACGCCAAAATCATACCATAAGCTGTGAACAATAACTAAATTTACGAACATATGGACAATGTGATACAAACATGCATTAACAACTATTTGTGACAATCCGTCAATTTATGGTTGATATTTTATTCTTGAATATTATTTAAAAACAATTTACAATATGAACTCACATATTTTTGGGAAGAAATTTGGAATTACGTCTTGAAGTAGCGTCGACTACGTCTAAACCGGAGGATTCAACGTTACGTGCTTACGTTTACATACACCGTCCTTGGTGACCAAGTAAGACGTTTCAGAAAATAAATTTATCTGAGAATATTATTTTGGAGTTTTAAATTTGTGTTGGTTCATAAACTCACAAATTTACGAGAAAAGACTAGGACTTACGATTTTAATTTAACGTCTTTTACGACTAAACCGGAAACCTTAGGATTACGTATTTACGTTTTCGAACTCCGTTTTTGATGAGACAATTTTTATTGGATTCGTTTTGTGACGTCGATTCATAATTTATAAAAACGTTTTTCGTAAAACGACCCGAGGGCACGCAAATCGAGGAAACTAGAATCGAGGAGTACCCATAAATAAATGGGATGAGACAAGTGGGACACTTGTCCCACCCCACTCTCAAAACCGGCCTAACTAGCCACAATGACACTTATGTGTCAAGTTTTCACCTTATTAAGTTACACATGTAACTTAAGCTTACCAAGTAAGCTAAGTTCCATCAAAACTACTACCTAAACCATTTTCCACACACACACAACATGCAATACCACTCAAAAACTCACAACTCTCTCTCTCTCACTCATCTATGCCGTCCCATATTCATCTTCAAATACCAATTTCATACAAATTTTAACCATGAACATATGTTATAATCAACATATGTTAATCTCCATTCAAAAAGATGAAGATTGGTGCAACTTATAACATCCATGGAGGAGTTTTCATGGTGTCATGGGGCTGATTTTCCACAAGGAGTTGATGAAGATTGGAGTTCTTGAAGATGGTGTTGGCTAAGCACAAGTTTCACCATCAAAAACCATGCCAAACTCATAACCTACATCAAGTTGGTGGTATAAAGATTGTCCTCCTCAACTTCTTGTTATTTTGATTATGTAAACATGTATTTTATTTCCTATTGTATATATTTATGATGATTATATGATGATAAAAATGTTATGTGGGGATTTGTTGTTGATAATCATGGATAAAAAGATGAAAAACTATAAGAAACAAGTCTAAAATCTTGATTAATTTGCATGGCTGTATAAAACAGTAAAGAACCAAGTGGTAAACTGATAATATGATGAAGTAGAACCCATTTACAGTAAGCTATGGGTCTTGTACACATGTGATAGTTGGCCATGCAATGGAATCAAAATAATGAGTGAGATATGATCAAAACAAGTTTAGGGTATAAATCTGAAGTTACTATTTTGGACGATTTTTAGAAAATACTTAAAGGATGATTCAACAGTAGCGATAGAAGAGTTAAATGTAGCAAATATCATGTAGTTTATGTGATAAAAATTTGAGCTTCTATCTCCATGTAGAACTCAAGATATGACATTTTTGGTGAAGATGAAGTTAAAAATCAGATTTTTGGAAATTAAAGAATAATACTATTATATAAGCACTCACATTTTAATATATAAAATGTAAATAAAAACCCACTAACTTATAAAACTTATTTATATAAATATATAAAAGGTGTAATAAGTTTATAAATGATGAAAATGGAAACTTGTTAAGTTTTATAAGTTATAAAATTATAAACATGATTTTTACTACTTTTTCGGCTATTGCCGTAAAATTAACGTTTTTATTAAATAAAACTTAGATGGTTGGACCCGTCAAATGAAAACTTTATAAAACTTATATACTGATATATAGACATGTATAACAAGTAAAAACCGATAAAACCCGAACTTTAGGGCATACGGACATTAACGAGCTAAGTAAACATATTGGACTAATACTTGGACTAATAATTGGACTAAATAAGATATAAACTTGTAAAAAAGAAATTATTGGGCTTAACCCATTTGGGCCCAACTTGGAAAGTATACATACTGATAATGTAGGTACAAAATGGATTAAAATAAGTTAAATAACTTATAATAAGCTTGTTGGACCTAAAACACGTGAATAGGTAAGTCGAGAAAACTAGTATAAAAGTTATCAACACGTAACTTTAAAATGAGTAAACGTGAATATGTAAACCCACTTGATCATCATATATATATATATAATCATCATATGTATACATAATTGATATTTTTATAAAGTCATTGGACAAACGTCTAAGACCGAGTATTATTTGTCTAGGTTTCCGTGATTGAAGCACGTACCGTGCGTCCGAATTGCCGACAACCCGCCTTCCCACATCAACGTGAGTTCATAGCCTCGCACTCTTTTAAATGTTTTATAAATGCTTTATAAACCCGCGAGGGAGATAACATGTTAGTTTTTATAAAAGTTTGGACACCATTTGTCCCGATTGTTTGTTTATTGATTTTGGACCCGAATGATTGAATGACCCGATTGTATGACCCGATAAATGATTAATGGACCCGATAGATGAAATTAAATGGATTATTAAATTTAGGTTATGTCACTCAAAGTCCCATTAGCATGAACTGTGAACTACCGGGAGTTGGTAGACGCTTATGCATTTAATAGTACTATTTGGGGACGATCACCCCAGTTCGCGCCTTGACGGTTGATCCCCGTCGTGCCACATTGATTGGTAAGCGAATTTATGTATGACAAGATTTCCAATAGCGTGACCTTTGTGACGACACGCTACTTTAGATGGGCAAAATTGGTATCGGGTTAGCTACCCGTTTTGGTTTAGTAAGGTAACAATGTCATGCGGCTTATAATAATCCAAAAACTAACGAAATACTATTAGACGCTTCGAATTACGATGTATTGCCTGACTAGCAATACTGGGTCATACTATTGATATTATGTTTGTATTTTGGTTTTCATAACCATATTCATATAACGGTTTTTATTTGACTTTATACAACGTCATAAGACGTATTGTATGATATTTTTAGGACATTGGCTCGTATAATGATTTTTAAGGCAAATGCCTATATTATGATTTTCGCTAAGGATTTGTATAAAATGATTTTGGCTATTTTATGGCCTATCAAAACGATTTGTACAAAATGATTTTCAGTAATACTTTTATACTGATATTATATTGATGGAATTTATTAAACTCTATGAATTCACTCGGCGTTATCGCTGACCTTTTCTTTTAACATGTTTTATCTCAGGTACTTCAAGGTAATTCTCGGGAAGACGACAAGAATTCATGGCCCGCACCTAAACTATATTTTTCCATTCAAATACTTTGTAAAACTTTGTATGAAATATAAATGACTTGGGACCTATGTAACTTTGATGTTTATGAATGGAAATGATTTATTATTAAACGACGCGATTTTTATGCGTTGTCTATGATGTGAGTAATGTGCTATCCCGTAACACCAACTAGTCTTCCGCTGAACTGAGTTGTATAAATTTGGGGGTGTTACAGTTTGGTACCAGAGCTCTCGTTATAGAGAACGAAAGATTTTTAAAACCAAGGTTTTGAATAAAACATTTCAAAATCTTTTAACTAAAAACATTTTTCTAAAATGTCTAAAAATCTTTTGACTATAACGGTGCCGAAGAATTCCCGAGTTACCGACAAGGCCAAGACTGAGAGGTGTTATTTTAATATATATATAACTTGGATTATATATATATGATGTAATTTTATTACATGATTGTTTGATGATTATTTTGATTTTTATACGAGGTATTTATACGACGCAGATTGTCACAAGTAACCCTAAATCCCCTAGTAAATTAATCGAAGCTATTCTCGTAGGAATTCTAGCTATCCTAGATCTAAACCAAGTTGTGGATATTTATGATCCCAACAAATGGTTGATATTCGTAGAAGTATAGATATTAGTTGATTGTGATATTGAAAAAGAATTGGCGAGATTAAATCTGATACCGATGTCATGACGATCTTTTCTTATAGAGTGGAGTTTGATAAAACATTACCACCTAGAAAGATGTCATCTGATTCGTTGTCATCCAATTCTTAAATTGAAATCGAAAGGGTGAATGTTGCACTTGAGGCTGTTATTGGAACCATTACCCAAAAGCCTCATGCCACTAATACCTTTCCGAGAAGTCTAGTTGAATGATCAAGTCATTTCATGATAGTGACTCATTTGATAATTGTTGTTGTAAGAGATATAGGATTGGAAAATTAAGTGTTGATTCATATTGAGATTGTATTGCCTTTACAAGGCCGAAGAATAAGGTTGTAAGTATTGGATAATAAGGTAGGATATCAAATAGAGTATAAAATTGGTTAAAACTTGAATAAAGTGAAACTTAACCTATATGGAATATGAGATTGTTAATATAAGTCGTTAAGTTATTTGATTGAATTATGAGGTTTTAAATGATTGTAGGTTCGTGTTAAGGGTTGTTCCTAGGCCATTGTCCACTGACGAGGATGCCCAGTGTCCAATAAATAAATTGAAGAAATCTTTTTCTACATTGGGACCGATGGATCTTCCAGGACAGGCAGGACACCTAATGACTCTTGTAGATTAGTATTCATTATGGTATCTTTTAAGAATCCCTAACTTAACTGAGATATCAGTTGGTAGGATGAGTTCTGAGAATTGTATGACATAGTGACACGTAATGTGTTACGGTACAATTTTGACTTGTTTGTGATTAATGAAAAGACTACCTTTGATTGCTAAATTCTACATATATCGATTTTATCTATCTCTTATTGCTTCATCCTAATGCTCGCATTAGTGATGCAACCATTGAACAAGTACTCATCTCGAATTAAGTTACGTTGTAGATTATTCTCTTTGTATTCCTGAGTGCCATCGAGATCATGAACCTCATGATTATTTGGCTAAGCTCATTTCCTGATATATATTGAAGTTAGTTCTTGGTGAACATCTTTCCATCACTCTTTTGCAGATCACACATTGTTTTTATAAAGTTAAAACGGTATCCTTTGAGAAAATTTAATTTTCATCACAATAAGGATTATTCAAAGTGAGATTTATAAGTGATTGATATCAAAATGAAGTTGTTTATGAGACGCTTTGGGAACTTAATTATTTCCATAACAAATAAAACCTTTGTAAATATATTTTTGATTCTTATTTAAGAATTAAGCATAAAAATGTTTTTATTATAAACATGATGATAAAATTTTGACGAACTGAGTATTGCATCGTTAATCTTGAAATTGTATATAGTTGCGCGCCTACACACAATTTGGAATGGACTATGCAAGACTGATTAGTAGTCACCATAAAACTAATGAATAAACACTACATTTTCTTTGAGGATTGTGAAAGATTAAATTTTATGAGATCTGCAAGAAGTGAAAAATAAGGACATAGTGTTAGGGACACCTACACATGTGCCTGTAGCATCTTTTCTTCTGAGTTGAATTTACTCATCTGTGGAATTTGTCTTATTTGACAATTGATATTCCGTTCTTGTCCAATTCTCCCGTAGTGAGATTCTTAGGAAAAGTATTTGATTACCGAGTGTTGATACCCGACTGGATGTATCGACGATCTTATCATTTATTTTGATTTGATTTCATTTGAATGACCTGGGTAACGATCCGAGGAGCTTTCGAATGCGTACTCAAATTATGAAAACATGGGATATATTCCTATTCGTTAAATGTTTTCGTCTGTATCTGATTTGAAATTCTATCGCGTAGATTATGCGTTGACCTTACTCTTTTAATAGTAGTTGCGTATCCTAATATCCCTGAAATTGTGAAGGATTATGAATTATTATTAGTCTTTTGAGAAGTTCACATCTTATCGACGGCAATAAAACTGGGAAGCTGGAAATGCCAGTAGAATGGATTGATTGATTATGACTACGACATTGTCTTAATTGATGGGAACTCGAGTAGAATTCCCCTAAATGATAAGATGTTGATTATCAAAAGTGATCTAAATAACTCTTGATGGATGACCATATCCTGTATTTAGACTTAAAGTTATACCATGAATGGTTGTGAATTAGTCATAGATATATTAATCTAGAAAGAACCTAATATGAATTTATTAAAAGATGTTTATGTTATTTGAAACTTTAGGAGGTAATTGCTGATGAATTACCTAGACTTTCACCATTAAGGCAAGTTGAATTTGGTATTGATTATATTCTCGGTGCTGCACCTGTGGCATATGCACTGTACGTCAGCACCATCTAAATTAAAGAAATTACCGTACAACTGAGAAAGTTGTCGGAGAAAGATTTTATTATACCAAGCCTGTCATCCTGAAGAGCTATGGTGTTATCTTTCCTTACATGTATAGATTACTGTGACTAAGTAAATTGACAATCGAAAACGATATCCATAACTCGAAATGGAAGAATTGTTCGATCATTTACAAGGTTCTAGCAAATTTGATCCATAGCATGGTTATCATCAACTTCGCATCTGCGAAAGAGATTATCTATTTCAATCACTACATCCGGTGCTTGTAATGAACATTATGAGTTCCACGTGATGTCGTTTGGATTGACCAATGCACATGTAGCATTCATAAATATGATGAATCACGTGTGTAGGCTGTAATTTGATAAATTCATGCTCGTGATCATTAAGGACTATTTGTTTGTATATAAGAATAAGGATGAGTTAAAATTATTAATAAGAATGTCCTTAATTGGCTAAACAATGAAAACCTGAACCTTGAATAACTAACACGTGATTAAAGACTTGAATCTTTACATGATTTAACCATGTGATTAATAGATAATGGAATATAAATTGACTCTTCAAAAATTAAGAGCCCTTTAAGACTTTGGATTTTACCAAAAAGAAATGGAAATATGTTTTGACAAATGTTTTAACAAAGGATTTTTTTTTTAAAGGGATTATTTCCTTATACACAAACCATTTAACTAAACTACTGTTTAGGGGTAAATGTTTGTGTATACTTCTAGACAACTTAAGAGGAATTGAGGAAACTATATAAAACATGACTTGAAATTTGAAACAATAATTTACGCTTTTCAAACTAAGGAAATTTGACCAAAGTATAAACAAAGATTATTCAAACATTTACGAATCTTATTAATTATTTTCGATAAATCAACAAAAATCTTGTTAATTAGATTCAAATTTATTTTTGAACATTTTATATAATTGGTCGAACTAAGAAATTTAAAACTTTTACGTTTACGCTTCATAAAAATTAACTAATAATTATTTAATTAATTATAATAATTATCAACGCTTTAGACATCGGATTGAGTAAAACGGATAAAAATGATAGTTGAGAAGAAACTAAAACTTAGAAAATATGAAGAAAGTTGAACGTAAATACTAACGCATAATATAGAAAGAATATCTGAGTGAATTGTAGACATGATAATTATATCATCATGAGAAGTGAATATAGATACCGACGCATTATGTAGAAAAGATAAAGAACCAGTTAGGACATGTTCCTTACTAATGAAGGTACAAAATAAATTGCCGAACGATATAAAAATAAACGATGTTTGTAAGAAGGATAATATAAATAGTGAAAGGTTTCACGGCTAATGTGAACCATTAGAATTGAGAAGCCAATGGCGTTAAATATTTTAAAGGCCACTTTTGGTTGCCTAAATATGGAGATTATGAGATATAGTTATGTTGGAATTTGTAAGTATAAGAATTCTATTTAAGTCATTTTATGACTAAATGTATCTTTGTCTGAAAAAGTTGTACTGATGGCAATTATGAAGGCAGACACCGCCTCATACATTAGTAAACGTCTAGCTATTGCAAAGGTCATCATCTGAATTTGATTCGATTTGGGTCATCGTCGACAGAATGACCAAATCTGCTAATATCATTCTCGATAATGATAAATGCAAAAAAATTATGTAAACATGGTGTGCCTGTATCGAACATCTATATCAAGATCTTCGCTTCGCATCGAATTTCTAGAGATTTGCTCAGAAATCATTGAGAACGAACCTTGATGAGAGTACTATGTACCACCCCAAATCGAAGGGACGAGGTAAAGTAACGACACAAGGTAATATAAGTGCTGTTTGTGTTTGAATGATTGACCTTTGGTAATAGACCGTATAATCGTTTTCCTTTGGAGAGATTATCATTGATAATCATCGTATTAGGATTGAGATCGAATCTTGTTAGGATCTAAATCTTAGAGCATCTGTAAGCAAGAGTTGAGATGAAGACATCCGACATACACCCATTGTGAGTTGGACATGTCTCTTAGGTTTAAGGTTTCCTATGATGGCGAACCTATCCTTGCAAAATACCCGACCCGCGGGATCTGAAATGATTGTTGAAATTAGGATTTGATTATTAACTGCCGATAGTGGGAAAGAGGTTATTTGAATTCATGATCTGACAAATCATGGGATATAAGTCCCCGTTGTTTGGGACCATTGAGATGATGTAAAAGTTGGGATTGAAAGGCATATAAGCTGGATCTACCCTAGGACTTCAAAGACTGCGTGAATTATGATTCATAAATCGAACTTGATGGAATATCTATCAAGTGAAAATCTGATTATTCTTAGTAGAGCTTAGATCGGCGAAAAGTTGCATTCATCAGAAACCCGTGAACATCATGGATAGAGAAAGTAAGTCAACATTAAGCCTGATCTTATTCCCGTAGTTATGTTTGATGAAACACGCGTATTATAATGAATTGCACTTGTGAGAAAAGACCGAATGTGGAGGAATTACCCACATGGCTTAAACTCTATAAGAAGCGAGTAGTAAGGTAAGATGATCTTTGAGGACAAAGATCCTGTTTAGGGGTAAATGCTGTGACAATCCGTCAATTTATGGTTGATATTTTATTCTTGAATATTATTTAAAAACAATTTACAATATGAACTCACATATTTTTGGGAAGAAATTTGGAATTACGTCTTGAAGTAGCGTCGACTACGTCTAAACCGGAGGATTCAACGTTACGTGCTTACGTTTACATACACCGTCCTTGGTGACAGTCCGACGTTTCAGAAAATAAATTTATCTGAGAATATTATTTTGGAGTTTTAAATTTGTGTTGGTTCATAAACTCACAAATTTACGAGAAAAGACTAGGACTTACGATTTTAATTTAACGTCTTTTATGACTAAACCGGAAACCTTAGGATTACGTATTTACGTTTTCGAACTCCGTTTTTGATGAGACAATTTTTATTGGATTCGTTTTGTGACGTCGATTCATAATTTATAAAAACGTTTTTCGTAAAACGACCCGAGGGCACGCAAATCGAGGAAACTAGAATCGAGGAGTACCCGTAAATAAATGGGATGAGACAAGTGGGACACTTGTCCCACCCCACTCTCAAAACCGGCCTAACTAGCCACAATGACACTTATGTGTCAAGTTTTCACCTTATTAAGTTACACATGTAACTTAAGCTTACCAAGTAAGCTAAGTTCCATCAAAACTACTACCTAAACCATTTTCCACACACACACAACATGCAATACCACTCAAAAACTCACAACTCTCTCTCTCTCTCACTCATCTATGCCGTCCCATATTCATCTTCAAACACCAATTTCATACAAATTTTAACCATGAACATATGTTATAATCAACATATGTTAATCTCCATTCAAAAAGATGAAGATTGGTGCAACTTATAACATCCATGGAGGAGTTTTCATGGTGTCATGGGGCTGATTTTCCACAAGGAGTTGATGAAGATTGGAGTTCTTGAAGATGGTGTTGGCTAAGCACAAGTTTCACCATCAAAAACCATGCCAAACTCATAACCTACATCAAGTTGGTGGTATAAAGATTGTCCTCCTCAACTTCTTGTTATTTTGATTATGTAAACATGTATTTTATTTCCTATTGTATATATTTATGATGATTATATGATGATAAAAATGTTATGTGGGGATTTGTTGTTGATAATCATGGATAAAAAGATGAAAAACTATAAGAAACAAGTCTAAAATCTTGATTAATTTGCATGGCTGTATAAAACAGTAAAGAACCAAGTGGTAAACTGATAATATGATGAAGTAGAACCCATTTACAGTAAGCTATGGGTCTTGTACACATGTGAGAGTTGGCCATGCAATGGAATCAAAATAATGAGTGAGATATGATCAAAACAAGTTTAGGGTATAAATCTGACGTTACTGTTTTGGACGATTTTTAGAAAATACTTAAAGGATGATTCAACAGTAGCTATAGAATAGTTAAATGTAGAAAATATCATGTAGTTTATGTGATAAAAATTTGAGCATCTATCTCCATGTAGAACTCAGGATATGACATTTTTGGTGAAGATGAAGTTAAAAATCAGATTTTTGGAAATTAAAGAATAATACTATTATATAAGCACTCACATTTTAATATATAAAATGTAAATAAAAACCCACTAACTTATAAAACTTATTTATATAAATATATAAAAGGTGTAATAAGTGTATAAATGATGAAAATGGAAACTTGTTAAGTTTTATAAGTTATAAAATTATAAACATGATTTTTACTACTTTTTCGGCTATTGCCGTAAAATTAACGTTTTTATTAAATAAAACTTAGATGGTTGGACCCGTCTAATGAAAACTTTATAAAACTTATATACTGATATATAGACATGTATAACAAGTAAAAACCGATAAAACCCTAACTTTAGGGCATACGGACATTAACGAGCTAAGTAAACATATTGGACTAATACTTGGACTAATAATTGGACTAAATAAGATATAAACTTGTAAAAAAGAAATTATTGGGCTTAACCCATTTGGGCCCAACTTGGAAAGTATACATACTGATAATGTAGGTACAAAATGGATTAAAATAAGTTAAATAACTTATAATAAGCTTGTTGGACCTAAAACACGTGAATAGGTAAGACCAGAAAACTAGTATAAAAGTTATCAACACGTAACTTTAAAATGAGTTAACGAGAATATGTAAACCCACTTGATCATCATATATATATATATAATCATCATATGTATACATAATTGATATTTTTATAAAGTCATTGGACAAACGTCTAAGACCGAGTATTATTTGTCTAGGTTTCCGTGATTGAAGCACGTACCGTACGTCCGAATTGCCGACAACCCGCCTTCCCACATCAACGTGAGTTCATAGCCTCGCACTCTTTTAAATGTTTTATAAATGCTTTATAAACCCGCGAGGGAGATAACATGTTAGTTTTTATAAAAGTTTGGACACCATTTGTCCCGATTGTTTGTTTATTGATTTTGGACCCGAATGATTGAATGACCCGATTGTATGACCCGATAAATGATTAATGGACCCGATAGATGAAATTAAATGGATTATTAAAGTTAGGTTATGTCACTCAAAGTCCCATTAGCATGAATTGTGAACTACCGGGAGTTGGTAGACGCTTATGCATTTAATAGTACTATTTGGGGACGATCACCCCAGTTCGCGCCTTGACGGTTGATCCCCGTCGTGCCACATTGATTGGTAAGCGAATTTATGTATGAGAAGATTTCCAATAGCGTGACCTTTGTGACGACACGCTACTTTAGATGGGCAAAATTGGTATCGGGTTAGCTACCCGTTTTGGTTTAGTAAGGTAACAATGTCATGCGGCTTATAATAATCCAAAAACTAACGAAATACTATTAGACGCTTCGAATTACGATGTATTGCCTGACTAGCAGTACTGGGTCATACTATTGATATTATGTTTGTATTTTGGTTTTCATAACCATATTCATATAACGGTTTTTATTTGACTTTATACAACGTCATAAGACGTATTGTATGATACTTTTACGACATTGGCTCGTATAATGATTTTTAAGGCAAATGCCTATATTATGATTTTCGCTAAGGATTTGTATAAAATGATTTTGGCTATTTTATGGCCTATCAAAACGATTTGTACAAAATGATTTTCAGTAATACTTTTATACTGATATTATATTGATGGAATTTATTAAACTCTATGAATTCATTCGGCGTTATCGCTGACCTTTTCTTTTAACATGTTTTATCTCAGGTACTTGAAGGTAATTCTCGAGAAGACGACAAGAATTCATGGCCAGCACCTAAACTATATTTTTCCATTCAAATACTTTGTAAAACTTTGTATGAAATATAAATGACTTGGGACCTATGTAACTTTGATGTTTATGAATGGAAATGATTTATTATTAAACGACGCGATTTTTATGCGTTGTCTATGATGTGAGTAATGTGCTATCCCGTAACACCAACTAGTCTTCCGCTGAACTGAGTTGTATAAATTTGGGGGTGTTACACTATTATTCAAGATTAAACAAACCAAACCAAATCCAAATCCAAATCTAAATCCAAATCCAAATCCAAGGCTCCCAGCCTTACCAACACCATACTCCCATAGGCGTCCAAACACCTATGAACCAATCCCAAGGCCCCGCCTTTCCAATATCCCTTTGGTACCAAGTCAAAACATAAACAATCAAGAACCAACTAGCAGTTAATCGCATAAGTATGCACACACAAGTCCATCACCAAAAGTAAAACATTCACAACATAATTTATAAAAACAAGACAGTGTTTCTTCTATCCCATCTGGAAGTCAAAATCGTTAGTAGATATGGGACTATGAAACTCACCTGATTGAGCTTCTCCAAAAGTCCGTGCACTAGCAAAAAAAGCTAACAAACCAAAAACACATAATCAAAACATGAACCAATCACTAAGACGGCTCATCAACCTATTATGGACATCTAGCCTTCTCCCATATATGACCCTCATTAATATGCTCTAAACACCCCATTACCCTTCCCTAACAAGTCCTTAACTTGGTTAAGTTTGATAACTATCCCGTTCATATTTTACACAAAACAGTCCCAACTTTTAGGTTTCCAAACTATAAGTCAAACGCCCACCTATACATACCCATGATCTCTGTAATGGGAATACTTATTCCCTTACATATGTTATCTAACACCTCCCATTTGCCCCAACCTTAAAGCTACTGTTAAGGCCCTGATATATATATATATATTATATATATATATATATATATATATATATATATATATATATATATATATATATATATATATATATATATATATATATATATATATATATATATATATATATATATATATATATATATATATATATATATATATATATATATATATATATATACTTCTGTCTATCCAGATTTTACTGATTTTAAACATACAAAAAGTTTGTTATGATTAGGGGGTCTTAACCTAACCCACATTCTTAGCCCCAATGCAGATACTTCCTATAATATATAAACCAACTCTCATGTTCGTTTGAATGTCCCAATGCAAACGTAAGTATCCCAAACAACCCAAAACTTAAAAAGAAAACAGGCTGATTTCAAAACTATTTTGACCTCCGACTGTTGTAACCTGTTTTTGACCCACGTCCCGACCTCCAATTTAGTTCTAGTTTCTTGCATTCGAAAGCAACTTCAATTACCTTTTCAGGTATACTTGAATCGCAAAATAAGAGTTTGTAGAATTCCCGATATGATCAAAACAATTGAACCAAAATTCTGCCTAGTTTTTAAAAACGGGTTTAATTAAATTAACCTAATTAATTACTCATAACCCCACAAATTACAAGCCCTAATTTATGTAATCATCATAATATCATTAATATAACATTAATATACTGTTTTTAAATTAAACCCTAACCTAAATCCATCATAAGATGATTAAAGAAAACATTAAAAACAATTAAATTAAAAGGGATTATTGAAGATTTACCTTTGATTTATGAAAACCACCAAATTTTATGAAGAACCCTATTTTTTATGAAACCCACGAATTTTCTCTTTGCTCCAGGGATTATGATGTGTTTTGGTCCAATTAAAAACATTATATGGTTAAACAAAAGAATCCTTACCCAATTATAAAAGCCTTGTTTCCTTTGTTTATTATTTTTTTCTTTTTTCTTCTCTTTTTCTTGCGTCCAAAACAGACCCAACACCCCCTAATTTCGTTTTTTTATATTTTATTGTTAGTTAATATCTTATTAATATTACCTTAATTTACCTTAATTTATTACAACTCCTAAAACCTCCAAAACCTCAAAACCGTAAAACTAGTCAAATTTACGCGTTTACCGTAAAATATACAGTTTTATAAAAACTCTTGGAATTTGAAATAAACTTTATATTTAAGTCCTAAATGACTTAAAATCATCCCGAAAAATACTCTCATGACTAAATACCTCTTCCGAGACCTATAAATGCTAAACCGTAAATCGTAAAAATACGATTTTCTATAATACATATACGTATACGTAAAACCACTAAATAACACCATCTCATTTGTGACAATCTAACATTTTCAGGTAGTGAAATATTTTCTCGTATAATATTTTGAAACTTATTTTTGTGTTGGTTGACGAACTCACAATTTACGGATTTAAATTTGGGCTTACGTGCATAATTTGGCGTCTTTTACGACTAAACCGGAAACCTTAGGGTTACGTATTTATGTTTTTCAACTCCGTTTTTGATGAGACAATTTTTATTGGATTCGTTTTGTGACGTTGATTCATAATTTATAAAAACGTTTTTCGTAAAATGACCCGAGGGCACGCAAATCGAGAAAACTAGAATCGAGGGATACCCGTAAATTAGTGAGGTGGGACAAAATACATTATCCCACCCCACTAGCACCATGGGACGGCACAAACAAGACACCACATCAATATGTGGCATCTTGTTAACTTGTTAGCTACAAGTGTAAGACTAAGCTTACACTTTAAGCTACACACTTGCTAAAACCATCAAACCTTCAACCACTTCTCATTTCCATCTTTCTACACATGCAAACTACCTCAAACTCTCTCAAAGACTTCACCCTTGCCGTCCACTTTTGAAGAACAAACACCCCTATTTGATCTTTTCTAGCCATGAAATACATGTTATCTAGCTCTATCATGGAGTTACCTTGAAGCCTTGATCATTTGGTGGCCATTTTAACAACAAAGGAGGTGATTTGCTTGTGTCCTAGGGCTTATTTCTCAACTATTGTTCTTGGTGTTTGATGATCTTGGAGTTACTTGTGGTGTTCATCAAGCTCTTGTCTTCCAAAAACAACAAATACACTTGGTTGGTAAAGAAGATCATCCTCTCCATTTTCTCTTGTTATTTTTGTAAAGAACAAATGTATTTTCTTTCTTATTGTATATGTATATGATGTATATATGATGATAAAAATGTTGTGTGGGGATCAAGTGTTGATAAATATGCTTAAAAAGGTTAATAACTATAAGAAATAAGGCTAAAATCATGCTTATTTAGTTGGCTGTATAAAAACAGTATATAACTAAAACTTGAACCGATAAACTTGCATGGTATGATCCATTTACAGTAAGTACAAGATGTTATACACATGTGAGAGTTGACCATGCAATGGAATCATTATAATGAGTGATATATGATCAAAACAAGATGAGAGTGCTAATCTGAATAAGCTGTTTTGTAGGGACTGTTAAGCATAGATAAACTTAAAATGAGCAGTAGCTATACGAAGTTAAATGTAGAACATAATATGAAGATTATGCCACCCAAAAATGAGCTTCTAATTCATTATAAAACTCTAGATATGGTAAAAATGGTGAACATGAAAATAAAAATCAGATTTTGAGAATTAATATTTATTATTATTATATAAGCACTCAAATTTTATTGTATAAAATGTAAAATAAAAACCCACTAACTTATAGAATTTATTTATATAAATATGTAAAAGGTTAAATAAATGAATAATTTATAAAAATGGTAGTGGAATAATACTTATAAGTAATAAAAACTATAAACTTGATTTTTACGACTTTTTCGGCTATTACCGTAAAATTAACGTTTTTCGCCAATTAAAACTTAGACGATCAAACCCGTCTAATGTAAAGTTTTTAAAAGTCATATACTGATATATAGGTATCTAATACAAGTAAAAACCGATAAAACCCGAACTATAGGACATACTGACATTAACGAGCTAACTAAACATATTGGACTAATAATTGGACTAAATAAGTTAAACACTTATAAAAAAAACTTATTGGGCTTAACCCATTTGGGCCCAACATGGAAAGTATATATACTGATAATATAGGTATAAAATGGATTAAAACAAGTTAAAGAACTTATACTAAGCTTATTGGACTTAAAATAGGTAAATAGGTAAAACTAGCAAACTAGTAAAACGTTACCAAAACGTAAACACTAAAATGAGTAAACAAGGATATATAAACCCACTTGATCATCATCATATGTATAAAATCATCATATGTATATTGTTATTTTGATAAGATTCATTGGACAAAGTCTAAGACCGATTATTATTTATATAGGTTTCCGTGACCGAAGCACGCCCGTAGCCGATAATCCGCCTTTCATTATCAACGTGAGTTCATAGCCTCGCACTCTTTTAAATGTTTTATAAAATGATTTGTAAACCCGCGAGGGAGATAACATGCTAGATTTTGATAAAAATAGAACACAAGTAGTCCCGATGATATGCTTAATGATATGGACCCGAATAATGCTATGACCCTATAAACGAGACTAAAAGGATTATTAGTAGTTAGGTTATGTCACTTAAAGTCCCATTACCATGAATTGTGAACTACCGGGATTTGGTAGACGCTTATGCATTTGATAGTACTATTTGGGGACGATCACCCCAGTTCGCGCCTTGACGGTTGATCCCCGTCGTACCACATTGATTGGTAAGCGAATTTATGTATGAGAAGATTCCATAGCGTGATTTTTGTGACGACACGCTAACTTAGATGGGAAAATTGTTTGTCGGGTTCGCGGCCCGCTGTTTTCATAGTAAGGTAACAATGTCATGCGGCTAGTAATAATCCAAATCCAATGAAATGTATCCTATATAATCTAAATATCCGATATAATACGACGCTAATAACGATGATAATATTACCTATTATGGTAATATTGAGGCTACGGTGTCATGGACGGTTTAAGATGTATGCTTGATTTATATATTGCCTGACTAGCAATACATGGACTTACTTCCGATATTATACTTGTGTTCTGATTTTAACGATTGTTTTATATAACAGTTTTTATTTAAACTCTATGAATTCACTCGGCATTCGCTGATATGATTTTTGCATGTTTTTATCTCAGGTGCTTGAAGGTAATCCGGATGTAGATCGACTCTGATGGCCCACATATTATTAAAAATGTTCATTCAATCTATGTTTTGTAAACTTAATGACCTGTATAATTTGGGACCTGTTGTACTCTTTAAAACTTTTTATCGAATGAATGTATGTTAAACCTTGTACAACCATTTTTATGTGTTATCTATGATTGGAGTTATTGTGCTATCCCGTAACACTCTAAAAGACCCTTCAGCTGTACCGATACGAAAATTGAGAGTGTTACAGTTTGGTACCAGAGCTCTCGTTATAGAGAACAAAAGATTTTAAAAACCAAGGTTTTGAACAAAACTTTTCAAAATCTTTTGACAATGAACATTTGAGAAAATATTTGAAAAATCTTTTGACTATAACGGTGCCAGAGATCTCCGACGTTACCAACAAGCCCTATTGAGAAGATATATATTTTGATATATATAATTTAATTTATATATATGTATATATCGTGATTTCAGTATGTAATTGTTTAACTAGTATGTTATCCTAATACGAGATATATATATATAAATGCAGATTGTCATGGCTGACCCTAATATTCCTGTAGAAAACCATGCTATTCCCGAACCTAATGTAGATGATGATCCTTATTTAGACTAAGTAGATTATGATATGGATGATGAGGAGGAACCATTTGAGGATCCCGAGCCCGAGTTAGGACTAGGAGATCAGATTGCCCCTCAGGTTGAATTGGTAGAGAATGGGATTGAGAATGTTGATATAGAGAATGATGAGGAGATTGGGTTAGATAATTTAGATGATGAGATTGACGACGAGGATGTCGAGGAGGATATAGGTATAGACGATGAGGTTGATGATGACGAGGAAGCCGAGCTTATTTATCCTTATGATGTTCCAGAGGGCGAGCCTTTACCCCCACCAGTTGATTTGTCTGATTCTGAGGTTGAGCTACCTAGGGATGAAACGTCTGAATCGTCTGAATCTGAATCTGAATTAGAGGAGGATGAGGATGATGATGCACCTGACGGTACTGATGGTATTGCTACTCGTAGACGTGAGATAGGAGAGTCGTCTAGTACTCGAGAGGCTACTCATATTGATGGTCTTGCAACATGGGCCTTGAGACGTAATCTAGATGCTTCCCGTGTTAAGAGTTGTATGACAGAGGTTGGATTAGGTGTTGTTCAGACTCAAGTTGCTTATTTGGAGTCGAAGACTAAGGTTGGCGAGAAAGAGCGGGAATTGCTTAGATTGGATTTGACTGATGTAGAGCGTGGTTTGAATGAGGCTTTTAGGAGGTTATCGGTGTTGGAAAGTGGTGAGTTAGCTGCTATGAAGAGAAAGGTGAATTCTATGGAGATTCAGTTGAGTGTAGCTCGTGCGATGCGTGAGAAAGCTGAAAAGGAGTTGAATATATCCGTGGGTTGGACCAGTAGATTTTATGCTGACATGGTTGAAGAAGGAGTAATCCGTAAGCGCCCAGCTGAAGATGTGTCTAGTGATCGTCCGACGAAGATTCAGAAGACGATGGATGATGGACCATCTGACGGTTCTCAATAGACCAGTCTGTATTTAGTAGTGACCTTTGTATCTTTTGTGATTTTGTAGCTTTGACTGAACCGACTTGTTAGTAGTAGACTTGGCACGAATTTTGAGTGTATATAGTGTTAGAACTTTGATATGGGATGTAACTAAGACAATACTTTTGTTTCAAATCGAATGAAATATGTATCTTGTCTTGAATTCCATATTGTGCCTTATTTGTATCTTGATTATGAATTCAATCCATATTATATGAATCCTTGTCGGGTGAATGCTTAATACTTTGAAATTGTGAAATTATAGAACTATGCCGCCCAAGAAGGATGTGACTGAGGATGATGTACGTAGGATTATTACGGAGCAAGTTACCGCATCTATGACTGAATTTATGGCAAATGCTAGAAATGAAGATGGCGGTAGTGGAGTTGGCGGTAGTGGAGCTGGCGGTAGTGGAGCTGGCGGTAGTGGAGCTGGCGGTAGTGGAATTGGCGGTACTAATGTGAATGTGAATCCTAATAATGTGAATGCTAATGCCGGAGGAAATGTAGGAGGACTTGGAACTAATGCACCTGAAGTTGGTGGCTGTACTTATGTGACGTTCATGAAGTGTGAACCTCTACCTTTTAATGGAACTGAAGGTGCTGTAGGACTAAGCCAGTGGATTGAGAAGATTGAGTCGGTGTTTCGGATTAGTAAGTGTAAGGAGGAAGATAAAGTGACTTTTGCTATGGCTACTCTTAAAGGTCGTGCGTTGACTTGGTGGAACGGGAGAATTGCTTTCATGGGTCTTGATGCTGCTAATGCTACTCCTTGGGCTGAAATTAAGAAGTGGATGACTTTGGAGTTTTGTCCTCGTAGTGTGATCATTAGGTTAGAACAAGAGTAGATTCATTTGAGAATGAAGGGTGTGGACATCGATAGTTACACGAACCGATTCCATGAGTTGGCCTTGCTATGTCCTCGATTGGTTGAACCCGAAGAGATCCGAATTGAGCAATATATTAAAGGATTGACCAGGAATATCCGGGGGGACGTGACATCATCTAAACCACTGACCATTGATGATGCTGTTCGAATGGCTTACCAACTCATTGGACAGATAATTCAGGATAGGGAAGATGAAGCCCGTGTAGGTGAGAAAAGAAAGGGAGACGGTGATCGTGTAGATAGAGGTGATAATAGGAAGAATTTCAACCGCCGTCAGAACCAGAGAAAGGGGAATGCAAATGCTCTTACCAACAATACACCGTGCAACGATGATAGATGTCCTAAGTGTGGCAACAAGAGGCATGCTGGCGATTGCTGGAAGTGCCAAAATTGCGGAAAGCTTGGACACAAGGTTGAAAGGTGTAAGAAGGGAACCATTTGCTTCAACTGTAATGAAGAAGGTCATAGGAAATCGGAATGCCCCAAGTTGAAAGCGATTGTACATGGAAGAAACCCCCAGGGTGGTATCTATCAACATGGAACAATTGAGGTGAAGAAAGAGGATCTGAATGTCGTTACCGGTACGTTTTTACTCAACAATCATTATGCTGTTGCTTTATTTGATTCGGGTGCTGATAGGAGCTTTGTATCCACTAAATTTAGTGCCCTTATTGACATTGAACCTGTTGAGATAAGTACCAGTTACGAGGTGGAATTGGCTAATGGTAAATTAGTGAAAACTAATAAGCTATTAGAAGGATGCTCTCTAAATCTCTTGAACTATTCCTTTCCGATTGATTTGATGTTGATAGAATTAGGTAGTTTTGATATTATTATTGGTATGGATTGGTTGTCGTTGAATAATGCTACTATTTTATGTGGAGAGAAGAAAGTTAAGATTCCTCTTAGGAATAGGGCGTTAGTAATTGATGGTAATTGAGGTGAATCCCGTTTGAAAATCGTTTCATGTGTTAAAGTCCAAAACTACATCAGGAACGGTTGAGAGTTATTCTTAGCTCAAGTGATCGGGAATGAGTCTAGGGAGAAACGATTGGAAGATGTACCTATTATTCGTGAATTTCCTGAGGTATTTCCTAAAGATTTACCCGGACTTCCACCAATAAGGCAAGTAGAGTTTTGAATCGATTTAATTCCTGGTGCTGCACCGGTGGCACGTGCGCCTTACCGATTAGCCCCTTCTGAATTAAAGGAGTTATCTGAGCAACTTAAGGAGTTGTCTGATAAAGGTTTTATTCGACCGAGCTCGTCGCCTTGGGGAGCTCCAGTCTTGTTCGTTAAGAAGAAGGATGGATCTTTCCGTATGTGCATTGATTATAGGGAACTGAATAAGTTGACAATTAAAAATCGATATCCTTTACCTAGGATTGATGATTTGTTTGATCAGCTGCAAGGATCTAGTGTGTATTCTAAGATAGATTTGCGGTCAGGATATCACAAACTTCGCGTCCGTGAAGAAGATATTCCTATAACTGCATTTAGAACTCGTTATGGACACTATGAATTTCAAGTAATGCCATTTGGGTTAACTAACGCACCTGCGGTTTTCATGGATTTAATGAATCGAGTGTGCAAGCCCTACTTGGATAAATTTGTGATTGTGTTTATTGACGATATTCTAATCTATTCTAAGAATGAAGATGAACATAGAGAACATTTAAGGATTGTTTTGAATTTGTTGAAGGATGAAAAGTTGTATGCTAAGTTTTCGAAATGTGATTTCTGGTTAGATTCTGTGCAATTTCTTGGTCATGTGATTAACAAAGATGGAATTCATGTTGATCCTGCAAAGGTTGAAGCTATTAAGAATTGGTCTGCACCGACAACGCCAACGGAAGTGCGACAGTTCTTAGGACTGGCTGGTTATTATAGGCGATTCATTAAAGAATTTTCTTTGATAGCTAAACCCTTGACTAAGCTTACCCAGAAGAATAAACCTTTCGTTTGGGGAAGTGATGAAGATGGAGCATTTCAGACATTGAAGCAAAAATTATGTAGTGCGCCAATCTTATCATTACCCGACGGGAGTGAGGATTTTGTAGTGTATTGTGATGCATCTCTTAGAGGCTATGTAGCTGTTTTGATGCAGAGAGAGAAAGTGATAGCTTATGCTTCTAGGCAATTAAGGAAGAATGAGGAGAATTATACTACTCATGATCTTGAGTTAGGAGCTGTAGTCTTTGCTCTTAGGTTGTGGAGACATTATCTGTATGGCAGCAAGTGTACGGTATTCACCAATCACAAAAGCCTACAGTATATTCTCGACCAGAAGGAATTGAACATGAGGCAACGAAGATGGATAGAGTTGTTAAGTGATTATGATTGTGATATAAAATATCACCCAGGAAAAGCCAATGTTGTTGCCGATGCGTTCAGTAGGAAAGATAGAGAGCCTATCAGGGTGCGTTCTCTAGTCTTGACCGTGCACAATAATTTGCCTGAGCAAATTAGAAATGCGCAAATAGAAGCTTGTAAGAAAGAAAATTTTGTTAATGAAGGGTTCCAAGGAGAAGGAGATCCTTTAGAGGTTAGAGCTGATGGAGTGAAATGCTTAAGAGGTCGTATGTGGATACCTAAGTTTGGAGGCTTAAGAGACTTGATTATGTTAGAATCCCATAAATCTAAGTATTCCATTCATCCGGGATCTGATAAGATGTACCATGATTTGAAGAAGTTGTACTTGTGACCGAATATGAAAGCTGATATTGCTATGTATGTTCTTTAATGCTTGACTTGTGCTAGAGTTAAAGCTGAACATCAAAAGCCACCAGGACTACTTCAACAGCCAAAGATTCCTGAATGGAAGTGGGAGCGAATTACGATGGACTTTATCACCAAGCTTCCTAGAACATCATCTGGAAACAACTCGATTTGGGTTATTGTCGACAGACTGACCAAATCAGCACACTTCATTCTGGTTAAAGAGCAGTTCTCACTGGAGAAGCTGACTCGTATATACCTTGAGAATGTTGTATGCAATTATGGAGTGCCTGTATCGATCATTTCAGATCGAGATCCTAGATTCGCATCGAATTTTTGGAAATCTCTCCAAAGATATTTTGGAACGAATCTCGACATGAGCACTGCTTATCACCCCCAGACTGATGGGCAGAGTGAAAGGACGATACAAACACTAGAAGATATGTTGAGAGCTTGTGTGTTAGATTTTGGTAAGAATTGGGATAAACATTTGCCGTTAGTAGAGTTTTCGTATAACAATAGTTACCATTCTAGTATTAAGGCTGCACCATTTGAAGCTTTGTATGGTAGGAAGTGTAGATCTCCTGTATGTTGGAGTGAAGTTGGGGATACCCAGCTCACGGGACCGGAATTGATCCGGGAGACTACGGAGATGATAGTTCAAATTAAGAATAGGTTGTTGACTGCCCGTAGTAGACAGAAAAGTTACGCGGATGTGCGGCGGAAGCCAATGGAGTTTAAAGTGGGTGACCGAGTAATGTTGAAAGTATCGCCATGAAAAGGCGTTATCAGATTTGGAAAGCGAGGGAAATTGAATCCCCGTTATATTGGACCCTTTAAGATATTATCTAGAGTAGGTCCGGTGGCTTACAAACTAGAGTTACCCCCAGAACTTCATGGTGTTCACAACACATTCAATGTATCTAATCTGAAGAAATGTCTAGCAGTGAGTGATGTGAAAATTTCATTAGATAAGGTTCGAATATATGGGAAGTTGCATTTTATCGAAGAGCCCGTAGAAGTTATGGACCGTGAGGTAAAGCAACTGAAACAAAGTCGGATACCTATTGTCAAGATCCGATGGAATTCAAAGCATGGACCGGAGTATACTTGGGAACGAGAGGATGAAATGTGGAAGAAATATCCGCACCTCTTCGATTTGAATAAGAAACGGACATCCAAATGAAATGGATCACGAGGACGTTGATCCCTTTTAGGAGGAAAAGCTGTGACAATCTAACATTTTCAGGTAGTGAAATATTTTCTCTTATAATATTTTGAAACTTATTTTTGTGTTGGTTGACGAACTCACAATTTACGGATTTAAATTTGGGCTTACGTGCATAATTTGGCGTCTTTTACGACTAAACCGGAAACCTTAGGATTACGTATTTACGTTTTTGAACTCCGTTTTTGTTGAGACAATTTTTATTGGATTCGTTTTGTGACGTTGATTCATAATTTATAAAAACGTTTTTCGTAAAACGACCCTAGGGCACGCAAATCGAGAAAACTAGAATCGAGGGATACCCGTAAATTAGTGAGGTGGGACAACATACATTATCCCACCCCACTAGCACCATGGGACGGCACAAACAAGACACCACATCAATATGTGGCATCTTGTTAACTTGTTAGCTACAAGTGTAAGACTAAGCTTACACTTTAAGCTACACACTTGCTAAAACCATCAAACCTTCAACCACTTCTCATTTCCATCTTTCTACACATGCAAACTACCTCAAACTCTCTCAAAAACTTCACCCTTGCCGTCCACTTTTGAAGAACAAACACCCCTATTTGATCTTTTCTAGCCATGAAATACATGTTATCTAGCTCTATCATGGAGTTACCTTGAAGCCTTGATCATTTGGTGGCCATTTTAACAACAAAGGAGGTGATTTGCTTGTGTCCTAGGGCTGATTTCTCAACTATTGTTCTTGGTGTTTGATGATCTTGGAGTTACTTGTGGTGTTCATCAAGTTCTTGTCTTCCAAAAACAAGAAATACACTTGGTTGGTAAAGAAGATCATCCTCTCCATTTTCTCTTGTTATTTTTGTAAAGAACAAATGTATTTTCTTTCTTATTGTATATGTATATGATGTATATATGATGATAAAAATGTTGTGTGGGGATCAAGTGTTGATAAATATGCTTAAAAAGGTTAATAACTATAAGAAATAAGGCTAAAATCATGCTTATTTAGTTGGCTGTATAAAAACAGTATATAACTAAAACTTGAACTGATAAACTTACATGGTATGATCCATTTACAGTAAGTACAAGATGCTATACACATGTGAGAGTTGGCCATGCAATGGAATCATTATAATGAGTGAGATATGATCAAAACAAGATGAGAGTGCTAATCTGAATAAGCTGTTTTGTAGGGACTCTTAAGCATAGATAAACTTAAAATGAGCAGTAGCTATAGCTAAGTTAAATGTACCACATAATATGAAGATCATGCCACCCAAAAATGAGCTTCTAATTCATTATATAACTCTAGATATGGTAAAAATGGTGAACATGAAAATAAAAATCAGATTTTGAGAATTAATATTTATTATTATTATATAAGCACTCAAATTTTATTGTATAAAATGTAAAATAAAAACTCACTAACTTATAGAATTTATTTATATAAATATGTGAAAGGTTAAATAAATGAATAAATTATAAAAATGGTAGTGGAATAATACTTATAAGTAATAAAAACTATAAACTTGATTTTTACGACTTTTTCGGCTATTACCGTAAAATTAACGTTTTTCGCCAATTAAAACTTAGACGATCAAACCCGTCTAATGTAAAGTTTTTAAAGGTCATATACTGATATATAAGTATCTAATACAAGTAAAAACCGATAAAACCCGAACTATAGGACATACGGACATTAACGAGCTAACTAAACATATTGGACTATTAATTGGACTAAATAAGTTAAACACTTATAAAAAGAACTTATTGGGCTTAACCCATTTGGGCCCAACATGGAAAGTATATATACTGATAATATAGGTATAAAATGGATTAAAACAAGTTAAAGAACTTATACTAAGCTTATTGGACTTAAAATAGGTAAATAGGTAAAACTAGCAAACTAGTAAAACGTTACCAAAACGTAAACACTAAAATGAGTAAACAAGGATATATAAACCCACTTGATCATCATCATATGTACAAAATCATCATATGTATATTGATATTTTGATAAGAGTCATTGGACAAAGTCTAAGACCGATTATTATTTATATAGGTTTCCGTGACCGAAGCACGCCCGTAGCCGATAACCCGCCTTTCATTATCAACGTGAGTTCATAGCCTCGCACTCTTTTAAATGTTTTATAAAATGATTTGTAAACCCGCGAGGGAGATAACATGCTAGATTTTGATAAAAATAGAACACAAGTAGTCCCGATGGTATGCTTAATGATATGGACCTGAATGATGCTATGACCCTATAGACGAGACTAAAAGGATTATTAGTAGTTAGGTTATGTCACTTAAAGTCCCATTAGCATGAATTGTGAACTACCGGGATTTGGTAGACGCTTATGCATTTGATAGTACTATTTGGGGACGATCACCCCAGTTCGCGCCTTGACGGTTGATCCCCGTCGTACCACATTGATTGGTAAGCGAATTTATGTATGAGAAGATTCCATAGCGTGATTTTTGTGACGACACGCTAACTTAGATGGGCAAATTGTTTGTCGGGTTCGTGGCCCGCTGTTTTCATAGTAAGGTAACAATGTCATGCGGCTAGTAATAATCCAAATCCAATGAAATGTATCCTATATAATCTAAATATCCGATACGATATGACGCTAATAACGATGATAATATTACCTATTATGGTAATATTGAGGCTACGGTCTCATGGACGGTTTAAGATATATGCTTGATTTATATATTGCCTGACTAGCAATACGTGGACTTACTTCCGTTATTATACTTGTGTTCTAATTTTAATGATTGTTTTATATAACGGTTTTTATTTAAACTCTACGAATTCACTCGGCATTCGCTGATATGATTTTTGCATGTTTTTATCTCAGGTGCTTGAAGGTAATCCGGATGGAGATCGACTCTGATGGCCCACATATTATTAAAAATGTTCATTCGATCTATGTTTTGTAAACTTAATGACCTGTATAATTTGGGACCTGTTGTACTCTTTAAAACTTTTTATCGAATGAATGTATGTTAAACCTTGTACAACCATTTTTATGTGTTATCTATGATTGGAGTTATTGTGCTATCCCGTAACACTCTAAAAGACCCTTCCGCTATACCGATACAAAAATTGAGAGTGTTACATCATTTCATAGTCACTACCATGTGAACTCATGAACATGAAATCATCACACATCGTTTCACTCACAAGGTACCCCGTACCGGAAACGATATCCAAACCACAATCTATACACACCAATTAGCACATAAACACGTAAAGACACGTAACTAGCACAAAATAAAACTAAGTGACGAACCTCAAAACCAGGGTTGTCACACCAATTTAGCAAGTGCTCCATCGTGTTCTAACTCTTCTGCAGGTGATACAAATAATTCTCTTCATAATGGATTCAGGATGCACGAAGCACATGACGGGTAATCTCAAGCTTCTAATTAACTTCGTGGAGAAGTTCCTGGGTACGGTCCGATTCGGAAATGATCAATTTGCACCGATCCTAGAATATGGAGATTTGGTTCAGGGGAATATTACAATCAAAAGGGTATACTACGTCGAAGGGCTCAATCACAATCTTTTCTCGGTTGGTCAATTCTGTGATGCGGATTTGGAGGTTGCTTTAAAAAAAAGACATGTTTTGTTCGTGATTATGATGGGAATGACTTACTTACTGGTACACGGGTAATGATCTTTACACAATTTCACTTCAAGACACAACTTCATCAACTCCAATTTGCTTCATGGCTAAAGCTTCAACGAATCAGGCATGGTTATGGCATCAACGTCTTTCTCATTTCATCTTTGATATCATTAACTTGCTTTCCAAGAAAGATATTGTGAGAGGCCTTCCCTCCAAGCTTGAAATTCATCAAAGATCATCTTTGTTCTTCTTGTGAACTTTGTAAAGCTAAACGAAGTAGCTTCAAAACAAAGACCACACCAAGCTCTAAAGGAAGGTTAGATCTTCTTCACATGGATCTGTGTGGTCCCATGCGTGTTCAGAGTATCAATGGAAAGAAATATATTCTGGTAATAGTCGATGATTACTCAAGGTACACATGGACTCACTTCTTGAGGTCCAAGGATGAAACACCCGAAGTTCTCATCAGCTTTCTTAAACTGATACAACGTGGTCTACAAGCTCAAGTCAAAGTGGTTTGTACTGACAAACGAACAAAATTTTTTAATTCAAAACTGAGAAACTATTTTGAAGCCGAAGGAATTGAACATGAAACATCTATTGCTCGAACACCCGAACAAAACGGCGTTGTTGAAAGAAGAAATCGTACTTTAGTTGAGGCTGCTCGAACATTATTATCCGCTTCAAAACTTCCACTATACTTTTGGGCCGAAGCCGTGTCAACCGCATGCTACACACAAAACCGATCCTTAATTATCCCAAGACACGAAAAGACACCATATCACATAATTCATGATCGAAAACCTTCACTCAAACATCTTCATGTTTTTGGATGTACTTGTTACATTATTAGAGATGGTGAAAATTTGGATAAGATGAAAGAAAAGGTGATGCATGTATTCTTGTAGGATATGCAACTCAGTCTAAGGGATATAGAGTGTACAACAAGAGAAAAAAATTTATCGTCGAGACTATTCACATCCGATTTGATGAATTAAAAGAAATGGCACTTGAACAAAACGGTTTAAGTCCCGATCCACAACGACACACGACTTCCGTTCACAACCGCACGGAACTCGGAATTCAAGACCATAACAATGAACCGTCAAGTTCAACGCTGGTTCCAGAACATGTTCCTAGAGCAGATATGACAGTCGACACGACAATTGAAGAGTTGGAAATGTTATATGGACCAATGTATGATGAATATTTCACGGGGGAGAAACAAGTTGTCTCGAAGTCTTCCGCTGACACTCATGATAAGAATGCTGATATCGATCATTGTCAACAACCGGATACAACTTCATCTACTTCAACACGGGTTGCTGCAGATTTACCTCCTCATAATATCACTTAAACAATCGATCCTAAAAAATCCACAACTACTGTCATTGCTCCAGAGAACACAAATCAAGCAGACAATGCATTATCTGACGAAGACGAATTTATCAACCCATTCGGTACACCGGTACACGAAACTGGAGAGTCTTCTACTCGCCATGTTGATCCGTTAAATATGCACACGTTCTACCAACGACATCCTTCAACACATCATTGGACCCGAGATCATCCTTTGGTTCATGTAAGTGGAAACCTTTCACAGCCCGTTCGCATAAGATGACAACTTCACACCGATGGCTATGTTTATATGTTCGCACTCGCCGTGAGTACAACTAAACCGAAAAACATCAAAGAAGCCATGGCTGATCATGCTTGGATTGAATCAATGACGGATGAACTTCAAAAATTTGAACAACTTAATGTCTGGGAACTTGTTGACAGACCATACGATATAACACCATTAAATCTTCGATGGATCTGGAAAAACAAGATGGATGAAGAAAACACGATCATCAAGAATAAATCTAGGCTAGTGGCTAAAGGGTATGGATAGAAAGAGGGTATTGAGTTTGAAGAATCATTTGCACCAGTATCTCGAATGGAAGCGGTCAGGATTTTCTTTGCTTATGCTGCACATAAGGGATTCATCTTTATCAAATGGACGTAAAGACGGTGTTTCTTAACGGTCCTTTGAAAGAAGAAGTTTATGTCACACAGCCAGAAGGATTCGTCAATCCTTATTATCCTGACAAGGTGTATCGTCTCCACAAAGCACTTTATGGACTGATGCAAGCTCCAAGGGCGTGGTACGACGAGCTCTCGAAATTTCTGGTCTCCAAAGGTTTCTCAAAAGGTTCCATTGATCTAACTTTGTTCACTTATAAATATGGGGATGACATTTTGCTTGTGCAAATTTATGTTGATGACATTATTTTCGGGTCTACAAACCCAAAACTTTCAAAATGGTTTGAAAAAGTGATGCACATCAGATTTGAAATGTATATGATGGGCGAACTAAAATTCTTTCTAGGAACTCAAGTTCACCAATCCCCAAGTGGTATCTTTATTAACGAAGCTAAGTATTGTCAAGAGATAATAACAAAGCATGGTATGACATCATGTGACCCGTTGGGACACCATTATCAACCACATCCCTAGATGCTGACTTGGAGGGATTACCCATAGATCAAACGAGATATTGTTCCATGATTTGGTCCCTCATGTACTTGACAGCAAGCAGACCTGATGTTCATCATGCTACATGCTATTGTGCACGATATCAAGCACGACCCACTGAAAAGCACCTCAAGGAGGTTAAACGGATCTTTCGGTACCTTAAGAATACCATTCACATGGGACTCTGGTATCCGAGGGAAACCAGTTTCTTTCTAACGGCCTATTCAGATTCTGATCATGCAGGGTGTCTTGATACACGTAAAAGAACTTCTGGTGGTGCACAATTTCTAGGTCAAGATAAGCTTGTGGGATGGTCTTACAAGAAGCAAGATTGCACGTCACTTTCATCAGCCGAAGCGGAGTATGTGTCTCTATCTGCGTGTTGTGCTCAAGTTCTTTAGATGAGAACACAATTCATGGATTATGGCTTCCATTTTGATAAAGTACCTATGTACTGTGACTCAAAGTCGGCCATAGCCATCTCCTGCAATCCGGTACAACATTCTCGCACGAAGCACATTGATGTCAGATATCACTTCATCAAGGAACAAGTTGAAAAGGGTATTGTTGAATTATACTTTGTTGGAACTGATTACCAATTAGCTGACTTGTTTACAAAAGCTCTTTCGAAAGAGAGGTTTGCGTATCTAGTTAGGCAAATTGGTATGAGATGTTTGACTCTAGCAGAACTGGAGATTCTGGCAAAGAAGCCTGCTTGATTCATCTATCAAACATCTATCTGTAAATATTAGTGAAAAAGAAAAATACAAAATTAAAAAATCTTTGATAATCCAAAAATATTATTCTCGACATGTCTTTCAGTATCGATAATATGGACATACCTAGAATGTCGCTCAACAACGACACGGGTGTGTACATAAAGCTCGAATGAAAGTTGTACATATTTTTCAAAACATGTCATTTCTATCTTTTTAAAGGAAATTGTCTCTTTTGGACAATATTTCAGACAACGGGTAGAGCAATCTATCACGGATTGAGCTTGTCACAAAATATTCAACGTTTTGAGCTCAACACAATGGCTTGTAATCACTTTCAGATTGCAACCCGGATCTAAATTCACGGGGGAGTGTACGCTTTTGTACTCTTACCATTAGCAAAAGAAGTTAAATCTTCTTACACTTGAGTGGATTCGTCAAGACATTCAAAGTCTATGAACTCAAGTTTTTGCTTTAGAAAAACCTTTTCGACAAAAAGAATTGATTTTTCAAAAAGCGTTGAACACAATTTTTTCAAGAATTTCTTAATGATATTCAAAATCTTTCAAAAATTGTGTGTTCAACAACTACTAACCTCAAAAGTTTAATGTGGATCGAATCCTCGTAATGACAATTCTATTGGATCAATTTTTGAGGGGGAGCTTTCAAAATTTCATGCTAAGCTTGACACATTGTTCTCCCGAAGATTTTCAAGACTATTTTTCAAAATATATTTTAATCGAATTTGGTATCTCTAATATCAAAAGATTTCATATATTAGAGATAGGGGAGAAAATGTGATTAAAATGTGATCTAAAGACTCAAGCACTCATGGTTACGATCAAATACCCACAACATCTTTAATTCATGACGTTATTGGTGTCAAAAGGGTGGTGAGCTTTAAGTCCTATGATCCAACTAGAACCGGAGGGATCTTCCTAGGGATAATCCAATAGATTATTAGAAGTCCTTAGGAAAGATGGAGTAGAATGTGAACGAAGCTGAATGCCGACTAAGTACTGATGATAGCACTGGAACAATCACAACAAGGTGCTATTAATGATGTCTTGGTATGCATTGAAGGGGTTGAAGAATGAAAAAGAAATGTAAGGATAATGGGTGTAAATAAAGAAGCCCTCCATACAACTTAGGCAGAAACCGGGTCAACACATCATGAAGACAAACTCATCATGGACCCAGTGATGTGAAGCACAACCCTTTTCCTAGCTACTCAGGCTTCTCTCAAAAGAAGTTTGTTTTATTGTCACGGATATCAACGCGACTTATATTGACTTTCTCACTCCGAGATAGTTGATATTGAATAGGTGGCATCTTCTCCAGCCTCCGACCACTAAAAGTGCACAAATCGAGTCTAGAACCAAGAGATAAATCAAATCTCGTTAGGACACTCGGATGAAGATCAAGAGAGTCCTACGCTATATCCTTGAGATATTGCTTGAACACTCAGAGTGATACTACTTAGTATCCACAATGATGAGTGGAAATCCTTCTAGTGTTAACATCAAACAGCACTGCTGTAGGTCATATGCAAGATTCTTTATGAATTGAACATATGTAAAACTGAAAAGCAACAGTGGTTTGATTCTGAATTGACTCAAACTCGTTTCAGGTCTCTACACAATATCTTTATGGTCTTGCCAGAAAATTCAGAGTGATATTCATTAATGTTCACAGTGACGAATGGAAATCCTTCTAGCGTCAACATGAAACAGCGCTACGGTAGGTGACTTGTGAGATTCTTATGAATCAAACTTGTGTCAACTGGAAAGAAACAATGGTAAGATTCTTAATGAATCAAACTTGTTCCAGGAATTTGAATTGATGACTTTAATCAAGCGGATATTTATCCAATTGATTCACTCTTTATGTTCGTAGTCTTGCTTTGAGACGGTCAAGTGAAGAGAACGGCTAGTACAACCATGAAACCCTGTCAAGGAGATTCTTAATTGAATCTACCTAATCACAGGTACGGTATTTAATATCGTATAACGGTCTTCACCGACCGGAGGTAAAACGCTACCGATTTAGGACGAATGTCAAAGCCATTCAGTCCGTGTCTATGTTTTGTCTCGAGAAGGTGGCATCACGGTGTACTCAGCAAAGTCAAAGGTTCAAAAACCACATATTCATGCCCAAAGACTTATTCAACAATTAATAGTGTGCGCATGTGGATAAAGACACAAGATTGCAAGATGGCAATGACAAGTCAAGAATGATTTGAAGATCTCAAGATAATAGAAAAATTGAAAGACAACGACAAAGGCTCAAAGATCACAGCATGAAGGAACAACACACTATTACACGTTCAAGATTCATTCATGACGAAATTCATAAATCTCCATTGGAATCCAAATAACGAAGAGGAATGACCTCACATTGGGGGAGATTGTTAGCCTCAAAATATTGAGTCAAACAAGAATGTTCGGTCATAGGTTTATATTGTAATATTTATTAGAACGTTGTAATAGATAGTTAAATAGTCGTGATTTACGGGCTTTGATTTAAACTAATTAAAGTCCAAAAGACAAGCCCGACCCAATATATAGCCCATTAAAGCCCGCATGTGGGTTGACTATATATACTACCCTCCTAGCATGTTAGGAGGGTGTGATGATCATTTTGTAACTAATCTTTTCTTAATCTAATATTCACTTAGTTAATCATCTATCTCTCTACTTTATCTCACTACTTTCTCTCTCTAGATTTCATATCTTTTCCATCTCATTTCTTAATCTATCATCATATTATTTGGGACAACAGATAGTACAAAAAACATATATGTATGCTTATACAGATTTTATTCAGTTCATTTATACTACAGTATTTATCTAAATAACCATAGTTCAAGTAGTATCAATATTCATTTCTTAGTAACCATAAAATGTTCAACTATTAATGTCAGTTAGCATATATGTATTTATAATAATCATATAACTTAATTTTAGTTAAGTAGACATAAAATGTTCTACTTAAAATATTAGTTTACGTTTTCCGTTCAAGTATTATAATCACTCATTTACTACTAGGTTTCATTATTATGTAAACACAAAAATCCTACTTAATATTAGTTCACGTTCGTAGTTCACGTATTATAATCATTCATTTAAACTTTAATATTAAGTTTCATATTATAAGTAGACATAAGATGTTCTACTTAAATTTTTAACATTCAATTTCTCCAACGTTCATATATTTTTTATTTTCTAAAAGTATATAGGTTTATGTATGATTAATACATAATCATAATTGTTTATACAATTATCTCCTAAAGTAAATATAAATATTTTATAAAAAAATATTATTTTATTTAACTTTAAAGTTTCCATAAATTATTTTAATATTTATAAAATAATTTAAACTTAAGAATTTATACCTTAATTCTTATGGTCTAAGTGTTTTAATTATGTTTTACTATAATTAAAATAGATTTTTAAGGTTAGGGCTTGGTAATGTTTCAGAATATGGCAAAACTAGTCCCTCTATATTTTTAAACAAGTAAAATTTTCAGATTTTACATATTTAGTACCTAGGGCTTGTTAAAGTTTCGGCTTATGGCAGATTTAGTCCCCCTAGTTATATCTAGGTTTTGTAACTTTACTAAAATTACCAAAAACAGCCCCTAGGGCTTCTTTAAGTTTCGGCAAATTACAAAAATAGTCCTTAGGGTTTAAAAATGACAAAATAACTTTTAGAAACTTCCCAAAATGGTCTCTAGGGTTTAATTTGCCACGGATAGTAATTATTAAACCATAGACTTTTGGATATTTACATTTTCAGTCCTTGTGTTTACTATTTTATCGAAACAAGTTTCATAAGTTCCGGTTTTAGTCCTTAAGTTTTATAAATTGTCATTTTCATCCAAAATGTTTTTATAAGTTATATTTCATTATAAAAACTTTTATTTTAACATTCAAACTTTATATGGGCTCATTAAATGGGTTAAACATCTAATGGGCTATTTTAGTGGGCTTAAATATATTTCAAGTCCACTAATTTATTTAAATGGGCCTTTAAATCATTTATTGGGCTTAATACATTTTTAAGCCCCTTTAATTAGTTAAATGGGCCTAAGTGTAATCTTAAGTCCATTTAAGTTACTAAAATTTATCAAATGGGCTTATTGGGTCCATTAAGTTTTAGATTAACATTTCATGGACTTAATTAGTCCATTAACATTACTTTATATTTTATGTATGTTTTTACTTAGGATATTTTTATGAGCTTATTAATATTTAGTTTTAAATCTAAATAGATGCATAAAGCTTAAAATTCGTTTTATGTGTTATACCAAATTAGATCTAGGTGTGTTATAAGGTTACAAGTAGGTCATAAGCCCTAGTAGGAGCTTATATCCCACGACTAACATTAGTTATAGCATATTAAGATAAATCAACTCTCATTTTAAGGTTGCATGTAATTTATAAGTGTTACAAAATTAGATCTAACTATGTTCACATCAAGAAAATAAGTCACAAGTCCAAAATAAGATTTAAACTATGTCTAGACCTAAAAATCAAACATAGGTCCATGTACACTCATGTATAACTCATGGCTATACTTTTAGATCTTGGTATTTCCAAGATGAATACATTAGCTAGTTCTTAACTCTTGTAAATATTTACAAAAACATATCATGATTATCTAGGTTACATGCATGTTCCCAAGGCTATTATTATTCCAAGAAAACAAGGTATAACCCACGCCTATATTGTTTTCTCCCAATATTCCCATAAGATCTACTAGCTTATTTCATGTGTATCATGTTAAGTTAACACTTATCACTAGATCTAGGTTTAAATAAGCATGCATGTACATCTAACCCATTTTAGGTCTTGTATAACCCACGGCCATATTTATACACATAAGTTGTTTTTGTGATTTTTAATATTCCATTTAACATGTTACATTTCATATTCCATTATTCAAAACATAGAAAACCAATCATATAGTCACCACTTAATTTAGTCGTGACCTTTAACGTCATGGTTTTCAAGATCTTTAAGTTGCACAAGTTAATTTCATGAGATCTATGGTTATTGGTTAACCAAAGTCCCATAAACAAGATTTGTAACTCATGAAATGTTTAGATTTATAAAAGGTTTTTATATGGTTTTTAAATCAAGTTTAAAACATAAAACATAAGTCATAAGTTTCTTATCAAAAGATTTTAAATCATAAACATGATTTGCATAAATATGTCGTGACCTATAAGGGTCATAGCTTTATCAAATCTTGATTTTTAACATGTTACTTACTTGTGTTTATAGGTGTATGATGATGCATGCATGAAGAAATGAAAAATTATGATGTGTATATCTCTCTTACCTAAAAGTACCACAAATGATCTAGATGAACAAGGAGATTTGAGATCTACTCAAGTTGATGAAGAAAACCCTAAAACAAACCAAGTCGTGGCCTTGATGACTTAGCTAGGGCTTCTTTATAGTGATTCCAAGAGAATGATACTATAAATGATTTGTAGTAAAGATAAGACAAGTATCTTGGTGGAAATAATACTTGGTTTTAGATGTATATGGCTTTAAGCCGTATGATTTGAGAGAGAAGAGGGTGAGAGAACAAGATTGGATTGCATGTGTGTGAGAATGTATGTGTTTCGGCTTAAAGAGGAGAGAGGGAAGGGAATGCAAAAGGCATGATTGCCTAGGTAAGAACACTTGTGCCAAGTGTTGGCTTTTGTGTTTCCCATGCATCCCTTCTCCTTCCACATGCCTTTGGTGCCGTGGCTATCCAAAAGAGAGGGTGGGCTTGTGTGGGCTTGTGTTAGGCTTTACATAAAGAGTACATGATCTTGGTCTAGTCCAAGAAGGTTTATGGGTGCCTATAATATGCATACATATATATATATATACCGCTATATTACACATGGTGTAGCATATTTTCCAATCTTTGTTAAGTGTTGTTTAATCAACGTGGGTTATGTATTTTTACTACTTGTTTTAGGTACATAGTTTACATAGTCAAACTTATTATAACAAGTATGTATGTAAAAGTATATGTGCACATTGGATAAGTTCACACATGACTTATAGAAATATAATACATGAATTTGTGTTCCAAGATTTGATGGGTGAAATTTCATTACATAAAATCATGGTAAAATCAGGGATTTTACAGAGTTCTTCTTTTATCTTCTCGATCATCTTTCTAAAAGATATTTGAAATTTAATCAAACGATCTTATGTACTTCTTTTATCTTGAGCATAAAAAATCCACCACGATAACTAACGAAGTGTTGTCTTCTTATAGCAAGCTTCATTTTATAATTCCAAACACGACTAATACGATAAAAAACTAAATTGGCTTTCTCAATCCAATGGGTGATACTAATGGCATCTATTCTTCCTTGGATATCAAAAACTAACCAGTTATCAAGTCTTCTTCCAGATAAAACTTCTTATTGACAATTTGTAATTGCAGGATTGCAATCATGTCATCGTCATTCCTTTGTCAACTACTTTTAGGGTTTAGAACGAAGGGAAAGAATAGAAATAATTCAGAATCCAACGTGTACTCATATTAGAAAACATTTGTCACATATGTATATGGATACATATAAATGCTTATCGAACACAAGGTATATCATTTAGGTTTATATAGGAAACTTACTAAGTTGATTATCATTCATATCCGAGGATAATAAATCTATGAAATAGCATTTCAAAGTTTACAACGGATTTATAAAGATACGACTCATACATAACATATTTTTCCATGATATGGAATTGAGGAATATAACGGAAAATGTAAAAACTCGTCTTATAGAACAAGCTTCTCTTTTACATATCATATACTCTACAAAAAGAACCTTTTGATAGACAAAAGTCGAGAATAGAATATTTCTAGAAAACATGGGAAGTTTCCTTATTCTTTCTTCAAACATGCGGGGTATATTCAACTGATAATTCGTAGTATTATAGAAGATAACAAAAATTCCAAAAAATATATACTTTATCAAGTATATTCTTTTCCCAGAATTAACGCACTTTAATTCATATTCATTTGTGAGAAAATGAAGAAATAGGGATATCTTACTTCTTAGAAATAAGTATGAAATGACAATATTTGATGAAAACAAAACTTTTATTTATTAACAACTTGTCTGTTTATACTCACATGAGAAGCTTCACTGCTAACATAAAGTAAAGACATAAAGTTGAAAGTATTTACAACTTAATGGTATAATGTCTTCATCTCTCCCTCTAAAATTCTTTGATGGCATCAAAAAGACTTCGCATGTTGGCTCGATGTCTAATTTGAATGTCCTCAATGATTAACTCTAGAGTAGAAATCTTTAGTCGAGCTTGAACAATTTCTTCTTCGTGTATCATTTGACTTCTCTGTAACTTAGACTTAACTTCTTCAAATCTTCTTTTAACTTCTCAAAATCTCGTTGTATAATTCTTAGGTCTTTTCTAAGTCCTTTATATTTATCTTCAAGATATTTAATAGTTCGGGAGGAAGTTCTTTCAAATAGGGTAGGGTATTTTTAAATTGTTACTCATATGTGTTTTAGGTAAGTTTTCAGATATAGGTGATGGTATATTAATAGGGCAGGGTGATGGAAAATTTTGGTGTCGTGGTGTAAAATCTATTTTTCCATTATATGCTCGTATAACATGCATATAGAGGTCCTCATCAAAGGGTAAAATGGATTTTGGGATTTTCTGATCTTTGGGTGTATTTTCTGAAGTATCATAAGGGTTATTCATCGGGATATTGGAAATATACTTCGTTAAAACATCATGAATACTTGAAGAACGCTCATCTTGAGAATCCGATAAGATGATAATAGGAGGAAGATAAGAATACATATTTCTGGAGACGTCGATAAATCCTAATTTATTTATATTATATTATGTATACTTAAACATAATATTACTTAATCATAAGTATAATCTTTATACATAGACATAAGTATGGTATTACACATTGTTCTAAAGGGTAGCAATACTAGTATATGTATAATATTATCTCATTCTTGTAGCAGCACTACCATTGGCACGGAGGACTTTCTTGAAATTATTTTAAAAGTAGTTTTGGTCAAGATTTTAATTCTTGTTCTCTATAACCATAGCTTTAATACCAATCTGTAACACCCCCATTTTACCTTTAAGCATTAGAACATTGATCTTGGGTATTACTTCATTAAACACAAGTCATAAACATAGAAAACAACTCAAAAGAGTGATGGAATCAAATTTCTTTATATTCCACTGAAAAATCAGAGTTTTACAATATTAGGTTCCCAAAATCTAAGATAATAATTTCAAGCTTATGCCTCTTCATGCCATCCTTATGCTGCTCCATGCAATCATTAACAGTTTCCTGAAATATATTCTTACAAGTCACCTTAAAGGTTGAGTGAATTCATAGGTTTTTAATAACAGTTTTGAATACATTTCTACCACCTCGAGCTATATTCTCACATAAAACATTATATTCTTATTACACTAAGCTCATGACATCAAAACTAACAGAATTCACCGAAGTGTCGTCGTTACATGAACTCATGTCAAGTAACCTACATGTCCTAGGTTACCCATTAGTTCTAATAAAGTATGCTCGATTACCCCACTTATATGTAACACAAACAGGATTCGTTAAACCCAGTAGATCTATTTACCCCATTAGCGCACACGAATGGGTTTAATGATTCAAAAAATTTGGTAAACAAGTAACAGTTTGGACACTCGTACAATAACATATTTCAGTAAAATCATATAGTTCAAAAATACAATTATTCCAGTTTTAGCATATGTCCCCCTCACGGTATTTTAAAAATCATCAAGTCAAAACAATTCATATTTCTCTATTAAGTAACATATATCCCCTCCCACGGGGTTTAGAAAACATTATAAAACATTAAAAGTGTGACTATGAACTCACCTTCTGTCCATTGAATCTGAGCTTTAGTCAGATATATTTCATTCACAGAGAACAACTTGGTCATACAAACCACAATTTGGTTTCACACAAACCTGGATTAACACTATAGTATCAAGTCTTTGATCATTAGTTCAATATTTTATGTATTAGGTATTCTTTGATTTAATATTTGGTTGTAATTCTAGCACCATTGTTCGAGTCATCATACTCGGAAGCCATTCTATAAACGTTTGAGGAGCGAGGGCACTTTAAATCGTAAACCCAACCACTCAGTCAGAACGTAATATCGAGATGAACATCTTTGTACAAAGCTCCCTACTAACATGATACTTTCATTACTTCCTCATATTTATAATTAATCTTCTTTAGTTTCAAAATTGGCAAAAATATCCCTTTTGGTTATATTTTAGCTTAATTACACAATTAACCCCTAAAGTATATAGTTTTAATTATTTACATTTTAAACCCTCAATATTTAACCTTAGGGCCTCAAACTTTCCAATATTTATTCTTAAATCTTTAACGTTCACAAAATGACACTTTTGCTCCAAAATGTTTAATAGTTTCAAAATGACAGTTTTAGTCCCTATACTTGTAAAAATCACATAACAACCTCAAAAATGGACCAAATGATCTAGGATTTTTTTAACAAAGTTTCAAAGCATGTTAATAATCATAAAAAAAACATTTCTCTAGAATTATAGCTTTTGAAATGGTTTTTTTCTTATTATTTCATGTAAATTACAAAACTAGGGTTTTAAAACATCTTTAGCTTATAACTTCCATTTTAAATGATCTTATGATCTAATTTGTTTTAGATTATCTTTAAAACATCTTATTAACAGTATAAAAACACTAAGAAAGTATTATAACAAGATTAAAGCATAGCTAATAAAGTGATTAGCTATGATGCTCCAAAATGGCTCCTAATGGTGTATATGGACTATATCTTCCTCATAACTCTTCAAGAACTCCTAGAACTTCTTCCAAAGTTTGCTACTAATCTAAGGGACGTCTTAGGACTTTAATGGAGGTGTAAGAATAGAATGTATATGTGTATAGGTAAGAAATGGAAGGATGATTTCCAAATGAGGCATAAGGTAACTATTTATATTATTTTCAACACTTAGCCTCTAAGTGAGGCTAGGGAAGGTCTATTAAAGTCTAGGAATGACTCATGGTAGCTAGATTCAAGTTTATCTAAGGTTAAGGCTATAAGGAAACCACGAAATTTTAAGATAGGAATGAGGATGTGTCATCTACAAGTAGCTTATGCACCTACTTGTAAAATATCTCAAAATATCCTAAATATATTATCCTAAGTTTAAATTTGGGAGGGAAGGCTTTTTGAATCATTTTTGGAGGGAAAAACCTAGTCGGATGGTATTTCTAAGGCTTGTAACTTTATACTTTTTAATTTTGGTAATTAATGGTTTAGGAGTGTTATTATTGATGGATTAATGTATAATTAGGGTTTAGACATTGTAATTAAGAAGTGTGGGTCTTTGGTTTGAAGTTTAACAAAGGTTTGAGGTGAAATTGGGAAGAAAACTTAGGCGGGTTAGGGTTTCTAATGATTTATGGTTATGTCTTGTTAAAAGTGATTATCCTTCAATTAGATACTGATTTATACTCATTTATACCTCCTAAATTGTCCTCAATGTGTTCATGAAGTCCCTACATTGGTTTTACTAAGTTATTCTAAGTATACATGTCCAAAGGGTGAAAATACCCATTTTGACCTAATTTACAAGTCATGCATTGAAATTTTGTACCTTGTGATTTAGAGTACTTGTAAATTGTTTTAATATAATTTTATAACCTTAATATAATGCTATAAGTGTTTGTAGACTTGTCCTAAAAGACTAGGTAGTGATTTTATGTAGATTTCTTAATATAAGGGTTTTTAGGTCATTAAGCCTAATGACTTTCTATCTTGGGTGATTAGTGTTTATATCATAATTTAGGCTTATTCTAAGTCTCATATAGTATGTTTATGACTTCTAGGGATTCTACCTTCTTAGTTTAAGGGTTTACATAGGATAATCATAATCTAGGTATAATTATGGGAGCTTAAGATCCTATGCTTTGATAACTTGTACTTTGTGCTTTAATAATTTGTAACATAGTTTGATATAAATGTATAATATTAATAATATGATACATAGTTGATTTTTGTATTTAGTTGCAAAAGATTAGACTCTAACTCAATGTGAAATGGATTTTATATGCTAATCTTGGTTACTAGGTCTTAACTTTTAATTAGCTTTAGATTAGTGAATATTAGGGTTTTGTGATCAATTACCTTTGCTTTCTATGATAGATTATGATTAGTATATTGTATTTGATACTTGTACATAGATATTATGTAGTTATATTTCTTGAAACGTTGTTTACCAAGGGTTTCTAGGTGATGATCTAGACTATTATGTACATTTACTTGTACTTAGCTTTGTATAGTTTATTCTTACCATTATTAGGTATTATTATGTCTTCAAATTATAGTTTATAACTTGTTTATAATCTACAATAACTTATTCATATGTATTCTCCATTCATAGTTTTACCATTCTTGAGTTTACAACTCATTTAAAGGGATTCTAGGGTTTCTAAGGGAATTCAGGGCATCAAGTTATATTTGAGATTTTCTTATTCAGAATGCACTTATTAGATTACTTTTAGTACTTAGCCTTTTTATATACATTATGTTTACAACATATAGGAATATGTTTTAGTGACAGTTTAGGTTGGGTGAACACAATCATCTTAGCAAGTAAGGTACAAAATGCAAAAATTTCTAGTCAAATTTTCATATTAATATAGTCATAACATATGACACATAAGTGAAATTTGAGGATTGTCACAAAATATGTTAAACTCCAACTAGATCCTTGTTAAAAAAAATTTGAGCCAAAAAACAATTTTAGAGCCAAATTTAAAAGAATGAAATACTTTGTTTATCTGTAAAAAAAAATTTGGACCCAAAAGTTGATACAAAAATTTTAAAATCTTCTAATTAATTCAATATCTTGACAGTTTTCATAATTGACAGTTTTATTCTCCTAAAAATAAGGTCTAATCCGTTAAAGAAAAATCATCGCTTTTATAACATTTACTTCTACAATTTAGACTTACTTTCTTTTACACATCACCTACTAACAGATCATGGCAATTCTATCCGATGTTATCGATCATTCGGTAGAAAATGGAGACGATTATGATGTTCATTTGGTAGAAAATGGAGACGATTATGTAAGTATCACAGACGTATTCTGACGGTGAAGATGAAGGCACAAACGACGATACTAAGCCGAAATATCCTACAAGGGGGATAACCAGGCTACATAAGTTTGGCAACAGATTTTCAAAACCTAGTGCAACAAAGATCACTTTATCATTTGATGCATTGAGTAGACTAACAAGGTCAAGCAAATCAATATTTTCAAGTTTTTTAGGAGACCTGGTGCGTGAGTACATAGGTTTGAAGGTTATGTCCTGGAGGTTGGTCTGTAAAGAATCGAGAGATAAATTATTGGAAGAAATCACTGTACATATATACTAATTTATAAACCAGCACTTTATATGTTTATATATGCACTTACATTATGTAGAACTAATTAACAACATTGTGTTAATATTGGCAGCAATATTTTGATGTTGCCCGACAGTCAGAGGGCTTGTTATGACTCGTCTTGGTCGACTTCTTAGGAATTTCAAGATGAAACTAAGAGAAACATACATATTCCCCAACCAAGATTCTCCTTCTAAAATGGAAGAACTCCCGCATAAATATAGTGCAATTGTTAATGCAGAAGAATGGGTAGCATTTGTAAAGCACACTAACACTGACGCATACAAGGTTTTATTTACTCAACTATATATGAGTGCATTTATTATTCATATTTTTGTGTTTCCATAACTACATATAAATGATTTATGATTTTGTGTTTGTAGGCGTTATCAGCGAGAGGTAAATTAGCGCGTTCCAAATATGTTTATGATCATACAATGGGCAGAGGTGGATATATACATGTAAAAGAAAAAATGGTAAGATTACATAATGTTTGATTTACAAAATGATACACGAGTATGATAAATGATTCTTTTACATATGCATGCATTTCATGTGTATTAGGTCCCAAAGAATGAGATTACAACGGATGTAGAACCACCACATGGTATACTATGGTTAAAAGGTAGGGAAAAAGGAGTAATTACAGATCATAATATACTATCACTAGTAAATAAACTTGTAAGTATGACTGCAAATTCTATATTATTATACAATCACTGGGAAATAAATTTGTATGCTAACCTATTTCACATATGTTTTGTGCAGGAAGATGCGCATGTGAATATTGAGAAAGGAACCTTGACTGTTGATGATGGCGGTGATGCTATGACAGTTGTTTTTGGTAAGGAAAAGAGCGGGTACGCTAGAAGAGTTAGAAGTGGGGTTACATACAAGAAGTATTTTGACATTCCTCGTAGAAAACATCTAACTGATGAATGGATTGAGGTACTTCAAACTCAATTGGAAAAGGAGAGACGTGCTCGTAAAGAAAAGGATGCATTGATCGAGAAATTATCCACCCAAATGTAAAAAAAAAGACGTATTGGTCTCGAAATTGTCCAAAGATTGTACAAAAACAAAAGGAATGCTTGCTATGGTGATGGCTCAGTTGTCTTTGCAAGGGGTGGAGTTGAATACATTGTCAACTCAATTGCCAGTAAACTCATATGTAATCCAAATTCTTAACTTCTTAAAAATTTAATTTTATACTCTAACACCAATGGTGATAATCATAGAAGCCACTAAACCTGAAACTGATGAGTAATGTATTTATTCATTTATAATACAGGTCACTTAAATGGGCAAAACAATAGATGCCAGAGTTGCTGATATAGAGGCAACACATACAAGTGTTGTACACGATAAGGATGCGGGAATTAAAAAGAACTCTAAAGGGCTAGTAAGTTCAAATAAGGTAATGGAAATAATGGTATCTTATAAAAACATCACCCTTTGTTTTCTTAATTTTAGATACATGACTTATGTACCGTGTTTTATATGTACATAGTTAAGTGTCGTTGTACGTGATAAGGATGCGGGAATTCAGAAGAAATCTAATGGGCTTGTAAGTTCAGAGAAGGTAATGGAAACAATGGTAACTAATAAAACATGACACATTGAATTTTAAATTTTAGATACATGACTTATGTATCATGTTTTATATGTACACAGTCAAGTGAATCAAGTGTTGCCATACGCGATTAGGATGTGGGAATTCAGAATAAGTCTAATGATATTACAATTTCGGATAAGGTATGGGAACCAACAAAAACCACACCATTTGATTTATGAATTTTGGATACATTACTTATGTACCTTGATTAATATATACATACACGAACCTGTTGAAAATGTCGCAACTAGGAAAAATCCTGTACCACGACAAAAGCGGAACTCGGATTCCCAGTCGCAACCAAGTGTGTCTCCAACTTATGCAGAAATAACATTATGTATTTCAACATGTCTCTAGTTAGTTTTTCGTGTAAATAGTTTCTGATACATACACTAACATTTTGTTATCAGAAAATTAAGTGTTGACTGTGGCACGTATACAAATCACAAATTATTACCGAGGGTACCGTATACAAGTCTAAAAAAACAAATGTTGCATAATATACCACTTCCAGATGATTGCTACAAAGTGTCAGTTGATAAATATTTAGTGGATGCAGCCGCCATACCCAACATAGGAAACAATGGTATAAAAACCCATTTGGATTGCTTAGGTGGGTTTTATGCAGGACCAATCGAAAAAGTAATTCTTGTAGAAAAGTTACATGGATTTGTTTGTTCAACGTTACATATATATAGCATATCTTCATATTTACCAATGTTTGATACAAGATTATTTTGTTTACTACATGATATTACACTACAAAGTATGATACAAACCATTTCCAAGAACAGTGTAGCTCCGAAAATAGGAACAAAGCGCAAAAATTTTATCCCTCCTAATTTCAGGCAGCGGCAAGCTAGGACGTCGGAGACTCAAAAGGTTTTACATTATAATTGTTGAGAAATTTATTATGTACCATGATGAGACTACTTTTATACATAGTCTCATCGTCCGAAACGGGCTTAAAATGGTTAAAATATTATAAAAAGTGCTAAATATATGCTTGTGTTTGTTCAATGTGTACTTTAGGTATGGATATCGAGAAAATGACAAAAGATCACAAGAATCAATCAAAAACGAACACGAAAAACGAAGCCGCACAATGAACCTGACCCTAGAATTGATTTTCCAAGAAAAGTCCTTGAAGAATAGAAGATTGTTCAAGAAGGGTCCTTCATTATTGAATAATTGACACTTTATACCCTTGTTTATTCATAATTACAATTTTGGTCCCTGAAGTTTGTCAAATTTACAAAAAAGGGCCCTCAACTTTGAAGAATTGGCAAGAATGGTCCCTTAAATTTGAATACTTGTCACTTTTAGTCCTCCATGAAGACAAGAATACAAGTGAAGACCTTAAATAATGAAGACATGCCAAAAATAGCCCTTCAAATATCAAGATATTACAAAACAAGTCCTTATTCAAACCTTTAGAAAGTTTTTGGGGCCAAAGTGTGAAAAATAAAACTTCAAATACAAAGGATTCGTTTGTTTGGTTGTCTAAACATCAAATGACACAAAGAAGGAAGAAGGGGGGTTAAAATTGGTAGACAAGGAAAGATACCTAGACCACTAACCAGTTGACACCTCACCCCACTCAACTTTTCAACCAATCACAACACTCCAGATCCTTGATTTAACATGTGACAAACAAAAACCAACCCATACTGTTGATGCCACCTCACCCAAATGGTCACATGAAGGCTCCCCTGCTACTTTTGGGATGGAGACAAAAGACCTTGTTAGGGAATCAACGCCCCAAGCTCGTGCTTAATTCCTACGCATCAAATGGACGCACAAGATCATTTTATGTGACAACCGTGGTTTTGGGTTTGTCACTTGGTCTTACTTTTAGGTTATTTTATGTGTGCTTACTTGAATTGTGTGTTTACGTGTTTATTTTGTGTGAACGAGGTTGGTGTGGTTATCGTTTATGAGTATAGAGTACTCATAAGTAAATCGAAGAACGGTTATTTCATGTTCATGAGCTCACAAGTGGTGACTATGAAATGAAAATGGTGATATTGTGGTGTTTACGTATACGTATAAGTATTATAGTAATAGTATTTTTTTTTTGGATTTACGGTTTAGCGTTTAGAGGTCTCGGGTGAGGTAATTATCCAAAAGAATATTTTTCGGGATGGTTTTAAGTCATTTAGGACTTAGTTATAAAGTTTATTTAAGAATTTGAGATTTTTTTTAAAGTGTATATTTTACGACTTTTACGGTAAAACGCGTAAAAACTGACTAGTTTTACGGTTTTGAGGTTTTGGAGGCTTTAGGAGCTGAAATAAATTAAGGAAAATTAAGGTAATATTAATAAGATATTTATTAATAATAAAATAAAGAAAAAAACGAATTTTATGGTGTTTAGGTCGGTTTAGAAGAGAAAAAAAAAGGAAAAAAAGAAAAGATTTATGGTAAGTGGGCTTTGGGTTGGACTAGGATTCACCCATACCCTATATAATGTATATACTAAACCAAATTCATTATTTTTCTCCTGGAGATAAAGGAAATTCGTGAGTTATATAAAAAATTAGGGTTCTTCATAAAATTTTGGGGTTTTCATAAATCAAAGGTAAATCTTCATAACCCTTTTCAATTTAATTGTTTTTATGTTTAAATTAATCATTCTTATGATGGATTAGGGTTAGGGTTTAATAAAAAAACAGTAAATTAATGTTGTATTAATCATAATATGATGATTACATAAGTTAGGGCTTGTAATTAGAGGGATTAGGGTTAATTAATGAGGTTGATTTTGTTAAACCCGTTTTTAAAAACTGGGCAGATTTTTGAGCCAATTGTTTTGATCATATCGGGAGTTCTACAAACTCTTATTTTACGATCCAAGTACCCCTGGAAAGATATTTGAAGTGGCTTTTCAATGCAAGAAACGAGAACTAAATTGGAGGTCGGGAAGTGGGTAAAAAACAGGTTACAACAGTCGGAGGTCAAAACAGTTTTAAATTCAGCCTGTTTTCTTTTTAAGTTTTGGGTTGTTTGGGGTAATTAGGGTTGCATTGGGATCTTCTCACAAACATGAGAGATGGTTTATATATTGTAATAAGGATCTGCACTTGGGCTAAGATTGTGGTTTAGGGTAAGACCCTCGAATGGTAATGAACTTTTCATACGTTTAAAATCAGGAAAAGTGGAATGACAAAAGTATATATATATATATATATCAGGGCCTTAACAGTAGCTTTAAGGTTAGGGCAAGTGGGAGGTGTTATCCAACATATGTAATGGTATGAATATTCCTTTTACAGAAACCATGGGTATGTTTAAGTGGACGTTTGACTTAAAGTTTTGAGACCTAAAACTGGGACTGTTTTGTGTAAAATTGTGAACGGGATAGCTATTAATCTTAACCAAGTTAAGGACTTGTTAGAGAAGGGTAATGGGGTGTTTAGAGTTATAAATGGGGTATTTATATGAGAGGGGGTTAGATGTCCATCATAGATTGATGAACCATTTTAGAGGTTGGTTCATGTATTGATTTATGTGTTTTTGGATTATTAGCTTGGGGCTAGAGCAAGGACTTTGGAGAAGCAATCAGGTGAGTTCATAGTCCCGTTTTGCTACGTTTTTAAATGTTTTTCCAGTATGGGATGGAGATGACACTTGCAATGTTCTTTAACATGATTTAGTACTATGTTATAAAATGTGTGGACATAAATGTGTTATTGTGTGACTTGCGTGCTTATGTGTTCTCATATGTGCTTTGGTACGTGTTCTGCTATGTGAATCTTGTTTGGATTGTGATTGGCTTTGGTACATAGATGTATGGGCGTCTATGGGACCAGTTGTGATGTGTGTAGAGCGTGGGGCACGATCCGTCCTGAGTACTTGTGCATCGTCTCTTCGGAGGCAAGATATCTCGACGGGGATATAGTTCATCTTCCACAGGTGGTGTGGGAAAGATCCGGATAGTGTGGTGTGTTCTTGTGCGTGTGACGGGATACTTCTTGATTGTTATAATGTGCTTTGTGAATTGTAGATGTGACTGGTACTTGGCTTGAGTTTTGTTGTGGATGCATGTAGCATGATTATCACATTATGGTCCATTACTATAAATTGTTTTTCTTCAACTTATTTACAGCGGATGTCAAGGTTTTTTTTATGATGTTCTAGATAACTTAAACCTATGTTCTCACCAACTTTATGTTGACAGATTTTAGTGTCATTTTCAGGTGAGGTAGTTGTGCAAGATGATGTTAGAAGTGGCTAGAGTATAGAGGCTGCTAGGATTGCATTCGGAGGAATCCCTTTCCTCTTAGATTTTATTTTGTGTTTTGATTATGTGAACTTTGTGGTACCTATATGTTTGATGTTTGTTTATTTGTATGTCTTTGGTAAGAGGTAGGCCTGTTACCTACTTACCTAGACGCCTGCATTGTTGAGATATTGTCACGACATTTATGTCGCCATCTATGATATTTCAATTTCATTTAGTTCTCTCTATATACACGCTGTTGTTGTGATGATATCCATACGTCGCGCCCCATATTCCGCCATGGTGGGGTGTGACAGAATGGTATCAGAGACAATGGTTATAGAGAATTAGGTTGCCTAGTCGTGTAGCCTAGTCTATAGCTTAAGGGTCCCTGCATATAGGCGTCATAGGAGTATGTGTGCATTTTATAGTAATTGATGTGTTAGAATATTATTTTTGTAGTATTTGTTAGGTTATGAACTACTATGGTTCATACTTAACTACATGTTATTTTCTTTACGAGTTTTGATTAGTGCGGGTGGAACCATGGTCGTATACGCTAGTGATTGTTGGATTTCGCTTAATTATGTTTTCATGTTCTTTATACATTTCGAATTTTGTCTACGCTGGTTCAGCTAGACTACGAGTTTATGTGTTTCGTGCATTGGCTATGTTATTTTAATACATGGTATTTTAATACATGGGGTTTTGGATCTTATCTTGTGTGGTTATGTGCTTGTGAGTTGTTGGACTATGTGTTATGTGTAGTATTAATTTCTTATAAGTGTCATCATAGGAGGGAGTACATTGGTGAAAGGGAACATGTATAATTATAGAGGCCTACATAATTATATATGTGCCACAACACCACTGGACTTTCAAGTATGATTGCATGAAAGAGAGTTAATACATGCTTGTATAGTATATGTTGGATGGATTTGAGTGTATGTACGCTTATGCCTATGTATGTAAAATTATTTTCTACTTACCGGCTGTATTCATGGGATGGTTGCTAGCCTCGTTTCTTTTTTAGATGTTCAACTTCTGTAGTAGCGCATTACTCGGGTCCTCATTTCACGTGTTTGTTTGTACGGTACTTTTGGCGTGAAGGATTTTGAGATGGTGGAGATTTCTTTTTGGGGTAACGGTGCCTTTTGTTTCGAGTTATACATGGTAAAAAAATAGAACTTGCAAATTGAAAAAAAAAGTTGTTGGTAGTCGATGAAATAAGGAAGTGTCGGAAACATGTTTCAAATAAGGTGGAATATAAATTCTTTAACATATAAGCATGACTCGGTTATTTTAAAATATTTTGGTTTGGATCACCTAGAGTTATTGTTCTTAAGTTAAAAATTTTATTCTTATTTAGTGAAATATGTTAAAATCATGTAATTAATAGAGTTTTAATTTTCTGGAATTAAAATAAACTAGGTTCTAGTTTTGGTAATTAATGGGGGGTTTTAGGGTTTAAAAATCGTTTTTTTTAAATTTGATATAAATCGGAGTAGGCAGAAACTGTCGCTAAACTGTCAAAATATGTCGCTAACTGTCAGAAACTGTCGCTAATGCCTAGGCAGATTTTGAGAAAAATCGTTTTGGTCATAACTTATTCGTTTTTAAAGGTTTTTGGGTGATTCAAAAGCCTAAAATTATGTACTCGGAACATACTTTTCAAATATTCAGAAAGTTTCGTAATTGGAAGTCAGTAGCTTGGTCGAATTAATTGTACAAGTGTTGAGTTTAAGGTTAATTTTCGGACAATATTTAAACTCGTGTTTTGGGTATTTTGTGGTAATGAACACTTGGAGGGTTAACATAGAGATGAGTTGGGAAGGAATTTGAGAGTTCTTTAGACCTTATTATACGTGGTTATATTTTGATGAGTTTTGATTTATGGTACTTATGAATAAGACTGAAATCGGGGTGACAGTGTTAAACCCGTTGAGTTATGTGACGACTCCTAACTTGATTTCAAGACAGTTCTTGTCTGATGAGTTGCGAGATTTAGTTAGGTTGGTTACATAACTTTATGGTTTTGATAAGTATCCTCGCGGACGGTTAAGGCTCATGTGTTGTTGGTTGAGATTATTTTCGTGTAAACTGAGTTCACGTTTGAACGTGAAGGTTTTATTAGGGATATGCATCCTCGTTTGTTTGCTGAGAATAAGTTTGAGTTTGGGAGTGAATCTCGGGACGAGATTTCTATTAGGAGGGAGTGATGTGACAACCGTGGTTTTGGGTTTGTCACTTGGTCTTACTTTTAGGTTATTTTATGTGTGCTTACTGGAATTGTGTGTTTACGTGTTTATTTTGTGTGAACGAGGTTGGTGTGGTTATCGTTTATGAGTATAGAGTACTCATAAGTAAATCGAGGAACGGTTATTTCATGTTCATGAGCTCACAAGTGGTGACTATGAAATGAAAATGGTGATATTGTGGTGTTTACGTATACGTATAAGTATTATAGTAATAGTATTTTTTTTTGGATTTACGGTTTAGCGTTTAGAGGTCTCGGGTGAGGTAATTATCCAAAAGAATATTTTTCGGGGTGGTTTTAAGTCATTTAGGACTTAGTTATAAAGTTTATTTAAGAATTTGAGATGTTTTTTTAAAAGTGTATATTTTACGACTTTTACGGTAAAACGCGTAAAAACTGACTAGTTTTACGGTTTTGAGGTTTTGGAGGCTTTAGGAGCTGAAATAAATTAAGGAAAATTAAGGTAATATTAATAAGATATTTATTAATAATAAAATAAAGAAAAAAACGAATTTTATGGTGTTTAGGTCGGTTTAGAAGAGAAAAAAAAGGAAAAAAAGAAAAGATTTATGGTAAGTGGGCTTTGGGTTGGACTAGGATTCACCCATACCCTATATAATGTATATACTAAACCAAATTCATTATTTTTCTCCTGGAGATAAAGGAAATTCGTGAGTTATATAAAAAATTTGGGTTCTTCATAAAATTTTGGGGTTTTCATAAATCAAAGGTAAATCTTCATAACCCTTTTCAATTTAATTGTTTTTATGTTTAAATTAATCATTCTTATGATGGATTAGGGTTAGGGTTTAATAAAAAAAACAGTAAATTAATGTTGTATTAATCATAATATGATGATTACATAAGTTAGGGCTTGTAATTAGAGGGATTAGGGTTAATTAATGAGGTTGATTTTGTTAAACCCGTTTTTAAAAACTGGGCAGATTTTTGAGCCAATTGTTTTGATCATATCGGGAGTTCTACAAACTCTTATTTTACGATCCAAGTACCCCTGGAAATATATTTGAAGTGGCTTTTCAATGCAAGAAACGAGAACTAAATTGGAGGTCGGTAAGTGGGTCAAAAATAGGTTACAACAGTCGGAGGTCAAAACAGTTTTAAATTCAGCCTGTTTTCTTTTTAAGTTTTGGGTTGTTTGGGGTACTTAGGGTTGCATTGGGATCTTCTCACGAACATGAGAGATGGTTTATATATTGTAATAAGGATCTGCACTTGGGCTAAGATTGTGGTTTAGGGTAAGACCCTCGAATGGTAATGAACTTTTCATACGTTTAAAATCAGGAAAAGTGGAATGACAAAAGTATATATATATATATATCAGGGCCTTAACAGTAGCTTTAAGGTTAGGGCAAGTGGGAGGTGTTAGCCAACATATGTAATGGTATGAATATTCCTTTTACAGAAACCATGGGTATGTTTAAGTGGACGTTTGACTTAAAGTTTTGAGACCTAAAACTGGGACTGTTTTGTGTAAAATTGTGAACGGGATAGCTATTAATCTTAACCAAGTTAAGGACTTGTTAGAGAAGGGTAATGGGGTGTTTAGAGTTATAAATGGGGTATTTATATGATAGGGGGTTAGATGTCCATAATAGGTTGATGAACCATTTTAGAGGTTGGTTCATGTATTGATTTATGTGTTTTTGGATTATTAGCTTGGGGCTAGAGCAAGGACTTTGGAGAAGCAATCAGGTGAGTTCATAGTCCCGTTTTGCTACGTTTTTAAATGTTTTTCCAGTATGGGATGGAGATGACACTTGCAATGTTCTTTAACATTATTTAGTACTATGTTATAAAATGTGTGGACATAAATGTGTTATTGTGTGACTTGCGTGCTTATGTGTTCTCATATGTGCTTTGGTACGTGTTCTGCTATGTGAATCTTGTTTGGATTGTGATTGGCTTTGGTACATAGATGTATGGGCGTCTATGGGACCAGTTGTGATGTGTGTGGAGCGTGGGGCACGATCCGTCCTGAGTACTTGTGCATCGTCTCTTCGGAGGCAAGATATCTCGACGGGGATATAGTTCATCTTCCACAGGTGGTGTGGGAAAGATCCGGATAGTGTGGTGTGTTCTTGTGCATGTGACGGGATACTTCTTGATTGTTATAATGTGCTTTGTGAATTGTAGATGTGATTGGTACTTGGCTTTAGTTTTGTTGTGGATGCATGTAGCATGATTATCACATTATGGTCCATTACTATAAATTGTTTTTCTTCAACTTATTTACAGCGGATGTCAAGGTTTTTTTTATGATGTTCTAGATAACTTAAACCTATGTTCTCACCAACTTTATGTTGACAGATTTTAGTGTCATTTTCAGGTGAGGTAGTTGTGCAAGATGATGTTAGAAGTGGCTAGAGTATAGAGGCTGCTAGGATTGCATTCGGAGGAATCCCTTTCCTCTTAGATTTTATTTTGTGTTTTGATTAAGTGAACTTTGTGGTACCTATATGTTTGATGTTTATTTATTTGTATGTCTTTGGTAAGAGGTAGGCCTGTTACCTACTTACCTAGACGCCTGCATTGTTGAGATATTGTCACGACATTTGTGTCGCCATCTATGATATTTCAATTTCATTTAGTTCTCTCTATAGACACGCTGTTGTTGTGATGATATCCATACGTCGCGCCCCATATTCCGCCATGGTGGGGTGTGACATTTTACACCCCCTGGCATCTTCACAAGACACCAAAATCTTCACATGGCTTGAATATTCAAAAATTCGACAAGGGCAAATATAGGACTTCATACATTAAGGTTTATAGCTTTTATCAGCTTCTTAGTTCACATGTAGCCTATATAAAGGCATTAGGTCACAACATAGCAACTTGTTCTTGGTTTTCTTTGGTCAAGTTTCTGTAAATCCTTTGTTTCAAGTGAATGAAAAAAGTGTTTGAAAGCTGTGATGAATTCCAAGTTCCACTCATTTAATCTTGTTGTTTATGTTCTTAATTTGTGATTTTAAGTTCCAAGAGTTTGGTTTTAAGTTATTACAAATTTGTTCAAAGGTTTTCAAAAATCTGATTTCTTTCCAAGTTTGGTACAAGTACTTGAACTTTTGGATCAAAAGTTGATCATAGCACCCTGATAAGGTACTTATTCACGGAGTGGGGTACAAGTTGGAAGTAATCAGCCTATTTTCATTTTTGTTATATAAACTGTTGCTTTGACTTTGTTTGACCTTAGCAGGGTGTTTTGTTGGAAGCTTGTGGTTGTTAAGCTACCACATAAGCTATAAATTCGTGAGTGTAGATGTACATTCATGAGTTCTGCTTTCTTCCCTTGTTAAAACTATCAAAAAGTGGTTCTAAGTGATTTTGAGTATCTGTTGTTGTGTGGTGTTACTTGCTGCATGAATCTTGTTCTTTATGCTTAATGATGTTGTTATGATGTATGTTTGATCTTGATTCAGTCTTGAACATAATTTTGCTTTGTTAAAATTAGATTTAAAAAGTTAAAAGGGTGTTTGAGATTGCTATTTGGTTCAAGTCTGCATGAGTTTGAGTATGTGTTAGGGTTTGTATGTGCTTGTGTATGCTGTAGGTGTGGTTAGAGTCCATTATCTACATAACTTGTGCTTTGAATCCTTGAATCTGAATTTGTATTCTATCAAGCTTGTTTTAGGTCCATTTGAACTGCAACCTTGTGAACACCTAGAGTGCATGCTAAATTAGGGTTAAAAAGTGTAAAAACAAAGTTTGTGTGATCTGATAAGTAGATTTGAGGGTTTAAAATTGGATTTGTTGTCATTTAGTTTAGCAAAAAGGTTTTGGTGTTCATTAGTAAAAAAGGTTAAGTCACTTAAGGTTCTAACTAGCTCAAATCTTTAAACCAGTGTATGAAACTAGTTTACTTGTGCTTCATTAAGTTTATTTAAGTTGTTGTATGCTTTTGGTTAAGATTGGTTGGCTTATTCTTGCTCAAACTGCTTTTTAATCACCAGATCTGCTTATTATGATGTCTGTATCATGTATGTTTGCTGTTTGATTAAACTGTACTAATTGGCTCGATAAATTTGTGTTTTTCTGCTTGATTGTGACTCCTTACAACTCACTGGTTGTATGGGTGCCATTTTTGTCCAAAAATACCAAGTGATTCTCTCTAAAAAAGCAAGTCAAAAAGTAAAGGTAGTGGGAACTCTTTCCCACTAAAAGTTCCCACTGATAGTGTTATTTGTTCATCAGCTTATTAATAAGCTATTCTAGCTTATTCTATTGTGAAACAACTTTTATATTGTGATAGAACTTAATATTTAAGCTTATAAGTCAGTTTTGAAGTTTACAGCTTTTGGTTTTAACTTTTGACTAGAAAACGACTATTTTGTCTGTTTCAAAAACAGCTTATTTCTTTTTCCAGCTTATTGAGTGTGCTTATTTGAAAACTTTTTGTTGATTAAGCTTAGTTTTGTCATTTAAAACCTTTTGCAACTTGAATCAGCTCTTGAAGTGGTCTAGAACTCAAAAGTGACTATTTTGTCGTTTTTGTAGAGAGCTTTGGCTTATTTAGGGCTTATTTCTTGAGCTTTTTCAAAAGTTCTTTTTACAAACAGCTTTATATTATCATAAGAAGGATGTGTGTAAAATTTCAGCTTATGGCATTAGCTTATGGCTTAATGGGCCAAAAAGCCCATTAAGAATAAGTTGTTTGCTTATTAAGCTGTGATAAGCACTGATTCAGCTTTTGGGCCTTTAGAGTTTTGTGTTTAAAATTGAATTTTAAGCTAGACTGGAACTTTCCAGCTTATTTGGTTGACTTTTTGCTTATTAGACCAAAAAGCCCATTTGACTTAGACTGTTTTGACTTTTGGCCCATTTGGAGGCCCAATAGGGGTAATTTGGTCATTTCAATCTCATTTTCTGTTTATTTAAGTAAAAATAAAGTAGTTTGCAAGTTTTTAGAATGTTTTATGAATTTTGAATTTTTAATATTATTTTATTGTTTAATTTAATTTTTAATCATTTTAAACAGTTTTAATTTGTTTTAAATTTTTCAAAAATACTTTTTTTGTTTAATTAAGTTATTTTAGAGGTTTACAAATTGAGAAATCTTATTTTGGGCTTTTTTATTAATTAAATTGATTTTTAGGGCTTTAATTAGCATTAAAAAATTATTATTTAATTAAATAAAAGGTTTGAGTAAGTTTTGATTTTTTGTAAACTCTAATTGCATTTTTTAGGATTTATTATGATTTTCTAGGAATTTTTAGGATAATAATTAAATTTTGTCACGTTTTACGGTTTTACGTTCACGTCATTCATCGTAGTTTAATTTTATTCGTCATCGTCATCATTTTCTTTCTCATTTTATTTTCTTAATATTAATCACAAACTTTAATCAAGTCTTAACACATACACCAAGCCTCCTTGAGAACGATCCCACACAAAGGGTCATAAGTGTTTACGTTTTCCTAAACGTACCCTTAATACTTACCGCTTTTGCCTCGTTTTCCTAAACGAGTGTGAAATTACAACTATCATTTTTGGCTCCGCTGCCGGGGAGGCGTGTTGTGTTTTGATTTGAACAAATTTTTTTTATATTAACCATAATAAGTATTTGTGTGAGTAGCACTCTAATCATACGTATTATCGGTTTCCGTTTTGTGTGTGAATATTATTACTATATTTTATACGTATCACAATAAATTCACAAGTACTCCAAAAGTGTGAAAACACAACCTTGATTGGGATTTCATCACTCAATCATTGTATACGAATCTCAAACAAAGAAAAAAGGCAAAATAGATAAATACTTTCGTGAAGCTTGATTTTGATAAACACAAACTATAAAGTGGGTATAAGGCGGTTGTATTTCACGACCTAAAGGAAAAAGGCTCTTAAGTGCTTCGCGCCGCCTCGTTTCCTCCGCTTGCTTGTGCGTGTTTTGATAAAAAGGGATAATCGAGGGTTTGCCACCCAAAGTATTATCTACGTATCTATATATTTTATTGGCTTCAAAGATTAAACCCTCTTAAACGTTTTGGTGTTCCACCAACGTTCTAAAGTCATCGAAGGCGTTCACTTCACGTAATCGTTTTCATTCCTTGAGGCTCCTTTAATCGAGAGATTTGATTTGAGGAGAGATTTGTAGAGTTGTGTCTACGTAATTCTCAAAAATCAAAAAAAGTAAAAAACAATCAAAAGCACAAAAAATTGAAAAAAAGTAAAAAGACCAAAAAGAATCTTCTTTGCTCATCCCCACGTTGTACATGACGTTTATGCAAACTCGTAACCAAGCAAGACGTGCACGTAAACGTCGTAATCAAAAGGAACAATCACCAATTGAAGAATCTCCAAGTGAGGAACCTATTATAGAACAAGAATCTCTCATGGCTAATCGTACTATGATGGAGTTGCTTCAAGCACCCACCGAGGGTTTTGGAGAAGCTATTGTGATTCCCGCCATCCTTGCGGAGAAATTTGAGATCAAGATGGGTTTAATGTCTATGCTTCAAGCAAACAAGTTTCGTGGACATGAAAAAGATAACCCAGATTATCACATTAGGCAATTCAATCGTCTCACCGCGACTAGCAAGTTTAAGGATGTGCCCCATGACGCCATTAAGATGATGTTGTTTCCATACTCGTTAGATGGACCCGCGAAGATATGGCTCGAGAAAGAACCCCCAAATTCGATTTTGACGTGGGGTGATCTCGTTTCTATGTTTGTGAATCAATTTTTTCCACCATCTAAAACGACACATTTGAAAAACGAGATTTCAAGATTTACTCAAAGGTCTAGTGAGAGTTTTTCTATGGCTTGGGAAAGATTTAAAGAAATGTTACATGAATGTCCACACCATGATTTTTCCAAATTGCATCAAATTGATACTTTTTATAATGGGCTTTATGATCAGGAACGAGATTATTTGAACGCCGCCGCGGGTGGTAATTTTTTGTGCAAAATGATGATGAGGCTTTAAAGATAATTGAGAATAGGTCTAAGGTTTATAACCCTCGTAACACACCGACTGTTGCCACTATCGGTTCATCATCGTCGTCTCGTAACATGAGTGCCTTGCAAGATGAAGCAAATGAGGAAAATAGGTTTTTCGATAGGTTTTCAACTCTCATGACTCATTGGAAAGCACAAGATGCTTTGAATTCCGCATTGGTTAAGGCGGTTAAGAAGAGTTGTATATCATGTGGTGGAGCTCATGATTTTTCCGAGTGCATTACCGCGGATGGTAACACTTCGAGTGCTTATGTAGTAACGGTAACTTACAACAAAAACGGTCAAGGTTCCCGCCCAAATCAAGCTCCACAAAATCAAAATGCTAACAACTATCGAAACAACAACAACCAAGTTACTTACCAAGGAAATCAAAAATATTTTAACAAGGGTAATTACAGCAATGGTGGGAACATTGGGCAATTGCAAAACAAAAATCAAAACCGTGATTTTCAAAACAACAACAAAGGTTTGCAAAACATGAAAGATCTTACAAATGAATTTGTTGATTATGCAACGGGTAATGATGCTAGATTTGATAATATGCAAAGGGAGATAATTAGCCTAAGATCCGAGTTTAAGAATGATTTGAAAAATGAGTTGAAAAACGAGCTTGCAAATGAACTTAAGACTCATGCTAACGAAATGGAAAGTAGCGTGCAAAGGTTACAAAAAAATCAAAAAAAGATGGAACAAGGCCAACATGAGATTAAACAAGAGATGCTTAAGGCGGATAAAAAGCAATCTAAGTTTGAGGATAGAATATCAAGCATGTTTGAGGCCATAATGTGGAAACCCTCTTCTTCGGGTGGTCTTCCTAGTGATACCATTGTAAACCCGAAAGGAGAATTGAAGGTTATTACTACTCGTAGTGGTAAAACTTTCAAGGAACCAATCTCTCGTCCTAGTACTTCTACGGAGAAGGAAATCGAGAAAGAGCCCGAGGTGGTGGTCGAAAAGGAGCATATTACAATCCCACAAAGTACCGCTCAAACCACACCTACGATTAAACCAATACCAATTGTGGAACCCAAGATTCCAAGACTGATGCCTATGCCCCAACCCACACCACCCTTATCTTACCCATCGAGACGAAACAAGGAAAAATCGCAAGAACGTAACAATTATCAATTTGAGCTTTTTATGAAAATGTTTCGTGATTTGCATTTTAACATAAGTTTTGCTGACTCTTTAGTCATGATGCCTCAATTTGACACCAACTTTAAAAGTATGTTGAATAACAAAGAGAAATTGCAAAAATCGTCTAGTTGTTCATCGGTTTTTCTTAGCCGCATACCTCAAAAAGTCGATGATCCCGGTAAATTTTTAATTCTGTGTGGTATTCAAGATATGGAAGAATGCTACGCCTTGGCCGATCTTGGTGATAGTATAAGTTTGATGCCTCTTGAAATATTTAAGTCGCTCAATCTTCCTAATCTTACTCCTTCAAGAATGTCAATCGAGATGGCCGATCATTCTAGGATTCTTGCTTGTGGAGTAGCCGAAGACGTTTTTGTGAAAGTTGGAAAATTCTACTATCCCGTGGACTTTATCGTTGTAGACATTCCCATGGATCCTAAGGTTCCTCTAATTTTAGTTCGTTCATTTTTGGAACGTCAAGAGCGCTTATTGATGTTCATGCTAGAAAAATCACTCTACGTTTCAATGAGGAGGAACTCGTCATAAATGCAATTCAAAACTCCAAGCTTACTAATAACAGGATTTTTACTAGTTGAAAAAGTTCGTTTCTCGGTGTCTCTTCGAATTGATTTCCAGTTAATTGTGTGAGATTAGTTGTTCTTGGTGAAACAAATATTTTTGTATTTGGAGAATAATAGAGCAAGACTTAATAATAAATGACGCGAAATTAAAACAAGTTAAAATGTAAACGGTGCGATATTTAAAACTTTAAAAGTAAATGACGAAAAAATGGAAGTACGTAAAATTAAAACTTAACATAAATTAAATGATGCAAATAAAAATTTAAACTAAAAGAAAATTGAATACAAATTCAAATAAATAAAAAGACGGGAAGAATCAAACTTGAAATTAAAAGAAGAAAACTTAAAAATAAAAAATAAAAACAGAAAGAACCTTGATTCGGAAGTTTAAAACTTCCGAATGAATACAATTGAGTCGGAACATCAAAACTTCCGATTGAAGGACCTTGAGTCGGAACTTCAAAACTTCCGAATCAAGAACCTTCAAAACTTCCGAATGAAGGACCTTGAGTCGGAACTTCGAAACTTCCTAATGAAGAACCTTCAAAACTTCCGAATGAAGGACCTTGAGTCGGAACTTCGAAACTTCTGAATGAAGGACCCTTGATCCGGAAGTTTTGGCTCATTCGAAACTTTGTTGATCCGGAACACTTCCGGATGAAGCTTGATTCGGAACTTTTAAAGTTCCGAATGAACCCTCTTGATCCGGAAGTTTCCTGAGAATGAAAAGATCAGAAACAACTCCCCGAAGAACAGGGAGATACAATAAACATCAAATCTAAAACATATTAATTAAAATCTAAACAAAAGATTTAACCAAATTAATAACAAATCATTCAATCATCATAAACACGCAATTTAAATCAACAAACATAACTAAATTAATCAAAACCCACTTGATCAAAATCATAAAAACTCAAGAACATGAACAATCAAGATAAAAAAAACAAATCAAACAAGAAAGGTAGAAGGAGATTAGCAATAAGATAAAGATTAACAACAATTAAAGGTAAACTTACTTGGAATTAAAGGAGAATCAAGGGTGCGTTACATGAAAATTAAAGTGCATAAAATTAAGGAACAAGAAAAATGAAAATAGGGAAGAGAGGCTTGTCAAGCCTCCAACAACCTAAACAAATGGCTAGTCATGTCTATTTATAGGGGAGGAAGGGATTAGTGGAAGGAATCTTCCTCCCCTCTTTCCTCTTTTCCTAATTGCGTCATTAGGTCCCTCCTTTCTTTATTCTTCTTAAATCTTGGACTATAATGACTTTGGCTTGGGATTTCTTTGAACTCGTCTTGTAATTCTTCAATAAATTATACTTGAGTTCTTCGGCTTTTGGTAAACTTCCGTCTTTTGACTTTTTTTCGATAAATCTTCAGAATTGGTCTTGGACTTCCGTTCTTTTTCCACTTTTGATCTTTCGACTTCGTCTTTTGTCTTTTCCTTCAATAAAAGCCCGTGGAAGCCGTGTTTTCTCCACTTTTCACCTTCTCGACCCTAAAACACAATAAAAACACAAACCACGCATAATTCTGCCATTTACGACATAAAATATACGTTTAGGTCCCGTTTTAATGTAATTAAGTGGTAGAAAAGATGGGTGTTTTCACACCTATCAAATCCCCTACACTTAACCATTACAATGCCCTCATGCAATGCTTAGTGATAAAGCAAGGTTTACACTTCCCATCATAATCAACCTACTTTGGCCTTTATTAAACAACTAAGGAAAATCAAAAAGATAGAAAATAACAAGATGCAATCAAGGAAGAACATGTAAAGAAATCTAAGACTTACATTAGGGCTTGTGTGTCATGAATGTTTATCACCCTCAAGTTTCACGTTCCCCATGCCAAGCTTAAAAACAAGATCATTGTTAGTACAAGTTAGCATAACAAACATTTACTCATGCGGTTCAATTAATCACTTAAACTCCCTTATTCCTATGGGTATCTCTTATATTTTATTGATGTCTTTAATGATCACGAGGATTCATTGTTGACTTATTCCGATAATTTATTAAGGCTGAAAGCAAAGTAGGACGATTTGATCAATAGTTAGCTAAAGGACAAAATCTCTTAAAACTGCTTCTCAGGATATCAAAAAGTTCATATCTTGGCATAACTAGATTCACGATTTGAGACCTTTCTCGGGCCGATATTTGGCATGTACTTCATACTTCATATCTTCGAGAGACGTTCTTGAGATAATGGTCTTCTCATCATAATAGAGTTTCTTCACTTGGAGACTTTTGAGGGGTACTCCAACTTTGTTGACCACGACTTCATGATTATTTCTTCAATCTCTATTTGGGATTTCGAGATACAACGATCCGCCTCCTTTTCGGACTTGGATCTATTTATCCTCATACCTTGTTAGGGTCTTTTCGGATAGACTTCTCCATGATCTTTATGGGAGTTGATTGCTTTTCGTCGTGAGTCTTGATCCTTCATATTGACTTTGGGAATAATGCTTTTCACATCACCTTGGATCTTCAACAATAAAATGGAATCCTCATGCCTTGTTAGGGCCTTTTCGGACTCGCCAATCTTCGCGCCCCGCTTCATAAGTTATGCCTTGGCTATGAACTCTCATCATTACCGAGCAACTTTTAAACGATCTTGGGCTAGAAGCTAAGTAACTTTTCAAATCGTACGACCTTACTTATTGCAGATAATTTATTAGCAAGTGATGGGAGAAAAAGATCATAATTAACTCACATAAGTTAATGAGAGAATACCAAACTTGTAACCAACTCTATCATTTCTCGTTCTCCACAATTTAAAATCTCAAGGAATGAGACTCGTGGATGCTTAGCCTAATAAACCAATTAAGGTCTACATGGTTAAGGATACTAGCTAGAGTGAACTTGGATAAGTAAACTCGGGTTGAGTCAAAAAAATTCACAACGGCCTAATATATCTAAGATAACTAAACTTGTTAAAACCATTTTATTAAAATAGGAGAAAAATAGCAAAAATAAAGGGGACTACAACTAGGCCAAAATAGATTAAAATTTTTGAAAAATGTCGAAAAATTGATTTTCCGGTTAAAATGAGGGCAAATACAAGGAAAAGACCACTTAACTTCGATAGAAGTCCCCCCTACACTTAATATACACATTGTCCTCAATGTTTAAGCATGTGGGAATAAACTCCCCTACACTTAGGACATTGTGCACGTTGTTTAAATCTTGTTAAGGAAAAGACCACTAAAGAGATTCCTATTTTAATATTGAGAAATATAAAATAGTGAATCGAAAAGAGTTTAGGATAGAACCGGGAAGAAGAGAACACGGAATCACGGTTCGTCAAAAGTCATCAAGAGTGTGTCTTTGAAGCTCTAATCCCTGCATATGATAAGAAAAAGAACAAGAAACACCAATGGGGCTCCCCCTACACTTATGGTGAAAATAGATAGATAAAAGGGTTGCCTCCCAAAAAGCGCTTGTTTTTGTTGACCGAGTCACGAGCCTGACTCGTCCCCGAATTAAATGGTCCATGGGGAAACCTCGAATGTGATACCGGGATCAAAGACCTTGTCCTCGTTCCCGGAGGACATCAACAAAGGAGAGGCGGGGGGATAAGTCTTGAAAGGGGGAAAGGTCCTTTCAACATACGTATAGTATGTGAATTCAAGATCCACGGGAGGTGGGTTGGGTATAGTAAGCACATTGTCATCCCCCAAAGACAATGGATGCTGAGCAAATGGCAAATCCGTATTGTTATCAATCATAGCATAATCAATGTCACCTCCCGGGTCCAAGCACTCATCCTCCGTGATAGTGGTTAAAAGGGAGGATGGAAGGTGCTCGGGAGGGGGACTTGGGTCAATACTTTCCTGCAGCAAATTATCAAAAATAATGTCCCCCTCCGTGTCAGAGTCATCAATACCTGGAGGGATGGAGTGGATGTCGATTTCTTCCAGCAATGGGTCATTATCTTCAACGGTAGGAATATATGGAGGTAAGGACTTGGAAAGAGAAGGAGAAGTCAACGCTTCGATTTGAGCAATAAGAAGGTGCACTTTCCGTAATCCATCGCGAAGAAGCACGTCTTCTACCTCATCCACCAGATCATGTTCATCGGTGAACTGCTTGTAAACCGGAGAGAATAAATCGTCATTTTATGCATCTCCCGGTGGAGATTGAGAAATTTCAAAAGTGAAATTCTCATAGCAGAGAGAAGAATCATCATCACTAGGATCGACCACTTTCGTAAGAGCAACGTCGTCCTCAGGCTCCATAGTAGGTAAGTCACAAACCTCATCATCCAATATTTTGTCGAGACCAACATCACTAAGCTCATGCAACGAATCTAGATCCTTAGACGCAGTAGGAACATCGAGAGTAGGAGCAGCAACTTCAGAAGATGAGTTGAAAGTGCATACAGCATCATTGTCATCATCCTCATAATAGTATTGACGCACAAGCGGAGGGGTATAATCACTAAGATTAGATACATGCTCTTGTTGCAGTCGCTTTTCCTCGTCCCGAAGTTCTTTAAGCAAAACAACGGCTTCTTGAAGTTGCAAAACAATGGAGTGTGTTTCTTCATTCAAGGTAGTGAGTTGTGGGTCAAGATGCATTTGCTGAGAGGATTGATGATTGAGGGTGTGATGTGGGGGCTCAAAGTGTTGAAAACCTGAATTGTAGCAAGGTTGTGGCTCATAGTTGTTCATCGGTTGGGAATAATTAGAAACCGGGTTTGGTTCATAATAATCCATAGGTGAAGAAAACTGAGGACACGGATTTGGCTCATAACAATTCAGTGGTTGAAAATAATTGGTATCGTGAGGACCCCCACAGTTGTTGCAAACCGGGTATGGAGAAAAATCAAGTGCATCTTATGGATAGCTATTTTCATTGTCATAATTGTACCCCGGTTCTTGCCCGTGACCATACGGGTATCGAACCGGGCACGAAACATGCCAATGAGAATCGCTTCCACAATAGATGCACGGGGGAACAGGAGGTAGGTTCAAAAAGTACGAATTAGTCGAGTTGCACAAAGGACAAAATCCGGATTGTGTGTAGTCGATATCGTTTCCGCACCGCTCACATGTACACCATTGACAAGAGTTGTTCCCTGATAATTGTTTCCCACACCGGACGCAATGGACATAAAAATCCATAAAGAAAGATAGATAAGCAAGAAGAATATTTTTGGTGCAAAACTTTGAAAAAGAAATGCTTTTTAAGATTTTTCAAATGTTTTTGGATTTTTGAAAATTTTTGACAAGAAAAATAACGTTCACAAGTGAACGGATCCCAAAAGCCAACGCTTCACTCACAAAAAACCTTCGATCTTCACGAAAAGACCCGGCAGCGGCGCTATTTTAATAACAGGATTTTTACTAGTTGAAAAAGTTCGTTTCTCGGTGTCTCTTCGAATTGATTTCCGGTTAATTGTGTGAGATTAGTTGTTCTTGGTGAAACAAATATTTTTGTATTTGGAGAATAAATGAGCAAGACTTAATAATAAATGACGCGAAATTAAAACAAGTTAAAATGTAAACGGTACGATATTTAAAACTTTAAAAGTAAATGACGAAAAAATGGAAGTACGTAAAATTAAAACTTAACATAAATTAAATGATGCAAATAAAAATTTAAACTAAAAGAAAATTGAATACAAATTCAAATAAATAAAAAGGCGGGAAGAATCAAACTTGAAATTAAAAGAAGAAAACTTAAAAATAAAAAATAAAAACAGAAAGAACCTTGATTCGGAAGTTTAAAACTTCCGAATGAATACAATTGAGTCGGAACATCAAAACTTCCGAATGAAGGACCTTGAGTCGGAACTTTAAAACTTCCGAATGAAGAACCTTCAAAACTTCCGAATGAAGGACCTTGACTCGGAACTTCGAAACTTCCGAATGAAGAACCTTCAAAACTTCCGAATGAAGGACCTTGAGTCGGAACTTCGAAACTTACGAATGAAGGACCCTTGATCCGGAAGTTTTGGCTCATTCGGAACTTTGTTGATGCGGAACACTTCCGGATGAAGCTTGATTCGAAACTTTTAAAGTTCCGAATGAACCCTCTTGATCCGGAAGTTTCCTGAGAATGAAAAGATCAGAAACAACTCCCCGAAGAACAGGGAGATACAGTAAACATCAAGTCTAAAACAGATTAATTAAAATCTAAACAAAAGATTTAACCAAATTAATAACAAATCATTCAATCATCATAAACACGCAATTTAAATCAACAAACATAACTAAATTAATCAAAACCCACTTGATCAAAATCATAAAAACTCAAGAACATGAACAATCAAGATAAAAAAACAAATCAAACAAGAAAGGTAGAAGGAGATTAGCAATAAGATAAAGATTAACAACAATTAAAGGTAAACTTACTTGGAATTAAAAGAGAATCAAGGGTGCGTTACATGAAAATTAAAGTGCATAAAATTAAGGAACAAGAAAAATGAAAATGGGGAAGAGAGGCTTGTCAAGCCTCCAACAACCTAAACAAATGGCTAGTCATGTCTATTTATAGGGGAGGAAGGGATTAGTGGAAGGAAGCTTCCTCCCCTCTTTCCTCTTTTACTAATTGCGTCATTATGTCCCTCCTTTCTTTAATCTTCTTAAATCTTGGACTATAATGACTTTGACTCGGGATTTCTTTGAACTCGTCTTGTAATTCTTCAATAAATTATACTTGAGTTCTTCGGCTTTTGGTAAACTTCTGTCTTTTGACTTTTTCTTCGATAAATCTTCAGAATTGGTCTTGGACTTCCGTTCTTTTTCCACTTTTGATCTTTCGACTTCGTCTTTTGTCTTCTCCTTCAATAAAAGCCCGTGAAAGCCGTGTTTTCTCCACTTTTCACCTTCTCGACCCTGAAACACAATAAAAACACAAACCACGCATAATTCTGCCATTTACGACATAAAATATACGTTTAGGTCCCGTTTCAATGTAATTAAGTGGTAGAAAAGATGGGTGTTTCCACACCTATCACTTACTCATGTCTATTCTATCACGACTTTGAACCAAGTTGATTCCATCGATGTCGTTTGCAAAGAATTTTCACAAAGAGTTTTAGGATTTGTCGATAAAAACGATTTTCCATCTCCTCCGCCGGTGGAGGTTATGAGTGTTAAACCTACCTCTTCAATCAAGGAACCACCAAACCTCAAATTGAAAGATCTTTTGCCTCACCTCGAACATGCATTCTTGAAAGGTGTCGATAAGTTGCCGATTATTACAGAAGATCTTTTGGATGACGAATATGTTGACCCCGAGGGGGCGGTGTTCTTTATTGATAAACGTTTTGAGAACTTACCACCCCCTAAATGAAACTTGAATGTGAGAATTTTTAGTGTGCCTAACATCGTCTTAGAAACGCCAAATATTTTCGACATAATCAAATCGGGTTTTCATAAAGAGATTTTGAAAGATGAAAAAGGAAAAGATTTTGAATTGGATTTAAAAGATTTTTCAACAAGTCTAACTGCATCATCACCACATGTTTTGAGTACTACAAGCTCGTCTACTCCTTTTGACGATTCTTTGTGTGGTTTTAGTGTGGGCGAAGCCCCTTATGTTCCCTCCTATTTCTCCACCGAGGACGAGATATTCGATCCCGAAATTGCTTATAAAGGGAAATCTCGGTCTTCCACCGATGCAATAATTGGAAAATACTTTTGTTTGCTTGGTGTGAGTCTACCTCGAGTAGCTCATGGTTTTAGTGCCTTACCCATTGTCTCGCCCTTCTATTTCTTCTCATCTATTTTCTTTGACCTCTTTGAGGTTTTGGCTTCGGTTGGAGTAGTGTTATTTCGCCCTTCATCCAAAAACGAGGCACTAACTCTACCCCGGTATACGTTTATCGGATTTTTAAAGTACTCCACGTACTTTTGGGCCTTGTTTATCATGTAAGCCCCACCAAAAATGACCATACCATGATTATCATTAAATGATCACATTTATAGGGGTTCGAGTCGAGCTTTTGACTCGGTTATCAATAACAAGGTGCCTCGTGGGGGGTTTTCCATGCTTATCCATGTACATATTATCGCTTTCTAATGTAGCTTATGTGATGGGATTTGTGCCCTTCCAACCTTTGTTTCGTGGTTGTTTGTGAATTGTGGTTTTTAGATGATCATTATCTTCACGATTGGAGCCCCTCGTGTTCGTTTTAGATGAGCACTCGATCGTTTGCTTTGAAGAATTTCTCAATATTAATATGATATATCCTTAATTGTTCTAACCTTAGGTTTATAGCACACTTCATAAACGGCTATTGATTTAATGGTTCCACCCTTTCAATGCTAGATTAGGAATTCGACTACGTCTCTAGTATGGGGGTATCCTACCTCTAGACTCGAAACATTGAGGACAATGTTAAACTTTAGTATGGGGGGTGAATAGATACTTGCCTTGCCAAACCTTCACGCTTTCCAAAATTTATCTTTTTGTTTATCGTTTTATTGCAAATAAGGCTAAAAATGGCCAAATTTTAAATATTTTCTCATGTTTTATAATTGTTTGAAGACGCGAATGTAGATTTTCCGATGGCGAGAATAAGAGTAATTTTTGACTCGACCGTACGTGTTGAGCACTTAGCTTCGATTACTTAACTTTATATTAGGCTAAGTCTCTTAAATGAGGACGAGAAATGATAGAGTTAATTATAAGTTACTTTGCTAAACGTAGAGTACTTGTATTCTTTCAAAAACTCATGTGTTCTAGTTGTTTGCTTATTTTCCCTTCGCTTGTATATATATTTTGCTAATAAGTATTGACATAGCGGTTTAGTCTTCATTGTTGGTTTCTAGTCTTTTCTAGTAGCTTCCATGTAATTAAATTGGGAAGACATTAAGGTATCGCCAGCGTCACGGTTGTGAAGTATTGGCAACTCAAATAATCAAAAGCTTCACCTAATAATAAAATTTTAAGTGCTCACATAAATTAAGCAAAAATTCGAAGCTCACAAGGCCAAAAAATCTATGCCCAAATTGAAAGTGATTAAGCCTTAATATTTGACGCTTTAAAGATCCAAAATTCGCTTTAGCGTGAGGATATACGTCTTTGGCCATAATAAACACCTCATGGCGAGTTTAAATAAAAGGCAAGGCAAGACCGAAGTCATAATAAAAGATCCATGGCGGAATTGAATAAAAGATGGAGGTAAACCTATGATAATAAGGCCCATCCGTTAATGGGCATATAAAAGTCTTGGTAATAAGTCTCATGTTCAAAACCATTATAAAACTGTGTTTATCGATCCTTCTTGTTGACTTTATTTTTTGACATCGTTGTCTATTAGGGGGGGTTATTAATTCGATGGTCTTGGTTACACCGTTATGACTCTATTTTTTTACCTTAATCTCTATCATCGCATAAGTAAAAAATGTATCCTCGTGAACATTCAAGACAAAAATGAAATATAAGAGATACGACTTAGGATTAAGGGAGTCTAAGTACGTGATTAGGGCATATGAGTAGTGTTAGCATTACTAACTTATAATTACAATGATCTCGTTACACGCTTAGCATGGAATTGGGTGAAAATCGAGGACGACGAAATTATTTTTAACGAAGCATTCACGTGTTCTTGTTCTATGAACCTAAACGTCCCATTTTGGAATGAAAATCATACATTATGTCTAAAACGCAAGTAGTAGCAAGTAGTAGTAGCGTAGTAAGATTATGATTAAATAAAAGTCCATAAAAGTAAGTTTTGGAGGTGCTATGATACTTTATTCTAGCATTGTGTGAGGCACGACAATGGTTTTGTATGGGGAAGTGATGAGACTGGTTTTATACATAGTCTTATCGTCCAAAACGGGCTTAAAATTGTTAAAATATCATAAAAAGTGCCAAATATATGCTTGTGTTTGTTAAATGTATATTTTAGGTACGGATATCGAGAAAATGACAAAAGATCACAAGAATCAATCAAAAAGAACACGGGAAACGAAGCCGCACAATTAACCGGACCCTAGAGTTTATTTTCCAAGAAATGTCCTTGAAGAATTGAAGATTGTACAAGAAAGGTCCTTCATCATTGAAGAATTGACACTTTATACCTTTGTTTATTCATAATTACAAGTTTCGTCCCAAAAGTTTGTCAAATTTACAAAAAGGACCCTCAACTTTGAAGAATTGGCAAGAATGGTCCCTCAAATTTGAAGACTTGTCACTTTTAGTCCTCCATGAAGACAAGAACACAAGTGAAGACCATGAAGAATGAAGACATGCCAAAAACAGCCCTTCAAATATCAAGATATTACAAAACAAGTCCTTACTCAAACCTTTGGAAAGTTTTTGGGGCCAAAGTGTGAAAAACAAAACTTCAAATACAAAGGATTCGTTTGTTTGGCTGTTTAAACATCAAATGACACAAAGAAGGAAGAAGGGGGGTTAAAATTGGAAGACAAGAATTGATACCTAGACCACTAACCTGTTGACACCTCACCCCACTCAACTTTTTCAACCAATCACAACACTCCATATTGCCACCTCACTTCCCACTCACCCGGTTTATTACTAATTAATGATGAGACTGCTTTTATACATAGTCTCATCTTCCAAATAGGGCTTAAAATGCATTAAATATCATCAAAATACCCAAATATATGCTTGTATTTGTTGCTTGTGTATTTTAGGTACGGATATTGAGATAATGACAAAAGATCACAAGAATCATGCAAAAACGAACACGGGAAACGAAGCCGCACAATGAACCAAGCCCTAGTGAAGACTTTCCCAAGATCAACCCTTGAAGATTTGAAGAATTATGAAGAAGGGTCCTCCAATTATGAAGAATTGACACTTTATACCCTTGTATCCTCATAATTACAAGTTTGGTCCCTAAATTTTGTCAAAATTACCAAAAGGGCCCTTAACTTTGAAGAATTGGCAAGTTTAGCCCCTCAACAAAGCTAAATTGTCAACCAATATCATCCACAAAGTCAAATATATCATGAAGTCCTTCAAAGTACAAGAAATGACAAGATTGGTCCTTTGAAAAATCCAAAATTACAAAAAGGACCCTCAACTTTCAACAATTGGCAAAAATGGTCCCTCAATTATCAAGACTTGGCAATTTCAGTCCTCCAAGATGACAATCATACAAGTCTAGACCATTATCATTGAAGAAAATACCAAACCAACCCTTGAAGAATTCAAATATGGCAAGAAATACCCCTGAATTCATGTTACAAAAGTTTTTGGGCCAAAAATGCAAAAAGTCCAAAGTTGATAAGGTTTATATGGGCGCTGATAGAGTTTTGTTTGCAAGTGACAAGTTATTGGGAAGTGAGGGGTTAAAGCTGGCAGACAAGTATTATTACCTAGACCAACCAATGGGTGACACGTGTCTCACTCAATCTTCACAACCAATCAAAACCCACCATTTCTCCACCTCATTTCCCACTCACCGTTTATATTAACTAACTTTTCAAATAAGTTAATTAATATTAAATCACGCGCTAAACACCCCTTTTTGAAACTTCAAAACAAATCAAACAACCTGTTCTTCATGTTCTTGATAAAATTAGGCATTCCTTAATTACTTGTAATTAAGCCCTAATTGTTTCCAGATTTATGATTAACCATCCCATAAACACATCCCAAACCTTAAACATGACACCCCACCAACCCACATGCTACATGGGACCTCCCCTGCTACGTCTAAGAGGAAGAAGACAAAGAAGAGCCAGTCATCCAACGTCCCACAATTGTGCTTACATCCTAAGCTTGTTACAAGCCCTTGGATCACTTTTTCACTTGCCAACTCATGCTACAAGCCAAGAAGAGTCACATGATCTTCAAAAGATGCCAAAGCTGCAAGGGCAAAATGGGGACTTCTACACATTAGGGTTTACGTTTTTTCTTGCTTAACTAGTTCACTTGTAGCCTATATAAAGGCATCTAGGTCTCTCATTTACAGCTGCTTTTGGTTTTTCCCTTGTTCAAACACTTGTAAATCCTTTTTCAGTTTAATGAATTTGAGTTAAGTGATTTGAAGAAAGACCAAGTGCCACCTTTATTTCTGTTGTTTATGTTCTTAGTTTACTGCTTTTAAAGTTTAAAACCTGTTTTCAAAAGAGGAGTGTGCACAAGTTTGCATATTTTCCTCATTTTCTTGATATTTTGCTAAGTCTTGTTCCAATCTTGGAATTCTTGGGCTATAGGGCTGATCATAGCATCCTAACTGAGTTGGTTAAGGTGTGGTGAGGCTTATAACTTGGGGATAATCAAGTGTGGGGTAACAAGTTTGCATCAATCAAGATTTTTCCAAGTTTCTGATTTTTTATGTTATTGTGGTTAACCCTTGTTGAATCTTAGCAGGCTTTTGTGGAAGCTTGTGCTTGTTCTTGCTAGCACATAAGCTCAAAATTCGTGGGTGTGGATGTACATCCATGAGGTTTGCTTACTTAATCTCCAAATCTGCATAAATTGTGATTTTTGGTGATATTTGTATGAAACTGTTGTTCTTGTGAATTTTGTGGCTTGTTCTTGCTTGAATCTGTTATTTAGACTTGTTAGAGTGTTAATTGATGCTTGGTTGGCCTGAAATCTTGTTTTGCTTTTGAAAATCTTGGTTTGAAAAAGTTAAAGGGGTGTTTGGGTCTACTGATTTGTGCTTGTAATCTGATTTTGTGTTAAGGGAAAGTGTTGTTTATGCTTTGTATCTGATATACCTTTGTTTGAGAGTGTTTTGCTGCAAGTTATTGGGTTTGAACACTTGAATTGATCAATCTGCTATTAAGGCCTTGTTTCTGCTTATTTTGACCTAGGATTTTGGGAACACTTAGTGTGTATGCATGCTTAGGGATAAAAGTGGTTTAAACAAAGTTAACTTAACCTGCTTGAAAGATTTGAGGTGTTGAAATTGGCTTGTGTGTCAAATACATCAGCAAAAGTAGAAATCTGCATGTGTAGTGTTCATCAGTAACTTTGATAGCTTGGATCTTGCTTAATTCTTTGAACCAGTGCATGAAACCTGTTTAGACTTGCTTATTGGAGTTTATTATAGCTTGTGTGTGCATTTGGTTGAATTTGGTTGGCTGATTTGTGCTAAAATTGCTCTTGAATGCTAAACTGCTCATTGTTCATGTCTGTGCTATATCTGGTGATAAATTGATTAAACTGTATCAATTGGCTGTTTGTGATTGTGTTATTTTGCTTGTTATTGACTCCTTTTGATCCAAAGATCAATTGGGTGCCTTTGTGAAAACTGAATCCAAGAAAAAGTCACTAAAGACAACAAGTCAAAATAGTCAAGCAGTGGGAAAAGTTCCCACTGCTCCACATCCAAAACTAGCCCCTGCTAGTGCAATTTCATCATCAGCTTATCAATAAGCTATTCTAGCTTATTCTGACTTGCAACAACTTATTTTTTGTAATAGATCTTCATTATTTGACCCATTTAAGTGAACTGGAGCTTATCAGACTTTGACTTTGACTTTTCACTAGAAAACCAACTTGTTTGACTTTTAAGATAAGTGCTTATTTGATTTTCCAGCTTATTGAGTGTGCTTATTTGAAAGTTCTTTGGTTTTTAAGCTTAGTTTTGTCAAAAGAAACATTTTGCAACTTGAATCAGCTTTTGAGGTGGTCTAGATCATAAAAACGACTATTTTGTCGTTTTGTGAATAAGTTGTTGACTTGTTTCTGGCTTATTGAGTGGTCTTATTTGAAATTTCTTTTTACAGAAGTCTTTGTTAGGTCAAAAGAAGGTTGTGTGTTAAATTTTAGCTTATGGCAACAGCTTATAGCTTAATGGGCCAAAAAGCCCATTAAGAATAAGCTGCTTATTATAAGTTAGCTTATTTCACATTTTCAGCTTTTGGGCCTTTGAGAAAAGTTGTTTAAAATCAAATTTTGAGTCAACCTGTGCTTTTTGAGCTTATTTTGAGCACTTTTTCTTATTGGGCCTTAATTAAGCCCAATAAGGGACTGTTTAGGGTTTGGCCCATTTTCTAGGCCCAATAGGGGTATTTAGGTAATTTCACTTTCATTTCTGAGTTATTTAGGTTAAATTAAGCTAGTTTGCAAGTTTTTAGAATTTTTTATAAATTTTAGATTTTTAATATTATTTTAATATTATTTTATTATTAAAAATTAAAAGTCTGATTTTCTAGGTTTTTATATTTTTCCTAGGTTCTAAATACTTAATTAGGATTTTTGCAACTTTCCAAATATTTTTTAGGTCTTTTAATTATTTGTTATAATTAATTTAAGATTTAATTGATTTTAGGAGTTTTTAATTATTTAAAAATAGATTTAATTGGTTTTAAAATTTTGAAAAATAGTTTTTAGCTTAATTAGAGTATTTTTGAGGTTTACAAACTTGAAAATCTTGTTTAAGGCTTTTTAATAATTAATTTTGATTTTTAGGGCTTTAATTAGCATTAAAAAGTCATTATCTAATTAATTAAAAGGTTTTTGCAAGTTTTGATTTTTTGTAAACTCTTAGAACATTATTTAGGATTTTTGGTGATTTTTAGAAATTTTTAGGAATTAATTTTAATTTTGGTGGTTTTTACGACTTTACGTATACGCCTTTTTAGACTTAGTTTAATCCGTCTTCATAACCGTCATTCTTTTCTAATCCCTTTTCTATTTTTCTTTTCTCAAATATAATCACAAATTAATCCAAGTCATAACACACATAACACACTAGCCTCCTTGAGAACGAACTTAATTGGGTCATTCACACACGGTTTTCCTAAATCGTCGTGCTCACTTGCCCTATTTATTACATCCTTTTCCTAAAGGTGTAGTAAAACCTCAACATCATTTTGGCGCCGCTGCCAGGGAGGCGTGTTGTGTTTTGATTTGGCATTGTTGTTTTTCTACTAACCATAATTAGTATTTGTATTAGTAGCACTCTACTAATACGTATTATCGTTTTTCGGTTTTTGTGTGAATATTATTACTATATTGTATACGTAGAACAATAAATACACAAGTACTCCAAATACATGAGCAATCACAACCTTGACTTGGGAGGTCATTACCCAATCATTGTATTCGAATCTCAAACCAAAGAAAAAGGCAAAAATAGATAATTACTTTCGTGAAGCTTAATCTTGAAAATACAAACTATAAGGTGGGTATAAGGCGGATATTATAAAATATATCCTAAGGAAAAAGGCTCTTAAGTGCTTCGCGCCGCCTCGTTTCCCCGCTTGCTTGTGAGTATTTGATTGTGAGAGTGAATCGAGGGTTTTGCCGCCCAAAGTATTACTAAGTATCATATATATTTTCTTGGTTTCAATTTGATTAAACCCTCTTGAACGATTTGGTGTTCCACCATCGTTCTAAAGTCATCGAAGGCGTTCACTCCACGTGATCGTTTTCATTCCTTGAGGCCTTTTTAATCAAGAGATTTGATTAAGTGAGGAGATTTGTGGACTCATTGTCTACTTAATACATTTCACCAAGTTCCAAAAAAGGTTAATACAATCCAAAACCACAAAAAAATTAAAAAATACAAAACACCAAAAAGAATCTTCTTTGCTCGTCCCCTCGTTGTACGTGACGTTTATGATAACTCGAAATCAAGCAAGACGTGCTCGTAAACGAAAAAACAAATCCATCACTCCAAACAATTCTAGTGAGGAGTCTCCTATTGACGAACCCATTGTAAGAGAAGCACCAACCATGGCGAATCGAACTATGATGGAGTTACTTCAAGCACCCACCGAGGGTTATGGAGAGGCTATTGTAATTCCCGCTATCCTTGCGGAGAATTTTGAGGTTAAGACGGGTTTGTTGTCCATGATTCAAAACAACAAATTCCGTGGTGATGAGAAGGACAATCCTCACAACCATATCCGCCAATTCAATCGTCTTACCGCTACTTGCAAGTTTAAGGATGTTTCAAACGACTCGATTAAGATGATGCTTTTTCCGTATTCCTTAGCGGGGCCCGCAAAAATTTGGTTAGAGAAAGAGCCACCCAATTCTATATTGACGTGGAAGGATCTCGTGTCTAAGTTTGTGAACCAATTTTTTCCGCCCTCTAAGACTACGCACTTGAAAAACGAGATTTCAAAGTTTTCACAAGAGTTTAATGAAAGTTTTTCAACGGCTTGGAATAGGTTTAAGGAAATGTTACATGAATGTCCTCATCACGGTTTTTCCGATTTGCATCAAATTGACACGTTTTACAATGGACTTAATGATCATGAAAGGGATTATTTGAATGCCGCCGCGGGTGGTAATTTTTTGTGTAAAACGGTTGAGGAAGCTTTGGTGATAATTGAAAATAGATCTAAGGTGTATAGTCCTCGTAGCACGTCTAGTGTTCGTAAGGCTTCGTCTTCGGCTTCACCTTCTTTGTCTAATACCATCGATGCTTGCCAAATTGAGGCGAACTTGGAAAACAAGATATTTGATAAGTTGAAAGGACTTTTGATTGAGTTTAAAGTTGGTGAACCAAGTGCTCCCGCTAAGGTTAAAGCGGTTGAGGTTTCTTGCATGTATTGTGGTGGAGGTCATGATTTCTCCGAGTGCATTACCAACGGTGGTAACACTTCGAGTGCCTTTGCGGCCACGGGAAATTACAACCAAAACGGTCAAGTTTCCCGCTCTAATCAAATGACTCCACCGGGTTTTGGATCAAATCAAAATGCTAACAACTATCGCAACAATCAAGTTGGTTTTAAGAACAATTACAACAAGGGGAATTATGGGAATCAAGGGGCTAATAATCAAGTTTCAAACAAAAATGATTTTCAAAATAACAACAAGAGTTTGCAAACATTGAAAGATCTTCCAAGTGAGTTTGTTGAATATGCTAGTGGTAATGATGCTAGGTTTGACAACATTCAAAGAGAAATAATTAGCCTAAGATCCGAGTTCAAAAACGACTTGAAGAAAGAGTTGAAAAATGAGTTAGCTAATGAACTTAAAATCCACACCAACAAGATGGAAGGAAATGTCACTAGGTTGCAACAAAACCAACAAAAGATGGAACAAGGGCAACATGAGATTAAACAAGAGATGCTTAAAGCCGAGAAAAGGCAAACCGAAGCCGTATTGAGGCAATCTAATTTTGAAGATAAAATCTCGTCTATGTTTGAGGCCATAATGTGTAAACCGTCGTCAAGTGGTCTTCCTAGTAACACCATATCCAACCCTAAGGGTGAGATGAAAGTGATTACCACACGTAGTGGTAAGACACTTAAGGAGCCGATTCCTCAACCAATTGCTCCTACGGAGGAAGCAATTGAGGAAGAACCCGAGGTGGTGGTCGAAAAGGAGCATATTTCAAGCCCACAAAGTACCGCTCATGCCACACCTACGGTTGACCCATTACCATCATTGGAACCCGAGATTCCAAAGGCTATGCCTACTATGCCTCAACCCACACCACCTTTGCCTTACCCATCCAGACTTAGGAAGGAGAAACGACAAGAGCGCGACAACTATCAATTCGAGCTTTTTATGAAAATGTTTCGTGATTTGCACTTTAATGTGAGTTTTGCCGATGCCTTGGTCATGATGCCTCGATTTGCCGCTAACTTTAAGAGTATGTTGAACAACAAGGAGAAATTACACCAAAAGTCTAGTTGTTCGTCGGTTTATCTTAATCGTATACCTCAAAAAGTCGGTGATCCCGGTAAATTTTTGATCCCTTGTGCAATTCAAGACATGGAAGAATGCTTCGCCTTGGCCGATCTTGGTGCTAGCATTAACTTGATGCCACTTGCAATCTACAAGTCGCTCAATCTTCCTAATCTTACTCCTTCACGAATGTCTATTGAGTTGGCCGATCATTCCACGATTCTTGCATGTGGATTGGCGGAAGACGTTTTTGTGAAAGTGGGGAAGTTCTACTATCCCGTAGACTTCATTGTTGTTGACATCCCCATGGATCCTCAAGTTCCTCTCATTTTAGGTCGTTCGTTTTTAGATACGTCTATGGCTTTGATCGATGTGCATGCTAGAAAGATCACCTTACGTTTCAACGACGAGGAACTTGTTATAAACGCAACTCAAAACTCTCAAATTTCTCATGTTTATTCCGTTGCAACCATAAACCTCGTTGATATGATCGACGTGGTTTGCGAGGAATTTTCACAAGAAGTTCTAGGTTTTGGTGATGAAGAAACTAGTGGCAATCCCACTATGTTAGATCCAATTCTTGATAATTCGACACCAACCTTCACTCCTTTCGAAGGTGGTGGTTTTACGTTGGAAGAATTCGATGTTCCACGTACTTGTGACGAAGACCTCGACAACTATGAGGACTTCTCGATTATCAAGGATTTTCTCAACGATTTCCCATTTCCTCCACCCGAGGAGGTTATGAGTATCGAGCCCAAATCTTCACTTGAGGAACCACCTATTCTCGAGTTGAAAGATTTACCTCCTCACCTCGAATATGTCTATTTGGAGGAGGACGACAAGTTGCCGGTTATTATTGCGAAGGAACTTTCGAATGATGAAAAAACCGCACTTGTCGATGTTCTTAAGGATCACAAAGGGGCGATTGCGTGGAAGTTATCCGACATTAAGGGGATCGATCCCAAGTTTTGTACCCACAAAATCTTAATGGAGGAGGATTTCAAGCCAACAATCCAAAGTCAAAGGAGGGTGAACCCCAAAATTCACGACGTCATCAAAAAGGAGGTCCTTAAACTCCTTGACGCGGGAATGATTTACCCTATTTCCGATAGCCCTTGGGTGAGTCCTATTCATTGTGTCCCTAAAAAGGGAGGGATGACCGTTGTGCCAAACGATGCCAACGAGTTGATTCCCACAAGACTCGTGACCGGATGGAGAGTGTGCATTGACTATCGAAAGTTGAATGAAGCCACTCGTAAAGACCATTTTCCCTTGCCCTTCATGGACCAAATGTTGGAGCGTCTTGCGGGAAACGATTTCTATTGCTTTTTAGATGGTTTTTCCGGTTACTTCCAAATTCCCATCGATCCTCGTGATCAAGAAAAAACTACGTTTACGTGTCCATATGGAACGTTTGCCTATCGTAGAATGCCATTCGAACTTTGCAATGCACCGGGAACTTTTCAACGATGCATGATGGCTATTTTTCATGATATGATCGAGAAGACGATGGAAGTCTTCATGGATGACTTTTCCGTGTTTGGTGATTCCTTTACTTCGTGTTTGTCGAACCTTGAGAGAATGTTAAAACGTTGTGAGGAAACCAACCTTGTGCTCAATTGGGAAAAGTGTCATTTTATGGTTAAGAGTGGAATCGTCTTAGGGCACAAGGTCTCGAAAGCGGGGATTGAGGTAGATCAAGCTAAGGTAGACGTCATCGCCAAATTACCTCATCCCAAAACCGTCAAGGGAGTTAGGAGTTTCCTAGGCCACGCGGGCTTTTATCGACGATTCATCAAGGATTTCTCGAAGATTTCTCGACCCATTACACATCTTCTTGAAAAAGAGGCACGTTTTGTGATTGTGGTAAATTTAGATACTTGCTTTAGGAAAAACAAGCAACTAAAAATAGCGGTAAGTATTAACGAGTGATTTATGAAAACCACAAGTAATGACCCTTAATCAAATAAAGAGAAGAGAAAAAGTTCGTTTCCCAAGGAGGTATATGTGTTGTGAATTAACTTGTATTTATTTGAGATTAATATTGAGAAGAATGGGGATGAGAAGATGAAAGACGGTTACGTTAAAATTAAACTACGACGTAAAAGACGTAAACGTAAAGCCTTAGAAAAACCACAAAACTTAAAAAATTATTCTAAAACCAAAAACAAAATCAAGAAAAGATTAAAAAGGCTAAAACAAGTCTAAAATAATATAAATAAAGTTAAAAGTCCAATAAAGATATTTTAAAACCTTTTATTAATTAAATAATTAATTTTAAATGCTAATTAAAGCCCTAAAATTAAATACAACTAATAAAATACTCCAAAATATGATTTTATTGGATAAATACTTAACTTATATTATTATGAGACTACAAAGTAATTTTCTAAAAATTAAAACCTATTAAAACTATTTTTAAAACTCTAAAAATGATTAAAAATGATTAAAACCTAATTAAACTTAAAATAATTATAAAAATAAATCTAAAAGCTATAAAATTATTCTAAAAATGGAAATAGTCCTAATTAATAATAAAGAACCTAAGGAAAATGAAAAAGAAAGAAAAATAAAATTTTGAAAAATTAATAATAAAATAATAATAAAATATTGCTAAAAATAAAAAAGTTTCTAAAATTAATTATAAAAAATTTCTAAAAATCCTAAATAATATAATTAAGAGAAAAACACTAATTAGAGCTCCTAAAACCTTTTTGATAATTTTATAAAAATCCTTAAAGTTTATAAAAAACCTTAAAATATTATAAAATTAAAAATTAAAGTTTCTAAAACCTAAACTAGATGTAAACCTCAAAATAATATTTTAAAAACTAAAAATTATTTTTCCTAAAAATTAAAACTATTTTTTCTATTTTTTATTGCTTTTCTAAAATACGGGTAATAAATAAATCCTAAAAAATAATATAATAAATGGAAAAATCTAAAACCAGTCTAGAAAAATCACAAATTCTATTATAAACCTAAGAAAAATAAGCTAGATGAAATAAGCTTAATAAATAAGCTAGAAAAAATGAAAAGAAGCTACGGCTTTTTATTTAAGCAACAAATGAAAAAGTGGTTAAATATCTAACGTGTTGAGAGGCTAACAGAAAAAGCCTCATAGATCAATGGTAAGCCCTTTCACTCCTGCTCGACAGGTCGGGGGTTCGAGTCCATGCTATGACGGTTTTTGCTATTTTTTTCTTTTTTTATTTTTTTACTTTTCCAACTCAAACTGACACTTAATTAGCTTATATCCAATCCAGTAACCTTTTTTAACCAAGATTAAAACCAATTCCAAGATTAAAACGTGCCCAGTTGGGCTTGAACACTGATGGACAAGTGTGAGTGCACACTTGTGCACACTTGTGCACTTTTTGAGCCAAGAGGGCTTGGCAAGTGCTATTTTGGTGGTTGTATTTGGTACAATGGGGCACTCTTGTGCTCTTTGGAGCACAAGAAGTCAAGCTCAACTGAAATAAACACTTAGCAAGCAACAAAAAGGCAAATCAAATCACACACAAGCTAGTACCAGTTTCTGTAACAAGGTATGCAGGTTAGGGAACTCTGTAGCTTATTACTAGAAATCTAGTGATTCTTAGACTCCAAGCTTATGCAAACAATCACTTGAAACTTACTATTTTCTAAAATTTTATGAAAACTAAGAAAAATGATATGCAGGTTTTGACTTACTTTTTCCTTTTAAGACTCACAACTTGCTTTCAAAACTTGACCAAATCTGTTCTAACTTAACTACCAACTTACTACTAACCTATCTTAACCCTTTTTACCCACTCTAACACTTTTTAATAGCATAAATCAAAACTATGTTGCCCTGCTAAATCCTATAGCCAAACACCCTTGTAAAAACTGAAAACCAACTTTTCTCAAACAAAAACCTAATACAACCTATGAAAACTGATTCATACACATCAAAACATGCATAACAACTCAAATAAACACCAATCAAGCAGCTTATACACACTTAGAACACCTAAATCAAACAATCACTTGAAACTTACTATTTTCTAAAATTTTCCAAAAGTAAAAGGGAATACCTTAGGGTCTTACATCCAAGACCCTAGAGGATGTAAAATCCTCCCCCCTACCAGCTGGGGCTGGTGCTGAACACAAATCAACAGCTTCCCACACCTGCTTTAACACAAAACAAAAAAAACAAGAAAATACAAGCATAAACTTATAACACTGATTTCTTTTTCTTTTCTTTTTAAAACTTCTCCAAAATCTTTTAAAATCTTCTTTACACGTTTTAATAACCTCTAACTCACCAATTACATGAACTAAAAACACCAAATACTTTTGAGCAGATTATACCAAAGATTTCCCAAATTTTCAAAACCTTAGAATAACGTTGAACCTCAAAGTTACTCAACCAAATCAACTATGGAACTCAGAATCAAGCTTCACAACACACAACTTTTAAAAAACAACAAAAAGGAATTATAATTGAATAAATCAAAAACCAAACTTTTATTTCTTTTAAAAAGGAATTACAAGTGAGAGCTTGAAAACTGGAACAAGGGGTCATCACAGGTTGATGCCTCCTTTTATAGTACTCTAATGAACATTCTAGGCTCTTAAACATAAAACCCTAATCACTAGAAATCTCTAAAATGCCCTTGACGGTTTTGAGTTGTGAGTTGTCACATTTTGATCTAAGACGTTTATTCTTGCGTTGTGAGTAAGCAATGAACATCAGCCTTTGATTTGGGACACGTCACAAGCCTTGGAGGACAAGGTGTTCTCTGATTGGCTGAGAGGGGAATTGGGGGTGGGGTCTATAGTGAGTGGGTTGCGGGTTTTAGGAGTGGGATAGGTTTCTGCACATGTGAATCACACATGTGCAAGGTGAATTGGTTTTTAACCCATGTTTAAGTGAGATAGAACCTGGGGTGAAAAAGGGAACAGTAACTTTCATTTGATCCGTATTTGGGGGAAGTGAATGTGTTTGGCGCAATTTGAGGTTTAAATGTTTGAATGTGGCATCTTTGGTCCTTGTGTTTTCTTTCTTTTGTCTTTTCACTTTTAAAACCCATCAGCGCCTTATTAAGCTTGTATCAACTTTCACATTTTGTCATTTTTGGCACAAAACTTTTCCAAAGCTTTTCAAAGGGTTGTTTTTGACATCTTTGAATAATTCAAGGGCTGTTCTTGGACAATGTTGATCTTCAAAGGTCTTCCTTGTGTCTTTCACTTCATGAGGGACCATTATTGGCAATTTGAAATTGTTGAGGGACTATTCTTGCCATTTCTTCAAAGTTGAAGGACCTTTTTGTAATTTTGACAAACTTAAGGGACCAAACTTGTAATTATAAATATACAAGGGTTTTAAGTGTCATTTCTTCATTCTTGGAGGATCAATCTTGTTTTGTCTTCAAGTCTTCAAGGGTATTTGATGAAAATTCCATGATTAGGGCCCGGTTCTTTGTACGGCTTCGTTTCTCGTGTTCGTTTTTCCTTGTATCTTGTGATCTTTTGTCTTTTTCACGATATCCATACCTAAAATACACAAGTAAATAAACACAAGCATATATATGGTATTTTATGACATTTTAGTGCATTTAAAGCCCGAAAAGAACGATGAGATCATGTATAAATGCCATCTCATCACTCCCCCATACTAAGCCATTGCCATGCCCTCACGCAATGCTAGAATAAAGTATCTAAGCATCACCAAAGTTCAATTTTATTAACCTTTATTGAAGAGTAAAAGAAAACTTGTAACATACTACGAGATTGTGTAAAGACATAATGTATGATTTTCATCACCAAAATGTGACTTTTAGGGTCAAAGAATAGAAACAAGTTAATGTCCCTTAGAGTAAACTTCGTCATCCTTGATTGTCATACATTCCATGCTAAGTGTAAAAACGAGATCATTGTTGGTACAAGTCACAATGCTAACACTACTCATACGTCCAAATTGTGTAATACTTTTTCTCCCCGCAATCCTAGTTATTATAAAAGGAAATGGTTACTAGCATTTTTTATCTATTTGTCATGGATCACAAGTGATTCATATTGACTTATTTGAGTAGTTATTAGTCCGAAAGCAAAGTAGCACGATTTGATTAATAGTTAGCCGAAGGACAAAATCTTTTAAAACGGCTTCTCGTGTATCTCCTTAAGTTCATATCTTGGCATAACTCGTTTCACGATTTGAGACCTTTCTCGGACCGATATTTGGCATGTACTTCATACTTCAAATCTTGGGAAGACGTTCTTGAAATTATGGTCTTCTCTTCATATATTGGAATTTCTTCACTTGACGTTTTTGAGAGATTCTTCATATAGGACCACGACTTCATCATTTTTCTTCAATCTTTACTTTGGATTTTGATATACAACGATCCGCCTCCTTTTCGGACTTGGATATATTTATCCTCATACCTTGTTAGGGTCTTTTTGGATAGACTTTCTCCATTCTTTAGGGGAGTAATTGCTTCTCGTCGTGTGTCTCGATCCTTCATATTGATTTTGGAACAATGATACTTCACATCATCTTTGGATCTTTAGCAAAAATAGAGCTCCTCATGCCTTGTTAGGGCCTTTTTGGATGATCGCCAATCTTCGCGTCCCGCTTCAATAAGTTATGCCTTGGCTATGAACTCTATTCAACCCCGAGCAACTTTTAAACGATCTTGCGCTAGAGGCTAAGTAACCTTTCAAATCGTACGACCTTACTTATTGCAATTATGATTTATTCCTAATGCATTGATCTTATGGGAAGAAAAAGCCACAATTAAAAACATATGAGTTTTTGAAAGAACATTTTCATGTTCTACGTTTAGCATGATCACTTGTCTAACCCTATCATTTCTCGTTCTTCACTATATAAAGACCTCTAATTAAAGAGACTCGTGAATACTTAGCCATGCAAGTCAAAATTAAGCCAAATTTGGATTAGCTTTCATTAAGACTATATCAAATCAAAGTTTTGGGTTTTCAAGCCACCTATAGGATCTTGCACTTTCTTGGACTTTTTCAAGTTTAGAGAATGCGTTTTAAAGTTCCCTTGATAAGTGACTTTCTAGAATCAATTATAGGAACTTGCGAAAAGTTCTTGTTCTTAACCAGAATGAATTAAGACTTTCGCGTTTTAAAGCTCCCTATATAAAAGTCTAGCAAAACTTGAATTGAGCGGGTTAAGGAATGTAAATGGCTCCAAATGCCCATCAAGTCAAAAATTAACTCTTATTCTACCCATCGGAAAATATACATTCGTGTCTTAAAAACACTTATGAAAACTAAGAAAAATTTTAAAATTTGGCCATTTTTAGCCTTATTAGCAAAACAAAACATTGAAAGTTGGAAAACGTGAGGGCGTAGCAAAGCAAGTACCTATTCACCCCCCCATACTAAAAGTAAACATTGTCCTCAATGTTTCGAGTCTAAAGGTGGAGCACCCCCATACTAGAGACGAAGAGTCGAATGCTTAGGATCTAGCATGGAAAGGGTGATCAACAATATATCTAAAGCCGTTTATTAATTATGCTAAAAGATAATTGTTAGAACAATAAAGGATATGTCATGGATTCGTGAAAAACTTCTTCAAACGAACGATGGAGGCTCACGTAAACGAACACGAGAGTCTTCAATCGTAGACGATGATGATGATCTAGATAACACAATCACAAACAACCACGAGACAACGAGTTGGAAGGGTACAAGTCCCCTTATTAGTGAATATAAAAGATAAGCATGGGATCTCCCCCACGAGGCACCTCGTTTTTGATTACCGAGTCATGAGCTTGACTCGATCCCCTCAAAATGTGAACATTTAGGGAAATTCATGGTGTGGTCAATTTTTGATGGGGCTTACATGATAAACAAGGCCCAAAAAGCAACCGGTAAAAAGGACTAAGTCCTTAGATGATGCAAAATACCGGGGTCGAAAATGGCGTTCTCGTTTCCATGGGAAAAACAAATTAACGCCACTTCAACATGTGCCATAAACTCAAAGAGTTTGAAGAAAATAGATGAGAAGTAGAAGGGTGAGACAATTGGTAAGACAAACGTTTGAGCTACTCGAGGTAGACTCGCACCAAGCAAATAGATATAGTTTCCATTTATTGCATCGGTGGAAGACCGAGATTTCCCTTTACATGAAATTCCGGGATCGAATATCTCGTCCTCGGTGGACAAGGATGAGGGAACATAAGGGGCTTCCCCCATACTAGAACCACACAAAACATCGTCAAAAGGAGTAGACGAGTTTGTAGTACTCAAAGCACGCGGTGATGACGGAGTTAGATTTGTAGAAAAATCAATTAAATCACATTTAAGATCTTTTCCTTTGTTATCTTTTAAACTCTCCTTATGAAAACCCTTTTTGATTATGTCGAAAACATTCGGTGTTTCTAAGACGATGTTAGTTACACTAAAAATTCTCACATTTTGAAACCGTTTTGGTTTTGGTGGTGGCAAGTTCTCAAAACGTTTATCGACGAAGAAAACCTCCCCATCGGGGCCAACATATTCATCATCCGAAAGATCTTCCGTAGAAACCGGCAACTTATCAACACTTTTCAAGAATGAATGTTCGATATGAGACGAAGGATTTTTCGATTCAAGTATTGATGGTTTCTTCTTTGTAGGTTTTGCACTCATAACCTCCACCGGCGGAGGAAATGGTAAATTGTTTTTTGAGACATTTCCTAAAACTCTTGGTGAAAATTCTTTGCAAATTACATTGGTCGAGTCACCATGGTTTAAAGTTGCAATAGAATATACATGAGAAAGATTGGAGTTTTATGTTGCATTGATAACAAGTTCTTCCTCATTGAAACGAAGGGTGATTTTTCGAGCATGAACATCGATAAGTGCTCGGGATGTATCCAAAAATGAACGACCCAAAATGAGAGGAACTTTTCGATCGATGGGAATGTCTACAATGATAAAGTCAACGGGATAGTAAAACTTTCCGACTTTAACGAAAACGTCCTCGGCTACTCCACATGCCATAATCGTAGAATGATCGGCCATCTCGATGGACATGTTCGAAGGAGTAAGAGCCGGAAGCGAAAGCGATTTGAAAATCTCGAGAGGCATTAAATTAATACTAGCACCAAGATCGGCCAAGGCGTAGCATTCCTCCATATCTTGAATAGCACACGGAATCAAAAATTTCCCGGGATCACCGACTTTTTGTGGTATGCGGCTTAGAAAAACCGATGAACAACTAGACGATTGTTGTAACTTCTCTTTGTTGTTTAGCATACTTTTGAAGTTTGCGGCGAATCGAGGCATCATGATAAGAGCGTCGGCAAAACTTATGTTAAAATGCAAATCACGAAACATTTTCATAAATAGCTCAAATTGATAATTGTTCCGTTCTTGTGCCTTCTCTTTGTTACGTCTCGAAGGGTAAGGTAAAGGTGGTGTGGGTTGGTCATTAGGCAACGGCCTTGGAAACTCGGGTTCCACAATTGGTATTGGTTCAACCGTAGGTGTGGTTTGAGCGGTACTTCGTGGGATTGTAATGTGCTCCTTTTCGACCATCACCTCGGGTTCTTTCTCGATTTCCTTCTCCGTAGAAGTACTTGGACGAGAGATTGGTTCCTTGAAAGTTTTACCACTTCGTGTAGCAACAACCTTCAATTCTCCCCTCGGGTTGTTAATGGTATCACTAGGAAGACCACCCGAAGAAGAGGGCTTACACATGATAGCTTCAAACATCTTAGCCATTCGGTCCTCAAATTTTGATTGCCTAGCATCCGCTTTCAATAACTCTTGCTTAATCTCATGTTGTCCTAATTCCATCTTTTGTTGGTTTTGTTGAAGACGTTGGACATTTCCTTCCATTTTGTTTGCATGAGTTTTAAGTTCATTAGCAAGTTCATTTTTAAGCTCGTTTTTCAACTCGGATCTTAAGCTAATCATCTCACGTTGCATATTATCAAATTTAGCATCATTTGCTTTTGCATAATCTAAAAATTCTCCTTGCAAATTTTTCGTGTGAGCATTTTGAAAACCCTGTGTAGTGTTTTGAAAATCACGGTTTTGGTTTTGATTAGAGATTTTTCCATTCCCACTTTGATAATTCCCTTTGTTGTAATTGCGTGTGTTGCCTTGGTAATTACCTTGGTTGTTGTTTCGATAATTATTAACATTTTGATTTGGTGGAGCTTGATTTGGACGAGAACCTTGGCCGTTTTGGTTGTAAGTTCCCGTTGCTACATAAGCACTCGAAGTGTTACCATCCGCGGTAATGCACTCGGAAAGATCATGAGCTCCCCCACAAGATAAACAACTCTTAGCAACCGCTTTAACCGAAGCGGAATTGGAAGCTTCTTGAGCCTTCCAATGGGACATTAGATTAGCAAATCTATCAAAAAACCGATTTTCCTCATTAGCTTCATCATGTAAGGCGTTAATGCTACGAGACGATTGTGACGAAGATGACGAACCCATATTGGCAACACTCGGTGTGTTACGAGGGCTATAAACCTTAGATCGATTTTCAATGATTTGTAAAGCCTCATTTGTCGTCTTGCACAAAAAATTACCACCCGCGGCGGCATTCAAATAATCTCGTTCATGATCATTAAGCCCATTATAAAAAGTATCAATTTGATGCAATTCCGAAAAATCATGGTGAGGACATTCATGTAACATCTCTTTGAATCGTTCCCATGCCATTGAAAAACTTTCATTGTTACGTTGCACAAATCGTGAAATCTCATTTTTTAAGTGTGTTGTTTTAGATGGTGGAAAAAACTTGTTCACAAACTTAGAAACGAGATCGGCCCATGTCAAAATCGAATTTGGCGGTTCTTTCTCGAGCCAAATTTTTGCGGGTCCATCCAACGAATATGGAAACAACATCATCTTAATGGCGTCATGTGGAACATCCTTAAATTTGCTAGTGGCGGTGAGACGGTTGAAATTCCTAATATGGTAATGCGGGTTGTCTTTCTCGTGACCTCTAAACTTGTTTGCTTGCAACATAGACATTAAACCCGTTTTAATCTCGAAATTCTCCGCAAGGATGGCGGGAATAACAATGGCCTCTCTAAAACCCTCGGTGGGTGCTTGTAGCAACTCCATCATAGTACGATTAGCCATGACGACTTCTTGTTCTACAATAGGTTCAACAATTGGAGGTTCTTCAACAATCAACGATCCTTGATTTGCTTGCTTTTGAAGACGTTTACGAGCTCGTTTTGCTTGATTACGAGTGATCATAAACTTCACGAAGAATGGGAGGTGAGCAAAGAAGATTCTTTTTGGTTGTTTTGTGGATTTTCAATTTTTTTGTGTTTTTGATGATATTTAATTTTTTTGGATTTTGGTGTATCTTCGTAGACAACAATCTACAAAATCTCTCCTCGAATCAAACTCTTGATTAAAGAATCCTCAAAGGAATGAAAACGATCACGTGGAGTGAACGCCTTCGAATGACTTTAGAACTTTGGTGAAAACCAAATTGTTCACGATGGTTTAATCACAAAGAAAACCAAGCAAATATAGTATACGTATTAATACTTTGGGCGGCAAAACCCTCGATTAGCCTTCAATCTTAAAATACTCACAAGCAAGCGGGGAAACGAGGCGGCGCGAAGCACTTAAGAGCCTTTTTCCTTAGGGTATATTTTATAATACCCGCCTTATACCCGCCTTATACCCACCTTATAGTTTGTATTTTTCAAAATCGAGCTTCACGAAAGTATTTATCTATTTTTGCCTTTTCTTTTTGTTTGAGATTCGAATACAATAATTAGGAGATCAAATCCCAATTAAGGTTGTGTTTTCACACTTTTGGAGATATTGTATTTTGGTTGTGATACTTAATACAATATATTAATAATATTTGTACAAGAAAAACCAAGAAAACCGATAATACGTGTTAAGGGAGTTCCACTTAACACAAATACTATTTATGGATAATATCAAAAACAAAAGTTTCCAAATTAAAGAACAACACACCTCCCCGGCAGCGGCGCCAAAAATGATTGTGGTAAATTTAGATACTTGCTTTAGGAAAAACAAGCAACTAAAAATAGCGGTAAGTATTAACGAGTGATTTAGGAAAACCACAAGTAATGACCCTTAATCAAATAAAGAGAAGAGAAAAAGTTCGTTTCCCAAGGAGGTATATGTGTTGTGAATTAACTTGTATTTATTTGAGATTAATATTGAGAAGAATGGGGATGAGAAGATGAAAGACGGTTACGTTAAAATTAAACTACGACGTAAAAGACGTAAACGTAAAGCCGTAGAAAAACCACAAAACTTAAAAAATTATTCTAAAACCAAAAACAAAATCAAGAAAAGATTAAAAAGGCTAAAACAAGTCTAAAATAATATAAATAAAGTTAAAAGTCCAATAAAGATATTTTAAAACCTTTTATTAATTAAATAATTAATTTTAAATGCTAATTAAAGCCCTAAAATTAAATACAACTAATAAAATACTCCAAAATATGATTTTATTGGATAAATACTTAACTTATATTATTATGAGACTACAAAGTAATTTTCTAAAAATTAAAACCTATTAAAACTATTTTTAAAACTCTAAAAATGATTAAAAATGATTAAAACCTAATTAAACTTAAAATAATTATAAAAATAAATCTAAAAGCTATAAAATTATTCTAAAAATGGAAATAGTCCTAATTAATAATAAAGAACCTAAGGAAAATGAAAAAGAAAGAAAAATAAAATTTTGAAAAATTAATAATAAAATAATAATAAAATATTGCTAAAAATAAAAAAGTTTCTAAAATTAATTATAAAAAATTTCTAAAAATCCTTAATAATATAATTAAGAGAAAAAAACTAATTAGAGCTCCTAAAACCTTTTTGATAATTTTATAAAAATCCTTAAAGTTTATAAAAAACCTTAAAATATTATAAAATTAAAAATTAAAGTTTCTAAAACCTAAACTAGATGTAAACCTCAAAATAATATTTTAAAAACTAAAAATTATTTTTCCTAAAAATTAAAACTATTTTTTCTATTTTTTATTGCTTTTCTAAAATACGGGTAATAAATAAATCCTAAAAAATAATATAATAAATGGAAAAATCTAAAACCAGTCTAGAAAAATCACAAATTCTATTATAATCCTAAGAAAAATAAGCTAGATGAAATAAGCTTAATAAATAAGCTAGAAAAAATGAAAAGAAGCTACGGCTTTTTATTTAAGCAACAAATGAAAAAGTGGTTAAATATCTAACGTGTTGAGAGGCTAACAGAAAAAGCCTCATAGATCAATGGTAAGCCCTTTCACTCCTGCTCGACAGGTCGGGGGTTCGAGTCCATGCTATGACGGTTTTTGCTATTTTTTTCTCTTTTTATTTTTTTACTTTTCCAACTCAAAACTGACACTTAATTAGCTTATATCCAATCCAGTAACCTTTTTTAACCAAGATTAAAACCAATTCCAAGATTAAAACGTGCCCAGTTGGGCTTGAACACTGATGGACAAGTGTGAGTGCACACTTGTGCACACTTGTGCACTTTTTGAGCCAAGAGGGCTTGGCAAGTGCTATTTTGGTGGTTGTATTTGGTACAATGGGGCACTCTTGTGCTCTTTGGAGCACAAGAAGTCAAGCTCAACTGAAATAAACACTTAGCAAGCAACAAAAAGGCAAATCAAATCACACACAAGCTAGTACCAGTTTCTGTAACAAGGTATGCAGGTCAGGGAACTTTGTAGCTTATTACTAGCAATCTAGTGATTCTTAGACTCCAAGCTTATGCAAACAACAACTCCAAATAGCACTTAATCAGTTTCAAACCTAGAATCTCCCTAACACTCACAGATTTATAAAAATCAAGCACCACAATTCATTAAAATCCTAACAGAAAAATGATATGCAGGTTTTGACTTACTTTTTCCTTTTAAGACTCACAACTTGCTTTCAAAACTTGACCAAATCTGTTCTAACTTAACTACCAACTTACTACTAACCTATCTTAACCCTTTTTACCCACTCTAACACTTTTTAATAGCATAAATCAAAACTATGTTGCCCTGCTAAATCCTATAGCCAAACACCCTTGTAAAAACTGAAAACCAACTTTTCTCAAACAAAAACCTAATACAACCTATGAAAACTGATTCATACACTTCAAAACATGCATAACAACTCAAATAAACACCAATCAAGCAGCTTATACACACTTAGAACACCTAAATCAAACAATCACTTGAAACTTACTATTTTCTAAAATTTTCCAAAAGTAAAAGGGAATACCTTAGGGTCTTACATCCAAGACCCTAGAGGATGTAAAATCCTCCTCCCTACCAGCTGGGGCTGGTGCTGAACACAAATCAACAGCTTCCCACACCTGCTTTAACACAAAACAAAAAAAACAAGAAAATACAAGCATAAACTTATAACACTGATTTCTTTTTCTTTTCTTTTTAAAACTTCTCCAAAATCTTTTAAAATCTTCTTTACACGTTTTAATAACCTCTAACTCACCAATTACATGAACTAAAAACACCAAATACTTTTGAGCAGATTATACCAAAGATTTCCCAAATTTTCAAAACCTTAGAATAACCTTGAACCTCAAAGTTACTCAACCAAATCAACTATGGAACTCAGAATCAAGCTTCACAACACACAACTTTTAAAAAACAACAAAAAGTAATTATAATTGAATAAATCAAAAACCAAACTTTTATTTCTTTTAAAAAGGAATTACAAGTGAGAGCTTGAAAACTGGAACAAGGGGTCATCACAGGTTGATGCCTCCTTTTATAGTACTCTAATGAACATTCTAGGCTCTTAAACATAAAACCCTAATCACTAGAAATCTCTAAAATGCCCTTGACGGTTTTGAGTTGTGAGTTGTCACATTTTGATCTAAGACGTTTATTCTTGCGTTGTGAGTAAGCAATGAACATCAGCCTTTGATTTGGGACACGTCACAAGCCTTGGAGGACAAGGTGTTCTCTGATTGGCTGAGAGGGGAATTGGGGGTGGGGTCTACAGTGAGTGGGTTGCGGGTTTTAGGAGTGGGATAGCTTTCTGCACATGTGAATCACACATGTGCAAGGTGAATTGGTTTTTAACCCATGTTTAAGTGAGATAGAACCTGGGGTGAAAAAGGGAACAGTAACTTTCATTTGATCCGTATTTGGGGGAAGTGAATGTGTTTGGCGCAATTTGAGGTTTAAATGTTTGAATGTGGCATCTTTGGTCCTTGTGTTTTCTTTCTTTTGTCTTTTCACTTTTAAAACCCATCAGCGCCTTATTAAGCTTGTATCAACTTTCACATTTTGTCATTTTTGGCACAAAACTTTTCCAAAGCTTTTCAAAGGGTTGTTTTTGACATCTTTGAATAATTCAAGGGCTGTTCTTGGACAATGTTGATCTTCAAAGGTCTTCCTTGTGTCTTTCACTTCATGAGGGACCATTATTGGCAATTTGAAATTGTTGAGGGACTATTCTTGCCATTTCTTCAAAGTTGAAGGACCTTTTTGTAATTTTGACAAACTTAAGGGACCAAACTTGTAATTATAAATATACAAGGGTTTTAAGTGTCATTTCTTCATTCTTGGAGGATCAATCTTGTTTTGTCTTCAAGTCTTCAAGGGTATTTGATGAAAATTCCATGATTAGGGCCCGGTTCTTTGTACGGCTTCGTTTCTCGTGTTCGTTTTTCCTTGTATCTTGTGATCTTTTGTCTTTTTCACGATATCCATACCTAAAATACACAAGTAAACAAACACAAGCATATATATGGTATTTTATGACATTTTAGTGCATTTAAAGCCCGAAAAGAACGATGAGATCATGTATAAATGCCATCTCATCATTTTGTCTTTGACGAAGATTGTGTACGAGCCTTTGAGATCCTTAAGAGGAAACTTACCGAAGCTCCCATCCTTGTTGCTCCAAATTGGAACCTCCCCTTTGAACTTATGTGTGATGCAAGTGATTACGCTATTGGGGCCGTTTTGGGGCAACGTCATGAAAAGCACTTCTTGCCTATACACTATGCTAGCAAGACGATGACCGAGGCTCAACTTAAATACACTACAACGGAAAAGGAGTTCCTTGCCGTGGTGTATGCATTTGAGAAATTCCGACCTTACCTCGTCTTGACGAAATGCATAGTGTATACGGACCATTCGGCTATCAAGTATCTCATGGCTAAACAAGATGCAAAGCCGAGATTACTTCGTTGGATTCTCCTCCTTCAAGAATTTGATCACACCATTGTTGACAAAAAAGGAGCCGAGAATCTAGCGGCCGATCATCTCTCTCGTTTGGAAGATCCTCACCAAAGTGTTTACGAGCCTAAGGAAATCACCGAAACATTTCCGATCGAGACACTTGGTTTAGTGAATTCCAAACTTGATTCTTCTACCCCATGGTTTGCGGATTTTGCAAATTACCATGCGGGTAACTTCATCGTTAAGGGTATGACAACTCAAGAAAAACGAAAATTCTTTCGTGATGTCAAGTTCTACTTTTGGAACGACCCTTACTTGTTTCGAACTTGTGCGGATCAAATCATCCGCCGTTGTGTATTTGGCACCGAAGCTTCTAATATCCTTAGAGCTTGCCATGAGGGACCCACGGGTGGTCACCACGGTGCTAATCTCACGGCTAAAAAGGTGTTTGATGCCGGCTTCTTTTGGCCTACTATTTACCGAGATGCACAAATCCTTGTGAAGTCTTGTGATGCATGCCAACGACAAGGAAAAGCCTCACAAAAAGATGAAATGCCACAAAATATCATTCAAGTATGTGAGATCTTTGACGTTTGGGGAATAGACTTTATGGGGCCGTTCCCATCATCTCGTGGTAATAAGTATATCCTTGTTGCGGTTGACTACCTTTCTAAGTGGGTGGAGGCAAAGGCCTTGCCCACTAATGATGCTCGTGTGGTAGTTAAGTTCTTGAAAAGTTTGTTTGCTAGGTTTGGAACCCCTCGTGCTATCATAAGCGATCGTGGAACCCATTTTTGTAATGACCAATTCGAAAGAGTCTTAAGGAAATATGGGGTTACACATCGTCTTTCTACGGCTTATCACCCACAAACGAGTGGGCAAGTCGAGGTTTCAAACCGAGCATTGAAGAGGATCTTGGAGAGATCCGTGGGGGAAAACCGACAATCTTGGTCGGATAAGTTAGACGATGCTTTATGGGCCTTTAGGACCGCTCATAAGACACCCATTGGGTGCACTCCCTATAAGCTTGTGTATGGAAAGAATTGTCATTTGCCTATCGAGTTAGAACACAAGGCTTATTGGGCCCTAAAGCATTGTAATGATGATATGGAGACCGCGGGGAAACACCGGAAAATGCAATTAAATGTATTGGATGAATTAAGGGACATTGCTTATGAAAATTCGTTGATTTACAAAGAGAAAACTAAAAAGTTGCATGATTCAAAAATTAAAAACCGGGTTTTTAACATTGGGGATCAAGTTTTACTTTTTAATTCAAGACTTAAAATCTTTTCCGGTAAATTGAAATCCCGTTGGTCCGGTCCATTCACCGTGACTCAAGTGTTTCCGTATGGGACCATCGAGCTAGCTCAAGATGATGGTCCTAACTTCAAGGTGAATGGACATAGGTTAAAGCACTACTTTGGTGGGGAAGTTCCATCCTTGAACTACCTCGACCAAGTCACCTTCCCCAATGATAATTAGTATTGAGGGGATCGAGTCGAGCTCATGACTCGGTAATCAAAAACGAGGAGCCTCGTGGGGGAGTCCCATGCTTATCCTATGTACATATTATCGCTTTCTTAGTCTAATGTAGCTTACGTGTGGGGATTTGTGCCCTTCCAACCTTTGTTCCGTGGTTGTTTGTGATATGTGGTTTTTAGATCATGATCTTCACGATTGAAGCCTCTCGTGTTCGTTTTATGGGAGCACTCGATCGTTTGCTTGGGAGACATTTCTCAATATCCATGATATATCCTTTTGATGTTCTAACCTTAGGTTTTTAGCACACTTCATAAACGGCTTTAAATTTAATGGTTACACCCTTTCCATGCTAGATTAGGCATTCGACTACGTCTCTAGTATGGGGGTGTTTGCACCCCTAGACTCGAAACATTGAGGACAATGTTTAACTTTAGTATAGGGGGGTGAATAGATACTTGCCTTGCCAAACCTTCACGCTTTCCAAAGTTTATCGTTTTGTTTATCATTTTGTTGCAAAATAAGGCTAAAAATGGCCAAATTTTAAAGTTTTCTCATGTTTTATAAGTGTTTGAAGACACGAATGTAGATTTTCCGATGGCGAGAATAAGAGTAATTTTTGACTCGACCGTGCGTGTTGAGCACTTAGCTTTGATTCCTTAACTACACATTAGGCTAAGTCTCTTAAATGAGGACGAGAAATGATAGGGTTAATTATAAGTTACTATGCTAAACGTAGAGTACTCGTATTCTTTCAAAAACTCATGTGTTCTCGTTGTTTGCTTATTCTCCCTTCGCATGTAAATATTTTTTGCTTAATAAATATTGACTTAGCGGTTTAGTTGGGATTGTTGGGTTTCTAGTCTTTTCTAGTAGCTTCCGTGTAATTAAATTGGGAAGACATTAAGGTATCGCCAGCGTCACGGTTTTGAAGTATTGGCAACTCGAATAATCAAAAGCTTCACCCAATAATAAGATTTCAAGTGCTCACCTAAATCAAGCAAACAATTTGAAGCCCCACAAGGCCGAAAAATCTATGCAAAATTGAAAGTGAATCAAGCCTTAATCTTCGAAGCTTTAAAGATCCAAAATTCGCCTTAGCGTGAGGATATACGTCTTTGGCTAATAAAACAACCGATGAGGCGGATAATAAAAGGCAAGGAAAGACCGAAGTCATAATAAAAGCTTCATGGCAAAGTTGAATAAAAGATGGAGGTAAACCAAATATAATAAGGCCCTTCCGTTAGGGGGCGTATAAAAGTCTTGGTAATAAGTCTCATGTTCAAAACCGTTATAAAACCGTATTTATCGATTCTTCTTGTCAACTTAATTTTTTAACATCGTCGTCTATTAGGAGGGGTTATTGATTTGATGGTCTTAGTTACACCGTTAGGACTCTATTTTTAGACCTAAATCTCTAATATCGCATAAGTCAAACAATGTATCCTCGTGAAACATTCAAGACATCAAAAAATATAAGAGATACAACTTAGGAATAATGGGAGGATAAGTACGTGATTAGGGCATATGAGTAGTGTTAGCATTACTAACTTATAATGACAATGATCTCGTTGCACGCTTATCATGGAATTGGAGTGAAAATCGAGGATGACGAAATTATTTCTAACGAAGCATTCACGTGTTCTTATTCTATGAACCTAAACGTCCCATTTTGCGATGAAAATCATACATTATGTCTATAACACAAGTAGTAGTAGTAGTGTAGCTAGTTTATCATTTTAATAAAGTGAATAAAATGAATTTTGGAGATGCTTTGATACTTTATTCTAGCATTGCGTGAGGGCACGGCAATGGTTTAGTATGGGGGAGTGATGAGACTGCTTTTATACATAGTCTCATCTTCCAAATAGGGCTTAAAATGCATTAAATATCATCAAAATACCCAAATATATGCTTGTATTTGTTGCTTGTGTATTTTAGGTACGGATATTGAGATAATGACAAAAGATCACAAGAATCATGCAAAAACGAACACGGGAAACGAAGCCGCACAATGAACCAAGCCCTAGTGAAGACTTTCCCAAGATCAACCCTTGAAGATTTGAAGAATTATGAAGAAGGGTCCTCCAATTATGAAGAATTGACACTTTATACCCTTGTATCCTCATAATTACAAGTTTGGTCCCTAAAGTTTGTCAAAATTACCAAAAGGGCCCTTAACTTTGAAGAATTGGCAAGTTTAGCCCCTCAACAAAGCTAAATTGTCAACCAATATCATCCACAAAGTCAAATATATCATGAAGTCCTTCAAAGTACAAGAAATGACAAGATTGGTCCTTTGAAAAATCCAAAATTACAAAAAGGACCCTCAACTTTCAACAATTGGCAAAAATGGTCCCTCAATTATCAAGACTTGGCAATTTCAGTCCTCCAAGATGACAATCATACAAGTCTAGACCATTATCATTGAAGAAAATACCAAACCAACCCTTGAAGAATTCAAATATGGCAAGAAATACCCCTGAATTCATGTTACAAAAGTTTTTGGGCCAAAAATGCAAAAAGTCCAAAGTTGATAAGGCTTATATGGGCGCTGATAGAGTTTTGTTTGCAAGTGACAAGTTATTGGGAAGTGAGGGGTTAAAGCTGGCAGACAAGTATTATTACCTAGACCAACCAATGGGTGACACGTGTCCCACTCAATCTTCACAACCAATCAAAACCCACCATTTCTCCACCTCATTTCCCACTCACCGTTTATATTAACTAACTTTTCAAATAAGTTAATTAATATTAAATCACGCGCTAAACACCCCTTTTAAACTTCAAAACAAATCAAACAACCTGTTCTTCATGTTCTTGATAAAATTAGGCATTCCTTAATTACTTGTAATTAAGCCCTAATTGTTTCCAGATTTATGATTAACCATCCCATAAACACATCCCAAACCTTAAACATGACACCCCACCAACCCACATGCTACATGGGACCTCCCCTGCTACGTCTAAGAGGAAGAAGACAAAGAAGAGCCAGTCATCCAACGTCCCACAACTGTGCTTACATCCTAAGCTTGTTACAAGCCCTTGGATCACTTTTTCACTTGCCAACTCATGCTACAAGCCAAGAAGAGTCACATGATCTTCAAAAGATGCCAAAGCTGCAAGGGCAAAATGGGGACTTCTACACATTAGGGTTTACGTTTTTTCTTGCTTAACTAGTTCACTTGTAGCCTATATAAAGGCATCTAGGTCTCTCATTTACAGCTGCTTTTGGTTTTTCCCTTGTTCAAACACTTGTAAATCCTTTTTCAGTTTAATGAATTTGAGTTAAGTGATTTGAAGAAAGACCAAGTGCCACCTTTATTTCTGTTGTTTATGTTCTTAGTTTACTGCTTTTGAAGTTTAAAACCTGTTTTCAAAAGAGTAGTGTGCACAAGTTTGCATATTTTCCTCATTTTCTTGATATTTTGCTAAGTCTTGTTCCAATCTTGGAATTCTTGGGCTATAGGGTTGATCATAGCATCCTAACTGAGTTGGTTAAGGTGTGGTGAGGCTTATAACTTGGGGATAATCAAGTGTGGGGTAACAAGTTTGCATCAATCAAGATTTTTCCAAGTTTCTGATTTTTTATGTTATTGTGGTTAACCCTTGTTGAATCTTAGCAGGCTTTTGTGGAAGCTTGTGCTTGTTCTTGCTAGCACATAAGCTCAAAATTCGTGGGTGTGGATGTACATCCATGAGGTTTGCTTACTTAATCTCCAAATCTGCATAAATTGTGATTTTTGGTGATATTTGTATGAAACTGTTGTTCTTGTGAATTTTGTGGCTTGTTCTTGCTTGAATCTGTTATTTAGACGTTAGAGTGTTAATTGATGCTTGGTTGGCCTGAAATCTTGTTTTGCTTTTGAAAATCTTGGTTTGAAAAAGTTAAAGGGGTGTTTGGGTCTACTGATTTGTGCTTGTAATCTGATTTTGTGTTAAGGGAAAGTGTTGTTTATGCTTTGTATCTGATATACCTTTGTTTGAGAGTGTTTTGCTGCAAGTTATTGGGTTTGAACACTTGAATTGATCAATCTGCTATTAAGGCCTTGTTTCTGCTTATTTTGACCTAGGATTTTGGGAACACTTAGTGTGTATGCATGCTTAGGGATAAAAGTGGTTTAAACAAAGTTAACTTAACCTGCTTGAAAGATTTGAGGTGTTGAAATTGGCTTGTGTGTCAAATACATCAGCAAAAGTAGAAATCTGCATGTGTAGTGTTCATCAATAACTTTGATAGCTTGGATCTTGCTTAATTCTTTGAACCAGTGCATGAAACCTGTTTAGACTTGCTTATTGGAGTTTATTATAGCTTGTGTGTGCATTTGGTTGAATTTGGTTGGCTGATTTGTGCTAAAATTGCTCTTGAATGCTAAACTGCTCATTATTCATGTCTGTGCTATATCTGGTGATAAATTGATTAAACTGTATCAATTGGCTGTTTGTGATTGTGTTATTTTGCTTGTTATTGACTCCTTTTGATCCAAAGATAAATTGGGTGCCTTTGTGAAAACTGAATCCAAGAAAAAGTCACTAAAGACAACAAGTCAAAATAGTCAAGCAGTGGGAAAAGTTCCCACTGCTCCACATCCAAAACTAGCCCCTGCTAGTGCAATTTCATCATCAGCTTATCAATAAGCTATTCTAGCTTATTCTGACTTGCAACAACTTATTTTTTGTAATAGATCTTCATTATTTGACCCATTTAAGTGAACTGGAGCTTATCAGACTTTTACTTTGACTTTTCACTAGAAAACCAACTTGTTTGACTTTTAAGATAAGTGCTTATTTGATTTTCCAGCTTATTGAGTGTGCTTATTTGAAAGTTCTTTGGTTTTTAAGCTTAGTTTTGTCAAAAGAAACATTTTGCAACTTGAATCAGCTTTTGAGGTGGTCTAGATCATAAAAACGACTATTTTGTCGTTTTGTGAATAAGTTGTTGACTTGTTTCTGGCTTATTGAGTGGTCTTATTTGAAATTTCTTTTTACAGAAGTCTTTGTTAGGTCAAAAGAAGGTTGTGTGTTAAATTTTAGCTTATGGCAACAGCTTATAGCTTAATGGGCCAAAAAGCCCATTAAGAATAAGCTGCTTATTATAAGTTAGCTTATTTCACATTTTCAGCTTTTGGGCCTTTGAGAAAAGTTGTTTAAAATCAAATTTTGAGTCAACCTGTGCTTTTTGAGCTTATTTTGAGCACTTTTTCTTATTGGGCCTTAATTAAGCCCAATAAGGGACTGTTTAGGGTTTGGCCCATTTTCTAGGCCCAATAGGGGTATTTAGGTAATTTCACTTTCATTTCTGAGTTATTTAGGTTAAATTAAAGTAGTTTGCAAGTTTTTAGAATTTTTTATAAATTTTAGATTTTTAATATTATTTTAATATTATTTTATTATTAAAAATTAAAAGTCTGATTTTCTAGGTTTTTATATTTTTCCTAGGTTCTAAATACTTAATTAGGATTTTTGCAACTTTCCAAATATTTTTTAGGTCTTTTAATTATTTGTTATAATTAATTTAAGATTTAATTGATTTTAGGAGTTTTTAATTATTTAAAAATAGATTTAATTGGTTTTAAAATTTTGAAAAATAGTTTTTAGCTTAATTAGAGTATTTTTGAGGTTTACAAACTTGAAAATCTTGTTTAGGGCTTTTTAATAATTAATTTTGATTTTTAGGGCTTTAATTAGCATTAAAAAGTCATTATCTAATTAATTAAAAGGTTTTTGCAAGTTTTGATTTTTTGTAAACTCTTAGAACATTATTTAGGATTTTTGGTGATTTTTAGAAATTTTTAGGAATTAATTTTAATTTTGGTGGTTTTTACGACTTTACGTATACGCCTTTTTAGACTTAGTTTAATCCGTCTTCATAACCGTCATTCTTTTCTAATCCCTTTTCTATTTTTCTTTTCTCAAATATAATCACAAATTAATCCAAGTCATAACACACATAACACACTAGCCTCCTTGAGAACAAACTTAATTGGGTCATTCACACACGGTTTTCCTAAATCGTCGTGCTCACTTGCCCTATTTATTACATCCTTTTCCTAAAGGTGTAGTAAAACCTCAACATCAATTAATTAATTAGTTATATAACTCGCGCCTAAACACTTATTTAAATCCCAAATCAGATCAGATTAACCACTATTCACTCAAGAACCCTAATCCTAATTAACCTCAAACCAAAGGGTTATTAGCTAATAATATCCAGATCCTTGATTTAACATGTAACAAACAAAACCCAACCCATACATTTGATGCCACCTCACCCAAATGGTCACATGAACGCTCCCCTGCTACTTTTGGGACAGAGAGAAAAGACATTGTCAGGGAATCAATGCCCCAAGCTCGTGCTTCATTCCTACGCATCAAATGGACGCACAAGATCATTTTACACCCCCTAGCATCTTCACAAGACTCCAAAATCTTCACATGGCTTGAATATTCAAAAATTAGACAAGGGAAAATATGGGACTTCATACATTAGGGTTTATAGCTTTTTATCAGCATCTTAGTTCACATGTAGCCTATATAAAGGCATTAGGTCACTACATAGCAACTTGTTCTTGGTTTTCTTTGGTCAAGTTTATGTAAATCCTTTGTTTCAAGTGAATGAAAAAAGTGTTTGAAATCTATAACGAATTCCAAGTTCCTCATTTAATCTTGTTGTTTATGTTCTAAATTTTTGATTTTAAGTTCCAAGAGTTTGGTTTTAAGTTACTGCAAATTTGTTCAAAGGTTTTCAAAAATCTGATTTCTTTCCATGTTTGGTACAAACACTTGAACTTTTGGATCAAAAGTTTATCATAGCACCCTGATAAGGTACTTATCAAGGTGTAGTGAAGCTTGTGGTTTGGGAGGATTCAAGGAGTGGGTACAAGTTGGAACTAATCAGCATGTTTTCATTTTTGTTATATAAACTGTTGCTTAGACTTTGTTTGATCTTAGCAGGGTGTTTTGTTGGAAGCTTGTGGTTGTTAAGCTACCACATAAGCTATAAATTCGTGAGTGTGGATGTACATTCATGAGGTTTGCCTTCTTCCCTTGTTAAAACTATCAAAAATGTGGTTCTAAGTGATTTTGAGTATTTGTTTTTGTGTGGTGTTACTTGCTGCATGAATCTTGTTCTTTATGCTTTATGATGTTGTTATGATGTATGTTTGAGCTTGATTCAGTCTTGAACATACTTTTGCTTTGTTAAAATTGGATTTAAAAAAGTTAAAAGGGTGTTTGGGATTGCTATTTGGTTCAAGTCTGCATGAGTTTGAGTATGTGTTAAGGTTTGCATGTGCTTGTGTATGTTGTAGGTGTGGTTAGAGTCCATTATCTGCATAACTTGGGCTTTGAAACCTTGAATCTGAATATGTGGTTTATCAAGCTTGTTTTAGGTCCATTTGACCTGCAACCTTGTGAACACCTAGAGTGCATGCTAAACTAGGGTTAAAAAGTGTTAAAACAAAGTTTGTGTAATCTGATAAGTAGATTTGAGGGTTTCAAATTGGATTTGTGGTCATTTAGTTCAGCCAAAATGTTTTGGTGTTCATCAGTAAAAATGGTTAAGTCACTTAGGGTTCTAACTAGCTCAAATATATAAACCAGTGCATGAAACTAGTTTACTTATGCTTCATTAAGTTTATTTAAGCTGTTATATGCTTTTGGTTAAGATTGGTTGGCTTATTCTTGCTCAAACTGCTTTTTAATCACCAGATCTGCTTATTATGATGTATTGATTGTGGTAAAATACGACCTTTTAGGAAAAAAGGCGTAAAAGAGGAAAGTATTAAACAAATGACTTAGGAAAATCAAGTGTTAATGACCCAAATAAGTTCGTTTCCCAAGGAGGTATATGTTTGTGAATAATTCGTAATTGGTTTGAGATTAATATTTGAAAGAAGGGGATGAGAAAATAGAATGACGAAGACGTGAAAATCATTACTACGACGACTAAATTTAAAACCGTAAAAAGTGCTAAAATAAAAATAAATTCTGAAAATTCCCAAAAAATTACCAAAAATCAAATTAAATAAACTAAGAATTTACAAATGATCAAAACTTTTTCAAACATTTTAATTTTTAAATGCTAATTAAAGCCCTAAAAATCAAAATAATTATTAAAAAGCCCAGATAAAGATTTTTCACTTTGTAAACCTCTAAAATAACCAAATAAGACTAAAAACTATTTTTATAAAATTTTAAACTAATTAAAACTATTTAAAATGATTAAAAACTATTACAAACTTAAAATAATTCTAGAAATTAGGAAAATGATGATAAAATTAATCTAAGAGTTGCATAAATCCTATTTTAATGTATTAAACCTAAAAAAATATAAAAAGTGCAAAAATGTGAAACATGAAATATAATAATAAAATAATATTAAAAATCCAAAAATTATAAAAAATTCTAAAAACTTGCAAACTAGTTTGTTTTAACCTAAATAATCAGAAAATGAAAGTAAAATTACCAAATTACCCCTATTGGGCCCCCAAATGGGCTAAAAACCAAAACAGTCAACCTTAATGGGCTTAATGGGCCCAAAAAGTCAAACTTGGCCCAAATGAACTGAAAAAGCCCTATCTGACTCAAAATTCAATTCTAAACACAAAGTCTGAAGGCCCAAAAGCTGGTTTTGAGCTTATCACAGCTTAAATAGTCAACCGCTTATTCTTATTGGGCCAATAAGCCCATTAAGCAATAAGCCAATGCCATAAGCTCTGCTTAAACACACAACCTTCTATTGAGATGCCTAAGAGATATGTGAAAAGAAATTTCGAAAAAGTACACTCAATAAGCCAGAAATAAGCAAAGAAGAATTTCACTAAAAGACAAAATAGTCGGGTTAGAGTTCTAGGCTGTTTCAAAAGCTGATTCTTTTTCAAAAGCTCACAAATAGCTTAACTAAGAATAATCAATCATAAAAATCACAAAAAGCCAAGTAGAATAAGATGTAGGAGCAAATAAGCTGGCTGAAAAGGCAAAACAAGCTAGTTTTCTAGCAATAGCTTAACCAAATGACTTGTAACCTTCCAGACTTGTTATTAATCTGAGAAAAATGACACATATTACAAAAGCCAAGTTGTTGCCTGTACCAATAAGCAGTTCTCAAAAATAAGCCAAAATGTGCTTATTTGACCAAAAGTCAAAGTCCTCCAAATTTCACCAAATGTTCAGGAATTGTTTGTAAGCTTGTTATAAGCAAATTTTGTGAAGAACTCAAGGTGGAGTCCTTGTGAATCAAGAGGTCAATTGACCAACTGATGACAGATTTTGGCAAATAAGGCTTAATAAGCCAGTTAGCTTATAAGCCAGCAACAAAGCAAACCAAATAGCTAAAACTACTCACAAGCAGCACATAAACAAGATCCAAGCAATAAACAAGCAGGGAATACACTAGATAACAAAATGCAAGGCAAAATTGAGGTGGTCACTTTGCTGATGCAAATGACCATTTCAGCCAACTTTGATTAGCTCTAGCACCCACAATAAGCCACCAAATTCAACAAACAGATACTGCACAGATAGCTTATCACCTAAACTCTTCCCAAACCATATTTCAGACCTTAGATCCAACAAACAAAGATTTTATTGGATCTGATGTGTTTGACCAATTTCAAACCAATTTTATCAGATTTTTCCAAAACTTGAAATCCCTTTTCCAAACCTCTTGATATTTAACCAGTGACTAAAACTTGTTGCATATGACTTCTTTAGACTCCCAAAACCCTAAGAACCAAGGGCACAAGGCTACAAGGCCTTATTTTCCAATAATCCCAAACAGCCTCGTTTTAGTCCTTTTTCAAACAAACTTTTTATTCAATCACATAACCTACTGATTTTATGGTTCAAAAACTTCAACTAGGTGACAACTAAGAGATACGAACTATAAAACACAAAGCACAAACACCAGAGCAACAAATCACATGGAAAAATATAAATCAGACAATAACATGAAATTTTTTAGAGGAAACTTAACAAGAGGTTATACCTATCCCCCACAACCTCCTAGAGGGATCAACAATGCTCCGTGGACCTTGTTCAACAGCAAGAACAAGACCAAGGTACTTGAACAAAGGAGATGAGATGTGCCTTGGTTGATTGTTCAAAGCAGAACCTCAAGGGCTTTATGTCTTCAACACAATCAGTAAACAACCAATCCAAAGGTTGATAAACCTTCACTAGCTTGGTGTCAACAAGCTTGCAAGGGCTTATAGCTTTTGGATAAGGGTTAGTACAAGTAAAACAGCAAAATCAGAAGACTATTTTCAAGCTTATTTAAACTTGAAAACCTTACCAAACATAAACGTGTTTAAACCACAAGATCTAAACACCTTTATAACATCAAATGGAACTCAAAATTACCCTTAAACAACGCCAACTTTCAAAAACATAAAAAGGAATTACAATTTTATTAAAATACCAACTTTTATAAATTTTAAAAAGGAATTACAATGTTTAAAGAGTAAAACTAGAACAAGGCTCTCTCTCACAAGTAGAGGAGTCCTTATATAGGCCACAAGGGATGAGATTATAATGAAAACCCTAGGCTATGAAGTCCCTAAAATGCCCCTTGAATCTTCTAGACGAATTGTGTTGTAGAGCTGTCCAAATGCATCCTGGCTGTTCATTTTAGCTTTGGAGTTAAGCAATGAGTGTTGGCTGTTGATTTGGCCACGTGGCATTCCTTGTAGAGGAAGTTGGATTATGATTGGTTGACGTGTGAATGGGTGGGGTCCCTTGGTGAGTGGGTGATAGGTGTGAAAACACCCATCCTTTTTACCACTTAATTGCAATAATAACCGAGCCAAAACGTGTATTTTATGTCATTTATGTCGGAATTATGCGTGGTTTGTGTTTTATTGTGTTTCAGGATCAAAATGTGAAAAAGGGAAGAAAACACGGTCTTTCACGGGCGTTTATTGAAGAAAAAGACAAAAGACGAAGTCAAAAGATCAAGAATGCAAAAAGAACGGAAGTCCAAGGCTTATTCTGAAGATTTATCGAAGAAAATGTCCAAAGACGAAAGTTTAATGAAGCCGAAGAACTCAAGTCTAAATTATTGAAGAATTATAAGACGAGTTCAAATTAATCCCGAGACTAAGTCGAAAAAGTCGAAGAACTTAAAAGACGAGAAGACGTGAAGAAAGAAAGAGAAGAAAAGAGGAAGCCTCCCACCACCCTCCTTTCCTATATATACCCTTCATATCACCACATGAAAGGAGTTAGTCAATTTTTAGATTAGTTTTAGTTGTAGGAGTAGGATTAGTTTTAGAGAGAGAAAGTGACAGTTTCTCTCTCTAGAATTTTAATCTTTCATCTTTTATCTTTCTTGTTTTTAATCAAATCTTTTAAGTTTAATCTTATCTTAATCTTCATGTTATTGATCTTTCTTGTTAATCTTAATCTTGTTTTCATCATCTTTTTCATCTAGTTCTTATTTTAAGTTTTGATCTTTAAAGTTCATCTTTTTATATTTTGATTCTAAAAGTTTGTTGATTTTAAGTTTGATAAGTTGATGTTCGAGCTTATTTAGTCATTTTTTCATTAATGATTCGTATTAGTTTTGGTTTGAGCTTATTCCAATAGCTTAATACCATTTCCTTTATTTTCGGATCAAAGAACCCATCGGAAAGGGTTTTACAACTTTTTTCCGACCATAGATTCCGACCAAGTCACCCCACTTTCCGATTGAGTCCAATCGGAAAGGGGTTTCCATTTTCCGATTGGCTTTAGGATATTCCGACGGTTAGCACTCTCACATTCCGATTGAGTTCCTTTTCTTCAATATTCCGATCATGCACGATTTGCTTATTCCGATTGGTATTCTCATGTGTATTCCGATCAATCATCAATTCCCATCCGATCGGAATACTTTCCGATCGGGACATTTTTTTTTGGTGTATTCCGATTTGGGTGCATTTGACTTGTTTTGATGTTTTGTTTTAGTTAAAGTGTAAATTTTTCTCGTTTTATGGTTAGTCTATTTTAATTTCGTTCCGCATTTTTACTTTAATTGTCAATTTACTTTTTCGCTAAGTTTTACTTTTACGTCATTCAAGTTCTTGTCATTTATTTTTAACGCTTTAAATATTGCACCGCTTTACATTTTAACTTGTTTTAATTTTAATTTCCCGTCCTTTGTTATTAAGTCTTGCACATTTACTTTTCCAAAACCAAAAATATTTGATTCACCAAGAACAACTAATCTCACACATTTAACCGGAAATCAATTCGATTAGACACCGAGAAAACGAACTCTTTTCAACTAGTAAAATCTATATATAAAATGGCGCCGCTGCCGGCTCTTTTCGTGAGGATCGAAAGTTTTTTGTGAGAGAAGCGTTGGCTTTTGGGATCCGTTCACTTGTGAACGTTATTTTTCGTTTCAAAAATTTTCAAAAATCCAAAAACATTTGAAAAATCATAAAAAGCATTTCTTTTTCAAAGTTTTGCACCAAAAATATTCTTCTTGCTTATCTATCTTTCTTTATGGATTTTTATGTCCATTGTGTCGGGTGTGGGAGACAACTGTACGGGAACGATTCTTGTCAATGGTGTACATGTGAGCGGTGCGGAAACGATATCGACAACACACAATTCGGATTTTGTCCTTTGTGCAACTCGACTAATTCGTCCTTTTTGAACCCACCTCCTATTCCCACGTGCACCTATTGTGGAAGCGATTCTCATTGGCATATTTCGTGCCCGGTTCCATACCCGTATGATCACGGGCAAGAACCGGGGTACAATTATGACTATGATAATAGCTATCCACAAGACGCACCCAGTCTTTCTCCTCAACCGTTCTGCAACAACTGTGGGGGTACTCACGATACCTATTATTGTCAACCAATGAATTGTTATGAGCCAAATCCGTGTCCTCAGTTTTCTTCACCTATGGATTATTACGAACCAGACCCGGTTTCTAATTATTCTCAACCGATGAACAACTATGAGCCACAACCTTGCTACAATTCAGGTTTTCAACACTATGAGCCCCCACATCACACCCTTAATCATCAATCCAATGAGCAAACTAGTCTTGATCAACAACTCACTTCTTTAAATGACATTCTAGAAAGTCTAGCTCAACTCCGAGCTGACTTACATCAGGAAAGGCAACCGTTGCTTGATGTGGACGAAACCTTGAAAACCACCGACACCTTTTTGAGCCAATTTAGTCGTTTTCCCTTCTTTTCTACACCAAAATGTTTAATTACAGCGTGGGATAGAATTGGTGAAATTGAACATACTCGGGGCGATGAACAACAAAAGTTGCTGCATGAGCTTCTTAAAGATGTGGAGGTTATCAAGGAAGAGTTAGCCGACTATGTCACTCCTAATTGGACTCGTCCCATCTATTATGATGATGACGACGATTATGTCTACACTTTCAACCAATCTTCTGAAGTTGCTGCTCCTACTGTCGATATTCCTACTGCATCTAAGGATCTAGATTCGTTGAATGAGCTTAGTAATGTTGGTCTCGACAAAGTATTGGATGATGAGGTTTGTGACTTACCTACTATGGAGCCTGAGGACGACATTGCTCTTACGGAAGAAGTCGATCCTAGTGATGACGATTCTTCTCTCTGCTATGAGAATTTCACTTTTGAAATTTCTGAATCTCCACCGGGAGATGCCGACGATGACGATTTATTCTCTCCGGTTTACGAGAAGTTCAGCGATGAACTTGATCTTGTGGATGAGGTGGAAGACGTGCTTCATCGCGATAGGTTACGGAAAGTACACCTTCTTATTGCTCAAATCGAAGAGTTGACTTCTCCTATTTCCAAGCCTTTACCTCCATCTCCTCCTACCGTTGAAGATAATGACCCATTGCTGGAAGAAATTGACATCCACTCCATCCCTCCAGGTATTGATGATTATGACACGGAGGGGGACATTATTTTTGATAATTTGCTACTTGAAGGTATTGTCCCAAGTTCCCCTCCCGAGCACCTTTCATCCTCCCCTTTAGATACTATCTCGGAGGGTGAGTGCTTTGACCCGGGAGGTGACATTGATTAAGCTATAATTGATTACAATACGGCTTTGCCGCTTGCTCACCATCCATTGTCTTTGGGGGAGGACAATGTGCTTACTACACCCAACCCACCTCCCGTGGATCTTGAATTCACATACTTCTCGTATGTCGAAAGGGTTTTTCTCCCATTCAAGACTTATCCCCCTGCCTCTCCTTTGTTGATGTCCTCCGGGAACGAGGACAAGGTCTTTGATCCCGGTATCACATTCGAGGCTTCCCCATGGACCATTTAATTCGGGGACAAGTCAGGCTCGTGACTTGGTCAACAAAAACAAGCGCTTTTTGGGAGGCAACCCAATTATCTATCTATCTTTACCATAAGTGTAGGGGGGAGCCCCGTGGTGTTTCTTGTTCTCTTTCTTATCATGTGCAGGGATTAGAGCTTCAAAGACACACTCTTGATGACTTTTGCTGAACCGTGATTCCGTGTTCCCTTCTTCCCGGTTCTATCCTAAACTCTTTTCGATTCACTATTTTATATTTCTCAATATTAAAATAGGAATCTCTTTAGTTGTCTCTTCCTTAGCAAGATTTAAACAAAGTGCACAATGTCCTAAGTGTAGGGGAGTTTACTCCCACATGCTTAAACATTGAGGACAATGTTTATATTAAGTGTAGGGGGGACTTCTATCGAAATTAAGTGGCCTTTTCCTTGTATTTGTCCTCATTTTAACCGAAAAAATCGATTTTTCGACATTTTTCAAAATTTTTAATCTATTTTGGCCTAGTTGTAGTCTCCTTTATTTTTGTTACTTTCTAGCATTTTAATAAAATGGTTTTAGCAAGTTTAGATATCTTAGATATATTAGGCCCGTTGTGAATATTTTGACTCAACCCGAGTTTACTTATCCAAGTTCACTCTAGCTAGTATCCTTAACCATGTAGACCTTAATTGGTTTATTAGGCTAAGCATCCACGAGTCTCATTCCTTGAGATTTTAAATTGTGGAGAACGAGAAATGATAGAGTTGGTTACAAGTTTGGTATTCTCTCATTAACTTATGTGAGTTAATTATGATCTTTTTCTCCCATCACTTGCTAATAAATTATCTGCAATAAGTAAGGTCGTACGATTTGAAAAGTTACTTAGCTTCTAGCCCAAGATCGTTTAAAAGTTGCTCGGTAATGATAAGAGTTCATAGCCAAGGCATAACTTATGAAGCGGGGCGCGAAGATTGGCGAGTCCGAAAAGGCCCTAACAAGGCATGAGGATTCCATTTTATTGCTGAAGATCCAAAGTGATGTGAAAAGCATTATTCCCAAAATCAATATGAAGGATCAAGACTCACGACGAAAAGCAATCAACTCCCATAAAGATCATGGAGAAGTCTATCCGAAAAGACCCTAACAAGGTATGAGGATAAATAGATCCAAGTCCGAAAAGGAGGCGGATCGTTGTATCTCAAAATCCCAATTAGAGATTGAAGAAATAATCATGAAGTCGTGGTCAACAAAGTTGGAGAACCCCTCAAAAGTCTCCAAGTGAAGAAACTCTATAACGAAGAGAAGACCATTATCTCAAGAACGTCTCTCGAAGATATGAAGTATGAAGTACATGCCAAATATCGGCCCGAGAAAGGTCTCAAATCGTGAACCAAGTTATGCCAAGATATGAACTTTTTGATATCCCGAGAAGCAGTTTTAAGAGATTTTGTCCTTTAGCTAACTATTGATCAAATCGTCCTACTTTGCTTTCAGCCTTAAGAAATTATCGAAATAAGTCAACAATGCATCCTCGTGATCATTCAAGACATCAATAAAATATAAGAGATACCCGTAGGAATAAGGGAGTTTAAGTGATTAATTGAACCACAGGAGTAAATGTTTGTTATGCTAACTTGTATTAACAATGATCTTGTTTTTAAGCTTGGCATGGGGAACGTGAAACTTGAGGGTGATAAACATTCATGACACACAAGCCCTAATGTAAGTCTTAGATTTCTTTACAAGCTTCTTCCTTGTTGCATCTTGTTATTTTCTATCTTTTTGATTTTCCTTAGTTGTTTAATAAAGGCCAAGGTAGGTTGATTATGATGGAAAATGTAAAACGTGCTTTGTAACTAATGCATTGCATGAGGACATTGCAATGGTTAAGTGTAGGGGATTTGATAGGTGTGAAAACACCCATCCTTTTTACCACTTAATTGCAATAATAACCGAGCCAAAACGTGTATTTTATGTCATTTATGTCGGAATTATGCGTGGTTTGTGTTTTATTGTGTTTCAGGATCAAAATGTGAAAAAGGGAAGAAAACACGGTCTTTCACGGGCGTTTATTGAAGAAAAAGACAAAAGACGAAGTCAAAAGATCAAGAATGCAAAAAGAACGGAAGTCCAAGGCTTATTCTGAAGATTTATCGAAGAAAATGTCCAAAGACGAAAGTTTAATGAAGCCGAAGAACTCAAGTCTAAATTATTGAAGAATTATAAGACGAGTTCAAATTAATCCCGAGACTAAGTCGAAAAAGTCGAAGAACTTAAAAGACGAGAAGACGTGAAGAAAGAAAGAGAAGAAAAGAGGAAGCCTCCCACCACCCTCCTTTCCTATATATACCCTTCATATCACCACATGAAAGGAGTTAGTCAATTTTTAGATTAGTTTTAGTTGTAGGAGTAGGATTAGTTTTAGAGAGAGAAAGTGACAGTTTCTCTCTCTAGAATTTTAATCTTTCATCTTTTATCTTTCTTGTTTTTAATCAAATCTTTTAAGTTTAATCTTATCTTAATCTTCATGTTATTGATCTTTCTTGTTAATCTTAATCTTGTTTTCATCATCTTTTTCATCTAGTTCTTATTTTAAGTTTTGATCTTTAAAGTTCATCTTTTTATATTTTGATTCTAAAAGTTTGTTGATTTTAAGTTTGATAAGTTGATGTTCGAGCTTATTTAGTCATTTTTTCATTAATGATTCGTATTAGTTTTGGTTTGAGCTTATTCCAATAGCTTAATACCATTTCCTTTATTTTCGGATCAAAGAACCCATCGGAAAGGGTTTTACAACTTTTTTCCGACCATAGATTCCGACCAAGTCACCCCACTTTCCGATTGAGTCCAATCGGAAAGGGGTTTCCATTTTCCGATTGGCTTTAGGATATTCCGACGGTTAGCACTCTCACATTCCGATTGAGTTCCTTTTCTTCAATATTCCGATCATGCACGATTTGCTTATTCCGATTGGTATTCTCATGTGTATTCCGATCAATCATCAATTCCCATCCGATCGGAATACTTTCCGATCGGGACATTTTTTTTTGGTGTATTCCGATTTGGGTGCATTTGACTTGTTTTGATGTTTTGTTTTAGTTAAAGTGTAAATTTTTCTCGTTTTATGGTTAGTCTATTTTAATTTCGTTCCGCATTTTTACTTTAATTGTCAATTTACTTTTTCGCTAAGTTTTACTTTTACGTCATTCAAGTTCTTGTCATTTATTTTTAACGCTTTAAATATTGCACCGCTTTACATTTTAACTTGTTTTAATTTTAATTTCCCGTCCTTTGTTATTAAGTCTTGCACATTTACTTTTCCAAAACCAAAAATATTTGATTCACCAAGAACAACTAATCTCACACATTTAACCGGAAATCAATTCGATTAGACACCGAGAAAACGAACTCTTTTCAACTAGTAAAATCTATATATAAGTGGGGATTGGGGTTTTGAGTGTGGGATGGGTTTCTGGGCGTGTGAATCATACGTGGGACAAGGTAATTGGGATTTACCTTTTGTTTTAAGTGGGGTGGGTAACTGGGTTCAACATGGTAAACAGTAAACAGTTTGATCCGTTTTTGTAGGAGTGAAAGTGTTTGGCGCGTGTTTGTTATGTTTGAACTTTGGATAATGGCATTTGTAGTCCTTGTGTTTTGGGAAAGTTTGTAAACAATGTTTATTCAGCCAAACAAACGTTTTCCTTTGTATTTAAACTTTACAATTTCACACTTTGGCCACTAAATATTGCAATCAGGGTTTCAAGGGTTGTTTCTGCCACTTTTGAATATTTGAAGGACTGATCTTGGAAATTCTTGATCTTCAAAGGTCTTCATTGTATCTTTGACTTCATGAGGGACCATTATTGACAATTTAGAATTGTTGAGGGACTAAACTTTTCAATTCTTCAAAGTTGAAGGACCATTTTGTAATTTTGACAAACTTAAGGGACCAAACTTGTAATTATGAATATACAAAGGTTTTAAGTGTCATTTCTTCATAAATTGAGGATCAATCTTGTACATCTTCAAATCATCAAGGGTTTTTCTTGGATAAATCATGATCTAGGGCCCGGTTCTTTGTAAGGCTTCGTTTCTCGTGTCTGTTTTTCCTTGTTTCTTGTGATCTTTTGTCTTCTTCATGATATCCATACCTAAAACACACAAGTAAACAAATACAAGCATATATATGGTATATTAATGACATTTTATGCATTTAAAGGCCAAAAAGAACGATGAGATCATGTATAACTGCCATCTCATCACTCCCCCATACTAAGCCATTGCCGTACCCACACGCAATGCTAGAATAAAGTATCTAAGCACCACCATAATTCAATTTTATTTCCCTTTATTGAAAAGTAAAAGACTTGCAACAATACTACGAAGATGTGTTAAGACATAATGTATGATTTTCATCACGAATGTGACTTTTAGGGTCAATGAATAGAAACAAGTAAAAGTCCCTTAGAGTAAATTTCGTCATCCTTGATTGTCATACATTCCATGCTAAGTGCAAAAATGAGATCATTGTTGGTACAAGTCACAATGCTAACACTACTCATACGTCAAAATAGTGTAATACTTTTTCTCCCCACAATCCTAGTTATTATAAAAGGAAATGGGTTTCTAGAATTTTTTTAACTACTTGTCATGGATCACAAGTGATTCATATTGACTTATTTGAGTATTTATTAGTCCGAAAGTAAAGTAGCATGATTTAATCGATAGTTAGCCGAAGGACAAAATCTTTTAAAACGGCTTCTCGTGTATCTCCTTAAGTTCATATCTTGGCATAACTCGTTTCACGATTTGAGACCTTTCTCGGACCGATATTTGGCATGTACTTCATACTTCAAATCTTGGGAAGACGTTCTTGAAATTATGGTCTTCTCTTCATATTTTGGAATTTCTTCAGTTGACGTTTTTGAGAGATTCTTCATACTTGGACCACGACTTCATCATTTTCTTCAATCTTTATTTCGGATTTTGATATACAACGATCCGCCTCCTTTTAGGACTTGGATATATTTATCCTCATACCTTGTAAGGGTTTTTTTGGATAGACTTTCTCCATGATCTTTAGGGGAGTAATTGCTTTTCGTCATGTGTCTCGATCCCTCATATTGATTTTGGAATAATGATACTTCACATCATCTTGGATCTTTAGCAACAAAATAGAGCTCCTCATGCCTTGTTAGGGCCTTTTTGGATCTTCACCAATCTTGGCATCCCTCTTCAATAAGTTATGCCTTGGCTATGAACTCTATTCAACCCCGAGCAACTTTTAAACGATCTTGTGCTAGAAGTTAAGTAACCTTTCAAATCGTACGACCTTACTTATTGCAATTATTTTTATTCCTAATGCATTGATCTTATGGGAGAAAAAGCCACAATTAAAAACATATGAGTTTTTGAAAGAACATTTTCATGTTCTACGTTTAGCATGATCACTTTCTAACTCTATCATTTCTCGTTCTTCATTATTTAAAGACCTCTAATTAAAGAGACTCATGAATACTTAGCCATGGAAGTCAAAATTAAGCTAAATTTGGATTAGCTTTCATTAAGACTATATCAAATCAAAGTTTTGGGTTTTCAAGCCACCTATAGGATCTTGCACTTTCCTGGACTTTTTCAAGTTTAGAGAATGCATTTTATAGTTCCCTTGATAAGTGACTTTCTAGGATCAATAATAGGAACTTGCGAAAAGTTCTTGTTCTGAACCCGAATGAGCTAAGACTTTCGCGTTTTAAAGTTCCCTATATAAAAGTCTAGCAAAACTTGATTCAAGCGGGTTAAGGAATATAAAGGGCTCCAAATGCCCATCAAGTCAAAAATTAGCTCTTATTCTACCCATCGGAAAATATACATTCGTATCTTAAAAACACTTATTAAAACTAAGAAAAATTTAAAATTTGGCCATTTTTAGCCTTATTAGCAACAAAATAAAATAAAAGATTGAAAGTTGGAAAACGTGAGGGCGTAGCAAAGCAAGTATCTATTCACCCCCTATACTAAAATTAAACATTGTCCTCAGTATTTCGAGTCTAAAGGTGGAGCACCCCCATACTAGAGACGAAGAATCGAATGCTTAGGATCTAGCATGGAAAGGGTGATCAACAATATATCTAAAGCCGTTTATTAATTATGCTAAAAGATAATTGTTAGAACAATAAAGGATATGTCATGGATTCGTGAAAAATTTATTCAAGCAAACGATCGAGGCTCACGTAAACGAACACGAGAGTCTTCAATCGTAGTGATGATGATGATCTACATAACACAATCACAAACAACCACGAGACAACGAGTTGGAAGGGCACAAATCCCCTCTCATTATTTATTATAAAGCATAAAAAAGATAAGCATATGATCTACCCCACGAGGCACCTCGTTTTTGATTAACGAGTCATGAGCTCGACTCGATCCCCTCAATGCTAATTATCATTGGGGAAGGTGACTTAGTCGAGGTCATCCAATGAAGGAATTTCCCCACCAAAGTAGTGCTTAAGCCTATGTCCATTCACCTTGAAGTTAGGACCATCATCTTGAGCTAGCTCGATGGTCCCATAAGGAAACACTTGTGTAATGGTGAAAGGACCCGACCAACGAGATTTCAATTTCCCTGTAAATATCTTTAATCGAGAGTTAAAAAGTAACACTTGATCACCAACGTTAAAACCCTGATTTTTAATCTTTGCATCATGAAACTTTTTAGTCTTTTCTTTGAAAATCAATGAATTTTCATAAGTATTATCTCTTAATTCATCCAATTCATTCAATTGTATTTTCCGGTGATCCCCCGCGGTCTTTAAATCAAAATTAGCATGCTTAAGGGCCCAATATGCCTTATGCTCCAATTCAATGGGCAAATGACAATTCTTCCCATAGACTAACTTATAAGGAGTACAACCGATAGGTATCTTATAAGCGGTCCTAAAGGCCCATAAAGCATCATCGAGTTTGTCGGACCATGAAGCACGGTTTTCTCCAGTCGACCTCTCTAAAATCCTCTTCAAAGCTCGGTTCAAAACCTCGACTTGCCCACTCGTTTGCGGGTGATAAGCCGTAGAAAGACGATGAGTAACTCCATATTTATTTAAGACCTTCTCGAATTGGTCATTACAAAAATGGGTTCCACGATCGCTTATAATAGCATGAGGGGTTCCGAACCGAGAGAATAGTTGCTTCAAAAACTTCACTACCACACTGATGAGACTGCTTTTATACATGGTCTCATCGTCCAAATCGGGCTTAAAATGCATAAAATATCATAAAATGTGCCAAATATATGCTCGTGTTTGTTACTTGTGTATTTTTAGGTACGGATATTGTGGAATTGGCAAAAGAACACAAGAATCAATCAAAAACGAACACGGGAAACGAAGTCGCACAATGAACCGGGCCCAAGTTTGGAATTTTGCAAAAAGACCCTTGAAGAATTGAAGATTGGCAAAAATGGCCCCTCATCTTTGAAGAACTTGTCACATTTTGACCCTCAAATTATCAAATGTACAAGTAATATCCTTAATATTTGAAGAATATACATTTTACATCCTTGGAAAAGCTTTTGGAAAAGTTTTGTGCCAGTTTTGACAACTTGGCAAAAGTTGATAAAGCTAAATCAAGCACTGTTGGGGTTTTATTACAAAGTGGAAGAAAAAGGATAACCTGGGGACCAAATGTGCCAGACAACCAAACCTCCACAACCAACCAAATCATGACACCTCACACTACCCACCCACTAACCCATACCCATTACCCAACCCATTTACCCAGTCCAAAAAAACCGTCCAACCCATGAACCAGTTTATTAAAAGTGGTCAACTGGTCAACATTTTTCCCACCCAAACAAGTTTTTAAAACTTTCTTTTCCCAAAATAGATTAATCACTCCCTAAACACCCCCTTAAACCCTAGCTAATCCCCAGGAAGAACATGGACTAAATCAAAGGGGTTTTAAGTGAAACTTTCCAGATGGCTAATTAGAGTCACTCTCATCCCATCCCACCTCCCAAAACGTCCATCACTTTCATCCCTAGACAACCCCATGTGTACCCTACCCCACAAAGAAGAAGAAAACAAATCCTCCAGTCCATCCAACGACTCAAAGGCTACTCCTTGTCCTCCAAGTTCAAATTAACGTCCAAGATGAAGAAATGCAGCTGTCAAGTCACATGGGTGCCTTTTTGACCCAAATCAGTCAACAAAGAAGAGGGCATTTTGGAGATTTTTCAAATTAGGGTTTACATCTTTGTATTATTTTATTATTAGCCTAGAATGTTCCAACTAGTCTATAAAAAGGGTGTGAGCATGTTCACAATCCCTTGTTCCAGTTTTTAAGCAATTCCTATGTAATTCCTTTTTTAAGAAATAAAGTTTGGTATTTGTAAAAGACATTGTAATTCCTTTTATGTTTTTAAAAAGTTTGTGTGTTAGGATTGCTTAAGCTGAGTTCCATTTTAAGTTTGAGAAAGAATTGTTGTTTGAAGTTTCATTTTTCAAAAAAGGGGTTTTAAAGAAATCTTGAATTCAGAAAGTAAAGGTTTTGGAAAGTGAAAGTGGACCTAAACCTTGATTTTCTGAGTGTAAAGGTTTTGTTTAAAACGTGTTAAGTTTAAAAGGTTTGAAGGTTTGTGAAAAGTTTTTAAGAGGTTTTCTGAAAATTCAGAAAAGTGGTGTTTTCTTTTGTTTGTTTGATTTGTGCAGGGTTGAATTGTTGTTGATTCATGATCTGCATGCACCCGAGTGCATAAGGAGGAGGATAAACATCCTCTAAGGTTCTTGGATGTGAGAACCTAAGGTAAATCCTAATTTACCTTGAAAAAAGTTCAAATAGCTAGGTTGTATGTTCTTGAATGATTCTGTGCTCTATTGTGTGTTAAACTGCTTTGATTTGTGCTCTAAGTAGTTGTATGCATGTTAGAAGGTTTGGTTATCAGTTTGTTTAAGTTTGTGATTGATTTTGTTTAATAAAAACGTTTTTCAAAAAGTTACATGGGTGTTTGGCAATAGGTTTTAGCAGGGTAGGGTAGTTGATTTGTGTTGTTTAAGAGTGTCAGGATACTTGAAAAAGGTTTAGAAAGGGTGTTGTGAGTTAGATAGCAAGATTGGAAAAGTTAGAAGTTAATTGGTGTGGTAGAAAAAGAAAAAGGGTATTAAAAATCTGCTCATGCCTAAGTATGCTTGTGATTCATGATTTTTTGTGCTTGATCTTTCATCTCTGTTAAGTTATAGGGATATCCAGGTCTGTTAATTGTTTGTACAACATCTTAAGTGATTGTGTGCTGAATTTGGTGGTTTGAAATTGACTAGAAGTGCAAGTAGTAAGCTATCATAACCCCCAAACCTGCCTGCTACACATCAGAGAATAGCATAGGCTGGTGTGCATTATTTTTACTTGTTTGTGCATTGATTCTGTGTGTTTTGCTTGCTAATTGACTTTTATTTGCAAGTTGTGACTTCTTGTGATCAAAGGATCACAAGAGTGCCCCCCCCACTGTCCAAAATACTCACCAAGAAAGCCATACTCCAAGCCCCTCTTGGAGTTTTCAACTTGGAAGCAAAACTCAAGTGCAAAATCTGCTAAATTCTTATCTGTCACGTTTTGATCATAAATCTTGGCTAAATTCGTGTTAAAAAGAGTATTGGAGTTGGATTGTAGCATAATTAAGGTCACTGGTTGAATTGGCAAAGGTTTAAAAAGCAAAAAGATACACGTTGCGGCGCAAGCCACAAGCACTGCGGCGCAGCTGAAGGAGCCAAAGATCGTGGTGCTATCGTCTCATTAATTGCGGCGCAAGGCTAAACGTTGCGGCGCAACAAAAGTAAAAAAAAAGGGTGCCAGGACTCGAACCCGTGACCACCCGTTCACAACACCAACACCTTAACCAACGCGCCCTGGGGACTTTGACTGGTTAATTTGGTTTTGTTTTCTACTTAACACCTTTTCTCTTTTGCTTTTTAATATAAAGTCGTAGGTCTTTGTGCTTATTACAGCTTATCTATTAAGCTTAATTGGTTTCTTTTATTTTTCTTAGGTCAGTTATAGTACTTAGGATTTTTAAAAATTGGTTTTATAATTTTCCTTTTATTAATTTATTTATTAGAATTTATTTAGTATACGTTTTTAGAAAATCCATAAAAAATACCAAAATAGTTTTTAATTTTTAGAAAAAAATAGTTTTTAGGTTTTAATATATATTTTTGAGGTTTACATGTGAAAAAGTTTTCAAAAACTTTAATTTTTGATTTTATTTGATTTTAGGTTTTTTATTAAACTTTAAAAATTAATATAAAATTCATTAAGAGGTTTTAGAAACTTTAATTTACATTTTCTTCTTAGTTAGATTATTTAGGATTTTTGAGAATTTTTTAGAATTTATTTTAGGACTTTTAATTTTTTAGAATATTTTAATATTATTTTATTCATTAAAATAAAAAGTTTTATTTTAATTTCTTTTTCATTTTTCCTAGATTCTATAGCATTAATTAGGACTTTTCCCATTTGTAGAATAATTTTTAGGCTTTTCAATTAATTTTTAGATTTAATTTAAGATTTAATACATTTTAATAGTTTTTAGGAGTTTAAAAATAGTTTAATTTGGTTTTAAAATTTTTAAAAATAGTTTTTAGCTTAATTAGGTCATTTTTGAGGTTTACAAACTATAAAATCTTGTTTAAGGCTTTTTAATATTTAAAAGTGATTTTTAGGGCTTTAATTAGCATTAAAAAGTCATTATTAAATTAATTAAAAGGTTTTGGTGAGTTTGAATTTTTTGTAAACCCTTAGGATATTATTTGGGAGTTTTTAGTAATTTTTAGTAATTTTTAGGTTTAAATTTTAAATTTTGCACTTTTTCACGTTCTACGTCGTAGCTTTCTAATAGTGTTTTGCCTTATTTTTCTAAATTTTTTTTTTTTCGTCTTCGTCATTTTTTCTTCTTTTCTTCTCATTAATAATCAAAAACAAAATCAATCAATTCAATTCACAACGCACTAGCCTCCTCGAGAGAACGAACTCACTTTTAGGGTCATTTACACACGGTTTTCCTAAATCGTCGTGCTTACCCTATATTATTGCCTTGTTTTCCTAAACAAGTGTGATTTTACAACTATCAAAATGGCGCCGCTGCCGGGGAGGCGTGTTGTGTTTTGATTGACCATTGTTGTTTTTCTATATTAGCCATAAATAGTAATTGTATTAATAGCACTCTATTAATACGTATTATCGTTTTTCGGTTTTTGTGTGAATACTATTACTATATTGTATACGTAGAACAATAAATACACAAGTACTCCAAATACGTGAGCAATCACAACCTTGACTTGGGAGGTCATTACCCAATCATTGTATTCGAATCTCAAACCAAAGAAAAAAGGCAAAAATAGATAAATACTTTCGTGAAGCTTAATCTTGATAATACAAACTATAAGGTGGGTATAAGGCGGTTGTATTTCACAACCTAAAGGAAAAAGGCTCTTAAGTGCTTCGCGCCGCCTCGTTTCCTCCGCTTGCTTGCGCGTATTTGATTTTGAGAGTGAATCGAGGGTTTTGCCGCCCAAAGTATTACTACATATCATATATATTTTCTTGGTTCCATTTGATTAAACCCTCTTGAACGATTTGGTGTTCCACCATCGTTCTAAAGTCATCGAAGGCGTTCACTCCACGTGATCGTTTTCATTCCTTGAGGCCTTTTTAATCAAGAGATTTGATTAAGTGAGGAGATTTGTGGACTCATTGTCTACTCAATATATTCACCAATTCCAAAAAAGGTTAATACAATCAAAAACCACAAAAAAAATTGAAAAAACACAAAATACCAAAAAGAATCTTCTTTGCTCGCCTTCTCGTTGTACGTGACGTTTATGCAAACTCGCTCTAAAGCTAGACGTGCTCGTAAACGAAGAAACAAATCACTCACTCTTTCTAGTGAGGAATCTCCTATTGACGAACCCATTGTACGAGAGGAACCAACCATGGCGAATCGAACTATGATGGAGTTACTTCAAGCACCCACCGAGGGTTATGGAGAAGCTATTGTAATTCCCGCAATCCTTGCGGAGAATTTTGAGGTGAAAACGGGTTTGTTGTCGATGATTCAAAACAACAAATTCCGTGGTGATGAGAAGGACAATCCGCACAACCATATCCGCCAATTTAATCGTCTTACCGCCACGTGCAAATTCAAGGATGTCTCGAATGACTCGATTAAGATGATGTTATTTCCGTATTCCTTAGCGGGGCCCGCTAAAATTTGGTTAGAGAAAGAGCCACCCAATTCTATATTGACGTGGACCGATCTCGTGTCCAAATTTGTGAACCAATTTTTTCCGCCCTCTAAGACTACGCATTTGAAAAACGAGATTTCTAAGTTTTCACAAGAACCAAATGAGAGTTTTTCTACGGCTTGGAATAGGTTTAAGGAAATGTTGCACGAATGTCCTCATCACGGATTTTCCGATTTGCACCAAATCGACACGTTTTACAATGGACTTAACGATCATGAAAGAGATTATTTAAATGCCGCCGCGGGTGGTAATTTTTTGTGTAAAACGGTTGATGAAGCTTTAACAATAATTGAGAATAGGTCTAAGGTTTATAGCCCTCGTCACACACCGAGTGTTGCCAAAAGGGGCTCATCATCGTCTCAAAGTATCAATGCATTACATGATGAAGCAAATGAAGAAAACCGATTTTTCGATAGATTTGCAAACCTTATGTCCCATTGGAAGGCTCAAGAAGCTTCCAACACCGCTTCGGTTAAAGCGGTTTCTAAAAGTTGTTTGTCGTGTGGGGGAGCTCATGATTTATCCGAGTGCATTACCGCGGATGGTAACACTTCGAATGCTTTTGTAGCCACGGGAACTTATAACCAAATAGGTCAAGGTTCACGTTCAAATCAAGCTCCACCCAATCAAAATGCTAATAATTATCGCAACAACAACAATCAAGGTGGAAATTACCAAGGAAATCAAAGGAACTATAACAAGGGTAATTACCAAAGTGGAAATGGGCAAATTTCAAACCAAAACCAAAACCGTGATTTTCAAACTAATACCCAAGGTTTTCAAAACGATCACACCAAAAATCTTCAAGGAGAATTTTTGAATTATGCTAAGGCTAATGATGCTAAGTTTGACAACATGCAACGTGAAATGGTTAGCTTAAGATCCGAATTGAAAAATGAGCTTAAAACCGAACTTGCTAATGAACTTAAAACTCATGCTAATAAAATGGAAGGAAATGTCACACGACTCCAACAAAATCAACAAAAAATGGAGCAAGGACAACATGAGATTAAGCAAGAGTTGTTGAAAGCGGATGCTAGGCAATCTAAGTTTGAAGATCGTATGGCTAAAATGTTTGAAGCTATCATGTGTAAGCCCTCTTCTTCGGGTGGTCTTCCTAGTGATACCATCGTGAACCCGAAAGGAGAATTGAAGGTTATTACCACTCGTAGTGGTAAAACTTTCAAGGAACCCATTTCTCGTCCAAGTACTTCTATGGAGAAGGAAAAAGAGAAAGAACCCGAGGCCGTGGTTGAAAAGGAGCACATTACAAGCCCACGAAGTACCGCTCAAACCACACCTACGGTTGAACCAATACCCATTATGGAACCCGAGATTCCAAGGCCGATGCCTATGCCTAATTTGCCCCAACCCACACCACCTTTACCCTACCCATCAAGACGAGACAAGGAAAAGGCACAAGAACGAAATAATTATCAATTTGAACTTTTTATGAAAATGTTTCGTGACTTGCATTTTAATATAAGTTTTGCCGACGCCTTAGTCATGATGCCTCGATTTGCCGCAAACTTCAAAAGTATGTTGAATAACAAAGAAAAATTGCAAAAATCATCTAGTTGTTCTTCGGTTTTTCTAAGCCGCATACCTCAAAAAGTCGGTGATCCTGGAAAGTTTTTAATCCCATGTGCTATCCAAGACATGGAAGAATGCTACGCCTTGGCCGATCTTGGTGCTAGTATTAATTTGATGCCTCTCGAGATTTTTAAGTCGCTCAATCTTCCAAATCTCACTCCTTCAAGAATGTCAATCGAAATGGCCGATCATTCTACGATTCTAGCTTGTGGAGTTGCCGAGGACGTCTTTGTGAAAGTTGGGAAATTCTATTATCCCGTGGACTTCATAGTTGTTGATATTCCCATCGATCCTAAAGTTCCGTTAATTTTAGGTCGATCTTTTTTGGATACCTCGAGAGCACTTATCAATGTGCATGCAAGAAAAATCACTCTTCGTTTCAATGAGGAAGAACTCGTCATTAATGCAACCCAAAACTCCACGCTTTCTCATGTTTATTCGATCACATCTTTGTACAATGTCAATCCCATCAAAAACATGTGTCAAAGGATTTCAAATAGAGTTTTAGGAGTTGATAAAAATGAAGTTCCGTCCCCTCCGCCGATGGAGGTTAAGAGTGTTAAGCCGATAATTCCAATCTCGAGTGATTCTTCGGATGATGAATACGTTGATCCCGATGGGGAGGTTTTCTTTGTTGACAAAAGATTTGAAAACTTGCCACCACCAAAACCAAAACGTTTTCAAAATGTGAGAATTTTTAGTGTGACTAACATTGTTTTAGATACACCAAATATTTTTGACATAATCAAATCGGGTTTTCACAAGGAGAGTGTTAAAGATGAAAAAGGAAAAGATTTTGAATCTAATTTAAAAGATTTTTCTACTATTCTAACTCCGTCATCACCGCGTGTCTTGAGTACTACAAGCTCGTCTTCTCCTTTTGACGATGCTTTGTGTGGACCTAGTGTGGGGGAAGCCCCTTATGTTTCCTCCCCTTTCTCCACCGAGGACGAGATATTTGATCCTGGAATTGCTTTTATAGGGAAATCTCGGTCTTCCACCGATGCAATAAATGGAAAATCTTTTCATTTGATTGGTGCGAGTCTACCTCGAGTAGCTCATATTTTTAGAGACTTACCCATTGTCCCACCCTTCTATTTCTTCTCTCCTATTTTCTTCTATCCCATTGGGATTTGTGTTGGAGTTGTGTTGTCTCGTCTTTCATCCGAAAACGAGGACGCTATCTTTGACCCCGGTATACGTTTATCGGATTTTTAAAAGTACTCCACGTGCTTTTGGGCCTTGTTTATCATGTAAGCCCCACCAAAAATTGACCACACCATGATTATCCCTAAATGATCACATTTATGGGGATTCGAGTTGAGCTTTTGACTCGGTTATCAAAAACAAGGTGCCTCGTGGGGGAGACCCATGCTTATCCATGTACATATTATTGCTTTCTAATTAGTTTAATGTGAGGGGATTTGTGCCCTTCCAACCTTTGTTCCGTGGTTGTTTGTGCATTGTGTCTTTTAGATCATCATCTTCACGATTGGAGCCTCTCGTGTTCGTTTTATGGGAGCACTCGATCGTTTGCTTTGGAGGCCTTTCCCAATATCCACATATGATATATCCTTTTATGTTCTAACCTTAGGATTATAGCACACTTCATAAACGGCTATAACTTATTGGTTACACCCTTTCCATGCTAGATTAGGCATTCGACTACGTCTCTAGTATGGGGGTGTTTGCACCCCTAGACTCGAAACATTGAGGACAATGTTTAACTTTAGTATGGGGGGGTGAATAGATACTTGCCTTGCCAAACCTTCACGCTTTCCAAAGTTTATCTTTTTGTTTATCGTTTTTCTTGCAAAATAAGGCTAAAAATGGCCAAATTTTAAAAATTTTTCTCATGTTTCATAAGTGTTTGAAGACACGAATGTAGATTTTCCGATGGCGAGAATAAGAGTAATTTTTGACTCGACCGTGCGTGTTGAGCACTTAGCTTTGATTCCTTAACTACACATTAGGCTAAGTCTCTTAAATGAGGACGAGAAATGATAGAGTTAATTATAAGTTACTATGCTAAACGTAGAGTACTCGTATTCTTTCAAAAACTCATGTGTTCTCGTTGTTTGCTTATTCTCCCTTCGCATGTAAATATTTTTTGCTTAATAAATATTGATTTAGCGGTTTAGTTTTGGTTGTTGGGTTTCTAGTCTTTTCTAGTAGCTTCCGTGTAATTAAATTGGGAAGACATTAAGGTATCGCCAGCGTCACGGTTTTGAAGTATTGGCAACCCGAATAATCGAAAGCTTCACCCAATAATAAGATTTCAAGTGCTCACCTAAATCTCGCAAACAATTTGAAGCCCCACAAGGCCTAAAATCTATGCAAAATTGAAAGTGAATCAAGCCTTAATCTTCGAAGCTTTAAAGATCCAAAATTCGCTTTAGCGTGAGGATATACGTCTTTGGCTAATAAAACCACCGATGATGGCGGATAATAAAAGGCAAGGCAAGACCGAAGTCATAATAAAAGCTTCATGGCGAAGTTGAATAAAAGATGGAGGTAAACCAAAGATAATAAGGTCCTTCCGTTAGGGGGCGTATAAAAGTCTTGGTAATAAGTCTCATGTTCAAAACCGTTATAAAACCGTGTTTATCGATTCTTCTTGTCAACTTAATTTTTTAACATCGTTGTCTATTGGGAGGGGTTATTGATTTGATGGTCTTAGTTACACCGTTAGGACTCTATTTTTAGACCTAAATCTCTATTATCGCATAAGTCAACAATGTATCCTCGTGATCATTAAGACAAAATAAAATATAAGAGATACAACTTAGGAATAATGGGAGAATAAGTACGTGATTAGGGCATATGAGTAGTGTTAGCATTACTAACTTATAATGACAATGATCTCGTTGCACGCTTAGCATGGAATTAAGGTGAAAATCGAGGACGACGAAATTATTTCTAACGAAGCATTCACGTGTTCTTATTCTATGAACCTAAACGTCCCATTTTGCGATGAAAATCATACATTATGTCTAAAACGCAAGTAGTAGTAGTAGTAGTAATCATAGTGTGTAGCTAGTTTATCATTTCAATAAAGTCATAAAATTAAATTTTGGAGATGCTTTGATACTTTATTCTTAGCATTGCGTGAGGGCACAGCAATGGTTTAGTATGGGGGAGTGATGAGACTGCTTTTATACATGGTCTCATCGTCCAAATCGGGCTTAAAATGCATAAAATATCATAAAATGTGCCAAATATATGCTCGTGTTTGTTACTTGTGTATTTTTAGGTACGGATATTGTGGAATTGGCAAAAGAACACAAGAATCAATCAAAAACGAACACGGGAAACGAAGTCGCACAATGAACCGGGCCCAAGTTTGGAATTTTGCAAAAAGACCCTTGAAGAATTGAAGATTGGCAAAAATGGCCCCTCATCTTTGAAGAACTTGTCACATTTTGACCCTCAAATTATCAAATGTACAAGTAATATCCTTAATATTTGAAGAATATACATTTTACATCCTTGGAAAAGCTTTTGGAAAAGTTTTGTGCCAGTTTTGACAACTTGGCAAAAGTTGATAAAGCTAAATCAAGCACTGTTGGGGTTTTATTACAAAGTGGAAGAAAAAGGATAACCTGGGGACCAAATGTGCCAGACAACCAAACCTCCACAACCAACCAAATCATGACACCTCACACTACCCACCCACTAACCCATACCCATTACCCAACCCATTTACCCAGTCCAAAAAAACCGTCCAACCCATGAACCAGTTTATTAAAAGTGGTCAACTGGTCAACATTTTTCCCACCCAAACAAGTTTTTAAAACTTTCTTTTCCCAAAATAGATTAATCACTCCCTAAACACCCCCTTAAACCCTAGCTAATCCCCAGGAAGAACATGGACTAAATCAAAGGGGTTTTAAGTGAAACTTTCCAGATGGCTAATTAGAGTCACTCTCATCCCATCCCACCTCCCAAAACGTCCATCACTTTCATCCCTAGACAACCCCATGTGTACCCTACCCCACAAAGAAGAAGAAAACAAATCCTCCAGTCCATCCAACGACTCAAAGGCTACTCCTTGTCCTCCAAGTTCAAATTAACGTCCAAGATGAAGAAATGCAGCTGTCAAGTCACATGGGTGCCTTTTTGACCCAAATCAGTCAACAAAGAAGAGGGCATTTTGGAGATTTTTCAAATTAGGGTTTACATCTTTGTATTATTTTATTATTAGCCTAGAATGTTCCAACTAGTCTATAAAAAGGGTGTGAGCATGTTCACAATCCCTTGTTCCAGTTTTTAAGCAATTCCTATGTAATTCCTTTTTTAAGAAATAAAGTTTGGTATTTGTAAAAGACATTGTAATTCCTTTTATGTTTTTAAAAAGTTTGTGTGTTAGGATTGCTTAAGCTGAGTTCCATTTTAAGTTTGAGAAAGAATTGTTGTTTGAAGTTTCATTTTTCAAAAAAGGGGTTTTAAAGAAATCTTGAATTCAGAAAGTAAAGGTTTTGGAAAGTGAAAGTGGACCTAAACCTTGATTTTCTGAGTGTAAAGGTTTTGTTTAAAACGTGTTAAGTTTAAAAGGTTTGAAGGTTTGTGAAAAGTTTTTAAGAGGTTTTCTGAAAATTCAGAAAAGTGGTGTTTTCTTTTGTTTGTTTGATTTGTGCAGGGTTGAATTGTTGTTGATTCATGATCTGCATGCACCCGAGTGCATAAGGAGGAGGATAAACATCCTCTAAGGTTCTTGGATGTGAGAACCTAAGGTAAATCCTAATTTACCTTGAAAAAAGTTCAAATAGCTAGGTTGTATGTTCTTGAATGATTCTGTGCTCTATTGTGTGTTAAACTGCTTTGATTTGTGCTCTAAGTAGTTGTATGCATGTTAGAAGGTTTGGTTATCAGTTTGTTTAAGTTTGTGATTGATTTTGTTTAATAAAAACGTTTTTCAAAAAGTTACATGGGTGTTTGGCAATAGGTTTTAGCAGGGTAGGGTAGTTGATTTGTGTTGTTTAAGAGTGTCAGGATACTTGAAAAAGGTTTAGAAAGGGTGTTGTGAGTTAGATAGCAAGATTGGAAAAGTTAGAAGTTAATTGGTGTGGTAGAAAAAGAAAAAAGGTATTAAAAATCTGCTCATGCCTAAGTATGCTTGTGATTCATGATTTTTTGTGCTTGATCTTTCATCTCTGTTAAGTTATAGGGATATCCAGGTCTGTTAATTGTTTGTACAACATCTTAAGTGATTGTGTGCTGAATTTGGTGGTTTGAAATTGACTAGAAGTGCAAGTAGTAAGCTATCATAACCCCCAAACCTGCCTGCTACACATCAGAGAATAGCATAGGCTGGTGTGCATTATTTTTACTTGTTTGTGCATTGATTCTGTGTGTTTTGCTTGCTAATTGACTTTTATTTGCAAGTTGTGACTTCTTGTGATCAAAGGATCACAAGAGTGCCCCCCCCACTGTCCAAAATACTCACCAAGAAAGCCATACTCCAAGCCCCTCTTGGAGTTTTCAACTTGGAAGCAAAACTCAAGTGCAAAATCTGCTAAATTCTTATCTGTCACGTTTTGATCATAAATCTTGGCTAAATTCGTGTTAAAAAGAGTATTGGAGTTGGATTGTAGCATAATTAAGGTCACTGGTTGAATTGGCAAAGGTTTAAAAAGCAAAAAGATACACGTTGCGGCGCAAGCCACAAGCACTGCGGCGCAGCTGAAGGAGCCAAAGATCGTGGTGCTATCGTCTCATTAATTGCGGCGCAAGGCTAAACGTTGCGGCGCAACAAAAGTAAAAAAAAGGGTGCCAGGACTCGAACCCGTGACCACCCGTTCACAACACCAACACCTTAACCAACGCGCCCTGGGGACTTTGACTGGTTAATTTGGTTTTGTTTTCTACTTAACACCTTTTCTCTTTTGCTTTTTAATATAAAGCCGTAGGTCTTTGTGCTTATTACAGCTTATCTATTAAGCTTAATTGGTTTCTTTTATTTTTCTTAGGTCAGTTATAGTACTTAGGATTTTTAAAAATTGGTTTTATAATTTTCCTTTTATTAATTTATTTATTAGAATTTATTTAGTATACGTTTTTAGAAAATCCATAAAAAATACCAAAATAGTTTTTAATTTTTAGAAAAAAATAGTTTTTAGGTTTTAATATATATTTTTGAGGTTTACATGTGAAAAAGTTTTCAAAAACTTTAATTTTTGATTTTATTTGATTTTAGGTTTTTTATTAAACTTTAAAAATTAATATAAAATTCATTAAGAGGTTTTAGAAACTTTAATTTACATTTTCTTCTTAGTTAGATTATTTAGGATTTTTGAGAATTTTTTAGAATTTATTTTAGGACTTTTAATTTTTTAGAATATTTTAATATTATTTTATTCATTAAAATAAAAAGTTTTATTTTAATTTCTTTTTCATTTTTCCTAGATTCTATAGCATTAATTAGGACTTTTCCTATTTGTAGAATAATTTTTAGGCTTTTCAATTAATTTTTAGATTTAATTTAAGATTTAATACATTTTAATAGTTTTTAGGAGTTTAAAAATAGTTTAATTTGGTTTTAAAATTTTTAAAAATAGTTTTTAGCTTAATTAGGTCATTTTTGAGGTTTACAAACTATAAAATCTTGTTTAAGGCTTTTTAATATTTAAAAGTGATTTTTAGGGCTTTAATTAGCATTAAAAAGTCATTATTAAATTAATTAAAAGGTTTTGGCGAGTTTGAATTTTTTGTAAACCCTTAGGATATTATTTGGGAGTTTTTAGTAATTTTTAGGAATTTTTAGGTTTAAATTTTAAATTTTGCACTTTTTCACGTTCTACGTCGTAGCTTTCTAATAGTGTTTTGCCTTATTTTTCTAATTTTTTTTTTTTCGTCTTCGTCATTTTTTCTTCTTTTCTTCTCATTAATAATCAAAAACAAAATCAATCAATTCAATTCACAACGCACTAGCCTCCTCGAGAGAACGAACTCACTTTTAGGGTCATTTACACACGGTTTTCCTAAATCGTCGTGCTTACCCTATATTATTGCCTTGTTTTCCTAAACAAGTGTGATTTTACAACTATCAAACGAGCATCATTAGTAGGTAAAGCCTTAGCTTCCACCCACTTAGAAAGGTAGTCGATGGCGACGAGGATATACTTGTTACCATGAGACGATGGGAACGACCCCATAAAGTCTATGCCCCAAATGTCGAAAATATCACATACTTGAATTATGTTTTGCGGCATTTCATCACGTTGAGACGATTTTCCTTGACGTTGGCACGAATCACACGACTTCACAAGTGCGTGTGCATCACGATAGATAGAAGGCCAAAAGAAGCCGGCATCGAACACTTTCTTAGCCGTGAGATTAGCACCATGGTGACCACCCGTGGGTCCCTCGTGACAAGCTCTAAGGATATTAGAAGCTTCGGCACCAAAAACACAACGTCGAACGAGTTGATCCGCACAAACCTGAAAGAGATAAGGGTCGTCCCAAAAATAGAACTTGACGTCACGAAAGAATTTTCTCTTTTGTTGTGTCGTCATACCCTTGATTATGAAATTGCCCGCATGGTAATTTGTAATGTCGGCAGACCATGGGGTGGTGTCTTTAGAATTCAACACACCGAGAGTCTCGAGAGGAAATGTTTCGGTGATTTCCTTGTTTTCGAAAACATCTTTGTGAGGATCTTCTAGACGAGAAAGATGATCGGCCGCTAGATTCTCGACTCCTTTTTTGTCAAGCACGGTGACATCAAATTCTTGGAGGAGGAGCATCCAACAAAGCAATCTCGGCTTAGCATCTTGCTTAGCTAAGACATACTTGATAGCCGAATGGTCGGTATACACAATGCTTTTAGTTAAGACGAGATAAGGTCAGAATTTATCAAAAGCATAGACCACGACAAGGAATTCCTTTTATTTTGTGGTGTACTTTAATTGAGCCTCGGTCATCGTCTTACTAGCATAATGGATAGGACGGAAATGATTTTCATAACGTTGCCCTAAGACGGCCCCTATAGCATAATCACTTGCATCACACATGATTTCAAAGGGTAATTCCCAATTAGGAGCAACAAGAATGGGAGCTTCCGTAAGTTTCCATTTGAGAGTTTCGAAAGCTCTAACACAATCCTTATTGAAATTAAAAGGAGCATCCTTCTCGAGAAGGTGTGTCATAGGTCGAGAGATTTTCGAAAAGTCTTTGATGAAACAACGATAAAAGCCCGCGTGGCCTAGGAAACTCCTAACTCCCTTAACGGTTTTGGGATGAGGTAACTTGGCGATGACGTCTACCTTAGCTTTATCGACCTCAATCCCCGCTTTCGAGACCTTATGTCCTAAGACGATTCCTTGTTTACACATAAAATGACATTTTTCCCAATAAGCACAAGATTGGGTTTTTCACAACGTTTTAACATTTGCTCGAGATTAGATAAACACGACGTGAACGAATTGCCAAAAACCGAAAAGTCATCCAAAAACACTTCCATCGACTTCTCGATCATATCATGAAAAATAGCCATCATACACCGTTGAAATGTACCCGGTGCATTACAAAGTCCGAAAGGCATCCTACGATAAGCAAACGTTCAATAAGGACATGTAAGCGTAGTATTCTCTTGATCACAAGGGTCTATAGGGATTTGAAAGTAACCGGAAAACCATCTAAAAGGCAATAGAATTCATTTCCCGCGAGTCGCTCCAACATTTGATCCATTAAGGGCAAAGGAAAGTGGTCTTTACGAGTGGCGTCATTTAACTTTTGGTAGTCAATACACACCCTCTAACCGGTCACAACATGAGTGGGAATTAACTCGTTGTTTTCATTGGGCACAACGGTCATTCCTCCCTTTTTAGGGACATAATTGATTAGGCTCACCCATGGGCTATCGGAGATAGGATAAATCATTCCCGCGTCAAGGAGTTTTAGAACATCCTTTTTATGACATCGTGAATTTTGGGGTTTACCCTTCTTTGAATTTGAATTGCGGGTTTGTAGTCCTCCTCCATTAAAATATTGTGAGGACAAAATTTTGGGTCAATACCCTTAATGTCGGAAATTTTCCACGCAATTGCCCCTTTATGAGCTTTAAGAACTTTCAAGAGCGCGGTTTTTTCATCATTAGCAAGACCTCTTGCAATAATAACCGGAAACTTGTCATCACATTCCAAGAATGCGTATTCAAGGTGAGATGGAAGATCTTTCAATTCAAGGATAGGCGGTTCCTCATTGAAGATTTTTGCTCAAAACTCATAACTTCCATCGGCGTAAGAAATGGTGGAATAGAAGTATCATCAGTAATAATCACCTCATCTTCATTGTCGATTTCATTTGCATTAAAATTGCCTCCTTGGAATGGAGTGAGATTTGGTGTAGAATTAGAAATAATCGGATCCAAAATAGTGGGATTGTCACTTGACGAACTATCGGAAAAACCTAACACTTCTTGCGAAAACTCATCGCAAACCACATCAACTAAGTCGATGTGATTGATGGTAGCGATTGCATAAACATGAGAAGGTGTCGGGTTTTGAGTAGCGTTTATAACAAGTTCCTCTTCGTTGAATCTCAAAGTAATAGTTCTTGCATGAACGTCGATAAGCGATCTCGAGGTGTCTAAAAATGGACGACCTAAAATTAGAGGAACTAGAGGATCCGCGGGGATGTCAACTACTACAAAATCAGTGGGATAGTAGATCTTCCCCACTTTCTCGAAAACATCCTCGGCTATCCACATGCTAAAATCATAGAATGATCGGCCATCTCAATAGACATGTTCGAAGGAGTAAGAGCCGGAAGCGAAAGCGATTTCCAAATGGAAAATGGCATCAAATTAATGCTCGCACCATGATCGGCCAAGGCGAGGCATTCTTTCATATCTTGTATATCACAAGGAATGAGAAACTTTCCGGTGTCACCAAATTTTTCCGGTATGTGGTTAAGATAAACCGAAGAACAATTAGCAAGCTTTGAAAGCTTTTCCTTATCATTCATCATACTTTTAAAAGTGGAAGCGAAACGATGCATATATAACAACGTGTCGGCTAAACTTACATTAAAATGAACTTGTTGAAACATTTTTATAAAAAGCTCGATTTGTTGTTTGTTACGTTCTTGCAATTTCTCTTTGTTTCGTCTCGAAGGGTAAGGTAAGGGTGGTGTGGGTTGGACATTAGGCAACGACCTTGGAATCTCGGGTTCCATGATTGGTATTGGTTCAACCGTAGGTGTGGTATGAGCAGTACTTCGTGGGCTTGTGATATGCTCCTTTTCGACCATCACCTCGGGCTCTTTCTAGATTTCCTTCTCCGTAGAAGTACTTGGACGAGAGATTGGTTCCTTGAAAGTTTTACCACTACGTGTAGTAATAACCTTCATTTCTCCCTTCGGGTTTGAAATGGTATCACTAGGAAGACTAATAAGTGTGAAAACACTTATCCTTTTACCACTTATTTTCAATAATAACAAGACCAAAACGTGTATTTTATGTCGTAAAAGTCGGAATTATGTGTGGTTTGTGTTTTTATTGTGTTTTAGGACCAAAAGATGAAAATGGAAGAAAACACGGGCTTTCACGGGCTTTTATCGAAGAAAACGAGAAAAGACTAAGTCAAAAGATCAAGAGTGCAAAAAGAACGGAAGTCCAAGGCCTATTCTAAAGATTTATCAAAGAAAAAGTCTAAATACGGAAGTTTAATGAAGTCGAAGAACTCAAGTCTAATTATAGAAGAAAATTAGAAGACGAGTTCAATTTACATCGAAAAATCCCGAGACGACGTCGAGAAAGAAAAAGAATTTAAATCGAGTCGAGAAGAAAGAAAGAAAGAAGGAAGCACATGCACCTCCCCATCTCCTATAAATACCATCCTAATGACACATTAGGAGGGTGTTAGCTAGTTTATTTTTCCTTTTTGTAGTTTTATTTTTAGAGAGAGAAAGTGTTTAACTTTCTCTCACTAGAACTTCATCTTTTCTTATTTCCATTTTTAAGCTTTAAGTCAATCTTGTATTTTTGAATCTTTAATCTACAAGCTCAAGTTAAGTTTTTTATCTTTAATCTTCTTCTACCTTTCTTTATTTTGATCTTGATTAGTGATAATCTTTGATTTTGTTTCATCTTGATGCTTATGTGAATAAAAAGTTTATCTTTTTATTCATCTCCAAGTTTTAATACGGATTAAGTTTTGAGCTTTTCATGCTTATTGGCTTAGTTTGTGTTTAGCTTATTTACGTTTTAAGTTTTCTTAAAGTTTTAGTCTTTTTAAAGTTTGATTTAAAATTTGCTTATTTAAAGTTTGAAAGTTCTTATTTTTGCTTTTTAGTTCGTCTTATTATTAATTTGATTAAGTATTGGTTTGAGCTTATTAAAAATAGTTTAAAACTTGGCTTATTTCGAATCACAAAGTCATCGGAATAGGGTAAACCCCTTTCCGACTGAACATTCCGATTAGGCTTTATATTCCGATCAGCTACACTATTATTCCGATCACACATGATCGGGATAGGGTTTTACTTTCCGATCTGGATTCCAATTAGGATTCCGATGGGGTTAATTTCTTGATATTCCGATTGCTTTGAGTTACCAACATTCCGACAGTTAGTTTATGTGATATTCCGATAGCACCATTATTCCGATAGGACCTAGTTTCAATCATTACGACGAGATTCCTTTTGGTTATATTTTGACCATATTCCGATGTTGTTATTCTATTCCGATAGGATTTTTCCTTTGACACTCCGATCACATTTCGACCTGATTCCGATGGTAACATTCCGACGGGTTTAATTTCTTGTTTTTACAAAGTGTTTTTCTAGTAATTTTTAGTTTAATTTTTAAAGATTTTATTTTACTCAACGACATTTACATATTTGCTATTAGTTTAAAATAGATAACCAAACCATTTTCTTTTCCACCAAGAACGACTGAGTCGCACTCTAAACTTGTAATCAATTCGAAAAGATCGGACGATAACTCTTTTATAACTAAGTAAAAACTAGTTATTAAATGGCGCCGCTGCCGGCTCTTTTCGTTAAGATTAACGATTTTTAGTGAGAGACGCGTTGGATTTTGGGATCCGTTCATTTTTGAACGTTATTTTTCTTGCTTAAAAATTTTCAAAAATCCATTAAAATTAAAATTTTTCAAAAACACAAAATAATAGCATAACATAAAAAAACAAAAAATATTTCTTGTCTATCTTTCGTTTCTTTTTGTAGGTGTGTATGCGTACCCGTGCTCGTAAGAAGAAAGCAGCTCAATTCGAAGTCATTACTCCACCTATTGTCACCATGGACAATCAACCAATGATCGAGCTTTTGCAATCGCATGTAGAGGGCAACACCGATGCTATTGTCATACCCGAGATTGGAGCCAACAACTTTGAGCTCAAATCCGGATTCATTCAAGTGGTCTCTGCTCAACCTTTCTTGGGACGTACACTTGATGATCCTCATGACCATATAAAAAGGTTCCTTCAACTCACTAATACGGTTAAGTATACTGGGGTTTCACAAGAAGTGATTCACTTGCAACTTTTTCCTTTCTCCTTAGAGGGACAAGCCCGACATTGGTTTGACAAGGAACCGCCACAAAGTATTCTTACGTGGACGGATTTAGAGACCAAATTCATCAACTACTTTTCCCACCCTCACGTACTACCGCTTTGCGGAATGAAATTATTAACTTTGAACAAAAGTACGTTGAGACATTTAGTGAATCTTGGGACCGTTTTAAGGAACTTTTAAGAAAGTGTCCAAAACAAGGTTTCACAAAAGTACATCAAATTAATACTTTTTACAATGGTTTAAGCATGAATGACTAAGATTCACTAAATAGTGCCTCGGGGGGTAACATTTTGGTTAAGTCTTCTAATGCCGCATGGGATATAATTGAGAATGAGTCTAGAGTGCAAACCAAGAGTGTTCGAACTAATGTGGCTAGATCTAGTACTAGTGACGACGACAAGAGAATTGATAAGCTTACTTCGCTTGTGGAATCGCTTGATGTACAAACCGCAAACAATGCCAAACAAATCAATGCCCAAGCTAATGCTTTGAGTCAATCATGTGAAATATGTGGGGGATCTCACTCATACATCGATTGTCCTTCGACTCATGACAATATGGAAAATGTGTATGCCGCCAACGGCAACTTTTCTACGGGAGACTATCAAGCACGTCCTCAAGGTGACCGCAATTTTCTTAGTTATCGTTCAAACAACTTCATTTCACCACCCGGTTTTCCACCTCAAAACCCAAAAAACCTCAATCGCAACAATCAAAACCAACCTCGTGCTCCAAATCAATATCAGACCCAAAGAACCCCATATCCACCTTAAGGAAACAACCTAGTTTACCAACAACCCGCTTATCAACCACCTGCCTACCATGCTCTTCCTCCCACCCAACCTAACACATTTAATCAAGAGGATGACACTTACATGAAGACTAATGATGCGATAGTGCAGAATATTCAGCGACAACTCATAAACTTGAAAGGAGATATGGTGAAACAAGGGAATGATCTTCGAGCCAATATGCGAAACTCTTTGAATAGGCAAACAAATCACTTAAGGGACATGATGGCTAGTTTCTTCCAAAGCAATCAAGCTTCTGGTTCGGGTTCTCTTCCGAGTAACACCGTTGCTAATCCAAGAGGGGAGATGAAAGTAATCACCACTTGAAGTGGAAAAGGTTTAAAGGAACCCGAGCTTCCTACACCTACAACGGTGATTGTCAATAAGGAAAACGAGTCCCCTTCTCCAATTCCTCCACCTTCTATTTCACCAATTCCTCCACCTTCTACTTCCACCCCTCCACCACCCAAGGATGTGAGTGAGAATTCCATTCCAAAGCCTTCATCTCAACCCAATATACCTTATCCCTCAAGGTTGAGGAAAGAGAAGTTGAAGAACAAGGATGATATTTAGGTTTCTAACTTTCTTAAAATGTTTAAACAACTGAATTTCAACATCTCCTTTGATGAGGCTCTCGCTCACATGCCAAAATATGCTAAAATGTTTAAAGATCTTCTCAGTGATAAGGAGAAACTTCTTAATATCGCTCAGACACAACTTAATGAGAATTGCTCTGCAGTGCTCTAAAGGAAATTACCCACCAAACTTTTTTATCCGGGTCGTTTTCTCATTCCTTGCAACTTCCCCGGGGTAGAGAATTGTATGGCCCTAGCCGATCTAGGTGCTAGTATAAACTTAATGCCATTAAGTGTTTGGAAACAATTATCTCTACCCGAGGTAGTCCCCACACGAATGACATTGGAATTAGCTAACCGTACGGTTGCTTATCCGGTGGGGATAGCCGAAGATGTCTTCGTCGGTGTCGAAAAATTCACCTTTCCGGCGGATTTTGTTGTCGTTGACTACGAAATGGATCCCCGTGTTCCATTAATCGTTGGACGTCCATTCTTGAGGACCGGTCGCACTCTCATTGATGTAGCCGTGGGCGAATTAATCATGAGAGTTGGTGACGATAAAATCGTCTTCAACATGGGAAAACTTTCTAAGCAACCTTCTAAAAACGAGAGTGTTAATCTCATTGACGTTCTTGATGAGGCTTGTGAAGAACATTTCAAAGACGCTTGTAAAATTGGTTCTTCTTCTCTACCTATTGTTGAGACCGTGGCCTCTATTGCTCCTTCACTAACTCCATTTGGAGAAAGTGACTTCATTCTGAAAGAATTTGAAGCAACTTTGGGAGATGTGGACTTGCAATATGAGATTCTCCCTTCAATTGGGATGAAGACATTTGTACCATTGAGAAACTTCTCAATGAGGACCATATTTCTCCACAGTCTCCTAAGGAAATCTCTATCGATGATCCGAATTTGACTACGCCTTCCATCGAACATCCTCCGGATTTAGAGCTTAAGGACCTACCATCTCATCTCGAGTACGTTTTCCTTGAAGACAATAAGAAGTCACCCGTAATCATCGCAAAGGATTTGAAAGAAGACGAAAAATCTCGACTTATCAATGTGCTAAAGAATCATAAGAAAGCGATTGCTTGGAAAATCTCCGATATTCGTGGAAATGATCCTCACTTTTGCACACATAAAATTCTCATAGAGGACGACTTTAAACCCACTATTCAAAACCAAAGAAGGGTGAATCCTAAGATCCATGACGTTATCAAAAAAGAGTTTATCAAACTTCTTGATGCGGGAATGATCTACCCTATCTCGGATTCACCATGGGTTAGTCTGGTCCATTGTGTGCCTAAGAAAGGCGGAATCACCGTTGTGCCCAATGAAAACAACGAGTTGATTCCTACTCGTCTCGTTACAGGGTGGAGAGTTTGTATAGACTATCGCAAACTCAATGATGCTACGAGAAAGGATCATTTTCCTCTTCCCTTTATGGACCAAATGCTTAAACGTCTAGCGGGTAATGACTATTATTGCTTCTTAGACGGTTTCTCCGGGTATTTTCAAATTCCCATCGATCCTAAAGACCAAGAGAAAACCACATTCACTTGTCCTTATGGAACATTTGCTTACAAAAGAATGCCTTTCGGCTTATGAAATGCTCTTGGGTCTTTCCAAAGGTGTATGATGGCTATCTTCCATGACATGGTTGAAGAAACTATGGAAGTCTTCATGGATGATTTGTCGGTCTACGGTGATTCTTTCTCTTCTTGCCTTGCCAATTTGGAACGCATGCTTAAGCGGTGTGAAGACAATCACCTTGTTCTAAATTGGGAAAAATGCCATTTCAAGGTAAAAGAAGGCATTGTGCTTGGACATAAAATCTCAAAAGCCGGTCTTGAAGTGGACCGTGCTAAAGTTGATGTCATAGCCAAATTACCTCCACCTTCAACCGTGAAGGGTGTGAGAAGTTTCCTTGGTCATGCTAGCTTCTATCATCGATTCATTCAAGATTTTTCTAAAATCGCTCGCCCGATGACCCACCTCTTGGAAAAAGATACTCCCTTTATCTTTTCTAAAGATTGTCTTGAATCCTTCAATCTTCTTAAGGACAAGCTAACTAAGGCACCGGTCTTGGTTACCCCTAATTGGGAGCTACCTTTTGAATTGATGTGTGATGCTAGCAATTTTGCCATTCGAGCGCTTTTGGGCCAAAGAGTGAACAAACACTTCCAACAATTGGAGCAGTTTAAAGACATTGAACACTACTTTTGGGACGACCCTCACCTTTTCAAACAATGTGCGGATCTTGTCATTCGTTGATGTGTTGATGGGCTGGCAGCGTTACTAATCCTTGAAGCTTGCCATAAAGGACCCACCGGTGGTCACTTTTGTCCCAATTACACCGCGAAGAAAGTTTTCGACTCTGGATTCTATTGGACCTCCATTTATCATGACGCTCATGAAATGGTTAAACATTGTGATGCTTGCCAACGCCAAGGCAAGATCACACATAAAGACGAGATGCCTCAAAATTTCATACAAGAATGTGAAATCTTTGACGTATGGGGCATCGACTTTATGGGGCCATTTCCATCATCTAAAGGGAACAAATACATCCTCGTAGTCGTTGACTACGTATCTAAATGGGTTGAAGCAACGGCTCTCCCTACGAACAATGCGAGGGTGGTTGTGAACTTTCTGAAGAAACCTTTTGCTCGATTCGGTGTTCCTCGTGCTATCATCAGTGACCGCGGGACTCATTTTTGCAATGATCAATTTGCTCGAGTCATGACTAAGTACGGTGTCAATCACCGTCTTTCCACCGCTTATCATCCTCAAACAAACGGTCAAGCCGAGATATCTAACCGTGGATTAAAGCGAATTCTTGAGCATACTGTGGGAGAGCATCGTGCCTCGTGGGCCGATAAGTTAGACGATGCTTTGTGGGCTTTTCGTACCGCATATAAGACGCCGATTGGTTGCACTCCATATCGTCTTGTGTACGGTAAAGCATGCCACCTCCCTATTGAGCTGGAACATAAGGCGTATTGGGCCTTGAAGTGGGCCAATTTCGACATCAACAAAGCTGGTGATCTTCGGAAGATTCAACTCAACGAGCTCAATGAATTGAGAAATGAAGCTTACGAGAATTCTTTGATCTATCAAGGAGAAGACCATGATAATTCATGATGCTAGGATTAAGAACCGAGAGTTTCACGTTGGTGATCAAGTTCTACTCTTTAACTCTCGGTTGAAGATCTTCTCCGGCAAGCTGAAGAGCCGTTGGTCTGGTCCATTCACCGTCGCCAAAGTCTTCCCCTATGGCACTATTGAGCTTTCTCAACCAAATGGGCCTAATTTTAAAGTGAATGGCCAGTGTGTGAAGCTATACTTTGGTGAGGAAATCTCTCATGAGATGCTCCCATCCCTCACCACGTTTCCATTAAATTAGTTCCGGGTCGAGTCAGGCTCGTGACTCGATTTACAAAAACAAGCGCTTCTCGGGAGGCAACCCGTTAATCTATCCTTTACCGTTTTCATAATAAGTGTAGGGGGAGCCCCGTATGTGTTTTGTTGTCTTGTTTCTTATGTTGTGCAGGGATTAAAACTTCAAAGAGCACTTTTGATGACATTTGACGAACCGTGATCCCGTGCACCCGTCTTCCTGGTTCTATCCTAAACTATCGTGATTCAATATTTCATATCTTATATGTTCACATTGAAATCACTATAGTTGTCCTTTCCTTAGCAAGATTTAAACAACGTGCATAATGTCCTAAGTATAGGGGAGTTTACTCCCACATGCTTAAACATTGAGGACAATGTTTATATCAAGTGTAGGGGGGACTTCTATCGAAGTAAGTGGTCTTTTCCATGAATTTGTCCTCACTTTAACCGGAAAATTTAATTTTTCGACATTTTTCAAAATTTTTAATCTATTTTGGCCTAGTAGTATAGAAGTATTTCCTTTTGTTATCGTTATTTACTTTCTGTGTTAGAATAAATTTTCAATAAAGTGGTTTTAAATTTTTCAACGTTGTGAATCTTTTTACTCAACCCGAGTTTACTTATCTAAGTTTACTCTAGCTAGTATCCTTAACGTGTTTAAGTGAAGTTTTGCTAGGCTTTTATATAGGGAGCTTTAAAACCCGAAAGTCTTAACTCTCACGGGTTAAGAACAAGAACTTTTCGCAAGTTCCTATAATTGATCCTAGAAAGTCGTTTATCAAGGGAACTTTAAAATCCGAATTCTAAACTTGAAAAAGTCTAAGAATTTGAAAGATCCTATAGATGACTTGAAAACCCAAAACTTTGATTTAATTGGCTAAGCATCCACGAGTCTCATTCCTTGAGATTTTAAATTGTGGAGAACGAGAGATGATAGAGTCAATTATAAGTTTGGTATTCTTTCGTGAATTTATGTGAGTTGATTATAAGCTTTTTCTCCCATCTCTTGTTAATAAATATATTTGCAATAAATAAGGTTGTACCATTTGAAAAGTTACTTAGCTTATAGCACAAGATCGTTTAAAAGTTGCTCGGTATAAATTAGAGTTCATAGCCAAGGCATAACTTATTGAAGCGGGATGCGAAGATTGGCGAGTCCGAAAAGGCCCTAACAAGGCATGAGGGCTACATTTTGTTGCTAAAGATCCAAAAGTGATGTGAAGAATCATTTATCAAAAATCAATATGAAGGATCGAGACACACGACAAAAAGCAAATACTCCCCTAAAGATCATGGAGAAGTCTATCCAAAAAGGCCCTAACAAGGTATGAGGATAAATATATCTAAGTCCTAAAAGGAGGCGGATCGTTGTATATCAAAGTCCAAAATAAAGATTGGAGAAAAATGAAGAAGTCGTGGTCCAAATATGAAGAATCTCTCAAAAATTTCAAGTGAAGAAATTCCTATTATGAAGAGAAGACCATAATTTCAAGAACGTCTCTCAAGATTCGAAGTATGAAGTCGCTGCCAAATATCGGTCCGAGAAAGGTCTCAAATCGTGAAGCGAGTTATGCCAAGATATGAACTTTCAGAGGTCCCGAGAAGCAGTTTTAAAATATTTTGTCCTTTAGCTAACTATTGCTTAAATCGTCCCACTTTATTTTCAGCCTAAATAACTATCGAAATAAGTCAAACATAAAGAGTTTTGCCGACATCAACTAGGGGAAGATTGTTGGGTCAAAAAGTTGATGTGGCAGAAACTCTAAAACGAAGAAAACATGAAGACATTTGTTCAGGCGTTGACAAGAGCAAATCAGGCGTTGTCAAGAGCAAATCAAGCGTTGACAGAAGTCAACACTAACAAGCATTGTCACATGCAATCCAAGCATTGACAGAAACGTAGACAAAGTTGTTGGAAGCTTCTATTTAGATAAGTATGCATAATATATTTTGTATTAGTTTATTTGAATAGAAGATTTACATGTTTATTCATTCTTATCTCTTGTAAACCCTATTCCTTACACTATAAAAGGAACCAAGGATATTCGGTTTATTCATAACTTCCATATAGAATGTAAACCTAAAGTGTGTGTCGACTAGACGTGGGATTCAATGCATACACGTCTAGTGATTGTTTGTTATTAATATAATGAGCAATCCATTTGTTTTAATTCATGTTCTTTGTGTCCAAACACCTTGTTAATGTGTCGTGTTCTAATTTCGCTTTGATTATCTAATCATATGAACATGATGCATTCCTAGTAGCTAAAAGATCGAGGAAACCAAGGTTTCCACACTGTGGACAGGCTTTGTTCAGATCCATGAAATCCACGCACATGCGCAAGCTTCCGTCATGCTTTTTGACCATGATTGGGTTGGATAACCACTCATGGTAGTACACCTCGCGCATGATACCTGCGTCCACCAGTTTTCATACTTCATCCAATATTACTTGGCTGCGTTCGGGTGCCTGACCGCGCTTTTTTTGCTTAACGAGAGGATATACCTGGCGGATTTGGAGCTTATGTTCTGCTATCGCACGCGGTACGCCTGTCATATGCTTGGGCTCCCATGCGAATACATCTAAGTTTTCTTTCAGGAGAGAGCACATGGCCCTCTTGCCGTTATCCGAGAGCGTTCCCCCTATGGACACCTCTTGTTCCGGGTAATCAGGATGGATTACCACCTTCCAATTGGGAGGTAGTGACCCGACTTTGGGGGGAACGGGTGGAACCGGTGTTGTCACGGCATGACACTCGGATGCTGGTATGATTGTGTTATAGATAGTGACAATTCCTCCTTCCACGGGGAATTTGATCATCCCGTGTGTCGTGGAGGGTACCGCTCGTATGGCCAGGATGCCTGGTCCGCCTATAATCTCATTGTATGGAGAGTGTGAGCGTATCACCATAAAGTTCATCCACGCCATGGTGGAGTGCTCTTCATTCCCAATGGTTACAGGCAGACGCAACTGTCCTATTGGCCAGATGGTGTCTCCACTAACACCGATGAGCGGCGCTGTGGCCGGTACTAATTGGCTCCTTATTTCTGGTCGTAACTGTACGAAACAATGTTCGTATAGTACTTCTGCTGATGACCCTCCATCGACATACATACGGCGGACATTGTGTGTTCCAATGCTTATCTCAATGGTGAGAGGCGCATCAATCACATCACTTGCCGTAATAGGAGGGAATGAGCTTTCTTTGCCGCGCGAAAATTTTTGACTAATTTTCTGCCTTGGGCGGCGCTGCCTGGATTAGATCATGTATATAGTTGAAGGTTTGTCCTTTTGGGGATCCTTCTTGTCATACTTCTTGTTGTCTTTTCCATCCTTCCAATCCTTGACCAAATGCTTGAGTTTGCCTGACTTGATCAGTGACTCAATGTGCTTCTTGAGCTGGATACAATCCTCTGTGCCATGGCCCTTGTCGTTGTGGAATTCGCAGTAGCGATTTCCTTGATGACGGTCCAGCGGAGTCGTCATTGGGGGTGGTCTCGGGAAATTGTCCCCTTCTGTCAGCAAGATCTCCCGGTAGGACATCTTTAGAGGGGTAAATTTGTCCTCCGGTCGTCCTCCTTTGTTTTGGCTCTTATAATCTGAGCCCCTCCCACTGTTCTGGTTGTTTTGACCACCCGACTGTCTTCTGGACTGGTCGTTCGATCGGTAGTTGTTTCCTTTTGAAGGATAGGCCGCGGCTACCGCGGTTTCTCCCTCTACGAAGTTTCTGACCCTTTCCATAAGGTCGTCATACCTCTCCACACGTTTTTCATTGAGACGTTTGATTAATTCCCTATCTGTTATGGCATGCATATAATCGGAAATTTTCAGAAGTTCCGGCATTGTCTTTGTGCGTGTGCACTCGTCATTGAAGCGTTCAATGAAGGCCTCCGTATACTCCCCAGGTCGTTGCTTGACAGTTGCCAATGAGACCGGGTCCCTATTATACTTCTTTCGCTGAGTATAATTATTCTTGAACGCAGTACGTAGTTCAGTGAAGCTATCAATGCTTCACAGAGGAAGTCCCTCAAACCAATCACGGGCATTGCCGATCAAGGTTGAATTGAACATTTGGCACCATATAGGCATGGGCCATCGTTCAATTTTCGCCTGCGTGTCAAATATCTTTAGGTGATCATCCAGATCACCAGTCCCATCATACGTCTTGACACATGCCGGCATGCGACGCTTTGTATCCTTAGAGTAATTCCGTATGCGGAGAGTAAAAGGATCTTCCCTGGGATCTTCCCATGGATGGGTGAGGCTAGGGTCACACCACGGGCGGGAAAGATCTTCTCCTTCCGTATCTCGATAATAGGGTCCGCCTTAGTACTCCTCATTGTCTGGTGGTGGTGGAGGAGTACGCCTAGGTCGGCGACGCTTGGGTGGATGGTCATCCGAGTCCTCTCCTGATGGACCGGGAGAAGGAGGTGGTGCCCCATCCTTTGGGTGAGGATCGCTTTTGTGAGAAGAGACAGGAGCCTTCTTTCCGGTATTCATCCTATCCCACACGCTTGTGCGGCGATTAGTTCTGGTTAGTTCCAGATCTGGTCGTTCGGGTGAACCATCGGACTTCTCTCCCTCTTCTCTAGATTGTATTAGTTTCTTGCATGAGACGATCCCCTATGCGTTCGAACACATTCCTGGGTTGGGGAGTTTACTCAAAGAGGTTCCGCTCCTGAGGTCGTGTCCTTTGCTTCTTTTGAGTTTGAGAAGAGGTGTCTGGTCTGGCGTTTCCAAAGTTGAGCCTAGATTGGAGGTCCCTCCCTAGGTTCAACCTTGATGCAATTCCTGGGACGATCCTCTCAAAGTTCTGCGTGAGAACTCGAGTGAGATCTTCCTCGCTGGGTGGTTCGACCTCTACTTCTTCCTCAGTCGATGGTCTGCGCGGCTCCTTGTTAGGGGGTTGGGCGCACTCCCTGGATCAGGATTATCCAAGGTCGAAGTAGGTGGTGGGGTGACAGAGAACGTGCTTGTCATACCCATGGACTGAAGACCACTTTGGTTGTTTGGTCCGCCAGCTTGGTGGCTAGGGGATCGATTTGGAATGAGTATCCCTTCCCCTTGGGACTTCCGATTTCCAGGATTTGTGTTCATGGGGTTTCCCTGTGGATGCCCCTTCGTCATTGAGAATTCGAGATGAGATTTTCCTCTAGCTTAGTATAATGGTCCCACGGATGGCGCCAACTTGTTGATACAAAAGTTGGGTGATCCTTGCTAGACCCGAATTAGGCTTAATTCGGGTTGGCTGGACTCCGGCTCCTGCACCAAGTGAATTATCTGGTTGGGATCCTGCACACTAAACAACACGCGTTAGGCTTACCGTGGGAATGTTTCCCACAATTAGACCTCGGAGTGAGAGTTGAAAGTGTGTAGAATGTAATACCTTTGTGGAACCCTTGGGGGTTCCTTATATAGGCATCGAAACCCTCATGGGTTGTTACTAATACTTCGGCCCCAAGGAAAGGATAATCACCAGATTTAGATTGATTGTCATCTTCTAATTATGGTGAGTGAATATCCTCCCCTTTGGGATAAATCCTAATCATAGTAGGAGTATGATTCTGTCTGACCCTGCACCGGGCATGCCGGGCCGTGGGCCGCACACGTGTGTGCGGTTACTGTTCATCTAAGCCCATAAGCTTAAATAACATTATTCCCACCCATTCGTGATGGGCCTAATACGGGTAGTACCCGTGGGCCGGGTTCATGACCCGGCTGGCGACTATACATCATCAAAGCTCGTTTTTCAACTCGGATCTTAAGCTAATCATTTCACATTGCATATTATCAAATTTAACATCATTTGCTTTAGCATAATCCAAAAAATCTCCTTGAAGATTTTTAGTGTGAGCATTTGAAAACCTTGTGTAGTGTTTTGAAAATCACGGTTTTGGTTTTGATTTGCAACTTGTCCATTCCCACTTTGATAATTCCCTTTGTTGTATTTACGTGAATTGCCTTGATAAACACCATTTTGATTGTTGTTTCGATAGTTATTAGCCTTTTGATTTGGTGGAGCTTGATTTGGGCGGGAACCTTGGCCGTTTTGGTTGTAAGTTCTCGTTTCTACGTAAGCACTCGAAGTGTTACCACCGGCGGTAATGCACTCGGAAAGATCATGAGCTCCACCACAAGATAAACAACTCTTTTCAACCGCTTTAACCGATGCGGAGTTCAAATCATCTTGTGCTCTCCAATGAGTCATAAGATTTGAAAACCTATCGAAAAATCGATTTTCCTCATTAGCTTCATCATGTTAGGCATTAATGTGACGAGACGATGACGACGATGACGAACCCATATTGGCAACACTCGATGTGTTACGAGGGTTATAAACCTTAGATCTATTCTTGATAATCTTTAAAGCTTCATCGGTCGTTTTGCACAAAAAATTACCACCCGCGGCGGCATTCAAGTAATCTCGTTCATGATCATTAAGCCCATTATAAAAAGTATCTATTTGATGCAATTACGAAAAATCATGGTGTGGACATTCATGTAGCATTTCCTTAAACTATTCCCATGCCATTGAAAAACTCTCATTATTTCGTTGTGTAAATCTTTAAATCTCATTTTTCAAATGTGTTGTTTTAGATCGTGGAAAAAATTGCTTCACAAACTTAAAAACGATATCACCCCATGTCAAAATCGAATTTGGCGGTTCTTTCTCGAGCCAAATTTTAGAGGGTCCATCTAATGAATATGGAAACAACATCATCTTAATGGCGTCATGTGGAACATCCTTAAAATTGCTAGTTGCGGTGGGACGATAAACATTCCTTGTGTGGTAATGCGGGTTGTCTTTTTCATGACCTCTAAACTTATTTGCTTGCAACATCGACATTAAACCCGTCTTAATCTCGAAATTCTCCGCAAGGATGGCGGAAATCACAATAGCTTCTCCAAAACCCTCGATGGGTGCTTGAAGCAACTCCATCATAGTACGATTAGCCATGGCGACTATTGGTTCTACAACGGGTTCAACAATTGGAGTTTGTTCTTCAATCAAAGGCTCTTGATTTCCTTAACTTTGACGACGTTTACGAGCTCGTTTTGCTTGATTACGAGTTAGCATAAACTTGACGAAGAATGGGAGGTGAGCAAAGAAGATTCTTTTTGGGTGTTTTGTGGATTTTCAATTTTTTTGTGTTTTTGATTGTTTTTATTTTTTTTGGATTTTGTGTATCTTCGTAGACAACAATCTACCAAATCTCTCCTCGAATCAAACTCTTGATTAAAGAAGCCTCAAAATAATGAAAACGATCACGTGGAGTGAACGCCTTCGAATGACTTTAGAACTTTGGTGAAAACTAAATTGTTCAAGAGGGTTTAATCACAAAGAAAACCAAGCAAATAAATATGATACGTAATAATACTTTGGGCGGCAAAACCCTCGATTAGCCTTCAATCTCAAAATACTCACAAGCAAGCGGGGAAACGAGGCGGCGCGAAGCACTTAAGAGCCTTTTTCCTTAGGGTATATTTTATAATACCCGCCTTATACCCACCTTATAGTTCGTATTTTTCAAAATCGAGCTTCACGAAAGTATTTATCTATTTTTGCCTTTTTCTTTTTGTTTGAGATTCGAATACAATAATTAGGAGATCAAATCCCAATTAAGGTTGTGTTTTCACACTTTTGGAGATATTTTGTATTTGTTGTGATACTTAATACAATATAGTAATAATAATTTCACAAAAAAAACGAAAAAACCGATAATACGTATTAGTAGAGTTCTACTAATACAAATACTATTTATGGTGAATATTAAAAACAAAATGACAAATTAATCACAACACACCTCCCCGGCAGCGACGCCAAAATGATTGTGGTAAAATACGACCTTTTAGGAAAAAAGGCGTAAAAGCGGAAAGTATTAAACAAATGACTTAGGAAAATCAAGTGTTAATGACCCAAATAAGTTCGTTTCCCAAGTAGGTATATGTGTGCGAATAATTAGTAATTGGTTTGAGATTAATATTTGAAAGAAGGGGATCTGAAAATAGAATGACGAAGACGTGAAAATTATTACTACGACGACCAAATTTAAAACCGTAAAAAGAGCTAAAATAAAAATAAATTCTGAAAATTCCAAAAAAATTACCAAAAATCAAATTAAATAAACTAAGAGTTTACAAGTTATCAAAACCTTTTCAAACCTTTTAATTAATTAAATATTAATTTTTAAATGTTAATCAAAGCCCTAAAAATTAAAATAACTATTAAAAAGCCCAAATAAAGATTTTTCAATTTATAAACCTCTAAAATAACCAAATAAGACTAAAAACTATTTTTATAAAATTCTAAACTAATTAAAACTATTTAAAATGATTAAAAACTATTACAAACATAAAATAATTCTAGAAATTAGGAAAATGATGATAACATTAATCTAAGAGTTGTAAAAATCCTATTTTAATGTACTAAACCTAAGAAAAATATAAAAAGTGTAAAAATGTGAAATTTGAAATTTAATAACAAAATAATATTAATCCAAAAATTATAAAAATTCTAAAAACTTGCAAACTAGTTTGTTTTAACCTAAATAATCAGAAAATGAAAGTAAAATTACCAAATTGCCCCTATTGAGCCCCCAAATGGGCTAAAAACCAAAACAGTCAACCTTAATGGGCTTAATGGGCCCAAAAAGTCAAACTTGGCCCAAATGACCTGAAAAAGCCCTATCTGACTCAAAATTCAATTCTAAACACAAAAGTCTAAAGGCCCAAAAGCTGGTTTTTAGCTTATCACAGCTTAAATAGTCAACAACTTATTCTTATTGGGCCAATAAGCCCATTAAGCAATAAGCCAATGCCATAAGCTCTGCTTAAACACACAACCTTCTTTAAATATGCCTAAGAGATCTGTGAAAAGAAATTTCGAAAAAGCACACTCAGTAAGCCAGAAATAAGCAAAGAAGAATTTCACTAAAAGACAAAATAGTCGGGTTAGAGTTCTAGGTTGTTTCAAAAGCTGATTCTTTTTGCAAAAGCTCACAAATAGCTTAACTAAGAATAATCAATCATAAAAACCACAAAAAGCCAAGTAGAATAAGCTGTAGGAGCAAATAAGTTGGCTGAAAAAGCCAAATAAGCTAATTTTCTAGCAAAAGCTTAACCAGATGACTTGTAACCTTCCAGACTTGTTATTAAGCTGAGAAAAATGAAACCTATTACAAAAGCCAAGTTGTTGCATGTACCAATAAGCAGTTCTCAAAAATAAGCCAAAATATGCTTATTTGACCAAAAGTCAAAGTCCTCCAAATTTCATCAAATGTTTAGGAATTGTTTGTAAGCTTGTTATAAGCAACTTTTGTGAAGAAATCAAGGTGGAGTCCTTGTGAATCAAGAGGTTAGTTGACCAATTGATGACAGATTTTGGCAAATAGGGCTTAATAAGCCAGTTAGCTTATAAGCCAGCAACAAAGCAAACCAAATAGCCAAAACTACTCACAAGCAGCACATAAACAAGATCCAAGCAATAAACAAGCAGAGCATACACTAGATAACAAAATGCAAGGCAAAATTGAGGTGGTCATTTTGCTGATGCAAATGACCACTTCAGCCAGCTTTGATAAGCTCTAGCACCCATAATAAGCCACCAAATTCAACAAACAGATACTGCACAGATAGCTTATCACCTAACCTCTTCCCAAACCAGATTTCAGAGCTTAGATCTAACAAACAAAGATTTTATTGGATCTGATGTGTTTGACCAATTTCAAACAAATTTTATCAGATGTTTCCAAAACTTGAAATCCCTTTTCCAAACCTCTTGATATTTAACCAGTGACTAAAACATGTTACATATGACTTATTTAGACTCCCCAAACCCTAAGAACCAAGGGCACAAGGCCACAAGGCCTTATGATCCAATAATCCCAAACAGCCTTGTTTTAGTCCTTTTTCAAACAAACTTTTTATTCAATCACATAACCTACTGATTTTATGGTTCAAAAACTTCAACTAGGTGACAACTAAGAGATACCAACTATAAAACACAAAGCACAAACACCAGAGAAACAAATCACATGGCAAAATATAAATCAGAAAATAAAATGAAAATTATTAGAGGAAACTTAACAAGAGGTTATACTTATCCCCCACAACTTCCTAGAGGGATCAGCAATGCTCCTTGGACCTTGTTCAACAGCTAGAACAAGACCAAGGTACTTGAACAAAGGAGATGAGATGTGCCTTGGTTGATGGTTCAAAACAGAACCTCAAGGGCTTTATGTCTTCAACACAAACACCAAACAACCTATCCAAAGGTTGATAAACCTTCTCTAGCTTGGTGTCAACAAGCTTGCAAGGGCTTATAGCTTTTGGATAAGGTTTAGTACAAGTAAAACAGCAAAATCAGAAGACTATTTTCAAGCTTATTTCAAACTTGAAAACCTTACCAAACATAAACGTGTTTGAACCACAAGATATAAACACCTTTATAACATCAAATGGAACTCAGAATTACCCTTAAACAACACCAACTTTCAAAAACATAAAAAGGAATTACAATTTTCTTAAAATACCAACTTTTATAAATTTTAAAAAGGAATTACAATGTTTAAAGGGTAAAACTGGAACAAGGCTCTCTCACAAGTTGAGGAGTCTTTATATAGGCCACATGGGCTAAGATTATAATGAAAACCCTAGGCTATGAAGTCCCTAAAATGCCCCTGAATCTTCTAGATGAATTATGTTGTAGAGCTGTCCAAATGCATCATGGCTGTTCATTTTAGCTTTGGAGTTAAGCATTGAGTGTTGGCTGTTGATTTGGCCACGTGTCATTCCTTGTAGAGGAAGTTGGATTATGATTGGTTGACGTGTGAATGGGTGGGGTCCCTTGGTGAGTGGGGATTGGGGTTTTGAGTGTGGGATGGGTTTCTGGACGTGTGAATCATACGTGGGACAAGGTAATTGGGATTTACCCTTTGTTTTAAGTGGAGAGGTAACTGGTTTCATCATGGTAAACAGTAAACAATTTGATCCGTTTTTATAGGAGTGAAAGTGTTTGGCGCGTGTTTGTTATGTTTGAACTTTGGATAATGACATTAGTAGTCCTTGTGTTTTGGGAAAGTTTGTAAACAATGTTTATTCAACCAAACAAACGTTTTCCTTTGCATTTAATCTTTACAATTTCACACTTTGGCCACCAAATTTTGCAATAAGGGTTTCAAGGGTTGTTTTTGCCACTTTTGAATATTTGAAGGACCGATCTTGGACATTCTTGATATTCAAAGGTCTTCATTGTATCTTTGACCTCATGAGGGACCATTATTGACAATTTAGAATTGTTGAGGGACTAAACTTGTCAATTCTTCAAAGTTGAAGGACCATTTTGTAATTTTGACAAACTTAAGGGTCCAAACTTGTAATTATGAATATACAAGGGTTTTAAGTGTCATTTCTTCATAAATTGAGGATCAATCTTGTACATCTTCAAATCTACAAGGGTTTTTCTTGGATAAATCATGATCTAGGGCCCGGTTCTTTGTACGGCTTCGTTTCTCGTGTCCGTTTTTCCTTGTTTCTTGACGATATCCATATCTAAAACACACAAGTAAACAAATACAAGAATATATATGGTATATTAATGACATTTTATGCATTTAAAGCCCGAAAAGAACGATGAGATCATGTATAACTGCCATCTCATCATGTATGTATCATGTATGTATGCTCTTTGATTAAACTGTACTAATTGGCTAGATCAATTTGTGTTTTTCTGCTTGATTGTGACTCCCTACAACTCACTAGTTGTAGGGGTGCCCTTTTTGTCCAAAAATACCAAGTGATTCTGTCTAAAAAAGCAAGTCAAAAAGTCAAAGCAATGGGAACACTTTCCCACTGAAAGTTCCCACTGATAGTGTTATTTGTTTATCAGCTTATTAATAAGCACTTCTAGCTTATTCTATTGTGCAACAACTTATTTTTTATTATAGAACTTAATATTTTAAGCTTATAAGTCAGTTTTGAAGTTTACAGCTTTTGGTTTTAGCTTTTGACTAGAAAACGACTATTTTGTCTTTTTCAAAAACAGCTTAATGCTTTTTCCAGCTTATTGAGTATGCTTATTTGAAAACTTTTTGTTTATTAATAGTTTTGTCATTTAAAACCTTTTGCAACTTGAATCAGCTCTTGAAGTGGTCTAGAACTCAAAAATGACTATTTTGTCGTTTTGTGTAGAGAGCTTTGGCTTATTGCAGGCTTATTTCTTGAGCTTTTTCAAAAATTCTTTTTACAAACAGCTTTATAATCTCATAAGAAGGATGTATGTCAAATTTCAGATTATGGCATTAGCTTATGGCTTAATGGACCAAAAAGCCCATTAAGAATAAGTTGTTTGCTTATTAAGTTGTGATAAGCACTGATTCAGCTTTTGGGCCTTTAGAGTTTCGTGTTTAAAATTGAATTTTAATCTAGACTGGAACTTTCAGCTTATTTGGTTGACTTTTTGCTTATTGGGCCAAAAAGTCCATTGGACTTGGACTATTTTGACTTTTGACCCATTAGGAGGCCCAATAGCGGTAATTTGGTCATTTCACTTTCATTTTCTGTTTATTTAAGTTGAAATAAAGTAGTTTGCAAGTTTTTAGAATTTTTTGTAAATTTTGATTTTTTAATATTATTGTATTATTTAATTTTAATTTTTAATCATTTTAAAAAGTTTTAGTTGGTTTTAAATTTTTCAAAAATACTTTTTAGTTTAATTAAGTTATTTTACAGGTTTACAAATTGAGAAATCTTATTTTCGGCTTTCTATTAATTAAATTGATTTTTAGGGCTTTAGTTAGCATTAAAAAATATTATTTAACTAAATAAAAGGTTTGAGTAAGTTTTGATTTTTTGTAAACTCTAATTGCATTTTTTAGGATTTATTGTGATTTTCTAGGAATTTTTAGGATAATAATTAAATTTCGTCACGTTTTACGGTTTTACGTTCACATCATTCGTCATAGTTTAATTTTATGCGTCATCGTCATCATTTCTTTCTCATTTTTTTCTTAATATTAATCACAAACTTAATCAAGTCTTAACACACACACCAAGCCTCCTTGAGAACGATCCCACACAAAGCATCATAAGTGTTTACGTTTTCCTAAACGTACGCTTAATACTTACCGCTTTTGCCTCGTTTTCCTAAACGAGTGTGAAATTACAACTATCATACCACATTACAATTGTCTACTTGGTTCAGTTGTATAGCATTCGAGTTTAATTCAATATGAAATTATGTTTTTGTATATATATATATATATATATATATATATATATATATATATATATATATATATATATATATATATATATATATATATATATATATATATATATATATATATATATATATATATATATATATATATATAGTGACATGGATCACTGATTTGTTGTATGTGACTAAAAGATGAAGTCACATGATATGGTTACACTTATCAACACTTTCGGTGACTCTTGGATTATTTATATGTGTGGCTATAAATTATAAAATGCCACATAAATGTAAAATACATGTGACTATTAATGCACTTTGTGTGACTAAACATTACAAAACGTCACATAATAATAAACTTTATGTGGCTGTTGGATAACAATAGGGACATAAAACACACATTCGAATGAATTAGACAAACATATAGTCTCACTTATTAACACTATTAGCCACTGTATGATTCATAGTATGTGACTAAATTACTCCAAAGACAATTCTCTATGTGACTAAACATTACAAAACGTCACATAATCATAAATTTTATGTGGTTGTTGGATAACAATAGTAACACAAAATGCATATTTGATTGAACTAAACAAGCATACTGTCACACTTAGTAAGACTAACAGCCACTTAATAATTTATTATATGTGACTAACCAAACTCAAAGACATTGCTATATGTGACTAAACATTACAAAATGTCACATAATCATAAACTTTAGGTAGTTGTTGGATAAAAATAGTCACACAAAATACATATTTGATTGAACTAAACAAGCATACTGTCACACTTATTAAAACTATTAGCCATTTTATGATTCATTGTATGTGACTAACTAAACCTAAAGACAATGCGATGTGTGACTAAACATTACAAAACATCACATAATGATAAACTTTATGTGGTTGTTGGATAACAACAGTCACACGAAATACATATTTGATTGAACTAAACAAGCATACAATCACACTTATTCACACTATCAGCTACTTTATGATTCATTATATATGACTTACTAAACTCAAATACAATGCTATATGTGACTAAACATTACAAAACGTCACATAATCATAAACTTTAGGTGGACGTTGGATAACAATAGTCACACAAAACACATATTTGATTGAACTAGACAAGCATACGGTTACACTTATTAACACTATTAGACACTTTATGATTCATAGTAGGTGACTGAATTCCTCCAAAGACAATGCTTAATGTGACTAAACCTTACAAAACGTCACACAAGGATAAACTTCATGTGGCTATTGGATAACAATAGTCATACAAAACACACATTTGATTGAACCGGACAAGCATACGGTCACACATATTAACACTATTAACCACTTTATGATTCATCTTATGTGACTAAATTACCCCAAAATCCATGCTATATGTGACTAAACATTACAAAACGTCACATAATCATAAACTTCATGTGGCTATTGGATAATAATAGTCACACAAAATACACATTCATTTGACTTTTAACAACATATAACACAGTTTTAGCCACTTTGTTTTTACTTGTATGTGACTAAGTCCAGGAAAAACCATGTTTTCTGTGACTAAACATTACAAAACATCACACAATCATAAAATTGCATGTGGCTGTTGGATAACAATAGTAAAATAAAACACACATGCACTTGATTTTAACAAGCATATGGTGACTCTTATTAACAGTTTTAGCCGCTTTTAATTAAACTGTTTGTGACTAACCCCCAAAGAAAGGTATCCCGTATCTGACTAAATCCTTAGAAACGCCACATTTATTATGTATTTGTGTGGCCAAAAGACATGAAATGGTCACACAAAATACATATTTACTTGAATAACTCATCTATATGTCACATATATCATATATTTATGTGACAACAGTACAAACAATAGTTACTTTTCAAAAACATTCGTCTGAATATAAAGTATTTACTATCACAAATACTAATTAATCCAACAAAACTTCTACCAAATTTGTCACACATAGACGGATTTTGGTCAATCATTTTTGCAAAAAAGGCCACCAATTCATAGCGACACCATAGAGACCCTATGGTGGCACGGCTTTTAGTCACAAATTCCCCAAAAAATCGTGTGTGACGAAAGGTATATAGTCATGCATTTTAAGTGTGACGTATAGCATTTTTTGTGCTAGTGTAAGATATGATTACCCTATACAAACCCTTAAACTAAGAATGTAGAATCCCTAGAAGTCATAAACATAACATATAAGACCTATAATAAGTGTATATGATGATATAAACCCTAATAACCTAAGATAGAAAGTCATTAGGATTAGTAATCTAAAAACCCTTATATTAAGCATTCTACATAGAATCAATACCTAGTCTTTTAGGACAAGTCTAAAAACACTCATAGCATTACATTACGGTTATAAGATTATATTAAGACAATGTAAAAGTACACTAAAGTAAAAGGTACAAGATTTCAATGCATGACTTATAAGTTAGGTCAAAATAGGTATTTTTACTCTTTAGACATGTTTACTTAGAATAACCCATTAAACCAAGTGTGGAACCACTTTAGATACTTAAAAAACAATTTCTAAGACCTAAATTGAGTTTACATCAGTAGCTAAGTGAAGGATAATGGCTTCTACAAAGATTTAACCCTAGATCATTAGAAACCCTAATCTACTTAGGTTATCTTCCCAATTTCACTTTAAACCTTTGTTAAACTTCAAACCAAGAACCTAAACTTTCTAATCACAATGTATGAACCCTAAGTATACCTTAATCCATCACTAATCACATTTCTAAACCCTTAATAACTAAAATCACAAACCATAAAGTTACAAGCCCTAGTTTTAGATCTGGTTTGGGTTTTCCCTCCAAAACTTGATTTAAACAGTTTCCCTCCCATTCTAAGTCTGAAGTTAGATATTTGGAAGATATTTTAGGCATTCTAGAAGAACTTTAAGCTGCTGGATCACCTCCTTGTAAATGTAGAATCACCATTCTTATCATAACCTTGCCGTGAACCATTTCAAGCCAAAACGTTAGATATTGTTGATCCTAGACTCTACAAACTTCCATAGACCTTATATATCATTCCTTAGTCACTGACCTATCCATCTTACACGTTTCAAGGCCAAACTTGGAGCCTAAGTGTTGGAATACTATACACAACCTTAAGAGTTGCACCCTTTTTTCTCTCTACCTCAACACCCATTCTGATATTCACTTATATAAACATCCTAGAACTCTTATAAGACCAAAAACTAGGTCTAGAAGGAAGCTCTTGAAGCTTTGGTAGCAAGTAGTGTTCATAGGAATCCAAAAGGAGCCATTTTGGAGGTACCTAGGTAATCCCTATGTTAACTAAGCTTTGATCTTGTTATTATGTTTTCTTAGACTTTTTATAATGTTTATAGGATTTTAGGAAACTAATATAAAAGAAATTAGATCATATGATCATTTAAAATGAAAGTTATAAGCTAAAGATGTCTTAAAACCCTAGTTTTGTAATTTACATGAAATAATGAGCAAAAACCTATTTCAAAAGCAATAATTATGGAGAAATGTTTTTATTATGATTATAAATGTGTTTCAAAACTTTTTCCTAAGTTCCTAGATCATTTGAAGTATTTTTAAGCTTCTTATGTGATTTTAAACAAGTATAGGGACTAAAATTATCATTTTTGAAACTATAAACATTTTGAGCCAAAATTGTCATTTTGTCAAAGTTAAAACTATAAGTATTAATATTGTTAAGTTTCAAACCTTAAGGTTAATATTTGAAGGCTGAAAATGTAAATATTAAAACTATATACTTTAGTGGGTTAAAAGTGTAAATATGCTAAACTAATAATATATGTGCTAAAAAGGTAAATATTCTAAACTTAGAAACTTTAAGGATCATTTTGGTCATTTATGAAACTATATGGGTAAAATTTATATAATAGAACCTATTTTCTAAAGTTATATAAACTAGAAGGACTATTTTCGCCAATTATGGAAACTAAATGATGAAAAATATAATAATAAAAGAACATACTAATCTTTGAAGAAATTTCTAATATTAATGTATCGTATTAGTAGGGAGCTTTGTGAAAATATGTTTCATCTCGATATTACGTTCTGACTGAGTGGTTGGGTTTACGATTTAAAGTGCCCTCGCTCCTCAAACATTTATATAATGGCTTCTGAGCATTATGGCCAAACAATGACGCCATAATTATGAAAAATTGTAAAACCAAGAACACACAATTAATACTTAAGAATATTGAACTCAAAAATCAAAGACTTGGTACTATACAAAATATGTTTTATTTAGGTTTGTGTGACACCAAGTTCTTGTTTGCTAGCCCAAGTTGTTCTTTGTGATATAAATATGCGAAGATACATAAATACTGGATAAAAGTTGAGTTCATAGCCTTACTAAAGTATACTACTTTCAATGGGGGATATATGCTAAACTGGAATACAAGTGTTTTTGGTATGCTTCCCAGATATGTTTATTGACACTATGTTTACTGTTGCCTTGAAAGTCCCTTTTTAATTATGAACCGCTAATCATTTCATGAAAATGAGCGATAATATCGTAAATAGTACTATTTGGGGACTAACATCCCCTGTTTGGGCAAGTCGCACTTGCTAGCACCTTAGTGGTCAAACATACATAATTTATTTTGCTATGCAAGATAGTTTGGCAGACTTCCTCATAAGGGTAATTGTTGGTTTCTGATATGTCTAGCCGCGGTATCATGAGCTTAGTGCAGTAATTCATTAATTTGTTTTGTGAGTGAATAACAATGTAGCTCAGGGAAAAGGATCTTGTATTCAAAAATAATATCAAACCTATGAATTCACTCAACCATTATGTTGATTTTAATCATATATTTCAAGTGTTGAAAACTGATAGGACGGAGAAACATAATGATGACGTAGAGAGATATATACTTGGGAATTTTTATCATTCAAACCTATTTTCTAGATATCGGGAACCTATGAAGTACAGAGTATGTACAATTATTTTATTAAAAATCTATGATTTTGAATGATAATTGATAATAAATGAATAATGTTTATTAAAACGCTCTTTCGAGTTATTATCTATATTGTTGTGACTTTTATCCCATGAAGTAATACCACAAATTTATTGTTCGCTGCGTCAAGGTAAAGACGGGGGTGTTAGACAATGAAAAAAATGGAGAATTGGTACTTGGATGCGAAACTTAACTGACAAATTGGATATTTTCCACCTTACTGTTCCTTATCTAGTAATTACTATAAACAATATCAGGACTGATTGCCACTTTGTTTTGGTATAAGCAGCCTCAGTATATACCAACTATCCAAAAATCCATCACCGGCTCCAAATATGAAAACTTTTGAGGTCTAGTAACCATTTATTACCTCTTAAACCTTTGTGCATGACTTCTTGCAAGAACATTAGTAGGTCAAAATGGAGCATTAAACCTTGTAACTTGGCTTTACTAAATGGTTGATTATTATTGTACTAATGTAATCTTCTAACCTCTATTACTACATTAACTATCCATCAAACTCAGTATAAGTGACTGAATACGCGTCCATTGGTAGACCTTGGACTTTTTTATTTCCATGAAAAAAGTATTTGTTATGGCCCCCCAACTCAAACTTCGAAGGGTACCTGAACCATTGTTGTTCTTGAAATCTACTTATCAGCTCCTTCAATCAAAGGATTAGTATTGTAAAACTACTGAAGTGCCATCTTCAATACAATTCAACATCTGACATATTTAGTATTCTACACCGTGTTTATAGAGCGTCCACTTTCGAAGGTTTCAGCAACATGTGATACAATAGAAACTGTTGTCAATAAGTATAATCAAAGTAATCACTAACGTGGTGGTTCCACAAATTAATGAAAGCGAAAATTTACCTTCAGTGACATAGTTTACAGTCGATATTCCCATGAGTGCTGGAACTACTTTGTTGATGATTCTTACGTTTTCCTATGACAAAAATATATACAACAGTGAAGTGTAAATAATATACATCTTGCATAGACGGTAACATACTTATAAAGCAAGTATCTTTATACATGTGAATTCAAAACTTAACATACCTTCTCATGAAAACGCTCATGCTGCTTATATGTACGCGACACATAGTATCTCATTATGAAACTCATAAAAAGATGGATTCAAGAGAACGCATTCTGGGAAACGACATATGCGACTATCACCATGAGTAGATACATCACTGATTTTCTCCCCTTTCTTGCCTAGTTGATAATTCTTGTATGAACGATTCTTCAGCTTAATTTCAAGCATACCATGGCCAACGCTTGGAAAAGTCCAATACAGCCCATGGCCCTTTTTCTCTAAATTTCATTCCAAACAAAGCACTTAACATAGAATATTCAAAGTTTCAAACAGCAAGAAATATTTCACCCTCAAAATTAAGTTTTTTTCTAACTTGGAGGGTGTTTGGATTTGCTTATTTCTTAATCTTATTAGGTAGTTTCAAGCAAAAATGGTTTATGGTTACTTTTTTTAGCTTAGGGGATGTTTGTGGTGACCTTTTTATAAACATATTGAACTAAAAAATTTCTTATATGAAATTGATTGAAAAAATTCAGCAAATAATTATCTTTTTCGCTTTTCTTACATAGTAATAAGCAATCCCAAAAATGATCACGGTTGTTTTTGGATTTTATAACTAAACCTATGTATAACAATAGCGTGTGACTTACAAATTTTCATATTCCGGCTACAGATTATCCAAATATATCATCAGAAAACATGTAATTTGATCGCTGAATTTGTGCATTAAGATACAAAGTCATTACAACATGTATGTATTCTGGCTATATAATTTTGTTTTTACGAAGTTAAGCAAACTATAAAAGTTTTTAGGAAGGTAAGAAAAACTTAGCAATATGAAAAAAAATTAGTATTAAAGAAGTTAAGAAAAGCTCGGAGGATCTGCAGTGCAATTTTTCTGTGTTGGCAGATCTGTTTGGTTGAGTTATCTAGTGTATTTAGAGGATCTGCAGTGCAAGGGTATGCATAGTTATATTATAACGGTGTTTGATGCAATCATCTCAGCACTGCCAGTTTATTTTCATCCAATTATTTGTGTGTTTCAGAGGACCACAATTGAGGTATTTGATATTCAGTCTAATCAGTGTGGTGAGACTATATTCTATTAGGCAGTTCAAGTATCTGATCTTTAATGTTTTACGTAGTGTTTGAGGATTGAATTATACTGATAGGTTTAGTGGCAATAGTTTAATTATTTATGAGTCAGTTGACTGTTTAGTCCCTTTTTCCCACCTGATGTGAGTTCTACTTGAGAATGTGGGGCGTGGAATATCGGTTAGTTTCTTAGTTTTAGTTTTCTCAAGTTTACTAATTCGTATTATTCAAACTTATATCTTTTAATCCAACATGAAGTAGTATTAGTTCAACGTAAACTATATAAATGATTTACTTATATAGTATGCAAACCTAACATCCATTAAAAGATATAATATGAAAGCTGTAAAACCCGCATGCTTTTACCATGAACAATATACTTATAATCGTACATTAAAAGTTTCCTTTTTTTTAACATGAATACGTTTCACGTATATAAATTACAAGAACTACGTACGTGTTATTACATGATAAGTATTAAGTACGTAATAATGCACGATAATTATTATGAATAATAACTAAAATCACGAACATGAAATCATGAACGTAAGAATCACGAACATATAGTTATGTATTTACGTATATTATTATTACGATTACGTACAAGTATTTATAAGAACACGAATATTTGATAATAGCGTAACGTAAATACGAGCACACGACCACGTAAATAATTAGAACACGGAAAACCTACGGGTTTCCCTTGGTGGGCCCTACAAGCCGCGTCAACAAGGAGAAGAGGGGCCCAACCCATGTTTGATGTTACTAAAATAACAATTATGGAAAACATTATTCATTCACAAAAGAATTTTTAGAAAATAATTAAAACCCTAAACCTCTCTCTCTCTCTCTCTCTCTCTCTCTCTCTCTCTCTCTCTCTTAGGCCGGCGGCTACATCACCACATAAGGGTGGTGGGTTGATTTTGTTCAAGAAATATTTAGAACGTGTTCGGGTATTCATCCTCCATTTATTCCACGTGTTTTGGTAATCCGAAAACTTTTCTTTTTAATTCTTTTTTTCGTTTTTATGCACATATGATCATGGGGATTTAAAAACAAGATTAATAACATGCTAATAATCACGGGAGGGAAAATTAATTAGGGTGTTTTCTGTTTTGCTTGTCTCGGCCGCCATACAAACCAAGAGTCCCAATACTCTTGGCGCCGTTTGGTTCACAACACCAACCAAGACCTAGGTCTTGGTGGTGTTTGGCTCGGTCACCAGCAGGGACAAGACACCCCGACTTGCGTCGGGGGTGTCTTGGTGTTTGTTTTGGTCTCGGCAGCAACACAGCCCTACCACCGGCTTAAGCCGGTGCCTATTTTAGACAAGCAGGGGGAACCACGCGCTGGCAGCAGGGGCCACCGACGCACTGTCGGTGGGAACCCTTGTGGTGTCAGCGGCTGGCCTAAAAGGAGAAAGACCGCCGGCAGCAGCCGATGGCAGTGTGCCGAGAGCATGGCAACCAGCTTAGGCCGGTTTGCCACTGATTTCGGGTGGGTTTGGTTCGGCCGGTTCACGGGTTCACAGGTCGGTTCGCGATATGTTTTAATAAAATAATACATGGGTTCGGTCTATTATTTTTTTTACAAGTTTAATAGTTTTACAAGTATATTTATTTTACAAGTTAATTAAATTAATTTAACATGGCATATTATTAATTTAATTAAAACATGGACTTTTATGTAATTTATATTATAGTAATTAATTATTAAAACATGACATATAATTAATTAATTTTCACGACTTAGGTTATATTAATATAAAAACGTAATACATGTTTAACCTAAGTATTTTATACACTTTAATTTAATTAAAACATGATTATATTTAATTAAATCGTATAACATATACTTTATTTAATTAACATGTTATAATTAATAAACTATCCTATTAATCATATGACTTAGTATATTTAATCAGTAAAACTTAAGCTTATCTTATTAGCTTATTAATCCAGCTTATTTCTAATTATGGAAACTTTCTATTTTAGGAAACTTACAATTTTTAGAAACTTTCAATTTTTAAAAACTTATCTTATTTAAGCAATTAATTTGTTTTTGGAAACTTTCTATTTTTGTAAACTTTCTATTTTAGGAAACCTGTTAGTTTTAGGAAGTTACTTATTATTACACAACAGGTATAATAATACAAGAATATCAATTAATACTTAATCAGAAGACTTAAAACACATGATAAATACAGTATAACATCAGAATCAGTAAAACAAGACTAAAAGATATAAAACAAGTCAAGACATACTATAATCAGTTACGTACGCAGTAAACAGACTACTTATACATGTACCCTTTTATGTAGCATTAGTGAGATCGGAGTAGGAATTCCTTTCGTTCTTCTTTTCCGTTCACTGGACACAAGGTACAGATTCTCCGTCCTTCAATATGGACATTCTTTCCTTATTAGGATTCCCCGTATGCAGCCAACTGTTTTCCCAGTATATGTTTTATATGTTTTGATTTTCTTATGTTTAATTTAAATGCCTAATCCATATACATGCATGACCAGTTCCACCTAGTTATGGAGGTACCATAACCATAACACTGGAGGCACCGGTGTTATGACTTCACCACGGCGGAGTGATAGCTCGTGGCGTCCCTTTCAGCTTTTGGCCATATTATTATATTATCATGTGAGGCGTATGGGTGCATCCTAGGTTACATGTTTTAGCAGATTATTTAGGTGAATGTGGTGTGTGCCTTGCATCCTTCACAAGGACTTGATCCCTCCTACCCAAACTTATATTAATTGGAGGCAACCCCTCTAATTGCATGATGAGGTCACCCCTCCAAGTATTCCTGCACGTTGATATTTCATGACCTATATTGGCTTAATGGTTAACATGTTAAACAGTTTTTATAAGATAAAAATAAGGCTTTTCAAACTATAAAACTAGTTTTACTAAGTTATACCAGGTTTTCCAGGACTTAATCAATTCCGCTGCTATATGTTGTATATACTTATGTTATTCAATCTATGCTTGTATATCCGTGCACTGAGCGTTATGCTCAGCCGTTTTCCTTTCATGTTACCAAACGGCAGGTACTAAAGGGCGCTCGTAGACTCTAAGCGTACGAGCATATGGATTGGAAGCTTTCTAGCCTTCATTACTTTATGCATTTCATCATACATTTTGCTACTTATTTCTATGGACATTGTTTAGTCCTTTTCCTTTACAGTACTTATGTTTGTGTGTGATGAGCTTATAATTTGGGGTACCAATGTTTGTTTCTGGTATTTCCTTTATGGTCATGTAATGTTTAAGATATTTTTCCTTGTATGCTTTGATGACACGCCATAATCACGTGTGACATTCCTTTTACCAAAATGGGGTGTTACAATTATGGTATCAGAGACAAGGCTTCGACCTGTAGTCTCTCAAAACACGACCTGTGATTAGTGGGTATTCACTATGGTCTTCCTAGAACTGACAGTCGGTTTTCATGCATTCATTGTTTTCATGCATTCATATATATGTCATTGTCGTAGGATTCTGACTAAGTAGTGGTTGGTACAGGACTGACCCTATTTAGTCGCATGTGCTTTTATCGAAACTTTTAACTTTGGGACCGACTCATTGGCGTCCCCTTGCCATGTCTTTTGTTTTGGACGAAATGGGCATAGGCGTTCACTCTCACGCATATAAAAGTTTTCATAAAACAACATCATGCATTCATGTATAGTTTTCCTGCATAAAATTTTTCTCATGATTTATTGGTATAAATTTTTTTCATGTATATATTTTATGTTTGATCAGTTTAATCATTTATTTTGTTTTATACTTTCAGTTGATTCTCACACGCGAGCAAGAACAACTCAATGCAGCAGTCCAAGCTGCGATGCAAGCTTTGCTTCCTCAGCTGAGGAATGAAATCAGGGCTGAGGTGCAGGCTGCCAACAATCAGCAACAGCACCTAGTACCTCCTCCTCTTCCAAAAACGATGGTCACATAGCTGGAGAGATTCAACAAGCAACGTCCTCGATCCTTCGAGAGAACTGATAGCCCTAGTGAAGCTAAAAGCTGGTTGGCTCATATCAAGAAGATATTCGATGCAATGGGTTGTGACCCCGTATTCAAGTTGAGGTTGGCCTGTTACAAGTTCGAAGGTGATGTGCTAGGATGGTGGAAGACAGTCAAGCAGTTTGAGGGAGGTGAAAATTGAGTGGCTGGTTTGACATGGGCTCAGTTCAGGGAGTTAGTGATAGGACAGTTCTTCCCCAAGGCTGAGAAAGATAAGCTGAAGAGGGAGTACAACGGAATCAGGTAGAGAGCTGGGGAGAACAGCAACGAGTTCATGCAGCGCTTTCTTCGTTTTGCTGGTTTTCTTGGCGCATCAGCAGGTACCGCCGATGAGCAAGCATACCACTTCCAGTGGGCTCTTCGTACATCAGTCGCCAACAACTTGGTGTGTGCTACTTTCAACACGGTGGCACAAGTTGCCGATGCAACACGTAAGCTGGAGATGCTGCAAGAAAGAGAAGAGTTGAGGGAAGCAGAGAGACCCGAGAAGAGGTAGTTATTCGTTATTCAGCGGTGACCATTCTGAATTCTTTCAGTATTATCCAATATTTATATCTCTCTTTAAACTGCATCTTTCAAGCAGAAGACTGGTGACCGGTCTCATCCGGCTACTCAGCAACAACCTACTCAGCCCAAGGGTAACGGTCAGACTTAAGACCGTTCAGCTACGGATAGGCGTGGCGGTAATGATAATTACTATAACAACGCTGGAAACTCCAACAACAGCAGGTCCTTACACTTACTCATTTCCTTATGTTACATGTGATATTTCATAATTCTGACACATTAGCAATCTTTTACCAGGAATCATGGTAATGGGAGGGACCAGAACCAAAGAGGTTCATAGCCTAACCGTCCAGCTATCACTGGTATTACATCTTACGATTTTTTTTCCGCATTGTCCTTTTGTACCTATAAACCATGTCTCATGTATACTGTTCTTAACAGGCTCCCAGCCAGCAAGGGCACCTGCTGGAGGGTATACTCACCCTCTTTGCACTACATGCAACCATAGGTAACCAGGGCCATGTCGCCGTGACAGCGACGCATGCTACAATTATGGCCTTACTGGTCATCGCATGAAGGACTGCCGCAAGGGAAAGATGGAGGGAGGGCACATCTGGACATGCTGATTCCAAGCTGCCTCCTACTAGTGGACGCGTTTATACGAATTCTCACGACAAGCCAACAAGTCTACAGGTACCATCACTGGAATCTTATATATGTATGGTCAAGCTGCATGTGTTTTATTTGACACGGGTGCTACTCATTCGGTCATTTCTACTGCTTATGCTAAGAATGTTAGGATATCCCCTATGCCATTAGAGAATGTACAAAACATTTCCACGCCTTTAAGAGACTCTGTACGCATAACCCATGTGTACAAGAGCCTCCCCCTAGAGTTTGACGACAAGATTCGTCTTGTTGACACACTTCCTCTAGACATGAGTGATTTTGACATGATATTGGGCGTGGACTAGCTATCCAAACATCATGCCACCAGAGACTGCCATTCATATCGGATGATCTTTGGTGATGTAAATGCACCAGAGTACATTCACAACGGGTTCATACCCAGAAGGTCTGTACAAATAATCTCGACTTTGCAAGCAAGTGCATTACTTTCACATGGTTGCGAGGGCTATCTAGCTACTATTCATGACATGGATGCTGAATCTACATCAATTCAGAATCAGCCAATAGTGTCAGAATTCCCTGACGTGTTTCCAGAAGAACTTCCGGGCATACCACCTGTACGTAAAGTAGAGTTTAATATTGAGCTCATCCCAGGAGCTAAGCCGATTTCCAAGGCTCCTTATCGCATGGCTCCCATCAAGCTGAAGGGGTTGAAGGACCAATTTCAAGAACTTCTGGAACGAGGCTTCTTTTGACCTAGCGCATCTCCATGGGGCGCACCGGTCTTATTCGTGAAGAAGAAGGACGGCAGTATGCGTCTTTGCATAGATGATCACGAGCTCAACAAGATCACCATCCGGAATAGGTATCCGTTGCCACGCATTGACGACTTGTTTGACCAACTCCAAGGGGCCACACATTTCTCCAAAATTGATTTGAGGTTGGGCTATCATCAACTACAGTTAAAGAGCAGGACATCACAAAGACAGCTTTCCGTACATGTTATGGACACTACGAATTTATAGTCATGCCATTTGGCCTTACCAAGGCTCCAGCTGTTTTCATGGATTTGATGAACAGAATCTTCCATGAAATTCTTGACAAGTTCGTCATCGTATTCATTGACGACATCCTTATATTCTCTAAGTCGAAGGAAGAGCATGAAGACCATCTTCGTACAGTATTACCGATACTTCGTCGGAAGCAGCTGTATGCTAAATTCTCCAAATGTGAATTCTGGCTGACTAGTGTGGCATTTCTGGGTCACATTGTATCTGCAAAAGGAATAACCATGGATCCAGCAAAGGTTGAGGCTATTAACAAGTGGCCAAGACCGACATCCGCGACTGAAGTTCGCAGCTTTCTAGGCTTAGCTAGATACTACCGTAGGTTCATAGAGAACTTTTCCCGTTTAGCACTGCCATTGACCAAACTGATGCAGAAAGGGGAGAAATTCGTCTGGACTGAGGAAAGAGAGAAGAGCTTTGAAGACCTGAAGCAGAAGCTAGTATCTGTACCTATTCTTTCTCTCCCATCTGGTACGGGTGGATTTCAAATCTACAGTGACGCCTCAGGGAAGGGACTTGGTTGTGTTCTCATGCACCATGGGAAAGTGATTTCTTACACATCACGGCAGCTCAAGCCTTATGAAGCAAACTATTCTACACATGATTTGGAACTAACAGCAGTCGTGTTTTTACTGAAGATATGGAGGCATTACTTGTATGGCGAATCATGTGATATCTTCACAGATCACAAGAGCCTAAAATACATCTTCACTTAGCATGAACTGAATATAAGGCAGTGAAAATGGTTAGAGCTGTTGAAGGATTATGACATTAATCTGCAGTATCATCCCGACAAGGCGAATGTAGTGGCAGATGCTCTGAGTAGGAAGTCGTGTATAATCAACGACATTGAAATAAAGGAAGAAGTTATACGGGATTTGGAGCGATTGCATATCGAGATCATGGTACGTGGACATCACGGGTACTGGGCTAATCATAGAGTAGAACCCGAATTACTCTCTAGGATCAAGGAAGCTCAAAAGGATGATGGTGAAATCTGGGCGATAATTCAGAACTTGGAGAAGCAGACAGAATTTCATGTAGACGACAAAGGTATCTTATGGCAGGGCACGAGACTTTGTGTTCCTGATGATCAAGAACTCCGGGAAGCATTGTTAGCTGAAGCTCATAGCTCCCCATTCTCCATTCACCCTGGTTCAACCAAGATGTACCACGACATCAAGCAATACTTTTGGTGGAGCGGTATGAAACAGGATGTTGCCACTTACGTTTCCAAATGTCTTACCTGCCAGCAGGTTAAGATCGATCACCAGCGATCTAGCGGTCTGCTACAACCGTTAGATATTCCAGAGTGGAAGTGGGACAAAATCACCATGGATTTTTTTACCAGTCTTCCGCATACTAAAAGGAAACATGATGAAATTTGGGTTATCGTCGATCGATTCACCAAATCAGCACACTTCTTAACGATATGCAAGGATGATTCAGTTAGCAAATTGGCTGACACTTATAGGAGGGAGATCATGAGACTTCATGGTGCTCCATCCAGTATCGTCTCTGATAGAGATCCTCGTTTTACTTCGTGATTTTGGAAGAGATTGTAGAAAGATTGGGGTACAAAGCATAAGCTTAGCACGGCTTTTCATCCACAAATAGACGGACAGTCGGAGCGGACTATTCAGACACTGGAAGTCATGCTCCGCGCATGTGCACTAGAATGGACATGATATTGGAATGATTATATCTGTCTGGTAGAGTTTGCATACAACAACAGTTGGCATGCCAACATCAAGTGTGCACCGTTTGAGATGTTGTATGGCAGGAAGTGTCGCGCCCCAATCTGCTAGGATCAGGTTGGTGAGCGAACACTTGAGGGTCCGGAGATGATAGAGTTGACAAACGAGAAGGTTGCAGTAGCAAAGACGAAATTGCAAGAAGCTCGTGCACGACAGAAGTGTTATGCCGACAAGCATCGTAGAGATTTACATTTCAAGGTTAGAGATCATGTATTCCTTAAAGTATCACCGGCGCGTGGTGTTAGACGCTTTGGAATCAAGGGAAAGCTCAGTCCTAGATTCATTGGACCGTTTGACATCATTGAGCGGATTGGTGAAGTATCTTATCGTTTAGCGTTACCTCCGCAGCTTTCGCACGTTCACGACGTTTTCCATGTATCTCTACTTAGGGGTGACAGTTATCATCCTCTTCACATGGTTTAATATCCACTTGATCAAATACGTGAAGATCTTACCTTCATAGAGGAACCCGAGCGAGTTTTTGACAGACAAGAACGGATCATGAGGAAGAAAACGATTCCATTCATCAAAATCCTTTGGAGGGATCACACCGAGCGGGAAGCCACTTGGGAGACAGAGGAGTTTATCCAGACTTCTTACCCTCATTTCAAGTTTTGAATTCGGGTATGTTCCTCTTTTCAGTTTACTATATCTATAATTTGGGGACGAATTATTCTTTTTAGGGGGGAAGAGTTGTAAAACCCGCATGCTTTTACCATGAATAGTACACTTATAAACGTACGTACAAGATTAAAACTTTATTTGTTGAACATGAATACGTTTCACGGATATAAATTACAAGAACTACGTACGTGTTAATACACGATAAGTATTAAGTACGTATTAATGCACCGATAATTATTATCAATAATAATTAAAATCACGAACATGAAATCATGAACGTAAGAATCACGAACATATAATTATGTATTTACGTATATAATTATTCGATTACGTAAAAGTATTTATAATAACACGAATATTTAATAATAACGTAACGTAAATACGAGCACATGAACACGTAAATAATTAGAACACGGAAAAGCTACAGGTTTCCCTTGGTGGGCCCTACAAGCCGCGGCAACAAGGAGAAGAGGGGCACAACCCATGTTTGATTTTTACTAAAATAACAATTATGGAAAACATTATTCATTCACAGAAGAATTTTTAGAAAAAATTAAAACCCTGGACTTCTCTCTCTCTCTCTCTCTCTCTCTCTCTCTCTCTCTCTCTCTCTCTCTCTCTCTCTCTCTCTCTCTCTCTCTCTCTCTCTCTCTCTCTCTCTCTCTCCTCTCTCTCTCATCTCTCTCTCTCTCTCTCTCTCTCTCTCTCTCTCTCTCTCCTCTCTCTCTCTCTCTCTCTCTCTCTCTCTCTCTCTCTCTCTCTCCTCTCTCTCTCTCTCTCTCTCTCTCTCTCTCTCTCTCTCTCTCTCTCTCTCTCTTAGGGCCGGCGGCTACATCACCACACAAGGGTGGTGGGTTGATTTTTTTCAAGAAATCTTTTGAACATGTTCGTGTATTCATCCTCCATTTATTCCACGTGTTTTAGTAATCCGAAAACCTTTCTTTTTAATTATTTTTTTTTTGTTTTTATGCACATATGATCATGGGGATTTAAAAACAATATTAATAACATGCTAATAATCATCATGGGGAAAATTAATTAGGGTGTTTTCGGGTTTGTTTGTCTCGGCCGCCACACAAACCGAGAGTCCTAAGACTCTCGGCGGCGTTTGGTTCGCAACACTAACCAAGGCCTAGGTCTTGGTGGTGTTTGGCTCGGTTAACAGGCAGGGATAAGACACCCCGACTTGCGTCGGGGGTGTCTTGGTGTTTGTTTTGGTCTCGGCAGCAACACAGCCCCACGACCGGCTTAAGCCGGTGGCTATTTTAGGCAAGCAAGGGGAACCAACGCGCAGGCAGCAGGGGCCACAGACGCATTGTCGGTGGGAACCCTTGTGTTGTCAGCGGCTGGCCGAGAAGGACAAAGACCGCCGGCAGCAGCCGGGGTGACAGTTTGCCGAGAGCAGGGGCAAACCAACTTAGGTCGGTTTGCCACTGTTTTCGGGGTGGGTTTGGTTCGGCCGGTTCAAGGGTTCACGGGCCAGTTCACGATATGTTTAAATAAAATAATACATGGGTTTGGTTTATTATTTTTTACAAGTTTGATAGCTTTTACAAGTATATTTATTTTACAAGTTAATTAAATTAATTTAACATGGCATATTATTAATTTAATTAAAACATGGACTTAGGTTTATTATTAATATTTAATAATACATGATTTTAACCTAAGTATTTATTTATGTAATTTAGATTATAGTAATTAATTAATTATTAAAACATGACATATAATTAATGAATTATCACGACTTAGGTTATATTAATATAAAAATTAATAAATGTTTAACCAAATTATTTTATACACTTTAATTTAATTAAATCATGATTATATTTAATTAAATTGTATAACATATACTTTATTTAATTAACATGTTATAATTAATAAACTATACTATTAATCACATGACTCAGTATATTTAATCAGTAAAACTTAAGCTTATTGTATTAGATTATTAATCCAGCTTATTTCTAATTATGGAAACTTTCTATTTTTAGAAACTTTTCTATTTTAAGCAGTTAATCTATTTTTGGAAACATTTTATTTTTGTAAACTTTCAATTTTAGGAAACCTGCTATTTTTAGGAAGTTACTTTGTTATTACACAACATGTATAATAATACAAGAATATCAGTTAATACTTAATCAAAAGACTTAAAACACATGATAAATACAATATAACATCAGAATTAGTAAAACAAGACTAAAACATATAAAACAAGTCAAGACTTACTATAATCAATTATGTACACAATAAACAGACTACTTATACATGTACCCTTTTATGTAGCATTAGTGAGATCGGAGTAGGACTTCCTTTCATTCTTCTTTTCCGTTCACTGGACACAAGGTATGGATTCTCCGTCCTTCAGTATGGATATTCTTTCCTTAGTATGATTCCCCGGTATGCAACCAACTATTTTCCCAATATATGTTTTATATGTTTTGATTTGCTTATGTTTAATATAAATGCCTAAGCCATATACATGCAAGACCAGTTCCACCTAGTTATGGAGGGTACCATAACCATAACACTAGAGGCACCCGGTGTTATGACTTCACCACGTCGGAGTGATAGCTCGTGGCGTCCCTTTCAGCTTTTGGCCATATTATTATATTATCATGTGGGGCGTATGGGTGCATCCTAGGTTACATGGTTTTAGCAGATTATTCAGGTGAATGTGGTGTGTGCCTTACATCCTCACAAGGAGTTGATCCCTCATACCCAAAGTTATATTAGTTAGAGGCAACCCCTCTAATTTTCATGATGAGGTCACGCCTCTAAGTATTCATGCACGTTGATATTTCATGACCTATATTGGCTTAATGGTTAACATGTTAAACAGTTTTTATAAGATAAACATAAGGCTTTTCAAACTATAAAACCAGTTTTACTAAGTTATACCAGGTTTCTAGGACATAATCAATTTCGCCGCTATATTTTGTATATGCTTATGTTATTCATTCTATGCTTGTATATTCGTGCACTGAGCGTTAATCTCAGCCGTTTTCCTTTCATGTTTCCAAACGGCAGATACTAAAGGGCGCTCGTTAGACTCTAAGCGTACGAGCATATGGATTGGAAGCTTTCTAGCCTTCAATTCTTTATGCATTTCATCATACATTTTGCTACTTATTTCTATGGACATTGTTTAGTCCTTTTCCTTTACAGTAATTATGTTTGTGTGTGATGAGCTTATACTTTGGGGTACCGATGTTTTTTTTGGAATTTCCTTTATGGTCATGTAATGTTTAAGACATTTTTCCTTGTATGCTTTGATGACACGCCATAATCACGCGTGACATTCCTTTTACTAAATGGGGTGTATAAAAGCGGTTACAATATTAGTTAATATGTAGGTTCAAATAATTGGTACTCACCTCAATTAATTGGTCTTCAATTCATGTCATAGTGTCATGAGATACTTGCTTCTCACATCCATGTTTTTCAAGGCACCTGGCCAACAAATAAGAAGTTTAGTTCTTTCAATGACCTTTAAAGGAAATGTATACATACTTTTAGATTAAAAATGCTTGAAATTTGGCATTGTCTTGACATCAAAGTCCTTATTTGTTTCAAAGCTTTATCTTCCTCCATCTGCACATTAATATCGACCACATATTATATCATATAAAGCACTAAAGTATTATTAAATCACAACAACAATATTTTTTTTGCATAAAGAGTGTTATGATACCATCTTTGCAAACTATGCTTCATCTCAGTGTCTATTGCACATCAATTGTTTTGGTTGATTTTTTGTCGAAGTCCGCTCTACCCACAATCGAGATCCTCCAGTTACGTAGATGAAGTTCCTTAACCCTCAGTAAGTTATGAAAAGCTCAGAGGATATGCAGTGCAGTTTTTTTGTGTTGGTAGTTCAATCTGGTTGAGCTATCTAGTGTTTTTTTGGATCTACAGTGCAAAGGTCTGCATGGTTCTGTTACAACAGTGTTTGATGCAATCATCTCACGCTGCCAGTTTATTTTCATCCAACTATATGCGTGTTTTAGAGGACTGCAATTCAAGTATTTTCTGTTGAGTCTAATTAGTGTGGTGAGACTATATTCTATTAGGTAGTCAAGTATCTGCTCTTTAATGTTTTGCGCACTGTTTGAGGATTGAATTATATTGATAGGTTTAGTGGCAATAGTATAATTATTTATGAGTGAGGTTGATTGTTTGGTCCCTTTTCCCCATCTGATGTGTGTTTTATTTGTGAATGTGAGGCGTGGAATCTCGGTTTGTTTCTTAGTTTTAGTTTTGTCAAGTTTACTAATTCGTATTATTAAAAAGTTATATCTTTTAATCCAACATTTAGTAGTATTAGTTCATGTAAAACTATATAAAGGATGTTTCTTATATGGTATGCAAACCTAACATTCATTAAAAGATATAATATGAATGTCAGTTACAATATTAGTAAAAATGTAGGTTCAAATAATTGGTACTCACCTCAATAAATTAGTCTTCAATTCATGTCATAGTGTCATGAGATACTTGCTTCTCACTCACATCCATGTTTTTCAAGGCACCTGCCCAACAAATAAGAAGTTTTGTTCTTTCAATGCCCTTCAAAGGCAACGTATCCATACTTTCGGATTAAAATAGGCTTGAATTTTGGCATTGTCTTGTATGAGACATCAAAGTCCTTAGTTGTTTTAACGTTTTATCTTCCTCAGTCTGCACATTAATATCGACCACATATTAGTTAATAAATAGCTTTAAAGTATTATTAAATCACAACAACAATACTTTTTTGCATAAAGAGTGTTATGATACCAGTTTTGTAGACTATGCTTCATCTCAGTGTCTATTGCACATCAATTTTTTTGTTGATTTATTTCGAAGTCCGATCAAGATCCTCTAGTTACGTAGAGGAAGTTCTTTAACCCTCACTAAGAGGTCTCTGTGAACTTTCTCAGGCATCAGAATAGGATCCCTACAACTTTGACCAATCTCATTATTAACATCATATAACATATGTAAAAGTTGGATCTATAAAGTTTTAAAGTGTGTTACCTAGTCTTTCAAAATCGGTTTTGGCCATAAACATTCAGTTCTTTGATTGGTCCTATATTTTTAATGGTTGTGTTTTAGATAATTAAAATAATAATAGTTCATGTAAATTTAATAAGTTGTATGTAATTTAGTATCCGAATGTATGTTGCAAGCCAGACTTGAATAGCTCAAACCCAGAACAATGTTTCTCATAATAGTAGAATCAGTCAAGTCAGGCTACAATTGTTAACAATTATTCCTTTTAACTGATTTCATACGCGTATGTCTTAAGTATTAGATTCAAATATAATAAGCTAAATGAACATACATGCCTTAGTTGTGACAATCCGTTAATTTATGGTTGATATTTTATTCTCAAGTATTATTTAAAAACATTATATTAATGTTATATTATGAACTCACTCATTTTGGTAAGAAATTTGGGTTTACGTCTTGAAGTAGCATCGACTACGTCTAAACCGGTGGACACTACATTACGTGCTTACATTTACATATACCGTTTTTGGTGACAGTCCGACATTTCAAGAAATAAATTTATCTGTGAATATTATTTTGGAATTTTTAAATTTGTGTTGGTTCATAAACTAACAAATTTACGAGAAGAGATTAGGACTTACGTGCATAATTTAACGTCCTTTACGACTAAATCGGAAACCCTAGGTATACGTATTTACGTTTTTAAACTCCATTTTTATGAGACAATTTTTGTTAGATTCGTTTTGTGCCGTTGATTCATAATTTATAAAAACGTTTTTCGTAAAACGACCCGAAGGCACGCAAATCGAGGAAACTAGAATCGAGGAGTACCCGTAAATTATTGGGGATGAGACAAGTTTACACTTGCCCACCCCCAATACATGTGGCATCCAAGCTTAGCTACCACACTTTGATGTGGCAAGTTTATATCAACTTTGGGACACTTGTCCCATAAGTCTTCCAAAGATAACAAAACTAGCTAAAAACCACCAACTCAAACCATTTACACATTTGATACATGCAAAACAACTCCCATCTCTCTCTCTACTCCCTATGAACGTCCCATCCTCACCTTAAACCACCCATTTGATCAATTTTCAACCACTAAATCTTGTGTTATTCACACATATGATGGAAACCCTTTGAAGATATGAAGATTGGAGGTGATCCTAACATCCAAGGAGGTGATTTGGTGATGCCCAAGGGCTGATTTCTACATGAAGTTTACAAGTATTGGTGGCCTTGAAGATTGGTGTTGATCTATCACAAGTTTTGCCATCAAAATCCAAGCCTTGATCATAAACTACTTAATCTTGATGGTATAAAGATTGTTCTTCCTATCCTCTTGTTATTTTGATTATGTAATCTTGTAATTTCTTTATTTATGTATATGTATATGATGATGAATGATGATTAAAAATATTATGTGGGGATTTGGTGTTGATAGATTTGATAAACATGGGTAAAAAGATGGAAAATCACATGTAAAATGGTTAAAATCTTGCTTAATGTGATGGCTGTATAAAAACAGTAAGTAACCAAATGTTAAACTGATAAAATGATAAAGTGGAATCAATATACAGTAAGTATTAGGTGTTATACACATGTGAGAGTTGGCCATGCAATGGAATCATAAAAATGAGTGAGATATGATCAAAACAAGATTAGTGTACCAATCTGAATAGTCTGTTTTGTAGGGACTGTTAAGAATAGTTAGACATGGAATGAGCAGTAGATATAGCTAACTTATTTGTAGCACATAATATGAAGTTTATGCCATCCAAAAATGAGCTTCTATCTCGTTATATAACTCAAGATATGATAAAAATGGTGAAGATGAAACTAAAAATCAGATTTTGAAGAATTAATGTTTAATAATATTATATAAGCACTCAAACTAATATAGTATAAAATGTGAATTAAAACCCACTAACTTACAAATTTCATTTATATAAATATGTATAAGGTTAAATAAATGGACACTTTATAAAAATGGTAGTTGAATAAGATTTATAAGTTATAAAAACTATAAACATGATTTTTATGACTTTTTCGGCTATTACCATAAAATTAACGTTTTTTTCGCCAAATAAAACTTAGACGATCAAACCCGTCTAATGTAAAGTTTTTAAAAGTCATATACTGATGTATAAGTACCTAATACAAGTAAAAACCGATAAAACTGGAACTATATGACATACGGACATTAACGAGCTAAGTTAGAATATTTGGACTAATAATTTAACTAAATAATTTAAACACTTATAAAAATTAATTATTGGATTAACCCATTTGGGCTCAACATGTAAAGTATAAATACTGATAATAAAAGTATAAAATGGATTAATACAAGTTAATGAACTTATAATAGGCTTATTGGACCTAAAACATGTAAATAGGTAAAACCAGTAAACTAGTAAAAAGTTACCAATACATAAACACTAAAATGAGTAAATAAGAATATATAAACCCACTTGATCATCATCATATGTACAAAATCATCATATGTATATTTGTTATTTTTATGAAGTCATTGGACAAGAGTCTAAGACGAGTATTATTTGTCTAGGTTTTCGTGATTGAAGCACGCACCGTACATCCGAATTGCTGATAACCCGCTTTCCCACATCAACGTGAGTTCATAGCCTCGCACTCTTTTAAATGTTTTTATGAAATGTTTTATAAACTCGTGAGGGAGATAACATGTTAGTTTTTATGAAATAGGACACTAGTTGTCCCGATTGTCTATTTATTGTTTTGGACCCGAATGATTGTATGACCCGATGAATGATTAAATGACCCGATAGATTAAATGAAATGGATTATTAAAGTTAGGTTATGTCACTTAAAGTCCCATTAGCATGAATTGTGAACTACTGGGATTTGGTAGACGCTTGTGCATATAATAGTACTATTTGGCGACGATCACCCCAGTTCGCGCCTTGACGGTTGATCCCTGTCGTGCCACATTGATTGGTAAGCGAATTTATGTATGAGAAGATTTCAATAGCGTGATTATTGTGACGATACGCTAATTTAGATGGGGAAATTGAGTTTCGGGCTAACTACCCGTTGTTTGTTGTAGTAAGGTAACAATGTCATACGGCTTATAATAATCCAAATAACGAAATACTGCTATACGCACCGAAATACGATATATTGCCTGACTAGCAATACAGGGTCTTATTATTGATTTTATGTTCGTGTTTTGATTTTATATAGCCATATCCATATAATGGTTTTTATTTAACTTTATACAACGTTATAAAACGTATTGTATGATGTTTTTACGACAATGGTTCGTATAATGTTTTTTGATAAGGATTTGTATAAAATGACTTTGGATATTTTATGGCTTATTACAAAGAATTTTACAAAATGATTTTCGGTAATAATTTTATACAGATGTTATATTGATGGATTTCATTAAACTCTATGAATTCACTCGGCGTTATCGCTGACCTTTTCTTTTAACATGTTTTATCTCAGGTACTTGAAGGTAATTCTCGGGAAGACAACAAGAATTCATGGCCCACACTTAAATAATAATTTTCCATTCAAATGCTTTGTAAAACCTGTATGAAATACAATGACTTGGGACATATGTAAATTTGATATTTATGAATGGAAATGCTTTATTATTAAACGACGCGATTTTTAAGCGTTGTCTATGATGTGAGTAATGTGCTATCCCGTAACACCAACGAGTCTTCCGCTGTATTGAATTGTATAAATTTGGGGGTGTTACAGTTTGGTACCAGAGCTCTCGTTATAGAGAACGAAAGATTTTTAAAACTAAGGTTTTGAATAAAACATTTCAAAATCTTTTAACTATAAACATTTTTCTAAAAATGTCTAAAAATCTTTTGACTATAACGGTGCCGAAGAATTCTCAAGATACCGACAAGGCCAGACTGAGAAGTGTTATTTTAATATATATATATAACTTGGATTATATATATGTTGTAATTTGATTACATGATTGTTTGATGATTATTTTAATATTTATACGACGAAGATTGTCACAAGTAACCCTAACTCCCCTAACAAATCAATCGAAGCTATTCCCATAGGAATTCTAGCTATTCCAGATCTAAACCAAGTTGTGGATATTTATGATCCGAACAAAATGGTTGATATTCGTAGAAATGTTAATAGTAGTTGATTAAGATCTTGAAGAAGAATTGGCGAGATTAAATCTGATATCGATGACATGACGATCTTTCCTTATAGAGTGGAGTTTGACAAAACGTTACCACCTGGAAAGGTGTCATCTGATTCGTTGTCACCCAATTCTTAAATTGAAATCGAAAGGGTGAATGTTGCACTTGAGGCTGTCATTGGAACCATTACCCAAAAGCCTCATGCCACTAGTACCTTTCCGAGAAGTCTGATTGAATGTGTGAGTCATTTCATACTAGTGACTCATTTGATAACTATTGTTGTAAGAGATATAGGATTGGAAATTAAGTGTTGATAATATCGAACTTTTATTGCCCTTTCAAGGTGTAAGAATAAGGATGAAAGTATTGGAGAATGAGGTAGGATATCGAATTTAGTATAAGTTGATTAAAAACTTGAATAAAGTAAATTTAACTTGTATAGAATAAGAAATTGTTAAGAGGAAGTCGTTAAGCCATGTGATCTAATTATAAGGTTTTAAATGATTGTTGTTTCGTGTTAAGGGTTGTTCCTAAGCCATTGTCCACTAACGAGGATGCCCAGTGTCCAAGAAATAAATTGAAGAAATCTTCTTCTGAATTAGGACCGATGGATCTTCCGGGACAGGTGGGACACCTAATGACTCTTATAGGTTAGTATTCATTGTGGTATCTTTTAAAAATAATCCCTAACTTAACTGAGACATCGGTTGGTAGGATAAGTTCTTGGAATTGTATGACATAGTGACACGTAATGTGTTACGGTACAATTTTGACTTGTTTGTGATTGATGAAAAGACTACCTTTGATTGCTAAATCTTACATGTATCGATGTTATCTATCTTTTATTGCTTCATCCTAATGCTCGCATTAGTGATGCAACCATTGAACAAGTACTCATCTCGAATTGAGTTATGTTGTGGATTATTCTCTTTGTATTCCTGAGTGCCATCGAGGTCATGAACCTCATGATTATTTGGCTAAAGCTCATTTCCTATCATATTGTAGTTAGTTCTTGGTGAACAAGCTTTCATCACTCTTTTGCAGATCACTCATTGTTTTTATAAGATAAAACAATATTCCTTGAGAAAAATTGAATTTTCATCACTATAAGGATTATTCAAAGTAAGTTTTATAAGTGATTGTTATCGAAATGAGGTTGTTTATAAAACACCTTGGAAAACTTAATTGTTTTCATAACAAAGAAAATCTTTGTAAATTTATTTTTGATTCTTATTTAAGAATTAAGCATGAAAATGTTTTTATTATAAACATGATGATAAAATTTTGACGAACTGAGTATTGCATCGTTAATCTTGAAATTGTATATAGTTGCGCGCCTACATACAATTTGGAATGGACCATGCAAGGCTGATTAGTAGTCACCATAAAACTGATTAATAAACACTACATTTTCTTTAAAGATTGTGAAAGATTAAATTTTATGAGATCTGCAAGAAGTGAAAAATAGGGACATAGTGTTAGGGACACCTACATATGTGCCTGTAGCATCTATTCTTCTGAGTCGAGTTTACTCATCTATGGAAATTGTCTTATTTGACAATTGACAATTCTTTCTTGTCCAATTATCCCGTAGTGAGATTCTTAGGAAAAGTATATGATTACCGAGTGTTGATACACGACTGGATGTATCGACGTTCCTATCATTTCTTTTGATTTGGTTTCATTTGAATGACCTGGGTAACGATCCGAGGAGCTTTCGAATGCGTACTCAAATTATGAAAACATGCGATATATTCATATTCATTAAATGTTTTCGTCTGTATCTAATTTGAAATTCTCTCGCGTAGATTACGCGTTGACCTTACTCTTTTAATGGTAGTTATGTATCCAGATATCCTTGAATTTGTGAAGGATTATGAATTATTATAAGTCTTTTGAGAAGATCACATCTTATCAATGGTAACAAAACTGGAAAGTTGATAGTGCCAGTAGAATGGATTGATTGATTATGACATGACGACATTGTCTTAATTGATAGGAACTCGAGTAGAATTCCCCGAAAAGATAAGATGTTGATTATCAAAAGTGATCTAAATAATTCTTGATGGATTACCATGTCCTGCATTTAGACTTGAATTATACCGTGAATGGTTGTGAATTAGTCATAGATATTATAATCTAGAAAGAACCTAATATGAATTTACTAAAAGATGTTTCTGTTATCTGAAACTTTAGGAAGTATTTGCTGGTGAACTACCTAAGACTTTCGCCATTAGGGCAAGTTGAATTGGTATTGATTATATTCCCGGTGCTGCACCTGTGGCATGTGCACTTTATGTCAGCACCGTCTGAATTAAAGGAATTACCGTACAACTGAGAGAGTTGTCGGAGATTGATTTTATTCTACCAAGCTCGTCATCATGAAGAGCTATAGTGTTATTATTTCTTATATTTATTGATTACCGTGAACTAAGTAAATTGACGATTAAATCTATATCCACTACCCAAGATGATAGATTGTTCGATCATTTACAAGGTTCTAGCATATGTTCTAAAAAAAATTGATCCACGGCATGGTTATCATCAACTTCGCGTCCGCGAAAAAGATTATCTATTCCAATCACTACATCCAGAACTTGTAATGAACATTATAAGTTTCACGTAATATCGTTTGGATTGACAATGCACATGTAGTATTCATAAATTTGGTGAATCATGTGTGTAGACTGTAATTTGATAAATTCATGCTTGTGATCACTAAGGACCATTTGTTTGTTTATAAGAATGAGAAGGAGTTAATAATTATTTATAGATTGCCCTGAATTGGCCGAACAATGAAAACATGTACCTTAAATATTTAACATGTGATTAAAGACTAAATCATTTACATTATTTAACCGTGTGATTAATAAATAATGGAATCTATATTGACTCTTTAAAAATTTGAGCCATTTGAGACTTTAGGTTTTACCAAAAAGAAAGTGCAAATATGTTTTGACAAATGTTTTATCAAAAAGAACTTTTAAGGGATTATTCCCTTCTACCAAGAACATTTAACTAAACTCCTGTTTAGGGGTAAATGTTTGTGCATACCTCAAAACAACCTAAGAGGGATTGAGGAAAACATTTAAACCATGACTTGAAATTTGAAACGACACTTTTTGCTTTTCAACTAAGAAAATTTTGACCAAAGTATAACCAAAGGTTTTTCAAACATTTACGAATCTTATTAATTATTTTTGATAAATCAGCAAAAAAAAATCATGTTAATTAAATTCAAATTTGTTTTGAACATTTTATTATAATAGGTCGAACTAAGAAATTTAAACTTTTTACGTTTACATTTCATAAAATTAAATATTTATTATTTAATTACTTGTAATATTTATCGATGCTTTAAACGTCGGATTGAGTAAAACGGATAAAAATGATAGTTGAGACGAAATTAAAACTTAGAAAATATGAAGAAAGAATTTTTGAGTAAATTGTGGACATGATAATTATATCATCAGGAGAGGTGAATTTAGATACCGTGCATTATGTAAAAAGGATAAAGAACCAATTAAGATGTGTTCCTTAGTAATGATGGTACAACATAAATTGCCAAACAATATAAAAATAAATGATGTTTATAAAAAAGGGGCTCGCGGCTAATGTGAACCATTAGAATTGAGAAGCCGATGGCGTTGAATGTTTTAAAGGCCACTTGTGGTTGTCTACATATGGAGGATTTCGAGATTTAGTTATGTTGGAATCTCATAAGTATAAGTATTCTATTCATGACATTTCTGACTAAATGTATCTTTATCTGAAGAAGTTGTACTGATGGCAAATTATGAAGGCAAACATCGCCTCATACATTAGTAAACGTCTAACTATTGCAAAGGTCATCATCTGAATTTGGTGCGATTTGGGTCATCGTCGACAGACTGAACAGATCTGCTAATATCATTCCTGTAATGTTAGATTCTCGATGAAGAAATTGACTCTTTTAGTATTTAAAGGAGTTGTGTAAACATGGTGTGCCTGTATCTATCATCTCTATCAAGATCCTCGCTTCGCATCGAATTTCTAGAGATTTGCTCAAAAGTCATTGAGAACGAATCTTGATGAGAGTACTGTGTACCACCCCAATCGAAGGGATGAGGTAAAGTAACGATACAAAATACTAGAAGTCTTGTTTTATGTTTGACTGATTGACCTTTGGTAATGAACCGTATAATCTTTTTCCTTTGGAGAGATTACCATTGAAAACTATCGTATTAGGATCGAGATCGAATCTTGCGAGGATATATATTAGAGCATCTGTAGGAAGGAGTTGGGATGAAGAAACCCGACATACACCCATTGTGAGTTGGACATGTCTTTTAGGTTTAAGGTTTCCTATGATGGCGAACCTAACCTTACAAAATACTCGAACCACGAGACCTGAAATGATTGTTGAAATTAGGATCTGATTATTGACTGCCGGTAGTGGGTAGGAGGTTATGTGAATATGAATTGTTGATCTTGAAGTGCCAGATGGGTAGCGAAGTTATGCCAAAAATTTTAACCATGGAAAAATTAATTGATGATCTGAAAGATCATGGGATATAAGTCCCCGTTGTATGGGACCATTGAGATGATGTAAAAGATTGGTTTGAAGGGCATATAAGCTGGATCTACCCTAGGATTTCAAGAGCTGCGTGAATTATGTTTCGTATATCAAACTTGATAAAATGCCTATCAAGTGAAAATCTGACTATTCCTTAATGAAGTTTAGATCGGCAAAAAGTTGCATTCATCAAAAACCCGTGAACATCATGGATAGAGAAAGTAAGTCAACATTAAGCCTGATCGTATTCCTGTAGTTATGTTTGATGAAACTCACGTATTATAATGGATTACACTTGTGAGAAAAGACCGATTGTGGAGGAATTACCCACATGGCTCTAACTCTATAAGAAGCGAGTAGTAAGATAAATTGATCTTTGAGGACAAAGATCCTGTTTAGGGTTAAATGTTGTGACAATCCGTTAATTTATGGTTGATATTTTATTCTCAAATATTATTTAAAAACATTATATTAATGTTATATTATGAACTCACTCATTTTGGTAAGAAATTTGGGTTTACGTCTTGAAGTAGCATCGACTACGTCTAAACCGGTGGACACTACGTTACGTGCTTACATTTACATATACCGTTTTTGGTGACAGTCCGACATTTCAAGAAATAAATTTATCTGTGAATATTATTTGGAATTTTTAAATTTGTGTTGGTTCATAAACTCACAAATTTACGAGAAAAGATTAGGACTTACGTGCATAATTTAACGTCCTTTACGACTAAATCGGAAACCCTAGGTTTACGTATTTACGTTTTTAAACTCCATTTTTTATGAGACAATTTTTATTAGATTCGTTTTCTGCCGTTGATTCATAATTTATAAAAACGTTTTTCGTAAAACGACCCGAAGGCACGCAAATCGAGGAAACTAGAATCGAGGAGTACCCGTAAATTATTGGGGATGAGACAAGTTTACACTTGCCCACCCCCAATACATGTGGCATCCAAGCTTAACTACCACACTTTGATTTGGCAAGTTTATATCAACTTTGGGACACTTGTCCCATAAGTCTTCCAAAGATAACTCCCATCTCTCTCTACTCCCTATGAACGTCCCATCCTCACCTTAAATCACCCATTTGATCAATTTTCAACCACTAAATCTTGTGTTATTCACACATATGATGGAAACCCTTTGAAGATATGAAGATTGGAGGTGATCCTAACATCCAAGGAGGTGATTTGGTGATGTCCAAGGGCTGATTTCTACATGAAGTTTACAAGTATTGGTGGCCTTTAAGATTGGTTTTGATCTATCACAAGTTTTGCCATCAAAATCCAAGCCTTGATCATAAACTACTTAATCTTGGTGGTATAAAGATTGTTCTTCCTATCCTCTTGTTATTTTGATTATGTAATCTTGTAATTTCTTTATTTATGTATATGTATATGATGATGAATGATGATTAAAAATATTATGTGGGGATTTGGTGTTGATAGATTTAATAAACATGGGTAAAAAGATGGAAAATCACATGTAAAATGGTTAAAATCTTGCTTAATGTGATGGCTGTATAAAAACAGTAAGTAACCAAATGTTAAACTGATAAAATGATAAAGTGGAATCAATATACAGTAAGTATTTGGTGTTATACACATGTGAGAGTTGGCCATGCAATGAATCATCAAAATGAGTGAGATATGATCAAAACAAGATTAGTGTACCAATCTGAATAGTCTGTTTTGTAGGGACTGTTAAGGATAGTTAGACATGGAATGAGCAGTAGCTATAACTAACTTATTTGTATCACATAATATGAAGTTTATGCCATCCAAAAATGAGCTTCTATCTCCTTATAGAACTCAAGATATGATAAAAATGGTGAAGATGAAACTAAAAATCAGATTTTGAAGAATTAATATTTAATAGTATTATATAAGCACTCAAACTAATATAGTATAAAATGTGAATTAAAACCCACTAACTTATAAATTTCATTTATATAAATATGTATAAGGTTAAATAAATGGACACTTTATAAAAATGGTAGTTGAATAAGATTTATAAGTTATAAAAACTATAAACATGATTTTTATGACTTTTTCGGCTATTACCATAAAATTAACGTTTTTCGCCAATTAAAACTTAGACGATCAAACCCGTCTAATGTAAAGTTTTTAAAATTCATATACTGATGTATAAGTACCTAATACAAGTAAAAACCGATAAAACTCGAACTATATGACATACGGACATTAACGAGCTAAGTTAGCATATTTGGACTAATAATTTAACTAAATAATTTAAACACTTATAAAAATTACTTATTGGGATTAACCCATTTGGGCTCAACATGTAAAGTATAAATACTGATAATACAATTATAAAATGGATTAATACAAGTTAATGAACTTATAATAGGCTTATTGGACCTAATACATGTAAATAGGTAAAACTAGTAAACTAGTAAAAAGTTACCAATACATAAACACTAAAATGAGTAAATAAGAATATATAAACCCACTTGATCATCATCATATGTACAAAATCATCATATGTATATTTGTTATTTTTATAAATTCATTGGACAAGAGTCTAAGACGAGTATTATTTGTCTAGGTTTTCGTGATTGAAGCACGCACCGTACATCCGAATTGCCGATAACCCGCTTTCCCACATCAACGTGAGTTCATAGCCTCGCACTCTTTTAAATGTTTTTATGAAATGTTTTATAAACCCGCGAGGGAGATAACATGTTAGTTTTTATGAAATGGGACACTAGTTGTCCCGATTGTCTATTTATTATTTTGGACCCGAATGATTGTATGACCTGATGAATGATTAAATGACCCGATAGATGAAATTGAATGGATTATTAAAGTTAGGTTATGTCACTGAAAGTCCCATTAGCATGATTTGTGAACTACCGGGATTTGGTAGACGCTTGTGCATATAATAGTACTATTTGGGGACGATCACCCCAGTTCGCACCTTGACGGTTGATCCCCGTCGTGCCACATTGATTGGTAAGCGAATTTATGTATGAGAAGATTTCCATAGCGTGATTATTGTGACGACACGCTAATTTAGATGGGCAAATTGAGTTTCGGGCTAACTACCCGTTGTTTGTTGTAGTAAGGTAACAATGTCATGCGGCTTATAATAATCCAAATAACGAAATACTGCTATACGCACTGAATTATGATATATTGCCTGACTAGCAATACGGGGTCTTATTATTGATTTTATGTTCGTGTTTTGGTTTTATATAACCATATCCATATAATGGTTTTTATTTAACTTTATACAACGTTATAAAACGTATTGTATGATGTTTTTACGACAATGGTTCGTATAATGATTTTGAAGGCAAAAGCCTGTATTATGATTTTTTATAAGGATTTGTATAAAATGACTTTGGATATTTTATGGCTTATTACAAAGATTTGTACAAAATGATTTTCGGTAATAATTTTATACCGATGTTATATTGATGGATTTCATTAAACTCTATGAATTCACTCGGCGTTATAGCTGACCTTTTCTTTTAACATGTTTTATCTCAAGTACTTGAAGGTAATTCTCGGGAAGACAACAAGAGTTCATGGCCCACACATAAATAATAATTTTCCATTCAAATGCTTTGTAAAACCTGTATGAAATACAATGACTTGAGACCTATGTAAATTTGATATTTATGAATGAAAATGCTTTATTATTAAACGACGCGATTTTTAAGCGTTGTCTATGATGTGAGTAATGTGCTATCCCGTAACACCAACGAGTCTTCCGCTGTATTGAATTGTATAAATTTGGGGGTGTTACATTAGTGAAATACGCTACTTTGTGATAAGATGATCTAAAATCGCATTAACTATCCTAAACTTGGGATGGCATCCACCACCTCTTTCTGTGGGCTTCCCAAGTAAGATATGATATGTATCAATGCCGAAAAGTGCAATAGATCCCAAATTGAGGCAAAATCAGCATAAAAACATTAGTTATAAATAATCGCGAATTTGGTATATATAAAACGGATTACCTTGGATGAATCATAATTGTTTACCGTGTTTCAATCATTAATAAAATTGGATTCCTATTTGTTATTTATGGAATATAGAAGGTTTGATTTCAGGGCTTCATATTGGGGTCTGGTTTTTTTCATATTGGGGATCTGTCGTTTTTTTGTTGTTATGGAGTTACATACGAATACGGAAACATGGAGATCGATTAAATGATGAAGAAGTTAAGGTGTTTTTTTTTATATTGGGGATCTGTTTTTTTTTTCATATCGGGGGATCTGCTATTATATTTCTTGAAGTGAAAGACTGAATGGTATTCTTATAGTTTGGTAGGGATAGTATGCCATTAATGGAATTTGGTTATTTATTTACACGTGTCATTCTTTTAGAATTTTGAAGTTAAGGCAATGTTTCTCCATCCTTCCTATATAAGGGTTTTGTTTTTTGAAGCATTTTATGGAAATCTTTTAATGAATTACATGAGTCATTTTTATATAATTTAGTATTTAAGGCATTTTTTTGAATCATTTTATTGAAACCCTTTTAATAAATTACGTGTGTCATTTTTATAGAATTTTATATTTACGGCATTGTTTCACCATCCTTCCTATATAAGGGTTTTTATTTGATTTGATTTTGATTTATATATATATATATATATATATATATATATATATATATATATATATATATATATATATATATATATATATATATATATATATATATATATATATATTGTTAGCCCTATATTTTATATAGTCGAACAAGAATGTAATAGGTCATCTTAGTCGTTAAAGGTCTTGTATAGTAACAGGCTAGTCCGGATAACCGGGCTTAGACTTTAAGCTAATATTGTCTAAGTTAGGGGCTTTATACTGAAGTGTAAGCCAAGCCCGACCCAAGGACTAAGCCCACGAGCCCACCAAGCTCGTGGGTATATAAACCCTCTTCCATGTGTAGAATTTACTTTCTCTCTCTAATAAACTTTACCTTCCACCATTCTCTCCCTAACTTCTCTCTCTTTTCTTCTCTTTCTCTCTCTAAATATTGTGTTATGGATTGATTTGGGATTAACAATTGGCAAAAGAGATAACCAGAGGTGTTTCGTGTTTTTGTTCGTGTGTTTGGTGTTCGTGTTTATCAATCTTGAGTTTCTTTTTGAAACTGATGTTCGTCCTTTTATAATATATCTGGTTTGATAAAAAAAAGTTTGTATCTTCATTTTCATTGCTGGTAGACATTTTTTAACTTTTGTCCTTTATAAGTTTTTTCTATTATCACAAACATCCACTTTTTCCATTTCTCATATCAGGTTTTTTCTTCTTTTCCGCTCATCTCAGCATCACCAGTATATCATCTTTTTCCATTTTTAACTTTATTTTTATTGTCATAAAATTGATTTTTGAACAAATTCCGTTCACAGTTTCAGATTTTGTTTTTGTTCTCTTTCTTGATGATGAAAAAAAAAACGGACACAGATCCATTATTTTCGGAAAAACCAAGAAAATGTCAAAACCCTAAATATTCTGAGATTGGGCTTTTTAGTTTATTCAGAGATGGTGATTTTGACAATATTCAGAGATGGTGAACCTCTTATTCTGAGATGGTAACTTACAAAAATATTCAGAGATGGGAAACTATTATTTCAAAATGGAGTTCATCAAAAATATTCCAAGATGGTTTACTATTATTCCAAAATTGTAACCTTTCAAAATTATTCCGAGAACAGAAATGGTGAACCTTTGAAATACCTGGATAATAAAAATGAGTTCAACATTAATAAAAATTGCCAAACCAGATTAACTACACTCTCATCAGTTAACAACATCCATCTATTCTCACATCAACGCATCTAACCGACATGCATCTCTCGAAAAACAAAGATCTCAGATTGTAAATCGTTTTACATTTATCATCATAGATCTTGACTGTGATGGTATTATAACATCTTTGATTTTAAAATTTAAAGAGTGTGTTATAACAATGATGTTACACACTGATATGAATGGACTTAAGCTTGTCAATGCCAAAGCAGGCCTTAGTCAAGAACATGCATCAAAAACCAAAAAAAGCAGTTGAAAAAGTCTTACATTTGTTTACCACTGCTACCCCATGTGCAGTAGTGCATGCTTGCATTTAGGAGAAAGAAGTGGTTTCCACATTTGCATTAGTTACTCACATTTACATTTTCTAGTCAAGTACTTCCTGAAGTTTAGGATAGTAGTTTAGCTTCATTTAGTATTGTTTCTTACCAGTTAATATATGAGAAAATTGTCCCAAGTTTTCTTCTTCCGTGTGTTTACTTCTTGGAGTCTCACCCGCTGAAGGGTTGTAACATTGGTGCTTTCATTCTTGATCTCACCATGCCTCCCCGTAAAAGACACATCAAATGACGATCCACCACCAAGTTTCCAAGACCAATTATCCGCCCTCAATGGCAAAGTTGATGCCCTCGTCAATAGCATGACTAACCTTATCCAAGCCCCACCACCGCCCCCACCCCCACCACCACCCCCGCCACCACCCCCAAACCACAACCCACTTCATAAATCACCAAAAAATATGTTACCTGTGTTTGATGGTACATCTCCGTTGGATTGGCTTTTTCAAGCCGACCAATATTTCACCTTTTATAACATCCCGTTGGAGCAACGTGTGTCACTTTCTTCCTTCCACTTCCAAGGAAACGCGTTAAGTTGGTATAAATACATGCATAACAATCAGCTTTTAGGTGACTGGACAACCTTTACACGTTCCCTTGAACTTCGTTTTGGCCCCTCCTCATTCGCAAACCACCAGGCCTCACTCTTTAAGCTCAAACGAACTGTTTCAGTCGCCGCTTACCAAACCGAGTTCGAACGACTCAGTAATTGTGTTGTTGTATTACCTACCACTACCCTCCTAAACTGTTTTATATCGGGTCTTCTTTCTGATATTCAACAAGAAATTGTTGTGTATAATCCCACCACACTTCACCAAACTTATGGTCTCTCCAAACTCATCGAGGATAAACTAGTTGCTAACCAATCCCACTTTGCATCCTCTGCTCGTCCCCTATTTGTAGCCCATACCACCCAAGTTACCACAACTACACCAACTGGCACACCACCTGCAATTCTTCCGATCCCCGCGAAACAAACTACACCTTTACCAACACAAAGACTCTCACCCGAAGAAATGCAAACTCGTCGTAGCCAAGGTATTTGCTTCTGTTGTCCAGAGAGGTTTTTCCCCGGTCACCGTTGCAATCCAGCTCAGTTCCTTTTGCTTGGAACGGACGAACCATTTCCATTGGACGCAGAGGCGTTGAACAACCTAGACGACCATTATTATGAAATGACAGCGCATCATTACTTGGCACTTTCCTCAGACGCGTTGCACGAAACCAAATCTCCAATCGCGATTCGCATTACTGGTCAAATCAACGGACATACCGTCACCGTGCTTGTGGACTCTGGTAGTAGCCACACTATTATCAAACCTTGTCTCATTTCATTACCTCACTTGCCATTCAATTCCCAACCCTCATTTCCTGTTATGATTGGTGATGTTACCTTTCTACATTATGTCGGACAGTGTTTCAATATCGACCTTCACCTTTCGAATGCTACATTTTCAATATCTCCGCATGTTATCGCAATTGAAGGTGCTGATGTCGTGTTAGGCATGTCTTGGCTAAGTACCCTTTGACCAGTGAAAGCGGACTTTTCGGTGCCAAAGCTTACTTTCAGTCACCTCGAGAAACAAGTTAACTTGCGTGGGGAACCTCCGCCTAAGTTGGGAACAAGCACTGACCTTGAGGACAAGGTCGTAGTTCAACCGGAGGGTATTGATATGAATCGACTTAAGCTTGTCAATGCCAAAGCAGGCCCTAGTAAAGAACATGCATCAAAGGCCAAAACAAGCAGTTGAAAAAGTCTTACATTTGTTTACCACTGCTACCCCATGTGCAGTAGTGCATGCTTGCATTTAGGAGAAAGAAGTGGTTTCCACATTTGTATTAGTTACTCACGTTTACATTTTCTATTCAAGTACTTCCTGAAGTTTAGGATAGTGGCTTAGCTTCATTTAGTATTTATATTGCATTGTTTCTTATCAGTTAATATATGAGAAAGTTGTCCCAAGTCTTCTTCTTCCTTATGTTTACTTCTTGGAGTCTCACCCGCTGAAGGGTTGTAACACACACCTTCTTTGATTCGTTTGGTACATGATTTATCAAAATCCAATACATGCATCACCTACTCGAGACCAATTAATTGATCTAGACGCCGTTTCCATCTCCTATTTACATGGTTCCTATGCTTCAGCGGTATAGAGATTAATGAAATCGTATGGTTTATGTTTAATTTGAAATGAATAAAAGGTGTGTTTTGATGACTCTTAAGGATGAAATTAGCGGATTGATAATCCAAGGATGATGGGGGAAGTAATTTTTATGAAAGATATTAAAATCTATGGTTGTTGAGATGTTAGATAAGAAAAGAGGCGGGGATATTAAGAATAGGTTTAAGGTTAACTGTGAGTAATCTTTAGGGTTTGAGGTATTTTATACCTGACGTGTTTAGGTTAACAAAAGTTGGATCGGGTACTCATGTTGATGGAAGCCAGTTTAGTTTTTTTTCATGGGCTGGTCATTGCTGGACCGCGTATATCAACAAAATCAGTTGTTGAATGGAGCTGTGTTGACTATGACACCATGGGCCTAAAATGTTACTCGTAATATTTTGGAGTTAGTCATTTGTCATATTGGCCGAATATTGCATTTTGCTTATATAGAGGTTCGGGCTGAAAAAGATTATGGGCTACGCTTTTCATTAAGATGGACTGTTATTGGGCTACATTTTTATTAAGGCTTAATGGAGGTTGGGCTAGTAATTTTGATAGCCACGCTCATTTTCAAACCATAACGGATATATGGTGAGGTCGATCCGTGAATCAGTTGGGCATATGACTGATTTTGAGCTTAAAAGTCAAATTTAACTAAATGACGTTGACGGATTATCATTCTTTAGTCATCGTTGGATTTATAGTTAACGGTGCTTTAACAAAGACAACAAACACGACAAAAAGAAATAAACAATAAAACGATCCTATAAGATTCACCTAAAATGTCACACAGCTAGTAATCGGAGCAAAGAACGTCAAGTGATTACGAAGTGCATTTGGTATTTCTTGTTTGAAGTTGAAGTGGAATTTCACGAAGGTGTCTACTTATTTCATCATCGAGCCTTCTCACCCCCTTCTACTCATTGATTGATGACTTGCTTGAGCGTTAAAATTTATGATTGAGACTTGAATTGTGTAGCTTCCAGCGTTAAGGGGTGGATGGTCGAAGACCTGGATAACTATCACTTAAAGGAGTTACATTTTAGTGCTCAGTGTGACACTCACTTGCAATTGTGAATATTTCAAGAGGTGTTGTACTTCTTATACTTTTCATGTTCGGGGTATAAGGTACTTAGAAATCTTCTTCTGCATCATTCTTCTATCAACAAAAGTGCAAGCTTAAGTAACAAATGTTGATCCCAAACTCAAATCTTAAACCTTAGCTTGTCCAAGGGTTGTAATATCAAGGATAAATCCAAACTAGTACTAGAGAAACTTTGCTTGGATACTTCAACTAAACAATATGTGGAATGTAAAGTTTAGCACAAGAAAAATGAAATGAATCAAAATGTATGCTTTAATATATCGATAACAATATACGAATACCCTTAACGGTATTAGGGTTTACAACCTTAAAGGAAAGTAAAACGGTAGAGAAAATTATTTCAACATAAAACCCTAAAGGATCCTTTTATAGCACAAGGACCCTAGTACAAGATAACTATGAAATAAACAAGGAAAGTATACTAAAGATGAAACAGAAACGCGTCAATATCTCTTCCATGTAAATCCCCAAAGCAGGGTCTTCAACTTTATACAGTTGGAATAGACCCCACTGTCTTCATAACAATAGCAGGGGAAAGTTTCACTAGCAGGGGGATCTTGACCAAAACATCAGGGGGAACTCTAAGCCATTTATTCCCAACAATCCTCCCTTAAAATTGTGCTTTCATCAAAATACAAGATTCTTGAATAAATGCTGCTAGTGATGAGGATGCTTACAAATTATTTCTCAGGCAAAATCTGGCCGTAAATGAATCTGAAAAATTCATATAGAACATGATTCTTGCTATCCACAGCAAATTGGTACTCACCATCTTCTTTAGTGTCTCATGTGTGAGTGGATAATACCTGTTACAAAGTAAGTAAGCAATGAACCCCTCTATAACCAACTCATAGACTCCAAATGAAGTGAACAACCTCTAATGCAACATAGTAGCCCCATGTTGAGTACTGAAGGCTACATCACCTTCTTTAGTCTCAAACATCCTCTTCATGCTATCCCAAAGCGTCCAGTACTTATTATCACTAGACCAAGGAGTGGGAGGATTACTTCTAAATTGAGCATTTATAATCCTCCATAAATCATCCAAATCTTTAATGTCTAAGGTCTGAAACATCTTGTTGAGATACTGAAATGCTTGTGTAGAATTATCAGCCCTGGTTAGCTTCCACCAACTCATCTCTTTGCCATGATAGACCTCATACTTCACAATAGGAATTTTTACTTTTAATGATTCTGGCATAAAGTCATCAGATACTTCCAACACCATACACTTATCTAACTCTTCATTAGTTGGTCCTTCATCACTTGGTGTTACCTTCCCCAACTTTTCCAGTCTTCTCATTTTCTTGGCAGCTCTTTGTTGGTCCAAGTCTGATGGTGGGGTTGAAGTTCCCACTGTTGTAGCCTCTTCCTTCCTCTTACTCTTTTCTCTGCACTTCTTCATGAATGCATCTCTGTCCTTTGAGTATTTAGCCTCCTTTGCTAATCCTATTTCCAAGAACTTCTCTGGACTGTTGTACCTAATCACTTGACGGTTGATTGAGAGTTACATACTGGATTTTGGGATCCGTTCACTTGTGGACGTTCCTTTTTGCAAAATCAAAAACATAAAAAAATTAAAAAATAAAAAATAAAAAAATAAAAAATCACAAAAATCAATTCTTTCCTAAGAATTGAACAAAAAAAATAAAAACAAAAATAAAAAATAAAAAAGTAATATTTTTCCTAAAAGATTACATTAAAAAATATATTGTATATATTGTATTAACTCGTTTTTACGTACATATTATATTTTCTTAAAAAGTCAAATAAATACAAAAATATTTTCTCTATATTTTTGTATGTAAATAAGTATGCATAGATACGAACAACCAATCTACCTACTTCCATAAGTATAGTCTTGGCAATACACCGTATTTTAGGGTGTTCCGGTCCTAAATACGTGTATCGATAAAACAAAATAAAGGCAAAAAAATATAAATACTTTCAATAAGCAAAAATTCGATAAATACACACTATAAAGTGAATAGAAAGGCGACTTTGCTATAAAATGCAAGCCTAAGGGAGCTAGGTACTTAAGAGCAAGCCTAGTAAGTATTTTGAGAAGGAAGGCTTGTTGAGGGTTTTGCCGCCCAATTAATATTACATATATATTATACTTTCTTGTGGTTTTCATTATTGAACCTCGAAGAAGATAATCTATTCTCTTTCAAAGTCGATCGAGAGATCCTCTCTCATTCCTCATGTTTAGTTGCATGCGCACTCGAGCGCGTGCACACATACCGAGCGGTGTACCTCATCCTCCCAAGAGGAAGAATAAGAACAAAGCCGTCCCTCAAGCCGATCACGAGCATCGTGCTTTCAAAAACTTAAATGAAGCCATGGATAATCGACCATTGATTGAGATTATCCAATCCAACGTGGATGGGAATGCGGATGCAATAGTCATTCCCGAGACAGCCACTAACAATTTTGAACTTAAGACATGTGTGACACAAATGGTTTCTACTATACCTTTCCTAGGGGGACCTATGGATGACCCTCATGACCACATCAAGAGATTCTTGTCCATTTGTAATACCATCAAGTATAATGGGGTACCTCAAGAGGCGGTTAAGTTGATATTATTCCCTTTCTCTTTGGAGGGAAATGCTAGGATTTGGCTAGATAAGCAACCCTCTAATAGCATTCTCACTTGGGAGGACTTAAAGAAGAAATATGTGAACAAGTTCTTTCCATCTTCACGAACCACCTCATTAAGGAATCAAATCATAGGCTTTCAACAAAAGAGAGATAAAACTATTAGTGAGGCTTGGGATGAATACAAAGAGTTGTTAAGAAAGTTCCCTAACCACGGTTTTGACCAAGTCCACCAAATCAACACTTTCTATAATGGTTTGAGACCACACCATCAAGATTCCCTTAACTCGGCCATGGGAGTGAACATTCTTACTAAGTCCATCCAAGAGGCAATGGATATCATTGAGACAAAATCCATGGTCCAAAGCAATAGGGATAGAGATGAGGTGGTACATGTGGTGCAAGAGGGTGCTACTCAACCAATTGACAAGGCTTTATATCAAAAGGTTGTTTTGGGTAAAGCGGACTCACCCTGGTAAAATATATTACACCAAAAAAGCGTTTAAGTAGAATGGATATTGGTATTTTCCTATACCACAACCCGTTACATAGGCTACAAATACTGCACCATCGTGCAACAACCCTACATAAGAATGACATGCCACTCTTATGCCCTTAATAAGTAGAAAAACCATAATACTAACATGATAAACCTTTAAAATCACTTAAGTAATTCTACTTAACACTAACTCTTGGAAATGCATGATGCCACACAATGACCGTAAACAGACCACTAGTGTATCCGTAACAACCTTCTCGGAGTATTAAGAGTGCTGCACATAGACTCAAATTGTTACGAAGACTACCTTATTTCCAAGAGAATAGTAACATTCTTGATAACAAGAGATGTTAAACACTGACAGGATACACACCATGGGCACTACAACATAACGTCATGAACACCGACTCCATGTATAATCCTTCTCACAACAGATGAGTCGAGAAAACTCATCCTTAAACAGCAACAAAATATCGAAATTGAGAATAATCTCACGTCCTTATATTAAAAGGTTGATAAACTTAGTGACATGGTTCAAAAACTTTGTGAATTTCAATTGAGCAACTCTTCTACCAACAATTTTAATGCCATCACTCTTCAATGTGAAACATGTGGAGGCCCTCACTCATACTTGAATTGTGACAATGTTCAAAACTATCAAGGAGAATGTTATGCTTATAATGATGATGGAATGGCGCATTTCAAACCAAACATAAATCCTAATCACCTTTCTTACAAATCCAACAATTACCTTGCTCCACCGGGTTTCCCTCCCAAACAACCCACCCAAACCCAAGCAAACAATCCATAAATGCTAAATAGAAACCAAGGGCCAAGATGAAATTATCAAGGAAATAACAACAATAGAGGGCCAAATAACTTTCAAGGGCAAAACCAAGGGAACAACTTTCATGGCAATAACCAAGGGTTTTACAATCCACCTCCACCTTTCCAAAACCAAGGATTTTAAGGGAATGTGCAAAATGATTTTAACACTATTGAGCTTCATCATAAGATGAATCAAGATAATGAAAGGAGGTTTCAAGCTAATGAGGGGAGATTTAGGGATATGCAAGAGGAGACAAATAACAAATTTATGTTTCTCTTAAACCAAAGACCTCAAGGTGCTTTACCCTCAAATACCCAAACCAATCCTAGGGCCAATGTTAATGCCATCACTACAAGGAGTGGGAAAACTACGTAGGACCTTCCATTCCTCTGCCATCAAACGGGGAACAAGGCCCAAAGGTAATAATGAGTACTCCTGTGAGATCTCGTATTTTACTGGTAATTATTTTACTCTTTTATATTATTTTAATCATTGATAATACTTATTCGAAATTATAAAAATACTTTTATTTAATATTTCCATATTTATTTAAATCAAATATTTTGATTTAAAAGCACCCGCGTACATTTTTACAAAAGTTTACTTGAATCAACGGAACGTGAACCGAGGGCTAAATATTTCGACCTAAAGATGTTAATCTTTACATTATATTAAGTCTAGACCGATAACGGGCACAATATTAAATTCTTGTATTTCACATTTTTACTGTCGATTGTTTCAATGTTCGATGTTTTCGATGTTTTCTTTTAATGACACGTTAAATCGAGTCGGGGAGACAATATTATCTTATTTTTGGTGCGTATTAACTTTTGAGAAGTATTTTTAGGAAACCCGAGTCCCGTAAATATTTGTAAAATTGACTAATAGTCATTTCCCACTTTTTTAACAAAGTATTTACTTTTTAGTCTTAAAGTTTCAAACTTGACAAGTTTAACCCTCCACCTAACCACCATATATAAACCATTTTCTTAACCACTACACACACACATAACCATTTTATAAAATAAATCAAACCACCTCTCCCCTCCCCTTGCCTTTGTCGTGAACATCACCCCACAAACACCCCTAAATCATCAATTTCTACTTTGATTCATTAAAAACTAAATTTAGACCACCTCCTAAAATTGAAAGGTGATTCAAATCATATAAAAATCTTATACATGCAACAACTTTTCATGTTTTGATGATTTTATGCTTGAGATAATGTTTGATCATCATATATGTGATGATCATGAAAAGATTTTCATGTTTTAATGTTAAAAAGACAAAGTTTTGATTTTGGTTCTTTGATTTTGATGCATGCAAGGGTTAAGGTTGTTAGGGAATGATATTAAGGTGTTAGTAGTTGTAGAAAAATGGTTGGTTTGTGTAGAAAAAGTATTTTGTTATGATTTTCAAAATGATAATTTTAGGCAGAAAGTCAAGGTTGATTTTGGGTATTTTAATCTTGGTTTGTTGATAAACTAATAAGATAGGGCTGTAGATATTTTCCTTACCTTCGATTTGATATAAATTAGAGCTTCTAACTCAAGACGAGTAGGAAGTTATGCTAGTTTGATTATTCGTGTACAGGGAGACGAGTATCGACACAATTTAAAGTTGTTGTCGATATTTGGATCGAACCTCGGGGACTATAAGTTGAGTTTTAAATATTTTCAAAGGCTGCTCTTGGGCTCTAAACCTAGGATTATGAGTATATTTTCAAACTCAAGTGTCGGTTTTGTAAACGTTATTGATTAGAAAGGTCACAATGGTTTTACGAGTCAAAGACGAAATTATGTCCGGTTTTTGTAACTCAAAGGTGTGTCGGGTAGGGAGTCTTAGAAGTATAAACTTTTGACGATATTTTTAGAGAAATTTCTATTGATAGTAAGTGAGCTTCTCAGTTAGTACCATAAACTTTTGAAGTGTCTATGTGATGTAAAACAGCCCGTACATTTGGTATGTGCCAGCAGATTTTTATCGAGAGCATTGTCTAGTAAAAGTAAACTTTTAGAGATGTCTAGAAGTATTGATTGCATGCTTTTTCTTGTGTGTCTTGACATGGTTTATGTACTTATTTAAATTCCAAGTGTTTACTAAACATTTATTTTAATATCTTTTAAACTTTCGCGTCCCATTGTCGTATGTCCTAGATGACTTAAAATTGCTTGATTTTTTGTTGTTACTATTAAGCCCTCAAGTTTCGTGTTGATTCCACCTTATAGCTAAGGTGAGTTCATAGCCCCTTTGCTACTTGTTCATTTTTTCAAAACGCGGGGTAAGATTATCATGTCGGAACACAATCTTTTAAACTGTATGCTATCCAAAAATGTATGCTGCCAAATGAATTCAGTGATATTATTGCTTTTAGTCTATAACCTTAGGTTTCCTCTCTTGATCATGAACCGTTAATTGTACCGTATGCTTTGCGCTAAGCGCGAATGTTGTGGGTGGATCCATTGGGATTGACTATCCCCGTCCCGAGTACCTTGACGCACTTACATTTGCTTATACTTGAGTATTTAGGCTGAATACTCACTAGAGGAACTTACATTGAGTTAAGCTTCAGTTCATGAACTAAATAGCAATAATATACATCATGACTATGGAGAATGTACATAGCCATCCCCCCATTACTTTTTTACAAACTTATTGTGTTCCATTACTTAATTTACTAAACATATGAATATCACTCAACTTTTTGTTGACGAGTTTTACATGTTTTAATCTCAGGTAATAATGCTTAATATGTTTAGATGAGGTTCCGCAGGATGTTGGAAGCTTGGAAAGATCTATGTTGTGTTATGTTTATGTTGTTGTTATAAATGACGTTGTTAAAGTCTTCCGCTTATCTTTTGTTATCTTAAAACTTTAAAACTCTGATGTAATGGTACTTTGTTATGTTTTAAAACTTGTGAGATTGATGCTTTAAAACTTCGATAATCTGTGATGTAATATATATGTCTTTCATTACGTCATTTTCTTGTCATTTATAACTCATTGTTACTTGTACCTTGACGTGTGACTCCCTCGTTGACTAGTTGTTCCATGTCAGATTCTGGGGGTCTCACAGATTGATATCAGAGCGATGGTTATAGGGAACTGAGTCATTTTCAAAACTTGGTCTATAACTAAATTTCAAAATATTTCATGCTTTACTAGTGTCAAACACGGAATCTGCCAATGTTGTTCAATATCTGCGCGGGTAACTCTCTAATCCTTATTGTTTACCTTAATTATTCTTGTGATATTTCATACCTTGATTTCATTTTGAAATATTATATTGGTTTCATTGTGATACGTATTACCTCCTTCGAAACCCCTCTTGCTTATTTTTTATATATATATATATATATATATATATATATATATATATATATATATATATATATATATATATATATATATATATATATATATATATATATATATATATATATATATATATATATATATATATATATATATATATATATATATATATATATATATATATATATATATATATATATATATATATAGATACATATATATATATATATATATATATATATATATATATATATATATATATTTATATATATATATATATAGATATATATATATATATATATATATATATATATATATATATATATATATATATATATATATATATATATATATATTTATATATATAAATATATATATATATATATATATATATATATATATATATATATATATATATATATATATATATAAATATATATATATATATATATATATATATATATATATATATATATATAAATATATATATTTATATATAAATATATATATATATATATATATATATATATATATATATATATATATATATATATATATATATATATATATATATATATATATATATATATATATATATATATATATATATATATATATATATATATATATATATATATATATATATATATATATATATATATATATATATATATATATATATATATATATATATATATATATATATATATATATATATATATATATATATATATATATATATATATATATATATATATATATATATATATATATATATATATATATATATATATAAATATATATATATATATGTATATATATATGTATATATATATATATATATATATATATATATATATATATATATATATCTATACTATCTTATAAAGCCTCTATCAATATGGTTGAAAGTTGAAAGTTGAAAGTTGAAAGTTGAAAAAATATAAGTCCTACAAAAATAATAACAAAAAAAAATTATACATAACAAACCTATCACCAACCCTAAAACAAAAAACCACCTACAAACAAATATCTTAGCCAACATACATCCTCTCATTCATTCATTTACTTCCACTCCATATCTATAGAAAAAAAACACTCATACAAAATACACATTCACCTAAAATAATAAGCACACCACAAGACGCCACCACTACAAGTCGCCATCAACGGACCTCACGACCACATAAAATAATACTTGGCTATTAAGGTATATTTTGTCTTATTTTATGGATCTTGATTACTTAGTAATATTTAAGTTTTGATGGTATTTTTATAGATCTATGGTTTTTAATGTAGATCTATAGTTTTTATATATAGGTTTAAGTTTTTATAAGTTTTTTTATACGTTTTTATAGGTCAGCCGACACCTTGCCGGAAATGGTCATATCCCTCTCGCCAGAAAGAGCCACAGCTGACTCGCCGGAACAAGCAGCCAGAGGTGTCATAGTATATGCTTCATTTTATTATAAAAGTTTATTGTTAATATTACTCACTATCAAAACTACCAGATTTGCCTTGGAAAGAAAAGTCCTTGCCACCGCTCAAGTGTTGCTGCCAATACTAGACGCTAATTTTTTCATTGTAGTTGGTACATTATGTTTCAATAGTTATTATTTTTCTTTGTAAATCATGAAGTTTTGTTAATAAAGTTAGCTGGAAAAATTAAGTAAATAAACATTTTTTTTAGTGTATGAAACTCTGTTAATGTTTTCGTTTTTTATATTGTTTTGTTTGTGTAATATATATTTCCAATAAAGATTGTTTTGATAAAAGGCATTAATTCAAAGTAAAGAACAACAATAATTCAATTACCGGTCTACCAAATACAAGACCCAAAAAGAAAACAAGAACCAAAAAGAAAAGTAAAAAATTAGTGTGATGTATGGTTTCGAGGTTGTAGGTTTGCAGCAAGTAGTAATCAATGTAAAATTTTCACCTAATTCAAAGTTGAAATTTTGAATTCTTTATTTCAAAAAGTAAATTGACACAACTCAAACGTTTAAATACTTAACGAGTTAAGTTTTCTTATTACTAAGAGAATGGAAATCTTTTTTATATATAAGTTCATATATGTGCATTCAAAAATTTTCAAGCATGGTTTCAAGGTAATAGGCTTGACTACAAAGATTGACGCAATTTTAGTATTGAGCTTTGAAGAACTTGCATATTGTTAAAAATTTGTTGTAGAAAATTGAAACATTTTTTAAACTACATATATTCGTTTGATACAGTTTGTAGCACATACATATGTAGTAGAAAATTGGAATGTTATTAAAAGTTTATTTTAGTTGATGATGACCTATAATAAAATGAGTAGACTACAAAGAATTACATCACGTGAAAGTTGAAAAACTTACTTGGAAACTAAAAATATTATCACATGAAGCACTTGGGAACCAAAATGTAAAACTTAGAAGTTTAAAATTTGAATTATAAAAATAGCATATTATTTTATTTGATAACTAACTGATCGAACTTAAAATCGAATTCGTTAAATTTTATCAAATCTTATCGGGTCGGGTTAAATTAAGTTAAAATTTTTGTTGGTTTATTTTGTTCTAAACCCGATAGCTCGATAGTATTATTTTGTCAAGTTAAGGTCGACTAATTTTATTGTCGAATTATCAAATCGACTTTATTTCAGATATTAAATCAACCAGATAAAAACTGAAATAACAGTTTTTTTGTTTTTTAAAGACTAATATCACCATGCCATAAAAGTCTTTTTATGGCATAATAGTGATTACGTGCGACAAATCTCTTGGTCTTTTTATAGAATAAGGATATACATATTTTGTAGTAGTCTACTTTGTAAGGACTTTTGGCAACATTTAGTTGCAACTTGAGAATAAAGAATGATGTTCCATTATTTTACTATAAATCAAGAAAACACCGTGAACTACCTACGGTAAGAATGTTGGGAGCGGTTGGTACTAGAATTTGGTGTCAAAGTCGCTACGTAGAATTTTTAGACTTTGACACTAGAACTTGCTTGACATCATATTTCAGGGGTAATAGTTGGCACCAGAAAATCTGGTGCCAACGAATTTTTTTTAAACACAAAATAATTTAAATAAAAACTTAATTAAATTAGAAAAAAAACATTACAATAAAAAAACTTTACAATAAAAAAACATTACAATAACATAATAATAACTTAATGATTACGGCTCAAATGCTTCACAAGATCGGCTTAAGCCAAACGGCTATTTTTTTATATTTTGCCCCTTCCAACGGCTATTTTGATTAAGTTTTTAATTTTTTTTGCACAAACACCCCTCCAACGGATATGTATTTAAATTTTCAAAAAAAGGATGAACAGTAATCGCACCGGTTGGTGGGGTTGGTGCGAGGGTGAGAGTGATGCGTTAAAGACAGGGTGACGCCAAAGACTACCAGCCCAACATCCAGCCAACCGTTCCCCCCACTCTAAAGATAACTTGATGATAAAGAGCAAACAAAAACCTCATTTTTGATATCACTCGATAAACTGAATCACTCGATCCGACATAACTCGATGCAAATACCATTCAGACACGATAACCCGACCAATAGCACTTGTAATTGAGAAATCAGAACATAAATTATCGAAAACAATAAACAACTGTCATTATAGGACGAAGATAGTCTATTTTAAATAACTATTGCCACTTATATCTACGCAACAAGGAAAATAGTGCCCCATGACAATGAAAAACTATGGAATCATGCTGTCGAAAAATTATTTTATGTTAAAATTTGATCAAAACTACATACCGCTATTCAATCATGCCATCAACAGAACAATTCATTGAAAATAATTCCCGAGCACCACAAATACATTTTTTGATTGAAAAAGATTTGCGGTCATAATTTTCTTGAAAACTAGACACAGTTGCTGTTAGGCGCGGTACTCTACTAATGTCATTGATGCTGGATCTTACCACGATGTAGCGTTTGTTAATTATCTGCCGCCAGTCAATTCTGCCGCTATGCGCGGGTACTCGCCTAGTATATATATATATATATATATATATATATATATATGTTCTACTCCTTAGTGTTGCATTCCTTGTTGACAATAAGTTATGCAAATCTAAAATCTCTTCTTCCATTTTCATGAATCATGAAATAGCATACTTATACAAGTTCACGCTGAATTTGGGATTGTGTTGTTAGTAGAAACATGCCGCCTACCAAAATTCGTAGGGCTGATGGACCCAGGAGATCCCGCCGGGCTACTATGGAGAGAATCATTGCAAAAAGGGTAAAGAAAGCAGTTGCTGAATACGAAAAGAGCCGAGAGACTCAAGCTAAAGCTGAAAGTTCTTCAAGTGCAAAAGGATGTTCGCACAAGACCTTCATGTCTGGAAAACCCTACTCCTTCAAAGGGACCGAAGGTGTTGTTGGTTTAACTCGTTGGTTTGAAAAGATGGAGCAAGTGTTTGGGACTTGCAAATGTGCTGAAGAGGATAAACTAATTTATGCTGCTAGTACATTGGAAGGTATTGCACTTACCTGATGGAATGGAAATATTAGGACCTTAGGTCTTGATAATGCAAACAAAATCCCTTGGAGCGAGTTCAAAATAATGATGATTACCGAATACTGCCCTGAGACTGAGATAGCTCATATGGAACAAGAGCTATGGAATTTATAAATGAAGAATGATGATACTGAAGCCTACACTAATAGGTTTTATGAGTTGGCCTTAATGTGTCTTGAAATGGTTCCAAATGAGAAGAAGAAAATAAAAAGGTATGTCAAAGGCTTTCCTGAAAGGATTAAAGGATACATAACTTCATCAAAACCTTCCTCTCTACATGAAGCAGTGAACATGGCTCGTGAATTGGTCGAGTAGTCTGTGGAAGGAAAAGCTGTTAAGTCAAATGTTGATAACAAGCAGAAATGGGAGGATAATGAGGGAAACAATTAAGGGAATAATTAGGGCAATAACCGTAACAACAACCGAGAAAACAAAAGAAACTCTAACAGGAATAATAACCGACAATCCAACAAGTGACAAGAGTCAACAACCATGTATGCAATTGCTCCGTGTTATTCCTTCTGCTCCTACTACTCCTGCTGCTTCTATTACTCTTTCTTCTCCTATTGCTCCTACTACTCCTATTGGCAGACGAGGTTATATTGGGAATCTACACAAGTGTAATCTATGGAATTGGCATCATATTGTCGGTGTGTCTTCCTAAGTGTGCAATTTGTAAGAGGATTGGCCATAGGGAAGGAAACTGTAATGTGGTGTGCCATAGTTGTGGTGAAAAAGGTCATTTCCAGAATAGGTGTCCAAAGGCTAAGGATCCACAGAACGATGGAACTCGAGGCAGGGTGTATCATGTGGGTAATAACGCTTAGCAGAATCCTCAGGTGGTCGCGGGTACGTATCTTCTTAATGATCACTATGTTAGTGTTTTATTCGATTATGGTGCTGAGAAAAGTTACGTTTCTTCTGCTTTTACTCCTTTCATTGATATTACTCCTTCTGCTTTAGACACTAGCTATGAAGTAGAATTAGCAGACGGTAAAATTGTTAGTACCAATACAGTCTTGCGTGGCTGTACCCTAGATTTGCTTAGTCATTTGTTTAAAATCGACCTTTTATCGACGCGACTTGGAAGTTTTGATGTTATTGTTGGTATGGATTGGTTAGCGTCTCATCGTTTGTGAATTTCCTGGAGTTCTCCAAGATGATTTGTTGGGATTACCTCCTGTGCGTGAAGTTGAATTCTGTATCGATCTTATTTCAGGTGCACTGCCTGTTGCCAAGTCGCCTTATTGTTTATCCCCGTTTGAAATGAGTGAATTATCGAATCAGCTTAAGGAATTACAAGAAAAAGGTTTCATTATACCTAGTCATTCGTCATGGGGAGCTCTTGTGCTCTTTGTTAAGAAAAAGGATGGTGCAATGAGAATGTGTATTGACTACAGGGAATTGAATAAGTTGACAATCAAGAATCGTTACCCTCTCCCTCGTATATATGACTTATTTGACCAATTAAAAGGTGCTTGCTGTTTCTCCAAGATAGATGTTTGTTCAGGTTATCATCAGTTAAGAGTGCATGATAGTGACATCTCCAAAACCGCATTCAGAACTCGTTATGGTCACATTAAATTTACCGTTATACCATTCGGTCTTACCAATGCTCCTGCCGTTTTTATGGATCTAATGAACCGTGTTTGCAAACCCTACCTTGATAAGTTTGTCATAGTCTTTATTGACAACATCCTCATTTACTCGAAATCTGAAAAGGATCATGAAAACCATCTAAGAACAATCTTAAGTCTTCTAGAGAAAGAAAAGTTGTATGACAAATTCTCTAAGTGTGAATTTTGGTTGAAAGAGGTTCAGTTTTTAGGACATGTGGTAAATCAGGATGGTATACACGTGGATCCTAGTAAAGTTGAAGCTGTAAAGAATTGGAAATCTCCTAAATCGCCTAATGAGGTCCGTTCATTTCTCGGGTTAGCCAGATACTATCGTAGATTCATCAAAAACTTCTCCAAGATAGCTAAGCCTTTAACCTTGCTTACACAAAAGAACAAGGAATATATTTGGAATGAAGAGCAAGAACAAGCCTTTTGCTTATTAAAGGAGAAATTGTGTAATGCCCTAGTATTAACAATTCCAGACGGACCGAATGATTTTGTAGTTTATTGTGATGCATCCCATCAAGGTTTCGGGTGTGTCTTAATGAAGCGAGGAAAAGTGATTTCTTATGCCTCCAGACAACTTAAAGACCATGAACAGAACTATACTACTCACGATTTGGAGTTAGGTGCAGTAGTATTTGCCTTGAAGATATGGAGACATTATCTTTATGGGACGAAAGTGTGATATACACTGATCATAAGAGTCTTCATATATCTTTGACCAAAAGGATTTGAATATGCGTCAAAGGCGTTGGTTAGAACTCCTTAGTGACTACGAATGTGAAATTAAGTATCACCAAAAAAAAAGGCTAATGTTGTAGCAGATTCCCTAAGTCGAAAGGAAAGACTGAAACCTAGGAGAGTGCGTGTAATGAGTATAACCATTCAATCTATCCTCAAGTCTAAGATTTTAGAAGCACAGAGAGAAGCTGCAAAGGACTTTAAGGCTCAAGCTGAATTGTTGCGAGGAATAGATGCTCAATTTGAAAGGAAAGACGATGGAACAATTTACTTCAATGGACGGATATGGATACCATTAGTTGGAGGATTAAGAAAGGTAATAATGGACGAAGCACATGCTTCAAGATATTCAGTTCACCCTGGTACAAATAAGATGTACTACGATTTAAGGGATATTTATTAGTGGCCAGGTATGAAGAAAGATATAGCAGAGTACGTTAACAATGTCTGAGTTGTTCAAAGGTTAAAGCAGTACATCAGAAACCTTCAGGTATTTTACAACAACCAAAGTACATGAATGGTAGAAAGGATTACAATGGACTTAGTTACAAAGTTGCCTAGAAGTAGTGGTGGTTTTGATGCAATATGTGTAACTGTTGATAGATTAACCAAATCTGCTCATTTTCTCCCTATTCGTGAGGATTATAAAACTAATAAACTGGCTCAAATATACATCAATGAGATTGTTCCAAAACACGGAGTACCGGTGTCGATTATTTCTGATAGGGATGGTGGTTTTGCGTCTCATTTCTGGAAAGTACTTCAAAAGGCGTTGGGTATGCAAGTATTAATGAGTACAACATATCACCTAGAGACGGATGGACAAGGTGAACGCACTATCCAGACTTTGGAAGACATGCTGCGGGCATGTGTTATGGATTTTGGTGGTAGCTAGGACACTCATATACCTTTGGTTGAATTTTCCTATTATAACAGTTATCATAAAAGTGTCAAGTGTTCGCCATTCAAGGCATTATACGGACGTAAATGCCGATCGTCAGTGATATGGAACGAAGTAGGTGAAAGTCAACTGATTGGGCCTTAATCTTAGAAACTACAGACAAGATTGTACAGATTAGGGAAAGACTGAAAACTGCTAGAAGTCGTCAAAAGAGTTACGCAGACAAAAGACGCAGACCTCTTGAGTTTCAAGTCGGAGACCGTGTGCTGTTACGTGTATCTTCATGGAAAGGTATTGTGAGGTTCGATAAGAGAGGAAAACTTGCACCACGTTTTGTAGGACCGTTCGAGATCATTGAGTGTGTTGGTTCGGTAGCCAATCGACTAAAGTTACCTCAGGAGTTACGTTGTATTCACGATGTATTCCATGTTTCCAACCTTAAGAAATGTTTAGCCGAATCAGATGTTCAAATACCGTTAGAAGAAATAAGGGTGGACGAGAAAATGTACTTCATTGAAGAACCAATAGAGATTGTGGATCGCTAAGTCAAGAAGCTGAAACGTAGTTGGATTCCTATCGTTAAGGTTCGTTGGGATTCACGTCGAGGTGCTGAGTTTACTTGGAAAAGCGAAGATCAGTTTAACGCTAAGTATCCCCATCTATTCTCGTCTTCTTCTTCCATCTCTAGTTAAACTTTGAGGGACCAGAGTTCCTTTAGGAGGATAGACTATGAGATCTCGTATTTTCCTAGTAATTATTTTACTCTTTTATATTATTTTAATCATTGATAATACTTATTCGAAATTATAAAATTATTTTTATTTTATATTTCCATATTTATTTAAATCAAATATTTTGATTTAAAAGCACCCGCGTACATTTTTACAAAAGTTTACTTGAATCAACGGAACGTGAACCGAGGGCTAAATATTTCGACCTAAAGATGTTAATCTTTACATTGTATTAAGTCTAGACCGATAACGGGCACAATATTAAATTCTTGTATTTCACATTTTTACTGTCGATTGTTCCAATGTTCGATGTTTTCGATGTTTTTAATGACACGTTAAGTCGAGTCGGGAGACAATATTATCTTATTTTTGGTGCGTATTAACTTTTGAGAAGTATTTTTACGAAACCCGAGTCCCGTAAATATTTGTAAAATTGACTAATAGTCATTTCCCACTTTTTAACAAAGTATTTACTTTTTAGTCTTAAAGTTTCAAACTTGACAAGTTTAACCCTCCACCTAACCACCATATATAAAGCATTTTCTTAACCACTACACACACACATAACCATTTTATTAAAAAAATCAAACCACCTCTCCCCTCCCCTTGACTTTGTCATGAACATCACCCCACAAACAGCCCTAAATCATCAATTTCTACTTTGATTCATTAAAAACTAAATTTATACCACCTCCTAAAATCTAAAGGTGATTCTAATCATATAAAAATCTTACACATGTACCACTTTTTATGTTTTGATGATTTTATGCTTGGGATGATGTTTGATCATCATATATGTGATGATAATGAAAAGATTTTCATGTTTTAATGTTAAAAAGACAAAGTTTTGATTTTGGTTCTTTGATTTTCATGCATGAAAGGGTTAAAGTTGTTAGGGAATGATAATAAGGTGTTAGTAGTTGTAGAAAAATGGTTGGTTTATGTAGAAAAAGTGTTTTGTTATGATTTTTAAAGTGGTAATTTTAGGCAGAAAGTCAAGGTTGATTTTGGGTATTTTAAACTTAGTTTATTGATAAACTAATAAGACAGGGTTGTAGAGATTTTCCTTACCTTCGATTTAATATAAATTAGAGCTTCTAACTCAAAACGAGTAGGAAGTTATGCTAGTTTGATTATTCGTGTACCGGGAGACGAGTATCGGCACAATTTAAAGTTGTTTGTGATATTTAGATCGAATTTTGGGGACTATAAGTTGAATTTTAAATATTTTCAAAGGCTTTTCTTGGGCTCTAAACCTAGGGTTTTGAGTCTATTTTCAAACTCAAGTGTGGGTTTTGTAAACGGTATTGATTAGAAAGGTCAAAATGGTTTTACGAGTCAAAGACAAAATTCTGTCCGGTTTTTGTAACTCAAAGATGTGGCGGGCAGGGAGTCTTAGAAGTATAAACTTTTGACAAGCTTTTTAGAGGGATTTCTATAGATAGTAAGTTAGCTTTTCAGTTAGTACCATAAACGTTTGACGTGTCTAAGTGGTGTAAAACAACCCGTACATTTGGTTTGTGCCGACATATTTTTATCGAGATTGTATAGTAAAACTAAAATTTTAGATATGTATAGAAGTATTGCTTGCATGATTTTTCTTGCGTGTCTTGACATGGTTTATGTACTTATTTAAATTCCAATGTTTACTAAACATTTATTTTCATATCATCTAAACTTTCGCGTCCCATTATCGTAGGTCCCGGATGACTTAAAGTTGCTTGATTTTCTGTTGTTACTACTAATCCCTCTAGTTCTGTGTTGATTCCACCTTATAGCTAAGGTAAGTTCATAGCCCCTTTGCTACTTGTTCATTGTTTCAAAACGCGGGGTCAGATTATCACGTCGAAACACAATCTTTTAAACTGTATACTATCCAGAACTATATGCTGCCAGATGAATTCATTGATATAATTGCTTTTAGTCTATAGCCTTAAGTTTCCTCTCCTGATCATGAACCGTTAATTGTCCCATATGCTTTGCGCTAAGCGCGAATTTTGTGGATGGATCCATCGGGACTATGTACATAGTCATCCCCTCCATTACTTACATTGAGTTACGCTTCGGTTCATGAACTAAATAGCAATAATATACATCATGACTATGAAGAATGTACATAGTCATCCCCCCCATTAGTTGTTTTACAAACTTATTGTGTTCCATTACTTAGTTTACTAAACCTATGAATATCACTCAACTTTTTGTTGACAGGTTTTACATGTTTTAATCTCTGGTAATAATGCTTAATATGCTTGGATGAGGTTCCGCAGGATGTTGGCAGCTTGGAAAGATCTGTGTTGTGTTATGTTTATGCTTTTGTTATAAATGACGTTGTTAAAGTCTTCCGCTTATCTTTTGTTATCTTAAAACACTAAAACTATGATGTAATGGTACTTTGTTATGTTTTAAAACATGTGGGACCGATGCTTTAAAACTATAATAAAGTGTGATGTATATATGTCTTTCATTACGTCATTTTCGTGTCATTTATAACTCATTGTTAGTTGTACCTTGACGTGTGACTCCCTCGTTGCCTAGTTATTCTATGCCAGATTCTGGGGGTCTCACAACTCCTACTCACCCTTCGGTGATTCCTTCCATGGTCCCTCCTTGTGATATCCCACCATTAACCAACCCTACACCTTCTAAGCCCATCCTTGAAGAACCCCAAGAGAAGAGTTCACCAACACCCTCTACTCAACCTTCACCCAAACCTAATCTATCAAACCCTTCTAGGTTGAGGAAAGAGAAGTTAAAGAGTAAAGATGACATACAAGTTTCCAACTTCTTGAGGATGTTTAAGTAATTTAATATCAACATATCTTTTGCGGACGCTTTAGCTTATATGCCTATGTTTGCCAAGATGTTTCAAGACCTTCTCTCAAACAAAGAAAAATTGGTTGATATGCCTAACACTTCTTTGAACGAGAATTGTTCTGCGGTGTTGTTAAAGACTTTACTTATTAAACATTGTGATCCGGGCCGATTCTTAATTCTATGTAATTTACCGGGGGTATAGAATTGTATGGCACTAGCGGACCTTGGTGCTAGCATAAATTTGATGCCTTTGTCGGTTTAGAAAAAACTCTCCCTTCCCGAGCTTACACCTCCTAGAATGATTCTCGAATTAGCAAACCGTTCAATTGCTTATCCGGTGGGAATAACGGAAGATGTTTTTGTAGGAGTTGATAAATTCACATTCCCCGTGGATTTTGTAGTTGTGGACTATGATATGGACCCTAGAATGCCCCTTATTATAGGAAGACCTTTCTTAAGGACCGGTCGCACTCTTATTGATGTTGCGGAAAGGGAACTCATTATGAGGTTCGAGGATGAGAAAGTTGTGTTTAAGATGGGAAAAGTAACTAAGAAATCTCAAGGTTGTGAAACCGTTAACATTGTAGATGTTCTTGATGAAGTTTGTGATGAACACTTTCATGATGCTTGCAAGATTAGAAATGAGGACATTCCACATGTTGAGATGGTAGCTTCTATTGCTCCTTCCTTGACTCCTTTCGGAGCAAGTGAATTTCTTTTACAAGAACTTGAAGCAAGTTTAGGAAGATGTGGATTTAGCATATGACGATTCTCCCATCGATTGGGAAGAAGATATTCGTACCGTTGAGAAACTTCTCAATGAAGACCATACTTCTCCACATACTCCTAAGTAAGTTATCAATGATGATCCATCATTAGTGAAATCTTCTATTGAGAGTCCACCTACTTTAGAGCTAAAGGATTTACCATCACACCTTTAGTATGCTTTCTTAGAGGGAGAGGATAAGCTATCCGTTATCATTGCTAAATACTTGAAAGAAGATGCGAAGAAAAAGCTTATTGAAGTTCTTAAAAAGCACAAAAAGGATATTTCTTGGAAAATATCCGACATAAGGGGGATTGATCCTAGCTTTTGTACTCACAAAATCCTTATGGAGGATGATTATAAACCCGCCATTCAAAACCAAAGTAGGGTTAACCAAAAATCCATGAAGTCATCAAAAAGGAAGGTATCAAACTCCTTGATGCGGGTATGATTTACCCAATTTCCGACTCACCATGGGTTACCCCGGTGTATTGTGTGCCTAAAAGGGTGGAATCACAGTTGTTCCAAATGAAAACAACGAGTTGATTCCCACAAGACTTGTCACGCGTTGGAGAGTTTGTATAGATTATCGAAAGATTAATGATGCCACTAGGAAAGAACATTTCCCCTTACCTTTCATGGACAAAATGCTAGATCATTTAGCGGGAAATGAATACTATTGCTTTCTTGATGGATTCTCGGGTTATTTCCAAATACCCATTGATCCAAATAATCAAGAAAAGACCACATTCACTTATGATATGGTACATTTGCTTACAAGAGAGTGCCTTTTGGCTTTTGCAATTCTCCTGGGACATTTCAAAGGTGTATGATGGAAATCTTTCATGATATGATTGAGCACACCATGAAAGTGTTTATGGATGATTTCTCGGTGTTTTGAGATTCATTCACTTCTTGTCTTTCCTATTTAGAACGTATACTTAAAAGGTATGAAGAAACTCGCCTTGTTCTAAATTGGGAAAAGTGCCATTTCATGGTTAAAGAAGGGATAGATTTGGGACATAAGATTTATAAGAAAGTACTAGAAGTGGATCGTGCTAAAGTCGATGTTATTGCCAAACTTACCCCGCCAACTACTATGAAAGGAGTTAGGATCTTTTTGGGACATGCTGGTTTCTATAGACGTTTTATACAATACTTTTCTAAGATAGCTAGACCCATGACCCACCTCTTAGAAAAATAGGCTCCTTTCATATTCACACAAGAGTTTTTAGAATCTTTTGATATCCTTAAGGAAAAATTGACCAAGGCTCCAATTTTCGTATCTTCAAATTGGGATTTTCCTTTTGAGCTCATGTGTGATGCTAGTGATTATGATGTGGGGGCCGTTTTGGGACAAAGGATTAACAAACATTTCCAACCTATACACTATGTTAGTAAGACAATGATGGGTGCTCAATTGCATTACACTACCACGGAAAAAGAATTGTTAGCCATTGTTTATTTTTTGAGAAATTTCGCCCCTATCTTCTTCTTTCAAAGACCATAGTGTATATGGACCATTCCGCCCTCAAATATGTGACACCCCAGGTAGGGTCAAAATATGCGGAAATATCCACGGTGATGTCACTAGGGTGGATCTATAACATATAGTCCATATAGCATAAGATAAAGAGTTATTTAAATCAGTTTACATGTTTGATAACAAATAAAATAAAATTGGTTAAAACATGATAGAAGGTGATTGTTTATGTTTCCCAAATAGAACCACGGACGAGTCCTATGATGCAGATTTCTAAGATGCTGGAGACCATGCACACACCATGTACAAACTTCATATTCCTGTGCAAAACATACTAAAGGGGGTCAACATAAAGTTGGTGAATTTATAGAATTTAAAAATTAATAGTTTGGACATACATTAATCATAGAAGTAACAATGCACAAAGCATTCTTACTAAAATGTAGATAACATTTGTTTATTATTTGAAACTAAAGCTTAACCTCCGTAGTCCTTAATAGATGAGGACGTAGTGTCTTACAAAAAGACACCCATTCCAGTTCCAACATGATATACGTCTGTTGTCCCGGCCAAGGCACAGTGAGCATGATTTTTATAAATATGCCGTGACCTATAATGGTCATGGCTTTAGAAATCTTGATTTTTAACATGTTATATACTTGTGTTTATAGATGTATGATGATGCATGCATGAAGAAATGGAAGACCATGATGTGTATAACTTTCTTGCTAAAAAGTTACTATGGAGGATCTAGATGAACCAAGAGATTAGAGATATAATCTTGAAGATGAAGAAAACCCTATGTATAAATCAAGCTGTAGCCTATAATGATTCGGCTACGGCTTGTTTATAGTGGTTCCAAGAGAAATGATGCTACCAAATGATCTGTAATCAAGATGGGACAAATATTTAGTTGATTTAATAAATCAACTTTGGAGTTTTGTGGCTTATAGCCGAAATATTGAGAGAGAGATGAAGAGAGAAGTGAGGTTGCATGTATGAGAGATGGGAATGTGTGTGTTTCGGCTTAAAGATGAAAGAGGGAAAGAGAATGCAAAAGGCATGATTGCCTTGGTAAGAACACTTGTGCCAAGTGTAGGCTCTTCCCTTTCCAAGACAACCCTTCTTCTTCCACATATGCATGTGTGTGCCGTGTAAGGCTATCCAAAGAAGAGGGTGGTCTTGTGTGGGCTTGTCTTGGGCTAGAACATAAAGAATACATAACCTTGGGCTAGTCCAAGAAAGTTTAGGCATGCCTATAATATGCGTACACACATATACGGCCACATACACATGGTGTAGCATATTTTTCCAATTTTTGTTAAGTGTTGTTTAGTCAAATGTTGGTTACGCATTTTTACTACTTGTTTTATGTACATAGTTTACATAGTCAAACTTATTATAACACGTATGTATCTAAAAGTATATGTGCACATTGGACAAGTTCACACCTGACTTATAGAAATAGAATACATGAGCTTGTGTTCTAAGATTTCATGGGTGAAATTTCATTACATAGTATCATGGTAAAATCATGGATTTTACAGCACCACCCCGTTATTTTAGCTTTGTCCTCAAAGCTATTAAAAACATAGTTATCTTATAAGTGATAGATGTTCTAGGTATATGATTCGTTTCAGGTTCTCTTTCAGTTACGGATGGCGGAATGAACGCGAAGTGGTCTATACCTAGGTTAATTTTATACGTCTGGTTCAGCATTAATGGAAACTTCTGTTATTACAGGTGAACAGAAGAGAATGCAAAGATATTTTTATCCGGGTGGGACTGTCCGTCCGATTGAGCAGTAAAAGAGATTACTGCTATGGATGGACAGGAGCAACGCAAAGAGATCTTTATCCGGATCGCATTATACATCCGATTGAGAAGTAAAGGAAACTGCTACTGTGGATGGATAGGCAAGGAATGCAAAGAGATCTTTATCTGGATCGAACTATATATCCGATTGAGCAGTAAAGGAGACTGCTGCTGTGGATGGATAGGCAAGGAATGTAAAGAGATCTTTATCTGGATCGCACTATACATCCGATTGAGCAGTAAAGGAGACTGCTGTTGTGGTTGGATAAGCAAGGAATGCAAAGAGATCTTTATCTGGATCGCACTATACATCCGACTGAGCAGTAAAGGAGACTGCTGTTGTGGATGGATAGGCGCGGGCTTCCCAACAGACGTCGTAGTCTTACCTTTTCAGGATCTGGGAGAAGACCAATGGCGTTGTGGATTTGGTTAGGAGGACAAATCCATTGCAAATGGTTTCTGATATGAGGAGGACACGCCCGCCTGTTTTATATGCTGGGGAAGCTGGGGATGTACTATATCTGCATCCTTTTCAGGGGTGAGATACAGGTTTTATTTCCACACCCGAGGATAAAAATTGGGGGTTGAAGGTAAAATAAAACATTTTAACTTTAACCCCTCCTTTATCAACAGCTTTAAGAAAAGACTTACGATTTTACCTCAAGCTGGCGAGACACAAACATTAGTTAATAGTACTAAAGTTTCTACCCAACAAAGAGGTTAAGATTGTTGTTGATGGCGATTGCATAAGAAGTTGCAAAGAATCTTCTTCATTCGCCGCGGGGTTGAGCGAGAGGGCGCATAAAAGAAGTACCTCAAATGGTGGAAATAAAAGAAGATACCAAGAATAAAGAAGTGCGCGCCTTGCAGGGTGTCGTAACAAGGGTCATGCATTCACTATTACTGGTTCAAAATTTGTACAAATTTTGACTTCTAAAGAGAGGAAATCACATCTCCCAGAGTCTAGTGGGTGACGGGATTGTCGAACTAATTGGACCCGAAGAGGAAAAAAAAGAATGTCCAAAAACATGGGACATTCAACATCTCCTTACGGGGGATGTTAGACATAGTCCTACAAAGTACACCCATGGTGGGTTGGATGTGTCTTTCAGGCTTAGGCAGGGGAGAAACAGGTCAAGGAAATGGGGTATTTCCGGACCAAGTACTCTCTGACCTTTTGGTGCTAGAGATGACACTATATCTAGTGTTAATTATATCGGGGTTATGGATCCTCAGTATAATCAAGGTTTCATCTCTCCAAGGTACACGAACCAATTTTTGGTCATATTGGATAATTGCGTGATACTTGCTAGTATATTCATGCTAATGACGACATTATAGCTATCAAGACTTTCTAGGGTCCGATTGATGTAAAACGGCGATTTGGAGGGTTTTAAGGAAAAACCTCGAATGATGGTATTTAACTATCATAACTTTTCAGTCGACAATTCCACCGTATAATGGGAGTCTAGAACTATCGGAGGGATTTCCATTACCTTACTAAATTTAGCAATTGTAATGCTTTGGTCTACACATGTATCAAACAAGATAGATGCATATCATTGGTTTAGTAAGAACGTACCAGGTACGATGTTGGAGCCTGGATTTTCTTGGGCATTGCCGGCCATGTACACTTGCGAAGGAGTTCCCTTGTTGTCCTTCTTTTGATTGGCCCACTTGGGACAATCGGGTCACACATGCCTAGGGGTTCCACACTCGTAACATACCATAGCTTTCTTCGGTCCGCTACTGCTCCCACCTGTGGGGTTTCGGTTTCCCTGTTGCCCACTTCCACTCCCACGTGCATTGGACTTGCCCTTGTTGCTGTTCCCGGGATTGGTATTGGGTCGACCTGGGGTAGCAACATTGGTTTGACAATCGCGAGCAAAATGGCCTTGTTGGCCACACTTGTAGCATCCTTGGCATTGTCCTCCAGCAACATGATGATAGTTGTACTTTGAACACTTAGGCTTGGTCCCTGAGTGGTTGTGGGATTAGTGTCATCCGCTTGCCCAACGTTTTGCTTTTTGGAAGGCTGCTGGTGCTGGCTACGAGAGTTTTCATCGGATTTCCTCTTGTTGTATGTTTGCCTCTCCGACAGATTGTGGGCTCGCTTGATGATCAGCTCAGTCGCAAATTCCATAGCACCTTCAACAGTGGTGGGCCGTGAAGCTAGCACACTGTCATGAATGTTGTTAGGGAGTCCGTTGACATACTTTTCAATCTTGTCACTCCTTAGAGGAAACATTCTGGTGCACATCAAGCTTAACTCTTGAAATCTTTGGTTGTACCAAAGGATATCATTGTTCTTACACTTGAGATCCCACAGCTCGACTTCCAACTTCTTCGTTTCTCCTCTAGGACAATACTTTTCAATCATTCTTTCCTTGAGGTTGGCCCAAGTGAGAGTATAAGCAGCATCATGTCCAAGGATGGTGACCACAGAGTTCCACCAGGTAAGGGCACTCTCGAGTAGGGTGCACGTAGAAAACTTAACTCTGTTCTAGTCAGCACAACCACTGATGCGGAAGATTGTCTCTAGTATTTTAAACCACTGCATCAATTCAACAACTCCTTCTTTCCCTCGGTAGTATGAGGGTTTACATTTTAAGAAGCCGGGGTAAGAGCAACCCATGTTGGTGTGGTTTCTGCATGCATCAAAGTTTGGATCATTGTTTGCATTTGGATCAGCTCCTCTGGCTACCATGGCTGCTGTGATGCCTTCACTTATCATTTCCCGCAGTTGTGCGGCAGTGATATTTCGAGTAGCTTCTGGGGATTCAGCATTTGTCGGCATTGGAAGTGGTTGCATTATTGGGATTTGACCTCGTAATCACCATTTGTCTATAATCATATACAAAATGAGATTATTAGTTCAAACGTTAGTACAATTTTTATATTATTTGCACGAGGAAACTTATGCACTGATTTCATAACAAATTTAGATAACCTGTCAAGATCTCATAATATAATACTTTTGATGTGTGGTGTTGGTAACAAGTTTTAATCACCTTGGCGCCATGAGTAGCCGAGAGATACATAACAAGTTCCTCCTTTGGGCGGGGAGCTACCAACATGGGGAGAGATGCGAGATGCTGCTTGAGTTGGGCAAAGGCTTCCTCAGCTTCCTTCGTCCAACGGAAGTCTCCCATTCTAATACACTTCTTGAGCGTCTTAAATAAGGGCAATGACTTCTCTGCAGATTTGGATAGAAATCTATTTAATCCGGCTAACTTCCCATTCAGGGACTGCACCTCTTTCCGTGTCTGCGGGGACGGTAGCCGTATCACTGCGTCCGTCTTCTCTGGACAAGGTTTTATGCCGTTTGGGTCAATCAAGTATCCCAAGAACATTCCTTCTGTTGCACCAAACGTACATTTCTTTGGATTTAACTTCATATTAATCCTTCTCAGCGTGTCGAATGTCTCCTGGACATCCCGGAGGAGTGCCTCCTCTGTGTAGCTTTTTATCACCAAGTCATCAACATATACTTCCAAGTTGCGTCCTATTTGTGATTCGAAAGCTTTATCCACCAACCGCTGATACGTAGCGCCGGCGTTCTTTAATCCAAACGGCATTTTCGTATAGCAATATACGCCCTGGCTTGTGTGGAACGCCGTTTTTTCTTCATCCTCCTCCGCCATCTGGATTTGGTGATACCCTTTATATGCGTCCAAGAAGCATTTGAAAGGGTATCCACACAAGGACTCTACTTTCCAGTCGATTTCTGGTAGCGGGTAACAGTCCTGTGGGCAGGCCTTATTCAGGTCCGTGAAATCCACGCACATGCGCCAACTTCCGTCATGTTTCTTGACCATGACTGGATTGGATAACCACTCGTGGTAGTATACCTCGCGCATAATGCCTGCGTCCACCAGTTTCCGCACTTCCTCTAATATAACTTGACTTCTCTCGGGCGCCTGGCCGCGCTTCTTTTGCTTGATGGGTTGGTACCCTTGGCGGATCTGGAGCTTATGCTCTGCTATCGCACGTGGCACACCCGTCATATGTTTTGGTTCCCATGCGAATATGTCCAGGTTTGCACTTAAAAGTGCACACATGGCCCTTTTGCCGCTATCTGAGAGCGCCCCTCCTATGGATACTTCCTGTTCCGGGTAGTCAGGGTGAATGGCCACCTTCCAATTGGGTGGTGGTGCTCCATCCTTGGGTGGTATAGGTGGTGCCGGTGTTGTCACAGTGTGACACTCGGACGTTGGCATGACTGTGTTATAAATAGTAACGATTCCCCCATCAACGGGGAATTTAATCATTCCGTGTGCCGTAGAGGGTACTGCCCGAATAGCCAAAATGCCTGGTCTGCCTATGATTCCATTATAAGGAGAGTGTGAACGTATCACCATGAAGTTCATCCACGTTGTAGTGGAATGTTCCTCATTCCCAATGGTGACAAGCAGACGCAACTGCCCTATTGGCCAGATAGTATCTCCACTAAAGCCAGTAAGCGGCGACGTGGCCGGTACTAATTGGCTTCTTATTTCTGGGCATAACTGCACAAAGCAGTGTTCATATAATACCTCTGCTGACGATCCTCCATCCACATACATGCGGCGGACATTGTGTGTTCCAATGCTTATCTCAATGGTGAGAGGCGCATCAACCACGTCACTTGCTGTGATGAGAGGGAATGAGATTTCCTTGCCGCGGGAAAATTTTTGACCAATTTTCTGTCTCGTCCTGCGCTGTCTGGATTGGATCATGTATATGGTAGAAGGCTTGTCCTTTTGGGGATCCTTCTTATCATATTTCTTGTTGTTGTCCTTTCCGTCTTTCCAATCCTTAACCAGGTGCTTGAGTTTGCCTGATTTGATTAGCGACTCAATATGCTTCTTCAGCTGGATACACTCCTCCGTGCCGTGTCCTTTGTCATTATGGAATTCGCAGAAGCGACTTCCCTGCCGACGTTCCGGGGGTGTGGTCATTGGGGGAGGCCTTGGAAAATTCGCCCCTTCAGTCAACAAGATCTCCCGGTAGGACATCTTTAGGGGGGTGAACTTGTCGTCCGACCGTCCGCCTTTGCTCTGGCTCTTATAGTCCGAGCCCTTGTTATTGTTCTGGTTGCCTTGACCGCCCGACTGTCTCCGGGACTGGTCATTTGAGCGGTACCCATTTCCTCGGGATGGGTAGGCTGCGGCAACCGCTGTTTCTCCCTCTATGAAATTCCTAACTCTCTCCATGAGGTCATCATATCTTTCTGGACGCTTGTCGTTGAGACGCCTGATCAGTTCTCTGTCTGTTATGGCATGCATATAGTCAGAGATTTTCAGGAGCTCTGGCATGGTTCTCGTGCGTGTGCACTCATCGTTGAAGCGCTCAGTGAAGGCTTCTGTGGACTCCCCCGACCGTTGCTTGACAGTTGCCAATGAGACCGGATCCCTATTATACTTCTTCCTTTGAGTATAATTGTTCTCAAACGCAGTACGCAGTTCCGTGAAACTATCAATGCTGCGTGGGGGAAGTGCCTCGAACCAGTCACGAGCGTTTCCAATCAAGGTCGAATTAAACATTTGGCACCATATAGGCATGGGCCATCGTTCAATTTTAGCCTGAGTATCGAATATTTTGAGGTGATCGACCGGATCACCGGACCCATCATACGTCTTGATACATGCCGGCATGCGACGTTTGGTGTCCTCAGAATAATTCCGTATGCGGAGGGTAAACGGATCTTCCCTGGGATCCGCCCATGGCCGTGTGAGCCTAGGGTCATCCCACGGTTCACACCATGGACGCGAGAGGTCCTCTGCTTCCGTATCCCGATAGTAGGGGCCACCATAATACTCATCATTATTTGGTGGCGGAGGCGTGCGCCTAGGCCGGCGGCGCTTGGGTGGATGGTCATCCGAGTCTTCCCCAGACGGATCTGGGGACGGTGGTGGTGCCCGACCTTTTGAATAGGGACCACTTTTCTGAGATGAACCAGGAGCCTCCCTCCCTGTGTTCATCCTATCCCACACACTTGGGCGACGTGTGGTTCTGGTCAGCTCTCGATCTGGCCGCTCGGGGGAGCCATCCGGCCTTTCTCCATCTTGGGACTGCGTTAATTCTTGCATAATGCGATCCCCTATGCGTTCAAACACATTCCGGGGCTGAGGGTCTTCCTCAAAGGTTCCCTGCTCCCTAGGCTGAGTCCGTTTTCTCCGACTTCGGGAAGGGGTGGATGGTCCACTATCGCCAAAGTTGAGTCGGGCTTGGAGGTTCCTCCCCAGGCTCAATCTTGATGCGATCCCTGGGACAATCCTTTCAAAATTCTGAGTGAGAACTCGAGTGAGCTCATCCTCGCTGAGCGGTTGAGCTTCCACTTCTTCCTCCATTAAGGGTCTACGTGGCTCCTTGTTAGGGGGGCCTGGCGCACTTCCCGGATCAGGGTTGTCCAGGGTTGAAGTGGGCGGGGGTGTCACCGAGATCGTGCTCGTCACCCCTGCGGACTGAAGACCGCTACGGTTACCTGGCCCGCCTGCGAGGCGGCTGGGTGATTGGTTGGGAATAAGAATTCCTTCCCCTGGGGACTTCCGGTTCCCAGGATTCACGTTCCTGGGGTTAACTGGCGGATGCCCCTTTGTCATTGAAAAGATCGAGATAAGGTTTTGTTCTAGCTTAGTGTTAAGGTCCCACGGATGGCGCCAACTTGTTGATGCAAAAGTTGGTTGATCCTTGCTAGACCCGAATTAGGCTTAATTCGGGTTGACTGGGTACCGGCTTCTGCACCAAGTGAATCGTCTGGTTGGGATCCTGCACACTAAATAACACGCGTTAAGCTTACCGTGGGAAGGTATCCCACGATTAGACTCCGGCGTGAGAGTAAGTAATCGATTTAGGGTTATATGTGAGTTTAGAGAGAGTTGTGTTACCTTCGTGGAACCCTTGAGGGTTCCTTTTATAGGCAGTGAAACCCTAGTGGGCTTTCACTGATCCTTCGGCCCCAATGAAAAGATAAGCACCAGAATTAGAATGATTGTTATCTTCTAATTCTGGTAGTGAATATCCTCTCTTATTGGGGTAAAGATATTCCTAGACAGAATATCATTCTGTCTAACCCTATGTCGGCCGTGTCGGTCGTACCGGGCCGTGGGCCGCACACGTATGTGCGGTTACTGTTCATTCAAGCCCATAAGCCTAACTGACATTTATCCCACCCAAATATGATGGGCCGGATACGGGTAGTACCCTTGGGCCGGGTTCATGGCCCGGCTGGGGACTATACGTCATCAAAATCTGTAAACACGAATTACCGGATTGACTAAAAACCGCACGGGCAAGTATAACCCTTTCGTTTGTGTATAGCTTTTATGTGGTAATACCGAGATCGTTCACGGGGATTTGGAAAACCTATGATTATTCTAAAATGAAACTATAATCGTTGATTGTAGCAATTGTTGACAAACAAATAATAAGTAAAAATGATGAGATAAATAATATGATTAAAGGTACACTTGGTAAAGACTAGTTTGAGCATTTGTAATGGTATGATTGTGATGACACGTTAACATTTGTGATTATGATAATTAGATGGATTAATCCAATCTATTGTTTTCAAAAGCTTTAATCTTTGTCAAGACCTTGGTTAAAGAAAACAAGCATTAGACTCAATCACTCAATTCAAGACTTAATCTAATTTCAACACATTCGATTCATGGTCGTTTCCCGAATTTGCTAACACTTATAATTATGTTTCTTGATAATCAAAACTTCTTAAGAAATGATCAATACAAAAGATAGCCAATCATAGACAAACCGGCTACGACTCGTTGATAGAAAATAACCCTTTCGACCTATGAAATCTTTACTAACAAATTAAGTTTTTATAACAATTGTCACATGAAACATAAAAATCAATGGATCATAGGAAAGCTTGACATTTAATTAAACATAAATCACAATCACAACCATCACTTCATACTACAAACATCATCCTACCAAGTGTAGAATGAAACTTAGCTACTCATAACAAATGATGAAATAAACTTAGAAATAAATGTATTATAAGTCATAATCAAGAGTCTTCCAAAGTGGAAAAATGTTATTAATGATTAGGGTAATGATCCCTAAGAGTTTCGTGATGATAACTTTGCTTATCGGAATCAAAAACTGACTTTTCTAGCACCACCTTGTTCAAATCCGGGAATGGGAGTTTGGACAAGGATGAGATAGTTTATTTGATGTAATAATGAGGAGATACTTGAGTTGTGAAAAGATATGTTGTTACATGACCCCAAGGGTCTTATTTATAAGCTAGTTGATGGCATGGAGTGAATGCATGGCATAGAGCCAAAGACAAATACTTGGAGCCAAAGCATGTCTAGAAACTTCTTGTGTGGTCTTGCATGAATGTGGACACATTTTTGCCTAGACAAATGTTGGAGGAAACTTCACTCATGATGGAGGAAAATCAACTCCCATTTGATGGTGGAGGCAAATCAGCTCCCATTTGATGGTGGCAACTTCACTCTTGCCATTGGCAAGTTGGATGTATGTTGATGGTGGCAACTTTCATGCTGAATATCTTTATTTGCTCCTTGGAAATACTTGTTCTTGCACCCTAATTTAATCTTCAAAGGCTTGTAACTTGTACACGGGTCTTGAACTTGACTAGGATTCCGTACTCGCACAATTCGTCATTTTTATGTTGTTTTATACTCCATTCCTGCAATTGGCTACACAAAGACTTGCAAACACGATTGGGCACAAATATGCACAAAAGTATCATATAATTAACCAATATACATGTACAAAAGTACGGATTACGCTCCTAAAAACATGTTGGATTTAGGCGTTATCAAATCCCCTCACACTTAAGTTTTGCTTGCCCTCAAGCAAGAAGAAAAAAAATTAAATCCAAAGGTACATGTATCTATACAAAAATTCGATGCAAGTCTACCAAGTAAAAGTACACGATAAAACTCATCGACTTAAGTTTTTAAGGTTGAAAAATTGAGATATAAAGTCAATACCCATAAAAATCTAGAAAGTCTTTTATTTCTAACTATACTAATAACATATGTATTGAAGCAACATGTATCACGACTTAGCACATTGGCTAATCGATACCTTTTATTTCTTCTTCTTCCTTTAACTTCATAACATTATAGCTCATTGGCTATTTATTTATCTTTTTGACTTTTTCTTTCTTTTTCTCTTTTTTTTTCTTTTTTTATATATATTTTTTTCTTGGCTAAAAACTCCTCGCCATGGATTAACATATTTACAAAGTTCATGTTGTATTGACAAACATGGAACTTGCAACGTTCTCCTATAATTTTGAATTTTTCTTCTACTATTATATGAGACTTTGACTTGGGTAAGTTTGAAACAAAAATACATGTCAAATTCTCAAAAATAACCGATTGGATAATTTCTTAATTTATTTATATACATTGCTTGAAACTTTTTATTTACGAGGGCAAAATAAGAAAAAAAGTTTTAAAATAGCCCAAAAATATGGTAATTAAGCATTTTTTTCTCGATTTTCCTACAACCCACTCACACTTAAGTTTAGCATTGTCCTCAATGTGATAAAACTGAACAAAAGCAAGGGAATGAGAGAAAAACCAGAATCACAGGCATATCATGCATCATACAAGAGGTTTGTCTTTGCCTTCAACTTGAGGTACCTACAAAAAAGATAAAACACACAAAAATACGGAAAAACACTCTACTTTAGGGTTTTTATAGGTTTTTAAAAGAGCGACACATGCTACACCCCCTCACACTTAAGCAAAACATTGGTTAAAAATGTGGGGTGTAAGCATGAATTTAAAAAAAGGAAAATAACACTTAAAAATTTAAAACACACGGGTTGCCTCCCGAGAAGCGCTTATTTTATTATTGAGTCATCAGTCGGACTCGTATTTCTTTTTATTTTTCTTTATTTTCTTTGAGCGGAAAATGTTCACTCCATTCCACATGGTATAGTTTAACAGGGTGTCCATTAACAATGAAGCTTCCTCCATTCTTGTCATACAATTCAACATAACCGGACGGGTATCCATATTTTACTATAAAAGGACCGTACCACTTTTGTTTAAGCTTGGGGGCTTTGAATTTATAGCGCATATTAAACAAGAGAACTTTATCTCCTTTCTTGAATTCTTTTCGGATTCGAAGTTTCTTGTCGTGATATGCTTTGGTACGTGCTTTGTACAATTTCAAATTCTCATAAGCTTGGAGTCTTAATTCATCGAGTTCATGCAGTTGCAAGAATCGGTTTTCTCCAGCGATTTTGAGATCGGGATTACAGCTTCTCAATGCCCAATAAGCACGGCGCTCGATTTTGAAGGGAAAATGGTACGTTTTATCGTACAATAAACGATAGGGTGTTGTGCCAATTGGTGTCTTATAAGCTGTTCGGAAAGCCCATAGAGCGTCGTCAAGTTTCCTTGACCAAACGGAAGGATTGTCCTTGACCGTTTTTTCGAGTATTCGTTTTGAAGGCTCTATTGGTGTTTTCAACTTGTCCACTCGTTTGTGGATGATACGCGGTTGTAAAGCGATGGGTGACTCCATAACGCTTTAAGATTTTCTCCATTTGTTTGTTGCAAAAATGGGAACCTCGATCACTAATTAAAGTTTTCGGCATTCCATAGCGAGAGAAAAGCTTTTTCAGAAAGTTGATTACGACTCGTGGATCATTCGTGGGTAAAGCATCGGCTTCGACCCATTTGGACACGTAATCAATAGCGACTAATATATATTCGAACTTATGGGATTTGGGAAAGGGTCCCATGAAATCAATTCCCCATACGTCAAATATTTCGCTAACTTGGATGCTGTTTTGAGGCATTTCGTCTCTTCGTGAGAGGCTACCATAACGTTGGAAATCATCACAATATTTGACTAGAGTATAGGCCTCTTTAAAAATTGTTGGCCAATAAAAACTAGCATCGAATACTCTTTCCGCGGTGGTGGAAGGACCATAATGTCCCCCAGTAGGGCCATGATGACATTCATCAAGGATCTTCCTTGATTCCGTGCCGTAAACACATCTCCTAATCATTCCATCGGGGCATACCTTGAAAAGATAGGGATCTTACCAGAAATTGTGTTTTAGGTCAGAAAAGAATTTACATCGTTGGTGATGTTGGGAATAAAATATAGCCAGTATACTTGAGCGCTGACAAGAGTAAAACAAGCATTGATAGGAAGAAAACAAACGCTGACAGATCAAGCGTTGACAAGAAGAAGTCAAGCGTTGATACATTGAAGACAAGCACTGATGGAAAGATTTAGTCTACGCGTATATTGTTTCTAGTTTGTTTCTAGTAAGGATAAGTTCAACACTGTATTTTATATAATTATCTTTACCTAGGATAGTTGATACGTAGACTCTTGTACAAGGCTTCTTATGTCTATAAAAGAAGACCTTTAGGTCATTGTTCAATATAAGTTTTCATACGTTAAACACTTTCATTGTAAGCAAGTTTGTTATCATTAATCAAGTGAAAGTTTGTTTACATCTTTGTGTGTTCTTGTTTAAGTGTTAATTCCACATAACACTTGAATTATCATATACATATACAAAGGTTTCTCTACGTGTATAACTTGATCTAATCTCATATACATAAAGCTAAATCGATCTAAGTTTGGGATCAACAAGTGGTATCAGAGCTTGTTGAGAAACTTTTTGATCTTAAAGAACACAAGAACCCTAAAATCACCAAAACCCTAATTTTCACAAAACCCTAAAAACATCATGTCAAATCCAGAAGTAACCTCCTCCTCCTCACCTTTACCAAACATGAAGATTCCCATGCTTGATGCAACCAACTTCGAGTTGTGGAAATTAAACTTTGAGCAATATCTAGGGATCTATGACTACACTCTCTGGGAGATAACTGAATATGGAAACACATTCAATAAATCTGAAAAGGTTGCTGCTGCCATTGCTACAAGAACTGATGTTGCTGGATGTTCAGAAGCAGATAAGAAAGAAAAACCTGGTGATGGTAGAGTTGTGTCTGCTGAAGACATAGCAAAGAGAAGGGTTGATATGAAAACCCTAAACATTCTGAATCTCTCTTTAGGACAAGAGAACCAGCATAAATACAGAGGTTATGATTCTGCAAAAGACCTTTGGTCAGCTCTTGAAGTTACATATGGTGGCAATGATGATACTAGGGAAGAGAAGAAGAAAAAACTCATGCATGAGTATGTTGTTTTCAAGGCTCAACCTAAGAGAAGCTTAGCAGTGTGAGAAGCAGACTGCTTGACATTACAAGCAAGTTGTCCTTCATGGGAACACAACTTGGTGATGTTGACATTAATGCCACTTTTCATAAAAGCCTTTGTGATGCGTGGAAGATTGAGGCAAGATCTATACTTGCCAATAACACTCACAAAAGTTATACTTTTGATGATATCTACAACAAACTGAGGCTGTTGGAGAATGAAACTCTTTTGGAGCATGGAAGTAAGTCTACCAACAGTAACATGGCCTTCTTCTCACATAGTGAAGGTCAATTTAATCAGAAGGACTCTTACATGCATCCAGTTACTGGATCAACATGTGTCAACGCTGGAACATGTCCTGTCAACGCCTCATATTCAGACGATGACACATACAAAATTGACTCACCAAGAGTTAAACCTGCTGGTTTGGATCTGGATACTGTATGTGCTTACATTGCTTCTTTTCCCAATGAGGACCTTGAGCAAATAAGTGATAAGCACTTGGAGGAGATGGATATTAAGTGGAACATGGCTCTTGCTAGTATAAGAGCAAACAGGTGGAATAGAAGGTTTAAGAAGAAGATGACCTTTAATGCAAAGGACACTGCTGGATTTGATAAATCCAAAGTTGAGTGCTATAATTCTCATCGTATGGGGCACTTCATGAGGGAATGCAGATCTCCAAGAAGATCTGATGTTGGCAAACCCTTAAGCCAAATTGTTAAGGCTCAGGATCCTAAGGCCATGGTTGCAGTATAAGAAATTAATGGTATGGGATGGGATTGGAGCTATTTGGCTAAGGATGGGGAAGAGGATAAAGCTTTGGTTGCTGAGATAGAAGAAGAAGAGCATGTTCAATATGCTCTCATGGCACACTCCTCCTATTCATACGATAATGAGGTATACGATGATGCTTTTTGTAGTAAAGGTTGTAGGTTAAATACTGAGAAACTTAACAAAGAGGTGTTAAGATTATTAGATGATTTGAGTATTGAGAGATGCAAACTATCTAACTATCAAATTGCTCTCACTAAAACTGAGAAGACAATTCTGAGTACAAGAAAATGGAATTTGACTTAAAAGATAAAATAAATATCTTAAAACATGAGTTAGATGCTAGTAATGATGTTAGGAACATCATGGAAAAGGTTAATGGTGAGTTACAGGCTAAGCTAGATGAGGTTATTAAGAATAAGGATAATGTTGGCCTTAAAATTCAGAGATTTGATAAGGCCACACAAACCCTAGGAGAATGTGTTAATAAACAGAGAGATCCTAAGGACATGACTGGGATTGGGATGAAAGACTATACTGTGGTTCCCCCACCAGCTGGGGACTTCTATGGTGTCCAAAGAAAGGACCTATCTTGGACTGGTCTACCAGAACTCCAAGAGGAGGAATTTATTCCTTCACCAAGAGTCATTACCCCAGTTGAAGAGTATCAACAGAAGTTGAATGACTTGAATGAATGGAAGAAAGCCAACCCTACCTTATTTGTTAAGGGTGGCTTGTTATGTGAAAGTCTAAATGAGTCAACCCCTATTAAGGTAACAAACCCAATCACTGGTAAGGCTGTTGACCTTGGCTCAAACACTGTTAGAAAACCTAGCATCAAGTATGGAGAAATGTATAGGAATACTAGGTCACCTAAAAGCCAAGTTAGTAATGATGGTAGAGGCTTCTTCTCCTCTAGACCTAGGGTTGTGTCTAGAAAAGCCTGTTACACTTGTGGTAGCTTTTCACATTTAGCATATAAGTGTGTCAACGCTTCCAAGGTCAACGCTGTTAAAAAGTCAAACGTTGTCAGACCCAAAACTTGTGTGGAGCAAAGTCCACAAGTTGTTAGACCAACCCCTTTCTTCACTAGAGGGTCTAACACTCATGGACAAAGACCATTACAAAAGACCAATACTTGGTCTAATAGGCAATGGGTTTCTGTAGCAAACCCTAAGTTCAACGCTGAAAAGGGTAATTTCAGCGTTGACAAGACCAAATCCAACACTGACAGAAACGTGACCAGACCTAAATATTTTCAACCACAGGGTAAGGGGTCTAAAGCTTCTTCAAGTTTGGCATGGAGACCTAAGCAAGATCAAAACCCTAATGATAATGGGATTTCTATGACCTGCAACAGATTTAATTACATTTCAAAGGTCATTAGAAAAGCTATTGGGGTTAACTGGGTATTTCATCCAAAAAGGGATGAACAAGGGGTTGTTATGAGAACTAAGTCTGTTCTTGTTGAACAACCAGATGAATCCAAGTCTGCTAAGGCTTGGGTTCCCAAAGAAAACTAACTTGTTTTCTTTATGTGCAGGGCATTCAAAAACAGGTCAATGATTATGGATATTGGGACAGTGGATGCTCTAGGCACATGACTGGGAAGGAAGATTATCTGACAAACTTCACTCCCATTAAGGATGGTGATAAGGTTTACTTTGGAGGCGGATATGGAACTATCATAGGCAAAGGAACTCTTCTCACCAAGAACTTACGTTTTGAGAACGTATTTCTAGTAAAGGAACTTGATTACAATCTTTTTAGTGTATCACAAGTTTGTGATAACAAAAATAAAGTTCTGTTTACTGATACTGAATGCTTGGTGTTAAGCAAGGATTATTAGATCCCAAATGAAAAATATATTGACTATTGAACACCTAGACATAAAGACATATATAATGTGAATCTTAATGGGATTAAGATGAATAATAATATGTCATGTTTTTATGCTAAAGATTCAGTAGATGAGAGTAATCTATGGCACAGGAGACTAGGGCACATAAACTTTAAGAATATAAACAGGCTTGTGAGACTTGGCTTGGTTGATGGTTTGCCTGAAAAGGCTTTCCACAATGACCACTCTTGTGTTGCATGTCTTAAAGGCAAGCAGCACAAGGTCTCATTTTAGTCTAAACATGTGCACTCTAGTTCTAAACCACTCCACTTGCTACATATGGACCTGTTTTGTCAAACTTATATAGAGAGTTTGAATGGTAAATCATACTGTTTTGTCATCACAGATGACTTTTCTAGGTTTACTTGGACTTTCTTTTTAGCTATGAAAAGTGACACTACTGACACTTTAATTGACTTTATTACTCAGATAGAAAAGAAAACAGGTAATGAAGTTAAAATGCTTAGAAGTGACAATGGTGGTGAGTTTAGAAATAAGCGTTTGGATGATTTTTGTGCCAAGAAAGGGATTACTAGGCAGTTTAGTGTTGCCAGAACCCCACAGCAAAATGGGGTTGTTGAGAGGAAGAATAGAACCCTAATTGAAGCAGTCAGGACTATGTTGGTTGATGCTCATTTCCCCATAGCTTTTTGGGCTGAGGCTGTGAATACAGCTTGTTATGTTCAAAATAGAGCATTGGTCAACAAGATACAGAACAAAACACCTTATGAATTACTTTGGGGAAGGAAACCTAATATTGGTTTTCTTAAACATTTTGGCTGTCATGTAGTTATTCTTGATACTAGTGACGCCTTAGGTAAATTTAGTGCAAAAGGTGATGAAGGCTATTTCATGGGTTATTCTGTGCAGAGCAAGGGATATAGGGTTTATCTTAAAAAGGAAAAATGTATACTTGAACGAGTACATGTTAGGTTTTTAGAGAGTAAACCTAGTGATCCTGAAAGTGGTCCAAATTGGTTGGTTGACTTGGAACCTCTATCTAGGACTTTAAATTATATGCCTGTTACTAATCCAGACATCGTGAAGGTAGCTTCAAATGTTGTGGAAGAACAAGTTTTTGATGTTTCAGGTACACAGGTTAATGAAGAGGTTGGATCACAAGAAAACAAGTCATCTCCCATACAAGAGTATGTTACAATTCCCATATGAACAGATGCTTTTGCTGCTACTGCTGCTGGAAAGGATAATGGTGGTCCCCAAGTACCACTAGTTAATAACATGCATGCTCCTTCAGGCGCTGACAAAGGCAAATCTCGCGCTGACAGGACAAATTCAGACGTTGATGGCTCAAACGTTGACAATAACATTTCAAGCGTTGATGACCCAAACGCTGACAACCAAGGTTCAGGCGTTGACAACACTTTTGAGAATCTTTTCTCTTCTAATTTTGAAAAAGGCGAACCTTCCAATTTATACGAAGAGGTTCATCCTAATATTGATGAAAGAGAGTGTAAAGAAGAAGATATTGACAACTTGGATAATGAGATTGAAGACACCAGACTTTTTGAGGGGGGAGTTCTCACTTCTACTATGAAAAATCACCCTACTTCTCAAATCATTGGTGATATTATGACTCCTGTTCAGACTAGAAGATCTCATCAGAATCTTGGTGGATTCATTGCCAATATACACAAGAAGGTTGATACCCATCTTGTTCAATAATGCTTGTTTGCCCGTTTTTTGTCACAACAGGAACCCAAGAAGATATTTGATGCTCTCAAAAAACCAAGTTGGGTGGAAGCAATGCAGGATGAGCTTCACCAATTTGCAATTCAGGATGTTTGGGAGCTGGTTGATTGTCCCAGATATGTCAGACCTATAGGGACAAGATGGGTTCTAAGAAACAAGAGAGGTGAAAGAAGCATTGTGGTCAGAAACAAGGCACGTTTGGTGGCTCAGGGATATACACAATAGGAAGGGATAGACTATGAGGAGGTCTTTGCACCAGTTGCAAGGATTGAAGCTATAAGGATATTTCTAGCCTATGCTTCCTGCATGGGCTTTACTGTCTATCAAATGGATGTGAAGAGTGCCTTCCTCTATGGAACAACTGTTGAGGAGGTGTATGTGATGCAGCCTCCTGGTTTTGAAGATCCAGAGAATCCAGACAAGGTGTATAGAGTCAAGAAGGCTATGTATGGACTTCATCAAGCCCCAAGAGCATGGTATGGTACATTGTCCACTTATTTGGTGGAAAATGGATTCAAAAGGGGCACCATGGACCAGACATTATTTACCAAGAAGGCTGGTAAGGATGTCTTGCTTGTTCAGGTTTATGTTGATGATATCATTTTTGGATCTACTAATCCAAAGATGAGTGAGGATTTCTCCAAGCTTATGACAGACAAATTCAAGATGAGTGCAATGGGGGAGATGAACTTCTTTCTAGGGTTACAAGTTCAGCAGAAAGAAGATGGTATCTTCATATCTCAGGATAAGTATGTAGCAGAGATCTTGAAGAAGTTTGGCTTTTTTCCACATGAAAAGAGGGCTACTACTCCTATGGATAGAGAACACCCTTGGGGAAAGATTGGAGATGGAAAAGATGTGGATGTCAGGCACTATAGATCAATGATTGGTTCATTGATGTATCTCACAGCCTCCAGACCTGACATCATGTTTGCTGTGTGTGCATGTGCACGCCATCAAGTGACTCCCAAAGAATGTCACATTTATGCTGTCAAGAGAATCTTTAGGTATCTAAGATGTTATCCCAGTCTTGGCTTGTGGTACCCAAAAGATTCACCATTGGAGCTTATTGCATATTCAGACAGTGACTATGGAGGTGATATGTTTGATAGAAAATCCACAACTGGTGGATGTCAGTTTCTTGGGAGTAGGTTGATATCTTGGCAATGCAAGAAACAAACAGTGGTGGCCAATTCTACAGCTGAAGCAGAGTATGTTGCTGCAACTGCTTGTTGTGGACAAGTCTTATGGATTCAGAACCAACTGTTGGATTATGGGTATAATTTCATGCATACCAAGATATTTGTTGACAATAACAACACTTTATGCATTATTAAGAATCCTGTACATCATTCTAAAACAAAACACATAGAAATTAGACACCTTTTTATAAGAGATTGTTTTGAAAAGAGTTTAATACAACCAGATAGGGTTGACACAACAGAAAATGAGTCAGATTTACTAACTAAACCTTTTGATGCTAGAAGGTTTCAATACTTGGTAACAAGTATTGGAATGATCAATCTCACATAATATGTGTTTTGGGGTCTTTTTTTGTAAAAGTATGTACAGGATAATGCATTGTTATTGGTCATTTTGAGGATTTAGATTTTCTAATATATTTTTCTAACACTGACAAAGGTTACTTTAACGCTGATAAGTGTTATTGTGACGTTGTCAGCAATATATTTGTCTAACGCTGACAAAGGTTTCCCTAACGCTGACAAGTGTTATCGGGACGTTGTCAGCAACAATGTTAGTTTTGTGGTTTTCATCTAAATGTGCAGGTGGTGTTAGCATTATACCATTGGATACAGAGTTGCTTATGGATCATTGGAGAATCATTTGAGCATGTTTTTATATATGGATGATGGTTGGAATTTTCTATTCCTATCTTGACATAAATTTTTTATGTTCATGCATATTTTTAGCAACATATGTATCACAGTCTAAGGGGAGGTTTTAGGAACCTTTAGGACTTTTGGGTATCCTTATGATACTATTATCACAATTCTAGATTGTGTCCAAAGGTGAGTATGAGTTAGTTTTACTAAATCATGAGGCACTGTAGCATGCAAAGTTGATATACTATGCATGCTGCCAAGACTTTTATTGGCCTACAATTGGTTGTGGTCTGTTGGGAGACTTGGGAATGATTTTTTCATGGGTTTTACCTGGGAGTAACAAGGAATTTTATGAGATAACTTAGTTGTTAAGAGTTTTGGCTAGCAAGGGACACTAGAGGAATGTTATGTCTATCTTGCATAAGCAAGTATGCATAACTGGACAGTGCTTGCCGTCCTATAATAATTATCAACTTATAGGTTATCTTCTCTAGGATAAATTACTTTGTTAAGGTCATTTTTCATTTTTATAATTTTTTATTTTTGGACGCTGACAAGTATTTTTCCAAGCGTTGTTGTGACCAATTTAGACTCTGACATGGCTTTGGCAAACGTTGACAAGAATATAGCCGTTGGGCGGTGATGGGTTATTTTTGACCGTTGACACTCAATGGGACCTACCCAGTTGTTACTTTTTGACGAATTTTTGGGCCGTAATTTTGGGAGCAGATAACTTTCAATTAATGTATGAGATAAACTTATTTCTTTTCAATATTTTCATGATTGTATTTTGAAAATAGTTGCCTCATTTTTGACGAATCACATGCATCTTTCTCTCCTATATATTTGGCTCTTATTTTTAAACAGGGTATCTATCATTCTTGTCTAACAAATTTCTCCTCTACTTCATCTTTATCAATTATTCAAACAGCTTTCACCAATGGCACCAAAATTTAAACCAAGTGATTTGGAATTGGGATTCAGGAGTCAACACAACATGATAGCGTATTTGGACGCTGATGATACTCTGTTTCCCCAATACACCTAAATGGTGGCGTATTTGAATGCATCCCCAATTAGGTATGCTCTTTCTCATGCTCCACTCATTCCTCTCACACATATTAAACAGTTTTGGAACAATGTTAGTTCCTCAACAGTTAATAGAGTGACTACATTATCATCTATTGTTCATGGGCGCACATGGGTGCTTACTGAAGCTTTGGTTCGCCAGGCTTTGCATCTTGATGATGCAGATGGTATAACCACCCTCTCCATTCATGAAATAGAACAAGGACTAAGGGCTTTGGGTTATCCTTTCCCCAGCCTGGAAGTACCTAATACATGTCCTCTTGCAATGTTTGAGTCCCAATTGTACTGCACACAATAAGATCAATAGATCTATTGCTAGTGCTATTGTGTGCATTGCAACTGGGCAAAAGTTTAATTATTCCAAAATGATTTTTGAGGGCATGCATAAAAATAAAGGGAATAAAATGACTTTAGCTTATCCCAGATTTTTACAAATGGTTTTTGATGTCTAAAGTTACTGCACAAGGGATCATGATGATTTTTAGGAGATCCATGTGCAAAAGAAAGCAATTTTTACAAAGATGAACTCACCCCCTCATCGTGACTTACCCCTCACCCCAGCTATGATTGTTGTCATTGAAGCAGCACAAACCCAACCAGACCCACAACCTCAACATGACCCAATACCTGAACCTTTACCTTCACCACAACATATGCAACTTGACCAAGAACCTTGCGACACTGACACATTAAATGTTGGCGTTGACATGCCTATTCCAAACGTTGACACCAATCCTTCACAGACCCAAACACCCCTTAACCAACCGACATCCACCCAATCCAATCCACATCATCTTCTCCCCCAACACAATATAGGTTGCAATAATGCCAAAGGACTACTGGAGTGTTCTCCTCTAGTGGTCCTAGCCATGTAGCAGAGAGAACCACCACCACAAGTGTGGTTGGTGCTATGGATGAGGCTGGGACTATTGGTTCTGGCTTAGAAGCTGGCCAAGACAGTCCTAACATCTTTAAGACCTCATCCATGCCCCATGAGTCTAACGTGGGAGGTCAAATACCCATTTTAGAGGGGGGCAGATTGGAACCAATGACATTAATGGAATTAACGGCTGTCTGCATAAGCTTGCAAAAGCAAAATGCAGACTTGGTACAAACTGTCAGTACACAAGGCCTTGAACACAAGCAATTGAGGGAGAGGATTGTTATTTTGGAGGATGCTAGCACAAGGCGTGGGGTGGAGGAATCTTCCAAAGGGGAGGATGAACAGATACATGTGAGTGATAAGGGCTCACATGATGGTGAATCTTTTGGTGTTGCTGAGGCCCTAACTAGTTTGAAGAAACAACCAGGTTTTGATACGTCTCTAGTCACTCCTACAAACTTAAACTTGTCTTTTACAGCTATGTTGGAGGAAATTACAAGAGGCGCTGAGACATGTAACTTGGGAGTTGACAAACAAGATTTGAACGCTGACATGAGTAAATTGGGCGCTGACAAAGCAAATTTGAGCGTTGACAGGAGTGCAGATGAGGTTGATGTATTCTAGTCATCATCCATCATCAAGAAGTTTCTTTACACGTATTACCATCTTCCTTACCCACCATTGATCCATTAGATAAGGGTAAGGGTGTTATGGTAGAAGTAGATGTTCCAAAGAATGCAGCACAGATTGAGTTTGATAGAAGGTTGGCTGCACAAATTGTGGAACAAGAAAGAAAGAAGGTTGGTGAATCACCTTTTGTTGTCACTTCAGAAGAGCAAGAAGGAAGTGATGAAGCTAGTTCAGACTCAAGTGTAATGATAATAGAACAACCAGAAAGACTTGAGTATGGTGATGAGCTGGCAAAAGAGAAGTTGAATGAGTTGAAATTGCAAGTAGATTTTGACATGCCAGAAGTTGTTCAGATGTACCATGCTTGGGAAGATAGGTGTATGGAGAATCCAGATTTGACTATTTCAGGCCAGATATGGGGTTTGGAGATTCTTCTAAGAGTACAAAAGGACTGCAAGGTAATTCTGAAACACAGATCTAGCAATATTCTCTCAATGTTGAAAAGGGATAGAAGGGAGTTGTACTACATGCTACTCAGATGTCATGGAACAGGATGGACTTTTAAGAAATTGATTGGATTGACATTTGAAGAGTTGGAGTTCAAAGCTTATCCCATTTGGGCAAGAGTGCAGGAAGAAAACACTCTAAGACTTCTTTCAGATGAAAGGAAAGAAGAACTTGTAGAAGAGATGGAGCTTAAGAAGGCAATGATTGTTCCCAGACCTTTGAAGAAGGGAGTCCCTCTTGAGTTTCCCAAAGATATGGATAGGTTGAATCCAAGTGAAGCTGTTATAAGAAGGAGCCTCAAGCTCTCACCATTGGAAGCTTCAGATATGGTACAAGTGTTACCACTTGATTCCAGAAACCCTATTATAAGCTATGAAGAAGATGAATGTGGGTTTTAGAAGATTGGCAGGTATGGGAAAGAGGTTCACACTTTTACCACTCTTATATCTTTGTTTGCAAGTTTTAATAGAGAAGACTTGGTAGACCTTTGGAGGTTGTTAGAGGCCAAGTATGAGACTGAAGATCCTACTTCAGTCAATGCAATAAAACTGTGGTCAATATTTAAGAGAATGTGTGGACCAAGAGATGAAGATCCTGCTGTTTGGAAGGATCTTGAAGATGACCTCAGTGGTCTTCAATGGCGTTTGTATTCAGCTGCTGGTGTTTATTATTTGAGTTCTACAAAGTTTGCTGAGTATCTACTTGTAGATGGTCAGTATTCCATGTCCAAGGAAGTCTTGGAGAATATGAAGACAACACAGCTGGAGATTGATTATTCAAGTGACGTGGCAAAAGATTTGATCAGACATATTTATTACCAATATGATAAGTGTTGTAAGATTCCTCCTAGTTCTTAATGTTTATTCAGAAACTTGATTACTAGAGTAGATATCAAGTTTAGGGGAGGATTGTTGGGAATAAAATATAGCCAGTATACTTAAGGGCTAACAAGAGTAAAACAAGCATTGATAGGAAGAAAACAAACGCTGACAGATCAAGCATTGACAAGAAGAAGTCAAGCATTGATACATTGAAGCCAAGCACTGATGGAAAGATTTAGTCTACGCGTATATTGTTTCTAGTTTGTTTCTAGTAAGGATAAGTTCAACATTGTATTTTCTATAACTATCTTTACCTAGAATAGTTGATACGTAGACTCTTGTACAAGGCTTCTTATGTCTATAAAAGAAGACCTTTAGGTCATTGTTCAATATAAGTTTTCATACGTTAAACACTTTCATTGTAAGCAAGTTTGTTATCATTAATCAAGTGAAAGTTTGTTTACATCTTTGTGTGTTCTTGTTTAAGTGTTAATTCCGCATAACATTTGAATTATCATATACATATACAAAGGTTTCTCTACCTGTATAAGTTGATCTAATCTCCTATACATAAAGCTAAATCGATATAAGTTTGGGATAAACAGGTGATAGGTTAAACCTTTTCTTAGAATTCTTCCAACGAGGTAATTCGCAAAATCTTCAAACCACGGAGATTCGTCCGTAGAGATTTTCATAAGAGTTTCATCGGGAAAATATTCGTCGATATCTTCGTCCCTCAACTCTTCTATGTTTGGATTTTCAAGTCGCGACAAATGATCGGTTGCGACGTTTTCAGCTCCTTTCATGTTTTGGATTTCGATGTCAAATTCTTGGAGTAGTAAAATCCATCTAATAAGACACGGCTTAGCATCTTGTTTTGAGAATAGATATTTCAACGCGGAATGATCGGTGAATACAATCGTTTTCGACAACAAGAGATAGGATCGGAATTTGTCGAAACCAAGGACTACGGCAAGTAGTTCTTTCTTGGTGATTGTGTAGTTGAGTTGCTCGCTATTTAGAGTTTTGCTCGCAAAGTGTATAGGACGGAAATGTTTTCCTTCGCGTTGTCCTAATACGGCTCCTACAGAAAAATCGCTTGCATCACAATAAGTTCAAACGGTCGCGACCAATCCGGTGAATACATGATCGGTGCATTCGTTAACTTGTCTTTAAGCTTGTCAAATGCCTTTATGCATTTTTCATTGAAATCAAAGACTATGTCTTTTTCAAGGAGTTTGGTCATCGGTCTAGCGATTTTGGAAAAGTCTTTTATGAATCGGCGGTAGAATCCCGCATGACCTAGAAAACTTCTAACGGCTTTAACGTTAGTGGGTGGTGGTAATTCGGATATCACTTCAATCTTGGCCTTGTCTACTTCCAATCCGGCTCCGGAGACTTTATGTCTAAGCACAATTCCTTCAGTCACCATGAAGTGGCATTTCTCCCAATTGAGCATGAGATGAGCTTGTTTGCATCGGATGAGCATGCGTTCTAGATTAAAAGGCAAGACTCGAATGAGTTTCCGAAGACTGAGAAATCATCCATGAAAACTTCCATGGATACTTCAATCATGTCTTGAAAGACTGCGATCATACACCTTTGAAAAGTCGCAGGTGCATTACAAAGACCAAAAGGCATACGCTTATAAGCAAACGTTCCAAAAGGACAGGTAAAAGTGGTTTGTCTTGATCGGATGGTTCGATAGGTATTTGAAAATATCCGGAAAAGCCATCGAGAAAACAAAAGAATTTGTTCCCCGCTAGTATTTCCAACATTTGGTCCCTGAATGGTAGAGGAAAATGATATTTTCGTGTGGCATCGTTAAATTTGCGGTAATCAATACATACGCGCCAACCGGTAACGGTTCTTGTGGGAACAAGTTCGTTATTTACGTTGGTCACAACAGTCATTCCTCGTTTTTTAGGAACGCAATGAATAGGACTAACCCAAGGACTATCTTCAATGGCATAGATGATTCCTTCCTCGAGGAGTTTGATGATTTCGGCTTTTACTATTTGCTTCTTGTTTGGGTTAAGTCGACGTTGCCTCTCAATAACGGGTTTGGCATCGTCTTCGAGATTGATCTTGTGTTTGCAAAAATTTGGGCTAATACCCTGTATATCGGATGTTTTCCAAGTAAATGCTTCTTTTGGTTTTTGAGCATAGAAATGAGACGTTGCTTTTGTTCTTTCTCGAGCTTGGCTGAGATAATCACCGGAAGGAGTGAGTCCTTCTCTAGATAAGCGTACTCGAGATGTTCGGGAAGAGTTTTCAACTCAAGATCCGTCGGTGGATCATGAATAGATTTATGAATTATAAAGTTCGATTTCGAAGGCAAAACTTCAAACGGCTTGTTTTCCTCTTCTTCGAGAGTTACTTCGGAATCAAGGGCCATGAATTCTTTGAATTCATGATCACGATCGATATCGCTAATCTTTTCCGAAGTCGTTTGGAATGGTGCGTTGTCATCAAGCGATGCGTCCAACTCTTCTTCCGTTATTTCATGGATAACATCCACGCGGAAGCATGTGTCATCATTGGAATGGGAGTGTTGCATAGCTTTATCGACTAAGAATGTGACTCGATCTTCACCAACTCCAAGGTTGAGTTCTTTATTCTTCATACGAATGATAGCATCGGCGGTGTGCAAGAATGGTCGTCCTAAAATGAGATGGACTTGATGGTCTTCCTCCATCTCAAGGATTACGAAGTCGGCGGGAAATATGAATTTGCCAACTTGAACAAGCATGTTCTCGGATATCCCAATGGGATATTGGTAGGTGTGGTTAGCCAAACGTATACTCATACTCGTAGGTTTCAAAGTATTGTTTGAAATATTCTTGTATAATGAGTATGGAATAAGATTGATACTTGCGCCTAGATCGGCCAAGGCGTGTGATACATGCGTTTTTAGATGGTTCAAGATTAGTTCTCGGAATCTCCTCGAATTGATCACGGTTCAAAGTGGAATGATTGTTCTTGGTGACAAATAGGGGGTTTGATTTGTTTATCTATTTTAAACTAATAACAAATAAGTAAGTGTCGAAGAGTAAAATTAAAGCTTTAAAGATTAAACTAAAACAACGAGTTAAAAGTAAATGCTTGAAAACTTAAAGGCAAGATTAGAAAAATATTTGAACACTTAATAAAACTAACACTTGAAAACTTTGTAAAAACATGAACTCATCCAGTCGGAATGTACTAAGTGTGTGATCGGAATGTTGGAAAATACCACAATCGGAATAATAACCAATGGATCTAGATCGGAATGTTAACAAAGCCCTCGTCAGAATGTTGTTGTCAGAAAGCTTGATCGGAATAACAACAAAGGATCCAATCGGAATATAGCAAATGGTTCAAATCAGAATATCAATAATACCAGGGCTAATCGGAATACCCAAAAATGTTCAGATCGGAATACACCAAAATAACCTAATCGGAATAATCCTAAACCCTATTCGGATCAAAGGATCGGAATATTGGAGGTGCAATCGGAATGGGTTAAATACCCACAATCGGAATCTTCAAAACCCTTTTCCGATCTAATGATCGGAATAAAGGGGGTGCTCGGAATGTACTAATCGGAAATGGGTTATACCTTTTCCGATTTAAATGGGATTCGAAAATGAGCAAAGGTAATAAGCTATATGAATAAGCCAACACCAAAACTAGCACGAATCTAATAAGAAACAAATCAAATAAGCACAAATAACAACTTATCTAAACTTAAATTAAGCAAACTTATAAATCAAATGATAAAAAGATAAACTTTTAAAAAGTGAATAAGCTAAACATATAAACAAGCCAATAAGCACAAAGATCTTAAAGCTTATTCGTATGAAAACTTAAATAAACATAAAAGATTAACTTTTTAAGCACGAAAACATCAATGAACAACATGGATCATAAGTTATTCGCACCAAAAGTGAATCAAAATCAAAGAAAGGTAGAAAGATATTAAAGATTAAAAGCTTAAATTTAAACTTGATTAATGAAAGAAACAAAAAAAAGGTTTAATCTTGAAAGATTAAAAGAAAGAAAGATGAAAACTTAGTGAGAGAAAGTTATTAACTTTCTCTCTCTAAAACTAGAGAAAAATGAAAAACTAAAAACTAACTAAAAAACTAACTACTCTCCACAATTGTGAAGTGGAATCCTATATATAGGCGTCTCTTGTGGGCTTTGTGAATGGGCTTTGTTTTTGGGCTTCTTTTCTTCTTTCTTCTTTAGTCTTTACGTTTCTTTAAATAAACGTTTCCGACTTTGGATTTTGAGAAGTGTCGGTGAATAATTCCAACTCGTCTTATAATCTTTTGTTTAATAGACTCGAGTTCTTCGACATATATGAATCTTCCATCTTTGGCCCTTTTCTTCGATAAATCTTCAAATAGGCACAATGACTTCAAATCTTTTGCATCTCTTGGACAATAGACTTCGTCTTGATTCTTTTTCTTCGATAAAACCCGTGCAATCCCATGTTTTCTTCAATATTCATCCGGTTGACTCTGAAAACACAATAAACCCAAAAACCACGCATAATTCCAAACAAATGATATTAAATACGTGTTTTGGTCTCGTTTTAGCCAGAAATAAGTGGTAAAAGGATGGGTGTTTTCACACCTATCAAATCCCCTACACTTAACCATTGCCATGCCCTCATGCAATGCTTAGTGATAAAGCAATTTTACACTTTTCTTATAATCAATCAACCTTGGCCTTATTAAAATACTATTAAACAAAAATTAAAGTACTAAGAAAAACTAAAACTTTAAAGTAAACAAAAGGATAGAAAATAGCTACGTGGAAATAACTTGCAAAGAGATCTAAGACTTACATTAGGGCTTCGGTGCTGCGACGATTCATCACCCTCAAGTTTCACGTTCCCCAAACTAAGCTTAAAAACGAGATCATTGTTATTATAAGTTAGTAAATCAAACACTTACTCACATGGCTTAATAAAATGCTTAAACTCCCTTATTCCTAGGTGTATCTCTTATATTTTATTTTTGTCTTAGAATGATCATGAAGATGCATTTTTGGACTTATTTCGATAGTTTATTTAAGCTGAAAGCAAGGTAGGACGATTTGATCAATAGTTAGCTAAAGGACAAAATCTCTTAAAACTGCTTCTCGGGATATCAAAAAGTTCATATCTTGGCATAACTCGGTTCATGATTTGAGACCTTTCTCGGGCCGATATTTGGCATGTACTTCATACTTCATATCTTGAGAGACGTGCTTGAGATATGGTCTTCTCATCGTTAATAGAGTTTCTTCACTTGGAGACTTTTGAGGGGTACTCCAGCTTTGTTGACCACGACTTCATGATTATTTCTTCAATCTCTAATTGGGATTTTGAGATACAACGATCCGCCTCCTTTTCGGACTTGGATCTATTTATCCTCATACCTTGTTAGGGTCTTTTCGGATAGACTTCTCCATGATCTTTATGGGAGTTGATTGCTTTTCGTCGTGAGTCTTGATCCTTCATATTGATTTTGGGAATAATTCTTTTCACATCACTTTGGATCTTCAGCAATAAAATAGAATCCTCATGCCTTGTTAGGGCCTTTTCGGACTCGCCAATCTTCGCGCCCTGCTTCATAAGTTATGCCTTGGCTATGAACTCTTATCTTTACCGAGCAACTTTTAAACGATCTTGGGCTAGAAGCTAAGTAACTTTTCAAATCGTACGACCTTACTTATTGCAGATAATTTATTAGCAAGTGATGGGAGAATAGGCAAATAATTACACCAAGTGAGCTTGTGCAAGAATACCGACTTATAATTGACTCTATCATTTCTCGTTCTCCACAATTTAAAATCTCAAGTAATGAGACTCGTGGATGCTTAGCCTAATAAACCAATTAAGGTCTACATGGTTAAGGATACTAGCTAGAATAAACTTAGATAAGTTTATTCGGGTTGAGTCAAAATAATCGCAACGGGCCTAATATGTCAACGACTTCAAAACTAGCTACACCACTTTATTAATATTTTTGACTTATTTGCGGGATATATACATATGAAAGCAACGATAAAAATTTAAAAATTACGACTAAATGGCCAAAGTTAATTAAAAATTTGAAAAATGTTGAAAAAGATGACTTTCCGGTTAAATGAAGGCATTTTCATGGAAAAGTCCACTTAAAACTTCGATAGAAGTCCCCCTACACTTAAGATAAACATTGTCCTCAATGTTTAAGCATGTGGGAAAAATCTCGCCTACACTTATTACATTGTGCACGTTGGTTAAATCAAGCTAAGGAAGAGACGACTAAAGCGATCAATTTCAAATGTGAGTATGAAGAAAATTGAATCACGATAGCTGAGAGATAGAACCGGATTTCGAATAACACGGGAGCACGATTCTTCAAAGGTTCCAAAAGTGCATTCATCCCTGTAATCACATCACCACACAAAAACAAATGACCTATAGAGGTCCCCCTACACTTAGGAGGTTAAAACAGAAAGGGATAGATACTCGGGTTGCCTCCTGAGGAGCGCTTGTTATTGATAATCGAGTCACGAGCCTGACTCGACCCAAAATTAGTTCATGGGAAACGTGGCGAGGGATGGAATCATCTCGTGAGAGATGTCCTCACCAAAGTACAACTTCACTCGTTGGCCATTCACCTTAAAATTAGGTCCATTAGGTTGAGCGAGCTCGAGAGTACCATATGGAAAAATTTGGGCAATGGTGAATGGGCCGGACCAACGAGATTTCAGCTTGCCCGAAAAGATTTTCAACCGAGAGTTAAAGAGCAAAACTTTGTCTCCAACTTGGAACTCTCGGTTCTTAATCTTGGAGTCGTGAATGAGCTTAGTCTTTTCCTTATAGATCAAAGAATTTTCATAAGCCTCATTACGGAGTTCATTCAGCTCATTGAGTTGGATCTTACGTAGGTCACCGGCTTTGTTGATATCAAAATTAGCCCACTTCAAGGCCCAGTAAGCCTTGTGCTCCAACTCAATGGGGAGGTGGCAAGCTTTCCCGTACACGAGACGATATGGTGTACAACCAATCGGAGTCTTGTATGCGGTACGAAAAGCCCACAAACCATCATCAAGATGATCAACCCATGAGGGACGATGCTCTCCCACGGTTCGTTCAAGAATTCGCTTTAATCCTCGGTTAGAGATTTCAGCCTGGCCATTAGTTTGTGGGTGGTAGGCGGTGGAAAGACGAAGATTTACACCATACTTAGCCATGACTCTTGCGAATTGATCATTGCAAAAATGAGTCCCGCGATCACTAATAATGGCACGAGACACACCGAATCTAGCGAACAACGATTTCAAAAAGTTACAAACCACCCTTGCGTCATTAGTGGGTAAAGCTTTGGCTTCAACCCACTTTGAAACGTAGTCAACGGCTACAAGGATGTATTTGTTTCCTTTAGAGGAAGGGAATGGCCCCATAAAGTCGATACCCCAAACATCAAAGATTTCACATTCTTGAATAAAATTTTGAGGCATCTCGTCTTTATGTGTGATCTTGCCTTGTTTTTGGCAAGCATCACATCGTTTAACCATCTCGTGAGCATCACGGTAAATGGTGGGCCAATAAAATCCCGAGTCAAACACTTTTTTGGCGGTGTAGTTGGGACCAAAGTGACCACCGGTGGGTCCTTTGTGGCAAGCGTCAAGGATTTCTAAAGTTGCCGGTCCATCAACACATCGTCGAATAATCAAATCATCACATTGTTTGAATAGATACGGGTCATCCCAAAAGTAAGTCTTAATGTCTTTAAAGAACTTCTTCTTTTGTTGGGATGTTAACCCGTCAACGAGAATTCCACCCGCCAAGTAGTTTGCAATGTCCGCAAACCACGGGGTTTCATCAGAAGTCGAGTTGATAGACATTAAGGTCTCCAGGGGAAAAGAGTCATTGATCTCTTTGTTCGGATGATCCCCTTGGTAAGGATCCTCAAGTCTACTGACATGATCTGCGGCTAGGTTTTCAGCTCCTTTCTTATCGCGAATTTCGATTTTAAATTCTTGGAGTAGCAAAACCCAGCGAAGAAGTCTTGGTTTAGAATCTTGTTTAGTCAACAAGTACTTCAACGTGGAATGATCGGTATACACGATTGTGGTAGAAAGGACAAGATAGGGGCGGAATTTTTCAAAAGCATAGACAACAGCTAAAAGCTCTTTTTCGGTTGTCGTGTAATGCAATTGGGCCCCCGTCATTGTCTTGCTAGCGTAATGGATCGGTTGGAAGTGTTTGTTCACTCTTTTGCCCAGAACCGCTCAAATAGCAAAGTCGCTAGCATCGTACATCAACTCGAAAGGCAGCTCCCAATTAGGGGTAACCAAGACGGGTGCCTTAGTTAGCTTATCCTTAAACAAGTTGAAGGCTTCAATACACTCTTTGGAAAAGATAAAAGGAGTATCTTTTTCCAAGAGGTGGGTCATCAGGCGAGCGATTTTAGAAAAATCTTTGATGAATCGGCGGTAGAAGCCCACATGACCGAGGAAACTTCTCACACCCTTCACGGTTGAAGGTGGAGGCAACTTAGAAATAACATCGACTTTAGCACGGTCTACTTCAAGACCGGCTTTGGAGATCTTGTGTCCTAGCACGATGCCCTCTTTTACCATGAAATGGCATTTTTCCCAATTAAGAACAAGGCGAGTGTCTTCACACCGCTTAAGCATACGTTCTAAATTGGCAAGGCAGGCAGAGAAAGAATCGCCATAAACTGAGAAATCATCCATGAATACTTCCATAGTGTCTTCCACCATGTCATGGAAGATAGCCATCATACACCTTTGGAACGTCCCAGGAGCATTGCATAAACCAAAAGGCATGCGTTTGTAAGCAAATGTTCCATAGGGACAAGTGAATGTAGTATTTTCTTGGTCCTTGGGATCGATGGGAATTTGAAAATACCCGGAGAAACCGTCTAAGAAGCAGTAATAATCATTACCCGCAAGACGCTCGAGCATTTGATCCATGAAAGGAAGAGGAAAGTGATCTTTTCTCATGGCATCATTGAGTTTGCGATAGTCGATACAAACTCTCCACCCAGTGACGAGACGAGTGGGAATCAACTTGTTGTGTTCATTGGGAACAACGGTTATTCCGCCCTTCTTGGGCACACAATGGACGGGACTTACCCAAGGCGAATCCGAAATAGGGTAAATCAAGCCGGCATCTAGAAGTTTGATAACCTCTTGTTTGATGACGTCATGAATGCGAGGATTAACCCTTCTTTGGCTCTGGATTGCGGGTTCAAAGTCATCTTCCATGAGAATCTTGTGAGTACAAAAGTTCGGATCAATTCCACGGATATCGGAAATTTTCCAAGCAATTGCCTTCTTATAATCTTTAAGCACGGCGATGAGGCGAGATTTCTCTTCTTCTTTCAAGTCCTTCGCAATGATGACGGGCGACTTCTTATTTTCTTCAAGGAACACGTACTCGAGATGGGGCGGCAACTCCTTAAGTTCTAAATCCGGAGGATTTTCGATGGGAGGCGTTTTCAAAGTCGGAGCATCGATAGCAATAACCGTGGGAGATGGTGGAGAAATATTTTCTTCTTTAAGAATGTTCTCAATGAGGCGAAGATCTTCATCCCAATCGGTGGGAGAATCGTCATGTTCTAAGTTCACATCTCCCATGGTGGCTTCCAAATCTTTCCAAAGGAAATCACTTTCTCCAAATAGAGATAGTGATGAGTCAATAGAGGAAACGGTCTCAACATTGGGAAGAGAGGTAGGAATACTTTTACAAGCATCTTTGAAGTGTTCTTCACAAGCCTCTCAAGAACGTCAATACAATTAACACTCTCGTTAGAATAAGGCTGTTTAGAAAGCTTTCCCATGTTGAAGACAATTTTATCGTCCCCACTCTCATGATAAGCTCACCTGCTTCAACATCGATGAGAGTGCTACCGGTCCTCAAGAATGGACGACCAACGAACAATGGCACACGAGGGTCCATTTCGTAGTCGACGACGATGAAATCGGCAGGAAAAGTGAATTTGTCGACTTTTTGGTGGGGACTAGCTCGGGGAGAGATAATTGCTTCCAAACACTTAAAGGAATTAAGTTTATACTGGCACCTAGATAGGCTAGGGCCATGCAATTCTCTACTCCCGAGAAGTTACAAGGGATTAAGAAACGACCCGGATCACCAAGCTTGGTTGGCAATTTCCTTAAGAGCACTGCAGAGCAATTCTCATTAAGTTGGGTGTTAGCAATATCAAGAAGTTTCTCCTTGTCGCTAAGAAGATCTTTGAACATTTTCGCATACTTAGGCATGTGAGCGAGAGCCTCAGCGAAGGAGATGTTGAAATTCAATTGTTTAAACATTTTGAGAAAGTTCGAAACCTAAATATCGTCCTTGCTTTTGAGCTTCTCTTTCCTCAACCTTGATGGATAAGGTATATCGGAAGAAGAGGAAGGCTTTGGGATCGAAGGATCACTCACATCCTTGGTTGGAGGAGGGGTAGAAGTAAGAGGTGGAGAAATTGGGGAAGTATAAGGGTGAGGAATAGGAGCAGGTGACTCGTTTTCCTTAGTCACAATCACCGGTGGAGGTATAGGAAGCTCGGGTTCCTTGGTATCTTTGCCACTGCGAGTGGTGATTGCTTTCATCTCCCCTCTTGGATTCGCAACGGTGTTACTCGGAAGAGTACCCGAAGAAGAGGGTTGATTACCTTGGAAAAAACTAGCCATCATGTTCTTCAAGTCATTCGTTTGACTTGCCAAAGTGTTTCTCATATCAGCTCTCAGATCGTTTCCTTGTTTCACCATGCCTGCTTTCAAGTTGAGCACTTCCCGCTAGAGATTGTCCACGATCACATCATTAGTCCTCATGTAGGTTCCAATGTCTTGGTGTAATGCGGTGGGTTGGTTGGGAGGAGCATTGTATGCGGGTGGTTGATAAGCAGGTTGTTGGTAAACTTGGTTGTTTCTTTGAGGTGGATATGGTTGTTTGTGAGGTGGTATGTATGGTGAACGAGGTTGTTGTTGTTGTTGAGGAGGGCGATTGAGGTTTTGTTGTTGGTTGGGGTTGTTAGGAGGAAAACTGGGTGGTGAGAGATAGTTGTTTGAGCGATAGCTAAGCAAGTTGCGGTCTCCTTGAGGACGAGCTTGATAAGCGGCAGGAGGATAGGTACCGTATGCTGCATTCACATTCTCAGATGGGTAGTCTTGGGTGGCGGTACAAGTGGTGTAAGAGTGAGGACCCCCGCATATTTCACATGGTTGGCTTACAGCATTGACTTGAGCGTTTTTAGCGTTGATGCTGTTGGTGTTGCTGGCGGTTTGGGCGGCAAGCGATTCAAGAAGCGTAGTAATTTTGTCAAGTCGCTTGTCGCTGTCACTAGTACTAGCACTGGCGACATTGGTCCGAGCACTCTTGGTTTGCACACGAGACTTATTCTCAATGATATCCCAAGCGGCATTGGAAGTCTTAACCAAAATATTACCCCCTGAGGCACTGTTTAGTGAATCTTGGTCATTCATGCTTAAACCTTTATAAAAAGTGTTAATTTGATGCACTTTGGTAAAACCATGTTGTGGGCATTTTCTTAAAAGATCTTTGAAACGATCCTAAGATTCACTAAAAGACTAATCGTACTTTTGTTCAAAATTAATGATTTCATTCCGCAAAGCGGTAGTACGAGAGGGTGGGAAAAAATAGTTGATAAATTTGGTCTCCAAATCCGTCCACGTAAGAATACTTTGTGGCGGTTCCTTTGTAAGCTAGTGTCGGGCTTGTCCCTCTAGGGAGAAAGGAAAAAGTTGTAAACGGATTACCTCTTGTGGAACACCATTGAATTTGACCGTATTCGTGAGTTGCAGGGATCTCTTGATGTGGTCATGAGGATCATCAATGGTACGCCCCAAGAATGGTTGAGCAGAGACCATCTGGATAAAGCCGGATTTGAGCTCAAATTTGTTGGCTGTAATCGCGGGTATGACAATTGGGTCATTGTTGCCCTCCACATGTGCTTGCAGAAGTTCAATCATCGGGTGATTATCCGGTAGAGGCTCATTGTTGTTGTTATTATTGTTGTTGAGAGGTGGGTTGTTATTGTTTTGAGGTGGGTTATTGTTGTTGTTTTGTACACCGGCCATGTCTAAGTCTTCGAGAGGCTCGGGCTCTTGATAACACGTTGATCGTGTACGCATGCACCTGCAAAAGAACTAACAAAGCAAGCAAGAAATATTTTTTGTTTTTATGGTTTTTTAATTTTTTTTTTGTATTTTTGAAAATTTTATATTTTTTGGATTTTTGAAAATTTTTATGAAAAAGTAACGTTCACGGTGAACGGATCCCAAAATCCAGGTTTTCACAAAAAACTGTTGATCTTAACGAGAAGAGCCGGCAGCGGCGCCATTTGATACATGCGTTTTTAGATGGTTCAAGATTAGTTCTCGGAATCTCCTCGAATTGATCACGGTTCAAAGTGGAATGATTGTTCTTGGTGACAAATAGGGGTTTGATTTGTTTATCTATTTTAAACTAATAACAAATAAGTAAGTGTCGAAGAGTAAAATTAAAGCTTTAAAGATTAAACTAAAACAACGAGTTAAAAGTAAATGCTTGAAAACTTAAAGGCAAGATTAGAAAAATATTTGAACACTTAATAAAACTAACACTTGAAAACTTTGTAAAAACATGAACTCATCCAGTCGGAATGTACTAAAAGTGAGTGATCGGAATGTTGGAAAATACCACAATCGGAATAATAACCAATGGATCTAGATCGGAATGTTAACAAAGCCTTCGTCGGAATGTTGTTGTCGGAAAGCTTGATCGGAATAACAACAAAGGATGCAATCGGAATATGGAAAATGGTTCCAATCGGAATATCAATAAAACCAAGGCTAATCGGAATACCCAAAAATGTTCAGATCGGAATACACCAAAATAACCTAATCGGAATAATCCTAAACCCTATTCCGATCAAAGGATCGGAATATTGGAGGTGCAATCGGAATGGGTTAAATACCCACAATCGGAATCTTCAAAACCCTTTTCCGATCTAACGATCGGTATAAAGGGGGTGCTCGGAATGTACTAATCGGAAAAGGGTTATACCTTTTCCGATTTAAATGGGATTTGAAAATGAGCAAAGGTAATAAGCTATATGAATAAGCCAACACCAAAACTAGCACGAATCTAATAAGAAACAAATCAAATAAGCACAAATAACAACTTATCTAAACTTAAATTAAGCAAACTTATAAATCAAATGATAAAAAGATAAACTTTTTAAGAAAACTTTTAAAAATTGAATAAGCTAAACATATAAACAAGCCAATAAGCACAAAGATCTTAAAGCTTATTCGTATGAAAACTTAAATAAACATAAAAGATTAACTTTTTAAGCACGAAATCATCAATGAACAACACGGATCATAAGTTATTCGCACCAAAAGTGAATCAAAATCAAAGAAAGGTAGAAAGAGATTAAAGATTAAAAGCTTAAATTTAAACTTGATTAATGAAAGAAACAATACAAAGGTTTAATCTTGAAAGATTAAAAGAAAGAAAGATGAAAACTTAGTGAGAGAAAGTTGTTAACTTTCTCTCTCTAAACTAGAGAAAAATGAAAAACTAAAAACTAACTACTCTCCAAAATTGTGAAGTGGAATCCTATATATAGGCGTCTCTTGTGGGCTTTGTGAATGGGCTTTGTTTTTGGGCTTCTTTTCTTCTTTCTTCTTTAGTCTTTACGTTTCTTTAAATAAACGTTTCCGACTTTGGATTTTGAGAATTGTCGATGAATAATTCCAACACATCTTATAATCTTTTGTTTAATAGACTCGAGTTCTTCGACATATATGAATCTTCCATCTTTGGCCCTTTTCTTCGATAAATCTTCAAATATGCACAATGACTTCAAATCTTTTGCATCTCTTGGACAATAGACTTCGTCTTGATTCTTTTTCTTCGATAAAACCCGTGCAATCCCATGTTTTCTTCAATATTCATCCGGTTGGCTCTGAAAACACAATAAACACAAAAACCACGCCTAATTCCAAACAAATGATATTAAATACGTGTTTTGGTCTCGTTTTAGCCAGAAATAAGTGGTAAAAGGATGGGTGTTTTCACACCTATCAGCGTGACATTCGGTATTGTTGTTTAGGGTGCATGATATGAGAAAGCTTCCCGGATCTCCGAGCTTTGGTGGAAGTTTGATTTGCAAGGTTGCAGAACATTCTTCATTTAGAAACGCAACAGAGATTTGCTCCGTCTTACTATGGTTGCTCACAAGATATTTGAGGAATTTCCCATAGTTGGGCATGCCGGTTAAGATATCAACAAGTGGAACGTTGATCTTAACTTCCTTGATCATCTTAAGGAATTTGGCATTACGAGCCTCCATCTTTTCTTTTCGTAGGCGTTGAGGATACGGAATTTTTGGTGTATACGCCTTCGGTGTTGGTATTGGAATGGGTGTGGTTTGTTTTGGTTTGGGGTTGGAAGGAGGAACGATTTCTTCCTTCTCGGGCTCATCGGCCTCGTCTTCACTTTCATCGGCGAAAGTGGGAGCTTTGGTGTTCGGGTTTTGTGGTGGATCATAACTCAGCCCACTTCTTGTGAACACGTCATTCACATGTTCATTACGGGAGGGTAGTGGGCAGTATGGTTCATCTGTAGATGGATTTGGGTTTGTTTGAGTGTTGCTTGGTAGAGAACCACTTGGTCGATTGGCTAATTGATCGGTGATTCAACCGATTTTGGTTTTGAGATCATTAATGGTTACGGTGTGGTGTCTTTGTCCTCTTTCAACGTTGGCTTTGAGATCCAAGAATTGGTTCTTAATGAACGTGTTTGTCGATTTTTGAGATTCTATGAAATCTAACAACGTTTTCTCCAGGGTCGACTCTTCAGGTTTCTTTTCGTTTGATGGACCAGAATTATCGTTTTCACGGGGTTATGAGTTACGATTTTTGTTTTTGGGATACTCACGCCATATGCCGGGATTTCTACCGTATTAGTTGCCTCGATAACCACTTCCTCGGTATCCTCCTTGGGCGTAGTTTGCTTCTTGTGGCGGTTCTCTTATTGGTGTATCATCACACGCCGTGGATGGGTGTGGTCCTCCGCAAAGAGTACATTCGCCTCGCATCTCGTTCATTTCGTCTTTGATGGTTTTGAATTGCGAGTCGAATTTAGATGTGAGAGCGTCCATTATTTCCATGAGTTTGGAATTTTCGTTACTTTCAACGAAAGCAACAGTTTTCTTGAAAGATTTGGTTCGGTTATCTTTGGACCAATGGAGTTTTAAGAGAACTCGGTCCTCGAGCAATTGATATGCTTCGTTGGGAGTCTTATAGAGAAAGAGTACACCGGCGTCAAGGATCGCTTGCGTCGGTTCATTGAGACCATGATAAAAGATTTGGATGATGTTTCTTTTTAGTAAACCATGTCCATGACAACTACGAAGTAGGTCTTTCATTCGGTTCCACCCATCAATGAGTGTTTCTTGTGGAAGTTGGGCGAAACCTAGGATTTCTCCCATGAGTCTTTCGTACATGGCGGGTGGAAAGAAACGGCTAACAAAAGCGGTTCTAATTTGTTCCCATGTTTCAATGGTACCGGGCGTCAACTCGTTGTACCAAACTCTTGCATCTCCGGATAGAGATGATGGGAAGAGTTTGAGTTTTATGGCGTCTCCATCGACGTCGGCTCCATAACGGAACATGCCACATATTTCTATGAATTCGGATATGTGCTTATGTGGATCGGCTCGTGTACGACCGTCAAATTGGCGGTCTTTGATCATTGAAAGGTGATGACCTTTCACGGTAAAGTTTTCTCCAAGCTCAACTTGAACAATAGCAACCTCGGGGGTAGGTGCTACTACTCGGTTGGCTACCCACATTGATTGATCATCGGCCATTGGAAATGGTAGATCGTTAAATGGGTTGTAGACGACAAAGGCGTCTAAGAGATTATCAAATGGTGGGTTTTTGGTTTTGAGATTCGGTTTTCAAAAGAAACAAACGGGTGTTTCTTGCGATTTTTCTTTCGAGATCGGTGAATATAACGTTCGGGATCGGTGTATGGACTAAGCAATTCTTGACAGGAAGAACGTGTGTTCATTCAAGTCTTGAACGACTTTTGAAAAGGATTACAAGAAATAAAAACAAAATCAAACAAAATATAACTAATAAAAAAATAAGTAAATAGGAAATTAAATAAACCAAACAAATTTAAAACATAAATTTTGTTTTATCTGGGAACCTTGCCGGCGGCAGGAGGGTATTGCCGGACGGCAAATATCCTACTGTTTGTCGTTGCCGGCGGCAGAGCTAGCTTGCCGGACGGAAAGTTGGCTTCTGTTTGTTGGTTGCCGGCGACAGGAGGCTGTTGCCGGCGGCAATGGTCTCCTGTATATATATATATATATATATATATCTATATATATATATATATATATATATATATATATATATATATATATATATATATATATATATATATATATATATATATATATATATATATATATATATATAGAGAGAGAGAGAGAGAGAGAGAGAGAGAGAGAGAGAGAGAGAGAGAGAGAGAGAGAGAGAGAGAGAGAGAGAGAGAGAGAATTGCATAAATCGTCCCTGAAGTTTGGTCATTTTGCAGGTATTGTCCTAAATATTTTGAAAGTGATGATATAGTCCCAAAATCAAACTATTTTTCAATTTTTCATCCTTGAAGTTTTGCTATCTTGCATGTTTCGTCCCAAATGTTTTGGCCATTTTGCGTTTTTCGTCCCAAGCAATATCCCCATTAAGGACGATACTTGCATTAAAGTTTTCAAATAGGGATGATTCTTGCACTTTCATAACCTTTAGGACAAAACATGCATTTTGGCCATACTTTAGGGACGATTTTTGCAATTTACTATATATATATATATATATATATATATATATATATATATATATATATATATATATATATATATATATATATATATATATATATATATATATATATATATATATATATATATATATATATATATGTATATATATATGTATATATATATATATATATATATATATATATATATGTATGTATATATATATATATATATATATATATATATATATATATATATATATATATATATATATATATATATATATATATATATATATATATATATATATATATATATATATATATATATAGATATATATATATATATATATATATATATATATATATATATATATATATATATATATATATATATATATATATATATATATACTTACTTTTGATTTTTGGGTTTGTTTGCGATGAGGACACTACAATGGGTTTGATTATATGATAATTTTGGAACTAAGAACACAATCAAATCCCAGGCAGCGGCGCCAAAAACTTGATGCGTGGTGTTGGTAACAAGTTTTAAATTTATAAACACGAATTACCGGATTGAATAAAAACACACGGGCAAGTATAACCCTTTCATTTGTGTATAACTTTTATGTGGTAATACCGAGATTATTCACGGGGATTTGGAAAACCTATGATTATTCTAAAATGAAATTATAATCGTTGATTGTAGCAATTTTTGACAAACAAATAATAAGTAAAAATGATGAGATAAATAATATGATTAAAGGTACACTTGGTAAAGACTAGATTGAGGATTCGTAATGGTATGATTGTGATGACACGTTAACATTATGATAATTAGATGGATAATCTAATCTATTGTTTTCAAAAGCTTTAATCTTCGTCAAGACCTTGGTTAATGAAAACAAGCATTAGACTCAATCACTCAATTCAAGACTTAATCCAATTTCAACACATTCGATTCACGGTCGTTTCCTGAATTTGCTAACACTTATAATTATGTTTCTTAATAATCAAAACTTCTTAAGAAATGATCAATACAAAAGATAGCCAATCATAGACAAACCGGCTACGACTTGTTGATAGAAAATAACCCTTTCGACGTATGAAATCATTACCAACAAATTAAGTTTTGATAACAATTGTCACATGAAACATAAAAATCAATGGATCATAGGAAAGATTTATACTGAATTAAACATAAATCACAATCACAACCATCACTTCATACTACAAACATCATCCTACCAAGTGTAGAATGAAACTTAGCTACTCATAACAAATGATGAAATAAACTAAAAAATAAATGTATTATAAGTCATAATCAAGAGTCTTACAAAGTGGAAAAATGTTACAAATGATTAGGGTAATGATCCCTAAGAGTTTCGTGATGATAACTTTGCTTATCGGACTCAAAAACTGACTTTTCTAGCACCACCTTGTTCAAATCTGGGAATGGGAGTTTGGACAAGGATGAGAGAGTTTATTTGATGTAATAATGAGGAGATACTTGAGTTGTGAAAAGATATGTTGTTACATGACCCCAAGGGTCTTATTTATAAGCTAGTTGATGTCATGGAGTGAATGCATCATTTGGAGCCAAAGACAAATACTTGGAGCCAAAGCATGTCTAGAAACTTCTTGCGTGGTCTTGCATGAATGTGGACACATTTTTGCCTAGACAAATGTTGGAGGCAACTTCACTCATGATGGAGGCAAATCTACTCCCATTTGATGGTGGAGGCAAATCAGCTCCCATTTGATGGTGGCAACTTCACTCTTGCCAGTGGCAAGTTCGATATATGTTGATGGTGGAAACTTTCATGCTGAATATCTTTATTTGCTCCTTGGAAATACTTGTTCTTGCAGCCGAAATTAATCTTCAAAGGCTTGTAACTTGTACATGGGTCTTGAACTTGACTAGGATTCTTCGTACTCGTACAATTCTTCATTTTTTTGTTGTTTTATACTCCATTCCTGCAATTGGCTACACAAAGACTTGCAAACATGATTGGGCACAAATATGCACAAAAGTATCATATAATTAACCAATATACATGTACAAAAGTACGGATAACGCTCCTAAAACATGTTGGATTTAGGCGTTATCAACATTGCACAGCAGATATAAAAAAGAAAGTGATTACATGTTATTTCCATGAGAAATTTAACAGTTATCTAGCATAAAACAATCTAAGTCATAGGCCGGTCGGGCCTAATCCAAAGTAATGATACACACAGTCTATAAAACATCATATCCCAAAGTTACATGTCCCAAAAGAAAAGAAAGGATAAAGTACGGGATTACATCATCAAAAGCTGAAAAAGAGATAAAAGTACAAAGGCCCTATGTCATGATAGTCGGGATGCAACCCGTAAGCTTATCAAGACGTACAAGAAGTCTAGTACGTCTATTCTAATCCTGCCTGGATGGTCCACTAGATGATGTCAGGGCTAATGGTGCTGATGGAGCTGGTAGGGCTGCAGAAATCCTCCGGGTGTTCCATAATGTCCGAACTGTCATTCGGGTCTTCTTGAGCGTACGGAGTGCAGACAGTAGCTGGTTTCGGAGTCTATCGACGACCCCTCGGAGATAAGCCGTCTCGCCAGTAAACCCATCATGCCGGACAGTGGCGAGATCAAAGAAAATGGATAATGATTGCTGATGAGCGGCAAGAGCAGCATGGATCTGATGCTGCAGACCCTCCATGACCTGAATGCGTTGTTGGAGGCAGTAGTTCTCCTCCAATAACCACTTCAGTGCCTCATCCGTTCTTGCTTGGATGCCCTTAGCGGTCTGGGAGTCTCCCCTCATAGTGCGAAAAAGAGTATCGATACGGTTATAGATGACAGCATGGCTTTATTGACTGACTGTCAACTGGTTGCGGAGGTCGGATATCTCTCGCTCATGGCATGAAACCAGTGCAGAGATCTGAGCCTGGACGGAATCGACACGTCCTGCCCTGGAGCCTTCCCCGGTCTCGTAAGTGGAGACGGGTGCGGGCCCGGAAAAATAGCCCGATGATATGGATGGAGGCATGGAAGATGGTAGGCTAGGAGGGACCCGGTCTTCCTCCATATATGTTGGGGGCATTGTGGCTGACGCTGAGATAGAAAAAGGGTCCTCTAGGAGCACAGCTTCGATGGGCGGGTCATCCTCTAAATCCGAGGCTGACAACCATCCACACTACGTCGATCGTGGGGATGAACCAACAACTGGAGTAGGAGCTACTACAGGTAGAAGAGTCGAGGATGCAGTAGGCGGAGTCATGATGCTCTGAAATAGTATTATTTTAAGTTTGAAGTGAGTATAAGCTTACAAACAAAAAACAATATTATTTAGATTACATGTTTTATGAAATATATCCCTTTTATACAATTATTATAATGTTTTAAGGTTACAATGTTAATACATATATATATATATATATATATATATATATATATATATATATATATATATATATATATATATATATATATATATATATATATATATGTATTATCATTTAAGTAGTTCATTTATCCATTTGTAAGTGCGAAGTTTGGTTTATTATTACCCATATTCTCATTTCCGTATTTTACTATGTAGTGTAAAATTTTCAAATTTAGCACGTCTAACATTTTTCATAGCAATATCTCACTAAATATTATTAATAATCAAGTTTAGTAATCAATATATATACACTTAGTTCACATAACATAATATGCCCTAAGATCTATATGCTTAACTAATACGGTCCCAAAATAAAATCCTAAAAAGATTTTTATAAGTTATAATCCAGTTTTAAATAAAAGAAAAATCATTTTATTTTTATTTTATTTAAAAAATTATCTGGTTCTCTATAACTAATGCTCTGATACCATTCTCTGTGACACCCCGGGTAGGGTCAAAGTATGCGGAAATATCCACGGTGATGTCACTAGGGTGGATCGATAACATATAGTCCATAGAGCATAAGATAAAGAGTTATTTAAATCAGTTTACATGTTTGATAACAAATAAAATAAAAATTTTAAAAAAATGATAGACGGTGATTGTTTATGTTTCCCAAATAGAACCCCGGACGAGTCCTATGATGCAGATTTCTAAGATGCTGGAGACCATGCACACACCACATACTAACTTAATATTCCTGTGCAAAACATACTAAAGGGGGTCAACATAAAGTTAGTGAATTTACAGATTTTAACAATTAATAGTTTGGACATACATTAATCATAGAAGTAACAATGCACAAAGCATTCTTACTAAAATGTAGATAACATTTGTTTATTATTAGAAACTGAAGCTTAACCTCCGTAGTCCTCAATAGATGAGGACGTAGTGTCTTACAAAAAGACACCCATTCCAGTTCCAACATGGTATACGTCTGTTGTCCCGGCCAAGGCACAGTTAGCATGATTTTTATAAATATGTTGTGACCTATAATGGTCATGGCTTTATAAATCTTGATTTTTAACATGTTATATACTTGTGTTTATAGATGTATGATGATGCATGCATGAAGAAATGGAAGAACATGATGTGTGTACCTTTCTTGCTAAAACGTTACTAAGGAGGATCTAGATGAACCAAGAGATTAGAGATCTAATCTTGAAGATGAAGAAAACCCTATGTATAAATCAAGCCGTGGCCTATAATGATTTGGCTAGGGCTTGTTTATAGTGACTCCAAGAGAAATGATGCTACAAAATGATTTGTAATCAAGATGGGACAACGATTTAGTTGATTTAATGAATCAACTTTGGAGTTTTGTGGCTTATAGCCGAAATATTAAGAGAGAGATGAAGAGAGAAGTGAGGTTGCATGTATGAGAGATGGGAATGTGTGTGTTACGGCTTAAAGATGAAAGAGGGAAAGGGAAAGAGAATGCAAAAGGCATGATTGCCTTGGTAAGAACACTTGTGCCAAGTGTAGGCTCTTCCCTTTCCAAGAAAACCCGTCTTCTTCCACATATGCATGTTTGTGCCGTGTAAGGCTATCCAAAGAATAGGGTGGGCTTGTGTGGGCTTGTGTTGGGATAGAACATAAAGAATACATGACCTTGGGCTAGTCCAATAAAGTTTAGGCATGCCTATAATATGTGTACACACATATACGGCCACATAAACATGGTGTAGCATATTTTTTCAATTTTTGTTAAGTGTTGTTTAGTCAAATGTTGGTTATGCATTTTTACTACTTGTTTTATGTACATAGTTTACATAGTCAAACTTATTACGACACGTATGTATGTAAAAGTATATGTGCACATTGGACAAGTTCACACCTGACTTATAGAAATATAATACATGAGCTTGTGTTCTAAGATTTAATGGGTGAAATTTCATTACAAAGAATCATGGTAAAATCATGGATTTTACAAAATACCTTATGACAAAGCAAGATGCTAAGCCTAGATTGTTAATATGGGTTTTTTTGCTCCAAGAGTTTTCCATAGAGATTTGTGATAAAAAAGGAGCCGAGAATTTAGCCGCGGATCATTTGAGTAGACTTGAGCATCCTTTTCAAGGAGAATTACCTCATAAGGAAATAAATGAATCCTTTCCACTTGAGGAACTCATGTCTATCTCCTAACAAGAGGATGCCACCCCTTGGTTTACGAATATTGCAAACTATCTTATGGGGGATGTGTTAATTGAGGGTCTTACTTCCCCAAAAAAAAAGAAGTTTCTCAAAGAAGATAAATAATACTTTTGAGATGACCCTTACCTCTTTAGGCAATGTGCGGATCAAATCATAAGACGATGTGTAGATGGGCCCAAAGCTTTTAAGATCTTAGAGGCTTTCCATAAAGGACCCACGGGGGTCCATTTTGGGCCTAACTACACGACTAAGAAAGTATTTGATTCGGGTTACTATTGGCATTCAATATACAAGGATGCCCAAGAGATGGTGAAATATTATGATGTATGCCAAAGACAAGGAAAATTAATCAACAAGATGAGATGCCACAAAATTTCATACAAGAGTGTGAGATATTTGATGTGTGGGGCATAGATTTTATGGGACTTTTTCCATCTTCTAAGGGAAATAAGTACATACTCGTAGCGGTTGATTATGTTTAAAAGTGGTTAGAGGCTAAGGCCTTGCCTACTAATGTAACACTCTCATTTTTCGTATCGGTACAGCGGAAGGGTCTTTCAGAGTGTTACGGGATAGCACAATAACTCCAATCATAGACAACACATAAAAATGGTTGTACAAGGTTTAACAAACATTCATTCGATAAAAAAGTTTCAAAAGCGTACAACAGGTCCCAAATTATACAGGTCATTAAGTTTACAAAACACAGATCGAATGAACATTTTTAATATTAAGTGTGGGCCATCAGAGTCGATCTCCATCCGGATTACCTTCAAGCACCTGAGATAGAAAACATGCAAAAAAAATCATATCAGCGAATGCCGAGTGAATTCATAGAGTTTAATGAAAACCGTTATATAAAACAATCATTTATATTCATTTAAAATCAGAACACAAGTATAATATCGGAAGTAAGTCCACATATTGCTAGTCAGGCAATATATAAATCAAGCATACATCTGAAACCGTCCATGAGACCGTAGTCTCTATATTACCATGATAGGTAATATATTCATCGTTAATAGCGTCGTATCATATCGTTTATTTAGATTACATAGATTGAATAGATTTTAGGATTATTATTAGCCGCATGACATTGTTACCTTACTGTGAAAACAGCGGGCCGCGAACCGGACAAACAATTTGCCCATCTAAGTTAGCGTGGCGTCACAAAAATCACGCTATGGAATCTTCTCATACATAAATTCGCTTACCAATCAATGTGGTACGACGGGGATCAACCGTCAAGGCGCGAACTGGGGTGATCGTCCCAAAATAGTACTATCAAATGCATAAGCGTCTACCAAATCCCGGTAGTTCACAATTCATGCTAATGGGACTTTAAGTGACATAACCTAACTACTAATAATCCTTTTAGTCTCGAATATAGGGTCATAGCATCATTCGGGTCCGTATCATTAAGCATACAATCGGGACTACTTGTGTTCTATTTTTATAAAAATCTAGCATGTTATCTCCCTCGCGGGTTTACAAATCATTTTATAAAACATTTAAAAGAGTGCAAGGCTATGAACTCACGTTGTTAATGAAAGGCGGATTATCGGCTACGGGCGTGCTTCGATCACGGAAACCTATATAAATAATAATCGGTCTTAGACTCGGTCCAATGACTTTCATCAAAATAACAATATACATATGATGATTTTGTACATATGATGATGATCAAGTGGGTTTATACATCCTTGTTTACTCATTTTAGTGTTTACGTTTTGGTAACGTCTTACTAGTTCACTAGTTTTACCGATTTTACCTATTTTAAGTTCATTAATTCTTTTATAAGTTCTTTTACTTGTTTTTACCCATTTTATACCTATATGATCAGTATATATATTTTTCATGTTGGGCCCAAATGGGTTAAGCCCAATAAGATCTTTTTACAAGTATTTATCTTATTAAGTCTAATTATTAGTCCAATAGGTTTAGTTAGCTCGTAAATGTCCGTAATTCTTATAGTTCGGGTTTTATCGGTTTTTACTTGTCTTAGTTATCTATACATCATTATATGACTTTTATAAACTTTACATTAGACGGGTTTGGTCGTCTAAGTTTTATTTGGCGAAAAACGTTAATTTTACGGCGATAGCCGAAAAAGTCGTAAAAATCAAGTTTATAGTTTTTATTACTTATAAATATTATTTTTACCACCATTTATATAATTTACCCATTTAATTAACCTTTTATACATTTATATAAATAAGTTTTATAAGTTAGTGGGTTTATATTTTTACATTATATACATTATAATGTGAGTGCTTATATAATAAAAATAAACATTATTTCCAAAATCTGATTTTTAACTTCATATTCACCATTTTTACCATATCTAGAGTTCTACAATGACTTAGAAGCTCATTTTTGGATGACAAATTCTTCATAATATGTGCTACATATAACTTAGTTATAGCTACTGCCCATTTTGAGTTTAAGTTGCCTTAACAGTCCCTACAAAACTGCTTATTCAGATTACACCACCTAACTTGTTTTGATCATATCTCACTCATTATTTTGATTCCATTGCATGGCCAACTCTCACATGTGTATAACATCATCTACTTACTGTAAATAGATCAAACCATGCAATTTTATCAGTTCATCTTTTAGTTATCTACTGTTTTTATACAGCCAACTAAATAGTCAAGATTTTAGCTTCATTTCTTATGGTTATCATCATTTTTAAGCATGTTTATCAACACTTGATCCCCACACAACATTTTTATCATCATATATACATCATATACATATACAAAATGAAAGAAAATACATTTGTTCTTTACAAAATAATAAGAGAAAAATGTAGAGGATGATCTTCTTTACCAATCCAAGTGGATTTCTTGTTTTAGGAAGGCAAGAACTTGATGAACACAACAAGTATCTCCAAGACCATCAAATATCAAGAACATAGGTTTGAAAATCAGCCCTAGGACACAAGCAAATCACCTCCAAAGATGTTAATATCGCCACCAAATGATCAAGGCTTCAAGAGAACACCTTAATAGGACTAGTAAACATGTGGTTTATGGCTAGAAAAGATCAATGATGGTGTTTGTTGGCTTATTTGGGACGGCAAGAGAGGGAGAGTTGAGAGGATTTTAGAGTGGATTGCATGTAAGAATGATGGTATAATGAAACAACTTGCTAGTTTTGTGTTAGTGGAGAAAGGTTAGCTTAATGTGTAAGCATATGCTTACACATGTTGTAAGCTAGCTAAGACTTGATGCCACATATGTGTGGTGGTGTCAAGTTGCCGTCCCATATTGCTAGTGGGGTGGGACAAAGTGTTTTGTCCCATCTCACTAGTTTACGGGTATTTCTCGATTCTAGTTTTCTCGATTTGCGTGCCCTCGGGTCGTTTTACGAAAAACGTTTTTATAAATTATGAATCACCGTCACAAAACGAATCCAATAAAAATTGTCTCATCAAAAACTGAGTTCAAAAACGTAAATACGTAATCCTAAGGTTTCCGGTTTAGTCGTAAAAGACGCCAAATTATGCACGTAAGCCCAAATTTAAATCCGTAAATTGTAAGTTCGTCAACCAACACAAAAATAAGTTTCAAAATATTATACGAGAAAATATTTCACTACCTGAAAATGTTAGATTTGTCACAGCTTTTCCTCCTAAAAGGGATCAACGTCCTCGTGATCCATTTCATTTGGATGTCCGTTTCTTATTGAAATCGAAGAGGTGCGGATATTTCTTCCACATTTCATCCTCTCGTTCCCAAGTATACTCCGGTCCATGCTTTGAATTCCATCGGATCTTGACAATAGGTATCCGACTTTGTTTCAGTTGCTTTACCTCACGGTCCATAACTTCTACGGGCTCTTCGATAAAATGCAACTTCCCATCTATTCGAACCTTACCTAACGGAATTTTCTCATCACTCACTGCTAGACATTTCTTCAGATTAGATACATGGAATGTGTTGTGAACACCATGAAGTTCTGGGGGTAACTCTAGTTTGTAAGCCACCGGACCTACTCTAGATAAAATCTTAAAGGGTCCAATATAATGGGGATTCAATTTTCCTCGCTTTCCAAATCTTATAACGCCTTTCCATGGCGATACTTTCAACATTACTCGGTCACCCACTTTAAACTCCATTGGCTTCCGCCGCACATCCGCGTAACTTTTCTGTCTACTACGGGCAGTCAACAACCTCTTATTAATCTGAACTATCATCTCCGTAGTCTCCCGGATCAATTCCGGTCCCGTGAGCTGGGTATCCCCAACTTCACTCCAACATACAGGAGATCTACACTTCGTACCATACAAAGCTTCAAACGGTACAGCCTTAATACTAGAATGGTAACTATTGTTATACGAAAACTCTGCTAATGGCAAATGTTTATCCCAATTCTTACCAAAGTCTAACACACAAGCTCTCAACATATCTTCCAGTGTTTGTATCGTCCTTTCACTCTGCCCATCACTCTGGGGGTGATAAGCAGTGCTCATGTCGAGATTTGTTCCCAAATATCTTTGGAGAGATTTCCAAAAATTCAATGTGAATCTAGGATCTCGATCTGAAATGATCGATACAGGCACTCCATGCTTGCATAAAACATTATCAAGGTATATTCGAGTCAGCTTCTCAAGTGAGAACTGCTCCTTAACCGGAATGAAGTGTGCGGATTTGGTCAGTCTGTCGACAATAACCCAAATCGAATTGTTTCCAGATGATGTTCTAGGAAGCTTGGTGATAAAGTCCATCGTAATTCGCTCCCACTTCCATTTAGTAATCTTTGGTTGTTGAAGTAGTCCTGATGGTTTTTGATGTTCGGCTTTAACTCTAGCACAAGTCAAGCATTGAAGAACATACATAGCTATGTCAGCTTTCATATTCGGCCACCAGTACAACTTCTTTAAATCATGGTACATCTTATCAGATCCCGGATGAATGGAATACTTAGATTTATGGGATTCTAACATAATCAAATCTCTTAAGCCTCCAAACTTAGGTATCCACATACGACCTCTTAAACATTTCACTCCATCAGCTCTAACCTCTAAAGGATCTCCTTCTCCTCGGAACCCTTCATTAACAAAATTCTCCTTCTTACAAGCTTCTATTTGCGCATTTCTAATTTGCTCGGGCAAATTATTGTGCACGGTCAAGACTAGAGAACGCACCCTGATAGGCTCTCTATCTTTCCTACTTAATGCATCAACAACAACATTGGCTTTTCCTGGGTGATATTTTATATCACTGTCATAATCACTTAACAACTCTATCCATCTTCGTTGCCTCATGTTCAATTCCTTTTGGTCGAGAATATACTGTAGGCTTTTGTGATCGGGGAATACCGTACACTTGGTGCCATACAGATAATGTCTCCACAACCTAAGAGCAAAAACCACAGCTCCTAACTCAAGATCATGAGTAGTATAATTCTCCTCATTCTTCCTCAATTGCCTAGAAGCATAAGCTATCACTTTCTCTCTCTGCATCAAAACAGCTCCATAACCTCTAAGAGATGCATCACAATACACTACAAAATCTTCACTCCCGTCGGGTAATGATAAGATTGGCGCACTACATAATTTTTGCTTCAATGACTGAAATGCTCCATCTTCATCACTTCCCCAAACGAAAGGTTTATTCTTCTGAGTAAGCTTAGTCAAGGGTTTAGCTATCAAAGAAAATTCTTTAATGAATCGCCTGTAATAGCCAGCTAATCCTAAGAACTGTCGCACTTCCGTTGGCGTTGTCGGTGCAAACCAATTATTAATAGCTTCAACCTTTGCAGGATCAAAATGAATTCCATCTCTGTTAATCACATGACCAAGAAATTGCACAGAATCTAACCAGAAATCACACTTCGAAAACTTAGCATACAACCTTTCATCCTTCAACAAATTCAAAACAATCCTCAAATGTTCTCTATGCTCATCTTCATTCTTAGAATAGATTAGAATATCGTCAATAAACACAATCACAAATTTATCCAAGTAGGGCTTGCACACTCGATTCATTAAATCCATGAAAACCGCAGGTGCGTTAGTTAACCCAAATGGCATTACTTGAAATTCATAGTGTCCATAACGAGTTCTAAATGCAGTTATAGGAATATCTTCTTCACGGACGCGAAGTTGGTGATATCCTGACCGCAAATCTATCTTAGAATACACACTAGATCCTTGCAGTTGATCAAACAAATCATCAATCTTAGGTAAAGGATATCGGTTTTTAATTGTCAACTTATTCAGTTCCCTATAATCAATGCACATACGAAAAGATCCATCCTTCTTCTTAACGAACAAGACTGGAGCTCCCCAAGGCGACGAGCTCGGTCGAATAAAACCTTTATCAGACAACTCCTTTAGTTGCTCAGATAACTCCTTTAATTCAGAAGGGGCTAATTGGTAAGGCGCGCGTGCCACAGGTGCAGCACCAGGAATTAAATCGATTCGAAACTCTACTTGCCTTATCGGTGGAAGTCCGGGTAAATCTTTAGGAAATACCTCAGGAAATTCACAAATAATAGGTACATCTTCCAATCGTTTCTCCCTAGACTCATTCCCGGTCACTTGAGCTAAAAATAACTCACAACCGTTACTGATGTACTTTTGGACTTTAATACATGAAACGATTTTCAAACGGGATTCACCTCGACTACCATCAATTACTAATGTTCTATTCCTAAGAGGAATCTTAACCTTCTTCTCTTCACATAAAATAGTAGCATTATTCAACGACAACCAATCCATACCAATAATAATATCAAAACTACCTAATTCTATCAACATCAAATCAATCGGAAAGGAATGGTTCAAGAGATTTAGAGAGCATCCTTCTAATAGCTTATTAGTTTTCACTAATTTACCATCAGCCAATTCCACCTCGTAACTGGTACTTATCTCAACAGGTTCAATATCAATAAGGGCACTAAATTTAGTGGATACAAAGCTCCTATCGGCACCTGAATCGAATAAAGCAACAGCATAATGATTGTTGAGTAAAAACGTACCGGTAACGACATTTGGATCCTCTTTCTTCACCTCAATTGTTCCAAGTTGGTAGATACCACCCTGGGGATTTCTTCCAGGTACAATCGCTTTCAACTTGGGGCATTCCGATTTCCTATGACCTTCTTCATTACAGTTGAAGCAAATGGTTCCCTTCTTACACCTTTCAACCTTGTGTCCAAGCTTTCCGCAATTTCGGCACTTCCAGCAGTCGCCAGCATGCCTCTTGTTGCCACACTTAGGACATCTATCATCGTTGCGCGGTGCATTGTTGGTAAGAGCATTTGCATTCCCCTTTCTCTGTTCTGACGGCGATTGAAATTCTTCCTATAATCACCTCTATCTACACGATCACCATCTCCCTTTCTTTTCTCACCAACACGGGCTTCATCTTCCTTATCCTGAATTATCTGTCCAATGAGTTGGTAAGCCATTCGAACAGCATCATCAATGGTCAGTGGTTTCGATGATGTCACGTCCCCCCGGATATTCCTGGTCAACCCTTTCACATATTGCTCAATTCGGATCTCTTCGGGTTCAACCAATCGAGGACATAGCAAGGCCAACTCATGGAATCGATTCGTGTAACTATCAATGTCCACACCTTTCATTCTCAGATGAATCAACTCCTGTTCTAACCTAATGATCACACTACGAGGACAAAACTCCAAAGTCATCCACTTCCTAATTTCAGCCCAAGGAGTAGCATTAGCAGCATCAAGACCCATGAAAGCAATTCTACCGTTCCACCAAGTCAACGCACGACCTTTAAGAGTAGCAATAGCAAAAGTCACCTTATCTTCCTCCTTACACTTACTAATCCGAAACACCGATTCAATCTTTTCAATCCACTGGCTTAGTCCTACAGCACCTTCAGTTCCATTAAAAGGTAGAGGTTCACACTTCATGAACGTCACATAAGTACAGCCACCAACTTCAGGTGCATTCGTTCCAAGTACTCCTACATTTCCTCCAGCATTAGCATTCACATTATTAGCATTCACATTCACATTAGTACCGCCAATTCCACTACCTCCAGCTCCACTACCGCCAGCTCCACTACCGCCAGCTCCACTACCGCCAGCTCCACTATCGCCAGCTCCACTACCGCCAGCTTCATTTCTAGCATTTGCCATAAATTCAGTCATAGATGCGGTAACTTGCTCCGTAATAATCCTACGTACATCATCCTCAGTCAAAGCCTTCTTGGGCAACATAGTTCTATAATTCCACAATTTCAAAGTATTAAGCATTCATCCAACAAAGGATTCATATAATATGGATTGAATTCATAATCAAGATACAAATAAGGCACAATATGGAATTCAAGACAAGATACATATTTCATTCGATCTGAAACAAAAGTATTGTCTTAGTACATCCCATATCAAAGTTCTAACACTATATACACTCAAAATTCGTGCCAAATCTATTACTAACAAGTCGGTTCAGTCAAAGCTACAAACACAAAAGATATAAAGGTCACTACTAAATACAGACTGGTCTACTGAGAACCGCTAGATGGTCCATCATCCATCGTCTTCTGAATCTTCGTCGGACGATCACTAGACACATCTTCAGCTGGGCGCTTACGGATTACTCCTCTTTCAACCATGTCGGCATAAAATCTACTGTTCCATCCGTGGGATATATTCAACTCCTTTTCGGCTTTCTCACGCATCGCACGAGCCACACTCAACTGAATCTCCATAGAATTCACCTTTCTCTTCATAGCAGCATACTCACAACTTTCCAAAACCGATAACCTCCTAAAAGCCTCATTCAACCCACGTTCTACATCACTCAAATCCAGACTAAGCAATTCTCGCTCTTTCTCGCCAACCTTAGTCTTCGACTCCAAATAAGCAACCTGAGTCTGAACAACACCTAATCCAACCTCTGTCACACAACTCTTAACACGGGAAGCATCTAGATCACGTCTCAAGGTCCATGGTGCAAGACCATCAATATGAGTAGCCTCTCGAGTACTAGACGACTCTCCTATCTCACGTCTACGAGTAGCAATACCATCAGTACCGTCAGGTGCATCGTCATCCTCATCCTCCTCTGATTCAGAATCAGATTCAGACGATTCAGACATTTCATCCCTAGGTAACTCATCCTCAGAATTAGACAAACAAACTGGTGGGGGCAAAGGCTCGCCCTCTGGAACATCATACGGATAAATAAGCTCAGCTTCCTCATCGTCATCAACCTCAACATCTATACCTACATCCTCCTCGACATCCTCGTCGTCAATCTCGTCATCTAAATCATCTAACCCAATCTCATCCTCATTCTCAATATCAGCATTCTCAATCTCCACATTCTCATTACCCACATTCTCAATCTCATTCTCTACTAAGTCAACCTGAGAGGCAATCTGATCTCCTAGTCCTAACTCGGGCTCGGGATCCTCAAATGGTTCCTCCTCGTCATCAATATCAAAATCTACTAAGTCTAAATAAGGATCATCTTCTATATTAGGTTCGGGAATAACATGGTTTTCTACAGGAATATTAGGGTCAGCCATGACAATCTGCATTTATATATATATATATCGTATTAGGATAACATACTAGTTAAACAATTACATAATGAAATCACGATATATACATATATATAAATTATATTATATATATCAAAATATATATCTTCTCAATAGGGCTTGTTGGTAACGTCGGAGATCTCTGGCACCGTTATAGTCAAAAGATTTTTCAAATATTTTCTCAAATGTTCATTGTTAAAAGATTTTGAAAAGTTTTGTTCAAAACCTTGGTTTTTAAAATCTTTTGTTCTCTACAACGAGAGCTCTGGTACCAAACTGTAACACTCTCATTTTTCGTATCGGTACAGCGAAAGGGTCTTTCAGAGTGTTACGGGATAGCACAATAACTCCAATCATAGACAACACATAAAAATGGTTGTACAAGGTTTAACAAACATTCATTCGATAAAAAAGTTTCAAAAGCGTACAACAGGTCCCAAATTATACAGGTCATTAAGTTTACAAAACACAGATCGAATGAACATTTTTAATATTAAGTGTGGGCCATCAGAGTCGATCTCCATCCGGATTACCTTCAAGCACCTGAGATAGAAAACATGCAAAAAAAATCATATCAGCGAATGCCGAGTGAATTCATAGAGTTTAATGAAAACCGTTATATAAAACAATCATTTATATTCATTTAAAATCAGAACACAAGTATAATATCGGAAGTAAGTCCACATATTGCAAGTCAGGCAATATATAAATCAAGCATACATCTGAAACCGTCCATGAGACCGTAGTCTCTATATTACCATGATAGGTAATATATTCATCGTTAATAGCGTCGTATCATATCGTTTATTTAGATTACATAGATTGAATAGATTTTAGGATTATTATTAGCCGCATGACATTGTTACCTTACTGTGAAAACAGCGGGCCGCGAACCCGACAAACAATTTGCCCATCTAAGTTAGCGTGTCGTCACAAAAATCACGCTATGGAATCTTCTCATACATAAATTCGCTTACCAATCAATGTGGTACGACGGGGATCAACCGTCAAGGCGCGAACTGGGGTGATCGTCCCCAAATAGTACTATCAAATGCATAAGCGTCTACCAAATCCCGGTAGTTCACAATTCATGCTAATGGGACTTTAAGTGACATAACCTAACTACTAATAATCCTTTTAGTCTCGAATATAGGGTCATAGCATCATTCGGGTCCGTATCATTAAGCATACAATCGGGACTACTTGTGTTCTATTTTTATAAAAATCTAGCATGTTATCTCCCTCGCGGGTTTACAAATCATTTTATAAAACATTTAAAAGAGTGCGAGGCTATGAACTCACGTTGTTAATGGAAGGCGGATTATCGGCTACGGGCGTGCTTCGGTCACGGAAACCTATATAAATAATAATCGGTCTTAGACTCGGTCCAATGACTTTCATCAAAATAACAATATACATATGATGATTTTGTACATATGATGATGATCAAGTGGGTTTATACATCCTTGTTTACTCATTTTAGTGTTTACGTTTTGGTAACGTCTTACTAGTTCACTAGTTTTACCGATTTTACCTATTTTAAGTTCATTAATTCTTTTATAAGTTCTTTTACTTGTTTTTACCCATTTTATACCTATATGATCAGTATATATATTTTACATGTTGGGCCCAAATGGGTTAAGCCCAATAAGCTCTTTTTACAAGTATTTATCTTATTAAGTCTAATTATTAGTCCAATAGGTTTAGTTAGCTCGTAAATGTCCGTAATTCTTATAGTTCGGGTTTTATCGGTTTTTACTTGTCTTAGTTATCTATACTTCAGTATATGACTTTTATAAACTTTACATTAGACGGGTTTGGTCGTCTAAGTTTTATTTGGCGAAAAACGTTAATTTTACGGCGATAGCCGAAAAAGTCGTAAAAATCAAGTTTATAGTTTTTATTACTTATAAATATTATTTTTACCACCATTTATATAATTTACCCATTTAATTAACCTTTTATACATTTATATAAATAAGTTTTATAAGTTAGTGGGTTTATATTTTTACATTTTATACATTATAATGTGAGTGCTTATATAATAATAATAAACATTATTTCCAAAATCTGATTTTTAACTTCATATTCACCATTTTTACCATATCTAGAGTTCTACAATGAATTAGAAGCTCATTTTTGGATGACAAATTATTCATAATATGTGCTACATATAACTTAGTTATAGCTACTTACCATTTTGAGTTTAAGTTGCCTTAACAGTCCCTACAAAACTGCTTATTCAGATTACACCACCTAACTTGTTTTGATCATATCTCACTCATTATTTTGATTCCATTGCATGGCCAACTCTCACATGTGTATAACATCATCTACTTACTGTAAATAGATCAAACCATGCAATTTTATCAGTTCATCTTTTAGTTATCTACTTTTTTTATACAGCCAACTAAATAGTCAAGAGTTTAGCTTCATTTCTTATGGTTATCATCATTTTTAAGCATGTTTATCAACACTTGATCCCCACACAACATTTTTATCATCATATATACATCATATACATATACAAAATGAAATAAAATACATTTGTTCTTTACAAAATAATAAGAGAAAAATGTAGAGGATGATCTTCTTTACCAATCCAAGTGGATTTCTTGTTTTAGGAAGGCAAGAACTTGATGAACACAACAAGTATCTCCAAGACCATCAAATATCAAGAACATAGGTTGGGAAATCAGCCCTAGGACACAAGCAAATCACCTCAAAAGATGTTAATATGGCCACCAAATGATCAAGGCTTCAAGAGAACACCTTAATAGGACTAGTAAACATGTGGTTTATGGCTAGAAAAGATCAATGATGGTGTTTGTTGGCTTATTTGGGACGGCAAGAGAGGGAGAGTTGAGAGGATTTTAGAGTGGATTGCATGTAAGAATGATGGCATAATGAAACAACTTGCTAGTTTTGTGTTAGTGGAGAAAGGTTAGCTTAATGTGTAAGCATATGCTTACACATGTTGTAAGCTAGCTAAGACTTGATGCCACATATGTGTGGTGGTGTTAAGTTGTCGTCCCATATTGCTAGTGGGGTGGGACAAAGTGTTTTGTCCCATCTCACTAGTTTACGGGTATTTCTCGATTCTAGTTTTCTCGATTTGCGTGCCCTCGGGTCGTTTTACGAAAAACGTTTTTATAAATTATGAATCACCGTCACAAAACGAATCCAATAAAAATTGTCTCATCAAAACCGGAGTTCAAAAACGTAAATACGTAATCCTAAGGTTTCCGGTTTAGTCGTAAAAGACGCCAAATTATGCACGTAAGCCCAAATTTAAATCCGTAAATTGTGAGTTCGTCAACCAACACAAAAATAAGTTTCAAAATATTATACGAGAAAATATTTCACTACCTGAAAATGTTAGATTTGTCACAACTAATGATGCTCGAGTTGTAGTGAAATTATTGAAGCAATTATTTGCTAGATTTAGTATACCTCGTGGCATTATTAGTGATCGCGAGACTCATTTTTGTAATGATCAATTTACAAGAGTCATGAAGAAATCTGGTGTTAACCATATACTTTCTACCGCGTATCACCCACAAACCAATGGATAGTCCGAGGTCACAAATCGTGGTTTGAAAAGGATTTTGGAACGTACGGTGGGAGAGCATCGAGCTTGTTGGTCGGATAAACTTGATGATGCATTATGGTCTTTTCGAACCGCATTTAATACACCTATAGGTTGCACACCTTATCGTATTGTATATGGAAAATCATGCAACCTCCCTTTTGACTTAGAACACAAGGCTTCATGGGCTTTAAAAGGGGCTAACTTTGATCTTAACCAAGCCGGTTCACATATGAAAGACCAACTTAATGAGATGAATGAGCTTAGAACCGATTCTTATGAGAATTCATTGCTATATAAGGAAAAGACTAAGCAATTTAATGATGCAAAGATAAAGAACCGTAATTTCAAAGTTGGAGAGTCGGTTTTACTCTATAAATCACGGTTGAAACTTTTTGCGGGCAAGCTTAAGTCACGATGGACCGGTCTATTAAGTATAGCTCAATTGTTTCCATATGGGACTATTGAGTTATCTCAACTAAATGGCCCAAATTTCAAAGTGAATGGTCATCGTGTGAAGCATTATTTTGGGGAGGACATTTCCGTTGAAATGGTCCAAGAGACCCCCATTTTTCCCATGAATTAATTTATTGTGGGAAGAGTAGAGGTATAGACTCCTTAAATCAAGCTTGAATAACTAGGTTAGATAATCTAGAATAGAGTGTGGTAGGTTAGGATTAATAAAAGGGTAATATAGTCTAGATGAAGTGTAGGGGTGCCTATCTTTTGTCTTTTTGGTGTTTATAGGGCTGCGCTCTCTCATTTCATGCTTGGAGCTTATGGAGGACACCCTCGTATCAGGTTCACTTTGATACTTTTGTGATTCAAAATTGACTCTTAATAATGTCTAAAATGAATTCACTTTAGTAGACATTTCCTTAGCTCGAGTAAAACAAAGTACGCAATGTCTTAAGTGTAGGGGAGTTTACACTCCAATACTCTTAAACACTGAGGACAATGTTTATCTTAAGTGTGGGGGGTCTTCTATCGAAGTGACCTCACCTAGACCATTGCCTTGCCTTCATGATAATTGGGAAAATTAAATTTTCAAACATTTTTCAAATTTTTGATCTACTTTGGCCACTAAAAATACACATTAATAATTTTTGCATTAATTATTTTTCATTTGTATAACACATTTGAATTGTAAAAATTTCTTCTCTTATATTTCATCAAAAACAAATGAAAAGTAGAAAAAAATATAATAAAGGATATGGTTTAACAAGTTTTTACATCTTTGACATATTAGGCCCGTCATGAATGTTTTGACTCAACCCGAGCTTGCTTATCCAACCTTACTCTATCTAGTATCCGTAACCATGTAGACCTTCATTTGTTTATTAGGATAAGCATCCACGAGTCTCACTATTTGAGATTTTAAACTATGGAGGACGAGAAATAATAGAGTTTGAAGTAAGTGTAAAAGGGCTAGATAAACCTCATATTAATTACTTGTGGCTATTATATCCCCTTTCGTAACCTTTACTTTCTTGTCAACGCATGTATATATTGTTAATAAATAATCAAGAACGGTTTTAATCGGTTTGTAGTCTCTTATGCATTTTTGACTAATCATTTGTGGTTGGTATAAGTACGTCTTAAGATTCTAAGTTAGAACATTTTATGTGTACTAGACTTATGTCATGCTTAATACTTATCGGGCGTTTTTCTTTTAATTATTTTTCTATTCTTTGTGAGGAATCAAGAAAAATAAGAGCGGCTTATAAAAAATGAGTGGCTAGAAAAAAAATTATTCAAGACTCCCAAGAGTGGCAATGTGATGTTAATTATAGTAGCTATTAAATTCCAATATTACTCTCATAAGGGTTGTGGGGATTTAATAGTTGCTCCAGTCCAATATTATCTTGAGGGGTTACGAGATTGAAGATCCGAGGTCTCAAAAAGGCGGCGGATATAAATTATTGCGTGAGTTTTATTTTTCTTTTCTTAGCGAGTGAGTAGCTACTTATTAATGCATGACATAAGGACCTTACACATAAGGCGAATGATTTATTATTTTGGTTCGGACTTATATCAATTGTGGGAGGTTTTTCAAGTAATGGATAAGATGGTTACTTAGGATTAAAACCGTGCTTCCTTATTTTCAGATTTTACACTTCTTATATTTCACGCCAAATAAAGACAAATTTGCTCAAAAGTAATTTGATCAAATAAAATTAGATAGAGGCAAAATAGGTGGGGGTATAATGGTAACACAATTAATTTTTATGAATAAGTCGATGCACTTTCACTTATGAATAACAATGATCTCGTTTTTAAGCTTGGTATGGGGAAAGTGAAACTTAAGGATGATAATAATTCATGGTACAAAAGCCCAATTCAAAGTTAATGATTTCTTTATGAGTTATTTCCATAAAATCATTTCAAGAAAATACAAAAAAGATATAAATAGAATTGTTTCCCTTACATTGCATTGTAAAAAGTCATAAATCATGGATCATATAGTGTAGCATAATGTAGAAGCATTTCATCTTGACCAAGGTAGATTAATTATGAGAAAAATGTTATTAGAGCTTTGAAATATTGCATTGCATGAGGCTATGTAAATGATCAAGTGTAGGGGATTTGATATGAGTAAAATCTCTTATTGATAATAACGAATCAAACCCTAAAACACAAAGAAAAATATCAAGTTTAATGTGAAAAAGCATAATTATGGGTATTCTTTGTTGTTTAAGATTTTGTAGGTAAAATGATATGATTTGGTGCAAACACGGATTTCAAGGGATTATTATCTAGAAAAATACAAAAGAAGGACTCATTTTGAGAAGTCTTCGATGTTTAAGGACCTTTCATGACAATCTGCCAAAGATGAAGGACTTAAAGTGGCAAATCAACAACGTCAAAGAGCATATGATGAAAGTCAACCAAATTCAAAGGGTAAAAGTTGTTCAAACTCTAAGTCAAAGGGCTGAAGATATCAAGTTTATGAAGTTTCCATGCTAAAACAATAATCTACCAAAGTTGAGGGGTAAATCTGCCAAAAGGGAAACTTAATTCATATATCAATCCATGTGATACACTTTCAACCAATGAGAAGCAAGGAAATCAAAGCCACGGATTGCCAGCTAAATGGCTTATTTATGATTATAGATAGAAATCTCAACAGTGCGCCCACTCATTTAAACAGTCAATCATATTTTATTTTTTAGATAACAATCCGTGTGCTCTTTAAACACCCAATGCTATCACGCTACGTGCCCAATTCATCACCAGGTCGTGGATTTTGCTAGAGGCCATATCATAAGAAGCATCCAGCATGGAAAGTGATTGCCAAGACAAGACGAACTCATCCCAACTACTTAATTAAGATGATATCAAGAGAAGCAAATTCCCCCAAATTGATGAAGAACACTTTACCAGAATTGACACGTGGAAGAAGCAGATTGGAAGAGACAAGTCATGACATCTCAACACTCATCATTTTTGTTCTATAAATACCTTGTAGATATCTCATTTGTATTTGTGTAGCAAGTGTGTGAAAAACACACACTTTGTAGAAATCTCTCAATTTACTCTCCTTTCAGTTTTAGCATCTTAAAAGTGATTGACAACCACTCTTAAGTTTGTTAAAGTAGTTGTAACATAATTACCTACTTTCATCTAAGATAGAAGAAGATAAGCCTGAATTCTCTCTTAAACTATGGGTTATTCACACATCCGTATTTTTTGATAAATCAATTTCTTCTTCTTTTGATTCTTACAGATTAAAATCGATTGTTTAATCACGTCTTGTCATTGATTTAATGTATTAACAATCTTTTTTTTGTCACGGTCTCATTTGTAGTAGGGTTTCGATTTTTTCTTTTAGGGTTGGGTAACCAAATTAGTTTGTTAGGGTTTTTTGAGTTTGTATATCTCTTGTGCTTTAATTTATATCTTTAAGCTGTTTTCATGGAGGTTGGTTAGGCATAGGAAGATCAAGCGTCATCTGATAAAACTCATTCTAGGGTTTTATTGGATCTATTTTCGTGGCTTTGGTTTATTGTGGTGTTTTTTTATTGAAGAGAGGGATGGATACAAGCTATGATCCGGTTGATATAGAGGCACTCAATGCTCGTATGACACGGTTGAGAGAGCAAATGGGGATTAAGGAAGATGGATCTGCTACCAGCGTGGGTGTTTCAAACCCTAATTCTGAGTTGGTTCATAATGATACCGGAACTAATCAGGGGTCGCCTTGGGTTTCTGGGAATCAATGTAATGCTGATAATTTGTTGGGGACCAGGGAGTCCAGTTGTCATGGTGTAAATTCCACAACTAAAGTTGCTGATATAAAAGATACAAGCTCTGATGAGCAACAGACGACTAGGGCTGCTGATATGACAATTGGTATAACTCCTGTGTCATCGAATCAGGTTGATGTGGAATTCTAACACTAGTGCTCAAGTTAGTGCTAATAAGTTGCCAAGACGGGTAACTAACCTGAATGCTAATGGTTGTAAAATGTCCACATGTTTGGGACAGTTTGCTGATAATTCTAAGCAAGAATTGTACGTAGATCAAAAGATGGGCTCATTTGCATCGATATTTCAAAATGAGACTGTCCATCGTACAAAGATTGTGAAGATCTCTGAGTTACGATGTGATGGGAGTGTTAAGGGAGCATGAATAGCAATTCCTTATGAAGCTGTTGAAGAGGTTGTATCACGTTTTGCATACACGCTTTATGAGCGTTTTATTGGTAAACGGTTAGCTTTTCCACTAGTGGAAAACTATGTTAAAAATGCGTAGGCTCGGTTTGGTTTGAAACGCGTTCAGCTTTATGAAGATTTCTTTCTTTTTCAATTCAATACGAAGGAAGGAATGGAAGGAGTACTTGAGAATGGCCCGTGGTTGATTAGAACTGTTCCTATTATCTTGAATATTTGGTCGCCTACTACTGATCTAAAAAAGGCGGAGATCCAGAATGCTCTGGTTTGGGTTAAGCTTCATCATCTGTCGATTGTTGCTTATTCGGAGGTTGGTCTTAATCTTATCACGACCCAAATTGGCATACCTATTATGTTGGATTCCTATAGGAGTAATATGTGTGTTAAGTCGTGGGGTTGAAGTACATATGCTCGGGCGCTCATTGAGGTTTCATCAGATGTTGAGTTATTGGATTTGATGGTAATTACTGTCCCTAAAGGTTGTGATAAAGGGCATTCATTGGATATGATTGATATTGAGTAAGAACGGAGACCTCCTAGATGTTCTACATGCTAGATCTTTGATCATACTAGTGACATGTGTCCGAAAGTGCACAAGGAAGTTGTTGCTCATGCTACTAAAGATGTGGTGGATGATGGGTTTGAGGTGGTCAAGAACAAGAAGAATAAAGATACGAAGAAGCAACCAAAAGTTGTAGGTATTAAATTAATAAAACCAGTCATTAATCTTCAGTTTCGTAATGTTGAGAGAGGCGACACCTCTAAACCAAATGCTACGGGTCAGAATCCTAAGAAGGCAACTCCGATGCTTGAGAAGGGTTTCTTGAATGTAAAATCCATGATTTTATCATGATTTCATGTAATAAGATTCACCCATAAATCCTAGAATAATCACTCATGTGTTGTGCATCTATAAGTTGTGTGTGAATTTGATCACTATGTACTTATACTTCTACAACTACTTTGCTATGGAAATATGATGCATAACTAAACTTGGTACATAAGACTAGGATCACAAGTATTGAAAGTTACAACAACTATATATGCCTAACACTTCAAAAAATTATGGCAAATTGTTGCATGAGGTAGTACTACATATATATATGTATGTGTACATTATAAACATATATACATATACACTTTGGACTAGCCCAAAGTCCACTACCTTGTGTGCTAGCCCAACACAAGCCCACAACTTGAGCCCATCTCCCCTTTTTTGGCTAAGAATCACACGTATTTCTCTTAGGTGGAAGGTGAAGAGAAGCCTTGGGAATACAAGTGTCATGCATTGGGAACACAAGTGTCTACACTTGGCACTATTTCCCTTACCAAGGTGTTCACACCCTTACATGCCTTTATCTCTCCTTTTAGCCAAAAACACACTTACCTTTCACATTCACTCTCACCCTCTCCTCCCTTTTCCTCTCAAGCAATTCGGCTATAAGCCACCAAAAATCCAAGTTTGTTCACTAGATCTACTAGATCTTTGCCTCATAGTATTCCCAAATCTATAGGTAGCATAATCATCATCCTTGGATGTATTATACCAAGCCCTAGCCGAACCTAAAAGGTCACGGCTTGGTTAATAATTGGAGTCTCCCTCATCATCTTGACTAGATCTCTAACCTCCTTGTTCATATAGATCTTACTTGATAACATTTAGGCAAAAAGGTATACACATCATATTCTTTCAATCTTTCATGCATGCATCATCATACACATATAAACGCAAGTAAATAACGTGTAAAAATCAAGATTTGATAAAGCTATGACCCTTATAGGTCACGACATATTTATGCAAATCATGTTCATGATTTAAAAATCTTTTAATAAGAAACTCATGACTTATATGTTATGTTTAAACTTGATTTACAAATCTTGTTTTATGGGACTATGGTTAGCTAACAACCATAGATCTCATGAAATGAACTTGTGAACTTAAAGATCAAGAAAACCATGACCTTAAAGGTCACGGCTAAATTAAGTGGAGACTATATGATTGGTTTTTTAAGTTTTGAATCATGGAATATGAAAGGTAACATGTTAAATGGAATATTAGAAATCATCAAAGTAACTTATGTGAATATTTGTAGCCGTAGGTTTTATATGACCCTAAATAGGTTAGATGTACATGCATGTTATTATACAACCTAGATCTAGTAATAAGTGTTAACTTAACATGCTAAACATGAAATAAGCTTATAGATCTTATGGGAATATTGGGAGAAAACAATATAGCCGTGGGCTATACCTTGTTTTCTTGGAATAATAATAACCTTGGGAACATGCATGTAACCTAGATAATTATGATGTGTTTTTGTAAATATTTACAAGACTTTAAAACTAGTAATAAGTGTGAAAACACTTATCCTTTTGCCACTAAAATCATGGAAAAACAAGACCGAATCATGTGTTTAATATCAATAAAGTCAGAATTACGCGTGGTTTTGTGTTTTTGTGTTTAAATAGGTACAAATGATCAAAAGAAGAGAAAACACAGGATTTCCGGTCAAATGTCGAAGAAAAGTCAAGAAAGAGTCGAAGACAAGATCAAAAGACCAAAAGTGTGCCAAGATCACGAAAACCGGCTAAGTCCACTTAAATTTGAAGAAATAATCAAAGAAAGCCGAAATCGAGCTCGATTTAGCGGATTTAATCTTATTGAAAACATTGGAGCTTTGAGGGTCCCACATTCGTTTAATGGGCTCAAAAGCCCTTTTTAAAGTTATTCTAAAAGAAGTTGGGCCACAAAAGCCCATTTGGCTAAAATGAAAAGAACGAATTTTGTTTTGAAACACAAAGTTGGGCCACTAGCCCATTCAAGCCATTTATGGGACGGATATAAACAAGAAATGGTCAACCTCACAATTTTGGCTGGTCAAAGCAATCACTCCCCACACACGAATACAATTTCACTCGTTTTCTTTTTAAATCCCATAAGTCTCCCCACTTACCCTATCATGTACCTCACCCACTCCCTCAAACACAGCCTTCCTCATTTTTTTTACCCCAAATCTCAAAACCCTAATAAAAAAATATACCAAATAAATTGGGGGTTTTCTCTTAATTGGTTAATTCACACCAAGTGAATTCAATCTCCCCAAGAATCGGATCAAAGCACTCACCATGTGGTCCTCATTCCCTCCAACGTGGCAATCCGTGGCAAGTATTAATCTCAACCGCAAGATTGAAGAGAAGAAAGAGAGATAAGAAATCAAGGGTCAAGATTGAAGCCTTGGGCTCCAAGGAGATTAGGGATTTCCCTATAAATCCCCACTTCACAAAGATGTAAAGGGAGCTTTTCATTATTTTTTTATTTTCAGTTTATTTTAATTAATTAGGAGTAGATTTAAATTAGATTTTAATTTCAGAAAATTAGATTAGGTTTCTTGTATTTCTTTATTTTCCAGTTTATGTAATGATTTATTTCTTAATTTTAATTAATGAAAAATTAGTTTTATCATTTTCGGCTCATTTTTAATTTCTGTCAAATCTTCAGTTACTATTTTTGTTTATCATATTATTGCTCTATTAAAATTTGTTAGCTACTGTTTTGTTGTTATTATTATATAAAAAAAAAAGAAAAAAAAATATAAGGTATTGTTCTTGATGTTTGGTTCGGATGGGGTACTTTGGTCGAGATGGTGATACGGATTGATTAACGGTGGTGTTTATTTGATTCGGTTCACAAGTACGCTCAGCGCGCTACTTCGACCCAAAGGTTTCGTCAATAGGTTCGTTCTCATCTTTTTAATTCTCATAAGTTTGATTTTATGTGTGTTTATTTAGATTATTTATGTTAGTTTATATTCTGCTATGTTTTAATTGGTTAAGTTTTTTTTTTAAATCTGATTTCTAGTGATGTAGTTTCTGTTTGGTGTGTTTGGATTTATATGTATCCGCTTATTACTTTATTTTGGTATCTGCCTGTTTGGAATTTGCTTATTATTTAGTTTTTAGTTTTAGTTAGTTTTGCTTATTTTAGTTCTGTCGTTTAGCTTATCAGCTTTTCGTTTCAGCTTTTCTTCCTTTAGTCCTGTTTATTTTGATTTCGTTAGTAATCTGCTTACTTATTTTATCTATTTTAATCTCAGTTTGAGTTGGTTATAGTCTTTAGCTTATTTGGATTTACTGCTTATTTGGTTCAGCTTATTAGATTTAGTTTTTTTTGTTATTTAGATATTGCTTATTTAGGCTGTGTTGCTTGTTTGGTTTGTCTGTTATTGCTTTTTCTGTTAACAGCTTATTTCTGATTAGTCAAATCTGCTTATTTTTTGGCTTATTTGTTTAATATTAAACTGTTTTGCTGTGCTGAAAGTTTCTTTGGTTTCTGCTTATTTAATTCAGCTTATTATTTGGTTTGTTATTTTTGCTGATTTATATTGCTATGCTTAAAAAACAGATACCACTAATCTGTTTGTTTGGTGTCTCAAATTCCAAAAACAAATTAAAAAATTAATTAGCTAAAAACTATCTGTCCTGGGGTTCGAACCCAGGACCCCTCGCACAATAACCAAACACCCCAACCAACTCAGCTAGTACTACTTTTATGTTTACTTTCACATAGTTTAATTAATATAGGGTAAATTCATATTGGCAGTTTTTATTTATTAGGTTTAATACAAGTTTAAGTATATTTAAATTTTAATTAAAAGTTTTATTTAGTTTTCTTTTTATTCAGTTTTTATAAAATATAAAAAGATAAAAAAATATTTTATTTACTTTCTTTAAATTTTAAATTAGTTTTAATTTATTTTTATTTAAAATAGATTTACTTTTATTTTTAAATTTAAATTAGTTTTAAATAATTTTTATTTCAAATTTACTTTATTGAGTTTTCATTTCATTTTAAAGTTTTTAAAGTTTTCATTTAACAATTTAACATTTTAGATTTCAAATAGTTTTTAATTAAGTTCATATAGTTAAAATAGATTTCAATTAAAGTTTTTTAGATTAATTAGATTTAAATTTTAAATAGCTTTAATTTTAAATAGCTTTTAAATTAGTTTAAAAATTACAAGAAAATACTTTTCACCAAAAACAATTAATCTCTACGTTAAAATTGGAAATCAATTCGGGTGAGTCGAGGAACGATAATAGATAATAAAAAGGGTAACAAAATCTCTTTTTCAAAATGGCGCTGCTGCCGCTTCGCTCGTACGATTGACGATTTATCGTGAAGACGTTTGGATTTTAGGATCCGTTCATTCTTTGAACGTTACGTTTCTTGCACAAAAAATCAAAAACACAAAAAAAATCAAAAACTTAAATTACAAAAAAATTAAAAAATCACAAAAGCAATTTCTTTCCTAAGAATTGCACCAAAAAAATTAAAAAAGCAAAAAGTAATACTTTTTCCTAAAAGTATTACACCAAAAATATTACGTATTAGTGTTAATTTTTAGTTCGATTTCTTTCGATTTTTCTTGTGTATATATTTTTCTAAAAAATACAAAAATATTCTTCTTTATCTTCTATCGTGTTTAATTCTTTTTCTCAACCCCTCTTATTTATAATTCTTCATGGATTCGTCTTGCGTTCGGTGTGGGAGACCATGGCATGGTTTTCAAACATGTCAATGGTGTATTTGTGAGCGGTGTGGTTTTGATATCGACAATACACAATTTGGATTTTTGTCCATTTTGCAATTCAACGAATTCGTACTTCTCCTCTTACAATACTTTCTCCCCCCTCCCGTCTATGACCATCCCTATCCGCAACATGAACCGGGTTTTTCTCAATACCCGTGTTGCAATCATTGTGGGGGCCCTCACGATACTTCGTATTGTCAGCCAATGAATTATTATGAGCCAAATCCGTGTCCTCATTTTTCCTCACCGATGGATTATTATGAACCAAATCCGTGTTCTAATTCTTCTCAACCAATGACTTCCTATGAGCCACATCCGTGCTATAATTCTGGTTTTCATAACTATGAGCCCCCACATCCCACCCTCAATCATCAATCCTCTCATAGAATTCAACAAATCAATGCTTTGAATGACGAAAGAAAAGCCCTTCTTTTGGAACTTCATGACGGCTTAATTCGACTGACCGAGACATTGGAGGAGCAACAACGACAAGAGCTAGTATCTAATCTTAGTGATTATACTCCGCCTCTTGTGCGTTCTTTCTATTATGATGATGATGACGATGAGAATACTATTTCATGGAATGATCTTTGTACTCAATGTCCTAGTGCAATTGTAATTCCTTCTCTCGACTTGCCGGCTCTCGAGCCTAAGGATTCTACCACTCCTATTCTCGATTCTTCCACTACGGAGCCCGATGCCTCTCTCATCATGGGGGATGAGGGTCTTATCACTATTCCTTGTGACAAGACTCTTATTCCAATCCAAAGTGAGCCTACGGTTGCTTCCGATAGTGACGATGAGTGTGAATCTCTTTCTAGTGATGACTCATTACCTCCCACCGACATCTTGGGAAACGATTCTTTGGCTTTCTCTAATCCCATTTTTGATCTCGATGATGATTTTACTTCTAGTGATGACGAGTCACTATCCGATGAAGACGTTCCGAAGGAAAATTTCAAGATTTATTCGAACCCTTTATTTGATTTTGATGACGCCTACATCTCTAGTGACGTGAATCCTCTCTTTGAAGAGGGGATTGAGGACATTGATAGCTCCGACTCTATTGCTATTGATGAGCATCCTTTGTTAGCCATGCCACCTCCCATCATAGAGGAGGTGGAGAGATTTAACCCTAATTTCCGTTTGATTCGGTCTGGTGAGGTGACGCGGGTGGTAGATATGTCCTCTGATATTTCTCATATTATGTTGCCACCCCGTCCTACCGCGTGCACACCCAAGCAAGTGATGTATCGCTTTTACTCTCCTCATTTCATACCGGGAAATGAGGATGAGTGCTTTGACCCGGGAGGTGACATTGACCATTCTTTGATTGATACCTTTACGGCTTTGCCGAATAGTGACCATCCTATGTCTTTGGGGGATGACAATTTGTCTCCTTTACCCACCCCACCTCCTGTGGATCAAGACTTCACTTACTTTTCTTATGTCGAGAAGACTTTTCTACCTTTTATGACTTATCCTCCTGCCTCTCAATTATTATGTTCCTCCGGGACCGAGGATAAGATTTTTGATCCCGGTATCACATTCGAGGCTTCCCCATGGACCATTTAATTCGGGGTCGAGTCAGGCTCGAGACTCGGTTAACAAAAACAAGCGCTTCTCGGGAGGCAACCCGATTATCTATCTTTTATTTATTTATTTTCTACAATAAGTGTAGGGGGGGAGCCGTGTAGGTTGTTTGTTTGTGTGTTGTGTTGTGATTGTGTAGGTACTTGTGCTTTGATGATCCACTTTTGGTACTTTTGACGTGACCCGTGTTCCCGTGTTACCCGTGTACCCGGTTCCTTCGATAAGTTTTTGCTATTGTGATTCTATCTTAAAACGAATAAATGTAATCACTTTAGTTGTCCTTTCCTTAGCTCGATTTAAACAACGCACCCAATGTCCTAAGTGTAGGGGAGTTTATTCTCCCACATGCTTAAACATTGAGGGCAATGTTTATCTTAAGTGTAGGGGGGATTTCTATCGAAATTTTAGTGGCCTTTTCCATTCATTTGACCCCATTTTACCGGAAAATTTAAAAAATTTTCAACGTTTTTCAAAATTTTGATCTATTTTGGCCTTGTAGTATTTTTCTTTTATTTTCTTTTCTTTTTGTCATTGCATCATATTTTATATTTTAAGAACAAAAATAAATAAATTAATAAAATGGTTTTAACACGTTTAGATGTCTTTGATATATTAGGCCCGTCGTGAATATTTTGACTCAACCCGAGTTTGCTTATCCAAGTTTACTCTAGCTAGTATCCTTAACCATATGGACCTTAATTGGTTTATTAGGCTAAGCATCCACGAGTCTCATTCCTTGAGATTTTAAATTGTGGAGAACGAGAGATGATAGTTTTAATTATAAGTTCGGTATTCTTTCATTAGCTTATGTGAGTTAGTTATGAGCTTTTTCTCCCATCGCTTGTTAATAAATATATTTGCAATAAATAAGGTTGTACGATTTAAAAGGTTACCTAGCTTCTAGCACAAGATCGTTTAAAAGTTGCTCGGTATTAATTAGAGTTCATAGCCAAGGCATAACTTATTGAAACGGGACGCGAAGATTGGCTTATCCAAAAAGGCCCTAACAAGGCATGAGGATACCCGAGTCCGAAAAGGCCATCACAAGGCATGAGGATTCACTTTTTGCTAATGATCCTAAGATGATGTGAAGATCATTAATCCAAATCAATATGAAGGATCAAGACACACGACGAGAAGCAATTACTCCCCTAAAGATCATGGAGAAGTCTATCCAAAAAGACCCTAACAAGGTATGAGAATAAATAGATCCAAGTCCGAAAAGGAGGCGGATCGTTGTATATCAAAGTCCTAAATAAAGAAGAGGATAAATGAAGAAGTCGTGGTCAACGTTTGAAGCATCTTTCACTCCTTATGAAGATGTATACCAAAATGAAGAGAAGACCATAATTTCAAGATCGTCTCTCAAGATTTGAAGTTTGAAGTACAAGCCAAATATCGGTCCAAGAGAGGTCTCAAATCGTGAAACGAGTTATGCCAAGATATGAAGTTTATGAGGTTCCGAGAAGCCGTTTTAAAAGATTTTGTCCTTTAGCTAACTATCGATTAAATCGTCCCACTTTATTTTCGGCCTTAATAAATTATCGAAATAAGTCAAAAATGCATCCTCGTGATCATTCATGACAAAAATAAAATACAAGAGATATACCGTAGGAATAAGGGAGTCTAAGTGATTAACTAAACCACGTGAGTAAGTGTTAGTTGTGTTAACTTGTAATAACAAATGATCTCGTTTTTGAGCTTGGTATGGGGAACGTGAAAGTTGAGGGTGATTTATATTCATGACACCAAAGCCCTAATCTAAGTCTTAGATTTCTTTACGAGTTTCTTCCATCAAATAATTTCCAAGTTAATAAATTCTTAATAACTTTTGTCTCCTTTTAAAATTTTTATCATAGTAGTATTAATAAAGGCCGAGACGGATTAATTATGAGAAGAGTGTAACTTTATGCTTTAAAATAATGCATTGTATGGGGTCATTGCAATGGTCATGTGTAGGGGATTTAATAAGTGTGAAAACACTTATCCTTTTGCCACTAAAATCATAGAAAAACAAGACCGAATCATGTGTTTTATATCAATAAAGTCGAAATTACGCGTGGTTTTGTGTTTTTGTGTTTAAATAGGTACAAATGATCAAAAGAAGAGGAAACACGGGATTTCACGGTCAAATGTCGAAGAAAAGTCAAGAAAGAGTCGAAGACAAGATCAAAAGACCAAAAGTGTGCCAAGATCACGAAAACCGGCTAAGTCCACTTAAATTTGAAGAAATAATCAAAGAAAGCCGAAATCGAGCTCGATTTAGCGGATTTAATCTTATTGAAAACATTGGAGCTTTGAGGGTCCCACATTCGTTTAATGGGCTTAAAAGCCCTTTTGAAAGTTATTCTAAAAGAAGTTGGGCCACAAAAGCCCATTTGGCTAAAATGAAAAGAACGAATTTTGTTTTGAAACACAAAGTTGGGCCACTAGCCCATTCAAGCCATTTATGGGACGGATATAAACAAGAAATGGTCAACCTCACAATTTTGGCTGGTCAAAGCAATCACTCCCCACACACGAATACAATTTCACTCGTTTTCTTTTTAAATCCCATAAGTCTCCCCACTCACCCTACCATGCACCTCACCCACTCCCTCAAACACAGCCTTCCTCATTTTTTTTTACCCCAAATCTCAAAACCCTAATAAAAAAATATACCAAATAAATTGGGGGTTTTCTCTTAATTGGTTAATTCACACCAAGTGAATTAAATCTCCCCAAGAATCGGATCAAAGCACTCACCATGTGGTCCTCATTCCCTCCAACGTGGCAATTCGTGGCAAGTATTAATCTCAACCGCAAGATTGAAGAGAAGAAAGAGAGAGAAGAAATCAAGGGTCAAGATTGAAGCCTTGGGCTCCAAGGAGATTAGGGATTTCCCTATAAATCCCCACTCCACAAAGATGTAAAGGGAGCTTTTCATTATTTTTTTATTTTCAGTTTATTTTAATTAATTAGGAGTAGATTTAAATTAGATTTTAATTTCAGAAAATTAGATTAGGTTTCTTGTATTTCTTTATTTTCCAGTTTATGTAATGATTTATTTCTTAATTTTAATTAATGAAAAATTAGTTTTATCATTTTCGGCTCATTTTTAATTTCTGTCAAATCTTCAGTTACTATTTTTGTTTATCATATTATTTCTCTATTAAAATTTGTTAGCTACTGTTTTTGTTGTTATTATTATATAAAAAATAAAAAAAATAAAAATATAAGGTACTGTTCTTGATGTTTGGTTCGGATAGGGTACTTTGGTCGAGATGGTGATACGGATTGATTAACGGTGGTGTTTATTTGATTCGGTTCACAAGTACGCTCAGCGCGCTACTTCGACCCAAAGGTTTCGTCAATAGGTTCGTTCTCATCTTTTTAATTCTCATAAGTTTGATTTTATGTGTGTTTATTTAGATTATTTATGTTAGTTTATATTCTGCTATGTTTTAATTGGTTAAGTTTTTTTTAAAAATCTGATTTCTAGTGATGTAGTTTCTGTTTGGTGTGTTTGGATTTATATGTATCAGCTTATTACTTTATTTTGGTATCTGCCTGTTTGGAATTTGCTTATTATTTAGTTTTTAGTTTTAGTTAGTTTTGCTTATTTTAGTTCTGTCGTTTAGCTTATCAGCTTTTCGTTTCAGCTTTTCTTCCTTTAGTCCTGTTTATTTTGATTTTGTTAGTAATCTGCTTACTTATTTTATCTATTTTAATCTCACTTTGAGTTGGTTATAGTCTTTAGCTTATTTGGATTTACTGCTTATTTGGTTCAGCTTATTAGATTTAGTTTTTTTTGTTATTTAGATATTGCTTATTTAGGCTGTGTTGCTTGTTTGGTTTGTCTGTTATTGCTTTTTCTGTTAACAGCTTATTTCTGATTAGTCAAATCTGCTTATTTTTTGGCTTATTTGTTTAATATTAAACTGTTTTGCTGTGCTGAAAATTTCTTTGGTTTCTGCTTATTTAATTCAGCTTATTATTTGTTTGTTATTTTTGCTGATTTATATTGCTATGCTTAAAAAACAGATACCACTAATCTGTTTGTTTGGTGTCTCAAATTCCAAAAACAAATTAAAAAATTAATTAGCTAAAAACTATCTGTCCTGGGGTTCGAACCCAGGACCCCTCGCACAATAACCAAACACCCCAACCAACTCAGCTAGCACTACTTTTATGTTTACTTTCACATAGTTTAATTAATATAGGGTAAATTCATATTGGCAGTTTTTATTTATTAGGTTTAATACAAGTTTAAGTATATTTAAATTTTAATTAAAAGTTTTATTTAGTTTTCTTTTTATTCAGTTTTTATAAAATATAAAAAGATAAAAAAATATTTTATTTACTTTCTTTAAATTTTAAATTAGTTTTAATTTACTTTTATTTAAAATAGATTTACTTTTATTTTTAAATTTAAATTAGTTTTAAATAATTTTTATTTCAAATTTACTTTATTGAGTTTTCATTTCATTTAAAAGTTTTTAAAGTTTTCATTTAACAATTTAACATTTTAGATTTCAAATAGTTTTTAATTAAGTTCATATAGTTAAAATAGATTTCAATTAAAGTTTTTTAGATTAATTAGATTGAAATTTTAAATAGCTTTAATTTTAAATAGCTTTTAAATTAGTTTAAAAATTACAAAAAAATACTTTTCACCAAAAACAATTAATCTCTACGTTAAAATTGGAAATCAATTCGGGTGAGTCGAGGAACGATAATAGATAATAAAAAGGGTAACAAAATCTCTTTTTCAACTAGCAAATATGTTCATCTTGGAAATACCAAGATTTAGAAATATGGCCATGGACTATATATTAGTAAACATGGATCTATGATTGATTTTAGGTCTAGACATAATTTAGATCTCATTTTGGACTTGTTACTTGTTTACTTGATTTGTACATAGATAAATCTTATTTGGAACATCACATAAAACAACTATAAGTTTTATTCTTCTATTTTAGATTTAAAACTAAACATGAATAAGCTCATAATAAACATATAAGAATATCCTAAGTTAAAACTTACATAAAATGTAGAGTAGTGGTAATGGACTATTTAAGCCCATGAAATATTAATCCAAAACTTGATGGACCTAATAAGCCCATATAATAAATCCTAGCAATTTAATGGACTTAAGGTTACACTTAGGCCCATTTAACTAATTAAAGGACTTAAAAATGTATTTAGGCCTAATAAATGATTTAAAGACCCATGTAAATAAATTAGTGGACTTGAGATATATTTAAGCCCACTAAAATAGCCCATTAGATGTTTAGCCCATTTAATGAGCCCATATAAAGTTTGAATGTTAAAATAAAAGTTTTTATAATAAAATATAACTTATAAAAACTTTTTGGATGAAAATGACAATTTATAAAACTTAAGGACTAAAACCGTAACTTGTGAAACTTGTTTTGATAAACTAGTAAACACAAGGATTGAAAATGTAAATATCTAAAAGTATAGGGTTTAATAAATATTATCCGTGGCAAATTAAACCCTAGCGACCATTTTGGGAAGTTTCTAAAAGTTATTTTGTCATTTTATAACCCTAAGGACTATTCTTGTAAATTGCCGAAACTTAAAGAAGCCCTAGGGGCTGTTTTATAATTTTTATATAGTTACAAAACCTAGATAATACTAGGGGGACTAAATCTGCCATAAGCCAAAACTTAAACAAGCCCTAGGTACCAAATGTGTAATAATCTGAAAGTTTACTTGTTTAAAAATATGGAGGGACTAGTTTTGCCACATTCCGAAACATTAACTAGCCCTAACCCTAAAATCTATTTTAATTATGATAAAACATAATTAAAAGTCTAGATCATGAGGATTAATGTATAAGCTTAAGTTTGTGATAAATAAAATATTTTATAAATATTAAATAATTTATGAAAACTTTAGAGTTAAATAAAATAATATTTTTATTTTTATGAAATATTTATTTATATTTTCTTTACAAAATAAATTGAATAAACAAGATGAATATGTGCTATTAAAACATGTACACATATACTTTTAAGAAATAAAATTATATGAACGCTAATTAAATTGAAAGTTACTACATAAATATATTATAAGTAAAACCCCTTATGTTTACTTAAATATAGAACTTGGTTATAAATTTAATTAGATGTTATTGATACAAGTACTATAAACATAGATTAATATTTTTAAGTGAAACATTTTCTTTTATGTTCACTTAAATGTAAAACTTAATTGTAAGATTGAATGAGTATTAATACATGTATGCTAACTGATATTAATAGTTAAACATTTTATGTTTTCTTAGAAATGAAACTTATATAAATAAGTTTAAATGAATATTGATGCTACTTGAGCTACGGTTATTTAGATAAATACCATAGTAGGAATAAACTGAATAAAATCCGTATAAGCATACATATATGTTCTTCGTACTATCTGATTAGGCATAACTTTGGTGTGAGCTTTATTTGGATACCCGTGTTAAACAAGCAATTACCTACTCCCAGGTGAGTTTACAGCCCCATTTAAACTTTTGTAAAACTTTCCCTTTTGGGGAAGAAAATATGCAAACATATATTGGACACATCTGGATTGTATAAACTGGATTATGATTGCTTACTATTGAAACTGTTAAATTTTTGTAAATCGCCCGAATGTTATAAATAGATCTATTAGGGATTGACCATCCCCGTCTGGGTGAGTCATGCTCACTGTGCCTTGGTCGGGACAACAGACGTATACCATGTTGGAACTGGAATGGGTGTCTTTCTGTAAGAAACTACGTCCTCATCTGTTGAGGACTATGGGGTTAAGCTTCAATTTCTAGTAATAAACAAATGTTATTTACATTTTAGTAAAAATGCTTTGTGCATTATTACTTCTATGATTATTGTATGTCCAAACTAATTAATTGTTAAAATCGGTAAATTCACCAACTTTATGTTGACCCTGTTAGTATGTTTTGCACAGGAATATGAAGTTAGTACGTGGTGTGTGCATCGTCTCCAGCATCTTAGAAGTCTGCATCATAGGACTCGTCAGGGGTTCTATTTGGGAAACAAAAACAATCACCTATTGTCTTGTTTAAATTTTTTTTTATTTATTTGTTTGAATAAATATGTAATCTAATTTGACTAACTTTTATCTTATGCTCTATGGACTATATGCTATCGATCCACCCTTGTGACGTCTCCGGGGATATTTTTCGCATATTTTACCCTACCCGGGGTGTCACAGAGAATGGTATCAGAGCATTAGTTATAGAGGACCAGATAAATTTTTAAATAAAATAAAAATAAAATGATTTTTCTTTTATTTAAAATTGGACTATAACTTATAAAAACTCTTTTTGCGATTTATTTTGGGACCGTCTTAGTTAAGCATATAGATCTTAGGGAATTTTATGCTATTTGAACTAATTGAATATATATATATATATATATATATATATATATATATATATATATATATATATATATATATATATATATATATATATATATATATATATATATATATATATATATATATATATATATATATATATATATATATATATATATATATATATATATATATATATATATATATATATATATATATATATATATATATATATATTTATATATATATATATATATATATATATATATATATATATATATTATATATATATATATATATATATATTTATATATATATATATATATATATATATATATATATATATATATATATATATATATATATATATATATATATATATATATATATATATATATATATATATATATATATAATATATATATATATATATATATATATATATATATATATATAATATATATATATATATATATATATATATATATATATATATATATATATATATATATATCTATATATATATATATATCTATATATATATATATATATATATATATATATATATATATATATATATATATATATATATATATATATGTGTTACTACACTTGTTTATTAATACTATTTAGTAAGATATTGCTATATGTTATACGTGCTAATCTTGAAAATTTTACACTACATAGTAAAATACTGAAATGAGAATATGAGTAATATCTAACTAAACTTCACACTTACAAACTGTTAATGAACTACTTACATGATAATATATATATATCTATATATATATATATATCTATATATATATATATATATATCTATATATATATATATATATATATATATATATATATATATATATATATATATATATAGATATATATATATATATATATATATATATATATATATATATATATATATATATATATATATAATATAATATATATATATATATATATATATATATATATATATATATATATATATATATATATATATATATATATATATATATATATATATATATATATGTATTAACATTGTAACCTTAAAACATTCTAATAATTGTTTAAAAGGGATATATTTCATAAAGCTTGTAATCTAAATAATATTGTTCTTTGTTTGTAAGCTCATACTCACTTCAAACTTAAAATGATATTATTTCATATCATCATGACTCCGCCTACTGCATCTACGACACTTCTACCAGTAGTATCTCCAACCCAGTTGTTTGTTCATCTTCACGATCGGCGCAATATGGATGGTTGTCAGCCTCGGATTTAGTGGATGACCCAACTATCGAGGCTGTACTCCCAAAGGACCCATTTCCTACCTCCACATCAGCTATACTGGCCCCAACCTCGATGGAAGAGGACCAGGTTCCTCCTAGCCTAGCACCTTCCGTGTCTCCAACCTTATCATCGGGCCATTTCTCCGGGTCCGTACCCGTCACTACTTATGAGACCGGGGAAGGCTCCAGAACGAGACATGTCGATCCCGTTCAAGCTCAGATTGTTGCACTGGCCTCACGCCAGGAGAAAGAGATATTGGACCTCCGTAATCTATTGATGGCCGGCAAACAAGGCCGCATCATTATCCATGATCGTATTGACACTTTCTCCCGCACCATGAGAAGAGAAGCCCAGGCCACTAAGGGTGTCCGGGCTAAGACTAATAAAGCATTAAAGTGGCTTATAGAGGAAAACCATCGTCTTCACCAGCGTATCCAGGTCATGGCGGGTCCTCAGCATCAGACCCATACGGCCCTATCTGCTCAGGAGCAATCGTTGTCTATCTTTTGTGATCTCGCCATCGTCCGACATGACGGGATTACAGTAGAGATGACTCATCTCTGTGGAGCCACCAATAGGCTCCAGAATCATTTGCTGACAGCATTTCATGTGCTCAAGGAGACCCGAGCGACGATTCGAGCATTACAGGGTTCCCGAAGAGCATTTGTAGCTCCACCAGCTTCATCAACACCATCAGCACCAGCCATGCCTAGTGGATCATCTAGGCAAGACTAGTATAGATGTACCGGAATTCATGTACATTATGACAAGCTTACGGATTGTATCCCAGCTATCATAATATGAGACCTTCGTACTTTTATTTCTTTTTAAGCTTTTGTTGATACATTTATGTGTTGTACCTTCTTTTCTGGCATGTATTTTTGGGATTTAATATACTTAAGACTATGTGTACCATTACCTAGGACAAGGCTAGCTAAGTCTCTGTCCCGGATTTGATATGCTCGATGAATGTTTAATTCCTTATGGAAATTTGCATGCAATCATTCTCTTATGTTATATCTTTTGTGCAAAATATTATATTATGAAATCCTGACAGGTTATCCAAATTTGTAATGAATTTTACGCATGAAATCATCTCTTGCAAATAATATAAAACTTGCACTAACGTTTGAAATAATAGTCTCATTTTGTGTATGATTATAGACAAATGGTGATTACGCTATCAAACCCCAAAAATGCAATCGCTCCCAAGAACGCTCACACCGAGGCTCCTGAAGCTACTCATAATGTTACCACTGCTCAACTTAGAGAGATGATTGGTGAAGGCATTTCGGCAGCTATGACAGCTAGAGAATTTAATATGAGCAGTGAACCGAATCACAACATGCACAGAAACAACTTCAACAAGGGTTGTTCATACCCCGACTTCTTGAAATGCAAACCCTCATACTACCGAGGAAAATAAGGAGTTGCTGAATTGATTCAATGGTTTGAAAGACTAGAGACAGTTTTCCACATCAGCGGTTGTGCTGACGAGAACAAAGTTAAGTTTGCCACGTGCACCCTACATGAGAGTGCCCTTACCTGGTGGAACTCTGTGGTCGCCATCCTTGGACAAGACACTGCCTATACTCTCACTTGGGCCAACCTCAAGGAAATAATGACTAAGAAGTATTGTCCTAGAGGTGAAATGAAGAAGTTGGAAGTCGAGCTGTGGGATCTCAAGTGTGAGAACAATGATATCTTTTGGTACAACCAAAGATTTCAAGAGTTAAGCTTGATGTGCACCAGAATGTCCCCTCTAAGGAGTGAGAAGATTGAGAAGTATGTCAGTGGACTCCCTGACAACATTCATGACAGTGTGCTAGCTTCACAACCCACTACCATAGAAGGTGCAATGAAATTCGCGACAGAGCTGATCAACAAGCGACCTCACAACCTGTCCGAAAGACAAACGGACAACAAGCGGAAGTCGAGTAGAACTACTCGTAGTCGGCCTCGACGATCTTCCAAAAGACAACGCATTGAGCAAACTGATGATACTACTTCCACAACCCGCAACAAGAAATACTTAGGATCCAAACCTAAGTGTTTAAAGTGCGACTACCATCATGATGCTGGAAAGCAGTGTAAAGGGAACCAAAACCCCGCAAGTGAATGTCATCATGAGCCAAAGAAAGTTGTAGTATGTTATGCATGTGGTACCTCTGTACATGTAAGACTTGATTGTCCCAAATTGGCCAACTAGAAGGAGGACAACAAAGGAACCCCATCACAAGTATACATGACTGGCGATGCCCAAGCCAATTCAAATTCCAACATCGTCACCGGTACATTTCTACTAAACCAGCGATATGCATCTGTCCTATTTGACACCGGGGCAGATCGAAGCTTTATCTCAACAGAATTAGTAGAGTATTGGAAATTACTCCATCAGTCTTAGACTCCTACTATACGGTAGAACTAGCTGACGGAAAAATTGTGAAAGTTGGCACCATTATTCGAGGTTGTACTTTAAACCTCTCCAATCACCCGTTCGGCATCGATTTGATCCCAGTAAGTCTTGGTAGCTTTGATGTCATCATTGGCATGGATTGGCTGTCGAAGTACCATGCACTCATCGTATGTGATCAAAAACTGGTTCGTGTACCTTGGGGAGATGAAACCTTGATTATACGAGGGGATGGTAACCCTGATATAATCAACACTAGACTTAGTGTCATTTCTTGCACCAAAGCACAAAGGTACTTGACCATAGGATGCCCTATCTTCCTAGCACACATCTCCAATATAGAGGAAGAAGACAAACCTGAAGAGATTAGAATCGAGGATGTGTCAATTGTCCAAGATTTTCCTGAGGTATTTCCTGAGGAACTGTCGGGTATGCCCCCAGTACGACAGATAGAATTCCAGATTGATTTATATCCTGGGGCTGCACCTGTAGCTAAGGCACCCTACAGGCTAGCACCATCGGAATTGAAGGAACTGGCCAAACAACTATAGGAACTATCATAAAAAGGATTCATTAGGCCTAGCTCTTCTCCATGGGGAGCCCCCGTTCTGTTTGTCAAGAAGAAAGACGGTTCTTTTCGAATGTGCATTGATTACCGGGAATTGAACAAACAAACGATAAAGAATCGCTATCCTTTACCTCGCATTGACCACTTGTTTGATCAACTCCAGGGATCAAGCATGTATTCTAAGATTGATCTGAGGTCTGGGTACCATCAATTGAGAGTCCGGGAAGAAGATATCCCTAAGACAGCTTTCAGAACTCGTTATGGTCATTTCGCATTTAGAGTTATGCCTTTTGGGTTGACAAATACACCGGCAATATTCATAGATCTCATGAACCGGGTATGTAAACCCTATTTGGACAAATTCGTAATAGTCTTCATCGACGACATACTTGTTTACTCCAAAAACAAGCAAGACCATGCTGAGCATCTGGCCCAAGTACTGAAAATACTCAAGGAAGAGCAGCTCTATGCCAAATTTTCCAAATGCGTGTTCTGGATAACCAGAGTCTATTTCCTAGGACACGTCATTGACAGCGATGGTATTCATGTAGATCCTGCAAAGGTTGAATCCGTCAAGAGTTGGGCATCTCCCAAATCACCAACGGAGATCCACCAATTCCTAGGACTCGGCGGATACTATCGTCGATTCATTGAAGACTTCTCCAAAATATCAAAACCAATGACAAAACTCACTCAGAAAGGAGTAAAATTTAATTGGGGAGTAAAAGAGGAATCAGCTTTCCAATTGATAAAACAGAAGTTGTGTAGTGCGCCTCTCCTATCCTTACCTGAGGGAAATGATAACTTTGAGGTATATTGTGACGCCTCATATAAAGGATTGGGAGCAGTGTTGATGCAAAGAAAGAAAGTGATTGCCTACGCTTCTAGACAACTGAAGAAGCATGAGAAAAACAACACTACCCACGAATTAGAACTTGGAGCAGTGGTCTTTGCCTTAAAAATATGGAGGCATTACCTTACGGGACAAAATGTACAGTGTACACCGACCACAAGAGCCTGCAACACATATTAGATCAAAAAGAGCTTAATATGAGGCAGCGTCGTTGGATCGAACTATTAACCAATTACGATTGTGAAATCAAATACCATCCAGGTAAAGCAAACGTAGTCGCTGATGCACTAAGCCGTAAAGATAAAGACCCACCCATGAGGGTTCGAGCCCTAACCATGACCATCAACCTGGATCTGCCCAAGCAAATCCTTGAAGCACAAACTCAGGCACATAAACCCAAAAATCTCTAGAAAGAGGATATAGGAGGAATGCTTCGAACTGCCCTCTCTAAAGAAAAACTGGAACCAAGGGCGGACGGAACATTGTGCTTACACGGGAGGAGTTGGTTACCCCGTTACGTGAATTTGAGGGACATAATCATGCATGAGTCCCATAAATCCAAATACTCAATACATCCAGCATCGGAAAAGATGTATCAGGATATGAGGAAATTGTATTGGTGGTCCAACATGAAGGCTGACATCGCCAATTATGTTCAGAAATGTCTGACATGCGCGCGTGTCAAAACAGAACACCAAAGGCCATCCGGTCTACTGGTACAGCCTAAGATACCTGAATAGAAGTGGGAAAATATCACCATGGATTTCGTGACCAAACTCCCAAAATCATCTCGTGGATATGATGCCATTTGGGTGATAGTCGACCGACTCACCAAGTCGGCTTATTTCATACCCATTAAGGAATCCGACTCCTTATCCAAGTTGGAAAGGACCTACCTTAAGGAAATTGTAACCAAACATGGGGTACCAGTCTCAAAAATCTTTGACCAAGATAGCAGATTGACCTCCGACTTCTGGAAGGCTCTCCAACGAGCCCTGGGTACCCAACTAGATATGAGCACCACCTATCATCCCCAAACGGATGGTCAAAGTGAGCGAACTATCCAAACTCTAGAAGACATGCTAAGGGCATGTGTGATTGATTTTGGAAATAGTTGGGTCGAGCATATACCTTTGGTTGAGTTCTCCTACAACAATAGCTATCACGCCAGTATCAAGGCAGCCCCTTTTGAAGCCCTTTATGGAAGGAAATGTCGTTCTCCCATATGTTGGGCAGAGGTAGGCGAGTTCCAACTCACTGGGCCTGAATTGATTCAGGATACTATAGACTGAATCGTCCTTATAAAGCAAAGATTGCAAGTTGCTCGTGATCGACAAAAGAGCTACGCGGATCAAAAACGCAGACCCGTGCAGTTCAAAGTAGGAGATCACGTCATGTTAAAAGTATCACCATGGAAGGGAATTATACGATTTGGGAAGCGGGGAAAGTTCACGATATGTGGGTCCTTTCAAAGTGATAGCCAAGATCGGGGAAGTGGCTTACCGCTTAGAATTGCCGCCAAATTTAAGTCGGATACACCCCACCTTTCATGTGTCAAATCTGAAAACGTGCTACACAGAGGAACCTTTGGTTATGCCCTTAGAGGGAGTCCATATCGATGACCAACTCGAATACACCGAGACACCGGTGGAAATCATGGAGAGAATGACCAAGAAGTTGAAACGTAGCCGCATCCCGTTAATCAAAGTACGATGGGACTTAATGAGAGGCCCCGAGTACACCTGGGAACGAGAAGACATCTTCAAAGCCAAATACCCTCATCTTTTCACTTAAAAGATAACTACGTTTTAGTAGCTTTGAGGACAAAGATAAAATTACGGAGTGGTGCTGTAAAATCCATGATTTTACCATGATTTCATGTAATAAGATTCACCCATAAATCCTAAATAATCACTCATGTGTTGTGCATCTTTAAGTTGTGTGTGAATTTGATCACTATGTACTTATACTTCTACAACTACTTTGCTATGGAAATATGATGCATAACTAAACTTGGTACATAAGACTAGGATCACAAGTATTGAAAGTTACAACAACTATATATGCCTAACACTTCAACAAATTATGGGAAATTGTTGCATGAGGTAGTACTACATATATATATGTATGTGTACATTATAAACATATACATATACACTTTGGACTAGCCCAAAGTCCACTACCTTGTGTGCTAGCCCAACACAAGCCCACAACTTGAGCCCATCTCCCCTTTTTTGGCTAAGAATGACAGGCATTTCTCTTAGGTGGAAGGTGAAGAGACCCCTTGGGAATACAAGTGTCATGCATTAAGAACATAAGTGTCTACACTTGGCACTGTTTCCCTTACCAAGGTGTTCACACCCTTACATGCCTTTCTCTCTCCTTTTAGCCGAAAACACACTTACCCTTCACATTCACTCTCAACTAGATCTCACCCTCTCCTCCTTTTTCCTCTCAAGCAATTCGGCTATAAGCCACCAAAAATCCAAGTTTGTTCACTAGATCTACTAGATCATTTCCTCATAGTAATCCCAAATCTATAGGTAGCATAATCATCATCCTTGGAAGTACTATACCAAGCCCTAGCCGAACCTAAAAGGTCACGGCTTGGTTAATAATTGGAGTCTCCCTCATCATCTTGACTAGATCTCTAACCTCCTTGTTCATATAGATCTTACTTGGTAACATTTAGGCAAAAAGGTATACACATCATATTCTTTAAATCTTTCATGCATGCATCATCATACACATATAAACACAAGTAAATAACGTGTTAAAATCAAGATTTGATAAAGCTATGACCCTTATAGGTTACGACATATTATGCAAATCATGTTCATGATTTAAAAATCTTTTAATAAGAAACTCATGACTTATATGTTATGTTTAAACTTGATTTAAAAACCATATGAAACCTTTTATAAATATATACATTGCATGAGTTACAAATCTTGTTTTATGGGACTTTGGTTAGATAATAACTATAGATTTCATGAAATGAACTTGTGCAACTTAAAGATCAAGAAAACCATGACCTTAAAGGTCACGGCTAAATTAAGTGGAGACTATATGATTGGTTTTCTATGTTTTGAATCATGGAATATGAAAGGTAACATGTTAAATGGAATATTAAAAATCATCAAAGTAACTTATGTGAATATTTGTAGTCGTGGGTTTTATATGACCCTAAATGGGTTAGATGTACATGCATGTTATTATACAACCTAGATCTAGTAATAAGTTTAAGTGTTAATTTAACATGATAAACATGAAATAAGCTTATAGATCTTATGGGAATATTGGGAGAAAAAAATATAGCCGTGGGCTATACCTTGTTTTCTTGGAATAATAATAACCTCGGGAACATGCATGTAACCTAGATAATTATGATGTGTTTTTGTAAATATTTACAAGACTTTAAAACTAGCTAATATGTTCATCTTAGAAATACCAAGATTTAGAAATATGGCCGTGGACTATATATGAGTAAACATGGATCTATGATTGATTTTAGGTCTATACATAATTTAGATCTCATTTTGGACTTATGACTTGTTTACTTGATTTGTACATAGATAAATCTAATTTGAAACATCACATAAAACAAGTATAAGTTTTATTCTTGTATTTTAGATTTAAAACTAAATATGAATAAGCTCATAATAAACTTATAAGAATATCCTAAGTTAAAACTTACATAAAATGTAGAGTAGTGGTAATGGACTATTTAAGCCCATGAAATATTAATCCAAAACTTAATGGACATAATAAGCCCATATAATAAATCCTAGTAATTTAATGGACTTAAGATTACACTTAGGCTCATTTAACTAATTAAAGGACTTAAAACTGTATTTAGGCCCAATAAATGATTTAAAGACCCATGTAAATAAATTAGTGGACTTGAGATATATTTAAGCCCACTAAAATATCCTATTAGATGTTTAGCCCATTTAATGAGCCATATAAAGTTTGAATGAAAAAATAAAAGTTTTTATAAGAAAATATAACTCATAAAAACTTTTTAGATGAAAATGACAATTTATAAAACTTAAGGACTAAAACCATAACTTATGAAACTTGTTTTGATAAACTAGTAAACACAAGGACTGAAAATGTAAATATCCAAAAGTCTAGGGTTTAATAAATATTATCCGTGGCAAATTAAACCCTAGGGACCATTTTGGGAAGTTTTTAAAAGTTATTTTGTCATTTTATAACCCTAAGGACTATTCTTGTAAATTGCCGAAACTTAAAGAAGCCCTAGGGGCTGTTTTGTAATTTTTATATAGTTACAAAACCTAGATAATACTAGGGGGACTAAATCTGCCATAAGCCGAAACATAAACAAGCCCTAGGTACCAAATGTGTAATAACCCGAAAGTTTGCTTGTTTAAAAATATGGAGGGACTAGTTTTTCCATATTCTGAAATATTAACTAGCGCTAACCCTAAAAGCTATTTTAATTATGATAAAACATAATTAAAATTCAAGATCATGAGGATTAATGTATAAGCTTAAGTTTGTGATAAATAAATTATTTTATAAATATTAAATAATTTATGAAAACTTTAGAGTTAAATAAAATAATATTTTATTTTTATGAAATATTTATTTATATTTGCTTTACAAAATAAATTGTATAAACAAGATGAATATGTGCTATTAAAACATGTACTCATATACTTTTAAGAAATAAAATTATATGAACGCTAATTAAATTGGAAGTTACTACATAAATATATTATAAGTAAAACCCCTTATGTTTACTTAAATATAGAACATGGTTATAAATTTAATTAGATGTTATTGATACAAGTACTATAAACATGGATTAATATTTTTAAGTGAAACATTTTCTTTTATGTTCATTTAAATGTAAAACTTAATTGTTAGATTGAATGAGTATTAATACATGTATGCTAACTGATATTAATAGTTAAACATTTTATGTTTTCTTAGAAATGAAACTTATATAAATAAGTTTAAATGAATATTGATGCTACTTGAGCTACGGTTATTTAGATAAATACCATAGTATGAATAAACTGAATAAAATCCGTATAAGCATACATATATGTTCTTTGTACTATCTATTAAGACTGGACTATCTGATTAGGCATAACTTTGGTGTGAGCTTTATTTGGATACCCGTGTTAAACAAGCAATTGCCTAATCCCAGGTGAGTTTACATCCCCATTTAAACTTTGATAAAACTTTCCCTTTTGGGGAAGAAAATATGCAAACATATATTAGACACATCTGGATTGTATAAACTGGATTATGATTGCTTACTATTGAAACTGTTAAATTGTTGTAAATCGCCTGAATGTTATAAATAGATCTATTAGGGATTGACCATCCCCGTCGGGGTGAGTCATGCTCACTGTGCCTTGGCCGGGACAACAGACGTATACCATGTTGGAACTGGAATGAGTGTCTTTCTGTAAGACACTACGTCCTCATCTGTTGAGGACTATGGGGTTAAGCTTATGTTTCTAATAATAAACAAATGTTATTTACATTTTACTAAGAATGCTTTGTGCATTATTACTTCTATGATTATTGTATGTCCAAACTAATTAATTGTTAAAATCTGTAAATTCACCAACTTTATGTTGACCCCGTTAGTATGTTTTGCACAAGAATATGAAGTTAGTACGTGGTGTGTGCATGGTCTCCAGCATCTTAGAAGTCTGCATCATAGGACTCGTCAGGGGTTCTATTTGGGAAACAAAAACAATCACCTACTGTCTTGTTTAAAAACAATTTTTATTTATTTGTTTGAATAAACATGTAATCTGATTTGACTAACTTTTATCTTATGCTCTATGGACTACATGCTATCGATCCACCCTTGTGACATCTCCGGGGATATTTTCCGCATATTTTGACCCTACCCGGGGTGTCACAGAGAATGGTATCAGAGCATTAGTTATAGGGAACCAGATAAATTTTTAAATAAAATATAAATAAAATGATTTTTCTTTTATTTAAAACTAGACTATAACTTATAAAAACTCTTTTTGGGATTTTATTTTGGGACCGTCCTAGTTAAGCATATAGATCTTAGGGCATTTTATACTATGTGAACTAATTGAATATATATATATATGTTTACTACACTTGATTATTAATAATGTTTAGTAAGATATTGCTATATGTTAGACGTGCTAATCTTGAAAATTTTTACACTACATAGTAAAATACTGAAATGAGAATATGAGTAATATTAAGCTAAACTTCACACTTACAAATTGATAATGAACTACTTACATGATAATACATATATATATATATATATATATATATATATATATATATATATATATATATATATATATATATATATATATATATATATATATATATATATATATATATATATATATATATATATATATATATATATATATATATATATATATATATATATATATATATATATATATATATATATATATATATATATATATATATATATATATATATATATATATATATATATATATATATATATATATATATATATATATATATATATATATATATATATATCTATATATATATATATATATATATATATATATATATATATATATATATATATATATATATATATTTATATATATATATATATATATATGTATAAGTATGAATAACTATAACCTTAAAACATTCTAATAATTGTTTAAAAGGGATATATTTCATAAAGCATGTAATCTAAATAATATTATTCTTTGTTTGTAAACTCATACTCACTTCAAACTTAAAATGATATTATTTCAGAGAATCATGACTCCGCCTACTGCATCTACGACTCTTCTACTAGTAGTATCTCCTACCCTAGTTGTTTGTTCATCTCCACGATCGGCGCAGTATGGATGGTTGTCAGCCTCGGATTTAGAGCATGACCCAACTATCGAGGTTGTACTCCCAAAGGACCCATTTCCGACCTCCACATCAGCTATACTGGCCCTAAACTCGATGGATGAGGACCAGGTTCCTCCTAGCCTAGCACCTTCCGTGTATCCAACCTTATCATGGGGCCATTTCTCCGGGTCCGTACCCGTCTCTACTTATGAGACCGGGGAAGGCTCCAGAATGAGACATGTCGATCCCGTTCAGGCTCAGATTGCTGCAATGCCCGCACGCCAGGAGAAAGAGATATTGGACCTTCGTAATCTACTGATGGCCGACAAACAAGGTCGCACCGTCATCCATGATCGTATTGACACTTTCTCCCGCACCATGAGAAGAGAAGCCCAGGCCACTAAGGGTGTCCGAGCTAAGACTAATAAAGCATTGAAGTGGCTTATAGAGGAAAACCATCGTCTTCACCAGCGTATCCAAGTCATGGAGGGTCCTCAGAATCAGACCCATACGGCCCTATCTGCTCAGGATCAATCTTTGTCTATCTTTTGTGATCTCGCCACCGTCCGACATGACGGGATTACAGCAGAGATGACTCATCTCCGGGGAGCCACCAATAGGCTCCAGACTCATTTGCTGACAGCATTTCATGTGCTCAAGGAAACCCGAGCGACGTTTCGAGTATTACAGGGTTCCCGAAGAGCATTTGTAGCTCCACCAGCTTCATTAACACCATCAGCACCAGCCATGCCTAGTGGATCATCTAGGCAAGACTAGTATAGATGTACCGGAATTTATGTACATTATGACAAGCTTACGGATTGTATCCCAGCTATCATAATATGAGACCTTCGTACTTTTATTTCTTTTCAAGATTTTGGTGATACATTTATGTGCTGTACCTTTCTTTTCTGGCATGTATTTTTGGGATTTGATATACTTAAGACTATGTGTACCATTACCCAGGACAAGGCTAGCTAAGTCTTTGTCCCGGATTTGATATGCTCGATGAATGTTTAATTCCTTATGGAAATTTGCATGCAATCATTCTCTTATGTTATATCTTTTGTGCAAAATATTATATTATGAAATCCTGACAGGTTATCCAAATTTGTTATGAATTTTACGCATGAAATCATCTCATGCAATTAATATCAAACTTGCACTAACGTTTGAAATAATAGTCTCATTTTGTGTATGATTATAGACAAATGGTGATTACGCGATCAAACCCCAAAAATGCAATCACTCCCAACACCGCTCACACCGAGGCTCCTGAAGCTACTCATAATGTTACCACTGCTCAACTTAGAGAGATGATTGGTGAAGGCATTTCGGCAGCTATGACAGCCAGAGAATTTAATATGAGCAGTGAACCGAATCACAACATGCACAAAAAAAACTTCAACAGGGGTTGTTCATACCCCGACTTCTTGAAATGCAAACCCTCATACTATCGAGTAAAAGAAGGAGTTGTTGAATTGATGCAGTGGTTTGAAAGACTAGAAACAACTTTCCACATCAGCGGTTGTGCTGACGAGAACAAAGTTAAGTTTGCCACGTGCACCCTACATGAGAGTGCCCTTACCTAGTGGAACTCTGTGGTCGCCATCCTTGGACAAGACACTGCCTATACTCTTACTTGGGCCAACCTCAAGGAAAGAATGACTGAGAAGTATTGTCCTAGAGGATAAATGAAGAAGTTGGAAGTCGAGCTGTGGGATCTCAAGTTTGAGAACAATGATAGCTTTTGGTACAACCAAAGATTTCAAGAGTTAAGCTTGATGTGCACCAGAATGTTCCCTCTAAGGAGTGACAAGATTGAGAAGTATGTCAGTGGACTCCCTAACAACATTCATGACAGTGTGCTAGCTTCACAACCCACTACCATAGAAGGTGGAATGGAATTCGTGACAGAGCTGATCAGCAAGCGAGCTCACAACCTGTCCGAAAGACAAACGGACAACAAGCAGAAGTCGAGTAGAACTACTCGTAGTCGGCCCCGACGATCTTCCAAAAGACAACGCATTGAGCAAACTGATGATTCTACTTCCACAACCCGCAACAAGAAATACTTAGGATCCAAACCTAAGTCTTTAAAGTGTGACTACCATTATGATGCTGGAAAGCAATATAAAGGGAACCAAAACCCCGCAAGTGAAAGTCATCATGAGTCAAAGAAAGTTGTAGTATGTTACGGATGTGGGGACTCTGGACATGTAAGACTTGATTGTCCCAAATTGGTCAACTGGAAGGAGAACAACAAAGGAACCCCATCACAAGTATACATGATTGGCGATGCCCAAGCCAATTCAAATTCCAACATCGTCACCAGTACATTTTTACTAAACCAACGATATGCATCTTTCCTATTTGACATCGAGGCAGATCGAAGCTTTATCTCAACAGAATTTAGTAGAGTATTGGAAATTACTCCATCGGTCTTAGACTCCTACTATACAGTAGAACTAGCTGACGGAAAAATTGTGACAGTTGGCACCATTATTCAAGGTTGTACTTTAAACCTCTCCAATCACCCGTTCGACATCGATTTGATCCCAGTAATTCTTGGTAGCTTTGATGTCATCATTGGCATGGATTGGCTGTCGAAGTACCATGAAGTCATCGTATGTGATAAAAACTGGTTCGTGTACCTTGGGGAGATGAAACCTTGATTATACAAGGGATGGTAACCCTGATATAATCAACACTAGACTTAGTGTCATTTCTTGCACCAAAGCACAAAGGTACTTGACCAGAGGATGCCCTATCTTCCTAGCACACATCTCCAAAATAGAGGAAGAAGACAAACCTGAAGAGATCAGAAACGAGGATGTGCCAATTTTCCGAGATTTTCCTGAGGTATTTTTTGTGGAACTGCCGGGTATGCCCCCAGTACGACAGATAGAATTCCAGATTGATTTAATTCTTGGGGCTGCACCTGTAGAAAGGCACCATACAGGCTAGCACCATCAGAATTGAAGGAACTGGCCAAACAACTCCAGGAACTATCAGAAAAAGGATTTATTAGGCCTAGCTCTTCTCCATGGGGAGCCCCCGTTCTTATTGTCAAGAAGAAATACGGTTCTTTTCGAATGTGCATCGATTACCGGGAATTGAACAAACTAACGATAAAGAATCACTATCCTTTACCTCGCATTGACGACTTGTTTGATCAACTCCAGGGATCAAGCATGTAATCTAAGATTGATCTGAGGTCTGGGTACTATCAACTGAGAGTCCGGGAAGAAGATATCCCTAAGACATCTTTCAGAACTCGTTATGGTCATTTCGAATTTAGAGTTATGCCTTTTGGGTTGACAAGTGCACCAGCAATATTCATGGATCTCATGAACCGGGTATGTAAACCCTATTTGGACAAATTCGTAATAGTCTTCATCGACGACATACTTGTTTACTCCATAAACAAGCAAGACCATGCTGAGCATCTGGCCCAAGTACTGAAAATACTAAAGGAAGAGCAGCTATATGCCAAATTTTCCAAATGCGAGTTCTGGATACCCAGAGTCCATTTCCTAGGACACGTCATTGACAGCGATGGTATTCACGTAGATCCTGCAAAGGTTGAATCCGTCAAGAGTTGGGCATCTCCCAAATCACCAACGGAGATCCGCCAATTCCTAGGACTCGCCGGATACTATCGTCGATTCATTGAAGACTTCTCCAAAATAGCCAAACCAATGACAAAACTCACTCTGAAAGGAGTAAAGTTTAATTGGGGAGAAAAGGAGCAACCAGCTTTCTAATTGATAAAACAGAAGTTGTGTAGTGCGCCTCTCCTATCCTTACCTGAGGGCAATGATGACTTTGAGGTATATTGTGACACCTCATATAAAGGATTGGGATCAGTGCTGATGCAAAGAAAGAAAGTGATTGCCTACGCTTCTAGACAACTGAAGAAGCATGAGAAAAACCACACTACCCACGACTTAGAACTTGGAGCAGTGGTCTTTGCCTTAAAATTATGGAGGCATTACCTTTACGGGACAAAGTGTACAGTGTACACCGACCACAAGAGCCTGCAACACATATTAGATCAATAACAGCTTAATATGAGGCAGCGTCATTGGATCGAACTATTAAGCAATTACGATTGTGAAATCAAATACCATCCAGGTAAAGCAAACATAGTCGCTGATGAACTAACATGAGGGTTCGAGCCCTAACCATGACCATCAACCTGGATCTGCCCAAGCAAATCCTTGAAGCACAAACTCAGGCACAGAAACCCGAAAATCTCTGGAAAGAAGACATAGGAGGAATGCTTCGAACTGACCTCTCTAAAGAGAAACTAGAACCAAGGGCGGACGGAACATTGTGCTTACACGGGAGGAGTTGGTTACCCCGTTACGGGAATTTGAGGGACATAATCCTGCATGAGTCACATAAATCCAAATACTCAATACATCCAGGATCGGAAAAGATGTATCAGGATATGAGGAAATTGTATTGGTGGCCCAACATGAAGGCTGACATCGCCACTTATGTTCAGAAATGTCTGACATGCGCGCGTGTCAAAACAGAACACCAAAGGCCATCCGGTCTACTGGTACAGCCTAAGATACCTGAATGGAAGTGGGAAAATATCACCATGGATTTCGTGACCAGACTCCCAAAATCATCTCGTGGATATGATGCCATTTGGGTGATAGTCGACCGACTCACCAAGTCTGCTCATTTCATACCCATTAAGGAATCCGACTCCTTATCCAAGTTGGCAAGGACCTACCTTAAGGAAATTGTAACCAAACATGGGGTACTATTCTCAATAATCTGTGACCGGGACAACAGATTCACCTCCAACTTCTGGAAGGCTCTCCAACGAGCCCTGGGTACCCAACTGGATATGAGCATCGCCTATCATCCCCAAACGGATGGTCAAAGTGAGCGAACTATCCAAACTCTAGAAGACATGCTAAGGGCATGTGTGATTGATTTTGGAAATAGTTGGGTCGAGCATATACCTTTGGTTGAGTTCTCCTACAACAATAGCTATCACGCCAGTATCAAGGCAGCCCCTTTTGAAGCCCTTTATGGAAGGACATGCCGTTCTCCTGTATGTTGGGCAGAGGTAGGCGAGTTCCAACTCACTGGGCCTGAATTGATTCAGGAGACTACAGACCGAATCGTCCTTATAAAGCAAAGATTGCAAGCTGCTCGTGATCGACAAAAGAGTTACGCGGATCAGAAACGCAGACCCGTGCAGTTCAAAGTAGGAGATCACGTCATGTTAAAAGTATCACCATGGAAGGGAATTATACGATTTGGGAAGCGGGGAAAGTTGAATCCACGATATGTGGGTCCTTTCAAAGTGATAGCCAAGATCGGGGATGTGGCTTACCGCTTAGAATTGCCGCTACAGTTAAGTCGGATACACCCCACCTTTCATGTGTCAAATCTGAAAAAGTGCTACGCAGAGGAACCTTTGGTTATGCCCTTAGAGGGAGTCCATATCGATGACCAACTCCAATACATCGAGACACCAGTGGAAATCATGGAGAGAATGACCAAGAGGTTGAATCGTAGCCGCATCCCGTTAATCAAAGTACGATGGGACTCAAAGAGAGGCCCCGAGTACATCTGGGAACGATAAGACATCTTCAAAGCCAAATACCCTCATCTTTTCACTTAAAAGATAACTACGTTTTAGTAGCTTTGAGGACAAAGCTAAAATAACGGGGTGGTGCTGTAAAATCCATGATTTTACCATGATTTCATGTAATAAGATTCACCAATAAATCCTAGAATAATCACTCATGTGTTGTGCATCTATAGGTTGTGTGTGAATTTGATCACTATGTACTTATACTTCTACAAATACTTTGCTATGGAAATATGATGCATAACTAACTTGGTACATAAGACTAGGATCACAAGTATTGAAAGTTACAACAACTATATATGCCTAATACTTCAACAAATTATGGGAAATTGTTGCATGAGGTAGTACTACATATATATATATATATGTATGTGTACATTATATACATATATACATATACACTTTGGACTAGCCCAAAGTCCACTACCTTGTGTGCTATCCCAACACAAGCCCACAACTTGAGCCCATCTCCCCTTTTTTGGCTAAGAATCACATGCATTTATGTTAGGTGGAAGGTGAAGATAAGCCTTGGGAATACAAGTGTCATGCATTGGGAACACAAGTGTCTACACTTGGCACTATTTCCCTTACCAAGGTGTTCACACCCTTACATGCCTTTCTCTCTCCTTTTAGCCGAAAACACACTTACCCTTCACATTCACTCTCAACTAGATCTCACCCTCTCCACCCTTTTCCTCTCAAGCAATTCGGCTATAAGCCACCAAAAATCCAAGTTTGTTCACTAGATCTACTAGATCTTTGCCTCATAGTAATCCCAAATCTATAGGTAGCATAATCATCATCCTTGGAAGTATTATACCAAGCCCTAGCCGAACCTAAAAGGTCACGGCTTGGTTAATAATTGGTGTCTCCTTCATCATCTTGACTAGATCTCTAACCTCCTTGTTCATATAGATCTTACTTGGTAATGTGACAAATCTAACATTTTCAGGTAGTGAAATATTTTCTCGTATAATATTTTGAAACTTATTTTTGTGTTGGTTGACGAACTCACAATTTACGGATTTAAATTTGGGCTTACGTGCATAATTTCGCGTCTTTTACGACTAAACCGGAAACCTTAGGATTACGTATTTACGTTTTTGAACTCCGTTTTTGATGAGACAATTTTTATTGGATTCGTTTTGTGACGGTGATTCATAATTTATAAAAACATTTTTCGTAAAACGACCCGAGGGCACGCAAATCGAGAAAACTAGAATCGAGAAATACCCGTAAACTAGTGAGATGGGACAAAACACTTTATCCCACCCCACTAGCAATATGGGACGGCAACTTGACACCACCACACATATGTGGCATCAAGTCTTAGCTAGCTTACAACATGTGTAAGCATATGCTTACACATTAAGCTAACCTTTCTCCACTAACACAAAACTAGCAAGTTGTTCCATTATACCATCGTTCTTACATGCAATCCACTCTAAAATCCTCTCAACTCTCCCTCTCTTGCCGTCCCAAATAAGCCAACAAACACCATCATTGATCTTTTCTAGCCATAAACCACATGTTTACTAGTCTTATTAAGGTGTTCTCTTGAAGCCTTGATCATTTGGTGGCCATATTAACATCTTTGGAGGTGATTTGCTTGTGTCCTAGGGCTGATTTTCCAACCTATGTTCTTGATATTTGATGGTCTTGGAGATACTTGTTGTGTTCATCAAGTTCTTGCCTTCCTAAAACAAGAAATCCACTTGGATTGGTAAAGAAGATCATCCTCTACATTTTTCTCTTATTATTTTGTAAAGAACAAATGTATTTTCTTTCATTTTGTATATGTATATGATGTATATATGATGATAAAAATGTTGTGTGGGGATCAAGTGTTGATAAATATGCTTAAAAATGATGATAACTATAAGAAATGAAGCTAAAATCTTGACTAATTAGTTGGCTGTATAAAAACAGTACATAACTAAAAGATGAACTGATAAAATTGCATGGTATGATCCATTTACAGTAAGTAGATGATGTTATACACATGTGAGAGTTGGCCATGCAATGGAATCAAAATAATGAGTGAGATATGATCAAAACAAGTTAGGTGGTGTAATCTGAATAAGCAGTTTTGTAAGGACTGTTAAGGCAACTTAGACTCAAAATGGGCAGTAGCTATAACTAAGTTATATGTAGCACATATTATGAAGAATTTTTCATCCAAAAATGAGCTTCTAAGTCTTTGTAGAACTCTAGATATGATAAAAATGGTGAATATGAAGTTAAAAATCAGATTTTGGAAATAATGTTTATTATTATTATATAAGCACTCACATTATAATTTATAAAATGTAATAATATAAACCCACTAACTTATAGAACTTATTTATATAAATGTATAAAAGGTTAATTAAATGGGTAAATTATATAAATGGTGGTAAAATAATATTTATAAGTAATAAAAACTATAAACTTGATTTTTACGACTTTTTCGGCTATCGCCGTAAAATTAACGTTTTTCGCCAAATAAAACTTAGACGACCAAACCCGTCTAATGTAAAGTTTATAAAAGTTGTATACTGATGTATAAGTAACTAATACAAGTAAAAACCGATAAAACCCGAACTATAAGAATTACGGACATTTACGAGCTAACTAAACCTATTGAACTAATAATTAGACTTAATAAGATAAATACTTGTAAAAAGAGCTTATTGGGCTTAACCCATTTGGGACCAACATGAAAAGTATATATACTGATCATATAGGTATAAAATGGATAAAAACAAGTTAAAGAACTTATAAAAGGCTTAATGGACTTAAATAGGTAAAATCGGTAAAACTAGTGAACTAGTAAGACGTTACCAAGACGTAAACACTAAAATGAGTAAACAAGGATGTATAAACCCACTTGATCATCATCATATGTACAAAATAATCATATGTATATTGTTATTTTGATAAAAGTCATTGGACCGAGTCGAAGACCGATTATTATTTATATAGGTTTCCGTGACCGAAGCACGCCCGTAGCCGATAATCCGCCTTTCATTAACAACGTGAGTTCATAGCCTCGCACTCTTTTAAATGTTTTATAAAATGATTTGTAAACCCGCGAGGGAGATAACATGCTAGATTTTTATAAAAATAGAACACAAGTAGTCCCGATTGTATGCTTAATGATATGGACCCGAATGATGCTATGACCCTATATTCGAGACTAAAAGGATTATTAGTAGTTAGGTTATGTCACAAAAGTCCCATTAGCATGAATTGTGAACTACCGGGTTTTGGTAGACGCTTATGCATTTGATAGTACTATTTGGGGACGATCACCCCAGTTCGTGCCTTGACGGTTGATCCCCGTCGTACCACATTGATTGGTAAGCGAATTTATGTATGAGAAGATTCCATAGCGTGATTTTTGTGACGACACGCTAACTTAGATGGGCAAATTGTTTGTCGGGTTCGCGGCCCGCTGTTTTTACAGTAAGGTAACAATGTCATGCGGCTAATAATAATCCTATAATCTATTCAATCTATATAATCTAAATAAACGATATGATACGACGCTATTAACGATGAATATATTACCTATCATGGTAATATAGAGACTGCGGTCTCATGGACGGTTTCAGATGTATGCTTGATTTATATATTGCGTGACTAGCAATATGTGGACTTACTTCCGATATTATACTTGTGTTCTGATTTTAAATGAATATAAATGATTGTTTTATCTAACGGTTTTCATTAAACTCTATGAATTCACTCGGCATTTGCTGATATAATTTTTTTGCATGTTTTCTATCTCAGGTGCTTGAAGGTAATCCGGATGGAGATCGACTCTGATGGCCCACACTTAATATTAAAAATATTCATTTGATCTGTGTTTTGTAAACTAAATGACCTGTATAATTTGGGACCTGTTGTACACTTTTGAAACTTTTTATCGAATGAATGTTTGTTAAACCTTGTACAACCATTTTTATGTGTTGTCTATGATTGGAGTTATTGTGCTATCCCGTAACACTCTGAAAGACCCTTCCGCTGTACCGATAAGAAAAATGAGAGTGTTACAGTTTGGTACCAGAGCTCTCGTTGTAGAGAACAAAAGATTTTAAAAACCAAGGTTTTGAACAAAACTTTTCAAAATCTTTTAACAATGAACATTTGAGAAAATATTTGAAAAATCTTTTGACTATAACGGTGCCAGAGATCTCCGACGTTACCAACAAGCCCTATTGAGAAGATATATATTTTGATATATATAATATAATTTATATATATGTATATATCGTGATTTCATTATGTAGTTGTTTAACTAGTATGTTATCCTAATACGAGATATATATATAAATGCAGATTGTCATGGCTGACCCTAATATTCCTGTAGAAAACCATGCTATTCTCGAACCTAATATAGAAGATGATCCTTATTTAGACTTAGTAGATTTTGATATTGATGACGAGGAGGAACCATTTGAGGATCCCGAGCCCGAGTTAGGACTAGGAGATCAGATTGCCCCTCAGGTTGACTTAGTAGAGAATGAGATTGAGAATGTGGAGATTGAGAATGCTGATATTGAGAATGAGGATGAGATTGGGTTAGATGATTTAGATGACGAGATTGACGACGAGGATGTCGAGGAGGATGTAGGTATAGATGTTGAGGTTGATGACGATGAGGAAGCTAAGCTTATTTATCCGTATGATGTTCCAGAGGGCGAGCCTTTGCCCCCACCAGTTTGTTTGTCTGATTCTGAGGATGAGTTACCTAGGGATGAAATGTCTGAATCGTCTGAATCTGATTCTGAATCAGAGGAGGATGAGGATGACGATGCACCTGACGGTACTGATGGTATTGCTACTCGTAGACGTGAGATAGGAGAGTTGTCTAGTACTCGAGAGGCTACTCATATTGATGGTCTTGCACCATGGGCCTTGAGATGTGATCTAGATGCTTCCTGTGTTAAGAGTTGTGTGACAGAGGTTGGATTAGGTGTTGTTCAGACTCAGGTTGCTTATTTAGAGTCGAAGACAAAGGTTGACGAGAAAGAGCGAGAATTGCTTAGTTTGGATTTGAGTGATGTAGAGCGTGGATTGAATGAGGCTTTTAGGAGGTTATCGGTATTGGAAAGTGGTGAGTATGCTGCTATGAAGAGAACGGTGAATTCTATGGAGATTCAGTTGAGTGTGGCTCGTGCGATGCGTGAGAAAGCCGAAAAGGAGTTGAATATATCCCACGGATGGAACAGTAGATTTTATGCCGACATGGTTGAAAGAGGAGTAATCTGTAAGCGCCCAACTAAAGATGTGTCTAGTGATCGTCCGACGAAGATTCAAAAGACGATGGATGATGGACCATCTAGCGGTTCTCAGTAGACCAGTCTGTATTTAGTAGTGACCTTTATATCTTTTGTGTTTTTAGCTTTGACTGAACCGACTTGTTAGTAGTAGACTTGGCACGAATTTTGAGTGTATATAGTGTTAGAACTTTGATATGGATGTACTAAGACAATACATTTGTTTCAGATCGAATGAAATATGTATCTTGTCTTGAATTCCATATTGTGCCTTATATGTATCTTGATTATGAATTCGATCCATATTATATGAATCCTTTGTTGGATGGATGCTTAATACTTTGAAATTGTGGAATTATCGAACTATGCCGCCCAAGAAGGCTGTGACTGAGGATGATGTACGTAGGATTATTACGGAGCAAGTTACCGCATCTATGACTGAATTTATGGCTAATGCTAGAAATGAAGCTGGCGGTAGTGGAGCTGGCGGTAGTGGAGCTGGTGGTAGTGGAGCTGGCGGTAGTGGAATTGGCGGTACTAATGTGAATGTGAATGCTAATAATGTGAATGCTAATGCTGGAGGAAATGTAGGAGGACTTGGAACTAATGCACCTGAAGTTGGTGGTTGTACTTATGTGACGTTCATGAAGTGTGAACCTCTACCTTTTAATGGAACTGAAGGTGTTGTAGGACTAAGCCAGTGGATTGAAAAGATTGAATCGGTGTTTAGGATTAGTAAGTGTAAGGAGGAAGATAAGGTGACTTTTGCTATGGCTACTCTTAAAGGTCGTGCGTTGACTTGGTGGAACGGGAGAATTGCTTTCATGGGTCTTGATGCTGCTAATGCTACTCCTTGGGCTGAAATTAAGAAGTGGATGACTTAGGAGTTTTGTCCTCGTAGTGTGATCATTAGGTTAGAACAGGAGTTGATTCATCTGAGAATGAAAGGTGTGAACATTGATAGTTACACGAATCGATTCCATGAGTTGGCCTTGCTATGTCCTCGATTGGTTGAACCCGAAGAGATCCGAATTGAGCAATATGTGAAAGGGTTGACCAGGAATATCCGGGGGGACGTGACATCATCGAAACCACTGACCATTGATGATGTTGTTCAAATGGCTTACCAACTCATTGGACAGATAATTCAGGATAAGGAAGATGAAGCCCGTGTTGGTGAGAAAAGAAAGGGAGACGGTGATCGTGTAGATAGAGGTGATTATAGGAAGAATTTCAATCGCCGTCAGAACCAGAGAAAGGGGAATGCAAATGCTCTTACCTACAACACACTGCGCAACGATGATAGATGTCCTAAGTGTGGCAACAAGAGGCATGCTGGCGACTGCTGGAAGTGCAGAAATTGCGGAAAGCTTGGACACAAGGTTGAAAGGTGTAAGAAGGGAACCATTTGCTTCAACTGTAATGAAGAAGGTCATAGGAAATCGGAATGCCCCAAGTTGAAAGCGATTGTACCTGGAAGAAACCCCCAGGGTGGTATCTACCAACTTGGAACAATTGAGGTGAAGAAAGAGGATCCGAATGTCGTTACCGGTACGTTTTTACTCAACAATCATTATGTTGTTGCTTTATTCGATTCGGGTGCCGATAGGAGCTTTGTATCCACTAAATTTAGTGCCCTTATTGATATTGAACCTGTTGAGATAAGTACCAGTTACGAGGTGGAATTGGCTGATGGTAAATTAGTGAAAACTAATAAGCTATTAGAAGGATGCTCTCTAAATCTCTTGAACCATTCCTTTCCGACTGATTTGATGTTGATAGAATTAGGTAGTTTTGATATTATTATTGGTATGGATTGGTTGTCGTTGAACAATGCTACTATTTTATGTGGAGAGAAGAAAGTTAAGATTCCTCTTAGGAATAGAACGTTAGTAATTGATGGTAGTCGAGGTGAATCCCGTTTGAAAATCGTTTCATGTATTAAAGTCCAAAAGTACATCAGGAACAGTTGTGAGTTATTTTTAGCTCAAGTGACCGGGAATGAGTCTAGGGAGAAACGATTGGAAGATGTACCTATTATTTGTGAATTTCCTGAGGTATTTCCTAAAGATTTACCCGGACTTCCACCGATAAGGCAAGTAGAGTTTCGAATCGATTTAATTCCTGGTGCTGCACCGGTGGCACGTGCGCCTTACCGATTAGCCCCTTCTGAATTAAAGGAGTTATCTGAGCAACTTAAGGAGTTGTCTGATAAAGGTTTTATTCGACCGAGCTCGTCGCCTTGGGGAGCTCCAGTCTTGTTCGTTAAGAAGAAGGATGGATCTTTTCGTATGTGCATTGATTATAGAGAACTGAATAAGTTGACAATTAAAAACCGATATCCTTTACCTAGGATTGATGATTTGTTTGATCAACTGCAAGGATCTAGTGTGTATTCTAAGATAGATTTGCGGTCACGATATCACCAACTTCGCGTCTGTGAAGAAGATATTCCTATAACTGCATTTAGAACTCGTTATGGGCACTATGAATTTCAAGTAATGCCATTTGGGTTAACTAACGCACCTGCGGTTTTCATGGATTTAATGAATCGAGTGTGCAAGCCCTACTTGGATAAATTTGTGATTGTGTTTATTGACGATATTCTAATCTATTCTAAGAATGAAGATGAGCATAGAGAACATTTGAGGATTGTTTTGAAGTTGTTGAAGGATGAAAGGTTGTATGCCAAATTTTCGAAGTGTGATTTCTGGTTAGATTATGTGCAATTTCTTGGTCATGTGATTAACAGAGATGGAATTCATGTTGATCCTGCAAAGGTTGAAGCTATTAAGAATTGGTCTGCACCGACAACGCCAACGGAAGTGCGACAGTTCTTAGGATTGGCTGGCTATTATAGGCGATTCATTAAAGAATTTTCTTTGATAGCTAAACCCTTGACTAAGCTTACTCAGAAGAATAAACCTTTCGTTTGGGGAAGTGATGAAGATGGAGCATTTCAGTCATTGAAGCAAAAATTATGTAGTGCGCCAATCTTATCATTACCCGACGGGAGTGAAGATTTTGTAGTGTATTGTGATGCATCTCTTAGAGGTTATGGAGCTGTTTTGATGCAGAGGGAGAAAGTGATAGCTTATGCTTCTAGGCAATTAAGGAAGAATGAGGAGAATTATACTACTCATGATCTTGAGTTAGGAGCTGTAGTCTTTGCTCTTAGGTTATGGAGAGATTATCTGTATGGCACCAAGTGTACGGTATTCACCGATCACAAAAGCCTACAGTATATTCTCGACCAGAAGGAATTGAACATGAGGCAACGAAGATGGATAGAGTTGTTAAGTGATTATGATTGTGATATAAAATATCACCCAGGAAAAGCCAATGTTGTTGCTGATGCATTAAGTAGGAAAGATAGAGAGCCTATCAGGGTGCGTTCTCTAGTCTTGACCGTGCACAATAATTTGCCCGAGCAAATTAGAAATGCGCAAATAGAAGCTTGTAAGAAGGAGAATTTTGTTAATGAAGGGTTCCGAGGAGAAGGAGATCCTTTAGAGGTTAGAGCTGATGGAGTGAAATGCTTAAGAGGTCGTATGTGGATACCTAAGTTTGGAGGCTTAAGAGATTTGATTATGCTAGAATCCCATAAATCTAAGTATTCCATTCATCCGGGATCTGATAAGATGTACCATGATTTGAAGAAGTTGTACTGGTGGCCGAATATGAAAGCTGACATAGCTATGTATGTTCTTCAATGCTTGACTTGTGCTAGAGTTAAAGCTGAACATCAAAAACCATCAGGACTACTTCAACAGCCAAAGATTCCTGAATGGAAGTGGGAGCGAATTACGATGGACTTTATCACCAAGCTTCCAAGAACATCATCTGGAAACAATTCGATTTGGGTTATTGTCGATAGACTGACCAAATCAGCACACTTCATTCCGGTTAAGGAGCAGTTCTCACTGGAGAAGCTGACTCGAATATACCTTGATAATGTTGTATGCAAGCATGGAGTGCCTGTATCGATTATTTCAGATCGAGATCCTAGATTCGCATCGAATTTTTGGAAATCTCTCCAAAGATCTTTGGGAACCAATCTCGACATGAGCACTGCTTATCACCCCCAGACTGATGGGCAGAGTGAAAGGACGATACAAACACTTGAAGATATGTTGAGAGCTTGTGTGTTAGACTTTGGTAAGAATTGGGATAAACATTTGTCGTTAGCAGAGTTTTCGTATAACAATAGTTACCATTCTAGTATTAAGGCTGCACCGTTTGAAGCTTTGTATGGTAGGAAGTGTAGATCTCCTGTATGTTGGAGTGAAGTTGGGGATACCCAGCTCACGGGACCGGAATTGATCCGGGAGACTACAGAGATGATAGTTCAGATTAAGAATAGGTTGTTGACTGCCCGAAGTAGACAGAAAAGTTACGCGGATGTGCGGCGGAAGCCAATGGAGTTTAAAGTGGGTGATCGAGTAATGTTGAAAGTATCGCCATGGAAAGGCGTTATAAGATTTGGAAAGCGAGGAAAATTGAATCCCCGTTATATTGGACCCTTTAAGATTTTATCTAGAGTAGGTCCGGTGGCTTATAAACTAGAGTTACCCCCAGAACTTCATGGTGTTCACAACACATTCCATGTATCTAATCTGAAGAAATGTCTAGCAGTGAGTGATGAGAAAATTCCGTTAGGTAAGGTTCGAATAGATGGGCAGTTGCATTTTATCGAAGAGCCCATAGAAGTTATGGACCGTGAGGTAAAGCAACTGAAACAAAGTCGGATACCTATTGTCAAGATCCGATGGAATTCAAAGCATGGACCGGAGTATACTTGGGAACGAGAGGATGAAATGTGGAAGAAATATCCGCACCTCTTCGATTTCAATAAGAAACGGACATCCAAATGAAATGGCTCACGAGGACGTTGATCCCTTTTAGGAGGAAAAGCTGTGACAAATCTAACATTTTCAGGTAGTGAAATATTTTCTCGTATAATATTTTGAAACTTATTTTTGTGTTGGTTGACGAACTCACAATTTACGGATTTAAATTTGGGCTTACGTGCATAATTTGGCGTCTTTTACGACTAAACCGGAAACCTTAGGATTACGTATTTATGTTTTTGAACTCCGTTTTTGATGAGACAATTTTTATTGGATTCGTTTTGTGACGGTGATTCATAATTTATAAAAACGTTTTTCGTAAAACGACCCGAGGGCACGCAAATCGAGAAAACTAGAATCGAGAAATACCCGTAAACTAGTGAGATGGGACAAAACACTTTGTCCTACCCCACTAGCAATATGGGACGGCAACTTGACACCACCACACATATGTGGCATCAAGTCTTAGCTAGCTTACAACATGTGTAAGCATATGCTTACACATTAAGCTAACCTTTCTCCACTAACACAAAACTAGCAAGTTGTTTCATTATACCATCATTCTTACATGCAATCCACTCTAGAATCCTCTCAACTCTCCCTCTCTTGTCGTCCCAAATAAGCCAACAAACACCATCATTGATCTTTTCTAGCCATAAACCACATGTTTACTAGTCTTATTAAGGTGTTCTCTTGAAGCCTTGATCATTTGGTGGCCATATTAACATCTTTGGAGGTGATTTGCTTGTGTCCTAGGGCTGATTTTCCAACCTATGTTCTTGATATTTGATGGTCTTGGAGATACTTGTTGTGTTCATCAAGTTCTTGCCTTCCTAAAACAAGAAATCCACTTGGATTGTTAAAGAAGATCATCCTCTACATTTTTCTCTTATTATTTTTTAAAGAACAAATGTATTTTATTTCATTTTGTATATGTATATGATGTATATATGATGATAAAAATGTTGTATGGGGATCAAGTGTTGATAAATATGCTTAAAAATGATGATAACTATAAGAAATGAAGCTAAAATCTTGACTAATTAGTTGGCTGTATAAAAACAGTAGATAACTAAATGATGAACTGATAAAATTGCATGGTTTGATCCATTTACAGTAAGATGAACTGATAAAATTGCATGTGAGAGTTGGCCATGCAATGGAATCAAAATAATGAGTGAGATATGATCAAAACAAGTTAGGTGGTGTAATCTGAATAAGCAGTTTTGTAGGGACTGTTAAGGCAACTTAGGCTCAAAATGGGCAGTAGCTATAACTAAGTTATATGTAGCACATATTATGAAGAATTTGTCATCCAAAAATTAGCTTCTAAGTCATTGTAGAACTCTAGATATGATAAAAATGGTGAATATGAAGTTAAAAATCAGATTTTGGAAATAATGTTTATTATTATTATATAAGCACTCACATTATAATTTATAAAATATAAAAATATAAACCCACTAACTTATAGAACTTATTTATATAAATGTATAAAAGGTTAATTAAATGATTAAATTATATAAATGGTGGTAAAATAATATTTATAAGTAATAAAAACTATAAACTTGATTTTTACGACTTTTTCGGCTATCGCCGTAAAATTAATGTTTTTCGCCAAATAAAACTTAGACGACCAAACCCGTCTAATGTAAAGTTTATAAAAGTTGTATACTGATGTATAAGTAACTAATACAAGTAAAAACCGATAAAACCCGAACTATAAGAATTACGGACATTTACGAGCTAACTAAACCTATTGAACTAATAATTAGACTTAATAAGATAAATACTTGTAAAAAGAGCTTATTGGGCTTAACCCATTTGGGACCAACATGAGAAGTATATATACTGATCATATAGGTATAAAATGGATAAAAACAAGTTAAAGAACTTATAAAAGGCTTAATGGACTTAAATAGGTAAAATCGGTAAAACTAGTGAACTAGTAAGACGTTACCAAGACGTAAACACTAAAATGAGTAAACAAGGATGTATAAACCCACTTGATCATCATCATATGTACAAAATCATCATATGTATATTGTTATTTTGATAAAAGTCATTGGACCGAGTCTAAGACCGATTATTATTTATATAGGTTTCCGTGACCGAAGCACGCCCGTAGCCGATAATCCGCCTTTCATTAACAACGTGAGTTCATAGCCTCGCACTCTTTTAAATGTTTTATAAAATGATTTGTAAACCCGCGAGGGAGATAACATGCTAGATTTTTATAAAAATAGAACACAAGTAGTCCCGATTGTATGCTTAATGATATGGACCCGAATGATGCTATGACCCTATATTCGAGACTAAAAGGATTATTAGTAGTTAGGTTATGTCACTTAAAGTCCCATTAGCATGAATTGTGAACTACCGGGTTTTGGTAGACGCTTATGCATTTTATAGTACTATTTGGGGACGATCACCCCAGTTCGCGCCTTGACGGTTGATCCCCGTCGTACCACATTGATTGGTAAGCGAATTTATGTATGAGAAGATTCCATAGCGTGATTTTTGTGACGACACGCTAACTTAGATGGGCAAATTGTTTGTCTGGTTCGCGGCCCGCTATTTTCACAGTAAGGTAACAATGTCATGCGGCTAATAATAATCCTATAATCTATTCAATCTATATAATCTAAATAAACGATATGATACGACGCTATTAACGATGAATATATTACCTATCATGGTAATATAGAGACTGCGGTCTCATGGACGGTTTCAGATGTATGCTTGATTTATATATTGCCTGACTAGCAATATGTGAACTTACTTCCGATATTATACTTGTGTTCTGATTTTAAATGAATATAAATGATTGTTTTATCTAACGGTTTTCATTAAACTCTATGAATTCACTCGGCATTCGCTTATATGATTTTTTTGCATGTTTTCTATCTCAGGTGCTTGAAGGTAATCCGGATGGAGATCGACTCTGATGGCCCACACTTAATATTAAAAATGTTCATTCGATCTGTGTTTTGTAAACTAAATGACCTGTATAATTTGGGACCTGTTGTACACTTTTGAAACTTTTTATCGAATGAATGTTTGTTAAACCTTGTACAACCATTTTTATGTGTTGTCTATGATTGGAGTTATTGTGCTATCCCGTAACACTCTGAAAGACCCTTCCGCTGTACCGATAAGAAAAATGAGAGTGTTACAGGTAATATTTAGGCAAAAAGGTATACACATCATATTCTTTCAATCTTTCATGCATGCATCATCATACACATATAAACACAAGTAAATAACGTGTTAAAATCAAGATTTGATAAACTTATGACCCTTAAAGGTCACGACATATTTATGCAAATCATGTTCATGATTTAAAAATCTTTTAATAACAAAATCATGACTTATATGTTATGTTTAAACTTGATTTAAAAACCATATGAAACCTTTTATAAATCTAGACATTGCATGAGTTACAAATCTTGTTTTATGGGACTTTGGTTAGCTAATAACCATAGATCTCATGAAATGAACTTGTGCAACTTAAAGATCAAGAAAACCATGACCTTAAAAGTCACGGCTAAATTAAGTGGAGACTATATAATTGGTTTTCTAAGTTTTGAATCATGGAATACGAAAGGTAACATGTTAAATGGAACATTAAAAATCATCAAAGTAACTTATGTGAATATTTGTAGCCATGGGTTTTATATGACCCTAAATGGGTTAGATGTACATGCATGTTAACATGAGAAACATGAAATAAGCTTTTAGGTCTTATGGGAATATTGGGAGAAAACAATATAGCCGTGGGCTATACCTTGTTTTCTTGGAATAATAATAACCTTGGGAACATGCATGTAACCTAGATAATTATGATGTGTTTTTGTAAATATTTACAAGACTTTAAAACTAGCTAATATGTTCATCTTGGAAATACCAAGATTTAGAAATATGGTCGTAGACTATATATGAGTAAACATGGATCTATGATTGATTTTAGGTCTAGACATAATTTAGATCTCATTTTGGACTTATGACTTGTTTACTTGATTTGTACATAGATAAATCTAATTTGGAACATCACATAAAACAAGTATAAGTTTTATTCTTCTATTTTAGATTTAAAACAAAATATGAATAAGCTCATAATAACCTTATAAGAATATCCTGAGTTAAAACTTACATAAAATGTAGAGTAGTGGTAATGTACTATTTAAGCCCATGAAATATTAATCCAAAACATAATGGACCTAATAAGCCCATATAATAAATCCTAGTAGTTTAATGGACTTAAGATTAAAGTTAGGTCCATTTAACTAATTAAAGGACTTAAAATGTATTTAGGCCCAATAAATGATTTAAAGACCCATGTAAATAAATTAGTGGACTTAAGATATATTTAAGCCCACTAAAATAGCCCATTAGATATTTAGCCATTTAATGAGCCCATATAAAGTTTGAATGTTAAAATAAAAGTTTTTATAATAAAATATAACTTATAAAAACTTTTTGGATGAAAATGACAATTTATAAAACATAAGGACTAAAACCGTAACTTATGAAACTTGTTTTGATAAACTAGTAAACACAAGGACTAAAAATGTAAATATCCAAAAGTCTAGGGTTTAATAAATATTATCCGTGGCAAATTAAACCCTAGGGACCATTTTGGGAAGTTTCTAAAAGTTATTTTGTCATTTTATAACCCTAAGGACTATTCTTGTAAATTGTCGAAACTTAAAGAAGCCCTAGGGGTTGTTTTGTAATTTTTATATAGTTACAAAACCTAGCTAATACTAGGGGTACTAAATCTGCCATAAGCCGAAACTTAAACAAGCCCTAGGTACCAAATGTGTAATAATCTGAAAGTTTACTTGTTTAAAAATATGGAGGGACTAGTTTTGCCACATTCCGAAACATTAACTAGCCCTAACCCTAAAAGCTATTTTAATTATGATAAAACATAATTAAAAGTCTAGATCATGAGGATTAATGTATAAGCTTAAGTTTATGATAAATAAATTATTTTATAAATATTAAATAATTTATGAAAACTTTAGAGTAAAAAAAAATAATATTTTTATTTTTATGAAATATTTATTTATATTTGCTTTACAAAATAAATTGTATAAACAAGATGAATATGTGCTATTAAAACATGTACTCATATACTTTTAAGAAATAAAATTATACGAACGCTAATTAAATTGAAAGTTACTACATAAATATATTATAAGTAAAACCCCTTATGTTTACTTAAAATTAGAACTTGGTTATAAATTTAATTAGATGTTATTGATACAAGTACTATAAACATGGATTAATATTTTTAAGTGAAACATTTTCTTTTATGTTCACTTAAATGTAAAACTTAATTGTAAGATTGAATGAGTATTAATACATGTATGCTAACTGATATTAATAGTTAAACATTTTATGTTTTCTTAGAAATGAAACTTATATAAATAAGTTTAAATGAATATTGATGCTACTTGAGCTACGGTTATTTAGATAAATACCATAGTATGAATAAACTGAATAAAATCCGTATAAGCATACATATATGTTCTTTGTACTATCTATTAAGACTGTACTATCTGATTAGGCATAACTTTGGTGTAAGCTTTATTTGGATACCCGTGTTAAACAAGCAATTTCCTACTCCCAGGTGAGTTTACAGCTCCATTTAAACTTTGATAAAACTTTCCCTTTTGGGGAAGAAAATATGCAAACATATATTGGACACGTCTGGATTGTATAAACTGGATTATGATTGCTTACTATTGAAACTGTTAAATTGTTGTAAATCGCCTGAATGTTATAAATAGATCTATTAGGGATTAACCATCCCCGTCTGGGTAAGTCATGCTTACTGTGCCTTGGCCGGGACAACAGACGTATACCATGTTGGAACTGGAATGGGTGTCTTTCTATAAGACACTACGTCCTCATCTGTTGAGGACTATGGGGTTAAACTTCAGTTTCTAATAATAAACAAATGTTATTTACATTTTAGTAAGAATGCTTTGTGCGTTATTACTTCTATGATTATTGTATGTCCAAACTAATTAATTGTTAAAATCTGTAAATTCACCAACTTTATGTTGACCCCGTTAGTATTTTTTGCACAGGAATATGAAGTTAGTACGTGGTGTGTGCATGGTCTCCAGCATCTTAGAAGTCTGCATCATAGGACTCGTTAGGGGTTCTATTTGGGAAACAAAAACAATCACCTACTGTCTTGTTTAAAAACAATTTTTATTTATTTGTTTGAATAAACATGTAATCTAATTTGACTAACTTTTATCTTATGCTCTATGGACTATATGTTATCGATCCACCCTTCTGACGTCTCCGGGGATATTTTCCGCATATTTTGACCCTACCCGGGGTGTCACATTGAATAACAAAACCTCGAGTTTTGTAGCTAAGACTAATGATAAGGATAAGAGTTCTCATAACTCTATTAGTGCTCTTTGGGATAAGATGGATGACGATACAGATTGGGAGGATGGTTTTAAAACCAAGGAAGATGTGGTTAATGCTAGTGATAGTAAGGTTGGAGAAGTCATATCGATTGATGATCGGCATGGTTCTCGTCAGCCTGATGTTCGCTCCAAGTGTTAACCTTGATGTCGTTTTACTTACATTGTTCATGCACCTTTAGGTGGCTCTTTCCTATTGGTGTTATTTGTTTTGTAATTTTTTAGTAGGATCATATGGCATGTCATATGATGTAGTGCTTTTTCAAGCATTTGCTTGAGGTTAATTTAGCATTGCAACTACATTCCATTGTACTTCAACGCTTTTGGTAATATATTTACCGAGGTTTGGATTCCCCTTTACCCAAAAAAGAATTACCTACTTTCCTCCATTAATGAATAATAACATTCCACTTTTCACTTGACTCTCATTTCTACTTTCTATCCCTACTGTTCAAATCCTCAATATTTGGACTCTGTTATTCATGATTGAATAACAGAGTTGTGTTGATGTTTGTGTTGATGTTTAGAGAAGATATATTGTTTAGAAGTTGCAGTTCACAAGCCAACTTAACCAGTTCTAGCCGTGTTTCAAGATCAAACAAGTAGCAGAGTTGATGATGATGATGAATCGTGGTGGTTTATGTTGATTGGTTGTATGGTTGATAGCTGATAAGGTGTTGAATAAGCTCAAAAGAGAGTTCAACACTCTCTTCTCCATCAAAGGAGGCTTCATAGCTAAAAATTTCTAAATTCTGTTTTAAATTCCACTAAATTGTCAATTGTATGATCCATTCTTAGAACTAGTGTAAACTTGCTTGATTTTGCTTGCTTCTTATGCTGTTTGATCTATCTGATAGGACTTGATAGTTTGTAGTTTGATTCTATTAGCTTAATCTATTTACGTTGCCTTAAATTCTGTTTTAGATCATTAAGTGGTGTTTGGTTCATTTGAGACCTTTTGATTCAGCTATTGGAATTGAGTAGAACTTGTTTGTTTCTACTCAATAACTGGTCTAATACAGTTGTGCAAAGTACTAAAGTCAAACAAAAGGTAAAAAAGGCAAATGACACAAAACTCATTGGGTCATTCTTTTACACTCAAAACGGCTACTTTCAAACAAGCATTACTTGATCAATTCTTTGAGTTAGAACTTGATTTTTGGTTCATTGGAAAGTTGAACATCCATGCTTTCAAGACTGATAAGCTTCTAGGTCTATTCTCCACTGTAGAATAAGCTAGAGCTCTTTAAAAGTCTCTATGATAAATAAGCATATTTGCCAAGTCTTATTTTTGTTTCCCACTGAATCACTTCATAAATCTAGCCATTTTATTTCACAAATGAGTTGTAAAGGTGAAAAAAAATCAGATTTGGACTTGGTCAAACTTTGGTCAACGCAATTCAAACTTGGTCAACATAAGCCAGTTTGAGCTTATTTCACTTTTTGGCTTATTCTGTGGATGAAATTTGGATTTTCTTGGACACCGTCAATATTTTGAGCTTATTAACGTTTCTTGTGAGTTTTAGATCAAGTGCTTATCTCTTGAAACTGGCTTATTGAAAATAACTTATTTGAGATTTAGATAGTTTCAGCTTATGTCCTTGGTTTTACCTAGCTAATGTTGAATTCTAAATCTAATGAAACTGGTTTGAGCTTATTTGGTCCACTAGAACTTGAGATACAACTTATCTTAGTCATAAGCCCGTTTTTGGTGTTAAAGTTTTCAAAATTGCAAAACAGTCCCTGGAATTAGTTAACTTGCTAGTTTGTTGGAAATTAGTTATAAGTTTTTAGGGTTTGCAATATAGTCCTTGGAATTTGTTAGGTTTGTTATAGAAAGCTGTTAGTTTGGTAAAGTTGTTATATTTGGCATCCAGTTTATACATTTTATAATTTCAGTCCTTATACTTTTCAAATTTACACTTTTAGTACTTGCACTTCTATAAACTTTACATTTTGGCATTTGATTCTTGTTGTGCATTGTTAGCTTATACTTTGTGCTTTATAAGTGGTATGTGCAACTTGTTTTTAGCATAGTATGGATATGTAGACGATAATATTTTTACCTTTTTGACGGTTTTGTGGAAGTAGAAATATAATACCAAAATCTTTACAATCAAATACCAAGAAAAATTAAGTGACTTGATTGATATCGATTGATAAATTCGTAAAGGTACCGAGAGAAAAACGAACTGAAAAAGCAATTATTAGATGTCTTTGCAGAAGCAACACTAGCTGGAACAAATGAAACCAAACTAGCAGGCGAAAAATAAGTTGAAGCAGGGGGATCACTTACATTAACAGGGGGAACAAATGTATTAGTAGGGGGATCTCTAGTAGCAGAGCCTTGTGTTTGGATGAGGTTCACCAATGTATCTGCAACATCTTTTGTAGCACTGCCCTTATCACTCCCTTTCTCACCACTACCCACTTTTTCAGTCTCAAGCTTTTGTGATGCTGGAAAATCTTACCATTCTATATCACCCATACTTGGAATCTTGTCTGTGTCACCCGTAGGAACTTCCTCCCCTTTGGAAGCATCCTCATAAGTGGATATGACCCCTTGTGCTCGTCTTCTCCCCTCAAGCTTAGCCAGCCTACACTCTAGATTGGAAATAACTAGGCATTGTTGTGTGACTTTCTGTACCAATTGTGCATTTTGCCTTTGCAGGGTAGTGCACAAAACCGTCAATTCATTCAAGGTCATTGGTTCCATACTGCCCTCAGTCCTATTCGGGGATTGCTCCCTCAATATTTCTTCACTGGGCAAGGGAAAGCTCTTATCTATGTTACCACTGTCCTGATCACCCAACGAGGCTAATGCACTAATGGTAGCCTCTATCTAATGCTATCCATACATATGGAAGCCTCCCTCTCTGCTTCATGTGAACATCCACCAGGCGAGGGTACCATGGTAGATCTGGATTTGGTTCTTCTTTCAAATGTTTGGTCTACGTGGGGTAATAATACAATAGGGGAATCACTGGTCGAGGATGTGTCATGGAGAAGTAGGGATTTGGTTGCGCTTGTTTTTTTAGCAGCTTCACTTCTGAGTAAAGCAAGCATAGAGGGTGTGAACGGGACATTACGGCCAGAGTAGTTAGGATTGGGTGGAAAAAGTGTGGTGAAAAGTTTGGGTGTAAGAATCTTGGAGTGACCATCAACCTGGCTTTTGATTGTTACTTCTCCATCCACTGTTTTGATCTTGACATTGGACCAAAACTGTTGGATGTGTGAAGTGTAGATGTGAGGGTTCATTACAAGTGCTAACCTGAAATAACTTGCCCACAGATAGTCAACTGCCTCATGGAATGCCTCATGATCTCGTGATTGCTCCAAGAGAGCAATCATATTATGGTATTAGGCAATTTTCAACGGCGTTGAAATTCTCTGTGATTGATGAATAAAAAGTGAAAGAGTTTTGTGGGATATGAACGTAAAACGATAACGAGCCCGTTGGTTAGGTGAATTTTGATTTTATTGTGAGTTTGGGAAGATATGATTGGACCGAATATTCAATTTGCGAAGAATTTAGAAATAATATCTCCTAAAAACATATATAATCTGAAAAGAATAAAATAAGGAAACCAAATGTCTAAGTAATTGGCTTAAATATCTTATAAAAATAATAAAATATTCCCTAACCAATTTTATCTCAACAGGCCCAACAGCTAATCAAGCAGTGCAACAGTCATATTGGCAACAGTCAAACAAAGGGATCTTTTTCGAAAACAGGGGGATTATATACAAACAGGGGAAATTTAACGAAAACAGGGGAAACTCTCCTAAGGGTATGGGCTTGTGTCTAAGAGTTAATAGGTAAAAAGCACTGCCCAAATGCACATGCTTGCAAATGCAAGCTAGATACACAAGAACTCTAGTGTCCTCCATTCACCTTTTTCTCAGAAAGAAAGTCAATACATAAGTTTTCCCTGCACCAAGTCAACCTAATTAAAATATACATACCTAGGGCACCAACCCATCCTTCCCAAGCTATGGGTAAAAGGTCTTGGCAACATTCACAAGGACATTTCATTATGTGTAGATAACTTCTCATGCAAAAATACCCAATGCACATTACAGTGCCTCAAGGTTTAAGGACTCCAACAAGCCTTGCAACAAGTGTTCACTGTCACAAAGCCCCCACTCACCTGTGGATATGATCTTGAATCATATATGAGCATCTTAATGGTACCATGAAGCCTAATGGTTTGACCTATCCCTCACCTGAAACAGAAAACACTTAAAGCACCAATGTAGAGGAATACACACAAAGAAAACTAGACCCTGCATAGTTAGTCTAAAAACCACAAATAAATATCACAAAAAAATAAAAGGTAAAAAAACCAAGCAGGGGAAACTGTCCCAATAAGGGGGAAAATTTTCAAAATAGTGGCATTATATACAAATGGTAAAGTGACTAATAACTGTACAACAACAAATAATAATACAATCCTCAACAGACCGAAAGACATACAGACACCATGTTTAGGGGTTGACCAACCCAATACTTGTTACCAAGTACTGAAATCTCCTAATGTCAAAAGGTTTAGTCAAAATATCAGTAACATTAAGTTCTGTATCAATAGTCTCAGGTACAATTAAACCTATTTCAAAACAGTCTCTAATAAAATGGTGTCAGATTTCAATATGCTTAGTTTTGATGTGTTGCACAAGATTTTTAATGATGTAGATAGTACTATTATTGTCAATTTATATCTTGGTTTTAAGAAAATTGTACCCATAATCAAGCAGTTGGTTCTGAATCCACAAAACTTGGCCACATCATGCAGCAACTGCTACATACTCAGCTTTAGTTGTGCAAGTAGCGAAAATAGTCTGCTTTTTGCAATGCTAAGATATTAGTCTTCTCCTCAAAAACTGATCCACCTGTTGTGGATTTCCAATCTTTATTATCACCAGCATAATCACTATCTGAGTAGGAAACTAGCTCAAATGGGGACTCCTTGGGATACCAAAGTCCTAAAGTTGGATAACACTTCAAGTACCTAAAAATCCTTTTTACAACAAATAAATGGCACTCCTCGGGTGTCACTTGATGTCTAGCACAAACACAAATAACAAACATGATGTCAGGTCTTGAGGTTGTGAGACACATGAGGGATCCAATCACGAACCTATAGTTTCTGACATCGACACTCTTTTCTTCACCATCTTTTCCCCATGGATGCTCCTTATCCATTGGAGTAGAGACTTTCTTTCCTTTACACTAACCAATTTTATTCACAATTTCAACAACATATTTATCTTGTGAAATAAAAATTCCATCTTCACGCTGCTGAACTTGTAGCCCCAAGAAAAATTAATCTATCCCATTACACTCATTTGGAACTTGTCTTCCATTAATTTGGAAAACTCTTGACTGAACAGAGAGTTTGTGTGTCAACATAGACTTGTACCAAAAGACAGTCATCTTTGTGTTTCTTTATGAAAAAAGTCTTATCTATCTTGCCCCTGTTGAATCCATTTTCCAAGAGATACTTGGACAGGGTACCATACCATGACCTAGGATCTTGATGAAGTCCATACATAGCCTTTTTCACCTTGTAAACCTTTTCTGGATGTTCTGGATCCTCAAAGCCCGGTGGTTGCATCACATATACTTCTTCTTCAATAGTGCCATAGAAAAAGGAACTTTTTACATCCATTTGGTACACCACAAAGTCCATAAAGGAGGCATAGGATAAAAATTGTCTGATGGCCTCAATTCTAGCAACTTGAGCAAAAACCTCTTCATAATCAATTCATTCTTCTTGTGTGTACCCTTGAGCTACCAACCTTGCCTTGTTTCGAACCACTATCCCTCTCTCATCCTTCTTATTTCTTAGCACCCATTTTGTCCCAATAGGCCGAACCCATTTTGGACAGTCAACCAAGACCCATACCTCTTGAATATCAAACTTCAATAATTCTTCTTTTATAGCCTAACCCAACTTTCATCCTTCAAGGAACCAAATATATTTTTGGATTCTTCTTGAGATAGAAATGTAGCAAATAGACATCACTATATATTTTCATGATTAAACTTAAGTGATGTTTGTAATGAAAGAATGTTCTTTAGCTTGATATCTAGTTCGTCCAGGATTGTTCACTCCTACTATAATTTGAGAGTAGGGATGATTCTTGTTGACTCTGTGATGAGATGGCATTTATACATGATCTCATCGTTCTTTTCGGGCTTTAAATGCATAAAAATGTCATAATATACCATATATATGCTTGTGTTTGTTTACTTGTGTATTTTAGGTATGGATATCGTGAAAAAGACAAAAGATCACAAGATACAAGGAAAAACGGACACGAGAAACGAAGCCGTACAAAGAACCGGGCCCTAATTCATGGAATATTCAACAAATACCCTTGAAGGCTTGAAGACATACTAGATTGATCCTCATTTATTGAAGAAATGACACTTAAAACCCTTGTATATTGATAATTACAAGTTTGGTCCCTTAAGTTTGTCAAAATTACACAAATGGTCCTTCAACTTTGAAGAAATGGCAAGTTTAGTCCCTCAACAATTCCAAATTGCCAATTATGGTCCCTCATTAAGTCAAAGATACATTGAAGACCTTTGAAGATCAAGAATGTCCAAGATCAGCCCTTGAAATATCTCAAAATGGCAAAAACAACCCTTTGAAACCATTTTCCAAAGTTTTGTGCCAAAATTGCCAAAAGCTGAAAGTTATTTACAAAGGGATGGAAGTTTTTAGGCTGAAAAACGTGTTATACATGTTTTATCAAAACACAAGGGCCAAAGATGTACACTTGAAACATTCAAATGTAAATTGCGCCAAACAACTTCCAATCCTACAAAAACGGATCAAAATCACCACTGTTCACCTTTTCACCACCCAGATTTTACATCACTTAAAACAAAGGGTAAATCTCAATTACCCTTACCCACACTTGATTCACACGCCTATAATCCCATCCCAACCTTAAAACCCTCACTCCCACTCACCAAGAGGCCCCACACTCAAAACCGTTTCACCCATCACATCACCACTTCTTCCCAAAGGCATGCCACGTGTCAAGATCAACAGCTGAGAGCCTTTGCTTCATCCCAAAGCTACTTTAAACGTCTAGGATCATTTTGGACAGCTCACAACCAAGAATTATCTAGAAGCACTCAAGGGCATTTTAGAGAAATCAGTGCTAGGGTTTGTGAATAGTGTAGCCAGGCATTTGCCTATAAAAGGAGACCTCAACATGTGAGAGTCCCTTTGTTCCAGTTTTAGGCTATCAATCTTTGTAATTCCTTTTTAAGTTTAATAAAATTTGAATTTCTGAAAATTTTGAATTCTCTTTTTGATTTGATTAAAAGTTGGTGTTAGAATAGCCTAAATCTGAGTTCCATTTGATTGTTAAGACCTTCCTTGCTCTTGTGGTTAAGGCACGTCTTGGTTCATAAGGTTTTCAAGGTTCAAAAACCTTGAAGTCCTTGTTTCTGATTTTTGCTTATTGTTGTATACTAACCCTTAGCCGCAAGCCTTGAGCTCCTTCAAGCTTGTTGACACCAAGCCTGGGAAGAGTTCTAAGCCCTTGGTTGAGTTTGTTTGCTGCTTGTGTTGAAGACATATCATAATCAAAGCCTTGTTATACTTTGAACATCAGCAGGCTTTGATCTTCTTCTTTGAAGTACCTTGGTCTTGTTCTAGTTGTTGAACAAGGTCCAAGGAGCATAGCTGTCCCTCCTAGGATGTTGTGGAGGGCAGGTATAATCTCTTGATTAAGTTTCCTCTCAAAATTTCATGTTACTGCATGTTTTGGATTTGGTGCTTTGATTTTGTGTTCTTGTGTTTGTGCTGGTAATTTTTGAGTTTGATTGTGTTAGTTGCTTCATAGTAAGTGTTTTTTATCATTAAAATCAGTAGGTTAGTAGAAGAAATCACAAGTTGCTTTGAAAAGGGGTTGATTAAGGATTGTTTGGGATTACTGGTTCATAAGGCCTTGTGGCCTTGAGCCCTTGGTTCTTAGGGTTTGGGAGGTCTAAACAAGTCATTTTGAACAAGTTTTAGTCATTGGTTAAGTTTCTGAAAGTTTGGAAAAGGGATTTGAAGTTTTGCAAAAATCTGATAAAAAGTGATTTGGAATTGGTCAAACACATCACATCCAATAACTTCTTTGTTACTTGGATCTAAGGTCTGAAATCAGGTTTGGAAATAGCTTAGGTGATAAGCTATCTATTGGTTATCTGGTTGTTGAATTTGGTGGCTTATTAAGTGTGCTATAGCTTATCAAAGTTGGCTGAAGTGGTCATTTGCATCAGCAAAGTGACCACCTCATTTTGTGTTTGCACTTGTTATCCTATTGTATGCCTTGTGATTTTGCTGCTTGGAACTTGTTTAAGTGCTGCTTGTGAGTGGATTTTGCTATTTTGTGTGCTTTGTATCTGGCTTATAAGCTAACTGGCTTATTAAGCCGTTATTGCCAAAATTTGCCATCAAAAGGTTAACTGACCTCTTGATTCACAAGGCCTCCTCCTTGAGTCCTTCACAAAATTTGCTTATAACAAGCCCATATACCATTCCTGATCATTTGGTGAACTTTGGAGTACTTTGACTTTTGGTCAAATAAGCACAAATTGGCTTATTTTTTAGAACTGCTTATTGGCACATGCAACAAGTCTTTTGGTTAAGCTTTTGCTAGAAAACTAGCTTATTTGGCTTTTTCAGCCAGCTTATTTGTTCTTACAACTTATTCTACTTGGCTTTTTGTGATTTTCTTGATTGATTATTCTTAGTTAAGCTATTTGTGAGCTTTTGCAACAAACTAGAGCTTCTGATGTGCCCTAAATCTCAAACCCGACTATTTTGTCGTTTTGTGGATTTTTACTTTGCTTATTTCTGGCTTATTGAGTGTGCTTTTCCAAAATTTCTTTTTACAGATCTCATAAGCATCCCCAAAGAAGGTTGTGTGTCAAATTAGAGCTTATGGCATTGGCTTATTGCTTAATGGGCTGAAAAGCTCAATAAGAATAAGCTGCCTGCTTATTAAGCTGCGATAAGCTCACATTCAGCTTTTGGGCCTTTAGAGTTTTGTTCTTAGAATTAAATTTTGAGTCAGATAGGGCTTTTCCAAGTCAATTGGGCCAAGTTTGACTTTTTGGGCCCAAAAGCCCATTAAGGTTGATTGTTTTTGGTTTTGGCCCATTTGAGGGCCCAATAGGGGTATTCTGGTCATTTCACTTTGATTTTCTGTTTATTTAGGTTAAAATAAACTAGTTTGCATGTTTTTAGAATTTTTTATAATTTTTAGATTTTTAATATTATTTTAATATTATTTTATTATTATTTTTCAAATTACACATTTTCCAACTTTTTACATTTTTCATAGCTTAAATATATTAAAATAGGAATTTAGCAACTTTTAGAATAATTTTATCACTTTTAGATTAATTTTTATAATTATTTTAAGTTTTAGTAGTTTTTAAATCATTTTAAATAGTTTTTATTAGTTTAAAAATTCCTAAAAATAGTTTTTAATCTTTTTAGGTCATTTTAGAGGTTTACCAATTGAAAAATCTTTATTTGGGCTTTTTGATAATTTATTTGATTTTTAGGGATTTAATTAGCATTTAAAAATTGAATATTTAATTATTTAAAAGGTTTGAAAAAGTTTTGATCATTGGTAAACTCTTAGTTTATTAATTTTGATTTTTGGTGAATTTTTGGTAATTTTTAGAATTAATTTTTATTTTTGTAGTTTTTACGGTTTTACGTTTTGTCGTCGTAGTATTATTTTCACGTCTTCGTCATCTTCTTTTCTCATCCCCTTTCTAAGCCAATCATTAATCACAAACATTTAACAAATTTTTCACACACATATACCTCCTTGGGAAACGAACTTCATTTGGGTCATTAGTGCTTGATTTTCCTAAATCATCACTCGATACTTACCGCTTTTACGCACCTTTTCCTAAAGGTCGTAATTTACCACAATCATTTTGGCGCCGCTGCCGGGGAGGTGTGTCGTGATTAATTTGCATTGTTGTTTTTAATATTAACCATAAATAGTATTTGTATTAGTAGAAATCTACTAATACATATTATCGGTTTTCTTGGTTTTTCTTGTGAAAATATTATTACTATATTGTATTAAGTATCAAAACAAATAAACAATATCTCCAAAAGTGTGAAAACACAACCTTAATTGGGATTTGATCTCCTAATTATTGTATTTGAATCTCAAACAAAAAGAAAAAGGCAAAAATAGATAAATACTTTCGTGAAGCTCGATTTTGAAAAATAAAAACTATAAGGTGGGTATAAGGCGGGTATTATAAAATATACCCTAAGGAAAAAGGCTCTTAAGTGCTTCGCGCCGCCTTGTTTCCCCGCTTTCTTGTGAGGATTTTGAGATTGAAGGCTAATGGAGGGTTTTGCCGCCCAAAGTATTATTACGTATAATATATTTGCTTGGTTTCTTTGTGATTAAACCCTCTTGAACAATTTGGTTTTCACCAAAGTTCTAAAGTCGTTCGAAGGCGTTCACTCCACGTGATCGTTTTCATTCCTTTGAGGCGTCTTTAATCAAGAGTTTGATTCGAGGAGAGATTTTGTAGATTGTTGTCTACGAAGATACACCAAAATCCAAAAAAAATTAAATACAATCAAAAACACAAAAAAAATTGAAAATTCACAAAACACCCAAAAAGAATCTTCTTTGCTCACCTCCCATTCTTCGTGAAGTTTATGATCACTCGTAATCAGGCAAAACGAGCTCGTAAACGTCTTCAAAAGCAAGCCAATCAAGAGACGTCGATTGAAGGACAACCTCCAATTGTTGAACCTATTGTAGAACAAGAAGTCGTAATGGCTAATCGTACTATGATGGAGTTGCTACAAGCACCCACCGAGGGTTTTGGAGAGGCCATTTTGATTCCCGCCATCCTTGCGGAGAATTTCGAGATTAAGACGGGGTTAATGTCGATGTTGCAAGCAAATAAGTTTAGAGGTCATGAGAAAGACAACCCGCACTATCACATTAGGAATTTTAACCGTCTCACCGCTACTAGCAAGTTTAAGGATGTTCCACATGACGCCATTAAGATGATGTTGTTTCCATACTCTTTAGATGGACCTGCAAAAATTTGGCTTGAGAAAGAACCGCCAAATTCGATTTTGACATGGGCCGATCTCGTTTCTAAGTTTGTGAACAAGTTTTTTCCACCATCTAAAACAACACATTTGAAAAATGAGATTTCACGATTTGTGCAAAGAAATAATGAAAGTTTTTCAGTGGCATGGGAACGCTTTAAAGAAATGTTACATGAATGTCCACACCATGATTTTTCGGAATTGCATCAAATTGATACTTTTTATAATGGGCTTAATGATCATGAACGAGATTACTTGAATGCCGCCGCGGGTGGTAATTTTTTGTGCAAAACGACAAATGAGGCTTCGAAAACATCGAGAATAGATCTAAGGTTTATAGCCCTCGTAACACACCGAGTGTTGCGAATATGGGTTCATCATCGTCATCATCGTCTCGTAGCATTAATGCCTTACATGATGAAGCTAATGAGGAAAATCGGTTTTTTGATAGATTTGCTAATCTTATGTCCCATTGGAAAGCTCAAGAAGCTTCAAATTCCTCTTCGGTTAAAGCGGTTGCTAAGAGTTGTTTGTCTTGTGGTGGAGCTCATGATCTTTCCGAGTGCATTACCGCGGATGGTAACACTTCGAGTGCTTATGTAGCAACGGGAACTTACAACCAAAACGGTCAAGGTTCCCGCCAAAATCAAGCTCCACCAAATCAAAATGCTAATAACTATCGAAACAACAACCAAGGTGGTAATTACCAAGGCAATTCACGTAACTACAACAAGGGCAATTATCAAAATGGGAATGGACAAGTCACTAATCAAAACCAAAACAGTGATTTTCAAAACACTTCACAAGGTTTTCAAAATGCTCACACTAAAAATCTTCAAGGAGAGTTTTTGGATTATGCTAAAGCAAATGATGCTAAATTTGATAACATGCAACGTGAGATGATTAGCTTAAGATCCGAGTTGAAAAACGAGCTAAAAAATGAACTTGCTAATGAACTTAAAACTCATGCAAACAAAATGGAAGGAAAAGTCCAACGTCTTCAACAAAATCAACAAAAGATGGAATTAGGACAACATGAGATAAGCAAGAGTTATTAAAAGCGGATGCTAGGCAATCAAAATTTGAGGACCGAATGGTTAAGATGTTTGAAGCAATCATGTGTAAACCCTCTTCCTCGGGTGGTCTTCCTAGTGATACCATTTGATGAGACTACTTTTATACATAGTCTCATCTTCCAAATAGGGCTTAAAATGCATTAAATATCATCAAAATACCCATATATATGCTTGTGTTAGTTGCTTGTGTATTCTAGGTACGGATATTAAGAAAATGACAAAAGATCACAAGAATCATTCAAAAACGAACACGGGAAACGAAGCCGCAGAATGAACCAAGCCCTAATGAAGACTTTCCCAAGATCAACCCTTGAAGATTTGAAGAATTGTGAAGAAGGGTCCTCCAATATGGAAGAATTGACACTTTATACCCTTGTATCCTCATATTTACATGTTTGGTCCCTAAAGTTTGTCAAAATTACAAAAAGGGCCCTCCACTTTGAAGAATTGGCAAGTTTAGCCCCTCAACAAAGCTAAATTATCAACCAATATCATCCACAAAGTCAAATACATCATGTAGTCCTTCAAAGTACAAGTAATTACAAGTTTGGTCCTTTGAAAATTCCAAAATTACAAAAAGGACCCTCAACTTTCAACATTTGGCAAAAATGGTCCCTCATCAAACATGACTTGGCAATTTCAGTCCTCCAAAACATCAATTATACCAGTCAAGACCATTATCCATCATCAAAATGCCAAATCAGCCCTTGAAGAATTCAAAAATGGCAAGAAATACCCCTGAAAATACTTTGGAAAAGTATTTGGGGCAAAAGTGTGAAAAGTGAAAGTTTAAATACAAAGGGATGTGAGTTTTGGCCTGTTTTACACAAAGTGGAAAGAATAACAAAAACAAGGGGTTTAAATTGGCCAGACACCAAACTTACCTTAACCAACCCATGGCTGCCACGTAGCCCACTCAATCTTTTCCACCAATCACACCACTCCCTGCCTCCACATCAGATCCCACTCACCCTGATTAGTTTATTAACCAAACCTTGGCGCCTTAACACATTTTTAAAAATTAATCACCCCTAATCTGGATTAAACGTAGCACTATTTATCTCAAGAACATAATTGGGTTTTCCTAATTGTGTTACAATTAAAACCCCATCTGCTCCAGATCCATGATTAAGCATCCCTTAATGATAACCCAACACCCAAAACACATGCTACACCTTTGAGAAGCCCCACATAAGATTCCCCTGCTACACAAAAGGGAGATACTGCCAAAAACCACCAGCAATCCAACGTTTGAGATTGAAGCTTACTTTTTAAGCTTAATGGGATCCCTTGGATACACTCACACATGCCAACTTCAACAAACAGCCAAAACAAGTCACATGATTCAAGAAGATGCCCAAAATTCTCAAGGGCAAAATTGGGACTTCATTAGTTAGGGTTTACACGTTTTTTAGCTTTGTAGAACTTGTAAGGCTCTATATAAAGCCATTTAGGCCATAACATTTCGGTTTGCTTTTGGTTTTTCCTTTGTTCAAACACTTGTAAATCCTCTTTCTGATTAATGAATTTGAGTTAAGTGATTTGAAGAAAGACCAAGTGCCATCTATTTACTGCTTGTTTATTTTTATTGCTTTCTGAATTTGAAGTTTAAAACCTGTTTTCAAAAGAGGAGTGTGCAAAAGTTTGCACATTTTCTCACCTTCTTGATATTTTGCTAAGTTCTTGTTCCAATACTGGAATTCTTGGGTTATAGGGTTGATCATAGCATCCTAACTGAGTTAGTTAAGTTGTTGTGAGGCTTATAACTTGGGGATAATCAAGTGTGGGGTAACAACGTTGCATCAATCAAGATTTTTGAAGTTTCTGATTTTTATGTTCTTGTGCTTTAACCTTGTTCAATCTTAGCAGGCTTATTGTGGAAGTTTGTGCTTGTTCTTGCTAGCACATAAGCTCAAAATTCGTGGGTGTGGATGTACATCCATGAGGTTTGCATACTCAATCTCAAAATTTGCTTAAATTCATGATTTTTGGTGATATTTAACTTGTGTTCTTGTGAATTTTTTGGCTTGTTCTTGCTTGAATCTGTTAATCTTACTTGTTTTAGTGTTAATTGAGGCTTGGTTGGCCTGAAATCTCACTTTGCCTTTGAAAAATTTGATATGGAAAAGATAAAGGGGTGTTTGGGACTAACTGTTTGTGCTTGCAACTTGTTATTGTGTTGTTGGTTTGTGTTGTTTATGCTTGATATCTGATAAATACCTTGTTGAGAGTGTTTTGCTGCAAGTTTTTGGGTTTGAACACTTGAATCAAACAATCTGCTATATAGACTTTGATATTGCCTGTTTTGACCTAGGATTTTGGGAATACTTAGTGTGTATGCATTCTTAGGGCTAAAAGTGGTTTAAACAAAGTTAATATAACCTGTTTGAAAGATTTGAGGTGTTGAATCTGGCTTAAGTGTCAAATACATCAGCAAAGTAGAAAACTGCATGTGTTAATGTTCATCAGTAACTTTCATTGCTTAAATCTTGCTTAATTCTTTGAACCATTGCATGAAACCTGTTTAGACTTGCTTATTGGAGTTTATAATAGCTTGTGTATGCATTTGGTTGAATTTGGCTGGCTGATTATTGCTAAAACTGCTTATTTGTGCTCAACTGCTTATTGTTCATGTCTGTGCAATGTCTGGTGATTGATTGATTAAACTGTATCAATTGGGTGTTAGTGATTGTGATTGACTCCTTTTGATCCAAAGATCGTTTGGGTGCCTTAGTGTAATCTGAATCTCTAAAAAAGGTCACTAAAGACAAAAAGTCAAAATAGTCAAGCAGTGGAAAAAGTTTCCAGTGCTCAACATCCAAAACTAGCCCCTGCTAGTGCAATTTTGTCATCAGCTTATCAATAAGCTATTCTAGCTTATCCAGACTTGCAACAACTTATTTTTTGTGATAGGTCTTCATTATTTGACCCATTTAAGTAGACTCGAGCTTATTAGACTTTGACTTTGACTTTTTACTAGAAAACCAACTACTTTGACTTTTTACATAAGTGCTTAATTGATTTTCCAGCTTATTGAGTGTGCTTATCTGAAAACTCTTTGTTGATTTTGCTTAATTAAGTCATTTAAAAGCTTTTGGAACTTGAATCAGCACTTGGGGTGGCCTAGAACTCAAAAACGACTATTTTGTCGTTTTGTGTAGATTGCTTATTGCATTTTCAGGCTTATTCCTTGGGCTTATTTCAAATTTATTTTTGCAGAAGTCTTTGTTAGGTCAAAAGAAGCTTGTGTGTCAAATTTTAGCTTATGGCATCAGCTTATAGCTTAATGGGCCAAAAAGCCCATTAAGAATAAGCTGCTTATTATAAGTTAGCTTATTTCACATTTTCAGCTTTTGGGCCTTTGGAAAAAGTTGTTTAAAATCAAATTTTGAGTCAACCTGTGCTTTTTGGGCTTATTTTGAACAATTTTTGTTATTGGGCCCAAATTTGGCCCATTAGTGTACTGTTTTGGGTTTAGCCCATTTTCTAGGCCCAATAGGGTTATTTAGGTAATTTCACTTTTATTTCTGAGTTATTTAGGTTAAATTAAGCTAGTTTGCAAGTTTTTAGAATTTTTTTTGATTTTTGGATTTTTAATATTATTTTAATATTATTTTATTATTAAAAATTAAAAGTCTGATTTTCTAAGTTTTTACATTTTTCCTAGGTTCTAAACACTTAATTAGGATTTTTGCAACTTTCCAAATATTTTTAGGGTCTTTTAATTATTTTCTAGAATTAATTTAAGTTTTAATTGATTTTAGTAGTTTTTAATTGTTTAAAAATAGTTTTAATTGGTTTTAAAATTCTGAAAAATAGTTTTTAGCTTAATTAGAGTATTTTTGAGGTTTACAAACTCTAAAATCTTGTTTAGGGCTTTTTAATAATTAATTTTGATTTTTAGGGCTTTAATTAGCATTAAGAAGTCATTATCTAATTAATTAAAAGGTTTTTGCAAGTTTTGATTTTTTGTAAACTCTTAGAATCTTATTGTGGATTTTTGGTAATTTTTAGGAATTTTTAGGGTAAAATTTTAATTTTAGCACTTTTTACGGTTTTACGTGTACACCTTTTTCGACTTAGTTTAATCCGTCTTCGTAACCGTTTTTCTCTTCTAATCCCCTTTCTATTTTCTTTCTCAAAAGTATAATCACAAAGATAATCAATTCATTACACACACACTAAGCCTCCTTGGGAAACGAACTTGAACTTATTTGGTCATTAGTGCTTGGTTTTCCTAAACCGACACTTAATACTTGCCACTTTTGCTCTCTTTTCCTAAAGGGTTGCAAAACCACTACATCATTTTGGCGCCGCTGCCGGGGAGGCGTGTTGTGTTTTGATTGGAATTGTTGTTTTTATATACTAACCATAATTAGTATTTGTATTAGTAGCACTCTACTAATACGTATTATCGGTTTTTGGTTTTTGTGTGAATACTATTACTATAGTGTATACGTAGAACAATAAATTCACAAGTACTCCTAATACATGAGAAATCACAACCTTGACTTGGGAGGTCATTACCCAATCATTGTATTCGAATCTCAAACCAAAGAAAAAGGCAAAAATAGATAAATACTTTCGTGAAGCTTAATCTTGATAATACAAACTATAAGGTGGGTATAAGGCGGATATTATAAAATATATCCTAAGGAAAAAGGCTCTTAAGTGCTTCGCGCCGCCTCGTTTCCCCGCTTGCTTGTGAGTATTTGATTTTGAGAGCTAATCGAGGGTTTTGCCGCCCAAAGTATTACTAAGTATCATATATATTTTCTTGGTTTTCATTGATTAAACCCTCTTGAACGTTTTTGTGTTCCACCAACGTTCTAAAGTCATCGAAGGCGTTCACTTCACGTGATCGTTTTCATTCCTTGAGGCTTCTTTAATCAAGAGATTTGATTAAGGAGGAGATTTGTAGATTTGTGTCTACTTAATACATTCCACAAGATCCAAAAAGGTTAATACAATCAAAAACCACAAAAAAAATTTGAAAAATACAAAACACCAAACAGAATCTTTTTTGCTCGTCCACTCGTTGTACGTGACGTTTATGCTAACTCGTAATCAAGCAAGACGTGCACGTAAACGAAAGAACAAAACTCCCACTCCAAACAATTCTAGTGAGGAGTCTCCTATTGACGAACCCATTGTAAGAGAAGCACCAACCATGGCGAATCGAACTATGATGGAGTTACTTCAAGCACCCACCGAGGGTTATGGAGAGGCTATTGTGATTCCCACTATCCTTACGGAGAATTTTGAGGTGAAAACGGGTTTGTTGTCGATGATCCAAAACAACAAATTACGTGGTGATGAGAAGGACAATCCCCACAACCATATCCGCCAATTAAATCGTCTTACCGCTACTTGCAAGTTTAAGGATGTCTCGAATGACTCGATTAAGATGATGCTTTTTCCGTATTCCTTAGCGGGGCCCGCTAAAATTTGGTTAGAGAAAGAGCCAACGATTTGCATCAAATTGACACGTTTTACAATGGACTTAATGATCATGAAAGGGATTATTTGAATGCCGCCGCGGGTGGTAATTTTTTGTGTAAAACGGTTGAGGAAGTTTTGGTGATAATTGAAAATAGATCTAAGGTGTATAGTCCTCGTAGCACGTCTAGTGTTCGTAAGGCTTTGTCTTCGGCTTCACCTTCTTTGTCTACTACCATCGATGCTTGCCAAATTGAGGCGAACTTGGAAAACAAGATTTTTGATAAGCTTAAGGGACTTTTGATTTAGTTTAAAGTTGGTGAACAAAGTGTTCCCGCTACGGCTAAAGCGGTTGAGGTTTCTTGCATGTATTGTGGTGGAGGTCATGATTTCTCCGAGTGCATTACTAACGGTTGTAACACTTCGAGTGCCTTCGCGGCCCGGGGAAATTACAACCAAAACGGTCAAGTTTCCCGCTCTAATCAAACGACTCCACCGGGTTTTGGTTCAAATCAAAATGCTAACAACTATCGCAACAATCAAGTTGGTTTCGAAAACAATTACAACAAGGGAAACTATGGGAATCAAGGGGCTAATAATCAAGTTTCAAACAAAAAATGATTTTCAAAACAACAACAAAGGTTTGCAAACATTAAAAGATCTTCCAAGTGAGTTTGTTGAATATGCTAGTGGGAATGATGCTAGGTTTGACAATATTCAAAGAGAAATCATTAGCCTAAGATCCGAGTTTAAGAACGACTTGAAGAAAGAGTTGAAAAATGAGTTAGCTAATGAACTTAAAATCCACACCAACAAGATGGAAGGAAATGTCACTAGGTTGCAACAAAACCAACAAAAAATGGAACAAGGGCAACATGAGATTTAACAAGAGATGATTAAGGCCAAGAAAAGGCAAACTGAGGCCGTATTGAGGCAATCTAATTTTGAAGATAAAATCTCATATATGTTTGAGGCAATAATGTGTAAACTGTCTTCGAGTGGTCTTCCTAGCAACACCATATCCAACCCTAAGAGTGAGATGAAAGTGATTACCACACGTAGTGGTAAGACACTTAAGGAACCGACTCCTCAACCAATTGCTCCTACGGAGGAAGCAATTGAGGAAGAACCCGAGGTGGTGGTCCAAAAGGAGCATGTCCCAATCCCACGAAGTACCGCTCATGCCACACCTACGGTTGACCCATTACCATCATTGGAACCCGAGATTCCAAAGGCTATGCCTACTATGCCTCAACCCACACCACCTTTGCCCTATCCGTCGAGACTTAGGAAGGAGAAACGTCAAGAGCGCGACAATTATCAATTTGAGCTTTTTATGAAAATGTTTCGTGATTTGCACTTTAATGTGATTTTCGCCGATGATTTGGTCATGATGCCTCGATTTGCCGCTAAATTTAAGAGTATGTTGAACAACAAGGAGAAATTGCACCAATTGTCTAGTTGTTCGTCGGTTTATCTTAATCGCATACCTCAAAAAGTCGGTGATACCGGTAAATTTTTGATTCCATGTGCAATCCAAGATATGGGGGAATGCTTCGCCTTGGCCAATCTTGGTGCTAGCATTAACTTGATGCCACTTGCAATCTTCAAGTCGCTCAATCTTCCTAATCTTACTCCTTCACTAATGTCTATCGAGTTGGCCGACCATTCCACGATTCCCGCATGTGGTTTGGCGGAAGACGTTTTTGTGAAAGTGGGGAAGTTCTACTATCCCGTAGACTTTATTATTGTTGATATCCCCACGGATCCTCAAGTTCCTCTCATTTTAGGTCGTTCGTTTTTAGACACGTCTATGGCTTTGATCGATGTTCATGCTAGAAAGATCACCTTACGTTTCAACGACGAGGAACTTGTTATAAACGCAACTCAAAACTCTCAAATTTCTCATGTTTATTCCGTTGCAACCATAAACCTCGTTGATATGATTGACGTTGTAACACTCTCATTTTTAGTATCGGTACAGCGGAAGGGTCTTTTAGAGTGTTACGGGATAGCACAATAACTCCAATCATAGACAACACATAAAAATGGTTGTACAAGGTTCAACATACATTCATTCGATAAAAAGTTTTAAAGTGTACAACAGGTCCCAAAATATACAGGTCATTAAGTTTACAAAACATAGATCGAATGAACATTTTTAATATTATGTGGGCCATCAGAGTCGATCTCCATCCGGATTACCTTCAAGCACCTGAGATAAAAACATGCAAAAATCATATCAGCGAATGTCGAGTGAATTCATAGAGTTTAATAAAAACCGTTATATAAAACAATCATTTAAAATCAGAACACAAGTATAATATCGGAAGTAAGTCCTCATATTGCTAGTCAGGCAATATATAAATCAAGCATACATCTTAAACCGTCCATGAGACCGTAGTCTCTATATTACCATGGTAGGTAATATATTCATCGTTAATAGCGTCGTTATTATGTATAGGATACATTTTTATTTGGATTATATAGGTTGTATAGGATTATTATTAGCCGCATGACATTGTTACCTTACTATGAAAACAGCGGGCCGCGAACCCGACAAACAATTTGCCTATCTAAGTTAGTGTGTCGTCACAAAAATCACGCTATGGAATCTTCTCATACATAAATTCGCTTACCAATCAATGTGGTACGACGGGGATCAACCGTCAAGGCGCGAACTGGGGTGATCGTCCCCAAATAGTACTATCAAATGCATAAGCGTCTACCAAATCCCGGTAGTTCACAATTCATGCTAATGGGACTTTAAGTGACATAACCTAACTACTAATAATCCTTTTAGTCTCGTTTATAGGGTCATAGCATCATTCGGGTCCATATCATTAAGCATACAATCGGTACTACTTGTGTTCTATTTTTATAAAATCTAGCATGTTATCTCCCCCGCGGGTTTACGAATCATTTTATAAAACATTTAAAAGAGTGCGAGGCTATGAACTCACGTTGTTAATGAAAGGCGGATTATCGGCTACGGGCGTGCTTCGGTCACGGAAACCTATATAAATAATAATCGGTCTTAGACTTTGTCCAGTGACTTTTATCAAAATAACAATATACATATGATGATTTTGTACATATGATGATGATCAAGTGGGTTTATACATCCTTGTTTACTCATTTTAGTGTTTACGTTTTGGTAACGTTTTACTAGTTTACTAGTTTTACCTATTTACCTATTTTAAGTCCATTAAGCTTAGTATAAGTTCTTTAACTTGTTTTAATCCATTTTATACCTATATTATCAGTATATATACTTTCCATGTTGGGCCCAAATGGGTTAAGCCCAATAAGTTCTTTTTACAAGTATTTATCTTATTTAGTCCAATTATTAGTCCAATATGCTTAGTTAGCTCGTTAATGTCCGTATTTCTTATAGTTCGGGTTTTATCGGTTTTTACTTGTATTAGTTACTTATACATCAGTATATGACTTTTATAAACTTTACATTAGACGGGTTTGATCGTATAAGTTTTATTTGGCGAAAAACGTTAATTTTACGGTAATAGCCGAAAAAGTCGTAAAAATCAAGTTTATAGTTTTTATTACTTATAAATATTATTTCACTACCATTTATATAAGTTATCCATTTAATTAACCTTATATATATTTATATAAACAAATTTTATAAGTTAGTGGGTTTTTATTTTACATTTTATACAATAAAATGTGAGTGCTTATATAATAATAATAAACATTAATTCTTAAAATCTGATTTTTATCTTCATGTTCACCATTTTTACCATATCTAGAGTTCTATAATGAATTAGAAGCTCATTTTTGGGTGACATGTTCTTCATATTATGTGCTACATTTAACTTAGCTATAGCTACTGCCCATTTTAAGTTCATCTTGCCTTAACAGTCTCTACAAAACTGCTTATTCAGATTAGAACACCTAACTTGTTTTGATCATATCTCACTCATTATATTGATTCCATTGCATGACCAACTCTCACATGTGTATAACATCTTGTACTTACTGTAAATGGATCATACCATGTAATTTTATCAGTTCAAGTTTTAGTTATATACTGTTTTTATACAGCCAACTAAATAATCAAGATTTTAGCCTCATTTCTTATAGTTATTAACCTTTTTAAGCATATCTATCAACACTTAATCCCCACACAACATTTTTATCATCATATATACATCATATACATATACAAAATGAAAGTAAATACATTTGTTCTTTACAAAATAACAAGAGAAAAATGGAGAGGATGATCTTCTTTACCAACCAAGTGTATCCTTGTTTTTGGAAGACAAGAACTTGATGAATACAACAAGTAACTCCAAGACAATCAAACACCAAGAACATATTTTGGGAAATCAGCCCTAGGACACAAGCAAATCACCTCCAATTTTGTTAATATGGCCACCAAATGATCAAGGCTTCAATATAACTCCATGATAGAGCTAGTAAACATGTATTTCATGGCTAGAAAAGATCAAAAGGGTTGTTTGTTGCTTGATAGTGGACGGCAATGGAGGAGTGTTTGAGAGAGTTTTGTGTTGATTTGCATGTAAAGAAATGGTAGAATGAAAACTAGTTGCTAGTTTTGAGTTAGTGGAAGTGGTGGTGTAGCTTAAAGAGTAAGCTATGCTTACACTTGTAAGCATTGAGCTAACATGATGCCACATCTAAGATGTGGTGTCATGTGTGTGCCGTTCAACATAGCTAGTGGGGTGGGACAATGTATTTTGTCCCATCTCACTAGTTTACGGGTATTTCTCGATTCTAGTTTTCTCGATTTGCGTGCCCTCGGGTCGTTTTATGAAAAACGTTTTTATAAATTATGAATCAACGTCACAAAACGAATCCAATAAAAATTGTTTCATCAAAAACGGAGTTCAAAAATGTAAATACGTAATCCTAAGGTTTCTGGTTTAGTCGTAAAAGACTCTAAATTATGCACGTAAGCCCAAATTTAAATCCGTAAATTGTGACTTCGTCAACGAACACAAAAATAAGTTTCAAAATATTATACGAGAAAATATTTCACTACCTGAAAATGTTAGATTGTCACAGCTTTTCCTCCTAAAAGGGATCAACGTCCTCGTGATCCATTTCATTTGGATGTCCGTTTCTTATTGAAATCGAAGAGGTGCGGATATTTCTTCCACATTTCATCCTCTCGTTCCCAAGTATACTCCGGTCCATGCTTTGAATTCCATCGGATCTTGACAATAGGTATCCGACTTTGTTTCAGTTGCTTTACCTCACGGTCCATAACTTCTACGGGCTCTTCGATAAAATGCAACTTCCCATCTATTCGAACCTTACCTAACGGAATTTTCTCATCACTCACTGCTAGACATTTCTTCAGATTAGATACATGGAATGTGTTGTGAACACCATGAAGTTCTGGGGGTAACTCTAGTTTGTAAGCCACCGGACCTACTCTAGATAAAATCTTAAAGGGTCCAATATAACGGGGATTCAATTTCCCTCGCTTTCCAAATCTTATAACGCCTTTCCATGGCGATACTTTCAACATTACTCGGTCACCCACTTCAAACTCCATTGGCTTCCGCCGCATATCCGCGTAACTTTTCTGTCTACTACGGGCAGTCAACAACCTAATCTTAATCTGAACTATCATCTCCGTAGTCTCCCGGATCAATTCCGGTCCCGTGAGCTGGGTATCCCCAACTTCACTCCAACATACAGGAGATCTACACTTCCTACCATATAAAGCTTCAAACGGTGCAGCCTTAATACTAGAATGGTAACTATTGTTATACAAAAACTCTGCTAACGACAAATGTTTATCCCAATTCTTACCAAAGTCTAACACACAAGCTCTCAACATATCTTCCAGAGTTTGTATCGTCCTTTCACTCTGCCCATCAGTCTGGGGGTGATAAGCAGTGCTCCTGTCGAGATTCGTTCCCAAAGATCGTTGGAGAGATTTCCAAAAATTCGATGCGAATCTAGGATCTCGATCTGAAATGATCGATACAGGCACTCCATGCTTGCATACAACATTATCAAGGTATGTACGAGTTAGCTTCTCCAGTGAGAACTGCTCTTTAACCGGAATGAAGTGTGCTGATTTGGTCAGTCTGTCGACAATAACCCAAATCGAGTTGTTTCCAGATGTCGTTCTAGGAAGCTTGGTGATAAAGTCCATCGTAATTCGCTCCCACTTCCATTCAGGAATCCTAGGCTGTTGAAGTAGTCCTGATGGCTTTTGATGTTCAGCTTTAACTCTAGCACAAGTCAAGCATTGAAGAACATACATAGCTATGTCAGCTTTCATATTCGGCCACCAGTACAACTTCTTCAAATCATGGTACATCTTATCAGATCCCGGATGAATGGAATACTTAGATTTATGGGATTCTAACATAATCAAATCTCTTAAGCCTCCAAACTTAGGTATCCACATACGACCTCTTAAGCATTTCACTCCATCAGCTCTAACCTCTAAAGGATCTCCTTCTCCTCGGAACCCTTCATTAACAAAATTCTCCTTCTTACAAGCTTCTATTTGCGCATTTCTAATTTGCTCAGGCAAATTATTGTGCACGGTCAAGACTAGAGAACGCACCCTGATAGGCTCTCTATCTTTCCTACTTAACGCATCGGCAACAACATTAGCTTTTCTTGGGTGATATTTTATATCACAATCGTAATCACTTAACAACTCTATCCAACTTCGTTGCCTCATGTTCAATTCCTTCTGGTCGAGAATATACTGTAGGCTTTTGTGACCGGTGAATACCGTACACTTGGTGCCATATAGATAATGTCTCCACAACCTAAGAGCAAAGACTACAGCTCCTAACTCAAGATCATGAGTAGTATAATTCTCCTCATTCTTCCTTAATTGCCTAGAAGCATAAGCTATCACTTTCTCTCTCTGCATCAAAACAGCTCCATAGCCTCTAAGAGATGCATCACAATACACTACAAAATCTTCACTCCCTTCGGGTAATGATAAGATTGGCGCACTACATAATTTTTGATTCAATGTCTGAAATGCTCCATCTTCATCACTTCCCCAAACGAAAGGTTTATTCTTCTGAGTAAGCTTAGTCAAGGGTTTAGCTATCAAAGAAAATTCTTTAATGAATCGCCTATAATAGCCAGCCAATCCTAAGAACTGTCGCACTTCCGTTGGCGTTGTCGGCGTAGACCAATTCTTAATAGTTTCAACCTTTGCATGATCAACATGAATTCCATCTTTGTTAATCACATGACCAAGAAGTTGCACAGAATCTAACCAAAAATCACACTTCGAAAACTTAGCATACAACCTTTCATCCTTCAACAATTTCAAAACAATCCTCAAATGTTCTCTATGTTCATCTTCATTCTTAGAATAGATTAGAATATCGTCAATAAACACAATCACAAATTTATCCAAGTAGGGCTTGCACACTCGATTCATTAAATCCATGAAAACCGCAGGTGCGTTAGTTAACCCAAATGGCATTACTTGAAATTCATAGTGTCCATAACGAGTTCTAAATGCAGTTATAGGAATATCTTCTTCACGGACGCGAAGTTGGTGATATCCTGACCGCAAATCTATCTTAGAATACACACTAGATCCTTGCAGTTGATCAAACAAATCATCAATCCTAGGTAAAGGATATCGATTTTTAATTGTCAACTTATTCAGTTCCCTATAATCAATGCACATACGAAAAGATCCATCCTTCTTCTTAACGAACAAGACTGGAGCTCCCCAAGGCGACGAGCTCGGTCGAATAAAACCATTATCAGACAACTCCTTAAGTTGCTCAGATAAATCCTTTAATTCAGAAGGGGCTAATCGGTAAGGCGCACGTACCACCGGTGCAGCACCAGGAATTAAATCGATTCGAAACTCTACTTGCCTTATCGGTGGAAGTCCGGGTAAATCTTTAGGAAATACCTCAGGAAATTCACAAATAATAGGTACATCTTCCAATCGTTTCTCCCTAGACTCATTCCCGGTCACTTGAGCTAAGAATAACTCACAACCGTTCCTGATGTATTTTTGGACTTTAATACATGAAACGATTTTCAAACGGGATTCACCTCGATTACCATCAATTACTAACGTCCTATTCCTAAGAGGAATCTTAACCTTCTTCTCTCCACATAAAATAGTAGCATTATTCACTGATAACCAATCCATACCAATAATAATATCAAAACTACCTAATTCTATTAACATCAAATCAATCGGAAAGGAATGGTTTAAGAGATTTAGAGAGCATCCTTCTAATAGCTTATTAGTTTTCACTAATTTACCATCAGCCAATTTCACCTCGTAACTGGTACTTATCTCAACAGGTTCAATATCAATAAGGGCACTAAATTTAGTGGATACAAAGCTCCTATCAGCACCCGAATCAAATAAAGCAACAGCATAATGATTGTTGAGTAAAAACGTACCGGTAACGACATTCGGATCCTCTTTCTTCACCTCAATTGTTCCAAGTTGGTAGATACCACCCTGGGGGTTTCTTCCAGGTACAATCGCTTTCAACTTGGGGCATTACGATTTCCTATGACCTTCTTCATTACAGTTGAAGCAAATGGTTCCCTTCTTACGCCTTTCAACCTTGTGTCTAAGCTTTCCGCATTTCGGCACTTCCAGCAGTCGCCAGCATGCCTCTTGTTGCCACACTTAGGACATCTATCATCGTTGCGCGGTGTGTTGTTGGTAAGAGCATTTGCATTTCCCTTTCTCTGGTTCTGACGGTGATTGAAATTCTTCCTATTATCACCTCTATCTACACGATCACCGTCTCCCTTTCTTTTCTCACCTACACGGGCTTCATCTTCCCTATCCTGAATTATCTGTCCAATGAGTTGGTAAGCCATTCGAACAGAATCATCAATGGTCAGTGGTTTCGATGATGTCACGTCCCCCCGGATATTCCTGGTCAACCCTTTAACATATTGCTCAATTTGGATCTCTTCGGGTTCAACCAATCGAGGACATAGCAAGGCCAACTCATGGAATCAGTTCGTGTAACTATGAATGTCCACACCTTTCATTCTCAGATGAATCAACTCTTGTTCTAACCTAATGATCACACTACGAGGACAAAACTCCAAAGTCATCCACTTCTTAATTTCAGCCCAAGGAGTAGCATTAGCAGCATCAAGACCCATGAAAGCAATTCCCCCGTTCCACCAAGTCAACGCACGACCTTTAAGAGTAGCCATAGCAAAAGTCACCTTATCTTCCTCCTTACACTTACTAATCCAAAACACAGACTCAATCTTCTCAATCCACTGGCTTAGTCTTACAGCACCTTCAGTTCCATTAAAAGGTAGAGGTTCACACTTCATGAACATCACATAAGTACAGCCACCAACTTCAGGTGCATTAGCTCCAAGTCCTCCTACATTTCCTCCAGCATTAGCATTCACATTATTAGCATTCACATTCACATTAGTACCGCCAATTCCACTACCGCCAGCTCCACTACCGCCAGCTCCACTACCGCCAGCTCCACTACCGCCAGCTTCATTTCTAGCATTTGCCATAAATTCAGTCATAGATGCGGTAACTTGCTCCGTAATAATCCTACGTACATCATCCTCAGTCACAGCCTTCTTGGGCGGCATAGTTCTATAATTTCACAATTTCAAAGTATTAAGCATTCATCCAACAAAGGATTCATATAATATGGATTGAATTCATAATCAAGATACAAATAAGGCACAATATGGAATTCAAGACAAGATACATATTTCATTCGATTTGAAACAAAAGTATTGTCTTAGTTCATCCCATATCAAAGTTCTAGCACTATATACACTCAAGATTCGTGTCAAGTCTACTACTAACAAGTCGGTTCAGTCAAAGCTACAAAAGCACAAAAGATACAAAGGTCACTACTACACACAGACTGGTCTACTAAGAACCGCTAGATGGTCCATCATCCATCGTCTTCTGAATCTTCGTCGGACGATCACTAGACACATCTTCAGCTGGGCGCTTACGGATAACTCCTCTTTCAACCATGTCAGCATAAAATCTACTGTTCCAACCCATGGATATATTCAACTCCTTCTCAGCTTTCTCACGCATCGCACGAGCTACACTCAACTGAATCTCCATAGAATTCACCTTTCTCTTCATAGCAGCAAACTCACCACTTTCCAACACCGATAACCTCCTAAAAGCCTCATTCAAACCACGCTCAACATCAGTCAAATCCAAACTAAGCAATTCCCGCTCTTTCTCGCCAACCTTAGTCTTCGACTCCAAATAAGCAACCTGAGTCTGAACAACACCTAATCCAACCTCTGTCATACAACTCTTAACACGGGAAGCATCTAGATCACGTCTCAAGGCCCATGGTGCAAGACCATCAATATGAGTAGCCTCTCGAGCACTAGACGACTCTCCTATCTCACATCTACGAGTAGCAATACCATCCGTACCGTCAGGTGCATCATCATCCTCATCCTCCTCTGATTTAGAATCAGATTCAGACGATTCAGACATTTCATCCCTAGGTAACTCAACCTCAGAATCAGATAAATAAACTGGTGGGGGCAAAGGCTCGCCCTCTGGAACATCATAAGGATAAATAAGCTCAGCTTCCTCATCATCATCGACCTCAACATCTATACCTACATCCTCCTCGACATCCTCGTCGTCAATCTCGTCATCTAAATTATCTAACCCAATCTCATCATCATTCTCAATCTCATTCTCTACCAAGTCAACCTGAGGGGCAATCTGATCTCCTAGTCCTAACTCGGGCTCGGGATCCTCAAATTGTTCCTCCTCATCATCCATATCATAATCTACTAAGTCTAAATAAGGATCATCATCTACATTAGGTTCGGGAATAGCATGGTTTTCTACAGGAATATTAGGGTCAGCCATTACAATCTGCATTTATATATATATATATCTCGTATTAGGATAACATACTAGTTAAACAATTACATAATGAAATCACGATATATACATATATATAAATTAAATTATATATATCAAAATATATATCTTCTCAATAGGGCTTGTTGGTAACGTCGGAGATCTCTGGCACCGTTATAGTCAAAAGATTTTTTCAAATATTTTTTCAAATGTTCATTGTCAAAAGATTTTGAAAAGTTTTGTTCAAAACCTTGGTTTTTAAAATCTTTTGTTCTCTATAACGAGAGCTCTGGTACCAAACTGTAACACTCTCATTTTTCGTATCGGTACCGCGGAAGGGTCTTTTAGAGTGTTACGGGATAGCACAATAACTCCAATCATAGACAACACATAAAAATGGTTGTACAAGGTTCAACATACATTCATTCGATAAAAATTTTTAAAGTGTACAACAGGTCCCAAATTATACAGGTCATTAAGTTTACAAAACATAGATCGAATGAACATTTTTAATATTATGTGGGCCATCAGAGTCGATCTCCATCCGGATTACCTTCAACCACCTGAGATAAAAACATGCAAAAATCATATCAGCGAATGCCGAGTGAATTCATAGAGTTTAATAAAAACCGTTACATAAAACAATCATTTAAAATCAGAACACAAGTATAATATCGGAAGTAAGTCCTCATATTGCTAGTCAGGCAATATATAAATCAAGCATACATCTTAAACTGTCCATGAGACCGTAGTCTCTATATTACCATGGTAGGTAATATATTCATCGTTAATAGCGTCGTTATTATGTATAGGATACATTTTTATTTGGATTATATAGGTTGTATAGGATTATAATTAGCCGCATGACATTGTTACCTTACTATGAAAACAGCGGGCCGCGAACCCGACAAACAATTTGCCCATCTAAGTTAGCGTGTCGTCACAAAAATCACGCTATGAAATCTTCTCATACATAAATTCGCTTACCAATCAATGTGGTACGACGGGGATCAACCGTCAAGGCGCGAACTGGGGTGATCGTCCCTAAATAGTACTATCAAATGCATAAGCGTCTACCAAATCCCGGTAGTTCACAATTCATGCTAATGGGACTTTAAGTGACATAACCTAACTACTAATAATCCTTTTAGTCTCATTTATAGGGTCATAGCATCATTCGGGTCCATATCATTAAGCATACAATCGGGACTACTTTTGTTCTATTTTTATAAAATCTAGCATGTTATCTCCCTCGCGGGTTTACGAATCATTTTATAAAACATTTAAAAGAGTGCGAGGCTATGAACTCACGTTGTTAATGAAAGGCGGATTATCGGCTACGGGCGTGCTTCGGTCACGGAAACCTATATAAATAATAATCGGTCTTAGAATTTGTCCAATGACTTTTATCAAAATAACAATATACATATGATGATTTTGTACATATGATGATGATCAAGTGGGTTTATACATCCTTGTTTACTCATTTTAGTGTTTACGTTTTGGTAACGTTTTTACTAGTTTACTAGTTTTACCTATTTACCTATTTTAAGTCCATTAAGCTTAGTATAAGTTCTTTAACTTGTTTTAATCCATTTTATACCTATATTATCAGTATATATACTTTCCATGTTGGGCCCAAATGGGTTAAGCCCAATAAGTTCTTTTTACAAGTATTTATCTTATTTAGTCTAATTATTAGTCCAATATGCTTAGTTAGCTCGTTAATGTCCGTATTTATTATAGTTCGGGTTTTATCGGTTTTTACTTGTATTAGTTACTTATACATCAGTATATGACTTTTATAAACTTTACATTAGACGGGTTTGATCGTCTAAGTTTTATTTGGCGAAAAACGTTAATTTTACGGTAATAGCCGAAAAAGTCGTAAAAATCAAGTTTATAGTTTTTATTACTTATAAATATTATTTCACTGCCATTTATATAAGTTATCTATTTAATTAACCTTATATATATTTATATAAACAAATTTTATAAGTTAGTGGGTTTTTATTTTATATTTTATACAATAAAATGTGAGTGCTTATATAATAATAATAAACATTAATTCTTAAAATCTGATTTTTATCTTCATGTTCACCATTTTTACCATATCTTGAGTTCTATAATGAATTAGAAGCTCATTTTTGGGTGACATGTTCTTCATATTATGTGCTACATTTAACTTAGCTATAGCTACTGCCCATTTTAAATTCATCTTGCCTTAACAGTCCCTACAAAACTGCTTATTCAGATTAGAACACCTAACTTGTTTTGATCATATCTCACTCATTATATTGATTCCATTGCATGGCCAACTCTCACATGTGTATAACATCTTGTACTTACTGTAAATGGATCATACCATGCAATTTTATCAGTTCAAGTTTTAGTTATATACTGTTTTTATTCAGCCAACTAAATAATCAAGATTTTAGCCTCATTTCTTATAGTTATTAAACTTTTTAAGCATATCTATCAACACTTGATCCCCACACAACATTTTTATCATCATATATACATCATATACATATACAAAATGAAAGTAAATACATTTGTTCTTTACAAAATAACAAGAGAAAAATGGAGAGGATGATCTTCTTTACCAACCAAGTGTATTCCTTGTTTTTGGAAGACAAGAACTTGATGAATACAACAAGTAACTCCAAGACCATCAAACACCAAGAACATATGTTGGGAAATCAGCCCTAGGACACAAGCAAATCACCTCCAATGTTGTTAATATGGCCACCAAATGATCAAGGCTTCAATATAACTCCATGATAGAGCTAGTAAACATGTATTTCATGGCTAGAAAAGATCAAAAGGGTTGTTTGTTGCTTGATAGTGGACGGCAATGGAGGAGTGCCTGAGAGAGTTTTGTGTTGATTTGCATGTAAGGAACTGGTAGAATGAAAACTAGTTGCTAGTTTTGAGTTAGTGGAAGTGGTGGTGTAGCTTAAAGAGTAAGCTATGCTTACACTTGTAAGCATTGAGCTAACATGATGCCACATCTAAGATGTGGTGTCATGTGTGTGCCGTCCAACATAGCTAGTGGGGTGGGACAATGTATTTTGTCCCATCTCTCTAGTTTACGGGTATTTCTCGATTCTAGTTTTCTCGATTTACGTGCCCTCGGGTCGTTTTATGAAAAACGTTTTTATAAATTATGAATCAACGTCACAAAACGAATCCAATAAAAATTGTCTCATCAAAAACGGAGTTCAAAAACGTAAATACGTAATCCTAAGGTTTCTGGTTTAGTTGTAAAAGACTCTAAATTATGCACGTAAGCCCAAATTTAAATCCGTAAATTGTGAGTTCGTCAACCAACACAAAAATAAGTTTCAAAATATTATACGAGAAAATATTTCACTACCTGAAAATGTTAGATTGTCACAGACGTGGTTTGCGAGGAATTCTCACAAGAAGTTCTTGGTTTTGGTGATGAAGAAACTAGTGGCAATCCCACTATGTTGGATCCAATTCTTGATAATTCGACACCAACCTTCACTCCCTTTGAAGGTGGTGGTTTTACGTTGGAAGAATTCGATGTTCCACGTACTTGTGACGAAGACCTCGACAACGATAAGGACTTCTCGATTATCAAGGATTTTCTTAACGATTTCCCATTACCTCCACCCGAGGAGGTTATGAGTATCGAGCCCAAATCTTCACTTGAGGAACCACCTATCCCTGAGTTGAAAGATTTACCTCCTCACCTCGAATATTTCTATTTGGAGGAGGACGACAAGTTGCCGGTTATTATTGCGAAGGAACTTTCGAATGATGAAAAAACCGCACTTGTCGATGTTCTAAAGGACCACAAGAGGGCAATTACGTGGAAGTTATCCGACATTAAGGGAATCGATCCCAAGTTTTGTACCCACAAAATCTTAATGGAGGAGGATTTCAAGCCCACAATCCAAAGTCAAAGGAGGGTGAACCCCAAAATTCACGACGTCATCAAAAAGGAGGTCCTTAAACTCCTTGACGCGGGAATGATTTACCCTATTTCCGATAGCCCTTGGGTGAGTCCTATTCATTGTGTCCCTAAAAAGGGAGGGATGACCGTTGTGCCAAACGATGCCAATGATTTGATTCCCACTAGACTCGTGACCGGATGTAGAGTGTGCATTGACTATCGAAAGTTGAATGAAGCCACTCGAAAAGACCATTTTCCCTTGCCCTTCATGGACCAAATGTTGGATCGTCTTGCGGGAAACGATTTCTATTGCTTTTTAGATGGTTTTTCCGGTTACTTCAAAATTCCCATCGATCTGATCAAGAAAAAACTACGTTTACGTGTCCATATGGAACGTTTGCCTATCGTAGAATGCCATTCGGACTTTGTAATATACCGGGAGCCTTTCAAATGTGCATGATGGCTATTTTTAATGACATGATCGAGAAGACGATGGAAGTCTTCATGGATGACTTTTCCGTGTTTGGTGATTCGTTCACTTCGTGTTTATTGAACCTTGAAAGAATGTTAAAACTTTATGAGGAAACCAACCTTGTGCTCAATTGGGAAAAATGTCATTTTATGGTTAAGAGTGGAATCGTCTTAGGGCACAAGGTCTCGAAAGCGGGGATTGAGGTAGATCAAGCTAAGGTAGACGTCATCGCCAAATTACCTCATCCCAAAACCGTCAAGGGAGTTAGGAGTTTCCTAGGCCACGCGGGCTTTTATCGTCGATTCATCAAGGATTTTTCAAAGATCTCTCGACCTATTACACATCTTCTTGAAGAAGAGGCACGTTTTGTCTTTGACGAAGACTGTGTACGAGCCTTTGAAATCCTTAAGAGGAAACTTACCGAAGCTCCCATTCTTGTTGCTCCCAATTGGAACCTCCCCTTTGAACTTATGTGTGATGCTAGTGATTATGCTATTGGGGCCGTTTTGGAGCAACGTCATGATAAGCACTTCTTGCCTATTCACTATGCTAGCAAGACGATGACCGAGGCTCAACTAAAATACACTACAACGGAGAAGGAGTTCCTTGCCGTGGTGTATGCATTTGAGAAGTTCCGACCTTATCTCGTCTTAGCTAAATGCGTAGTGTATACGGATCATTCGGCTATCAAGTATCTCATGGCAAAGCAAGATGCTAAGCCTAGATTACTTCATTGGATTCTCCTCCTTCAAGAATTTGATCACACCATCGTCGACAAAAAAGGAGCCGAGAATCTAGCGGCCGATCATCTTTCTCGTTTGGAAGATCCTCACCAAAGTGTTTACGAGCCCAAGGAAATCACCGAAACATTTCCGCTTGAAACACTTTGTGTAGTGAATTCTAAGCTCGATCCTTCCACCCCATGGTTTGCGGATTTTGCAAATTACCATGCGGGTAACTTCATCGTTAAGGGTATGACGACTCAAGAAAAACGAAAATTCTTTCGTGACGTCAAGTTCTACTTTTGGAACGACCCTTACTTGTTTCGAACTTGTGCGGATCAAATCATCTGACGTTGTGTATTTGGCACCGAAGCTTCTAACATCCTTAGAGCTTGCCATGAGGGACCCACGGGTGGTCACCACGGTGCTAATCTCACGGCTAAGAAGATGTTTGATGCCGGCTTCTTTTGGCCTACTATTTACCGAGATGCACAAGATCTTGTGAAGTCTTGTGATTCATGCCAACGACAAGGAAAAGCCTCACAAAAAGATGAAATGCCACAAAATATCATCCAAGTGTGTGAGATCTTTGACGTTTGGGGTATAGACTTTATGGGGCCGTTCCCATCATCTCGTGGTAATAAGTACATTCTCGTTGCGGTTGACTACCTATCTAAGTGGGTGGAGGCCAAAGCCTTGCCCACCAATGATGCTCGTGTGGTAGTCAAGTTTTTGAAAAACTTGTTTTCTCGGTTTGGAACCCCTCGTGCAATCATAAGCGATCGTGGAACCCATTTTTGTAATGACCAATTCGAAAGGGTCCTAAGGAAATATGAGGTTACACATCGGCTTTCTACGGCTTATCACCCACAAACGAGTGGGCAAGTCGAGGTTTCAAACCGAGCGTTGAAGAGGATCTTGGAGAGATCCGTTGGGGAAAACCGACAATTGTGGTCGGATAAGTTGGACGATGCTTTATGGGCTTTAGGACCGCTCATAAGACGCCTATTGGGTGCACTCCCTATAAGCTTGTGTATGGAAAGAATTGTCAGTTGCCTATCGAGTTAGAACACAAGGCTTATTGGGCCCTAAAGCATTGTAATGATGATATGGAGACCGCGGGAAAACACCGGAAAATGCAATTGAATGAATTAGATGAATTGAGGGATATTGCTTATGAAAATTCATTGATTTACAAAGAAAAAACTAAAAAGTTGCATGATTCAAAAATTAAAAACCGGGTTTTTAACATTGGGGATCAAGTTTTGCTTTTTAATTCTCGTTTGAAAATCTTTTCTGGTAAGTTGAAATCCCGTTGGTCCGGTCCATTCACCGTGACCCAAGTGTTTCCGTATGGGACCATCGAGCTAGCACAAGATGATGGTCCTAATTTCAAGGTGAATGGACATAGGTTGAAGCACTACTTTGGCGGGGATGTTCCATCCTTGAACTACCTCGACCAAGTCACCTTCCCCAATGATAATTAGTATTGAGGGGATCGAGTCGAGCTCATGACTCGGTAATCAAAAACGAGGTGCCTCGTGGGGGAGTCCCATGCTTATCCTATGTATATATTATCGCTTTCTAATGTAGCTAACGTGTGGGGATTTGTGCCCTTCCAACCTTTGTACTATGGTTGTTTGTGAATTGTGAACTTTAGATGATCACGATCTTCACGATTGGAGCCTCTCGTGTTCGTTTTATGGGAGCACTCGATCGTTTGCTTTGAAGAATTTCTCAATATCCATGATATATCCTGTTGATGTTCTAACCTTAGGTTATTAGCACACTTCATAAACGGCTATTGATTTATTGGTTACACCCTTTCCATGTTAGATTAGGCATTCGACTACGTCTCTAGTATGGGGGTGTTTGCACCCCTAGACTCGAAACATTGAGGACAATGTTTAACTTTAGTATGGGGGGGTGAATAGATACTTGCCTTGCCAAACCTTCACGCTTTCCAAAGTTTATCTTTTTGTTTATCGTTTTTGTTGCAAAATAAGGCTAAAAATGGCCAAATTTTAAAATTTTTCTTATGTTTTATAAGTGTTTGAAGACACGAATGTAGGTTTTCCGATGGCGAGAATAAGAGTAATTTTTTACTCGACCGTGCGTGTTGAGCACTTAGCTTTGATTCCTTAACTACACATTAGGCTGAGTCTCTTAAATGAGGACGAGAAATGATAGGGTTAATTATAAGTTACTATGCTAAACGTAGAGTACTTGTATTCTTTCAAAAACTCATGTGTTCTTGTTGTTTGCTTATTCTCCCTTCGCATGTAAATATTTTTTGCTTAATAAATATTGACTTAGCGGTTTAGTTAGGATTGTTGGGTTTCTAGTCTTTTCTAGTAGCTTCCGTGTAATTAAATTGGGAAAACATTAAGGTATCGCCAGCGTCACGGTTTTGAAGTATTGGCACCCTAATAATCAAAAGCTTCACCCAATAATTAGATTTCAAGTGCTCACCTAAATCAAGCAAACAATTTGGAGCCCCACAAGGCCGAAAAATCTATGCAAAATTGAAAGTGAATCAAGCCTTAATCTTCGAAGCTTTAAAGATCCAAAATTCGCCTTAGCGTGAGGATATACTTCTTTGGCTAATAAAACTACCGATGAGGTGGATAATAAAAGACAAGGCAAGACCGAAGTCATAATAAAAGCTTCATGGCGAAGTTGAATAAAAGATGGAGGTAAACCAAAGATAATAAGGCCCTTCCGTTAGGGGCGTATAAAAGCCTTGGTAATAAGTCTCATGTTCAAAACCGTTATAAAACCGTGTTTATCGATTCTTCTTGTCAACTTAATTTTTTGGCATCGTTGTCTATTGGGAGGGGTTATTGATTTGATGGTCTTAGTTACACCGTTAGGACTCTATTTTTAGACCTAAATCTCTATTATCGCATAAGTCAAACAATGTATCCTCGTGAAACATTCAAGACAATATAAAATATAAGAGATACAACTTAGGAATAATGGGAGGATAAGTACGTGATTAGGGCATATGAGTAGTGTTAGCATTACTAACTTATAATGACAATGATCTCGTTGCACGCTTGGCATGGAATTGGGGTGAAAATCGAGGACGATGAAATTATTTCTAACGAAATATTCACTTGTTCTTATTCTATGAACCTAAACGTCCCATTTTGCGATGAAAATCATACATTATGTCTAAAACACAAGTAGTAGTAGCAATAGTAGTAGTGTAGCTAGTTTATCGTTCAATAAAGTTAATAAAAATGAATTTTGGAGATGCTACGATACTTTATTCTAGCATTGCGTGAGGGCACGGCAATGGTTTAGTATGGGGGAGTGATGAGACTGCTTTTATACATAGTCTCATCTTCCAAATAGGGCTTAAAATGCATTAAATATCATCAAAATACCCACATATATGCTTGTGTTTGTTGCTTGTGTATTCTAGGTACGGATATTGAGAAAATGACAAAAGATTCACAAGAATCATTCAAAAACGAACACGGGAAACGAAGCCGCACAATGAACCAAGCCCTAATGAAGACTTTCCCAAGATCAACCCTTGAAGATTTGAAGAATTATGAAGAAGGTTCCTCCAATATGGAAGAATTGACACTTTATACCCTTGTATCCTCATAATTACAAGTTTGGTCCCTAAAGTTTGTCAAAATTACAAAAAGGGCCCTCCACTTTGAAGAATTGGCAAGTTTAGCCCCTCAACAAAGCTAAATTGTCAACCAATATCATCCACAAAGTCAAATACATCATGAAGTCCTTCAAAGTACAAGTAATTACAAGTTTGGTCCTTTGAAAATTCCAAAATTACAAAAAGGACCCTCAACTTTCAACATTTGGCAAAAATGGTCCCTCAACAAACCTGACTTGGCAATTTCAGTCCTCCAAAACATCAATTATACAAGTCAAGACCATTATCCATCATCAAAATGCCAAATCAGCCCTTGAAGAATTCAAAAATGGCAAGAAATACCCCTGAAAATACTTTGGAAAAGTATTTGGGGCAAAAGTGTGAAAAGTGAAAGTTTAAATACAAAGGGATGTGAGTTTTGGCCTGTTTTACACAAAGTGGAAAGAATAACAAAAAAAAGGGGTTTAAATTGGCCAGACACCAAACTTACCTTAACCAACCCATGGCTGCCACGTAGCCCACTCAATCTTTTCCACCAATCACGCCACTCCCTGCCTCCACATCAGATCCCACTCACCCTGATTAGTTTATTAACCAAACCTTGGCGCCTTAACACATTTTTAAAAATTAATCACCCCTAATCTGGATTAAACATAGCACTATTTATCTCAAGAACATAATTGGGTTTTCCTAATTGTGTTACAATTAAAACCCCATCTGCTCCAGATACATGATTAAGCATCCCTTAATCATAACCCAACACCCAAAACACATGCTACACCTTTGAGAAGCCCCACATGAGATTCCCCTGCTACACAAAAGGGAGATACTGCCAAAAACCACCATCAATCCAACGTTTGAGATTGAAGCTTACTTTTTAAGCTTAATGGGAGCCCTTGGATACACTCACACATGCCAGCTTCAACAAACAGCCAAAACAAGTCACATGATTCAAGAAGATGCAAAAAGTTCTCAAGGGCAAAATTGGGACTTCAGTAGTTAGGGTTTACACGTTTTTTAGCTTTGTAGAACTTGTAAGGCTCTATATAAAGCCATTTAGGCCATAACATTTCAGTTTGCTTTTGGTTTTTCCTTTGTTCAAACACTTGTAGATCCTCTTTCTGGTTAATGAATTTGAGTTAAGTGATTTGAAGAAAGACAAAGTGCCATCTATTTATTGCTTGTTTATGTTTATTGCTTTCTGAATTTGAAGTTTAAAACCTGTTTTCAAAAGAGGAGTGTGCAAAAGTTTGCACATTTTCTCACCTTCTTGATATTTTGTTAAGTTCTTGTTCCAGTCTTGGAATTCTTGGGTTATAGGGCTGATCATAGCATCCTAACTGAGTTAGTTAAGGTGTTGTGAGGCTTATAACTTGGGGATAATCAAGTGTGGGGTAACAAGGTTGCATCAATCAAGATTTTTGAAGTTTCTGATTTTTATGTTCTTGTGCTTTAACCTTGTTAAATCTTAGCAGGCTTATTGTGGAAGCTTGTTCTTGTTCTTGCTAGCACATAAGCTCAAAATTCGTGGGTGTGGATGTACATCTATGAGGTTTGCATACTCAATCTCAAAATCTGCTTAAATTCATGATTTTTGGTGATATTTGTATAAAACTTGTGTTCTTGTGAATTTTGTGGCTTGTTCTTGCTTGAATCTGTTAATCATACTTGTTTAAGTGTTAATTGATGCTTGGTTGGCCTGAAATCTCACTTTGCCTTTGAAAAATTTGATTTGGAAAAGATAAAGGGGTGTTTAGGACTAACTGTTTGTGCTTGCAACTTGTTATTGTGTTGTTGGTTTGTGTTGTTTATGCTTGATATCTGATAAATACCTTGTTGAGAGTGTTTTGCTGCAAGTTTTTGGGTTTGAACACTTGAATCAAACAATCTGCTATATAGACTTTGATATTGCCTGTTTTGACCTAGGATTTTGGGAACACTTAGTGTGTATGCATGCTTAGGGCTAAAAGTGGTTTAAACAAAGTTAATATAACCTGTTTGAAAGATTTGAGGTGTTGAATCTGGCTTAAGTGTCAAATACATCAGCAAAGTAGAAAACTGCATGTGTTAGTGTTCATTAGTAACTTTATTGCTTGAATCTTGCTTAATTCTTTGAACCATTGCATGAAACCTGTTTAGACTTGCTTATTGGAGTTTATAATAGCTTGTGTATGCATTTGGTTGAATTTGGCTGGCTGATTATTGCTAAAACTGCTTAATTGTGCTCAACTGCTAATTGTTCATGTCTGTGCAATGTCTAGTGATTGATTGATTAAACTGTATCAATTGGGTGTTAGTGATTGTGTTATTTTGATTGTGATTGACTCCTTTTGATCCAAAGATCATTTGGGTGCCTTTGTGTAATCTGAATCTCCAAAAAAGTCACTAAAGACAAAAAATCAAAATAGTCAAGCAGTGGAAAAAGTTTCCACTGCTCAACATCCAAAACTAGCCCCTGCTAGTGCAATTTTGTCATCATCTTATCAATAAGCTATTCTAGCTTATCCAGACTTGCAACAACTTATTTTTTGTGATAGGTCTTCATTATTTGACCCATTTAAGTAGACTGGAGCTTATTAGACTTTGACTTTGACTTTTTACTAGAAAACCAACTACTTTGACTTTTTACATAAGTGCTTATTTGATTTTCCAGCTTATTGAGTGTGCTTATCTGAAAACTCTTTGTTGATTTTGCTTAATTAAGTCATTTAAAAGCTTTTGGAACTTGAATCAGCACTTGGGGTGGCCTAGAACTCAAAAATGACTATTTTGTCGTTTTGTGTAGATTGCTTATTGCATTTTCAGGCTTATTCCTTGGGCTTATTTCAAATTTCTTTTTGTAGAAGTCTTTGTTAGGTCAAAATAAGCTTGTGTGTCAAATTTTAGCTTATGGCATCATTTCACATTTTCAGCTTTTGGGCCTTTGGAAAAAGCTGCTTATTTCACATTTTCAGCTTTTGGGCCTTTGGAAAAAGTTGTTTAAAATCAAATTTTGAGTCAACCTGTGCTTTTTGGGCTTATTTTGAACAATTTTTGTTATTGGGCCCAAATTTGGCCCATTAGTGTACTGTTTTGGGTTTAGCCCATTTTCTAGGCCCAATAGGGGTATTTAGGTAATTTCACTTTGATTTTTGAGTTATTTAGGTTAAATTAAGCTAGTTTGCAAGTTTTTAGAATTTTTTATGATTTTTGGATTTTTAATATTATTTTAATATTATTTTATTATTAAAAATTAAAAGTCTGATTTTCTAAGTTTTTACATTTTTCCTAGGTTCTAAACACTTAATTAGGATTTTTGCAACTTTCGAAATATTTCTAGGGTCTTTTAATTATTTTCTAGAATTAATTTAAGTTTTAATTGATTTTAGTAGTTTTTAATTGTTTAAAAATAGTCTTAATTGGTTTCAAAATTCTAAAATCTTGTTTAGGGCTTTTTAATAATTAATTTTGATTTTTAGGGCTTTAATTAGCATTAAGAAGTCATTATCTAATTAATTAAAAGGTTTTTGCAAGTTTTGATTTTTTGTAAACTCTTAGAATATTATTGTGGATTTTTGGTAGTTTTAAGGAATTTTTACGGTAAAATTTTAATTTTAGCACTTTTTACGATTTTACGTGTACACCTTTTTCGACTTAGTTTAATCCGTCTTCGTAACCGTCATTCTTTTCTAATCCCCTTTCTATTTTCTTTCTCAAAAGTATAATCACAAAGATAATCAATTCATTACACACACACTAAGCCTCCTTGGGAAATGAACTTGAACTTATTTGGTCATTAGTGCTTGGTTTTCCTAAACCGACACTTAATACTTGCCACTTTTGCTCTATTTTCCTAAAGGGTTGCAAAACCACTACATCACCATTGCAAACCCGAAGGGAGAAATGAAGGTTATTACTACACGAAGTGGTAAAACTTTCAAAGAACCCATTTCTCGTCCAAGTACTTCTACGGCGAATGAAATCGAGAAAGAGGCCGAGGTGATGGTCGAAAAGGAGCACATTACAATCCCACGAAGTACCGCTCAAACCACACCTACAGTTGAACCAATGCCAATTGTGGAACCCGAGATTCCAAGGCTGTTGCCTAATGACCAACCCACACCACCTTTACCCTACCCTTCAAGACGAAACAAAGAGAAATTGCAAGAACGTAAAAAACAACAAATCGAGCTTTTTATAAAAATGTTTCAACAAGTGCATTTTGATGTGAGTTTAGCCGACGCGTTGTTGTATATGCCTCGTTTCGCTTCCACTTTTAAAAGTATGATGAGCGATAAGGAAAAGCTTTCAAAGCTTGCTAATTGTTCTTCGATTTATCTTAACTGCATACCGGAAAAAGTTGGTGATCCCGGAAAGTTCCTCATTCCTTGTGACATACAAGATATGAAAGAATGCCTCACCTTGGCCGATCTTGGTGCGAGCATTAATTTGATGCCATTTTCCATTTGGAAATCGCTTTCGCTTCCGGCTCTTATTCCTTCGAACATGTCTATCGAGATGGCCGATCATTCTACGATTTTAGCATGTGGAGTAGCCGAAGATGTTTTCTTGAAAGTGGGGAAGTTCTACTATCCCGTTGATTTTATAGTAGTTGACATCCCCGCGGATCCTCAAGTTCCTCTAATTTTAGGTCGTTCATTTTTAGATACTTCGAGATCGCTTATCGATGTTCATGCAAGAACTATCACTTTGAGATTCAACGAAGAGGAACTTGTTATAAACGCTACTTAAAACTTGAAACCTTCTCATGTTTATGCAATCGCTACCATCAATCACATTGACATCGTTGATGTGGTTTGCGATGAGTTTTCACAAGAAGTGTTAGGTTTGTCCGATAGCTCGTCAAGTGGCAATCCCACTATTTTGGATCCGATTCTTGCTAATTCCACACCAAATCTCACTCCATTCCAAGGAGGCGATCTCACTTCAAATGAAATCGAAAATGAAGATGAGGTGTTGATTAGTGATGATACTTCTATTCCACCATTTCTTCCGCCGATGGAAGTTATGAGTGTTAAACCAAAATCTTCAATCGAGGAACCACCTATCCTTGAATTGAAAGATCTTCCTTCTCACCTTGAATATGCATTCTTGGAAGGTGATGACAAGTTGCCGGTTATTATTGCAAAAGGTCTTGCCAATGATGAAAAAACCGAGCTCTTGAAAGTTCTTAAGGCTCATAAAGGGGCAATTGCGTGGAAAATATCCGACATTAAGGTTATTGACCCAAAATTTTGTACTCACAAGATTTTAATGGAGGAGGACTAGAAACCCGCAATTCAAAGTCAAAGAAGGGTGAATCCCAAAATTCACGATGTCATTAAAAAGGAGGTCCTTAAACTCCTTGACGCGGGAATGATTTATCCTATATCCGATAGCCCATGGGTGAGCCCAATCCATTGTGTCCCTAAAAAGGGAGGAATGACCGTTGTGCCTAATGAAAAAAACGAGTTAATTCCCACTCGTGTTGTGACCGGTTGGAGGGTGTGTATTGACTACCGAAAGTTAAATGACGCCACTCGTAAAGACCACTTTCCTTTGCCCTTCATGGATCAAATGTTGGAGCGACTTGCGGGAAATGAATTCTATTGCTTTTTAGATGGTTTTTCCGGTTACTTTCAAATCCCTATCGACCCTCGTGATCAAGAGAAGACTACGTTTACGTGTCCTTATGGATCGTTCGCTTATCGTAGGATGCCTTTCGGACTTTGTAATGCACCGGGTACGTTTCAACGGTGTATGATGGCGATTTTTCACGATATGATCGAAAAGTCGATGGAAGTGTTTATGGATGACTTCTCGGTGTTTGTAAATTCGTTCACGTCATGTTTATCTAATCTCGAGCAAATGTTAAAACGTTGTGAAGAAACCAATCTTGTGCTTAATTGGGAAAAATGTCATTTTATGTGTAAACAAGGAATCGTCTTAGGACATAAGGTGTCGAAGGCGGGGATTGAGGTCGATAAAGCTAAGGTAGACGTTATCGCCAAGTTACCTCATCCCAAAACCGTTAAGGGAGTTAGGAGTTTCCTAGGCCACGCGGGCTTTTATCATCATTTTATCAAGGACTTTTCGAAAATCTCTCGACCTATGACACACCTTCTCGAGAAGGATGCTCCTTTTAACTTCAATGAGAATTGTGTTAGAGCTTTTGAAACTCTCAAAAGGAAACTTACCGAAGCTCCCATTCTTGTTTCTCCTAATTGGGGATTGCCCTTTGAAATCATGTGCGATGCAAGTGATTATGCTATAGGGGCCGTCTTAGGGCAACGTTATGACAAGCATTTCCGTCCTATCCACTATGCTAGTAAGACGATGACGAGGCTTAATTAAAGTACACCATAACGGAGAAGGAATTCCTTGCCGTGGTCTATGCTTTTGAGAATTTCCGACCTTATCTCGTATTGACTAAAAGCATCGTGTATACCGACCATTCGGCTATCAAGTATATCTTAGCTAAGCAAGATGCTAAGCCAAGATTGCTTCGTTGGATGCTCCTCCTCCAAGAATTTGATGTCACCGTGCTTGACAAAAAAGGAGCTGAGAATCTAGCGGCCGATCATCTCTCTCGTCTAGAAGATCCTCACAAGATGTTTTCGAGAACAAGGAAATCACCGAAACATTTCCTCTCGAGACTCTCGGTGTAGTGAATTCTAAAGACACCACCCCATGGTTTGCCGACATTGCAACATGCGGGCAATTTCATAATCAAGGGTATGACGACACAACAAAAACGAAAATTCTTTCGTGACGTCAAGTTCTATTTTTGGGACGACCCTTATCTCTTTCGGGTTTGTGCGGATCAACTTGTTCGACGTTGTGTTTTTGGTGCCGAAGCTTCTAATATCCTTAGAGCTTGTCACGAGGGACCCACGGGTGGTCACCATGTTGCTAATCTCACGGCTAAGAAAGTGTTCGATGCCGGTTTCTTTTGGCCTTCTATCTATCGTGATGAACACGCACTTGTGAAGTCGTGTGATTCATGCCAACGTCAAGGAAAATCGTCTCAAGGTGATGAAATGCCGCAAAACATAATTCAAGTGTGTGAGATTTTCGACATATGGGGAATAGACTTTATGGGGCCGTTCCCATCGTCTCATGGCAATAAATATATCCTCGTCGTGGTGGACTACCTTTCTAAGTAGGTGGAAGCTAAGGCTTTGCCTACTAATGATGCTCGTGTGGTAGTGAAGTTTTTGAAGCAACTATTCTCTCAGTTCGGAAACCCTCGTGCTATTATAAGCGATCGTGGAACCCATTTTTGTAATGACCAATTCGAAAAGGTTCTAAAGAAATATGGAGTTACTCATCGTCTTTCTACGGCTTATCACCCGCAAACGAGTGGGCAAGTCGAGGTTTCGAACCGAGCTTTGAAGAGGATTTTAGAGAGGTCAATTGGAGAAAACCGTGCTTCATGGTCCGACAAACTTGATGACGCTTTATGGGCCTTTAGGACCGCTTATAAGACACCTATCGGTTGCACTCCTTATAAGTTAGTCTATGGGAAGAATTGTCATTTGCCCATTGAGTTGGAGCACAAGGCATATTGGGCCCTTAAGCATGCAAACTTTGACTTGAAGACCGCGGGAGATCACCGGAAAATACAATTGAATGAATTAGATGAATTAAGAGATAATGCTTATGAAAATTCATTAATTTTTAAAGAAAAGACTAAAAAGTTTCATGATTCAAAGATTAAAAACCGGGTTTTTAACGTTGGTGATCAAGTGTTACTTTTTAACTCTCGACTTAAGATATTTTCCGGGAAATTGAAATCTCGTTGGTCGGGTCCGTTCACCATTACACAAGTGTTTCCTTATGGGACCATCGAGCTAGCTCAAGATGATGGTCCTAATTTCAAGGTGAATGGACATAGGCTTAAGCACTACTTTGGTGGAGAAATTCCTTCAATGGTTGCCCTCGACCAAGTCACATTCCCCAATGATAATTAGCATTGAGGGGATCGAGTCGAGCTCATGACCCGGTAATCAAAAACGAGGTGCCTCGTGGGGGAGATCCCATGCTTATCCTTTATGCTTACTATTCACTAATAAGGGGAATTGTACCCTTTCAACTCGTTGTCTCGTGGTTGTTTGTGATTATGTTATCTAGATCATCATCATCATCTATGATTGAAGACTCTCGTGTTCGTTTACGTGAGCCTCCATCGTTTGCTTGAAGAAGTTTTTCACGAATCCATGACATATCCTTTATCGTTCAAACAATTATCTTTTAGCATACTTAATAAACGGCTTTAGATATATTGTTGATCACCCTTTCCATGCTAGATCCTAAGCATTCGATTCTTCGTCTCTAGTATGGGGGTGCTCCACCCTTAGACTCGAAACATTGAGGACAATGTTTATTTTTAGTATGGGGGGTGAATAGGTACTTGCTTTGCTACGCCCTCACGCTTTCCAATTTTCAATGTTTTATTTTTGGTTGCTAATAAGGCTAAAAATGGCCAAATTTTAAAATTTTTCTTAGTTTTCATAAGTGTTTCTAAGACACGAATGTATATTTTCCGATGGGTAGAATAAGAGTTAATTTTTGACTTGATGGGCATTTGGAGCCATTTACATTCCTTAACCCGCTAAATTTAAGTTTTGCTAGACTTTTATATAGGGAGCTTTAAAACGCGAAAGTCTTAATTCATTCGGGTTAAGAACAAGAACTTTTCGCAAGTTCCTATAATTGATCCTAGAAAGTCACTTATCAAGGGAACTAAGAAACGCATTCTCTAAACTTGAAAAAGTCCAAGAAAGTGCAAGATCCTATAGGTGGCTTGAAAACCCAAAACTTTGATTTGATATAGTCTTAATGAAAGCTAATCCAAATTTGGCTTAATTTTGACTTGCATGGCTAAGTATTCACGAGTCTCTTTAATTAGAGGTCTTTATATAGTGAAGAACGAGAGATGATAGAGTTAGACAAGTGATCATGCTAAACGTAGAACATGAAAGTGTTCTTTCCAAAACTCATATGTTTTTAATTGTGGCTTTTTCTTCCCATAAGTTCAATGCATTAGGAATAAATCATAATTGCAATAAGTAAGGTCGTACGATTTGAAAGGTTACTTAGCCTCTAGCGCAAGATCGTTTAAAAGTTGCTCAGGGTTTAATAGAGTTCATAGCCAAGGCATAACTTATTGAAGCGGGACGAGAAGATTGGCGATCATCCAAAAAGGCCCTAACAAGGCATGAGGAGCTCTATTTTTTGCTAAAGATCCAAGATGATGTGAAGTATCATTATTCCTAAATCAATATGAAGGATCGAGACACACGACGAAAAGCAATTACTCCCCTAAAGATCATGGAGAAAGTCTATCCAAAAAGACCCTTACAAGGTATGAGGATAAATATATCCAAGTCCGAAAAGGAGGCGGATCGTTGTATATCAAAATCCAAAGTAAAGATTGAAGAAAAATGATGAAGTCGTGATCCAAATATGAAGAATCTTTCAAAAACGTCAACTGAAGAAATTCCAAATATATGAAGAGAAGACCATATTCAAGAACGTCTTCCCAAGATTTGAAGTATGAAGTACATGCCAAATATCGGTCCGAGAAAGGTCTCAAATCGTGAAACGAGTTATGCCAAGATATGAACTTAAGTAGATACACGAGAAGCCGTTTTAAAAGATTTTGTCCTTCGGCTAACTATTGATCAAATCATGCTACTTTGCTTTCGGACTAATAACTACTCAAATAAGTCAATATGAATCACTTGTGAAATAGACAAAATCTCACAAGATACAAGGAAAAACGGACACGAGAAACGAAGCCGTACAAAGAACCGGGCCCTAATTCATGGAATATTCAACAAATACCCTTGAAAGCTTAAAGACATACAAGATTGATCCTCATTTATTGAAGAAATGACACTTAAAACCCTTGTATATTGATAATTACAAGTTTGGTCCCTTAAGTTTGTCAAAATTACACAAATGGTCCTTCAACTTTGAAGAAATGGCAAGTTTAGTCCCTCAACAATTCCAAATTGCCAATTATGGTCCCTCATGAAGTCAAAGATACATTGAAGACCTTTGAAGATCAAGAATGTCCAAGATCAGCCCTTGAAATATCTCAAAATGGCAAAAACAACCCTTTGAAACCATTTTCCAAAGTTTTGTGCCAAAATTGCCAAAAGCTGAAAGTTATTTACAAAGGGATGGGAGTTTTTAGGCTGAAAAACGTGTTATACATGTTTTATCAAAACACAAGGGCCAAAGATGTACACTTGAAACATTCAAATGTAAATTGCGCCAAACAACTTCCAATCCTACAAAAACGGATCAAAATCACCACTGTTCACCTTTTCACCACCCAGATTTTACATCACTTAAAACAAAGGGTAAATCTCAATTACCCTTACCCACACTTGATTCACACGCCTATAATCCCATCCCAACCTTAAAACCCTCACTCCCACTCACCAAGAGGCCCCACACTCAAAACCGTTTCACCCATCACATCACCACTTCTTCCCAAAGGCATGCGACGTGTCAAGATCAACAGCTGAGAGCCTTTGCTTCACCCCAAAGCTACTTTAAACGTCTAGGATCATTTTGGACAGCTCACAACCAATAATTATCTAGAAGCACTCAAGGGAATTTTAGAGAAATCAGTGCTAGGGTTTGTGAATAGTGTAGCCAGGCATTTGCCTATAAAAGGAGACCTCAACATGTGAGAGTCCCTTTGTTCCAGTTTTAGGCTATCAATCTTTGTAATTCCTTTTTAAGTTTAATAAAATTTGAATTTCTGAAAATTTTTAATTCTCTTTTTGATTTGATTAAAAGTTGGTGTTAGAATAGCCTAAATCTGAGTTCCATTTGATTGTTAAGACCTTCCTTAATCTTGTGGTTAAGGCACGTCTTGGTTCATAAGGTTTTCAAGGTTCAAAAACCTTGAAGTCCTTGTTTCTGATTTTTGCTTATTGTTGTGTACTAACCCTTAGTCATAAGCCTTGAGCTCCTTCAAGCTTGTTGACACCAAGCCTGAGAAGAGTTCTAAGCCCTTGGTTGAGTTTGTTTGATGCTTGTGTTGAAGACATATCATAATCAAATCCTTGTTCTACTTTGAACATCAGCAGGCTTTGATCTTCTTCTTTGAAGTACCTTGGTCTTGTTCTAGTTGTTGAACAAGGTACAAGGAGCATAGCTGGCCCTCCTAGGATGTTGTGGAGGGCAGGTATAATCTCTTGATTAAGTTTCCTCTCAAAATTTAATGTTACTGCCTGTTTTGGATTTGGTGCTTTGATTTTGTGTTCTTGTGTTTGTGCTGGTAATTTTTGAGTTTGATTGTGTTAGTTGCTTCCTAGTAAGTGTTTTTGATCATTAAAATCAGTAGGTTATTAGAAGAAATCACAAGTTGCTTTGAAAAGGGGTTGATTAAGGACTGTTTGGGATTACTGGTTCATAAGGCCTTGTGGCCTTGAGCCCTTGGTTCTTAGGGTTTGGTAGGTCTAAACAAGTCATTTTGAACAAGTTTTAGTCATTGGTTAAGTTTCTGAAAGTTTGAAAAAGGGATTTGAAGTTTTGCAAAAATTTGATAAAAAGTGTTTTGGAATTGGTCAAACACATCAGATCCAATAACTTCTTTGTTACTTGGATCTAAGGTCTGAAATCAGGTTTGGGAATAGTTTAGGTGATAAGATATCTATTGGTTATCTGGTTGTTGAATTTGGTGGCTTATTGAGTGTGCTATAGCTTATCAAAGTTGGCTGAAATGGTCATTTGCATCAACAAAGTGACCACCTCATTTTGTGTTTGCACTTGCTATCCTATTGTATGCCTTGTGATTTTGCTGCTTGGAACTTGTTTAAGTGCTGCTTGTGAGTGGATTTTGCTATTTGGTGTGCTTTGTATCTGGCTTATAAGCTAACTGGCTTATTAAGCCCTTATTGCCAAAATTTACCATCAAAAGGTCAACTGACCTCTTGATTCACAAGGCCTCCTCCTTGAGTCCTTCACAAAATTTGCTTATAACAAGCCCATATACCATTCCTGATCATTTGGTGAACTTTGGAGTACTTTGACTTTTGGTCAAATAAGCACAAATTGGCTTATTTTTGAGAACTGCTTATTGGCACATGTAACAACTTGGCTTTTGTAATAGAAATCATTTTTCTTCGCTTAATAACAAATCTGGAAGGTTACAAGTCTTTTGGTTAAGCTTTTGCTAGAAAACTAGCTTATGTGGCTTTTTCAGCCAGCTTATTTGTTCTTACAGCTTATTCTACTTGGCTTTTTGTGATTTTCTTGATTGATTATTCTTAGTTAAGCTATTTGTGAGCTTTTGCAACAAACTAGAGCCTCTGAGGTGCCCTAAATTTCAAACCCGACTATTTTGTCGTTTTGTGGATTTTTACTTTGCTTATTTCTGGCTTATTGAGTGTGCTTTTCCAAAATTTCGTTTTACAGATCTCATAAGCATCCCAAAAGAAGGTTGTGTGTCAAATTAGAGCTTATGGCATTGGCTTATTGCTTAATGGGCTGAAAAGGCCAATAAGAATAAGCTGCCTGCTTATTAAGTTGTGATAAGCTCACATTCAGTTTTTGGGCCTTTAGAGTTTTGTTCTTAGAATTAAATTTTGAGTCAGATAGGGCTTTTCCAAGTCAATTGGGCCAAGATTGACTTTTTGGGCCCAAAAGCCCATTAAGGTTGACTGTTTCTGATTTTGGCCCATTTGAGGGCCCAATAGGGGTATTCTGGTCATTTCACTTTGATTTTCTGTTTATTTAGGTTAAAATAAACTAGTTTGCAAGTTTTTAGAATTTTCTTATAATTTTTAGAATTTTAATATTATTTTAATATTATTTTATTATTATTTTTCAAATTACATATTTTCCAAATTTTTACATTTTTCTTAGCTTAAATACATTAAAATAGGAATTTAGCAACTTTTAGAATAATTTTATCACTTTTAGATTAATTTTTATAATTATTTTAAGTTTTAATAGTTTTTAAATCATTTTAAATAGTTTTTATTAGTTTAAAAACTCCTAAAAATAGTTTTTAATTTTTTTAGGTCATTTTAAAGGTTTACCAATTGAAAAATCTTTATTTGGGCTTTCTGATAATTTATTTATTTTTAGGGCTTTAATTAGAATTTAAAAATTGAATATTTAATTATTTAAAAGGTTTGAAAATTTTTTGATCATTGGTAAACTCTTAGTTTATTAATTTTGATTTTTGATGAATTTTTGGTAATTTTTAGAATTAATTTTTATTTTTGTTGTTTTTACGGTTTTACGTTTTGTCGTCGTAGTATTATTTTCACGTCTTCGTCATCTTCTTTTCTCATCCCCTTTCTAAACCAATCATTAATCACAAACATTTAACAAATTTTTCACACACATATACCTCCTTGGGAAACGAACTTCATTTGGGTCATTAGTGCTTGATTTTCCTAAATCATCACTCGATACTTACCGCTTTTACGCACCTTTTCCTAAAGGTCGTAATTTACCACAATCACTCTGTATTGTGGATTAGTATCCATGATGACTTCAATTTCTAAGTTACCCAAATCAGGCTCTAAAGGAGTATCTTGATTTTGAAAGAATTACTCAAAAGAATTTCTTAAAGACATTGAATTACTCAAAGAGAGAGGTTGATGAGTTGTATGTAAATTTAAGTAGCTTGATCCTCCATTTCTGAGAATTCTGCTTCCACTGCTGGATATACAAGGAAGAGGAGATGAAGACCTAGGTAGGGTTCTTTTGTCTTTATTGAGGTCAACATTTATCACCATTTTCAAAAACAGGGGAATGGTTGTGCTAGCAGGGGGATCTAAGATCCCACTGCTCTCAGAAGACATCCCACTTCTTTCAGAAGACATTCCACTACTTTCAGGAGTTTCATCTACAGGGTGATCAGTTGGTTTTGGATCTCCATTTGTTGGATTCTCCTGTTCTGAGGTATCATGCTCCTTGGGCTTATCAAATGCTGGCACATCATCAAGTAACCATGATGGTAGATTCATGTACCTTAAAGGAGGTTATTCCATAACAGCTGGTTCTTTTATACCAGAAAGATTAGTATTTTCCAAAGCAACACGTATATACTTCATAGATCTAGACAGAGTATCAATGTCAAATAACCAATTTGGACCTGATTGTGGATCCTCAGGCTTGTCCTCCAAAATGTCCATATGTATGTTCTTTGTCACCAGCCTTGTTTTCTTGTTAAAGACTCTGTATCCTTTCCTTTGTAGTGAGTATCCAATAAAATACCCATCATCACCCTTCTCATTACTTTTTCCCAGATTGTCAATGGTGTTAAGAATAACAACTTGACACCCAAATGGTCTGAAAAAGTAAATAAGAGCTGGTCTGCCATTAAAAAGTTCATAAGGATTCTTATTATGTTCTTTTACCACAAAGGCCCTATTTTGCAGATAACAAGCAGTGCTTACAGCTTCAGCCCAAAAGATAAATGGGGGCTTGGCATCAGACAACATGGTTCTTCCAGCTTCTATAAGGGTTATGTTTCTTCTTTCTACAACCCCATTTTGTTGTGGAGTTCTGGCAATTCTGAATTCTCTCTTAATTCCTTCATCAGTAGAAAACCCATCCAACTCTTTATTTTTTAACACTTCACCATTGTCTGACCTAATAGTCACCACCTCCAAACCTTTCTGAAGTTCAATATGTGTAATGAAGTTCTTCATTATTTCTGCAGTTTCTTTCTTTTCATTAAGAAAGAAAGTCCAGGTGAAGCTTGAAAAATCATCTTTAACCACTAAGCAGTACCATTTTTTGTTCATGCTTGCAATAAATGTAGGTCCAAATAGATCCATATGTAACAACTCAAGAGATTTTGTGGTGGATTGAGCAACCTTGGACTTACATGATGCTCTATGTTGCTTTCCCTTTAAATAGGCAACACATGAGTGATCATTGTTAAAGGTCTTAGATGGAAGACCATGAACAAGATTGTTTTTAACTAACTTGTTTATGTTTTTAAAGTTTAAATGACCTAATTTCCTATGCCATTTCTTGCATTCATCCACTAAAGCCTTTGCAATTAAACATGTTTCATTGTCCTGAAGGGCAATTCCTTTAAGGTCAACAATGTACATGTTCTTTTGTCTTGGAGTTCTAAGCAGTATATGAGTATCTGGTGGTAGTACAAAGTCCATTCCCAATACAAGACACTAAGTGTCAGTGAACATAACATAGTTTTTGTTGTCAGTAATTTGAGATACATTGAATAGGTTATACATCCATTCTTTCACTAGGTAGACATTATCAAATATCATGCCATAAGTCACAATTTTCCCTTTTCCAGTAACTGTCCCTTGTCCATCTCCAAAGGAGACACCATCATTGTCCTAAAGGGGTACAAAACTTGACAATTAAGGCTTGTGACCAGTCATATTCCTTGAGCATCCACTATCCCAGTAAGCTTTGTCATTATTATTTGTGTTACCCTACAATAAAAACAAGATTTAGTTTCCTTTAGGGACCCAAGCCATTACTGACTTAGGTCTACCTCGTGTATCAATGTAAGAATATTTATTGAATGTCAGTGATACACCATTGGGTTTAGTACACTTTTTGGGGGCCCACACCCAACGAGCTAAGGCTTTGACAACTTCCCCATGTTAGTAGAGGCAAAAACTTTGCCAGTAGGGTGAACCCTAGGCTTAGTAGGGGAAACCCATTTCCTGTTTTGACCTCTGTGAAATCGTTGGAAAGGTCTATGGCCAGATGAATGAGTGTAATTTGGTCTTGGTTTGGGCATTTCCACAATTGGTTTTTTGTTTCCAATAACACTCTTTCTTAATGCAGGGGCAACATACTTAGCAGGTGCTTTGTTTCTTAAAGTAGGGGAATGTATTTAGCAGGGGAAAATGGTTTTCCCCTACATTTAACAAAATGGATTTTGGTTGTATTTCCTTTAAAGGATTAGCAGCCACAGCCCCCATACTTTCTTTACAATCTTGATACATATGATCAAAACTACCACATGTGAAATAAGGCTTGGTTTTTTTCACTAAGTCTTTGCCAAGTTGTATAGATTTTTTATTATTATTAGTTCTATGATTTCCCCTAGGTGCACTTGATCTATACATCTCTACATATCTAGAAGTATCCTTGCTAGACTTTGGACTGTTTGATCCTCAGCAACTGCTAGTCTTAGAAGAAGTGGTTCCAGATTTAATACAAGGGATTTTGTATGTAAAAATTATCGTCACAGTCTGATCGAATTGATTACTGGTTAACGTGTGACTCAGTCGTCTTTTGGTGGGAAAAATAGATTGGTCGTTGTACTATAATTATATTGCAAAACGTTAAAGTAAATGACGGATAATTAAAACTAAAACTAACTAAAACGTAAATGGTGCAATATTAAAACTCTTAAAAGTAAATTAATTAAATGACAAAAACTAAAGCTTGACGGAAAGTTAATTTGACAATGTAATAAAAATGTAAACTTGAAATTTAAAATAAAGAAAAACGATTAAAATAACACTAAAGTAAAATGGCGGAAAAATAAGCTTTAAAAACTAAACTAAAAATTAGAAAAAACACTTGGTAAAAACAGAGATGTCGGTAAGCGTGCAATTTTTGAAAACATAAAATAATGCAAACTTAAAAATTAAACTAAGACAAATTATTAAAACAAACCAAATCCTTCGGAATCCGATCGGAATACTGATCGGAATGCAAGCCGTTGGAACGCTGTCACAACAAAGCCATCGGAATAATCCGTCGGAATAGGATCGGAATGGCACCTATCGAAATGTAAGATACAAAACTATCGGAATGTATAAAAACTAAACCTATCGGAATACTTAAAAACTAGATCTATCGGAATACTTAAAATGACAATCTATCAGAATACTTAAAATGAAACCATCGGAATGTGGCTAACAAAAATTGGGCAGCACTTCGTTTCAATAAGGCCTTAAGACTCGTCGCAATGTACGATCGCAATGAGCGATCGCAATCACGATCGAAATAAGAGGGAATTACTCTATCTGAATGTTGATCGCAATCCTTTGTCGGAATGTAAAACCCTAAGCCGATTGTCACGATCGGAATGAGAGTAAAAGCTGTCGGAATCCAGGATCCCTTTCCGATGGAATGAAATACAAAATAAGCAAAACAAATAATCTAAGACTAAAAATAAAATACCAAAAACTTGATTAAACAAAAATAAGACGAATGAAATAAGCATAAATTTAAAGACTTTCAAGACACAAATTAAGCAAACTTTATAAAATAAACTTTAAAAAGATAAAACTTAAGAAAATTTTAAAACAAATAAGCTAAATACAAGATAAGCCAATAAGATTGTCAAACTTATAGCTTAATTCTTATAAAAGCCTAGATAGAAATAAAAAGATAAACTTTTTCATCAAAGAAGCAATAAGATTAAGCAAAATTAATGCTTAATCCGAATCAAAAACAAATCAAAGACAAGAAAAGTAGAATAAAAATGATAATGAAAAGCTTGATTAAAAATAAGATTCAACAACAAAATTAAAGAACTTACTTGGAATTAAAGGCAAGAAATTAAAGAACAAATAAGTAAAATGACAAGAAATTAAAAGGTGCAAGTAATGAAAATGGTGGAAGACTAGTTTGTCATAATAGTCAACACCTCCTAATGTGATATTAGAAGGGTATTTATAGGTGATTAGGGAAGGTTAGCATGTGTTGCTTCTTTCTTTCTTCTCTCGTCTTTTCGTCTTCTAAATTCTTCGACTTTTTCGACTTTGTCTCGAGATCAATTGAACTCGTCTTATAATATCTTCACTTATTTAGACTTGAGTTCTTCGGCTTTATTAAACTTTCGTCTTTAGACTTTTTCTTCGATAAATCTTCAGAATAGGCCTTGGACTTCCGTTCTTTTTGTACTCTTGATCTTTCGACTTCGTCTTTTGTCTTTTTCTTCGATAAAATCCCGTGTTTTCTTCCCTTTTCACGTTTTGATCCTAAATCACAATAAAAACACAAACCACGCATAATTCCGACATTTACGACATAAAATACACGTTTTGGCTTGGTTATTATTATAATTAAGTGGTAAAAGGATAAGTGTTTTCACACTTATTAAATCCCCTACACTTGACCATTGCAATGTCCCCATGCAATGCATTAATTACAAAGCAAGTTTTATATTTTCCATCACAATCAATCCACATTGGCCTTTATTAAAGAGACAAAATATTTAAAGGAAGAAAACAAGTAAAAAGATCAAAAACTTACCTTAGGGTTTTGGAATGTCATGAATGATTATGACCCTCAAGTGTCACGTTCCCCAAACTAAGCTTAAAAACGAGATCATTGTTATTATAAGTTAGCAAACTAACACAAATTCATGTGGGCCAATTATTCACTTAGACTCCCTTATTCCTAGGTGTATCTCTTATATTTTATTCTTGTCTTGAATGATCACGAGGATGCATTGTTGACTTATTTCGATAGTTATTAGGCTTAAAATAAAGTAGGAAGATTTAATAAATAGTTAACTAAAGGACAAAATCTTTTAAAACTGCTTCTCGGGACCTCATAAAGTTCATATCTTGGCATAACTTGCTTCACGATTTGAGACCTTTCTCGGATCGATATTTGGCATTGACTTCATACTTCAAATCTTGAGAGATTTTCATGAAATAATGGTTTTCTCTTCATAATAGGAATTTCTTCACTTGAACTTTTTGAGAGATTCTTCATATTTGGACCACGACTTCTTCATTTTTCTCCAACCTTTATTTGGGATTTTGATATACAACGATCCGCCACCTTTTAGGACTTGGATCTATTTATCCTCATACCTAGTTAGGGCCTTTTTGGATAGAATTCTCCATGATCTTTAGGGGAGTATTTGCTTTTCGTCGTGTGTCTCGATCCTTCATATTGATTTTTGATAAATGATTCTTCACATCACTTTGGATCTTTAGCAACAAAATGTAGCCCTCATGCCTTGTTAGGGCCTTTTCGGACTCGCCAATCTTCGCATCCCGCTTCAATAAGTTATGCCTTGGCTATGAACTCTAATTAATACCGAGCAACTTTTAAACGATCTTGGGCTAGAAGCTAAGTAACTTTTCAAATCGTATAACCTTATTTATTATAAGTATATTTATAAACAAGCGATGGGAGAAAAAGCTTATAATCAACTCCATAAATTCATGAAAGAATACCAAACTTATAATTGACTCTATCATCTCTCGTTCTCCATAATTTAAAATCTCAAGGAATGAGATTCGTGGATACTTAGCCTAATAAATCAAAGTTTTAGGTTTTCAAGTCATCTATAGGATCTTGCAAATTCTTAGACTTTTTCAAGTTTAGAATTCGCATTTTAAAGTTCCTTTAATAAACCACTTTCTAGGATCAATTATAGGAACTTGTGAAAAGTTCTTGTTCTTAACCCGTAAGAGTTAAGACTTTCGCGTTTTAAAGTTCCCTATATAAAAGCCTAGCAAAACTTGACTTAAACACGTTAAGGATACTAGCTAGAGTAAACTTGGATAAGTAAACTCGGGTTGAGGCAAAAGATTCACATCGTATAAAAATTAAAACCACTTTATTAAAATTTATTCTAGCAAGGAAAGAAAATAACTATACAAAGGTAAAACTACTAGGCCAAAATTGATTAAAAATTTTGAAAAATGTCAAAAAATCAAATTTCCGGTTAAAATGAGGACATATACAAGGAAAAAACCACTTAACTTCGATAGAAGTCCCCCTATGTAACACCTGGTAATTTTCCGTACTTTGTAAAATGACTATTTTACCCTTTGACTTTTTATTTAGTCAACTATGTGATTTAACTGTGTTGGAACCGGGAAGTTATCCCGCGTCTTCTGAAAAACTGTTTGCTGACGAGTAATGGCCTGACACTGTGCTCAGTCATTATTATGAACATTTTCTGTGAACCTGACCAAAGTGCTGAGACGGTCAATGAATTGACGATAATCCATGAGGTTAGTCGTTATCTGTGAATTATGTGCTTAACTGTTTAGTTTTTAACAGCGTGATCATATTTTCTTGAGCAGCGTATTTAAATATTTCTGTATATGTTTATATATGCTTGTATTTTAGTATTTTTGCTATTTATAGTACTAAATCGTATTTACAGTGAATATTAATTAACGTATCGCGTTTTCGTATTTTACGTCGTTTTTACGTTTAACCGTCGTTAGCGTGCATAAAATACTTTACCAATCATAAAATGTCAGTTTTCGTCAAAAAATCGTAAATTTAATATATTTGGTCAAATTTTTAAGTTTTACGTAATTTTTAACTTAACTATATACTTTTTGATATTTACCTAAAACTAACTAACATTTTTACCTTAAACCTTTTAACTAGTTACCATAGTAAAAATTTTGAATAATTTACCCCCATATGGGACCCCCATAACCGGCCAAAACAAGCACCATGTGCATGATGCACCAAAATCTTACACTTTGCCATATTTAGCTTAAGGTTACACATCTTACACTCTTTAACTTACTAACCAAAACCACCTCAAATAATTCACTTATTCACTTCATTTCACTTCAAAAAAAAACACACATACCTCTCTTTCTCTCTCAAAACACACGGCACAAACACATACATATTTTCCACCATTGTTGATTTCTTAAAGCTTCATTTTAACAAGAATTAACACAAAATAAATCACCCTAGAGTTTGTACAAGCATAAAGAAGAATGGTTATTCTTGGTTTGTTGATTTGAGTAGTTTTTGGGTTGAAGTTGTAGAGTAGAGTTCTTGTTGATTATTAGTGGGTTAGAGCGTAGATCGGGTCGTTGTGATTACGTAGAGTCGTTACTCAAGGTTACTTCTTAAACCTTTTTCATCTTTTCATTTTCCATGCATAATCTTTGTAGATCTATGCATGCATGTTACTCATCAAGTATTTTCTTGAAATAAAATGATAAAAACTATTTTTGGTCATGAAATATTTTAAGATCTATGGAAATTATGTGTGGATCTATTAGATCCATACATGAAAATGGTTTAATTGAAAGACTTGTGAAAAATATAAGTATGTATATTTTAGATTTGTGAACTTGAAGTAAATTTTTTGATTTTGTTGGTGCTTATGAATTATTGGAGGGAACTAGTAGTGTTACTACTAGTGGTTACGCTTGAAAATGGTCGAAAACGAGTTTTTACGAAAAACGTACAATCTGTCCGATTTTTATAAGAGGCGTAGAGGGTCGTAAAAATTGTTTTGACACTAGTTTACTACGATATTATGAAAATATAAGTTAATACCTTCGTTTCGATATATTATGGGCTAAAAACGGAGCTAAAATGAGTAAGATATGGTCGTTTAAATTTCGTTGTCAGAAAACTTAATTTTTGTGAAAAACACTATAAGTGGTTGCTGTCCAGATTTTTAAAGTGGTCGAAACGACATTTTCGAGTTAAACGGAGTTGTTTTAAGTGTCGAAATGGTTACTAAATGGTATGTATGAATGTTGGACTTGTTTTGTAAAAGCGTATTAGCTCGAAATGTGAATACTTGGTGTCACGTTAAAAGTTTGAACGTTGGAAGTGGAAATTGATACTATTGCGGAAAATGACTTGTTGAAATATTGGCGATTGAGAAATTGTTGAAAATAGGGGTTTTAGGACGAGATTTGAGTACTTACTAAAAATGGCAAATTTTTATGTGACGCCGAAAGGCTGCCGAATTTTCGTAAGAAATCGTGTAGGAAAATTTGTTAAGATAAATTTTGGTAAATTAAAATTTACGCCGAAAGGCTGTCGAAATTTCGTCGAGTCAAAAATAAATATTTTTGCCTAAGTATATATATACTATAATGTTTATAACGATATAACATTTACAAGTCACGATTTTAACAACATAATGTATACTTGATTGATGAGTAACGTACATGACGAACTAATGTGACTTATTTGCTAGCGCCTAAACTATAGTATTATATTTAGGTTGTTGCTAGAGTTGCTCGCTACTATTTGATCATACTTGTGCGGTTTGAATCATTGCTTGAGGTGAGTTTATAGATCCCTATTAAACTGTTTTTATATGTTTAATGTTTTGGGATGTGATAAATGCTTTGATGCTTGCTTCTGGACGCAAGTAAAACTTGATTTCTGTGAACGCTTTGTGAACACTATTTATGAGATAGCTTAAGTTGCTTTAGCCATAGTCCCAACTATCGTGAATCGTTAGTTACTCTGCTGGAGTAAGCTCTTATGTTATGGATAGATCTATTGAGGGTTGACAACCTCCACTCGGGCATTCTGACACCGGACGAGTGTGTACCATTTGTATGAACGGAGTCATCTTGGCTAGGTACTCCATTGGGGCAAAATTTATGTATGCAATCTATTGTATGCACTGGATCACTAGTTTCGATGTCACGAGCTTAGCTATCATAAATATTGTGAACACCCAATTTATCCTACACTTGGCACTATATCTCCTATAGTTGCACGTGTACATGAAATGAAATCTGAAATTGAATTAGTATGAATTTTTACTTGAAACCTATATTCTCACCAACTTTATGTTGACCCAATTTAGCATTTATCACAGGTAATTGATGATGTGTTGTACCTGCTGTGTGAAGTACTTGGAGTCCGCATGCATTTCTTGGCTATCTTCGGACATTTGTTTACTTATGTTTTTGAACTATTATCTCGTTGATGTTTAAAACTTTTACATTCCGCTGCACTATCTTTTGAAACTGAGACCTTTTGTAATGTGATGCTTTTATTTAAATTCAACGAGGTATTTTTATAAAACGTCTCATTTAGAGTCGTTCTCTTGTACCTTGAACTATGATACAATGACGTAATAGCCCTCGAGCTTCACCTCTTCCGCATAACACATTTTGGGGTGTTATAGAATTGGTAATCAGAGCCTTGGTTATAGAGAACTAGGTTTGCATCTTAGGCCTAGACTATAACCGATGTGGCTACTTGTTACTCTGTATATATATGTGTACTACATAATGTATTACGTAGGATAACACTATAAGTAATATGTAATATATATTATGTAATACGTAATATGTATTATATACATATGCATTTCGTTGATTTGCTTACTTTAATTTCTATACATGATTATTTCATGCATACCCTACAACTGCTTTAATACGCATTTTGGTTGTTGTAGGATATGTCATCGCATACTATCACGTATCATTTCAGTTACATCTATAGTCTGATTCTAATCCAATCACCATTTTCGGTGTTATTTTTGGTTTTGTTTTGATCTTTGGTATTTAATAAAAACTCTTATTTTATGACTATGTATTCGATATTTTGATTATGAATAGGAATTTAACTTTATGACCTTGACCAGTGACTATCCTTTTTATGTTGTTGTACTGTTAAATTCTGCATTCTATTTTAGCATATGAAATATATAACGTGTATATTCGTGCTTGAACCTTAATTGCATTGTTGTCTTAACGCAGAGAAACAATGGTGAACACACGTAACGGAATGACTGACAAACAATTGGAAGCACTGATTACGCAACGAGTGACTGCTGCACTGGCAAACGTTCAAGCTAACAACAACGTGAACGAAGCACCACCGAACAATTTTGACAATCGACCGCCTAAGCCGTGTACTTACAAGGACTTTAGGAGCTGTGACCCTTTGACTTTTAATGGTACTGAAGGAGCTGTCGGATTAGCTCGTTGGGTCGAAAAGATGGAAGCTGTGTTCCGTGTTAGTGGATGTGCTGTTGAAAACCAAGTGACTTATTCTACTTGTACTTTAGCTGCTGGAGCGTTGACATGGTGGAACACCCATGTGCAGACGGCTGGAGCCGAGGAGGCGTATGGAATGAGTTGGGAGGAACTTAATAAGTTGTTGACTAAGGAGTATTGTCCTCGTAATGAGATTCAGAAAATGGAAATCGAACTGTGGAACCTGACAGTGAAGAACAATGACATTGGTAAGTACACTAGGAGGTTCCAAGAATTGTGTTTGCTATGTCCTGGAATGGTTCCGGATGAAGAAAAGAAGGTTGAGCGCTATATTTGTGGTTTACCTGGTAGAGTTCAAGGGAATGTGACATCGTCTGGACTGACAAAAGTTAGTGATGCTATAAGGATGGCTCACAGTCTGATGGACCAAGTTGTTCGAGCAAATGCTGGGAATGCCGCGGACAACAAGAGAAAATGGGGTAATAACTAAAGGAACAATCATGGGAACTATCCGAATAAGAGGCAAGACACCGTGAAAGTGTACACTGTTGGTACTGGGGAAAAGGGAGTGTACAATGGGACGTTACCTTTGTGCAATCGATGCAAGCGTCACCATAATGGACAATGCAATGTACAATGTCACAACTGCAAGAAAACTGGACACATTGCTAGAGATTGTAAGTCACCACCCAACACGAAAGCCAACGTCACTTGCTTTAAATGTCAGCAAAAGGGACACTACAGCAATGAGTGCCCAAAGAAAAAGAACAAGGACCAAGGAAAGATTGCTAAAGTTGGGGAAGCTCGTGGAAGGGTCTATGTAATAGGAGGAGGAGAAGCGCAACAAAACCCCGACGTCATGACGGGTACGTTTCTTCTCAATGGTCGTTATGCTTCTATTTTATTTGATACTAGAGCCGATAGGAGTTTTATGTCGACTGCTTTTAGTGTCTTACTTGATGTGACCCCTTCGCCCTTAGACACTAAGTACACTATTGAGTTAGCTAATGGGAAGTTGATAGAAGCTGACACTATACTTCGTAGATGCACTTTAAATCTTCTAAGTCATCCTTTCGTAATAGACCTTATGCCTGTTGAGTTAGGGAGTTTTGAAGTGATTGTCGGAATGGATTGGTTGTCGAGATATCGTGCTACGATTGTATGTGACGAGAAGATCATTCATTTACCATTTGGTGATGAAGTTTTTGAGGTACAAGGGGATACAAGTAACGGAAAAGGGAAGTCACGACTGAACATTATCTCGCGTGTCAAGGCTCAGAAGTTGTTGTCGGAAGGTTGCCACGTATTTTTAGCCTGTGTTACCGAAAAGCAGACGGAAGAAAAACGGTTGGAAGATGTACCTATTGTACGGGATTTTCCGGAAGTCTTTCCTGAAGATTTGCCTGGATTACCGCCGGCTAGACAAGTTGAATTCCAGATCGATTTAATACCGGGAGCTGCACCTGTTGCTCGAGCGCTTTACCGTTTAGCACCGTCGGAATTGCAAAAAATAGCGACGCAACTACAAGAGTTAACTGATAAAGGATTCATAAGACCGAGTTCTTCACCCTGGGGAGCTCCAGTCTTATTTGTAAAGAAGAAGGATGGAAGTCTTCGGATGTGTATCGACTATCGTGATTTGAACAAACTTACCATCAAGAACCGTTACCCGTTACCTAGGATCGATGATCTGTTTGATCAGTTGCAAGGATCGAGCGTTTACTCGAAGATTGACCTTAGTCTGGTTATCACCAATTGAGAGTCCGTGTGGAAGATGTTGCAAAGACTGCTTTTATGACTAGGTATGGACACTATGAGTTCCAAGTGATGCCGTTCGGTTTGACAAACGCGCCTGCTGTGTTTATGGACCTCATGAACCGGGTGTGTAAACCGTATTTGGACAAGTTTGTCATTGTGTTCATCGATGACATACTGATTTACTCAAGGAATGAGAAAGAACATGAGGAACATCTTAAGATAATACTAGAAATTCTTAAGAAGGAGGAATTGTACGCTAAGTTCTCGAAGTGTGATTTTTGGTTGCCAATAGTACAATTTCTAGGTCACGTTATAAATAGCAAGGGGATTTGTTAGCCGTATTTAAAGTGATGGTCATATAATATACCGTTGCGAAGCTCGTGAAAAATACTATTCAACGGTGTCGAGAGTTCTTAGTTATTAATGTTTATGTAACGGGAATTAGTCCCGAACACACAAATGAGGAAGGCCTCCTAAACACTTACTACTTAGTATAAAAGGCTTCCTAAGCCTCATTTGTGTGTGTGTCTTCCATTTCATTTGTTTTGTAGAGAGAGAAACGTTTGTGTTTCTCTCACTAGGAATTCACATCTTTTGTTTTTCTCTTTTCCTTCATCTAATCTAATCTTTCTTTTTTTGGTTTAATCTTCATCTACATTTCTATATCATATTTAGTCGTGTGTTACAATCCAACAAGTGGTATCAAACGCCAAGGAATTCGTATTTGAGCATTTCGTGTGATTTTGATTGTTTTTCGTCAAAACATCAAACAAATTTCGTGTTTGTTTGTGTTTCTAAGAAGTATACCTTCTTTAAAACGTGTAGTAGTGATTTGGGCATCTTGGTTTTGGCTTAAAAACAAGTATTTTGGATCAAAAGTTGAGAAATTTCGTGTTTGTTCATCTTTCCGAAATTCTTGCAAGTTTCACCATCGGAAAGTACAAAGCACGTGAGGCCAGATCGCAATAACCTTAGGTTCCACTTTGCGATCTAAACATTTCGATACCTTATTCCGATCTGGACATTCCGATCGTTCTTTGCGATCTGGGATTCCGACGGCTCTTAAGGAACTTTGAGTCGTTACTCTGCCTAAATTTTAGCCACATTCCGATCTGAAGATTCCGACAGATCATCATTGCGATCTAGCATTCCGACAGATCATCATTACGACAGACATTGCGATCTAGCATTCCGATAGATCATCATTGCGACAGATCATCATTGCGATCTAGCATTCCGATAGAAGGACATTCCGATAGAACATTCCGATAGAATTTTCCGATGGGCATTCCGATGGAAATTTTGTTTGAGTAATTTTTAGTCTTAGCCACCATCTAGACTAGTTTCAGAACATAGTTTACACGAAGATCAAAAAAAAAAAAAAAAAAAAAAAAAAAAAATTTGGCGATTCAAGTAAAATCAAATTTAGGTCAAGTAAAATCAAATTTTTTCCCTACTAGTTTTTGGCTATCTCGAACTCAATTTCAAAATTTGGCGATTCATAATTTTTTCAGCTTACCGTTTTGTCGGACTGAGGAATTTATTGTCGGACTGAGAAAAAAAATCGGAAGTTTCGGAATTTCAACATCACCTCACGCTTTCTACGAATTGAGATCCTGTTGTTCACACGACTTCTACGATGACGTCTCAACAAGATATCTATGCTGCGGGTACTGAGAATCGTCCACCCATGCTTACAAAGGAGAATTACACTACATGGGCTAGTCGTCTCCTTCGTTATGCAAAATGTAAACCTCTGGGAAAGTTGATTGTCAACTCGATTCAAAAGGGTCCGTACGTTAGAAGAACAATTATTGTGCCTGGGGACCCTACGAATGCTAACCCAGTAGCTGATTCAAGTCATGAGCAAACAGATGAAGAATTAACTGAAGCTGAATCCAAACAACTCGACGCTGATGATCAAGCAATTCAAGTCATTCTTATGGGACTTCCTGAAGATGTTTATGCTGCTGTCGATAGTTGTGAAACCGCACACGAGATGTGGCTTAGGATTCAGAAAATGATGAAGGGCAGTGAAATAGGTTTACAAGAAAAGGAAACTAAGTTGCTTCGTGAATGGGAGAAATTTACGTCTACTGAAGGGGAACAAATTGAACCTTATTATCATCGGTTTTCAACCCTCATGAACCATCTTAGAAGAAACAAACATGAACCTGCACAAATTGCTGCCAACATCAAATTTCTTGATAATCTTCCTCCTGAATGGTCACGATATGTCACTCTTGTCAATCAAACCAAGGATCTTCATGTTGTGGACTACACTCAAGTTTATGACTATTTGAAGATGAATCAAGATGAAGCTAACGAAGTTAGGGCAGAAAGACGTGCCAAGACACAAGATCCATTGGCTTTTATGGCAAACTCTCCATCATCTATGTCATATCCCATGGTACCCTACCATCAACCCTCATCAAGTAACTTCATGCCACAACAACAACAACAACAACTCACTGCTTATGGATATCAACATCCTGCTGCTATGAATTACTTACAACAACCCATTGCCTGTTTTGATGACATTACCGATCCTACTCATGCTATTAATACTGGTCTTGCCCTTCTTGCTAAGGCATTCAAATTCACCATTAACCCCACCAACAACAATCAGAGAATCTCCTCAAACACTAGAAATAGGCAGATTGCTCAACCTTTCATGAATGCGAATCAAGATCGCCAATTGGTAGTTGCTGGAAACACGGGAACTCAGTTTCAACAATATGGTCAGAATGCTGGGCAGACCGTTGGCAATGCAGGAAATCAGTATGGTCAAAACCGTGGTCAAAATCCGGGTGTTCCGAATGCGGGTAATCAGAATGGGTTAATTGTTGTGCCAGCGGTTGGTAACCAGATGGGAAACATTGTGGCTGCAAGGGCTGAGAATACTGGTACGGGAAATGGAAACAACAATCGTCAGGTTCAGTGCTACAACTGCAGGGGATTTGGTCATTATGCTCGAGATTGCACAGCCAAAAAGAAGAGGGATGCTGCTTATCTTCAGACTCAGCTTCTCATAGCACAAAAAGAAGAGGCAGGAATTCCACTTCAAGCTGAGGAATTTGATCTTATGGCTTCTGCTGCAGAATATGACGAGGAAGAAGAGGTGAATGCCAACTACATCTTGATGGCAAACTTACAGCAAGCATCAACCTCAGGAATGCATGATGACAGAGCTCCCGTTTATGATGCAGACGGTCCCTCTGAGGTACACCCAAGTTTTGATGATAATGATATATATAATATGTCTAATCAGGAAGAAGAGTATACTGAGATGCTTGAGCCCTACATTGAGACACACGAGGATCAAACGAATACTAGTAATATTATTTCAAATGAGCCTAGTGTGGACCTTAGTGTAGATCAAGTTGCCCAGCCTACAACCCTTCCTGATGAGACACATGCGTATTATAAATCTCTATTTGATAAGCTTGCTAAGGATGTAGATCATGCTACGGTGGTTAATAATAAGTTTAGAGAAACTAATGCCAAATTGACCACTGAGCTTGCGGGATATAAGGAACGGGAGAAAAGTTTTGAGATTCATCATGGAAAAATCAAGGAACTTGAACAAGCTCATGCTACATCGGTTTATCAAGAAAAATGCACCACTAAGAAGTTAAATGCCTTACACTTAAGTAGTGCTAAAAAGATAAGCGAATTGAATGATGAAATCACTTCTCTTAATAAACAGCTTTTAACTGAAAAATCTATTGTTTCTGATTTAAAAGAAGAAAGAAAACAGCTAAAACATGATTTCAAAATTCGCGAAGATGGGCTTCTTGAGGATTTTTGCAAAGCGCAGGATAGGATTAGAGAATTAGACAACCTTTTAGTAAAACGTGGCCAAACTATGCAGACGATAAATATGCTCGCACCAAAAGTGAATGAGATAAATTACACTCGATACAAAATGGCTTTAGGTTGTCCTCTTCCCCCTAATCCAGGATACCTTAAGAAAGTTCAGGCCACTAATGAAACTTTATATAATGGTAGTGTGCTATTGTCTGATGAGCATGATCCTCCTAGTGTGCATGATTCCGAGGAAACTACTGAACTTGCTGTAGAGTCTCGTTTAAGAATGCAAAAGCTTGATAAAGAAGTGATACCCGTTTATTATCCGAAAGTTAACCCGCCAACTGTTTTTGTTCGGTCTAAAACGAATACTGAAATGCTTTTGCTACCAAGTGAGGAATTGTCTGATGACCCTCCTAAACCGAGCATCACTCGCCGATTTCTAAACGAGCTTAAAGATAACTTTGTCATCCTTAAACGTGTTGTTAATTCAAAAATAACTGGAGGTAATTTTACATCACCTGTTCAGATTGAGGTTCAGAAAATTCTTCAAAACGACATTAATCCGATTATTAATCAAGTTGATGCTCGGTTAGGAAATTTGGAAAACGCTTTTCTAAAAGAATTAGCCAACTTTGTTGAAGACTTTAAATCTTTGACAAAGGAAGCTGATGAATCTCTTGATAAAATTAAAGTTTTGGAAAAAGATCTTGAATGCCTCTCTAAAACTCGTGATTGTATTGATAGTAGCCCTGTTGAGTTAGGTACCTCTATGTCGCATAATGAAAACCTCCAAACTGAGCTTGATCTTATGAAAGAGAAAACGGAATCTTATGTCATTAAAAAGGATAAAGAATTCACCGATCTTTGGAATAAATTTGTCAAAAAATGTGATGAATGCAAATATGACAAGATTTCGTATGAAAAAGCTCACAATGACATGCAACAAACTATCGCACGGTTGCAGACTCAGTTAGGAGGGGTTTCGGAAACGAATTTGGCCTCGTCAGGGTTAGAGAGTGTTAGTGGTAGTAATGTTCAGAAGCTTAAGGCTAAGATTGCAGATTTAGAATCTGTTGTTGTTTCATATAAGCGGGCTGTTGAACAAAGTAAGTCTGTCTATCAGAAACTCATTGATAAAATCTGTGAGAACTGTAAGTTAAAGGCCTTGTTAAAAGATAAGACTTCGGAACCTTGCTCGAATGTGGATACGATGATCCAGAAACCAGCAACCTCGGGACCCACTCGTATTGCTGTGACACCTTTTCCCAAGGTTGCTGGAACAAAAACTACTGTGATTGCCCCAGGAATGTTTCGTGTTAGTTCTCCCTCTGTGCCTAGCAAACAACGTAAAGCAAGCGTTAGGACAAAACCGATCACTATAACTCAACCACAAGTTATTGATCTAAAAAGTGCTAATTCTAATAGACGCGTGTCTTCTTCTACAGGAATAAACAACTACACTAAGAGCAGAAGGCCACAGCCTACGAGCAATACAAGGAATGATAGGGTCCCTTTTGCCTCTAGAAGTAGTCGCCCCAAGATCAATAATGTGGAAGTAGAAGAACACCCTAGGAATTTACCGCTTTTTAATCATAATCAGAAACCTAATTCATCTGAATGTAATGACTTTAAGCTTGCTATTCGGAATGAAAAATCTGAAGTTATTTGTGCTAAATGTAATAAATGTTTCTTTACTTTTAGTCATGATGCTTGTGGTTTGACTATGAATGGTTTGAATTATGGTGGTTACACTCGAATTGACAAGTTGTCAGTCAGTGAACAACAACGCACTCCTAAGGCTAAGGTGTATGTTCCAAAAAGTACGCATGTAGGGTCCACAGAAAGTCTTGCTAAGCCTAGTAGCCCTAGACTCACCTCTAAATGGTTGCCTACTGGTAGAAATTTTGACTGTAGTGGCAAAATTATCGACACTAGTAGATCTCATACTGACAGTGAAACGTCGGTATGTGATACGGCTTAATTATCTTCTAACCCTACAGGAACCTATTTCATCGGTTGCCAAAATATCTGTTTCTCTTATCATTGGCAGGCTGTTGAAATTTGTCTCTGGTGCGTGGACTCGGGCTGTTCCAAACATATGACTGGGAATCGAAGCCTTCTCAAGAACTTTGTATGGCGTTTCATGGGAACTGTTCGATTTGGAAATGATCATGTTGCAGCAATTCTAGGCTATGGTGATCTTCATTGGGGAAATATAATCATCACCAGAGTCTCTTTTGTTGATGGCTTGGGACATAACTTGTTCTCGGTTGGGCAATTTTGTGATTCAGACTTGGAGGTCGCTTTCAGAAGTCATACATGTTTTGTAAGAGATCTTGAAGGAATTGATCTGTTGAAAGGAAATCGTACCACCAACCTTTATACCATTGATCTTTTTCAAATGTCTGCTGCTTCTCCAATTTGTCTCATGGCCCGAGCCACATCAACAAAGTCGTGGTTATGGCATCAAAGGTTATCTCATCTCAATTTCGATGCCATCACCCATCTCGCGAAAGATGATCTCGTTACCGGTCTTCCAAAGTTCAAATATACCAAAGACCATCTTTGTCCTTCATGTGAGCAAGGTAAAAGTAAGAAGAAGCCACACAAACCCAAACCTGTTCCCAACTCAACGAATAGGTTACATCTCCTACATATGGATTTGTGTGGCCCAATGAGAATCAAAAGTATTAATGGAAAGCGGTATGTCCTTGTCATTGTGGATGACTATTCTCGCTACACATGGGTTCATTTTCTTGCTTCAAAAGATGAAACCCCTGATGTAATTATTAACTTCTTGAAGAAAACATCAGTTCTACTGCAAGCCCCTGTCATTATTGTGAGAACGGATAACAGTACAGAATTCACAAATCAGAAATTGAAAGCTTATTTTGACGAAGTTGGGATTTCTCATCAAACTTCGGCTGTAAGAACTCCAGAGCAGAATGGAGTTGTGGAACGGAGGAATCGTACGTTAGTTGAAGCTGCTCGAACGATGCTTCTCTCCTCTAGTGCACCGTTATTCCTTTGGGCCGACGCTATAGCAACTGCATGTTATACTCAAAACCGCTCCATTATTCACACCCGTTTCAACAAAACACCTTATGAGATCATTAATGGAAGAAAACCGGATATTTCATTTTTACATGTCTTCGGTGCATTATGTTATCCGAAGAATGATCGTGAAGATATCGGTAAACTTGAACCTAAAGGTGATATTGGCTTTTTCATTGGTTATTCTTCAACTGCTTGTGCTTACAGGGTTTATAATCGAAGGACAAGAAAGGTAATGGAGACTATGAACGTTACCTTTGATGAACTCTCGGGTATGGCCTCTCAGCATAGAAGCTCACATCCCGAGCTTCAAGGTCAGACTTCTGGACACGTAAGTTCAGGACTCGCGCTTCAATTTGCACCGCCAGCAACCTCATCGTTACAACCATCAGAACGTGACTTGGAAGTTTTATTTGGGCCAATCTATGATGAATATATGGAGGGTCCTTCGTCATTTGGTGTTCCTCAAAATGCCCCGACAGCACCTGCTACGGTAGTTCAAGAACCTCCGACTGCATCTACACCATCGGCATCTACTTCTGCACCATCTACGTCAACCTCAACCATAGTGACTCAAAACATTCCAACCACTTCTCCGATTGCTGACGCAACTCAACAACATTCTCAGCAAATTCCTAATCATGTTCATCTTCAGAATGAAATAGTTGCTGAAAATGCAAACAATGCGATGCTCAACGAACACGAGTTTGTTAATCCATTTGCGGCTTCCACAAGCACTACTCAGCCTTCAGCACCATATGTGGATCCGTCGAGCTCGCATCAAGTTTCTCATACACTTCCACATGAACACAAATGGACTAAGAATCATCCTTTGGTTCAAGTGATTGGCAATCTCTCACGACCGGTCTCAACACGAAATCAGCTGTGTACCGATGGTGATATGTGTATCTATGCACTATCAGTCAGCACAATGGAACCAGCAAGTGTGAAAGAAGCAATGACCGATGCATCATGGATTGAGTCTATGCAAGAAGAACTCAATCAGTTCATCCGACTCGATGTATGGGAGTTAGTACCTCGACCAGACAATATCGATCCGCTTACCCTGAAATGGTTATTCAAAAACAAGATGGATGAGGAGCAAACGGTCATTAGGAACAAGACTCGGTTATTTGTGAGAGGTTATAAACAGCAGGAGGGAATTGATTTCGCCGAGTCCTTCGCCCCGGTTGCTAGGATGGAAGCTATTAGGATTTTCTTGGCATACGCTGCACACAAATCATTCACAGTGTATCAAATGGACGTGAAGACGGCTTTCTTGCATGGGCCGTTAAAAGAAGATGTGTATGTATGTCAACCTGAAGGTTTCATCAATACTGAACATCCAAGCCATGTCTACAAGTTGAAAAAGGCAATTTATGGTTTGAAACAAGCATCGAGGGCATGGTACGACGAATTATCATCATTTCTTCTACAAAATCACTTCAGCAAAGGAACTATTGATCCAACGTTATTTATCAAACACTACGGCAACGACATCTTGGTGGCTCAGGTCTATGTAGATGATATTATATTTGGTTCTACTAACCCAAAATATTCCATATTATTTGCCGACCTTATGAAAAGTCGATTTGAAATGTCCATGATGGGGGAAATGACGTTTTTTCTTGGTCTCCAAGTTCACCAATCCCCCCGTGGTATTTTCATAAATCAGTCCAAGTATGTGCTTGAGATTCTAACGAAATTTGGTATGGATAATTGTGATCCTATTGGTACTCCAATGGACACTAAACACAAGCTTGATTTGGATAAGAAAGGGACATTTGTAGATGCTACAAAATACCGAAGTATGATCGGGTCCCTTATGTACTTAACCTCAAGCAGACCGGACATTGTGCATGCTACTTGTTTATGTGCTCGGTACCAGGCTCAGCCAACCGAGAAACACCTCAAGGAGGTTAAAAGGATCTTTCGTTATCTCCGGGGAACCATTAACATGGGTCTCTGGTATACGAAGGATTCTGGTTTTAATCTCACGGGTTTTTCAGATGCCGATCATGCAGGGTGTCATGATACATTCAAGAGCACTTCCGGTGGAGCACAATTCTTAGGCGAAAAGCTAGTGAGCTGGTCATCAAGGAAACAAGACTGTACGGCGTTATCCACCGCGGAAGCAGAATATGTGTCTCTATCCGTGTGTAGTGCTCAAGTCCTTTGGATGAGAACACAACTCACGGATTATGGCTTTTACTTTAACAAAGTCCCTATTTACTGTGATTCACAATCAGCCATAGCCATATCCTGCAACCCGGTCCAACATTCCAAGACCAAGCACATAGCTGTCCGATTCCATTTCATTAAGGAGCATGTGGAAAAAGGAACGATCGAACTGTTCTTTGTCAAGACGGACTACCAACTAGCCGACATCTTCACCAAAGCTCTTCCTCAAGACAGATTTGAATTCTTGGTTCGTCGACTTGGTATGCGTAGTTTCACTCCTGATGAACTTGAACGTCTTGCACATTTGCAGTAACCTTGTATATATCTATCAGAAAATCAAAATACAAAAATATAAAACCTATAAAAACAAAATAAAAAATGAGAAAATCTTTCAAAAATACCAAAAATATTCTTCTCCGACATGTCTCTCAGCATCGATAATATGGACGTGCTTAGAAATGTTGTTCAATAACGACACGGGCACGTACATAAAGTTCGAATGAGAGTTTAAATGTTTTTAAAACATGTCTTTTCTATTTTTCTTCTCATAATGGCTTATAGTCACATGTCAGACTATAACCCGGTCCCTAAATAAAGGAAAGTCTTTGACTTATCCTCAACAACGAGAAATTCATTTTTCTCGGTCATGAGCTTATATCGAAACATTCAAAGTTTTAAGCTCATGAACACAATCTTTCTCGGACTTTTGAGCACAATTTTTCAAAGTATTTCAAAACAATGTGCTCATATACTCCCCTATTTAAATACAATCTCTTTTCGAGGGGGAGTATAATGATTTCATAAACCTCTGTTCCAAAGTTTCATGACACATTATTCTCTCCATGTTTCATCACTAATTTCACAAAAATTTCAATTTCATGCAATTTTTGAGGGGGAGAATAGTGATTAAAATATGTTGTCTTGGATAATATCTTTGATGTAAGTGCTTTCTCTTCCTAATATGTGCAAAAACCTTTCCTTTTATGATGCACATATGTAGGGGGAGCGTTTTTGGTGATATAGAAAACTTTCAAGGTGTAAACATTGATTTCATCAACACCTTGACTGCATTTTCAAATGATTTTTCTGGTTACGATATCTATACCCTTCAACACATAAATTCACGATGGTATTGGTGTCAAAAGGTGGTTAGGTATTCGTCCTATGATCCAACCAGAACCGGAGGGATCTTCCCAGGGACAATCCATTAGAACTTAGAAGTCCTTAGGAAAGATGGAGTAGTTGAGTGTACGGGAATAATGCCGACTAATGACTTAAGCTAGCACTGGAACAATCACAACAAGGTGCTAGTTATGACGTCTTGGTAAGCATTGAAGGGGTTGAAGAATGAAAAAGAAATGTAAGGATAAAGGGTGTAAAGAAAGAAGCCCTCCATACAACTTAGGCAGAAACCGGGTCAATACATCTATTATCAGAATCACTTTGATGATTTCTGATACTGAAGACAAAGCATCATGGACCCAGTGATGCAATGCACAACCCTTCCCAGCCTACTCAAGCTTCTCTCAAAAGAAGTTTGTTTTATTGTCACGGAGTTCAACTCATTTCTATCCACTTTCTCACTCCGAGATAGTAGATATTGAATAGGTGGCAGTCTGCTCCAGCCTCCGATCACCAAATAAACGTGCACTTATAGAGTCTAGAGCCAACGAGATTCATCAAAAAATCTCATTAGGACACTTATTCCATAGATCAATTGTTGTTCATCATTAGAACACAAGTGATGATTTACAGAGTCCTACGCTCTATCCTTGTGGTATTGCTAGAACATTCAGAGTGATACTCTTTAGTATTCACAGTGATGAATGGAAATCCTTCCAGTGTTAACATCAAACAGCACTGCGGTAGGTCATATGTAAGATTCACTTGAATTAAACATATGTTAACTGGAAAGCAACAGTGGTTTGATTCTTAATTGATTCAAACTCGTTCCAGGTCTCGACGCAATATCTTTATGATCTTGCCAGAACATTCAGAGTAATACTTTTCAGTATTTACAGTGAAGAATGGAAATCCTTCCAGTGTCATCATCAAACAGCACTGCGGTAGGTAACTTGTGCGATTCTATATGAATCAAACTTGTGTCAACTGGAAAGCAACGATGGTTTGATTCTTAATTGATTCAGACTTGTTCCAGGAAAGTGAATTGACGACCTAATCAGCAGAATGGAACTGCATGATTCACTCCTTACTTTGAATTATCTTTCGATATATTCAAGTATTGAGAACGGCTACCACAGCTGGAAATCCTGTCAAGGAAGTTCTTTGAACTTACCTGATCACAGGTACAGTATTCGTACTGTATAACGGGAAACCGGTGGAATGCAAACGGTGGCGTTATCTCAAGAGTCGCAATTCAAGGCCACATATTCAGGATTATTGAAGAAAGCTCAAGAACATCTAAAGACAAAGACTTCCGCTACTCTGATGATCAAGGGAGATTGTTAACAAGCTTTCATGTCAACTCAAAACATGAGTATGTGGGTAAAGACACAAGAACACAAGCTGGAAAAGTTACAAGATCAAGTCAAGGCAAAGATTAAAGATCCAAGATCACAAGTCATGAAAGGAACTATGAAAGAACTCTCAAGACAACGAGCTTCAAAGTCTGCAACACCAACGAAGTGAAGTCACATATTACATGACCACCCCTTAGGGGGAGATTGTTAGCCGTATTTAAAGTGATGGTCATATAATATACCGTTGCGAAGCTCGTGAAAAATACTATTCAACGGTGTCGAGAGTTCTTAGTTATTAATGTTTATGTAACGGGAATTAGTCCCGAACACACAAATGAGGAAGGCCTCCTAAACACTTACTACTTAGTATAAAAGGCTTCCTAAGCCTCATTTGTGTGTGTGTCTTCCATTTCATTTGTTTTGTAGAGAGAGAAACGTTTGTGTTTCTCTCACTAGGAATTCACATCTTTTGTTTTTCTCTTTTCCTTCATCTAATCTAATCTTTCTTTTTTTGGTTTAATCTTCATCTACATTTCTATATCATATTTAGTCGTGTGTTACAATCCAACAGGATTCATGTTGATCCTTCCAAGATTGAGTCAATTAGGGAGTGGACTGCTCCAGCGACACCGACTGAAATTCGCCAATTCTTAGGACTCGTCGGATACTACCGAAGGTTCATCGAGGGATTCCCGAAGATCGCAAAACCATTGACAAAGTTGACTCAAAAGAAGGTGAAATACGAATGGGGAGATAAGGAGGAATTAGCATTCCAGAAGTTGAAACAAATGTTGTGTAGTGCGCCTATTCTATCATTACCAGAAGGGTCGGAAGACATTGTGGTCTACTGTGATGCATCAGCAAAAGGATTGGGAGCTGTCTTGATGCAGAGGAAGAAAGTTATCGCCTACGCGTCACGACAATTGAAAACGCATGAGAAAAACTACACTACGCACGACTTGGAGCTAGGAGCGGTAGTATTTGCCTTGAAATTATGGAGACACTACTTGTATGGAACCAAGTGTGTCGTCTATACCGATCACAAGAGTTTACAACATATTCTTGATCAGAAAGAACTGAACATGAGACAACGTCGATGGATCGAGTTGCTCAGCGATTATGACTGTGAAATCCGCTACCACCCTGGGAAGGCCAATGTAGTGGCGGATGCGCTAAGTAGAAAGGAACAACTGATGACACGTAGAGTTAGATCGTTAGCTATAGTTATCAATCCGAACTTACCTGTGCAAATTCGTGAAGCACAAACCAAAGTCCTTAAGCCTGAACATGTTGAAGCTGAGAAATTAGGAGGAATGGTTACTAAGAAATTGGAGACTTGCACTAATGGAACGCTATGTCTGAATGGTAGAAGTTGGTTACCACGGTTTGGAGGAGTAAGGGACGTGATTATGCACGAGTCGCATAAATCTAAGTATTCGATTCACCCAGGATCTGACAAAATGTATCAGGATATGAAGAAGCTATATTGGTGGCCAAATATGAAAGCTGAAATCGCTACGTATGTAGGGAAGTGCCTGACTTGTGCTAGAGTGAAAACAGAACACCAAAAACCATCTGGATTGTTGGTTCAACCTGTAATTCCTATGTGGAAATGGGAAAATATAACCATGGATTTCATAACTAAGCTGCCTAAAACGACCAACGGATACGACACAAATTGGGTAATTGTGGATCGACTTACGAAATCTGCACACTTTTTGGCTATGAAGGAAGATGATTCGATGGATAAGCTTACGAGACTTTATCTGAAGGAAGTAGTCGCAAAACATGGGATACCGGTCTCTATAATTTCTGATAGAGATGGTAGATTTACTTCGGAATTCTGGAAATCACTTCAGAAAGCGTTGGGTACGTAATTTGACATGAGTACTGCTTATCACCCGCAGACTAACGGACAGAGTGAGAGAACTATTCAAACGCTGGAGGACATGTTGCGCGCTTGTGTGCTTGACTTTGGGAAGCAATGGGACAGACATTTTCCTCTAGTGGGATTCTCTTACAACAATAGTTATCATACCAGTATTAAGGCTGCACCGTTTGAAGCGTTGTATGGTCGTAAATGTCGCTCGCCTGTGTGTTGGAGTGAGGTTGGGGATAGTAAACTCACTAGCCCTGAACTCATCCGTGAAACGACTGAGAAGATTGTTCAAATCAAGAGCCGAATTCAAGCAGCCCGTGATCGTCAGAAGAGTTACGCCGACGTTCGACGTAAGCCTCTCGAATTTCAAGTGGGAGACAAAGTGATGCTAAAAGTATCGCCTTGGAAAGGTGTAGTACGTTTTGGCAAGCGAGGAAAGTTGAACCCCCGTTATATTGGACCTTTCAAAATTCTGGCAAAGGTTGGAACTGTAGCCTATCATCTCGAATTACCGCAAGCGTTGAGCTGTGTGCACACACTTTTCATGTGTCGAACTTGAAGAAGTGCATATCTAATGAGACACTCGTTATACCATTGGAGGAACTCCGAATAGACGACAAGATGCATATTGTCGAAGAACCTGTTGAAATCATGGACCGTGAGGTCAAACGATTGAAACAGAGTCGTATTCCTATCATCATGGTGAGGTGGAATTCTAAACGTGGACCTGAATTCACTTGGGAGTGTGAGGATCAATTTCGCAAGAAATATCCGCAACTCTTTGACAACTCTAGAAACCGTGACACTCCTAAGCTTTGAGGACAAAGATTCTCTATCAAGGGGATGATGTAACACCTGGTAATTTTCCGTACTTTGTAAAATGACTATTTTACCCTTTGACTTTTTATTTAGTCAACTATGTGATTTAACTGTGTTGGAATCGGGAAGTTATCCCGCGTCTTCTGAAAAACTGTTTGCTGACGAGTAATGGCCTGACACTGTGCTCAGTCATTATTCTGAACATTTTCTGTGAACCTGACCAAAGTGCTGAGACGGTCAATGAATTGACGATAATCCATGAGATTATTCGTTATCTGTGAATTATGTGCTTAACTGTTTAGTTTTTAACAGCGTGATCGTATTTTCTTGAGCAACGTATTTAAATATTTCTGTATATGTTTATATATGCCTGTATATTAGTATTTTTGCTATTTATAGTAATAAATCTTATTTACTGTGAATATTTAATTAACGTATCGCGTTTTCGTATTTTACGTCGTTTTTACGTTTAACCGTCGTTAGCGTGCATAAAATGTCAGTTTTCGTCGAAAAATCGTAAATTTAATATATTTGGTCAAATTTTTAAGTTTTACGTAATTTTTAACTTAACTATATACTTTTTGATATTTACCTAAAACTAACTAATCTTTTTACCTTAAACCTTTTAACTAGTTACCATAGTAAAAATTTTGAATAATTTACCCCCATATGGGACCCCCATAACCGGCCAAAACAAGCACCATGTGCATGATGCACCAAAATCTTACACTTTGCCATATTTAGCTTAAGGTTACACATCTTACACTATTTAACTTACTAACCAAAACCACCTCAAATAATTCACTTATTCACTTCATTTCACTTCAAAAAAAAAACACACATACCTCTCTTTCTCTCTCAAAACACACGGCACAAACACATACATATTTTCCACCATTGTTGATTTCTTAAAGCTTCATTTTAACAAGAATTAACACAAAATAAATCACCCTAGAGTTTGTACAAGCATAAAGAAGAATGGTTATTCTTGGTTTGTTGATTTGAGTAGTTTTTGGGTTGAAGTTGTAGAGTAGAGTTCTTGTTGATTATTAGTGGGTTAGAGCGTAGATCGGGTCGTTGTGATTACGTAGAGTCATTACTCAAGGTTACTTCTTAAACCTTTTTTCATCTTTTCATTTTCCATGCATAATCTTTGTAGATCTATGCATGCATGTTACTCATCAAGTATTTTCTTGAAATAAAATGATAAAAACTATTTTTGGTCATGAAATATTTTAAGATCTATGGAAATTATGTGTGGATCTATTAGATCCATACATGAAAATGGTTTAATTGAAAGACTTGTGAAAAATATAAGTATGTATATTTTAGATTTGTGAACTTGAAGTAGAATCTTTGATTTTGTTGGTGTTTATGAATAACTGGAGGGAACTAGTAGTGTTACTACTAGTGGTTACGCTTGAAAATGGTCGAAAACGAGTTTTTACGAAAAACGTACAATCTGTCCGATTTTTATAAGAGGCGTAGAGGGTCGTAAAAATTGTTTTGACACTAGTTTACTAAGATATTATGAAAATATAAGTTAATACCTTCGTTTCGATATATTATGGGCTAAAAACGGAGGTAAAATGAGTAAGATATGGTCGTTTAAATTTCGTTGTCGGAAAACTTAATTTTTGTGAAAAACACTATAAGTGGTTGCTGTCCAGATTTTTAAAGTGGTCGATACGGCATTTTCGAGTTAAACGGAGTTGTTTTAAGTGTCGAAATGGTTACTAAATGGTATGTATGAATGTTGGACTTGTTTTGTAAAAGTGTATTAGCTCGAAATGTGAATACTTGGTGTAACATTAAAAGTTTGAACGTTGGAAGTGGAAATTGATACTATAGCGGAAAATGACTTGTTGAAATATTGGCGATTGAGAAATTGTTGAAAATAGGGGTTTTAGCACGAGATTTGAGTACTTACTAAAAATGGCAAACTTTTACGTGACGCCGAAAGGCTGCCGAATTTTCATTAGAAATCGTGTAGGAAAATTTGTTAAGATAAATTTTGGTAAATTAAAATTTACGCCAAAAGGCTGTCGAAATTTCGTCGAGTCAAAAATAAATATTTTTGCGTAAATATATATATACTATAATGTTTATAACGATATAACATTTACAAGTCACGATTTTAACAACATAATGTATACTTGATTGATGAGTAACGTACATGACGAACTAATGTGACTTATTTGCTAGCGCCTAAACTATAGTATTATATTTAGGTTGTTGCTAGAGTTGCTCGCTACTATTTGATCATACTTTTGCGGTTTGAATCGTTGCTTGAGGTGAGTTTATAGATCCCTATTAAACTGTTTTTATATGTTTAATGTTTTGGGATGTGATAAATGCTTTGATGCTTGCTTCTGGACGTAAGTAAAACTTGATTTCTATGAACGCTTTGTGAACACTATTTATGAGATAGCTTAAGTTGCTTTAACCATAGTCCCCACTATCGTGAATCGTTAGTTACTCTGCTGGAGTAAGCTCTTATGTTACGGATAGATCTATTGAGGGTTGACAACCTCCACTCGGGCATTCTGACGCCGGACGAGTGTGTACCATTTGTATGAACGGAGTCATCTTGGCTAGGTACTCCATTGGGGAAACATTTATGTATGCAATCTATTGTATGCACTGGATCACTAGTTTCGATGTCACGAGCTTAGCTATCATAAATATTGTGAACACCCAATTTATCCTACACTTGGCACTATATCTCCTATCGTTGCACGTGTACATGAAATGAAATCTGAAATTGAATTACTATGAATTTTTACTTGAAACCTATATTCTCACCAACTTTATGTTGATCCAATTTAGCATTTATCTGAGGTAATTGATGATGTGTTGTACCTGCTGTGTGAAGTACTTGGAGTCCGCACGCATTTCTTGGCTATCTTCGGACATTTGTTTACTTATGTTTTTGAACTATTATCTCGTTGATGTTTAAAACTTTTACATTCCGCTGCACTATCTTTTGAAACTGAGACCTTTTGTGATGTGATGCTTTTATTTAAATTCAACGAGGTATTTTTATAAAACGTCTCATTTAGAGTCGTTCTCTTGTACCTTGAACTATGATACAATGACGTAACAGCCCCCGAGCTTCACCGCTTCCGCATATCACATTTTGGGGTGTTACACCCTACACTTGATATAAACATTGTCCTCAATGTTTAAACATGTGGGAGTAAACTCCCCTACACTTAGGACATTGTGCACTTTGTTTAAATCTTGCTAAGGAAGAGACAACTAAAGTGATTCCTATTTTAATATTGAAGAATATAAAACAGAAAATCAAAAGAGTTTAGGATAGAACAGGGAAGACGGGTACACGGAATCATGGGTCGTCAAAAGTCATCAAGAATGGATCTTTGAAAGCTCGAATCCCTGCACATGATAAGAAAGAAAACAACAAACACATACTAGGGTCTCCCCCTACACTTATTATAAAAACAAAGAAAAAGGATAGATACTGTGGGTTGCCTCCCGAGAAGCGCTTGTTTTTGTTAACCGAGTCGTGAGCCTGACTCGACCTTGATTAGCATAGAAAGAAGCTTGAAACACATCCACCGGGATCAAATACAGGGTTTTCGTCCATCAAATAGCACAAGCTTAAGGCGAACAAGGCAAGACAAAGATGAGTAGGCAAGGTTCCCTTAAGTTGTTGAGCACGGTGGTAGCAAGGGTGATGAGGTGCAAGCATATCTCCAAAAGTTCCAAAAATCTTTCCTTTTATTTCATCAGATGGATACTGAGATGGCTTAGAAATTTCAATACCGGGATCGAACACCTTTTCCTTTTGGGGAAAATAACACTCGGGCTCAGTAGACCTTGAAGAAGATCCGCTCATAAATCGCACAATCTCATCCTCAGAGGGAGGATAGAGAGGTGTCAAGACATAAGTACTACGGATATCGGTGTCGTCCGGCTTCTTCTCCTTTGAAACGGGTTTCTTCATATCCGAAGGAGGATAAAGACCATAATCATCAATGTCCAAAGGAGGAGAATCACTCTCATTTGGGAAGTAAGTGTTGAGAAAAGTAACAAACTCTTCCTCAAATGAGTAGTCATCCAAAGTAGGATCAAGTGTTGTTGGCGGAGGATCTTCATCAAAAGTAGGTGCAAGGTCATCATGTGAAGAATCACTCGAAAGAGTATCGACATCATCAAAGTCATCATAAGTTGGCATGTCTGGATACTCTGAAACAATTATCATAATCATCCTCATCGGAACTAGAATCATCATCATAATCATCATAGATCGGTGGAGAATCATAAATTGGTGGAGGGTCTAAATTGGAGAGAGAATCATCAACATCATCTTGGAAGAGTGGATTATCATAGCAAGTATCAAAAAGAGGATTGTTGTAGACGACAAAATCATCAAGCACATTAATCATATTCGTTGATTCTCTTCCATTGGGTTTGGTTGTGATCTTCCCCATTTTAAATACTTGTGCTTCATTCCTGACTCTTAAGATTAACTCACCTTTGGCAACATCGACTAAAGCTTTTCCGGTTCTCAAGAATGGCCGACCAAGTATTAAAGGAATACGAGGGTCCATTTCATAATCAACAACAACAAAGTCGACCGGACAAGTGAAGTGCGCACTTTAATAAACACATCTTCAGCAATACCAACGGGGTAAGCGAGAGTGCGATTTGCAAGCTCAAGAGTAATCTTAGTTGGTGTATGGTCGGGTAATGATAAATTTTTCAAACACTTAAAGGAATCAAATTTATACTTGCCCCGAGATCAGCTAAGGCAGTAAATTCTTCGGTTTGGTTAAAAGTACATGGTAGCACAAAATGACGGGGATCTCCAAGTTTCCCCGGAAGTTCTTTAAGAAGGACGGCATAACAGTTTTCATTCAATCGAGTATTAACAAACTCGGCCATCTTCTCCTTCTTATTAAGTAATTACTTAAACATATTAACAAATTTAGGCATTTGGGCAAGAGCTTCAACAAGGCTAAAGGTGATAGTCAGTCCCGAAATATTCTTCAAATAGTTCGACACTTGAATGTCATCCTTGGTTTGCAGTTTGGCCTTGTCTAAGCGAGATGGATAAGGAATGTTGGGTTTAGTTGGTGTAGGTGTAGCAGGTAAAGGTTGAGATGTTGAAGGTTTAAAGGTGGAAGGTGGGGTTGGTGAAGGGTGCTTCTTGGGTTCTTCAGTAAGAGGCGGAGACGGTAATGGAGAACTAATATTAGGCGTGGGAGTAGGCGGGATAAATGGTGGTGGAGGAGGTATAGATGGAGTAACTGGGGGAGGGATAGATGGTCCTACTAAGGTTGCTCCACTGCGTGTAGTAATAGCACTCACATTCGCTCTTGGGTTGGTGACGGTATTTGAAGGAAGAGAGCCCGAAGTATAGGGTTGAGTACTTGGAAAGAAACTAGCCATCATATTCTTCAAATCATTCGTTTGATTGTTGAAGGAGGTTTGCATATCATGTCGAAGCTCGGTTCTAATATCATTCCCTTGCTTAGTGATATCTCCTTTCAAGTTGATGATTTGGCTTTGCAGATTCTTGATTTGCTCTCCTTGGATCCTTATGAAAGTTTCCACATCTTCATTAATGGGTGGGGCTTGTTGAGCGGGTGGGTGATAAGGATTAGAAGCTCGAGGTGGGTTTGGGTTTGGGTTTCTTCTATTGTAGTTGTTGGGGTTATGGTTTTGAGGAGAAAAACCGGGTGATAGAAAGTTGTTAGAACGGTAACTTAGCAAGTTACGATCACCTTGAGGTCAGGCTTGGTAGTTTTCCGTTGAGTAGTTACCATAAGCCGCATACACGTTTTCCGGATTGTCATGAGTAGAAGGACAATCAGTGTATGAATGAGAACCCCTGCAAAGCTCACAAGAAGTTGTTACAGCTTTAACTTGTTGTTGTTGATTTGTAGCCAAGAGTTGCATATTCTTGCTCATTTCGACCATTGCGCGGGTCAATTCGGTGATATCAGGGTTGAAAGCAGTAGAAGAAACATTGACTCTCGGGTTTGATCTTGAAGATGCGGATGAATCCCAATTTTTGTGATGAGTAGTCATGTTCTCGATAAGCTCTCTACACTCCTCAGGTCTTCTTTTCATAAATGTGCCACCGGCGGCTGCATTAATCGTATCACGATCATGAAAAGTTAAATCGTTGTAGAAAGTATCAATTAAGGTGACGGGGAGCATGTTCTGGTTTGGACATCGATCGATCAAAACATTATATCGTTCCCAAGCATCAAAAGGCGATTCATCAGGTTCTTGTGTAAATCCACTAATTTGATTCCGAAGGCTCGTGACCATGGATGGTGGAATGTAGCGCGACAAAAAGCGTTGAGTCATCTCATCCCAAGTATGAATTGAATTTTTTAGAAGACGATCAAACCATTTTTCGGCATGGTGGGATAAGGTGTGTGGAAATAGGTGAAGGCGAAGAAAATCCATAGTAACACCGGGCAACTTCATGCTCTAAGTAACGGTAATGAATTTGTCGAGGTGTTAGTTGGCATCATCATCCAGTAATCCTCGAAAAGGACAAGTGTTATGCACTTGTTGGATCATGTGATGCTTCAACGAAAACTCTGGAGCCGTGATTTGAAACGGCGCAATCGGTCCTCCTCGTCCATTCATTGTAGGTTGACAAAGCTCCTCCATCGTTCTAAGATCGGGTGGGGGAACATTGTTGTTGTTATTCATGTTGGGGTGGGGTGGATTATTGTTGTTGTGCACACCAGCCATAACTAAATCTTCACGAGTCTCGGGCTCTGAATAAGTTGAAGATCTAGTACGCATGCACCTGCAAAAGCAAAAGAAAAAGATACGAACGAAATAGAGAATATATATGTACGTGTAAAATAAAAATAAAAATCTTTTTGGATTTTTGAAAATTTTTTATTTTTATGGATTTTTAACAATTTTTAATTTTTATGGATTTTTGAAAATTTTTAAGCAAGAAAAATAACGTTCACGAGTGAGCGGATCCCAAAATTCAACGCGTCTCTCACAGAAAACCTATAATCTTAACGAAAAGAGCCGGCAGCGGCGCCATTTAATACAAGGGATTTTGTATGTAAAAATTATCATCACAGTCTGATCGAATTGATTACTGGTTAACGTGTGACTCAGTCGTCTTTTGGTGGGAAACAATAGATTGGTCATTGTAGTATAATTATATTGCAAAACGTTAAAGTAAATGACGGATAATTAAAACTAAAACTAATTAAAACGTAAATGGTGCAATATTAAAACTCTTAAAAGTATATTAATTAAATGACAAAAATTAAAGCTTGACGGAAAGTTAATTTGACAATGTAATAAAAATGTAAACTTAAAATTTAAAATAAAGAAAAACGATTAAAATAACACTAAAGTAAACTGGCAGAAAAATAAGCCTTGAAAATTAAACTAAAAATTAGAAAAAAACACTTTGTAAAAACATAGATTTCGGTAAGCGTGCAATTTTTGAAAACTTAAAATAATGCAAACTTAAAAAAAAACTAAGACAAATTATTAAAACAAAACCAAATCCGATCGGAATACCGATCGGAATGCAAGCCGTCGGAATGCTGTCACAACAAAGCCATCGGAATAATCTGTCGGAATAGGATCGGAATGGCACCTATCGGAATGTAAGATACAAAACTATCGGAATGTATAAAAACTAAACCTATTAGAATACTTAAAAACTAGATCTATCGGAATACTTAAAATGACAATCTATCGGAATACTTAAAATGAAACCATCAGAATGTGGCTAACAAAAATTGGGCAGCACTTCGTTTCAATAAGGCCTTAAGACCCGTCACAATGTACGATCTCAATGAGCGATCGCAATCACGATCGAAATAAGGGGGAATTACTCTATCTGAATGGTGAACGCGATCCTCTGTCGGAATGTAAAACCCTAAGCCGATTGTCACGATCAGAATGAGAGTAAAAGCTGTCGGAATCCAGGATCCCTTTCCGATGGAATGAAATACAAAATAAGCAAAACAAATAAGCTAAGACTAAAAAGCAAATACCAAAAACTTGATTAAACAAGAATAAGACGAATGAAATAAGCACAAATTTAAAGACTTTCAAGACACAAATTAAGCAAACTTTATAAAATAAACTTTGAAAAGATAAAACTTAAGAAAATTTTAAAACAAATAAGCTAAATACAAAATAAGCCAATAAGATTGTCAAGCTTATAGCTTAATTCGTATAAAAGCCTAGATAGAAATAAAAAGATAAACTTTTTAATCAAAGAAGCAATAAGATTAAGCAAAATTAATGCTTATTCCGAATCAAAAACAAATCAAAGACAAGAAAAGTAGAATAAGAATGACAATGAAAAGCTTGATTAAAAATAAGATTCAACAACAAAATTAAAGAACTTACTTGGAATTAAAGGCAAGAAATTAAAGAACAATTAAGTAAAATGACAAGAAATTAAAAGGTGCAAGTAATGAAAATGGTGGAAGACTAGTTTGTCAAAATAGTCAACACCTCCTAATGTGATATTAGGAGGGTATTTATAGGTGATTAGGGAAGGTTAGCATGTGTTGCTTCTTTCTTTCTTCTCTCGTCTTTTCATCTTCTAAATTATTCGATTTTTTCGACTTTGTCTCGGGATTAATTGAACTCGTCTTATAATATCTTCACTTATTTAGACTTGAGTTCTTCGGCTTTATTAAACTTTCATCTTTAGACTTTTTCTTCGATAAATCTTCAGAATAGGCCTTGGACTTCCGTTTTTTTGCACTCTTGATCTTTTGACTTCGTCTTTTGTCTTTTTCTTCGATAAAAGCCCGTGAAAGCCCGTGTTTTCTTCCCTTTTCACATTTTGATCCTAAATCACAACAAAAACACAAGCCACGCATATTTCCGACATTTACGACATAAAATACACATTTTGGCTTGATTATTATTATAATTAAGTGGTAAAAGTATAAGTCTTTTCACACTTATTAATTTGCTATCAGAACTTGTATCACTCCAAAATAGACCAGTTCTAGAGAAAAGAATAGAGTTATCTAATTTCTATTGTTTTAAAGAAACTTGTTCTCTTTTGAAATCCCTTATTTCACTGGTTGTGGCCCCATTGTCTTGTTGATTGAGTTCCTTAGGTACATAGTCATTCATATCAAAAACGATTTCCTCCTACTTGGAAAAGCATGGAAGTCCAGTCCATGAAAGATCTTTCATTGGACTAGCTCCATGTATGTTAGCAGGTGGAGGAGGAAATTCAGCATGTTGATTTTTAATCCCTAAGCCAGTTTGATCTTTTGGTGATTGTCTAGCATCAGCAGCCTTAGATAATACCTCTTTTGATTTCTCAAACTTTTTCAAAGTTAAATCTGTTTTATCTTTATAAGCCTTAAGTGTTTCTAATTCAGATTTTAATTCTTCGGCAGTGGCATCTTTTTCCCTCTGTTATCTATCAAGAATGTGAATGTGTTCTTAATATTAACTTTCCCTTTGTTGATACTCTCTAATCTTAGGCGCTAAGTTTTCTAAAGTACATTTACAGTTGTCTAGATTAGTTTCAGAATTTATGCACTCAATTCTTAATTTGTTTATTTGAGCATTTAATAACTCTATATTTTTCGTATAGCCTTTAGTGCAAAAGGAGTCATAATATACCTCATTGTCAGAACTTCTTGAAGATAACATTGCCATTAGAGCAAATTCCTGTTGGCTATCATCATCATCTGTTGATGAATGCTCCTCTTCTTTAGCTACTAAAGCTTGATTCCTTTCCACCTTGCCAGTCAAAGAGCTCTAGTCCCATCCTACTCCATCTATACCATGCATTGCTACCATAGCTCTAGACTCTGACTCCTCAGCTCTGCTATCAATCTTGTAGCTATTGCCTTTCCCTTCTTCCTTTGGTGATCTACACTCCCTAGAAAAGTGACCATTCTTACCATAGTTGTAGCATTCACCCTTTGATTTATCAAACCCAACAACATTAGATGGATCAATGGAGATCTTTTTCCCATACTTCTTGTAGACCCTATTAGCTCTCGTACTAAGCAGAGCCATATTCCATATGATATATATTTCCTCCCATCTCTTCTTGCTGATTTGAGTCAAGTCTTTATATACCACAATGGAAGTTACTTATTTAGTGTTTTGAAAGTTACTTATTAGTGCTTATTTAGTTGTTTTTATTGTTGATTTGGTAAATTTTGGTAAGTGCTTATTAGACATAGCTTATTCGGTTTTGCTTATTTGCATTTTATTTACATCGGAAAAGGGTTTAATTTTCCGACTGTTATTCCGATACCTCCATCGGAAAAGGGTTTGCCTTTCCGACGTTTATTTTGATAATTGCTATCGGAAAAGGGTTTTGTATTCCGCTCGATATTCCGATAGAATTTGTTGATCAAACATTCCGACAAACTTTCCGACGGTGTTTCCGATTAATATTCCGATAGTTTTCATTGATTGTTATTCCGATACATTTTTAGTATCCCGACTGTTATTCCGATGGGATTCCGATAGGGGGGTATTCCGATAGAACTTTAGTTTCTATTTTCTATTTTTATTTTTATTTTTATTTCAAATTTAACTTTTCCCGCCAGTTTTACTTAGTGTTATTATAAATTTGTTTTGTCTTAGTTTTATTTTTAAGTTTGGAAATTTTACTTTTTGTCGAGTTTCAAGTTTTCGTCATATATCTTTAAAGTTTTAATTTTTGCCATTTACTTTTTAATCATTTTTAGCTTGATTTACCTTGCCTTTTACTTTAAAGTTTGTATTTCCACTTTACTCAACGACCACAACCATATTATCTTTACCCACCAAAAGATGACTGAGTCGCACTAATCCGTAATCAATTCTATAAGACATACTTCGAAGAACGAATTTTCAGATATTAATCTGGTAGAGCTAACAGCAAAGAGCTATGAGCTCTAACATCATTCCTCCTCGGTTGGATTTCCTCTGCTATGACAACATCAGGTTTAGTCTTTTTGGGACCATCTTTAGATCCTCTGTTGGGAATAAAAATAGCTAAGTCACTATGCCACTGACAAAGGGATTTTGGACGCTAACAAGAGCAATTGAGGCACTGATATATTCGGCACTGACAAGACAAATCAAGGCGCTAACAAAGGAAATCCCAGTCACAAGACAACTACTTAGTCAACACGTTTTGTATATTTAGGAAAGATATGATTAACATTATATTCTCTATATTTATCTTTTCCTAGAATATTTGATAAGTAGATTATTTTTCAAGACTCCTTATGTTATAAAAGGATGTCTTAGGGTTCTTTGTTGATATACGTTCTTAACACTTTCACTGTACCTCATCGATTATCAATATAAGTGAAAGTTTTTTATACATTGTGTTTTTCTTTGTTCTTTGTTCTAAGTGTTAATTCCGCATAACACTTAGATTGTCATAAACACAAAGTTTCTCTACGTGTTATACTTGATTTAATCTCGTTAACACAAAGCTAAATCGATCTATGTTTAGGATCAAGAAGTGGTATCAGAGCTTGTTGACGAACTTTAATCATATGTACACCAAAACCCTAATCGTATAAAACTCTAATTTTTCAAAACCCTAAAATCATCATGTCGACCTCAACCTCAGAAACCCAAAGTTCAGGATCCTCTAATCATAACCTCAAAATCCCCATGCTTGACCCTGATAACTTTGGAACTATGGAAGTTCAACTTTGAGCAATATCTCCAAGTGGATAATTATATTCTCTAGGATGTTGTTGAACTTGGAAACAAGTTCAACAAGGCACAAAAGATCTTGGACTCCATTGAGTAAAGGAGAAAAGCCAATGCTAAGGCATAAGAATTGCTTCCTAGACCTGAAGATGGAAGAGCCACCTTAGCTACAGAAGTATTTGACAAAAGGCTTGATATGAAGGCTTTGAGTATTCTCAAACTAGCCCTTGGAGGCAAAAACCAACACAAATTCATAAAGTATGAATCCGCTAGAGAGATTTGGGAATCCCTTGAGATAACCTACGGTGGTAATGAGGACACTCTCAAACAAAGGAAGAAGCAGTTAGTTATGGAGTTTACTCTTTTCAAAGCTCGACCTCATGAAAAGCTATGTGAGATAAGAAGCCGTCTTCAAGACATCACTAGCAAGCTGGCATTCATGGAGACTGAATTTGAAGATGATGACGTTAATGCTGCTTTCCTTAGAGCTCTTGGATATGGGGGGAAATTCATGCCAAGTCAATGATTTCCACTCAAGCCTACTCGAACATGACTTTTGATGACATCTATAACCAATTGAAAGTCATGGAGTCTGGATTTATGCTTAAACAAGAAAGTAAAACACCTTCTGGAAGTATGGTGTTCATCTCTTACAATGATTCCTCATATACTGAAAACTCTTGCTTTGTCAGGGGACAAACTTCTCATCATAGCGACTCAATAAATGCTGACACATATAACTATGCTTCACCAAGTCTTAAACCAGTAGGAATTGATTTAGATATTGTATGTGCTTATATTGCTTCTTTGCCCAATAGATATTCAATTTCTTTTGAAGATCTTCAGCAAATTAGTGATATTGATCTTGAGGAGATGGATATTAAGTGGAATATGGCTCTTAGCAGTATAAGAGCCAGTAGGTGGAACAAGAGATTTGGAAGGATGATGACTTTCAATAGCAAAGAAACTGCTGGAATTGATAAATCCAAAGTTGAGTGTTTCAATTGTCATCAAATGGGACACTTTGCTAGAGAATGTAGATCTCCTAAAAGGAATGATGGAGAATAGAATCCTAGACAAACCATCAAAGTTGAAGATGCTGAACCTAAAGCTATGGTAGCTATGCAAGGAATTGATGACGTTGGATTTGACTAGAGGTTTCTGGACAAAAATGAGGTGGATAATCAAGCTTTGGTTGCTGAAAATGATGAAGAGCATGTTCAATATGCTCTCATGGCCAGATCTTCTTCTTTTTTAGACAATGAGGTATATGATGATGCTTTTTGTAGTAAGGGTTGTAGATGATGACGTATAGTCCCCAGTCGGGTATTAAACCCGGCCCACGGGTACTACCCGCATCCGGCCTGTTACTAATGGGTTAGTTTAATATCATTTAAAGCTTATGGGCTTCGAATGAACAGTGGCCGCATACATGTGTGCGGCCTACGGCCCGTCACGGACGATACAGGGTTGGACAGAATCATAATCTTATTATGATTAGGATTTGCCCCAAAGTGAAGGATATACACTCACCATAATTAGAAGATAACAATCAAACTAATTATAGCACTTATCCTTTGCTTAGGGCCGAAGCATCGGTGACAGCTCATTAGGGTTTTACCGCCTATATAAGGAACCCCCAAGGGTTCCACAAAGGTATTACATTCTCCAAACTCACATACGATTCTTAAACCCAAACCGATTACTTACTCTCACGCTGGAGTCTAATCGTGGGATACATTCCCACGGTAAGCCTAACGCGTGTTGCTTTAGTGTACAGGATCTCAGCAAGATAATTCACTTGGTGAAAGAGCCGGAGCCCAGCCAACCTGAATTAAGCCTAATTCGGGTCTAGCAAGGATCATCCAACTTTTGTATCAACAAGTTGGCACCATCCGTGGGACCAATACACTAAGATAGAGCAAATTTCATCTCGAACTCTTTCAATGAAGAAAGGACATCCGTAAGGAAATCCCAGGAACACGAATCATACGAACGAAAGTCCACAGGGGACGGGGTACTCATCCCCAGTCAATCCCCTAGCCACCAAGCAGGAGGATCGAATAACCGAAGTGTTTTTCTGTCCACGGGTGGGACATGCACGTCCGCTAATACCCCACCACCAACCATGACCATGGACAACCCTGACCCAGGGAGTGCGCCTAAGGCCCCTAACAAGGAGCCGCGTAGGCCATAAACTGAAGAAGAAGTGGAAGTCGAACCACTTAGTGAGGAAGACCTCGCTCACGTTCTCACGCAGAACATTGAGAGGATCGTCTCGGGTATTGCGTCAAGGCTAAACCTAGGTAGGAACCTCCAATCTAGGCTTAACTTTGTCAGGGCCGTATCCGGCACCTCTCTTCAGAAGAAGAAGAGGGCACGACCCTAGGAACGAAACCTCTTTGAGGAGAATTCCCAACCCCGGAATGTGTTCGAACGCATAGGGGACCGTGTTATGCAGGAACTACTGCAGTCTCGTGAAGAAGGAGATAGATCCGACGATTCAGCCGAACGGCCGGACTTGGAATTAACCAAAACTAATCGCCGCACAAGCGTGTGGGATAGGGTGAATACTAGGAAGAAGGCTCCTAGCTCTTCTCGCAAGAGCAATCCTCAGCCGAGGAGTGGGGCACCGCCCCTTCCCCCGGTCCCTCAGGAGAAGATTCGGATGACCATCCACCCAAGCGTCACCGACCTAGGCGTACTCCTCCACTGCCATCGGACGATGACGGGTACTACGGTGGCCCCTATTATAGCGAGGCAAAAGAGGAAGATCTCTCCCTCCCATGGTGTGACCCTAATCTCACCCGCCCATGGTGTGATCCCAAGGAAGATCCTTTTACTCTCCGCATACGGAATTACTCCGAGGATAAGAAGCGTCGCATGCCAGCGTGCGTCAAGACTTATGATGGGTCTGGTGATCCGGATGCTCACCTAAAGATATTTAACACACAGGCGAAAATCGAATGATGGCCCATGCCTATATGGTGCCAAATGTTCAATTCAACCTTGATTGGCAATGCCCGTGATTTGTTTGAGGGACTTCCTCCCCGAATCATTGATAGCTTCACAGAGCTGCGCACTACGTTCAAAAACAATTATACTCAGCAAAAGAAGTATAATAGGGATCCGGTCTCATTGGCAACCGTCAAGCAGCGGCCAGTACAATCTACGGAGGCCTACATAGAACGCTTCAATGAGGAGTGCACGCGAACAAAGACAATGCCGGAACTCCTAAAAATTTCTGATTCCATGCATGCCATAACAGACAGGGAATTAATTAGGTGCCTCAATGACAAGCGACCGGAGAGGTATGACGACCTCATGGAAAGGGTCAGGAACTTTATAGAAGGAGAAACCCCGGTAGTCGCGGCCTACCCTACAAAGGGAAACAACTATCAATCGAACGACCGGTCCAGGAAACAGTCGGGTGGTCAAAACAACCAAGGCAGTGGAAGGGGCTTAGACTACAAGAGCCAAAACAAAGGAGGGCGATCGGAGGACAAGTTCACCCCCTTAAAGATGTCTTACTGGGAGATCTTGTTGACAGAAGGGGCAAACTTCCCGAGACCTCCCCCGATGACGACTCCGGTGGACCGTCGTCAAGGAAATCACTTTTGCGAATTCCACAACAACAAAGGTCACGGCACGGAGGAATGCATCCAGCTCAAGAAGCACATTGAGTCACTGATCAAGTCATGCAAACTCAAACATCTGGTCAAGGATTGGAAGGACGGAAAGGATAACAAGAAGCACGATAAGAAGGATCCCAAAGGACAAACCTTTGACTATATACATGATCCAATCCTGGCAGCGCCGCACAAAGCAGAAAATTAGTCAAAAAATTTCACGCGGCAGAGAAATCTCATTCCATCTCATCACGGCAAGTGACGTAGCCGATGCACCTCTCACGATTGAGGTAAGCATTGGAACACACAATGTTCGCCGTATGTATGTGGATGGAGGTTCATTGGTAGAAGTACTTTACGAACACTGCTTCGTACAGCTACGACCGGAAATAAGAAGCCAATTGGTACCGGCCACATCACCGCTCATTGGCTTTAGTGGAGATACTATCTGGCCAATAGGACAGTTGTATCTGCTAGTAACCATTGGGAATGAAGAGCATTCCACCACGGCGTGGATGAATTTTATGGTGATACGCTCACACTCTCCATACAATGGGATCATCGGAAGACCAGGCATCCTGGCCATACGGGCAGTCCCCTCCACAGCTCACGGAATGATTAAATTCCCTATGGAAGGGGGAATTGTTACCATCTACAACTCAGTCATACTAGTGTCCGAATGCCACATCGTGGCAACACCAGTCCCACCTGTTCTTGTTAAGGCAGGGTCAACACCCCCCAACTGGAAAGTGGCAATCCATCCTGATTATCTGGAACAAGAGGTGTCCATAGGGGGGACACTCTCTGATAGCGGCAAGAGGGCCATGTGCTCTCTTCTGAAAGCAAACCTAGATGTATTCGCATGGGATCCCAAGGATATGACAGGCGTGTCGCGTACGATAGCAGAACATAAACTTCAAATCCGCCAGGGATGTCCTCCTGCTAAACAAAAGAAGCGTGGTCAAGCACCAGAACATAGCCAAGTCATACTGGATGAAGTACGAAAATTAGTAGACGCAAGAATTATGCGCGAGCTATACTACCATGAGTGGTTATCCAACCCGGTCATGGTCAAGAAGCATGACGGGAGCTGGCGCATGTGCGTGGACTTCACGGACCTGAACAAAGCTTGTCCACAGGACTGCTATCTGTTACCAGAGATTTACTGGAAGGTGGAATCCCTATGTGGGTATCCTTTCAAATGCTTCTTAGATGCGTACAAAGGGTACCACCAGATCCAGATGGCGGAAGAAGATGAGGAGAAGACGGCGTTTCATACTAGTCAGGGCGTGTATTGTTACATAAAAATGCCATTTGGACTAAAGAACGTCGGGGAAACATATCAGCGACTTGCTGATAAAGTTCGACTCACAGATAGGCCGCAACCTTGAGGTCTACATTGACGATCTAGTCATCAAAAGTCATACGGAGGAGGCACTCCTCCGTGACGTCCAGGAGACGTTTGACACATTGAGGAGAATCAATATGAAACTGAATCAAAAAATGCACGTTTGGGGCAACTGAAGGGATGTTCCTTGGATACATGATAGATCCAAACGGAATCAAGCCTTGCCCGGAAAAGAAAGACGAGGTGATACAGTTACCATCTCCTAAGACGCGAAAAGAGGTACAATCATTGAATGGAAAGCTGGCCGGGCTAAACAGGTTCTTGTCGAATTCCGTGGAAAAATCACTACCTCTATTCAAAACACTCAAGAAGTGCATCAAGAAGGGAGATTTCCGTTGGACAAAGGAAGCGGAGGAAGCTTTTAGTCAGCTTAAACAACACCACACAGCTCTTCCCACACTAGTGGCGCCCCGACCTAAGTAAGAGCTCATTATGTATCTGTCGGCTACACACGGAGCAATAAATGCAGTACTTATGACGGATAGGGACATAGTCTAGACTCCGGTCTAATTCATAAGTAGAACACTACAAGGGCCGGAGTTGAATTATTCCTCTATGGAGAAGTTGGTTTTAGCATAGTATTCGCTACAAAGCGGTTACGCCGGTACTTTCAGGCGCACCTAATTGTGGTTATTACTGATCAACCAATAAAGCAAATCATCTCTAGACCATACGTGGCCGGTAGGCTACAGAAGTGGAGCATTCTGTTAGGAGAGCATAACATCTCCTATAGACCAAGGACAGCGGTCAAAGACCAAATCTTGGCAGATTTCTTAATAGAGAAGCCAGATGAGGACGGACCGGTCGTACAACGAGAGGAAACTCCAACAGAACCATGGGTCTTGTTTACTGACGGATCCTCGTGCACGGACGGGTCAGGAGCTGGCCTCATCCTTACGAATCCGGAAGGAATGGAGTTTACCTACGACCTGCGTTTTGAATTCACAGCCACTAATAATGAGGCAGAATATGAAGCATTGATTGCGGGTTTAAAAATCACCGCTAGAATGGGAGAACGCAACCTTGAGGCTTACGTGGACTCACGCTTGTTGCGAACCACATTCTAGGAGGTTACATAGCCAAGGAGGATAACATGGTTCGATAGTTGGAGAAAGTCAAGTCATTCATAGCTACTTTCAGCAAGTTTTCTATCAAGCAGATACCAAGAGGTGAAAACAAGAAGGCGGATGATCTCAGCAAAATTGCGTCTACAAGTTTCGCCCACTTATCCAAGCAAGTATTGGTAGAAATACTAAAGGAAAAGTCTATATCATAAGGGGAAATCACAACTATTGTTGAGGAAGATGGGCCTACATGGATGACCCCGATCATCAGCTATTTAACAGATGAAACCCTTCCGGATGATGAAAAGGCGGAACGACATATCAGAAGGAAGTCGCAGCACTTCGAGCTTTGAGAAGGTATTCTGTACAAGCGGTCCTTCTTACAGCCGTGGTTACGGTGTGTCGGGCCATGACAGGCTGCCTATGTAATCAGTGAGATACATGAAGGGTCATGCGGCATGCACGCAGGACCCCGATCCGTAGTAGCACGAGCTTTACGTACAAGATATTATTGGCCCACTATGCATAGGGATGTACGCGACATGATTCGTAAGTGCGGTGATTGCCAAGTGCACAGGCCGGTGCCACGACATCCGCAGCAAGAACTGACACCCATCTCATCCCCATGGCCATTCTATAAATGGGGGATTGACATTGCAGGGCCTTTTCCGGTTGCTCTAGGGGGAGTTAAGTTCTTGATTGTGGCAATGGACTACTTTACACGCTGGATAGAAGATAAAGCGGTCAAATCCATTACAGGCAAGCAAGTTAAAAAGGTTGTTCGGGAAAATATTGTGTGCCGCTTTTGCTTACCAGGAGAAATCATCTCGGATAACGGGAAACAGTTTGTGGACAATCCATTCAAGGATTGGTGCACGACATTGAACATCACGCGGTGCTTCGCATCTGTTAAGCACCCACAGACTAATGGTCTTGTGGAGCGGGCAAACAGAAGCTTAGGCGAAGGTATCAAGGCACGCTTGGACGAGCGAAGTGCCAAATGGGTAGACGAGTTGCTGCATGTTCTATGGGCACATAGGACTATGATTAAAACATCCAATGGGGACACTCCATTCGCGTTGGCCTATGGGACTGAGGCTGTTATAACAGCAGAAATTGGGATGCCAACCATCCGCACAGCGGAGGTTAATGTCGTCACGAACGATGAGCAACTCCGGATTAATCTGGATTTTCTGGAGGAGAAAAGAGAAATAGCGGCCATAAATGAGGCCAAGTCCAAGGCACGGATGAAGGCTTATTACGATGCCAAGGTTAAAGGTGTTTCCTTTTGACCGGGGGATTTTGTTTATCGTGCAAACGAGGCAAGTCGCGCGGAGAATACAAGAAAGCTGGGCCCCAAGTGGGAAGGGCCGTATGAGGTTATGGAAGCCTTAGGACAGGGCGCGTACAAGTTGCGTAACATGGATGGCCATGACCTGGAACGCACATGGAATATCGGCAATCTTAAAAATGCTATCTTTGAAAGGCTAGGGCTTCCGCATGGACACTTCGCTACATAGTTGGCTTCAATAAAGATCCATGTATTCTCTTTTGTTTGTTTCTTTCTAGGTTCTATTTTGTTTTAGGATTTTCCATACTTTTCAAAAAACAAAAATCGTAAACGTTCTAATAAAATGTCGTGGTGCCTAGCTAGCTCCACGGCTCATTCTCGTGCAAATTATTGTCTTATAGATTTAGTTATTATTTCTGTTATGTGCTATCTCTTATTCATATGCATTCATTCAAAACCGTACATGTACTATTCGCATCCAGGCGGGGTAAGAGGATTAAGTGAACCTAATAATTCTACTTGTCACATAAGAGGGATGCAACCCTAGTGACGCGAATCATGTATCCTTACTAGACACCTTATTTACAAGATGTTGTAATAAGTTTCCATATGCCGCACTTACATAGTGCTTTGCATGGTAAAGACGCACGCCACATTTGTAGTAAAACATAGACTTGGTTTTATTCTATGTAAGACATGACACGTCATGCAGCACAGGTATTTCATATCTAAAGGAATATAAGCAAGTTTCCAAATATCAAAATTCCCGTGACTACCACGGACTCATAAATACTATTCTAAATGATAAAATAATGTTACAAAAGATAAAGTGTCGTGGACATCTACGGACGAATGTTTTGTTACAGACCAAATTATTTAGAAATTGCATCAAATAAGGGAACGCCCTACATGGGGGGAGGAACTTACCTATCTCCCGCTGCTCTTCGGCTACTCGAGGCAATACATCATCATGCTCTTTCCTGTCCAAAGCCCGAGCCGCATTCACCTCCAGCACTTCACTTAATAGCTGTTCAACAACTACGATCCTTGTGACGTCTTCATAGACGGGAAGAGTGAGTTGGTCGAGGGAGGGAGTGAAGTGAGTCCGGGAGTGTCCCTCGTCCTGCGAGAAGGAACCAAGGCTTAGCTTCTCCATGATATCCTTGTTGGACGCATCATTTGTAGCCTCAAGCTCAGCCAAGAAGGGATAATCAAGATCTCGCATAGCAGCCATAGAGGTGGTCATCTTCTCTGCAGCTCCAGTGTTAAAATAAGCATGTCTTGTGAAATTTTGCTTCTTACTTATTAACTCTGTAACCATAACCATTCCCTCATGACGGCCGTGGTCGATGCCATCCGATACAAGATCTACAAACTGTTGCACGAATTGAGGGGCCTCCAACACTTTTGTGACAGTCAGGCGCGTCCCATGACCCATCATCCACCTACGGCCGGCAATGGCTGCTAGTAGTTGAGGGTACAATACATCATCACACTCTGCGGTAAGGGCATTCAGCAATATATCTTTTTGTGTGGAAGCCTCCATCAATTGTTCCGCCATGGCCCTTTCATGGGCAAGCTCCTCTTTCAGTCTCTCCTCACCCTGGATCAATGCATGTGCGTCCTCAAGTTCCTTTGTAAGGGTGGACACTTGGTCAGAGGAGGACTTGGACAAGGCTTCTATCGCGGTTACCTGTGTGTGATACATTAAGTATTAGAATGCAGAATAGTGTGGCGTGGGCATGATGCGGTATAGATACATACCTTAGCTGTTGTAGTCTCAAGTTGAGTTTCAAGCTTGGCTACACGTTGATCATGGGTATTGGCATGTGCGGCTTGTTCCTTAATGGTAGCCTCGGCAGTAGAAAGTTAGGACTGGAGGGCGGAAATCCTGGATTCGTTGTCTTCAATCATCTTCTCTCTCCGACCATTCTTTCTCTTCAGGGAATCAACATGGTCCAAGGCGGCCTCAAATCTTACCCTCATGGAAGTACCCATAGCCATCTGATGAACCAAGGCACCATTATATTCTTCCACCAAGTCTACATGACTTAGTGAATTTATATCTTTTACTAGGTTGGGTGGAATGCAGTTGTTCAGATAGTCACGACATTCTTCAACTTGCCTCATTCTAGAACCGGTGGTTATCTTCCAGTCAGGGTAAAATTGTGTATGGGGGTCGGACACTGGTATCTCTTGTGAAGCCGTAGGGGTACCCTCTTCAAAGGCTAAGCCAGATTTAGTCGTTGCAGCATGCAGGACAGGCTCCTTCTCCTTCTGTGCCTTCTGGGCAGGTGCGGCACCAGCTTGTTCATCCCTACGACAACAATTGGAGTATACATTAAATATTGTTTATGGAAGGACGTACCTTTTACTTAGACAAAGGACATAATGACAAACATGTGCGGTAGACTTACATATTGGTTTTTTCCAGTTCTGACGTAGTGGGGGGTACTTGAGTGACTGGCTCGACATCTGGTAACGGCACGTCCGGATCTAAGGGTGCAGCCTGCGCCGTCCCTGAGGCTTGATTGGTGCTCTCACCAGATTGGTAGCGGGGGTGATCCTCGCACAGTCTCTTCACGGGGGCTGATAACTAAGATTTTCCCAGTTAAAATTATTCGTTTATGTATGTCTCTTCGAATTGAAAAACCTATGTTTAATGTGTGACTCAGTTGAACTTTGGTGGAACAAAGATGTGTCGTTGAAGTTTTGAAAATAAAAGGTGCAAAACAATTAAAGTAAAAGTGCAATTAAAGTAAATCTAAGTCTAATTAAAATAAAGTGCAAGTATTTAAAGCGCGACTAAAACTAAAGGGCAATAAAGTAAATAACGCAAATTTAAATCTAACTAAGGCAAACTTAAAACGCAACTAAAACTAAAACTTAAACTAAGGCAAATAAACTTAAAGTGCGAGTAAGGAAAAAGGCGGGAAAAATAAAGCTAGAATTTAAAAGGCAGAAACTAAAAACTAAGAAACTGAAAATAACCCTATCCGGAATAAACTCCTATTCGGAATAAATGGTTATTCGGAATATCTGTCCCTATTCGGAATAAAACCCTACTCTGAATATTTTGTCTATTCGGAATATCTGCTCTATGCGGAATGTCCTTGCTATTCGGAATAAAGTTCCTACTCGGAATAATTGGCCTATTCGGAATATTGTCACCTATTCGGAATATCCTCCTATGCGGAATATTAGCTCTATTCGGAATTTCTTGGCTATTCGGAAAGATACCCCTATTCGGAATATTCAGCTTATTCGGAATATACTGCTATTCGGAAAAACTATCCCTATTCGGAATAATCAAGCCTATGCTGAATATCCTTCTTATGCGGAATATGGCCTTATTCGGAATAACTCTCTTACTCGGAATATTAAATATTCCGAATAACGCACAACTTGGCAACCCCTATGCGGAATGTAGGCTGGGCACGAATCTGGGCAAGATTAGCAATGAGATCCGAAGAACAAGGAAGACTAGAAAGGCACGAATCAAACAAAAACTCAACCAAATCAACAAAAAGATTAAACCAAACTAATAACAAAACATCTAATGAACATAAACAATCAATCCCAAACAACAAATCAAACAATAAAGATCAAGATAATCAAAACCCACTTAAATAAATCAACAAAAATTTAGAACATGAACATAAACCAATCAACACAAAGATTAAAGAAAGGTAGAATGAGATTAACAAGATAAAGATAAAGCTTGACAAGAATTAAAAAGAAAAACTTACTTGAATTAAATGGTAATTAAGGTGCAAGACAAGGTAATTAAATGGACAAGTATTTAAATTGACAAGGTAATTAAAGGTGGAAGGACTAATTGTCACTATTAGCCAACAAAACAAATGATTAACAAATCCTAACTATATATAGGGGAGGATTAGGAAGCTTCCTCCCCTCCTTCATTTCTTGTTAATTGCAAGATTAAGTCCTTCCTTCATTTAATCTTCATTAATTACGTCATTAGTCCTTTTCTTCTCATCTTTCTTTTAAGTTTGGACTTTAAGGACTTGTGGCTCGGGATATCTTTTGAACTCGTCTTTAATTTCTTCAATAAAATAGACTTGAGTTTCTCGGCTTTTGATAAACTTCCGTCTTTTGACTTTTTCTTCGATAAATCTTCAGAATTGGTCTTGGACTTCCGTTCTTTTTCCACTCTTGACTTCTCGACTCCGTCTTTCATCTTTTTCTTCAATAAAAGCCGTGAATGCCCGTGAATTCCCGTGTTTTCTCCACTTTTCATAATTTCATCCTAAATTACAACAAAAACACAAACCACGCATAATTCCGACATAAAAGACATAAAATACACGTTTAGGTCCGGTTATTCTTGTAATTAAGTGGTAGAAAAGATGGGTGTTTACACACCTATCAAATCTCCTACACTTGACCATTGTAATGTCCTCATGCAATGCATTAGTTACAAAGCATGTTTACACTTTTCATCATAATCAATCCACGTTGGCCTTTATTAAAGAGATAGAAAATTATAAAAATGCAAAGCAAAGAAATTAAAAGCATACCTTGGGTTTTGAAAATGTCATGAATAATCATCATCCTCAACTTTTCACTTTCTCCAAACCAAGCTTAAAAACGAGATCATTGTTATTATAAGTTAGTAGACTAACACGAACTCATGTGGGCCAATTACTCACTTAGACTCCCTTATTCCTATGGGTATCTCTTATATTTTATTATTTGTCTTGAATGATCACGAAGATGCATTGTTTGACTTATTTAGATAATTATTAAGTCTGAAAATAAAGTGCACGATTTAATCAATAGTTAGCTAAAGGACCAAATCTTTTAAAACTGCTTCTCGAGATATCAAAAACTTCATATCTTGGCATAACTTGGTTCGCGATTTGAGACCTTTCTCGGGCCGATATTTGGCAGCGACTTCATACTTCAAACCTTGAGAGACGTTCATGAAATAATGGTCTTCTCTTCATAATTGGAATTTCTTCACTTGGAATTTTTGAGAGATTCTTCATATATGGACCACGACTTCTTCATTTTTCTCCAATCTTTATTTTGGATTTTGATATACAACGATCCGCCTCCTTTATTGACTTGGATCTATTTATCCTCATACCTTGTTAGGGTCTTTTCGGATACACTTCTCCATGACTTTTTGGGAGTTTTTGCTTTTCGTCGTGTGTCTCGATCCTTCATATTGATTTTCGATAAATGATTCTTCACATCACTTTTGGATCTTTAGCAACAAAACATAGCCCTCATGCCTTGTTAGGGCCTTTTCGGACTCGCCAATCTTCGCGCCCCGCTTCATAAGTTATGCCTTGGCTATGAACTCTCGTCATTACCGAGCAACTTTTAAACGATCTGGGGCTAGAAGCTAAGTAACTTTTCAAATCGTACAACCTTATTTATTAGCAGATAAATTTATTAGCAAGCGATGGGAGAATAGGCTTATAATTAACTCACATAAATTCACGAAAGAATACCGACTTATAATTGGCTCTATCATCTCTCGTTCTCCACATTTTAAAATCTCAAGTAACGAGACTCGTGGATACTTAGCCTATTAAATCAAAGTTTTGGGTTTTCGAGTCGCCTATCGGATCTTGCAACTTCTTAGACTCTTTCAAGTTTAGAAGTCGCATCTTAAAGTTCCCTTGATAAACGACTCTCTAGGATCAATTATAGGAACTTGCGAAAAGTTCTTGTTCTTAACCCGTGAGAGTTAAGACTTTCGCGTTTTATAGCTCCCTATATAAAAGCCTAGCAAAACTTGACTTAAACACGTTAAGGATACTAGCTAGAATAAACTCGGATTGAGTCAAAAGATTCACAACGTTTGAAAATTAAAACCACTTATTCAAAGATTTATTCTAATAAGGAAAGAGAATAACTATACAAAAGGGAAAAGCTAATAGGCCAAAATAGATCAAAAATTTTGAAAAATGTCGAAAAATTGATTTTCCGGTTAAAATGAGGACAAATACAAGGAAAAGACCACTTAACTTCGATAGAAGTCCCCCCTACACTTAAGATAAACATTGTCCTCAATGTTTAAGCATGTGGGAGTAAACTCCCCTACACTTAGGACATTGTGCACGTTGTTTAAATCTTGCTAAGGAAAAGACAACTAAAGAGATTCCTATTTTAATATTGAGAAAATATAAAAATAGTGAATCGAAAAGAGTTTAGGATAGAACCGGGAAGAAGTAGAATACGGAATCACGGGTCATCAAGAATCAGCAAGAGTGGATCATTGAAGCTCGAATCCCTGATTAAGAAGTGAGGAGAGGAGAGCAAACCAAAGGATCCCCCCTACACTTATGGTAAAGAAAGCGAAAAGATAGATGCATGGGATGCCTCCCAAGAAGCGCTTGGTTTTTTGTTTACCGAGTCGTGAGCCTGACTCGACCTTGATCATCAACGGAAGTAGCATGAAACAACTCCACCAGGATCAAAGACATAATTTTCATCCATCAATAAGCAAGAGCTTAAGGCGAACAAGGCAAGCCAAAAGAGAAATGGCAGGGTTCCCTTAAGCAGCGATGGAGCACGGTGGAAGCAAAGATGAAGTGGAGCAAGCATGTCTTCAAAATTTCCAAAGATTTTTCCTTTTATTTCATCAGGTGGATACTGAGATGGCTTAAAGACTTCGATACCGGGGTCGAACACCTTTTCCTTCAGGGGAAAATAGCACTCCGGCTCAGCCGAGTGTGAAGAAGATCCGCAAAGAAGCACAACCTCGTCCTCAGAAGTGGGACAAAGAGGTGTCAAATCATAAGTGCAACGGATTTCGGTGTCAACCGGTTTCTTCTCCTTGGACAAAATGCTCTTCAAATCCAAAGTAGGATCAAGACGATAATCTTCAAAGTCCAAAGGAGGAGCATCACTCTCATGAGGGAAGTATGTGTTGAGAAATTCAGAGAAATCTTCCTCAAATGAATAATCGTCCAAAGTAGGATCGAGTGATGGCGGAGGATCTTCATCATGTGAAGAATCGCTCGAGAGAGTATCAGCCTCATCAAAATCATCGAATGTGGGCAGCTCGGGATACTCAGAAGTACAATCAAAAGCATCCGAGTCTGAGCTAGAATCATCATCATCATAAGCATCAAAGACCGGTGGCGAATCATAAATGGGGGAAGCATCCAAAGTAGGGGGAGAATCATCCACATCATCTTTAAAAAGTAGATTATCAATGCAAGAGTCGAATAGAGGATTGTCGTAGACGGTAAAGTCATCGAGCACATTTATCATATTCACTGATTCTCGGCCTCCAAAAGATTTTCCTGTAAGCTTCCCCATTTTAAAAACTTTAGAATCATCCCCGAATCGTAAGATTAACTCACCTTCGGCCACATCTATTAAAGCACGTCCGGTTCTCAAGAATGGCCGACCAAGTATTAAAGGAATACGAGGGTCCATTTCATAATCAACTACGACAAAATCGACCGGGAAGGTAAATGTGCCAACTTTAAGAAACACATCTTCGGCTATACCAACGGGGTAAGCGAGAGTGCGGTTTGCAAGTTCGAGAGTCATCTTTGTTGGAATGAGGTCGGGCAATGATAGTGTTTTCCAAACACTCAGTGGCATCAAATTAATACTAGCCCCGAGATCAGCAAGGGCAGTAAATTCTTCAGTTTTGTTGAACACGCAAGGCAACACAAAACGACCGGGATCTCCAAGCTTTTCCGGAAGTTCTCTAAGAAGAACTGCAGAGCAGTTTTCATTTAAGCGTGTGTTGGCGAGTTCAATCAACTTCTCTTTCTTGCTAAGCAATTCCTTGAATGCTTTGACAAATTTCGGCATGTGGCAAAGTGCTTCAACAAGGCTAATGTTAATGGTCATTTTAGATAGCATATCCACATATTTCGATACTTGGCAGTCATTCTTGGTTAGATCATTGGTCTTGCCTATGCGAGAAGGGTATGGGATTCTAGGTTGATAAGGGTTAGGTGAAGGTGTAGTTGGTGAAGGTTGTGATGTTGAAGGGTCCTTCCGAGATACATCGTCATGACGAGGCGGAGACGGTAATGGTGCACTACTACTAGGTGTAGGAGGAGTAGGGATACATTGTGGTGGAGGAGGTGTAGATGATGGTGGTGGGGTAGGTGGATTGACAATGGTAATTCCACTACGCGTAGTTATAGCACTCACATTAGCTCGTGGATTAGTGACGGTGTTTGAAGGTAGAGAACCCGAAGAAGAAGAAGGTTGAGCTTCGGGCAAGAAACTAGCCAACAGATTCTTTAATTCAGTTGTTTGAGTGATGAAGGAGGATTGAAGATTATCAGGAACCTCGGTTCTGATGTCATTACCTTGCTTCAAGATATCTCCTTTCAAATTAATTATTTGGCTCTGTAGATTCTTGATTTGCTCACCTTGAGTTCTCATGATTGTGTCAACATCGGGATTAATGGGTGGGTGTTGTTGGGTGGGTGGTTGATAAGGGTTAGAAGCACGAGGTGGGATTTGGTTGCTTCTATTGTAGTTGTTGGCGGGATTTTGGTTTTGAGGAGAAAAACTGGGTGAAAGGTAGTTGTTGGAACGGTAGCTCAGCAGATTTCTATCCCCTTGTTGTCTAGCTTGGTAATTTTCTGGTGAATAATTATCGTAAGATGCATACACATTTTCCGGATTTCCTTGTGTAGAAGGACAATCGGTGTATGAGTGAGGACCGCCACATGTTTCACAAGGATTAGCGACCGCTTTAACTTGTTGTTGTTCTTGATTTGAAGCGAGAAGCGTAATACTTTTGCTCATTTCAGCCATCATGCGGGTGAGTTCGGTCATCTCAGGGTTTGCTGAGGTAGAAGAAACATTGACTCTCGTGTTGTTTCTAGAAGAAGCGGAGGAATCCCAGTTCTTGTGGTGAGTAGTCATGTTTTCAATTAACTCTCTACACTCCTCGGGTCTCCTTTTCATGAATGTGCCACCGGCGGCTGCATTGATCGTATCACGATCGCGAAAAGTCAATCCGCTGTAGAAAGTATCGATCAAGGTGACCGGAAGCATATTATGGTTTGGACAACGGTCGATCAAGACATTATATCTCTCCCATGCATCAAAAAGAGATTCATCGGGATCTTGCATGAAACCGCTGATCTGATTGCGAAGGCTTGTGACCATGGATGGTGGAAAGTAGCGCGACAAAAAGCGTTGAGTCATGTCATCCCAAGTGTGAATAGAATTCTTCGGGAGACGATCAAACCATTTCTCGGCATGATGTAATAGAGTGTGTGGAAAGAGTTGTAGGCGAAGCTCATCCATAGTGGCACCAGCCAACTTCATGCTCTGGGTGATTGTAATGAACTTGTCGAGGTGTTTGTTGGCATCATCATCAGGCAATCCTCTAAATGGGTTTGTTTGTACTTGCTGAATCATGTGGTGCTTCAACAAAAACTCAGGAGCGTTGATTTGCATCGGCGCAATCGGTCCTCCTCGTCCAAACATTGTTGGTTGACAAAGTTCCTCCATGGTCCGAAGATCGGGCTGTGGAAGATCATTGTTGTTATTAATATTATTATTGAGGTGCGGTGGCATGTTGTTGTTGTTGACACCTGCCATATCTAAATCTTCTTGAGGCTCAGGCTCTTGATAATTAGAAGATCTAGTACGCATACACCTGAAAATGCAAAAGAAAACAAAACCAAACACAAAGACAATATATATACATAAGAAAGATAAAATCTTTTTGGATTTTTGAAATTTTTAATTTTTATGGTTTTTTATCAATTTTTAGTTTTTTTTATGATTTTTTGAATTTTTTATGCAAGAAAAATAACGCTCACAAGTGAACGGATCCCAAAAAGCAACGTGTCTCTCACAAAAAACTGTTGATCTTTACGAAAAGAGCCGGCAATGGCGCCATTTGATAACTAAGATTTTCCCAGTTAAAATTATTCGTTTATGTATGTCTCTTCGAATTGAAAAACTTGTTGTTTAATGTGTGACTCAGTTGAACTTTGGTGGAACAAAGATGTGTCGTTGTAGTTTTGAAAATAAAGAGTGCAAAACAATTAAAGTAAAGGTGCAATTAAAGTAAATCTAAGTCTAATTAAAATAAAGTGCAAGTATTTAAAGCGCGACTAAAACTAAAGGGCAATAAAGTAAATAACGCAAATTTAAATCTAACTAAGGCAAACTTAAAACGCAACTAAAACTAAAACTTAAACTAAGGCAAATAAACTTAAAGTGCGAGTAAGGAAAAAGGCGGGAAAAATAAAGCTAGAATTTAAAAGGCAGAAACTAAAAAGTAAGAAACTGAAAATAACCCTATCCAGAATAAACTCCTATTCGGAATAAATGGTTATTCAGAATATCTGTCCCTATTCGGAATAAAACCCTACTCTGATTATTTTGTCTATTCGGAATATCTGCTCTATGCGGAATGTCCTTGCTATTCGGAATAAATTTCCTACTCGGAATAATTGGCCTATTCGGAATATTGTCACCTATTCGGAATATCCTCCTATGCGGAATATTAGCTCTATTCGGAATTTCTTGGCTATTCGGAAAGATACCCCTATTCGGAATATTCAGCTTATTCGGAATATACTGCTATTCGGAAAAACTATCCCTATTCGGAATAATCAAGCCTATGCTGAATATCCTTCTTATGCGGAATATGGCCTTATTCGGAATAACGCACAACTTGGCAACCCCTATGTGGAATGTAGGCTGGGCACGAATCTGGGCAAGATTAGCAATGAGATCCGAAGAACAAGGAAGACTAGAAAGGCACAAATCAAACAAAAACTCAACCAAATCAACAAAAAGATTAAACCAAACTAATAACAAAACATCTAATGAACATAAACAATCAATCCCAAACAACAAATCAAACAATAAAGATCAAGATAATCAAAACCCACTTAAATAAATCAACAAAAATTTAGAACATGAACATAAACCAATCAACACAAAGATTAAAGAAAGGTAGAATGAGATTAACAAGATAAAGATAAAGCTTGACAAGAATTAAAAAGAAAAACTTACTTGAATTAAATGGTAATTAAGGTGCAAGACAAGGTAATTAAATGGACAAGTATTTAAATTGACAAGGTAATTAAAGGTGGAAGGACTAATTGTCACTATTAGCCAACAAAACAAATGATTAACAAATCCTAACTATATATAGGGGAGGATTAGGAAGCTTCCTCCCCTCCTTCATTTCTTGTTAATTGCAAGATTAAGTCCTTCCTTTATTTAATCTTCATTAATTGCGTCATTAGTCCTTTTCTTCTCATCTTTCTTTTAAGTTTGGACTTTAAGGACTTGTGGCTCGGGATATCTTTTGAACTCGTCTTTAATTTATTCAATAAAATAGACTTGAGTTTCTCGGCTTTTGATAAACATCCGTCTTTTGACTTTTTCTTCGATAAATCTTCAGAATTGGTCTTGGACTTCCGTTCTTTTTCCACTCTTGACTTCTCGACTCCGTCTTTCATCTTTTTCTTCAATAAAAGCCGTGAATGCCCGTGAATTCCCGTGTTTTCTCCACTTTTCATAATTTCATCCTAAATTACAACAAAAACACAAACCACGCATAATTCCGACATAAAAGACATAAAATACACGTTTAGGTCCGGTTATTCTTGTAATTAAGTGGTAGAAAAGATGGGTGTTTACACACCTATCAGGGGCATTGTGTTCCCCGATCACGGCCTAGGAAACTCTTCTTACCCGCTTGTTCTTCCTACGGGTACGCTTGGGGACGGGCTGGGCTTCTTCTTCCTCCTCCTCTTCTACATGTTG